>CM019063.1:152873836-154211435 GCA_009667805.1 Leptobrachium leishanense | reverse complement strand
CAACTCTCAGCAATCTCAAGCAGCCTCAGTTACAAGAAAGAATGGCAGGAGTTATCTAGCTGGCGGTGCCTGGTGGGATTTATAGCATTCTTTGAATTCAGCTCAGGGATCGAGATCTGTGAAATAACCCTCCCCTATCAATCATGAGTATTTCCTGCCCACCCGATGACTAATGTTCCCAGATATTTAAAAAAGGAGAAGGCCACTTACTGCTTTCAGGTCAAGAGTTCAGAGATGAAGTTTCTCCTCCGTTCCAGGTCATGGTGCTTTATGAAGAACTCGCTGGATACTGCAGGGAACAGAAAACACATAGACCTTCAAAATCATTTCATGTTATCAGCTTTAGCTGCCGAGTCACCAAAGCGAGTACATCTACAGGAAATAAAGTATCAGTGGGGAGTGGATTTCCTCATCAGGGTTTAATTTTAATGCAGAGAGGCCACATGACGGCAGGTTATCAGTATCATACATCATACTTACCAGATGGACAGAGTTTGCCTTCACATCACAGGAATCCCCGAAATGTCATTCCTGGGATACCTGACAAAGAATAGAAACAAGCATTAAACATGGCATGGCATATTCATTTCACAAACTAACAACACTATATATATCTTGTGCAGTGAAATGACAGGTTCTGTAAAATGATAAAATACCTAGTGTCTGTAACAGGTGGTCCTGGCCGAGTTGCGGGCGGCTTTTTAGTTGGTTTTGGATCTCTTCACAGGTCGCCCGTTTGGTCCATCGTCATTGTCTCTTTTTCTTTTCTGGACATAATTGTCGGGCTCTTTGACCTTGATGAATTCTCCTCCGCACTCCGCATTGTGATGTTCCCGCAAAGCTGTACGCATAAATGGCGCTCGGTTGACTGAGCGCTTGATGATCTTACCACATGGGCCATTACACTGCCACCAGTGCGTCCTGCAAGCTCGCATCTCTGTGATAAAGTTATGCTTGACAGTGATGTTGGCTCCTGTCAAAGCATTGAGGCGGTTCATGTCCCCACAAAACACAGGCCCATGGTCTTCAGCATCTTGGGTATTTGTCACATGCTGGTAAGCATGGATCATCTCATGAAGGAGGATTTCCACGAGACTTTTCCTCGGCCGTTGTCTCAGTATGGGTTCGCTGAGCCGGATGACACAGGAACCAGTTTTAGTGTCGCAATAGCAAAGTCCAGCTTTCACTGTCATCTTATTGCTCCACTCAACCTTGACATCAGACAGCAATCCTTCAAAAAACATCAGATCGAACTGAAGGAGCAAGCGACGGAGGTTCGGGTTTGGATCTACTGTTTCCCAGATTGGGTCAACCACAGACACCCCCATCTCTTCTGCCATCTTGATGATATCAAGGATAATTTTCATAAAATCTTGCTCACCGTGTAACACGTCAGAATCCATATTGTCTTCGTCAGTATAGGTGCACCGAAATGAGTATGAAGACTGGCGGTGAGTCTGATACATACACCAGTGATGTCATAAAGCAGTTGTCATGACGAACATTCCGTGACATCACACACGCTGCCGGCCTCTTCTTATTTTTGTGTTGCTTTATTAGCTGTATTGTACCGAAACACGTTTCATACTTTTATTTTATGATCAGTAGGTGTATTAACTTGCATCCTTCTCACTTAAACGCCTCTTCACACTTATTGCACAGCTTTAAAAAGCAATTGGTCCATAGGAAGATTTATATGTTTGTATCTCTGCAATAAGAAATCCCGGAAAGGTCCAGGAATTGCCAGATTTTAGTGGATACATCATCCCCCCCCTAAATAGGCCTATTAAATAGATGTAAATGAGCTTAAAGGAAAGTTTAAAAGAAACGCAGAATAAAAAGGAAAATCGTCCATGGTTTGGCCTAGCGCAAAAGAAAATAAGTTACAGGGAGGGAACACTCCTCACTTGCTCACCAGGTACCAATGAGGCCTTAGAGGACCTCATAGTAGATTTAATTATTAGATGGGAAATGATATAGTATTTTTATATGACTTGTAACACCGGCATTGTGCTGTATCTGTTGAAAAGACTGTGTAGGTAAAACTGGCCAATGGACAAAAGATCAATTCTCCAAACACAACTCCACCATTTGGAGTAATCAATGTGGCGCCCCGTATTCGTGCCGTTTTTTTGAGTAAAACCCGTTTACAAACCCTATTAAACTAACTCACAAACTATCAGGAAGTCTATTCAATTAAAGGTGAAACGCAGGAGAACTGGCAGGAGAAGAGAACAATCTAGACCAAATAGCCGATTTGGAAAGTGAGATAAATGGCAGAATATTTCAGGTTCGGCTATTTTGATCTCGATTTTTCACTTGTGCCAATTCTCTTGAGTTTCACCTTTAGTGAATAGACCTGTATGAGTTAGTTTGAGTTGCCTTCTTTATTTCGTTATTTTTTCTGTGTGATGTAATAGCAGTAAAAGGAATTTTAATTTTAGAATGCGGGACGTCTGTGTCTTACTGTTGCCGTCCATTGCATAAAAATTGGATTAGATCTGATTATATCTGCACATACAAGATAACACTTTAACAATTCTCAGCTTTATCACAGAATCCACGATATGTGTCTTGTGGGTGCTGTTGAAAACAACACTAACAGGTTTATTCAGAGAGAAGTGAAACTTGGAGAACTTTTGGAGCAGTGAAAATTCTAGTCGAAATAGCTGATTTGGAAAGTTAGATAAATGTAAGAATTTTTCTGGTTTGGCTTTTTTGACCTAGAATTTTCACTTCTCCAAATGTTTTCTAGAGTTTACCTTTCTCTGAATAACCCTACATGATTAAATCGCCGAGAAAAAGAAAAAAAAATCCAAATTTGACAACTTCTAAAAAAAATAATCATTTTTGAAGCCAAAAATCCCAGGTTTCCCTAAATAATTCTGACCAGAGGTATACATTTTATTATGCTCAACCCAATCTCCGTGAGATGGACCCCATCCTCTCTGATTACATTCCGATTGTCTCCTTCTAGCTCCGTATGTCTAACCGACACTCCACCCAGCTCGCCAACAAATCTCGAGATCTCCCTGTTAACCCTCTTCCGAGCCCTGTCCAGAGCCCGGGGGCCGCAAATTCATCCCAACGGGGACGAGAAACTATTTCCGAAAACACTAATGATAAACCCCGGAATATGGTGAAGCAGCTGGCAAGATCACGCTTCATATCCCTAATCAAGTCTACAGAACGAAGAGCCCCCAAATCGTTCCCCCCTGCTTGAACCACTAACACCACGTCCCTAGCCCCTCGACCCACCAAAAACTTGCATTCTCCAATGACCTGGGCCCTACGTAAACCCCTGATTCCAATCCACCGAATCCTAGCCATGTCTGTGGGGAAACCCAGGTTCCTGCCAAGCGGCCGTTGTTCAGCCCGCTTGGCCACCCAGTGTATGTACGAGTGGCCGATGATCCAAACAGTTCGCTGGGAAGAACCTGAAATTACAAGAGGTTAGGGCGCACATAGGAACGAAAACGATCCGATTGCCACCTACCCAAGCACCGAATCATGTCGTCCAACATGCCAGCTTCCGCCGCCATCGTCGCTGCGCCGATTCGAAAAGAATGCGGAGCGAACTGCTTCGGGTCATGACCCAAAGATGCAATACAACGCTTAAAAAACGCCAAAAACTGGAACCTCGTAAGAGGGTCCCCTAACAAATGAACTAAGAAGGAACCCCCAACTCTTGGACGGCCACCCAAATAGTCCCGGGCCAAAAGTACCGGACAGTTCCCCCCCCCCGACGGCACACAGAGTGACTACCGAACCTCTGCCCAACCGGTCCGTCTTCGATCGAGAGATCAACAACCGTAAACGGTCACAACGAAACGCTGCAGTGCGGGAACCGCTCGCACAAGATAGCACAATAAGCCAAGAAACCCTGTAGCCAATTCCCAAAAGTGGGAGGAAGCGTTTTCTTTAACCTCTCCTTCTCTTTCACGAACGGGTCAGGCCGTTTTGGACGGTCCACCGTCTCCCTATCCACAGAAAGTAGCGTAAGCACATCCACATATTCGTTTCGCCAAATCTTCTCACGTAACTCCGCAGTGACCTGCAAACCCATTGGGGACAACTCGCAGGACCCATAAAAGATGCCCGCACCCCCAACGGGAGACACCCCCACGGCACCCATTGCTGAGACCCCAATTAACGCAGGCCCAGTCATCCATCCCGAACCAAAACTCCGCAGCCTCGGAAATCCCCCGCTGATCCAACACCTGTGCCAAAACAGGCGCGGGTGCTGCCCCAGACGAGCAAGCAGACGCGGGAACCCCAACAGCAGCAGAGCTAGGCGCAATAACAGACGCAGGTACCACGCTCACAGGAACGATGTGCCCTGACATACTCAGCAAAGCATTCTCCCTAGCTGCAGCATCCGACCCATCCTGCCAGCGCCTAAGAGCAGCAACCAGGGTTTCTAGCAACCCCGTCGTCACACCACTAGCACCACCAGATGCATTAACCCCTGAAAGGCCGAGCGATCCAAACGCTGCACCCCCCAAACCTGACTCACGTGCAGCCAGCAGGGATGATCCTCCAGAAGCCATAGGAATCGCAGCCAATGGTGAGCCCAGCGATAGTCGCTCAGGAATCGCTCAGGTGGTAACCGGCACCCTTCGCAGACCTCCAGATCCTGCCTCCAAGACACTCCTCGGCTGAGAGCGTTGAGAACGTCCATTCTGAACTTGTGGGCCACCGACGCCGGGACTCTCCCTGAAACCGCTGCCGAAATGATCCCCCTCCGATTTTCAGCTGCAAGATGGGCGCCGCCATTTTGTGGGCGGGCCGGACGCGCCGCTCGTGATGCTACAGGCCTGCGATGAGTGGGAGGGGGCCTGGAGGCAGACGCTGTAGCTCTCGTCACCCTCCCCCTGGCCGCCGGAAGTGAAGGACCTCCACGCGGGCTCCTCGAGCGCGGCATCCGTCGGCCATCTTGCCTGGTACGCGGGGGCATCCCTCCGAACCCCCCAGCCCTTCCAGCACCGTCCACTCGACCAACTCCTCCAGCCGCCGCACCTAAAGACAGGGAAGAAACAGCAGGCGCACGCACCATACTCACCCTCCTCCGCACACTCGAACGCAGGTTCCTGGGTGGCGTGTCCATGACGACCGACCCTTCAGACGATTGGAAACCGGCTGCATTCACTTCTCCATCGATATTCAACCGGGCTCCCCGAAGCCTCGGGGGACTCGGGCCGAGACGACTCGGAGGCCGGGAACGCCGCTCCCTTCGCCACTGGCGGGGCTCCTCACACACCCCGGGGGTTTGCTCGCAAGCAGTGGCGGATCCAGACCCCAGTCTCAGGAGGGGCATTCTACCAATTTTGGCTAAACAGGGCCCTGGGAATGGCAAATTTGCAAGGACCCCACCTGGACCCATTAACACCTTAAGGACCAAAAGAAAGTGCCTCGATCCTCACTTTCCCACAGAGCACAGCATCTACGGAACAACCCTCCAGACACCATCAAATCCTCCCCCAGTCCAAAGTCACCCAAGAGCTCCCCACCAACACACCCCAACACGGAACGCACCTGCAAACATGCAACACAGTGACCACACACAGAATGCACCTGTAAACATGCAACACAGTGACCACACACAGAATGCACCTGCAAACATGCTACACAGTGACCACATACAGAACGCACCTGCAAACATGTAACAGTGACTATATATAGAATGCACCTGTAAACATGTAACACAGTGACTATATACAGAATGCACCTGTAAACATGTAACATAGTGACTATGTACAGCATGCACCTGTAAACATGCAACACAGTGACCACATATAGAATGCACCTGCAAACAAGCAACACAGCAACCGCACCACTTACATATCCACCTTCCGTGCCAATCTGTACACCCGGATCTCGTTTCCAACATCCCGCATCCACTACTTTGCATTTCTGCAACATTTCAATGTTCCTGAACCCAGGACACACCCGAAAACGAAAGAAATCCCAATGCATCCCTCCTGGCAAAATCCTTTATAAATAAATAAATGACAAAACTGTTTTGTCGTAAATGCATTGACTTTAAAGACCCTTGGTCCTTAAGGGGTTAATGGGGTATTATGTTGTAGTAACCCTTATTGAAATCTCTAGTAAAATAAACATTTTAGCAATTGAAACTGTTTACTACAAATTAATTATTCAAACGTTTTCCTGCCCCTTATCTTCCTTGTTCACACGAAGGGATAAGAGTTTCTGCTGTCCAGTGCAGAAGCTCAGGGTGCACCAGCTAAAGGACACTGAAATTTCCATTCAATGAACTGAATTGTGAACCATTTGTTCCCCTGGCACCTGCTGGGTAAAGCACAGAACAGGAGACGCATAGGAACAATGTGATCCCATTGCAGCCCGAATAGCAGAAAACCAGGGAGGCTGCCTGCAGCCACTCGTACAGACGTTCTGTGTATTAAAGTGGCCTGGGTCACAAGGGGACTGATAGGTGCAATGAGCGGGAACATGGAGACACAGGCAGCAACACTAGCAGATATCAGACGGATTTGCATGGCAACTGCCAGCCTTAGGGACCAGCCGCGTGTGTGCACATTGTATATTAGATTGTAAGCTCTTGAGCAGGGTCCCCACTCCTCCCGTTCCGTGTGTGTAACGTGCATGCAGACCCGCTACTGTCTCACCCATTGTACAGCGCTGCAGAACGTGCCGGTGCTCCATAAATACTAGTAACTGTATATATGTGTGCACACCTTACACATATATACATACATACATACATAAACAATATATTGTGTTAAATAAATCCTAGGTGTTTTCTTTGTAAGAGCTACCAAGTTATTTGATCAATTGTGTACCAGATCAAACACAGTATTTTCCTTTTTCATGGATTTTTACACCTTCAATGTTGTGCAACTACTTTTCCCACAGTGCTACTATCTGACTGCCTGAGCATTGTGGGATCTGTAGTTACAACACATGCAGGTCCTTAGAAAAAAGCAGCAAAATCAACAAATCAAAGGAAATAAAAGCTATTTTGCCTTTTTTTAACCCCTTAAGGGCCGCTGACGTACCCTGTATGTCCTGTCCTCGGGTCTCCCTTAGAATCCCTGCACAAGAGGTTCAGCAACCACCGGCAATCGTTTCAGCCTTGTTAAGCCTCATCAGGAGGGTATAGCTGACACCCCTCTAGGCACATCAAGCAAGGGGTCCACGTCTGGATGACCCTGAAAAACTTATACTGAGACAAAGTTTGGGTGTGAGGATCCAGAGGACGAGCAACAGCACTAGTGGCCTGCTCTACGATGGGTTCCCGCTCAGGTCCTACAAGGTTTTAGCTTGCTTTAGCCATTACAGGGATGAATGCTCCATATGCAAATCAGTCTGCTCTCACCCAATGAGGGTGGCCAGTACTGACTGCCAAGGACGTCATCCCTGCACGAGAGGTGCAGCAACCCCCGACGATCGTTTCGGCCTTTTTCCAACAGTAGGCCACTCTTGAGATTGAGGGGACCACGAGCATGACCTGTGGCAGAGAGAAAGAAAGAAAGAGGCTATGTTTATCAAAAAAATATCAGCTATAAAGATATAAACATTTCACTTCAGTAAAACCCTGTCCAGATATGAAATCTGTGTTTAATTTGTGAGGTTACCTGGGAAGTCTACCCTGAATATACATCAATATCACATAATATACATATTTATCATGTAAGATGCTGTGTGTGTATGCAACTCTCAGCAATCTCAAGCAGCCTCAGATACAAGAAAGAATGGCAGGAGTTATCTAGCTGGCGGTACCTGATGGGATTTATAGCATTCTTTGAATTCAGCTCAGGGATCGAGATCTGTGAAATAACCCTCCCCCTATCAATCATGAGTATTTCCTGCCCACCCGATGACTAATGTTCCCAGATACTTAACCACTTCAATGCGGAGGACGCGCTGAGCGCGTCCTCCGCATTACTGCTGCTGTGCTGAGGACGCGCTGAGCGCGTCCTCCCATTGGGATCAGCGTTCGGCCGGGTTCCGGCCGATCGCTGGCCCCCCCGGTGTGGGCTGGCATCCTCGATGTCAGCCCGGCATCGGGACCGCAGCCGCTGGAATTAGGTGTCATCGCGGCAGCGCGATGACACCTAATTCAGGCGCCCCCCCGCATGTGCGGAGGAGGCGCCTGAAAAGAGGGGGGAGGTCCTTCAGACCTCTCTCCCTCCCGATCGGCGGCTCTGAGGGGGTTAACCCAGGCACCATTTGGAAGGGCACAGCCTGCCCTTCCAAATGGTGCCTGGCATTAACCCCTGGGGAGCTGGATCGCGAATCGGCGCTGAAAAGCGCCGGTTCGTGATCCTTTCCCGGAGCTGGCCGACATCTTGGATGTCGGCCAAGCTTCCGGGAACTCCCCCTGAGGACTGGCGTCATCGTGCGTAGCACGATGACGCCAGTCCTAGAGTTAACCCCTAACTGCCACCAATGGTGGAGATAGGGAGTTCCAATGAACTCCCTATCTCCCGATCCGTGGCAGCTAGGGGTTAATGTTTGGTATGGTTGGATCGGCCAGAGCATGGCCGTTCCAACGATACCAAACACTAATGTGAAAAAAGTTTTTTAAAAAAAATTAAAATTAAAATTAAAAATCAAAATATATTTAAAAACAAATTATAAAAAAAAAAATAAACACTTTTTTTTCCTTTTTTTTGGTTTGTTAGTGTAGCAATATTGTTCCCATTTCAATTATAATGTGAACAATGATGCTACACTAACGAGTTTTGTATGCGGTGCGTTTGTTAAAAATCGCGTAATTTTCCCCCAAAAAAAATGTAACGAGACCCCATCTCTAATTTTTTTAACAAGCGCACCCCATACAAAATATAACCGCAATTGCTCGCATGTTAAAATGTGAAAAAAAACACTTTACACATTGTAAATTATTGAAAATACATATTTTATTGCATTTTTTTTATAATATACAGACAGGTCATGACGTATACATATAATAATGACATATTATGAATCTACCGAGTCTGACGGAAAGAACGATATATAATATGTCTGGGTAATATACTAAAATAACCCTTCAAAACACGTTTAAACATGATGCGCAAAACCGGTAAAAATGACCTCAGCACAGGGGCGTGAAACGCCTCAGCAGCGAAAGGGTTAAAAAAGGAGAAGGCCACTTACTGCTTTCAGGTCAAGAGTTCAGAGATGAAGTTTCTCCTCCGTTCCAGGTCATGGTGCTTTATGAAGAACTTGCTGGATACTGCAGGGAACAGAAAACACATAGACCTTCAAAATCATTTCATGTTATCAGCTTTAGCTGCCGAGTCACCAAAGCAAGTACATCTACAGGAAACAAAGTATCAGTGGGGAGTGGATTTCCTCATCAGGGGTTAATTTTAATGCAGAGAGGCCACATGACGGCAGGTTATCAGTATCATACATCATACTTACCAGATGGACAGAGTTTGCCTTCATATCACAGGAATCCCCGAAATGTCATTCCTGGGATACCTGACAAAGAATAGAAACAAGCATTAAACATGGCATGGCATATTCATTTCACAAACAACACTATATATATCTTGTGCAGTGAAATGAAAGGTTCTGTAAAATGATAAAATACCTAGTGTCTGTAACAGGTGGTCCTGGCCGAGTTGCGGGAGGCTTTTTAGTTGGTTTTGGATCTCTTCACAGGTCGCCCGTTTGGTCCATCGTCATTGTCTCTTTTTCTTTTCTGGACATAATTGTCGGGCTCTTTGACCTTTATGAATTCTCCTCCGCACTCCGCGTTGTGATGTTCCCGCAATGCTGTACGCATAAATGGCGCTCGGTTGACTGAGCGCTTGACGATCTTACCACATGGGCCATTACACTGCCACCAGTGCATCCTGCAAGCTCGCATCTCTGTGATAAAGGTATGCTTGACAGTGATGTTGGCTCCTGTCAGAGCATTGAGGCGGTTCATGTGCCCACATAACACAGGCCCATGGTCTTCAGCATCTTGGGTATTTGTCACATGCTGGTACGCATGGATCATCTCGTGAAGGAGGATTTCCACGAGATTTTTCCTCGGCCGTTGTCTCAGTATGGGTTCGCTGAGCTGGATGACACAGGAACCAGTTCTAGTGTCGCAATAGCAAAGTCCAGCTTTCACTGTCATCTTATTGCTCCACTCAACCTTGACATCAGACAGCAATCCTTCAAAAAACATCAGATCGAACTGAAGGAGCAAGCGACGGAGGTTCGGGTTTGGATCTACTGTTTCCCAGATTGGGTCAACCACAGACACCCCCATCTCTTCTGCCATCTTGATGATATCAAGGATAATTTTCATAAAATCTTGCTCACCGTGTAACACGTCAGAATCCATATTGTCTTCGTCAGTATAGGTGCACCGAAATGAGTATGAAGACTGGCGGTGAGTCTGATACATACACCAGTGATGTCATAAAGCAGTTGTCATGACGAACATTCCGTGACATCACACACGCTGCCGGCCTCTTCTTATTTTTGTGTTGCTTTATTAGCTGTATTGTACCGAAACACGTTTCATACTTTTATTTTATGATCAGTAGGTGTATTAACTTGCATCCTTCTCACTTAAACGCCTCTTCACACTTATTGCACAGCTTTAAAAAGCAATTGGTCCATAGGAAGATTTATATGTTTGTATCTCTGCAATAAGAAATCCCGGAAAGGTCCAGGAATTGCCAGATTTTAGTGGATACATCATTCCCCCCCCCCCCAGGCCTATTAAATAGATGTAAATGAGCTTAAAGGAAAGTTTAAAAGAAACGCAGAATAAAAAGGAAAATCTTCCATGGTTTGGCCTAGCGCAAAAGAAAATAAGTTACAGGGAGGGAACACTCCTCACTTGCTCACCAGGTACCAATGAGGCCATAGAGGACCTCATAGTAGATTTAATTATTAGATGGGAAATGATAGATGGGAAATGATATCTCTGCAATAAGAAATCCCGGAAAGGTCCAGGAATTGCCAGATTTTAGTGGATACATCATTCCCCCCCCCTTATATAGGCCTATTAAATAGATGTGAATGAGCTTATGTAACCGGAATCCACTTGGTTCACTCGGGACGAGGCCGGGCTGGCACGGACAAGGATTGACTGAACACGAGTCTCTTCAGGAAAGGCAAACTTTATTGTGACGTCACAACAGATGCTCAAACAGGATTCAATCGCAAAGAATGAGCATCGAATACCCCCTGACATGAGGTCTTATACCCTGAATACATAATTAGGTACATCCCAATTAGCCCACCTCCCCCACATGGGTCCGTACCTCCCTTAATTGAATACAAAGACATTCCATTCATTGGTCATAAATTGGCAAGCTTCATGTTTGACAGAAAATGATTTGCTACTACTCTGGATCCTGCCTGTGCCCACCTCCCTCAGGCTTGTTTATTGTTTGTTTTAGATAAGGCCTAGCTTGGTTTTCACACTCCCCTTTGTCTGCAGCTGCAGGCTCATCTGACCTCGATGTATCTCTTCTTCGTCCTGTCACCTCGTACCAGCTACGGTCCGGATCCTCTACAATTTAATTGCTTCTCTGCTAATCTACCACATTCCTACGATTCTATGGAAACCTCCTTCTAATTTCAACTAATATCTACCTAGTTATATTCAAGTGAACCAATATTCTGAACAAGATGGCCGCCTGGCTCAGAATGGCGACCATCTTCTTGCCTGAATCTCCTTCATTCCCCCCTTGGCTCAAGTTTCAGGTTCTCCTCCTGAGACTTGTAGCCACTACACTCCACTAGTGTTATCCTGGAACTCCTTTTACTTTAGGGGACCTATTTGTGTTAGGAACATGTTTTGTGGGATTGTCAGTGGTATCTTTTGTGTCTGTGTAGTGTCAGTGTTCTCTTGCATAGTGGCCATAGACATAGCCCTATGCGGTACAGGAGTGTCCCTACGACCAAGATCACCACCAACATCAGAATCATGGATCCAATCTGCGAAATAAATCTCAGGATGGATCCGAACCAATCTCCGATTGCTCCGAACCCACGAAGTGGATTCCAGCCTTCAGCAGCGATCCGTCTTGCTGTTTTCTGCAACTGTGCTACTTTCTCCTGGTGATCTTGGATTCCCTGATAATAGTCAGGGACGTCATGTGTGGTGTTCTTGATGAATGTGCAACATTCATAATGCATTGTCATCTCACACAGTCCATTCAGAGCTGCACTGATCTGTTCCAGTGCCATATCATGTATCATTTGTACCTTTCGTATCTCTCGTACTTCCAGATTCAGCAACTGAATGTCTATACTAGTCTTATTCAAAATCTCGTCCATCAGACTGGCATAACTGTTCATTCTTGCCATTAACTCTCTTTCCCATCCAGTCCATGCTGGGAACCATGCCCACACCCGATCCGCTTTCTTAAACAACTCTCTCTTCTGTTTCTCAAACACCAGTGGGTACCTAGGGTGTAGTGCAGTATCTGTATCAGTGTCATCTCCCCTTACTCTCTGAATTGGAATCAGTTTAGCCAGATAGCACATTCCCGTTATTGAAGGTGGTACCCATGTGTAACACACCCTTTCACAACACACCTGGTACCCCTCTTTCAAAATAAATGGTGATAAATGTAGTGTTCCCTTTGATATTTCTAACATCAGTTGTCTCAGTCGTCTCATCATATCCAATGCACCCTGCCTGCCATTGGTCACATTCGCAATTACCACCTCTTGGTCTCTAGTGAGCTTTCTACATCGTATATATAGAAAATTCGCCTGCTCCTTTGTGTTGAATGTGTAAATGTACGATGTCCAGTTGAACTTACTTGAATTACACAACCCTCCCCCGTTACTTATTTCTCTATCTGGTCCCAATTGAAAACACCATTCCGGTGGGTACACTGGTCCTGTTATTGGATACCCGGGAGCGAATGCCTCTGGTTTTTCTCGTGGTGCATCAAAAACATGTATTGTGACATTTCCTGACGCAAACATACTTAAGTTCTTTGGAACAGAAGCAAATGGTATATGAATTGTCTCTGGGTGCAGTCTACTACACACCCAGCATGCGGTCTGCCCAGACTTTTTAGCATAGTCATATTTGAATTGCACAAGTAAATGTCCTCTCGGCATAATCTCGGATATCGTCTCTCGCTTCTGTCTCCACATGGTACGGTTCTCCATCACTGGGTGCATACCATTCCAGATATGGGAGATATCCACTTTCTCGGTGGTGCTTGGGCACCTGGGGCATACTCCATGTGATAGTCCATAAATCTAATTTGCAAGGTACAAGATCAGTACCACATCAGTACCATCAGTACCACAAATGCCCCAAATGTCAAAATTCCTTGGGCAATTCTCTTCACAGTCACATAAACTCAATCCCTCCCCTCCGGAATTTCAAAAACAAAAGACATTTCTGGTTGATCAAGGGTCGGGGCGGGTCCCCTAAAAATAGCCCTTGGGGTATCCCCCGGGGGATTCCTTTGCTCCTCTGTTGGTGGGTGGTCAGGCATTATTGTGTCCGTCAAAACACCCACTTGTTGAGTCTTTTAGGTGCTCACAACTGTGGTCTTTGTCAGCTTTAGCCTCAATGGATTGGTCTCATTGGTGACGACCTTCCACTCTGGTTCAGGATTGGCTGCAGCTACCTTCAGTCTAGAGTGATGTATCCACGGGACCACCTCGGCAACCTTCACTGCTGTAGGTAAGGACCTCTCCATTTTGGGCCTAGTGGGTCATTTTTCCACTCCTTCACCCAAACCGAATGACCTGGACAATACTTATGCAATGGGGGATACAAAAAGTGAGGTATATTATCTCCCACCCAAGTATTCAATTTCTGCATTGATTTACCTAACAGTACAACCTGATCATTTAGTTTAGTTTCCACCAATGCCTGAAGGTCCCCCCTTAGTCCATTAATCAGAGGGGTAGGCCGTCCGAACATAAGCTCGTACGGACTTAGCTTCAATTGTGGGGGTTGGCCTGCACCTAATGTGCAATAGGACTATTGGCAGCACATCCAACCAGCCTAGTGACGTCTCTTGGCACAGTTTGGACATCAAAGTTTTTAGTGTGCGGTTCATTCCTTCGACTTTTCCCGAGCTTTGGGGCCGGTAAGCTGTATGTAGCTTCCAGGTGATGCCCAACAGGTGAAAAAGCTGTTGTAAACAGTTCTGTATAAATGCTGGGCCATTATCCGACCCTATCTCGAGGGGAAGTCCATAGCGTGGTATTATTTCTTTCATTAAGCTCCTCACCACTTCCGTTGTTTTCTCTGTCCTCGTCGGGAAGGCTTCCACCCATCCAGTGAGAGCACACACCATTACCAGTAGATATTTATATCCCTTGCAGGGTGGCAGCACTGTGAAGTCTATCTGTATTGACGCCATTGGGGACAGCCCGATTGGCGGTTTCCCTGGAGGTTGAGATGGGCCTGTTCTTGAATTATTCTTGGCACATGTCACGCACTGCTGGGCTATTGCTTTGCAGATTACTGACATCCCTGGCACATAGAAATGTGGTTCCAACTGTTGTTCCATCATCTCTCTTCCTCCATGGGTACTTGCGTGAAGCGCTCTCACGATCTCAGGTGCCAATGTCGCTGGCAGGACTATTTGTCCATTCTTCAACTGAAACCATCCGTCTTCTCCATATCCACCTTGTTCTTCTGATAGCCATTTCTTCTCTTTTTCTGAATACACAGGTGTCCATTCACTCAGTGGCGCCGGTAGGAGTGCAGCCACCATCGGTGTTGCTTTGTATCTTGCCAATTCTTCCTGGTTTCCCCAGATAAATTCCTCTTTTGGAAAATAGTATCGCCAGGCAAAGAACAGCAGATCTTGTCTCTTCTGCGTATCTCTCACTGCTGGTACAAAGAAGTTCATCACACTTTTCTTCATTCTTGGTAGTTTGTTTTTGATAAGGGTCTCTTTGAGAAAGAACCTCACCAACGGGGCTTGATATTCTTCTGCTCCCAATTCTCCCAAGCTCACCAGTACTCGTGTGATCCTCAAATTATTATGAGGGTTGGCTGTTAGATTGTCAAAACGTGAGGTGAAATTTTCTGCTCGTTCAACTTCGGTTTCTTCTGTATCTTCTCCATCCTCCCCCACTATTTTTACGCCGAAGAATTTCAGCATCATCTTGTATGCTCTGCGGAGTCTTTGCTGAACTTCTGAGGTGTCAATCATAAAACGTGTCTCTTGAGGGTGAAGAGGAGAGTAGTAGAAATTTCGGCCTTGGGACCGTGTTGGGAAGAGCCACTATATATAGTCATGGTTTTCTTCCAGCATTTCGTAATTGTTATGCCATTTTTGCAGAATGGTTTCAATGAATTCGCCTTTTGGTTCAAATTTTCTCCAATTCATATAGAATTCGTAATTTGGCATGGGGAGTTGATCATCTTGCTTGCAGAGCAGCACTCTGGATATTTGGTCAGGAGGATTTAAAGGTTTAGCAGCAGCTTTTGCGGCTTGGTCTGTGCGTCTGTTGCCTTTTGGGATTTCATCATGACCTTTCTGGTGGCCACGACAGTGCATAATACTGACAGCACTTGGTTTCCATACAGCTTCTAGAAGGGCTGCGATTTCAGCCGCATACTTGATTTGTTGTCCTGAGGAAGTAAGCAGGCCTCTTTCTTTGTAGAGTGCACCATGTGCATGGACAGTCATAAAGGCATATTTGGAGTCAGTATAGATGTTCACTCTTTTGCCTTCAGAGTTTTCCAGGGCCCTGGTCAGGGCTGTTATTTCAGCCAGTTGTGCTGACGTATGGCCTGGTAAAGAATTTGCTTCAATAATTTATTTTGCTGAGACAACTGCATAGCTGGAGACTTTCTTCCCATGATCCATATAGCTGCTACCATCAGTGAATAACTGTAGATCTTATTTGTCTAGGGGTACGTCTTTCAGATCTGGTCTGCTACTGAATACTTCTTCCATGACTTGGAGGCATTCATGATTTGGATGCTCTTCACAGTCAGGCAGCAGTGTAGCTGGGTTTAAGGTAGCGATGAGGTCCAGATGAACCCGTGGATTCTCACACATCATGGCTTGGTACTTCGTCATCCGGCTATTGCTGAACCAGTAACTTCCTTTTACATCAAGCAGGGCTTTGACTGCATGTGGCACCTTGACATGAAGAACCTGTCCAAGGGTCAGCTTGTCTGCTTCCGCTATCAGCATTGCGGTGGCTGCCACTGTTCTCAGGCTTGGGGGTAGGCCGCAGACCACAGGGTCGACTTGTTTGGATAGGTAGGCCACAGGCCTTGGCCATGAGCCAAAATTCTGGATCAGTACTCCTGTTGCTGTCTGGTTATGTTCATGCACATACAGCTGGAAGGGCTTGCTGTAATCTGGCAGACCCAGTGCTGGAGCTTCCATCAGGAGAGTTTTTAATTTCAGGAAAGCTGCTGTTTGTTCTTCTTCCCAGAGGAAGGGGTCATGCTCTCCACCCTTTGTGGCTTGGTGGAGAGGCTTGGCAATATCTGCAAAATTGGGGATCCACAGGCGGCAGAAGCCTGCAGCTCCTAGGAATTCACGGACTTGTCTCCTTGTCTTTGGCTGGGGTATACGGCATACCGCTTCTTTCCTCTCAGCTCCCAGAGCGCGTTTAGTACCTGTTAATTGAAAACCTAGATACTTTACACTTTGTTTGCATATTTGTGCTTTTCTTTTGGACACTTTATAACCTGCTTGGTTTAATAGAAGCAGCAGGGCCTTTGTGGCAGAGAGACAGTCTTTTTCTGTAGGGGATGCGAGCAATAAATCATCTACATACTGTAGTAAAACAACCTTGTCTAGCTGAGCGTTGACAGACAGGAGGTCCTGGCTGAGCGCGCAGCCATTGTAGATTCCTCCCACTGAAAAATAAAAAGGGGTTGGCTTGCCGGAGCGAGACGGATGCAAAAAAAAGCGTCTCTTAAATCAAGCACTGTGTAATATTTTGTATCACCAGGAATTAATATCAATAAATTATATAGATTGGGAACCACAGGGTGTAGGGTTACTGTGGCTTCATTGACTGCCCTTAGATCTTGGACTGGGCGGTACTCCTGCGTACCTTTTTCTGAACTGGCACTATCGGTGTATTCCACGGTGACACGCAGAATTTCAATATCCCGTGGTCTTTAAGTCTCTACAAATGTGTCTGTATATATTTTGTTTGGCTTTCTGTGGAATGTGATATTGGCTTAGAGCCACAGGCGTTGCGCCAGGTTTCAGATCAACATACACTGGAGGAGTATTTACAACTAATCCAGGCGGGTTTTCTTCTGCCCAGACTCTAGAGACTTCTAAAAGTAGTGTGTATAGGTCTGGGGCGTCCGGCAGGGTTGTTGCCGTTCCCCATTTTTCTTCTCTTGGCATAATTACTGCAATTTTTACAGGTTGGCTATTCTGGCTGGCTGGGTTGTACTGCTGTACAGAGCTGCCACTCTCAGACAGGTCTAATCTAGCGTGACCCCCGGGAAAAAATATAATTTGGGCTTGCAATTTGCAAAGAATATCCCGCCCCAGGAGTTGGATGGGACATTCAGACACATATATATACACATTGTATACTTTAACCAAAGAGAAAGATCATTTATACATACAAACAATATTCACAGAAGTCTCTCTCCCGTAGCCAAAACAGACTCTTAATAACATATCAGAAAACTAAAATTAGTAATCATTTAAAATACTCTTATAACAATAGAATAACCATCTTATCAGAAATTGAATAGAAATATATTTTAATTAAATTTTTAATCATAATTTTGCTATATTTTAACTATTTGGGACATAAAACAGTATAAAACTTGTTAATTTAACTATTTCTCGAACTGCTCTTTTCAATATTATCTTTTAACCGTTTCATATATTTCTTTTTAGTTCGTTAATAAATTTTATTATATTTTGGTAGACAATATTGTATATATTATATACATTAAATTTACTTCATAAAATACATATTGTATTATAAATACCCATTATTGTTATATACTGTAATAATATAAAAACCAGGACACCTTCTTTTATTTAATTCTAGTTCTGTGAACAAAACTAGAGTTTTTTTGGGGGTTTTTTGGAATAATATCAACACATTGCGCAACATTGCCTGAAACAACCGGACAATACTAGACAATATAAAACTCTCTCACATATAACCTATATTATATAAACCTATTTCAATATAGTCTGTCAGGACAGACCTAACAAAATATATCAACACAAAATATAAACATACATCTTGCACTCGACAGACTTCATACATTCTATTGTAACACACATAAAAATTAGCTAAACCTAGCTATATAATTAATAATTTTTTTGTTCTTTATTTCTTTGGTAAACTTACGTTCGCTGCACAGACACATAAAGGGTTAATTCCTTTGTCCATCAGAGAGCAGAAAACTGATTCCCTCCCTCCCCTCCGCGCAGACAGTGTGGGCTAGAAGGGAGGGGGAGCGAATGCGGAAAAAAAACCTGTTAATCTCATTACCTCTCAGCCATCACGCACTCTAAATTAACATATAAAACTTATTATAAAGATCTTTTGTAACTACTTATCACACTTTACTCTTAATTGAACAGTTTGATAAACTAAAAATAAACAACATATATATACACTGAGTAGTTTCTTCTTATTTGGCAGTTATAGAGTATATAGCTACAAAAACTTTCTTCCATATACCATTCGATAATACAGCGCACACTATTTATTAATAACATTCTCTGACTTCATACTCACGCAGGACGGTACAGATATCACATCCGGATGATCAGTCCGAATTACATACACAAATTATATAGACTTATTCTCACACTCATATTTATATTTATTTGAGGGCATACCTTTCTTTCTTTGCCTTACTAACATAACAAAATGGCTTTTATCTCTCACACAGTACCTCCAAATATCTATATACGGGTACTGATCATTGTGACCATATCTCCCGGTGCCCTGGGAGTGCATCTTCTGTATTAAAACTGAATCTATAGATCCCTGTTCTGGCCATTCGGGGACTAACATTGGCCAGACTATTGTACACAACAATAACTCACACCATAATCATGTGTTGCATACAACACTTCAAAATTCCGTACTCCAAGGGTGTCTCACCCTTCTTAGCCTTCTTGGGTTTGGACGACCCGTTACCCATTGTTGCTCTTGCGAGCGGTAACTTTTCACACTGCAGATATTTCTTTCTACACAATTACTTAATCACTTAATATCAGTTGTCTGGTACTTCAGTCAACAGTTCATTTATATCGTATTCGCTTCCTCCGTCAGTAGCCAACTGCAGTCGCCTGAGATGGAAACGTACTTTAAGAGTCCACTCTCAGATTTGCTTCCTTGATAGGCAAGTAGGCGCACAATCACTCACAGCACTCTCAGCAGCACTCACAGCACATACTGTACCAGATACATCCAGCATAAAACAATACATAAACAATTCTACTCTTTCTACTAGCCGAGGGCACGCCGTCCCTCCTCTTGGCTCCTTATACCCTATTGATTGACCTCTAACTCTTGTCTGCTTGTGACTATGTGTACCCCGTTCTATGACAACACTCCCGTCTGCAATTCCAATTTGCCTATGGGCAATCTACCCACTCGGCACCACTCCCGCTGCAGCTACCGCTGGCCCCAATTGGCCCCTTCACTACACGACGTACACACTAGCACTGACTCAGGGCTCTCAGGCCAGTCACAGAAATCTCTCCTACTTTCCTTGTCCACGTGCAGAAGCTTTATTTACAAACACTGACTATAACAATGCAACTCCACGTGGCTACCCTCTCCCTCACATACAGAACTACCCTTTAGTCAACATCCGATCCCCCGGGTTCAGACACGCGCTAGCCACTCTGGCTCCTTTGCTTGTCCGTGCTGTCGGCGGCGGGTTCGGTATGTCAATGAGACAGTGGCCGCGGGTCTCCTTATCCAACTATGGTCGGACGTTCCCCTTATACCGGTATCTCCAATACACATACAAACATAGAAGACACTTTACCTATCGCCGCGCTGCTCGCTGTTTCCTCAGACTCGGTGGTGTCCCAGCTTCCCGGGCCGGGAGTACGTTTGGGACGAGACGAGGTCCACTGAACAGGAAATCCTGCTTGGTGCCTGCAGATGCCAGCTCACCTTCAACGGACGCCCAACCGGTGGGATCACTCGCACCTGCAGTCAACCGCTACAGTATCCAGCAGTCGTTGCCACACCGGCAAAGGCCCCAAACCCGGATGAGCCCCCAGAAAATGTAACCGGAATCTACTTGGTTCACTCGGGACGAGGCCAGGCCGGCACGGACAAGGATTGACTGAACACGAGTCTCTTCAGGAAAGGCAAACTTTATTGTGACGTCACAACAGATGCTCAAACAGGATTCAATCGCAAAGAATGAGCCTCAAATACCCCCTGACATGAGGTCTTATACCCTGAATACATAATTAGGTACATCCCAATTAGCCCACCTCCCGGTGACACTATCCCACCCAACGTGGCTCCGTACCTCCCTTAATTGAATACAAAGACATTCCATACATTGGTCATAAATTGCCAAGCTTCATGTTAGTTTGACAGAAAATGATTTGCTACTACTCTGGATCCTGCCTGTGCCCACCTCCCTCAGGCTTGTTTATTGTTTGTTTTAGATAAGGCCTAGCCTGGTTTTCACACTCCCCTTTGTCTGCAGCTGCAGGCTCATCTGACCTCGATGTATCTCTCCTTCGTCCTGTCACCTCGTGCCAGCTACGGTCCCGATCCTCTACAATTTAATTGCTTCTCTGCTAATCTACCACATTCTATGTAAACCTTCTTCTAATTTCAACTAATATCTACCTAGTTATATTCAAGTGAACCAATATTCTGAATAAGATGGCCGCCTGGCTCAGAATGGCGACCATCTTCTTGCCTGAATCTCCTTCACTTAAAGGAAAGTTTAAAAGAACGCAGAAAAAAAAAAATCGGAAAATTTTCCATGGTTTGGCCTAGCGCAAAAGAAAATAAGTTACAGGGAGGGAACACTCCTCTCTTGCTCACCAGGTACCAATGAGGCCTTAGAGGACCTCATAGTAGGTTTAATTATTAGATGGGAAATGATATACAGGGTTATTCAAAGAGATTCGAAAAGTCACTGCACGTTCGGTGACTTTTTGTTCTCTTCATTTCGGTTCCTTTTGCCGATCCCATTTCGGTGACCCTGCGGTGTATTCAGCAAACACCACAGGGTCCCCGAATTGCAGGGAAAAGCTACCGCAAACCCGACGAAAGCGAACCGCAAAACCCAGCGAATGCACGCCGAAAACCCACAAAAACATCTGGATTTACCTGCCGAAAACCACTGAAAAACCCGAGCAGGAGCCGATCACCCGCAGCGAAGCCGCCGGAAAAAGCCGACACCGCAGACAGAGTGAAGTGAATAAATTAGAAAAACAGTTTGCATGAATGTTTGAAAAGTAAAATGCTGTTTGCAAAGAGAAAAACAGTGGAAATTCCTAGTGGCGCAGTAATTAGATGTACGTTTGTGGTATAGCTCAGATATTATCAAGGCTAATTGCGTGCACCATAGATACAAGGTGCAGATGCAAAACACAGAGGATATAAAGTGCTAGTGCAATATCCTGAGTGTGCAAATAAGGTTACAGTACAGATGCAATACAGTTAAAGTGCAAGTGCAACAATACAGATGGGAGACAATATAGCAAGGCTATTGGAAACAAGGTGATGATGGCTGATAAAGTCCAGAATAATTAGGACTGTCTGCCAATGAAAATCATAAAGGTCTTTATTGATGATTAGTCCGGTTTCTAAGTGGATGGGTGATGCATCAAATGTGCTCAAGAATATTGTCAATATTACCCTTTCCACAAATATAGCGAGTCTGTTGGAAGTGTCCGTTCTCCTGGTAGTCTTGATGGGCTCCACAATAGGGGATATATGAGAGAAGAGATAATAGTGTGATACCGTCTATATGTAAAGTGCAAATAGATTAGAAAAATGCACACTTACAAGATCCAGAGCCTTTTGAATCCAGGCTCTGGAGTGGAGCGCCTTGTGCCTAAAATTAGGGTGGTCACTGCCCTTCTTTACAAGGTCTTCTTATTCGACCTCAGATGGGGGGACATAAGAGCAGAGAAGAGACAGCGCTCTCATAGCATGACATCAGCCTTAAAATCATGTGTTGAGAGAGATAAGAGTCGCACTCACCGATTCAGGAGCCTTAATGGTCCAGGCTCAACTGTTACGCATGCGGTGCTCCTTAGCGGTGAGCTCCTGAACCTCTTTGGCTGCTTGCTCTGCTTGCTCTGCGTCCAGGTCGTAATTGGGGCATCTGTGGTACTAATAATAGTCTTACCAAGATAAAAAGCTGGTAAAGGTGTGAAATGAGCTCAATTACTCTCTTATGAGGATTAATTTTTTTTTATTTATTGTGCAAAATTACAAAGTGCAGAGTAAGCTGAAAGTAAAAATTATATAGGGGGGGGTCGAGACGCGTTTCGGTGCAACAAGCACCTTCCTCAGTCGATAAAAATGTAAAAGTGGGGGGATCTGAAGCCTTCCCGGGGTCCCCTTTTTAACTGGGGAGCGTGGGTGGTGTTTGGAAACCATTCGCGATTGACTTCCGGGTGTGTGCGGTGCCGCGGTCACGTGCTGCCGGTGACGTCATCTTTCGGCGCCGCGGCCATCCTTGTTTTGCGTTCTACCGCTTTGTTTGCGTTCCAATTCGTATTAGTCAGCGCTGGGTGCGTTCATGACACGCCCAGAACCCAGAAGGCCTAAAATTTGTCGATATAAAGAAGGTAGAGACACCTTGGAGAGGCGGTAATTTTGAGAAAATAATTGGACAAGCCGAAATGAGCCTGATTTTCAAACTGGATACCATGCAGCCTCAGGGCTTAAATGCTGATTTTGAACTTTGCCACTTCCTCAATTAACTATTTAATATTCCACCTTTATTAGTATAGACGACCCATTGGATCATTTGTTTTAAATGTGAACGCATTGATTGAGACACATAGTTTTTTACATCCCTTACCATAACCCATAATTATTATTGAATGCCAGAACGCTGGGACCTTTAATACACTGTCTATCATCCCCAACAGGGACCTATGCATTACCAAATCTATTTTTAATCGTTTCTATGATCTTCTATCATTGTTTTCCACCATCCATAATAAGCCAGCAATTTGTATTTTTTATCCTGCTTATAATATATACACATCATTTTATCCCAGAACGTTGGGATCTTTTAACACACTGTCAACTTCTCCAATCTATTTTTAATCATTTTTATCCATTTGCATGTTTTTATGAGCCTCTATCATTGTTTTCCACCATCCATAATAAGCCAGCAATCTGTAATTTTTATCCTGCGTATAATATATACACATCATTTTATGGTCCACTGAATGCCAGATCGCTGTGATCTTTTAATACACTGTCTATTATCCCCAACAGAGACCTATGTATCCATTTTAACCATTTTTTCTTTGCATGTGTCCTTATGATATACCCCAGGTACATAGCCCGCTGTTTGAATGCTGGTCCACTATGATCTCCCACCACTGTTCATTATCCCCAAAGAGGGATTTTTTGCCCCCCCCCCGACTGTATACTTGTGATTACATTGAGCCATCAAGACCAATTGGGACCTCTAACCGTGTCACGAACGCACCCAGCGCTGACTAATACGAATTGGAACGCAAACCAAACGGTGGAACGCAAAACAAAGATGGCCGCGGCGCCGAAATATGACGTCACCGGCAGCACGTGACCGCGGCACCGCACACACCCGGAAGTCAATCGCGAATGGTTTCCAAACACCACCCACGCTCCCCAGTTAAAAAGGGGACCCCGGGAAGGCTTCAGATCCCCCACTTTTACATATATCGACTGAGGAAGGTGCTTGTTGCACCAAAACGCGTCTCGACCCCCCCCCTATATAATTTTTACTTTCAGCTTACTCTGCACTTTGTAATTTTGCACAATAAATAAAAAAAATTAATCCTCATAAGAGAGTAATTGAGCTCATTTCACACCTTTACCAGCTTTTTATCTTGGTAAGACTATTATTAGTACCACAGATACCCCAATTACGACCTGGACGCAGAGCAAGCAGAGCAAGCAGCCAAAGAGGTTCAGGAGCTCACCGCTAAGGAGCACCGCATGCGCAACAGTTGAGCCTGGACCATTAAGGCTCCTGAATCGGTGAGTGCGACTCTTATCTCTCTCAACACACGATTTTAAGGCTGATGTCATGCTATGAGAGCGCTGTCTCTTCTCTGCTCTTATGTCCCCCCATCTGAGGTCGAATAAGAAGACCTTGTAAAGAAGGGCAGTGACCACCCTAATTTTAGGCACAAGGCACTCCACTCCAGAGCCTGGATTCAAAAGGCTCTGGATCTTGTAAGTGTGCATTTTTCTAATCTATTTGCACTTTACATATAGACGGTATCACACTATTATCTCTTCTCTCATATATCCCCTATTGTGGAGCCCATCAAGACTACCAGGAGAACGGACACTTCCAACAGACTCGTTATATTTGTGGAAAGGGTAATATTGACAATATTCTTGAGCACATTTGATGCATCACCCATCCACTTAGGAACCGGACTAATCATCAATAAAGACCTTTATGATTTTCATTAGCAGACAGTCCTAATTATTCTGGACTTTATCAGCCATTATCACCTTGTTTCCAATAGCCTTGCTATATTGTCTCCCATCTGTATTGTTGCACTTGCACTTTAACTGTATTGCATCTGTATTGTAACCTTATTTGCACACTCAGGATATTGCACTCGCACTTTATATCCTCTGTGTTTTGCATCTGCACCTTGTATCTATGGTGCACGCAATTAGCCTTGATAATATCTGAGCAATACCACAAACGTACATCTAATTACTGCGCCACTAGGAATTTCCACTGTTTTTCTTGACTCTATCTGCACAACTTTTCGAGAGCCTGTGCTATCCCCCAGTTGGCAGCAACTACTTAATACTAACGTCTCTAGATACGAGCGCCTCCACCGAACCCCTTTACCTCCTGCTGTTTGCAAAGAAACTACTGAGCGAAAATGTCTGAAATTTACATATGAGGTCCAGGGAATGATAATAAAGAGGGCTGTTACAGAAAAAATAAGTAAACTTAAATTTTTTTTAAAAAAAATCGGACTTTTAAAAAAAAATTAAGAAAAATGCTTAAAATATCCTAAAAAAATCGATAAATAAAGAGACTATTTACTGCAGAATTTTATAATGAACGGTTTATTAGATATTGAATTAAAACGGGAATATTTTTAACATTGAAGCCTATGGGATTCGCCTGAATAAACTTGCCGAATTAAACCACTGAATGGCAGGGCATTTCGGGAAACCTTTCACTGCTGGTTTGTGTTCTCTGAATAGCCGAAGCAGTGCTTTTTCATGGGGTTTTCACTGCCTTCGAACAGGCACCGAACAGGCACCGTATGTTCAGGCAATTCACCAGGATTTGGCGAATTGCCTGCTCTCTGGATAGCCGAATGGTCAAGAAAGGTAACCGAATGCTGATTTTCAGCGTTCGGTTACCCTTCTCAAGCAATTCGGATCTCTTTGAATAACCCTGATAGTATTTTTATATGACTTGTAACACCGGCATTGTGCTGTATCTGTTGAAAAGACTGTGTAGGTAAAACTGGCCAATGGACAAAAGATCAATTCTCCAAACACAACCCCACCATTTGGAGTAATCAATGTGGCGCCCCGTACTCATGCCTTTTTTGTGAGTAAAACCCATTTATAAACCCTATTAAACTAACTCACAAACTATCAGGAAGTCTATTCAATTAAAGGTGAAACGCAGGAGAACTGGCAGGAGAAGAGAACAATCTAGACCAAATAGCTGATTTGCAAACCTAATAGAGGTATGTGTGGACAGGGTTGGGCAACACTTCTGTACTGTGGATTTTGTATGCCAATATTTAGAGGGGTTAGTCACAAAGCGTTAATGTTTGCCAGTGTAGCACAGCTGGCAAACACCAGCAGTTCCCAAAAGTACAATTGAATGAGCAACAGAAGGGGTCTGTAGGTTCCCCTTAACATCCCCATTTTAGCACCATATTAGGCGGCAGGAGATAATTTAGCAGGATGCCCGGTAACACAGAGCAACGTTCCATGGTAATCCCGGCTTCCGCGCCGCAGCAAGCATCACCTCCATGGAGTCCAAGGACTCCATGGAGGGTTGTGCCGCTAAGCCGCGAGCCCTGCGCGTTCTCGCAAGATCGTGCAGGGCCGCAGTGTGATTCGCTGAGGGAGTCTGGGGACTATTTTCCCCAGTCTCTCTCTGCTCCTGGCACCCATAAGTGGTGGATCGGCCACCATTCTCGCCGCAGGATGAGAGGTTAGTATCTGATTTTTGTTGGTGGTGTTGTAGCTGGTACAAAATGTTTCTGCAGAAGTGAAATCAGGTAGCACCAGCTTCCAGCTGTGGCTGGTTAACATTTTTGTTATCCGCAGCGGTGCAGTAATTAGCGTTAGGACTTTGTAATCCTAATGCTAATTACTCTTTGCGCGCACCCCATGTTAAGCATAGGGAGCACAAAGTACAGTAAGCTTGTGCAAGCGAGCTCAATCACAGATATGGGAACGGATTTATTAACCCATTAACGTTAGGGATGTAATATGTGGGGCATACGTTAAAGTCTCTTAACCTAGCATTAGCGCTCACATATCTGAGTGCTAACGCTAGCCTTAAAATTGTAACAGTGGCTTTTGAATTTTAAGAAATTACCGTACAAACCCCAAGTAACATGTTTGTATGGTGGCCTTTAAGAAGAAGGAAAAGGAAACGTTATGAGGATCAATCAGGGCACCAGCACTTGGTCCTGTAGACACGTTCAAATCAGAAATCCTCCTCTCAGTGTAAGGTAAAAAGGAGAAGAATAAACAGATGAGTCTATTATGTGCATGACATATGTACTTAAAGGTCTGAGGGGGATTTCTGCCTGTTTCTATTCACCGAGCCTTCAAATCTAGCATTTGATTAGGAAGGCAGATGTTTTGCTGGAAGGATTCAGGAATGAAACAAACTTCACCAGATGCATTCTCCTTAGAACTAAATCTCACATCAACTGTCATCCATTATTCCGTTCATGAAAATAAACCATAGTTTCTTGATAGACTCCGATCTCTCTACAGAGCGGGGATTTTTTTATTTTTAGTGAATGGGAGATATCACCGAAAGGTGGCATAACAAGAATATCTGAGTCATAGTGGAAGTATAGTTGAGCATTTGTTCCAGGGTATCGGATATTAAGTCAGAAAAAATATAAATCTAAGCATGGAGCCCTGCTTGCTATAGCATGTATAGGTTAGACACAATTATCGTACTAATAATGTGCAATTAAACAAGGTTTGACAAAAACTTCCTTTCTCAGGACAGACATTCATAAATAGTTTTTTGCTGAATCCCAATCAATATCTGTATAAGCCCTTGTCCATGGCTCAAAGGCCTGTTTTTGTGATGCTTTAATATAAAGATGTGCAATTCGTTTCATTCCGAATCGAAATTTGGACGAAATTTACCATGTTCGTATTGCGGAAGCATTTCCGAAAACGAAATATCGACCATCCGAAAATTTCGGATCGATCCTAAATTTTGGATCGATTCGAATCGGTGATTCGGTGATTTGGATTATTTCGGCAATTCGGATCATTTTGGCGATTTGGATCATTTTGGGTGATTCGGATCAGTTGGATTTTTTTTTTTTTTATGAGTTATTTCGATTTTTATTGCTTATTTAAGAACGGGAAGTAGATTACTACAAATAAAATGAAAGTTTCTTTACTTATTCTTTTAGGATTTTTTGGGTGAAACTTTAGGTTTCCTAACTTTTTTTAAAGAAACAATGCTTTTTAACCCATAGGTTTCAATGCAGCATATGAATCCACACACTGCTGGGAAGCACCTCTCTGCAGTATAATAAATAATTATAATTAAAAAGCTGCCTGCCTTTTTACCGGGTGCTAAGCACCCGGATGCATGCGGCAGCGCTAAGCACCGCTGCGAGCATCCACTCGATAGAGTCCATAGGACTCCATTGAGTTTCTCCTGTGCCTGTCACATGACCTGCCGGTTCTCGCCTCCCGAGATCCAGCAGGTCAGCGTAGTGATCCGCAGGGAGAGACTGGGGGACTTTTTCCCCCAGTTTCTTCCTGCTTCCTCCAGATGGAGAAGGCGGACGGAGCCGCGGTCCTTGCCGCGGGATAGGAGGTGAGTATCTGGATTTTTTGGGGTTGTTTATTGGATGATGCTAACGGATTCTGCACTAGCGGAATCCGTTAGCACCAAGTCCAGGCTGTGGTTAACTTTTTGTTAATTGCAGCCGGACGGTATTCAGTGCTAGGACTTTGTAATGCTAACGCTGATTAACACTTTGCTTTCCCCATGTTAAGTATAGGGAGCGCAAAGTACAGTAACCTCGCGCTGATAAGTGCAAGATTCCAAATGCTAACGGGTTTCTTAACCCATTAGCGTTTGGACTGTAATATGCGGTGGCTACCTGGGCTATCGTTAACGCTCTCTCAGGTGAGCGCTAACGTTAGCACCAAGTATGTAATGTAGCCCTCCATTTTATGGTTTGCACAATATGTTATATTTATTGCTTACAAACTACTATTTTTCATGTTCTTTATCAAGAGCCAAATAAGAAAAATCCCAAAAATGTAGATGGGGACCTAAAAGATCGAAAACAGGAGCAATTCTAAAAGAGAGCACACCCTTCAGCACAAGCCTATGTCCCATGGCCATCGAATATATAGAGAGACGTCTACTTGTTACAACCCATGTCCAACATTTGAGGGGTTAAATCTGATGTCAGATGATCTAATTCAGGGATTAGCCCCCCAGATGTTCCTGAACTACAACTCCCAGAAATCTCTGACAGCATTAGATGGATGGAGAGACATGGGAGTTGTAGTTCATGGACATCTGAGGGGGCCGGAATTTGGACATCCCTGGTCTAAGTGAACCTCTCACATGCTCTCCATGGGTGTTGAATATGTGGGTCAGGAAAAAGGTTTTAGACTGTATGTGTGTCTTTTGTTTAGTTATCAGAGGTTTCATGATAAATATTTAAAATGTAATTTTGTATTTTGCCATGCTCTGGTATCTTGGTTTAACCTGGTGAGGAAATGCATTATATTATTGTTTTGAAGTATCTTTAATATTTTTTTTACCTTTTATTTTTTTAACCCTTTCGCTGCTGAGGCATTTCCTGCCTGTGTGCTGAGCTCATTTTTACCGTTTTGTGCTCATCATGTTTAAATGCGATTTGAAGTCAAATTTTATTATATGACCCAGACAAATTATATATCCTTTTTTTCAGCAGACTCCACAGATTCAAAATATATCATTATTAAATGTATAAGTAAAGATTTAAAAAAAAAAGGGGGAAAAAAAGTAAATTTTTGTTAAAATTCAGAAGAACAACATTGCATATTTTTTTCTATCTACACTTTATGACCAGAACTATTGTGGTTATATATTGATACATTAGGTGCCTTTTTAAAAATGGTGTAATGGAGAATATTTCATGTTTTTTTTGTACAAAAATATGCAGTTTTCTAAAAATCAAAAAATCTGCTTTTTTCTTATGTCATGACTCATTGTATGTAATACATAAAATTAGTATATCTAAACCAATTGAAATGGAAAAGCTATATATTTTCTGAAACTAGACAAAATTCCGCAAAAAAGAGACCTTTATGACACATTTTTAAATTTATTTTGTTATTCATAACTTTATTCAAAAAACATCATATTTAATGTAAAAAAAAAAATCATAATAGGTCAAGATTTATATTGCATAATTTCATATTAATTTTTGGGGTAAAATATTTTTGTTTTGCTTAACTATATAAATATATCCCTCCTATAAAATAATAGATCCAATTTGATTGCATAGATCAAGTTTAGGCAGCGTTGGAGGTGCTAATTTGCACCGTGCGCAAAATAGATTTAGAGAAGCTTTTTATGCCGGTTTTTGAAAGGAGGCATACCTGCAATTAAATGGCTCTAGCTCAACAGGGATCTAAAATATGCCAAATAAAGTATATATCCGGACAAAGTAGACTTCCAGATGAATCAAACGTGGGGTTACTTATTATTCTATCATAAATATTGAGCCCGCAACAACTTGTGGAATTTGGATTTGTGCGCAGAAAAAAAAAAAAATTATTTCAATCACTTCAGACATGATAAAATCTTTGAAAACTAGGCCTTTCTCTAGCTCAATGCAAAGCCCCAACCCTTGTGATAAAAATGAGACCCAGGTTTAGTGGTCCGGGTCCCCCTAGATGGAGCACGAGGCGCTAATTTGCGCCATGCGCAAAATAAATTTAGAGAAGCTTTTTATGCCGGTTTTTGAAAGGAGGCATACCTGCAATTAAATGGCTCTATCTCAACAGGGATCTAAAATATGCCAAATAAAGTACATATCCGAACAAAGTAGACTTCCAGATGAATCAAACGTGGGGTTACTTATTATTCTATCATAAATATTGAGCCCGCAACAACTTGTGGAATTTGGATTTGTGCTAAAAAAATAAATAAATGTAAATTCCACATGCTGTTGCGCCCTCTATTTTTATGATAGAATTTTATTTAACCCCTCATTTGATTCGTCTGGGTGTCTAGTTTCTCCTAATATATACTTTATGTGGTCTGTTTTAATTTTCTGTTGAGCTAGAGCCATTTAATTGCAGGTATGCCTTCTTAAAAAAAAAAAAAATACATTCACAAAATTTTCCCCATGAATTTTGCTCAACAATTATGTAGTCTATCAACAATTGTATAGTGACTCAAAATGCTGCACAAACACACAACAAGCCCGCCACACATTTTCCATTCACTCAATCAGTTGGATTGGCACATGGGGCATCCATGTGAGCAGTAACGCCACGTCAAGGCCCCAACCAGGTTACTGACCATTCACACATCTTTCACATCTGTTTCACTCACTGAATCACACACCTTTCATGCAAGAAGCTAGTAAAAGTTGAGTGGGTGACGTTAAGGGGGCAAAGAAGGGAAAAGTGCAGAAACACGGAAGGCGAGAAGAGAAAGATAATGAGGATTAGAGGGGGTGGAATAGAAACACCCCCCCATTCACATCTGTTTCACTCACTGAATCACACACCATTCATGAAAGAAGATAGGTAAGGGAAGTGGGTGAAGGGAAGGGGCAAAGAAAAGGGCAGAGACAAAGAAGTTGAAGACACACCATTAACACCGCAGTTAAATCTGTCTTCAGAGGCTTCTTTCTACATCTGACGTACGGAGGACATCAGATTGTTGGGGATGGGGCAACCTATTTTATTGTATGTGGGGTGAATTACATTATAACTGGGGGGGGTGGTGAACTGTAGGTGGGTAGTGAAACGTGGTGGGTATTGAACCGGAGTGGGTAGTGAAACGTGGTGGGTAGTTTTTTTATTAACGCTTGAATTAACACTGCTATAAAATAATGGGGCTGGTTTTGGTTTGTTTTTTCCTGCACTATCCAGGAATAAATGCCAGCATGATCCGGGCAAGCTCTGTCCAGATTACACTGCACTGTGTCCATCAGAATGTCATCAAGATCTGCAAAGATCTTAACGGTGCTATAGCCAGATTTATCAAGAAGCACAAAATCAGTGGCATACCTCAACCTGAAATCTGTTTATTCTCAGCCGAGAAACAATTCGGTCCCGGTATGCCACTAGTAATGTGTCACTGTATGATAAATCTTGAAGCAATCAGGCACACAAAGACCTGGTTTGGAGGGGCAGTCAGGGCAGTGAAGGCGGCTTTCCTTACGCCGCCCTTGGCGCGCGCAAACCCGACACCTTTTACGTGGGGTCACTCTTTTTTCAGTTGGTGGAATGTAGCCAGGAAAGTGGCGGTCACGCAACCTAATTACATCCTCCACCTCTCCAACAATGGGAGCATTCTCTTCTGGACAGAGAAGGGACTCGATAACAGATTCCTGAAATTTTAGGAATGTTATCTGTCGGGCATGAGTGGCCTGATACAAGATGAATGCGTTAAGCATTGACATCTGTATCAGATGGACTGCCAGCTTTTTGTACCATACATATGCCTTGCGAGAAGCGAGATATGGTACAAGCATCTGGTCAGACTTGTCCACTCCCCCCATGTATCGATTATAATCCTGTACACATAGGGGTTTCATGATAGGGGAATCTCTCCATCTGACGTGAACTGCAGATGTGCATTCATTATGTATAGTTGTAAGCAGATGCACATCCTTTTTGTCTGTGTATTTCACAGCCAGCAGTTCACCGCAGCGCAAGGCAGATGTTTCTCCTCTCTTTTGCTTTCCAAACTGTTTTGTTGGAAAGCCTTTCCTATTCGAACGGATCGTGCCAAAAGGCTCCAGTACCATTGCTGTACAAAAATTTGTACAGCGGCACACCCGTGTAAAAGTTATCTGTATAAATACAGTAACCTTTACCGAATAGTGGATAAGAGAGGTCCCACACTATTTTTTCAGTGGTGGAGAGGGCGGGGGGGGGGGCAGTCAGGGGGGGCCAGCTGCGAGTCCTTGCCAGTGTATACACGAAATCGATACATGTATCCACTGGAGCTGTCGCACAGCTTATAAAGTTTTATCCCATAGCGAGCTCGCTTTGAAGGGATATACTGCTTGAAAGCAAGACGTCCCTTGTAAAGCATCAAGGACTCGTCGACTGACAAGTTTTGGCCTGGAGTGTATAACTCTTCAAATCTTGCCATCAGATGGTCAAGAAGTGGCCGCAACTTGTGCAGTCGGTCGTGATCTGGGTGGTCACGGGGCAAAGCATTTGCATTATCATTATAATGCAAATACCGCAGGAGCAATAAATATCTGTCCCTGCTCATAGTAGCAGGGAAGATAGGGGTGGTTTGGGTACTCTTTTTTGACCAGTATGAGGCTATGCTGGGTTTTTGCACAATCCCCATCTGCAGAGTGAGGCCCCAGAACTTCCTCATCTCTGGAAAACTGGTTGGGGTCCATTGGCGAGCCCTGGCACGTGGCCTCAATTCTGTCCCTAGACCTTGAAAATATTGTTCAGCATACAGATTGCTCTGCTGAACAATAAATTCCAAGAACCCATCATCTATAAATAGCTGAAAAAGTAGATGGGTTCAAAATTAGTGGTGTCCACCAGGATGCCAGGATTGCCAGAAAATTGTGGCAATTCTGGCTGGACCATATTAGGGGAGATCCAGTCATATCCTGGTTCAGGCATCGCTACAGTCTGCGTTGCAGATACCCCTGCAATGGGCAGCTGGGCTGGTGCAGGATCAGGCAGTGCAACTGCAGACCGTGCGGTCCCTGCACTACCACGGGAGCACCCTGGTAACTCTGTGCGGCAACGCCGTGGCTCATCCCGTTGTTCTTCGTCACTGGAACTGTCACTATGTGACGATGCTCCAGGGACAAAGTCACTGCCTGAATCTTCAAAAGATTCATCAGCGCTGGGATCAGAGTCTGACATCATGAGGATGTCAGCTGCTTCCTCAGCGCTTAGAAATCTTTTAGCCATAATTTGCTTTCTGAAAATGTATTTTCAAAAGAAAATTATGCCGTTTGATAGTATCTATATATATATATATATATGTGCGTATATATATATGCACGTGTGCGTGTATATAATATATATTCTATATATATATATAAGCGTGTGCGCGCGTGTGTGTGTGCGTGCGTGCGTGCGTGCGCGTATATACGTATATATATGTGTGCGTGCGTATATATGTGTGTGTGTGTGTATATATATATATATATATATATGTGTGTGTATTCGCAATTTATCACCTATTTTATGGAGACAGCCTCTGAGACACTAACACCTCGCAATCCACATGCAGACTGAGGATACAAATATAAAATTATCAAGATTTGAAAAATTCATCCCCCGTGATTGGCTGGAGGGTCAATCGCTAGGTTACGGGGTCATTTTAGGGTTATATTTGTATCCACGGCGGCCATGTTGGAGGTGGCAGTGACAATTGTGACAGCTATGTGATCATTGTTACTACAGTGATCACATAGCTGTAACAAGAAAATATGAAATAAAATAATAAAGATGGAATTGTTTTTTTATTAAATGTGGGGTTTGGGGGTCTCTGGGCAGTTATGATTTTTTTTACTGCCCTTAGAGACCCTGTGTGTGGTGTTTGTGTGATTTTGTGTTTTTTTTTACTACACTTTAACATATACAGGGTAATGAATCACATCGTTGGAAAGCTCAGACACAGAGCTTTCCAGCGGTGCCTCATTTGTTCCTGCAGCCCTTACCGATGAGGAGATAGAGAGGTCATAACGACCCCCCCTCTTCTCCTAAGGGCTTTCCATGCGGCCACTTAATGTGACGTCATCACGCGCTGGCGTGATGACATTACCGTGACTCCCATGATCCCACAGTGAGGGCCGACATCCGGGATGTCGGCCCACACTGTTTGCCGCCCGGGATCGGAGCCACATTGCCGCTTCGCCACCGGAAAGACAGGACGCGCTGAGCGCGTCCTCCGCACAGCAGCGGAGATTTCATGGACGCGCTCAGCGCGTACTACGCAGCGAAAGGGTTAATACTCTTATCTACAATAAGCATTTCATTGTCTATGGTCTGTAAATAGGGATATACTATAGGACTTTGTATCGTGTGTTTATAAGTCTGGTGGTTCTTCACTGGATTGCTTGTATGTTTAAACCCTTTTTGAATATTTATTAAAAAAGTAAGTTTTTTTTATGATATTATCTTAACAATGGCTTAAAAAACAAACATATTTTTTGCCTAGAGCGTAACTTTAACTGATGGATCATGGTATTAAACGTTATGATGCTAAAACCAATTGTGTTTGTCAAAGTTGAAGCATAGTGAATATTATGTGAAGGAAAAATAAACACTTCCACTGAGGAGTATGTAGAAGATTTGTTTGCAGATCTTCCCTCAAAGGAAACATTAATCTTTGCGCGAGCAAGAGAATGGATTCTCTTTGAACTACATTTCCCATCACCAGTCATTATTCTGCTCATAAAAGTCTTTTAAATTTTTCAGTACATAAGATAGATAGTCAAAGAAAATCAATCTAAACACGATGCCCTGCTTGATATAGCATTTATCACAGAAATAAGGTAATAGTTGAACATTATACACAGCAGAAATACTAGTTAACTATATGCAAGAAATTAATATACAGGCAAAGGCAAACAGGAAAATACTAGACTTTTCCACAGCAAAAACATTTGGGCCCAATTCCAAACTCGTTGAAACCAGAACGCAAAGTCGCTCTTTGTGTCCCGGTTTCACGGTCAGGTCGCGGGGCAGGCGCTGAATTTAGCAGCCTGCCCTGTAGTGATCGCTAAACTCGCGGATGCTTGGGGCAGCGTTAAAGCGCAGTCCCAAGCATCCCCTCCATGGCGTCCATAGGACTCCATGGAGGCTCCTCCTGCCTGGTCACATGACCTGCAGGATCTCGCCTCTTGCGAGTTAATGCTAGTCGGCGGAGTGATCGTGGAGGGAGACAATGGACTCTTTTTTCCCAGTCTCCCTGAAGAGAATAATGGTCTCCAATTGTCCGTCCTTAACCCCTAAGACCCTGTCTTAGGCACACCTTGAGTTAACTCTCCTCCTGCGCAGGGAGAAAGAAAATCCTTTCAAAAAGGACACACGAAGCATGTAATTTTGTCTGGCAATTTCTCTCTGCCTTCCAACGTTTTTTGACGCATATTTATGCTTCTAACAAAAACGTTGTCTCTTTATTTCATTGGTTAGCATTTCAAAACATAACATAGTTCATTGGCCAGTTTCAATACAGGTCTGGTGACACATTTCTAGACAGTCCCGTGGCCTCGGCATGTGATTTCTTGAGATATCAGCATTTCTTAAGACATCAGTACTTTTTTAAGACATCAGCACTTTTTTATCACTTGAGAGAAACATTTGCAAACATCAGTATCCTTGTCATTCTAAAGACATTTGCAAACATCTTGAGAAGTGAACCTTAGTCCTATAATACTGCTGATTATCAATTTATCCTAAAACTATTTCTTATATTTTAAACCTTAATTTATCTATTAATATTATAATTCCTGGGGTGTTATTTAACTACTTATAGGGTCCTTCTTATAGGTTAGCAGATGGTGGTCTGAGGATTCCTTTTCCTTCAATCCCCTCTTAGAATCATAGTATGATCATACTATTTGATTCTTTCTTTGTTTCATCTATCTACTGTAAGTTAGTATGGGTTGGGGAGCGAGACCCTCAATACCCATGTGGATCAATATAGAACCAGGGGGGCTGTACATGCCACGGAACGGGTAACACATGGCAGTCTCCCAGTGCCTATTTATCTTCCTAACCTACATTCTTATTAATAGTAACAAGAGGTGCTAGGAATGACTCAAACCCTGCCTTTACCTGATCCCTTGCTTTAAATTCATCAGGGACCCCTCTTGGTACCCCTATAGCATCAATATAGACATGCGGATCAAGACTACCTTGTGGGCTTGGGACTTCCCTTTTCCTGCGACGTGAGCTAATATTTGGAATTTCCTCAGGATCCGAAACAATATGAAATCCCATTATGGCCTTAGCTAGGGCACATTCACCTGACCATTGAAGGGGCAGACGCGCCCTAATCTTGAGGTCTCCACATATCCAGTAGAGATCCCCAATCAGAAAAACTTGATTCTGTAACTTAATACTGTTGATATTGCTATAATTGGCACAATAACCCTCGGGGAAGAAGGTGAGGTTCCTACCTATTTCTGCTGACCTATAGCAGGTATAGTTCCCTGGGTAAACATGTATCCCTTCTCCTGGTTGTGGGAGGCGTGTTAGTATGGGGTAGCTATTCTTCCAATATTCACATAAACTCTGGCTATTAGTGGTGTTAGTATATAACTAAGAAAACATTCTTCTACATCTTGCGGAATATTAAAAGGTACGGTGCCTAGATGTGGCCTAGCAGCACCACACACATAACAATTTGTACGGTTATTGTTTAGGGCACTAAATTTTACCCATTCTATCCAAACATTTACATCTGAAATTGTACTGTCTGAGCTCCGCTTCTGATTGAGCACCGCCACCCACCTCTCCTAATTAAAGTCATACGATTTAATAGGCTTTGTCCCTTGGAACTGCGTCGTCGTGCGGCGCTATCTGGTTTATATCCCCATCTGTTAACTACGGCATCAGAGGTACCATATCCCATATTGCCCGTGTCCCACCCCACTGCGCCCCATTAATCACAATTATGTCCCCAGTACTCATCGGTTACACATATATATACAGTTGCCTTGTACCGTATCATACTGCAGTAATGGTGGACAAATAAAAAAACAACAGTGGCCAGACAGTGATGGTTTGGGTTGGGGTTCTTTCTGGTAGGGGGTGTGGACAATAGGGGTTGTGACATATGTTCCGAAGGGGGGGGGTAAACATTATTATTTCAGTCTTTTTCTTCCCCCCACATGCGTCTCCATACTCTTCGAAAAGGATCCTTGGTTGTCATTTTCTCCTTGTTGGAAACCAGGGCTATCTGCCCTCGTGAGTGTCTCTTGTTGAGTCCTTTGTTGAATCCGCTTGACTCGAGAGGGTCCCTTGTTGAATCCGCTTGACTCGAGAGGGTCCCTTGTTGAATCCGCTTGACTCGAGAGGCGTGAATCCAGACTGGGCTGTCCTCTGTCAGTATAGCTGTGCGGGTTACGGCTACCACCGTGGTCTCTGGTCCATAGGCGAAATCCTCTGGTCTTTTTTCTTTCTGTAGCCGCTTTACCAGCACCTTGTCTCCTGGATTAAATAGGTGGGTAGATTTGTCTGAAAGAAAGGGGAACTTAAATATAACTTCGTCTCTGGTTGTCTCGAGGGTTGAGATCAGCTGCCTAACATATTCATCCCTTATCTGCTCTAAGTCCCCTGTCTCCACTGTTAGCCTACCTGTAGACCATGGTAATGGAAAGGGTCTGCCCATAAATATCTCGAAGGGGGAGTAGCCTGTGTTCCTATTAACCGCCATTCTGATTTCAGCCAGAATGATGGGGAGTACCAATTTCCAATTCTTTAGCTCTTCTGTGGTTGCATATTTTTGTAAGGTACAAAATAATTGGTCCCTATCCATTGTGGAGGTCGCAAAACCCGGCATTACTAGTTTAGCTATGTCCTGTTGTGCTGCTCGTTTAGCTGCTTGGTCAGCCAGATGATTCCCTTTTGCAATAGGATCTGAGGCTCTGGTGTGTGCTCTAAAATGTAACACCGCTATCTGAGAGGGCATAAGAATGCTTGCTAGGAGGTCCGTGACCAGGGTCGAATGGGAAATCTTCTTGCCATCTGCGGCCACAAATCCCCTCTTTTCCCATATCGTCCCATGGTCATGGACCACACCATAAACATATTTGGAGTCAGTGTATATCGTGACAGGTCTACCCGCATAGAGCCTGCATGCTCGTGTTAATGCAATCAGTTCTGCTGCCTGGGCAGACTGGTAGGGTACAGGCCCTGATTCTAGAACAGTGTCAGGGAGTTGAACCACTGCATAGCCTGCATGATAAGTGTTGTCATCGGGGCGGGTACAGGAGCCGTCAACAAAGACGACATCTGCGTCCGGAACAGGTGTTGACATGAGATCAGGGCGGGGTGCAGTTTCAGACTCAATGGAGAGAGCATAGTCATGTTCGAGTGGGATTGTATCTGAGGGATTCTTAAGACCCAGTAAAGCGTTTAGGATTGGTGCTGGACCAGAGACACTTGAACTGTATTCTATGTGCAGTGCAGGGTTGCTTAGCAGTGTGACTTCATATCCACTAAAGCGCTGTGATATGTGCTGTGTATGTATGCCCTTAAGTAAAAATAAAACATCATGGGTTGTGGGTAGGTGAGGTTCGTACCCTAATGTGTATTGGCTTGCCATACTAACGGCCATTGCACATGCTGCCAGGGCACGCAAACAGGCCGGCATCCCTTGTACCGTTACTGGCAGAATCTTTGAAAAAAAATACTACGGGGCACAACCGGCCCCCATGTTCTTGCGTCAGTACCGTGGCCATGGTTTTACAATTGTCCCTTGCAAACAGATGAAATGAAAGTACATAATCAGGGAGGCCAAGCGCGGGGCTTATTATCATCATTGCATTTCTGAGAACCCTAAAGGCAGTTAACATTTCATTAGACCATGTTATCTGGGTTGACCAGGCCCGTGACAGACTGGACTCTCTTCTGACTGATGCTCCGTTCCCCCTGTCTGAGAACAAACCCTAAATATTCAACTTGCATTTGACACCACTGCATTTTTTTTAAGGGAAACCTTGTGCCTACATTCCTGTAACCAACTGAGAAGTGATTTACCATCCTCCCGGCAGGCCTCCTCTGATGGACTGCATACGAGGAGATCATCCACGTATTGCAGCAGGACAGAACCATGGCTGGGGTGCCAGAATTTCAGAGTGGCCTGCAGTACAATACTGTAGACCACCGGGGCGTCAACGTACCCCTGAGATAACCTTTTCCATGTAAATTGGGTGCCTTCAAATGAAAATGCAAAAAGTAGTGCCGTGTCAGGGTGTACAGGGATGCTAAAAAATGCATTCTTCAGGTCAATTACAGAAAAATGTGTATGTGTCGCTGGTATTGATGACAGAAGTGACGTGACATCTGGGACAATTGGCGCAATTAGAATCACTAGGGAATTAACTGCGCGCAAGTCTTGAACGAACCTGACAGTCCCGTCAGCTTTGTTCACGGGGTTAATTGGGGTACTGAAGGGGAAGACTACAGGTTCGGATACCATCCTGTAGAAACTGGTCAATCATAGGACGTAGTCCGTCCTCTTTCTCTTTTTGACAATGTTTAAAAATTCTATTAATATCTTCTATTTCTAAGTAACTTATTCCCCACGGTCATAAATGGAAAATGGGTTTTGTTGGTGTTATTCTCATATCTTAGGGCTTATTAATGGCGATCCTTTGTTATATGAGAGTGGCCATAATAACGAAAGGCAGTATATATTCTTCTGCTTTTTTTTTTTTTTTTTTACTTTATTTTTTTTTTCTCTTTTGCTTCCTCTTTCCTTTTTTTTTTTTTCCCCGTCTTTGGATGTGGATGGGGCCGAAGGTTCCAAATCCTCCATTGCCCCTACCGCACCCAAGACCTCTGTATCAGTAAAGGGACGGATATATGGATTGTCTATAAGACGGAGGGGGTCGTGGTTCCCAGCTGACACGGGGTATTTCTTGTTTATTCCGTGGTATACTCTGTTCTATTTTATGCAGTCTGGCGCTGTCAGAGGACAATGGGGTCCCTCTTCTACATTGTTTCACCATTAATCATTGCCCCCCCCTCCCCAATTTCATATACTGCATGTCCCACTGAGGGTCTCCCTGATAATAGGGCCATGCCTCGGTGTCGTCGAGACATAATCCTTTCACTATATCCATATAGAATGGGCTGTGGTCTCCCTGTCTGAGGAAAGGATCACAACTCCCACTGCTTCTGTCCATCCCGCTAGTTTATCTATCCATGGGTTAATTAAATAGCAATCTGTGCCCCCTACTCGTGCTACATAATCTTTACAAAACTCTCCTATTTTCAGTAAGGGATATTCTTTAACCTTGCTACTTTAAATACCCATGGTTAATTGTACAATTGAATAATCAGGCAGGTAAAATAGAGAAAGAAAGAAAAAAGAGAGACTCTTCACAGTGCTCGAAAAAAAACCAATTTAAATTCTTACTATATATATATATCTCTATGCCACATAGATCAACAAAAGATGAGCTAATTTAAGGATAAGTAATAAAAACTTATTTAGTGAATCCTCCCCTAATCTCGAGAATCAAACTTCTAATCTTTTGCTTTTTATTTTGTAGTTATATAATTCCTTCACATCATAAACAAAAATTTATAAACCACAATCCAATAGTATATAAAAACTAGCTTCACAATATATATATCTCCGGTTAGTAACTGCATACATGACCAACATCATCCACCCCATCAGTCAGCAACTAACACACAAATGGCCAACAAACACCTCTGCTTAATACAACATGCACCTCACAGCAAACAATGTCCAACCAGTCAGCTCTTATATATATATATATACACAGTACAATCAGTATACAATGGGGCAAAAGTCTGCCCTACCTTACAGATTTTCCTGCCACCCAATTAACTTATCACTCTAATAATATATACTTTAACAATATATACATGTATATACATGTAATTAAACCGGTAATACAGGAATGACGAGCGTCCGTCTTACCTTACAGACCACTCGGCACCTAACTTATACCTCTACAATTTATATAATTTACTCTATATCACAACTGAGGGACGTCTGTCTTACCTTACAGATCGTTCAACAGTAATCTTAACACTCTAATATTCTTATACTCTAATATTCTTACACTCTAATATTCTTATACTCTAATATTCTTATACTCTATACATTTTATGAGGGTTAACGCAAGGTGTGATCAATTGGACATATAATGTCCCTTCTATTGAGTGTGGTCCCTGACCCACTCCATCTTTAAATAAACGGCCCCTGGCAACGTTTTCTTTTAATTTGTAATAAACGGCCCGTGGCAACGTTTTCTTTTAATAAACGGCCCCTGGCAACGTTTCCTTTTAATAAACGGCCCCTGGCAACGTTTCCTTTTACACTATAGGATATGGACAACTAACTTTAGTTCGAGATAAACGTTGTCATTGCCCTCGTCCAGACAAGACAATATACTCACCAGGACGAGGGGTGACCGTTCATGTCGGCAGTGCCTCCAGATTGAAGAGAATAATGGTCTCCAATTGTCCGTCCTTAACCCCTAAGACCCTGTCTTAGGCACACCTTGAGTTAACTCTCCTCCTGCGCAGGGAGAGAGAAAATCCTTTCAAAAAGGACACACGAGGCATGTAATTTTGTCTGGCAATTTCTCTCTGCCTTCCAACGTTTTTTGACGCATATTTATGCTTCTAACAAAAACGTTGTCTCTTTATTTCATTGGTTAGCATTTCAAAACATAACATAGTTCATTGGCCAGTTTCAATACAGGTCTGGTGACACATTTCTAGACAGTCCCGTGGCCTCGGCATGTGATTTCTTGAGATATCAGCATTTCTTAAGACATCAGTACTTTTTTAAGACATCAGCACTTTTTTATCACTTGAGAGAAACATTTGCAAACATCAGTATCCTTGTCATTCTAAAGACATTTGCAAACATCTTGAGAAGTGAACCTTAGTCCTATAATACTGCTGATTATCAATTTATCCTAAAACTATTTCTTATATTTTAAACCTTAATTTATCTATTAATATTATAATTCCTGGGGTGTTATTTAACTACTTATAGGGTCCTTCTTATAGGTTAGCAGATGGTGGTCTGAGGATTCCTTTTCCTTCACTCCCTTTACCACCAGCGGCCAGAAGCGGCGGAACAGGCTGCCATTCTCGCCGCGGGAAAAGAAGTGAGTATTTGATTTTTGGGAGGTCTTGAGCTGCAACTAACTGATTCTATGAATCAGTTAGCTACAGCTCTGAGCTGGTGTTAACTTTTCAGTTAGCGCCAGCTCTTAGTAACTAGCGTTAGGACCAAGTGATCCTAACGCTAGTTACTCTGTGCGTGCACTTTGCACTCCCCATGTTAGGTAAAGGGAGCGCAAAGATCAGTAAACCCGCAGTACAGATTGCAAATTAACGAGCGCAAATGTTTTTTTAACCCGTTAGAGATTCGAAGGTGATCTGTGCACAGCGGTATCACCTCTCTTTAAGCTAATGCTTGTAGCTCCTCCAACAGCAGTCGACTGGACAATCAGGAGAGTGGATTGCTTTGCTTGCAGTTTGGACATGGCCCTAGAGCAGACATGTACATTTTGGTACACTCAAATGCAATTTAAGAAGAAAAAACAGCATTTTGGCAATCCAGAAGCACCGAAATTCCAAGTCGGGGATATGTGATGCCAAAAGAATTTGAAATGAATGATTTCTATTCAATTTAAAATTGTTCTGGTCAATTCGAAATTATTCAGCTTGCAGTAAAAGCAATTGCACCCTTAGTACAATCCAAAATCTAACTTTATTGGTAACTCTGATAGAAACAGCAGCCCTAATCCTAACATAATTACAACCAGTAACCCTAATAGTAATCTTAACCATAATTCGTGCATAAACAATACGTGTAACACCAATCCCAAAACAGAACCTGTACCCCTAAAACTAATCCAAAACAAACAGAAACAGTAACCCTAATCTGAACAGTAATCTTAACCCTAATGCAATCAGAAACAGTAACTGTATCCCAAATTCTAATAGTAACCCCAAACTAATCCAAAGAACCAATAACCCTAACAGTAACCCTAACTAACACTTGGTATGGGGTATAGAGCAATATAGGGCAGTGGTGGTGAACCTTTGCACCCCAGATGTTTCAGAACTACATGGTCCATGATGCTAAACCACCCTTAAGACTGACGGAGCATCACGGGACATGGACATGTAGTATCAAAACAGCTGGGGTGCCGAGGTTCACTGTCACTGCTGTAAGCAGGGCTGGCCCAAGCCACTGTGCTGCCTGGAGCGACAAATGAAATGCTGCCCCCCCAAAGGAAAAAAAACACGTGGCATGTAAAAGCATATCACAGAGCTCCACAGCATTAAAACACAGTGATGTTCGGTGTGTATGAGCGTATCACAGAGCTGTACAGCAATAAAACACAGCAATGTGCAGTGTGCATGAGCGTATCACAGAGCTCCACAGCAATAAAACTCACAGTCATGTGCAGTTTGTATGAGCGTATCATTGAGCCACATGTCCTGAACCCACTGTCAAACACATTCACATACAGTCACACACATCCACACACACACACGCATGCAGTCACAAAACACACAGATGCATAAAATCACACACACAGACACATACAGTCCCACACATCCACAGACACACGCATACAGTCACACACACATAGTCACACACACAGACGCATACAGTTCCACACACACAGTCCCACACACACAGTCACACACACACAGTCACACACGTGTAGCGCTACTCCCACGAGAGCCGCTTAATTTGACGGGCCTTCTGTCTCACTCCAGTGATTACCCACCTCCACCTTCGGCGCCAAGTAATACCAGGACAAGATGACTTTAAATAAAAAGGGGTTTATTAGGACTAGCGAGCAAACCCTTTGTAGGGCAAAGTAATCAACAGTATAACAGTATTGAAAGAGTTAATTCAGCATTACTATTCAACTCAATAATGAATGAACAAGACAGCAATCTTTACCATATGTAGCGCTCACTCCCGGAGGAGCCGCTGAAAATGAACCACGGGTCAGTCTCCCCGCACTAGGGAATAAATATACTCCAGCACAGTTGTGGATTTTATAATTTATATAGTTTACTAGAGTAAAAAGCATATAATCAGACACGGTGTTCGTAGATATATTTACAGTATTTCGTATCGCGGTAAACGCGCAGCGGAAAAAGAAATACGAGGTTTCGTATTTCGGGAAAAACGCAGCCGAACAGAAAAAAATACAATGCTTCGTAATTTCGAGAAACGCGTAGCGGAAAAGAGAATGCAATATTTTGTAATTCGAGAAACGCGCAGCGGAAACAAATAAAATGCGAATCTTTGCCCCTTTTTGGGATATTAGGGAGTGAGTCCCGCACAGGTTAAGTCCCGGACTGTAAGTGTATGTGTGTGTTATGGTACCCGGGTACTATTCAACTGGCCAGTGAATTACTTATAGCGATGTCTTCGACTAGTCAAGTTGGGGCCCTGTGGGTTTTGAAGACAAACAGCAGCGTGCTTTCTTGACTTTATAAACCGGCCTTGGAGGCCTCTCACCCATCCGCTCGATCACCAAAGCTCCGCTGACCCAGGACGTCTCTCCGCTTGTCGCCTTGCTGGGATACCGGCTACTGGATCTGTGGTCAGGCTTTCTTTGCTCCGGCCCGGACTTGTCCAGCTACCGCCTGCTCTCCCTTCCTATGGACTTGCGGTACTCCTTACTCGGGGTCCTCTGCTTGCCTGGATAGTAGTTTAGGTAATGTCTGTGGATAACTAGGGTTCCGTCTGGTAAAGCTGGATAATCTGGATTGGAATCCTGGTAGGCCCCACCTGCGCTCCGGCCTAGTCTCTGCTCCGCTCTGCAATACTTCCTACATATATATATAATATTTCCTACATATTTTTCTGTTAATCTGTATATATTTGTGTTGTTTTTTTTAATATCTTGCATTGTATTACTTTGTATTTCTGTAACTGTAACACTTCAATGTTCTTGAACCCAGGACATACTTGAAAACGAGAGAAATCTCAATGTATCCTTCCTGGTAAAATCCTTTTATAAATAAATAAAAAATAAATAAATACTGTGTCCTGTCTCATGCACTCCCTGGCGCGCTCTGCCAGCTATCTCCACGAGGCTCAGGATGTACAGCGTCTGTGTCCCACCCACTTCCTGTGTCTGTTCACAAAGCATGCCGGGAAACGTAGTCCCAATGTTCAGTGTCTCTTATCGCGCTTGTCTCCCTCCGGTGGCCAAAAATAGGTACTGCCACAGTAAGGTTTTAAACACAGCGCTACACATACTTCAGTGCAGTTTGATTATCAACTATAATCAACGTAACCAATATCAGTAACCTGTCTAAACCGTATACATTCTGCCTAACCACTGGCCAGTGGACATTATACAAGCGTTCAAGATTGCCAGCGGTGGGGCCCTCGATTCTATTGTTGGGTACTTTTAACATGTGTAGCGCTCACTCCCGGAGGAGCCGCTGAATTTAACCTCGGGTTAGTCTCACTGCACTAGGGAATAAATATACACCAGCACTGTTGTGGATTTTATAGACTATATACTTTACTGATCCCAATAAAGGGGCATATACAGTTGTGTTCAAAATTATTCAACCCCCAATGCTGTAAAGGGTTTTAGGGAATTTAGTGTACATTTGTAATTGTATTCAGAATGAAATCCTACAAGGACTTTTTAAAGAACCATATGCAACTAAAATGACATCAATTGGTTTTGTAATACAGTAGTAAATGTTTCTTTTGTGAATTCTTCATTGACACAATTATTCAACCTCTTAAAGACTACCACTCTGAAGAACAGATGTTCATTCAAGTGTTTTCAATCAGGTATTGAAACCACCTGTGGATGTCACGGAGCAGCAATAAAGCATAATAAGCACCAATTAGGCAGCTTTAAAATGACTGTGATACTCAGCTCCTTCTAGACATTTACTGGTGTGGTTACAAACATGGTGAAGTCAAGAGAATGGTCCAGGAAGACAAGAGAAGAGGTGATTACTCTTCACAGGAAGGGCAATGGCCATAAGAAGATTGCAAAGATGTTAAACATACCAAGAGAGACCATAGGAAGCATCATTCGCAAATTCAAGGCAAAGGGCACTGTTGAAACGCTACCTGGTCGTGGCAGAAAGAAGATGCTGACTTTGACTGCTGTGCGCTACCTGAAGCGTAGAGTGGAGAAAAGTCCCCGTGTGACTGCTGAGGAACTGAGAAAAGATTTGTCAGATGTGGATACTGAAGTTTCAGCTCAGACAATACGGCGCACACTGCGTAATGAAGGCCTCCATGCCAGAACTCCCAGTCGCACCCCCTTGCTGTCTCCAAAGAATAAGAAGAGTCGACTGCAGTATGCCAAAAGTCATGTGGACAAACTACAGAAGTTTTGGGATAGTGTTCTGTGGACTGATGAAACAAAATTAGAACTGTTTGGGCCTATGGATCAACGCTATGTTTGGAGGAGGAAGAACAAGGCCTATGAAGAAAAGAACACCTTGCCTACTGTGAAGCATGGCGGGGGGTCAATCATGCTTTGGGGCTGTTTTGCTTCTGCAGGTACAGGGAAGCTTCAGCGTGTGCAAGGTACCATGAATTCTCTTCAGTACCAGGAGATATTGGATGACAATGTGATGCAGTCCGTCACAAACCTGAGGCTTGGGAGACGTTGGACCTTTCAACAGGACAATGATCCCAAGCATACCTCCAAGTCCACTAGAGCATGGTTGCAGATTAAAGGCTGGAACATTTTGGAGTGGCCATCGCAGTCACCAGACTTAAATCCGATTGAGAACCTCTGGTGGGACTTAAAGAAAACAGTTGCAGTGCGCAAGCCTAAGAATGGGACTGAACTGGAGGCTTTTGCCCATGACGAATGGGCGAAGATACCCGTAGATCGCTGCAAGACACTTGTGTCAAGCTATGCTTCATGTTTAAAAGCTGTTATAACTGTAAAAGGATGTTGTACTAAGTACTAAGATTGAATGTCACTTGGGGGTTGAATAAAACTGATAATGATGTGAGCACAGAAAAGACATTTGTGGTTATTTCATTATAAATGTTATGTTATATTTGTCTGACCTACACGTGCCTCTTTGATTTAATTGTAAGCAAGATGACTGAATGATCAAAATCAATGTCAAACTGGCCAAAACACTCAATTTCAGTGGGGGTTGAATAATTTTGAACACAACTGTATAATGTGAACACTGTATATGAGTGACCAGGATTTTCGTAATGCGGGAAAAACACACGGCGGCAAAAGGAAAGTTTAACCCCTTCGTTTCTGGCGTGTAAGTCCCATAAAAGTAGTGTCCCAAAAAGGTGTGTGTGTGTTATCTCAGGTACCCGGGTACTATATTCAACTGGCCAGTGAATGGATTGAGCAAATCTTCGACTAGTCACGTTGGGGCCCCGTAGATTTAAACAATACTGTAGCGTGCTTTGTTTAAACTTTGACTGTGGCCTGGAAGGCCTCTCACCCATCCGCTAGACAATCTGTTCTGCTGTCTGATCAAGGATCTCTCTCCGCTTGGTTATACTGGAACTCTGTGCCACCAGATCCGCTTCTCCTACTTGTCCGATTTCGGTAACGAGAACTACGGCCTACCGCCTGCACTCCCAGTGGATCATCGCGGTCTCCTTACTCGGGGTCCAAACTGGAACGTTGTGTCTGCGCAAAACCTCTCAGCGATGTGTGGATAGATCTCCGCCAGCACTGTCTCTGATTCTCAGCACCCGCAAGGCAGCTCCCGCTCTCCGGCCTGGTCTTAATCTCTGGCAGTCTCACGTGCGTCTTCCACCTTTTGTCGCTTGGCTCACACTGGCACTCCTTCGGACGAGGCTGCGGATGTCCTTCGCTCTCTCCCACCCACTTCCTGTCCCCGCCGCAAAGCATGATGGAAAACGTAGTCCCGTTGTGTCCAGTATACTCTACATTGCGCTTGTCTCCCTCTGGTGGCCAAACCCGAGCAATACATCAACAGAGTTTTTAAACAGCACTACACATGAAACCATATTTGTACTGCACAAAGCGAGAAACAAAATCTTCGCAAAGTGTCACAGAACAGCAAGATTTGTACCTGCAGCGATCCTCCTTTTAGCTGCAACTGCGTGGGCAGTAGAACTAGGCCAGACAATAAAGTTAGCAATATCAACTCATGCAGGATGGCTGAATACCTCTCTCCATTTGGACGGTAGCTTGATCGCTATCTCTTAGCGCTGGAATCACTCAAGGACAGCCGTCTTTCTTCTCCGCTGAATGTACTCAGTCGCTCCCTCTGTCACTGGAACACACACGAAGGCAGACGGACCCCTTCTTCACTGGATGCACAAGGACAGCCGGATGCACGATCCGCTGGTACTGGCAACACCTGAGGGCAACTGGATCTCTCCTTTGCTGAACACACGAGGCAGCCTCTGGACGCACAATCACCTCATAGGACCGTTCACCTTAGCAGTCTCCCCTTCTCTGCCTTCTCCTCTGCTCTGCACGTGCACTTCCACCCTTGGAAAACACCCCTTCCCTTAGGCACTGATGGGAGGTGTAGTTCTCTTCCTGTGAAATTGCATAGGTCCTCTGTAATTGAGACTACATGTTCCAGAATCCTTTGCATCTTCCTGTCTTAAACAACTTCCTTTGCCAGTAAAGAGAAAGGGAAAAAGGGAGGGGGGAAGTACTCCACAGCTGTGACAGGCTGCATGTCTGAGAAACACAATAGTACACACACAGTTCAAATAGCCTGCGCTACACACACATACATTCAAACACAGTCACAGACACAGTCACACACACACACAGTCACAAAGTCACACACACACAGTTACACAGACAGTCACACACACACAGTCACACACACACACACACAGTCTCACACAGTCACACACACACTGTCTCAAACACACATACACAGTCACACACACATACACTTACCCACCCTGGTCACCAGCCTGCTGGATGGCTTGTTGGCCGATGCCGGGCCTGGTCAAGGTCAGGCTCCAGAGGCATGGCTTCGGGCCTAATCAGAGGCCTGGATTCGGGCCTAGTCGAGGCCTCACCGTCCCGCTGGAAGGCTTTAAAGCCACCAGGCACCGGCATGCTGAAAGTGCCGACTTGCCTTCTGCACTGGCCGGGTCCGGGCTGGACTGGTCCGGGTGTCTGGGCTGGCCTGGTCCAGGCGTCTGGGTCCGGGCTGGCCAGGTGCAGGTGTCTGGGCTGGCCTGGTCCGGCTGGCAGGGTTCGGGCATCTGGGCTGGCCTGGTCCGGGGTGGCAGGGTCCGAGGGTCTGGTCTGGTCGGGTCCAGGCTGGCTGGGTCTGGGCTGGCCGGGTCCAGGCTTCTGGGCTGGCAGGGTCAGGCGTCTGGGCTGGTCGGGTCCGGACATCTGGGCTGGCCCACTGGAGGGCTTCAATGCCATCGGGCACCTGCATCCTTGGAGGGCACCGGCTTGCTTGAAAGCCTCCAGGTACATGGACTCTGGAGACTTTCAAGCGTGCGGGCACCCTCCCAGGCACCTGCACGCTGGGTGGGCCACAGTGAAGGGGGCAGGTGCCGGTGGTGGGCAGAGCTTGTATCCCGACCAACAGCAGGGCCGTGCCTTTCCAGGGCAGGCGCTCTATGCCGGGGCCTTTGGCAGGGTGGCAAAATGCTGCCCTGTTAAAGGCCCGCCTGGAGCCGCTGCTCCACCCTGCTCCATGGATGGGCCGGCCCTGGCTGTAAGGTAAAGTATAGATGAGGTGTTGGAAGGGGGGATAGAGGATAGAGGGAACTAGAGAGGGGGAGTAGAAGGCCAAAATATTTGCACCTCCAAAATTTGTGAAAAACAAAATGAGGCTTGAGAAAGGCTGCCAGTCAGCCGAAACGTTGCACAGTTTATAAAGATACCAGAACGCAATGGGATTGTGTCTGTCTTTTTATTCTTTTCCTCCAGAATTTTTTTCATTTCTGTAAGTGTTTGAGTTTTTCTGATATTTTCAGATTGATCTGAATCGGCAAATTTTAGTTTTTTGAATCAGAAGGTTTGGATTCTGAAATTTGCTGAAGCAAATTGAAATGAATTTTTTGGCAGTGCACATATCTGCCCTAGAGTGAAATACTTCAATCTGTTCCAGGGTGGGTTGGACTTAACATCTACAGTTGTGTTCAAAATTATTCAACCCCCACTGAAATTGAGTGTTTTGGCCAGTTTGACATTGATTTTGATCATTCAGTCATCTTGCTTACAATTAAATCAAAGAGGCACGTGTAGGTCAGACAAATATAACATAACATTTATAATGAAATAACCACAAATGTCTTTTCTGTGCTCACATCATTATCAGTTTTATTCAACCCCCAAGTGACATTCAATCTTAGTACTTAGTACAACATCCTTTTACAGTTATAACAGCTTTTAAACGTGAAGCATAGCTTGACACAAGTGTCTTGCAGCGATCTACGGGTATCTTCGCCCATTCGTCATGGGCAAAAGCCTCCAGTTCAGTCACATTCTTAGGCTTGCGCACTGCAACTGCTTTCTTTAAGTCCCACCAGAGGTTCTCAATCGGATTTAAGTCTGGTGACTGCGATGGCTACTCCAAAATGTTCCAGCCTTTAATCTGCAACCATGCTCTAGTGGACTTGGAGGTATGCTTGGGATCATTGTCCTGTTGAAAGGTCCAACGTCTCCCAAGCCTCAGGTTTGTGACGGACTGCATCACATTGTCATCCAATATCTCCTGGTACTGAAGAGAATTCATGGTACCTTGCACACGCTGAAGCTTCCCTGTACCTGCAGAAGCAAAACAGCCCCAAAGCATGATTGACCCCCCGCCATGCTTCACAGTAGGCAAGGTGTTCTTTTCTTCATAGGCCTTGTTCTTCCTCCTCCAAACATAGCGTTGATCCATGAGCCCAAACAGTTCTAATTTTGTTTCATCAGTCCACAGAACACTATCCCAAAACTTCTGTGGTTTGTCCACATGACTTTTGGCATACTGCAGTAGACTCTTCTTATTCTTTGGAGACAGCAAGGGGGTGCACCTGGGAGTTCTGGCATGGAGGCCTTCATTACGCAGTGTGCGCCGTATTGTCTGAGCTGAAACTTCAGTACCCACATCTGACAAATCTTTTCTCAGTTCCTCAGCAGTCACAAGGGGACTTTTCTCCACTCTACGCTTCAGGTAGCGCACAGCAGTCGAAGTCAGCATCTTCTTTCTGCCACGACCAGGTAGCGTTTCAACAGTGCCCTTTGCCTTGAATTTGCGAATGATGCTTCCTATGGTCTCTCTTGGTATGTTTAACTTTTTGTAATCTTCTTATAGCCATTGCCCTTCCTGTGAAGAGTAATCACCTCTTCTCTTGTCTTCCTGGACCATTCTCTTGACTTCACCATGTTTGTAACCACACCAGTAAATGTCTAGAAGGAGCTGAGTATCACAGTCATTTTAAAGCTGCCTAATTGGTGCTTATTATGCTTTATTGCTGCTCCGTGACATCCACAGGTGTTTTCAATACCTTATTGAAAACACTTGAATGAACCTCTGTTCTTCAGAGTGGTGGTCTTTAAGGGGTTGAATAATTGTGTCAATGAAGAATTCACAAAAGGAACATTTACTACTGTATTACAAAACCAATTGATGTCATTTTAGTTGCATATGGTTCTTTAAAAAGTCCTTGTAGGATTTCATTCTGAATACAATTACAAATGTACACTAAATTCCCTAAAACCCTTTACAGCATTGGGGGTTAAATAATTTTGAACACAACTGTATAAACATTTCAGCAGGTATATCCTGTCCTGGCCACTTTGCTTTGCCAATGATCTGATGCTATCAGTTCCGCATACCTGCGCCCCCAACTCTCACCTTCAGGACTTCCCCCAAGGTGCCCTCTTTCTGTGGAACTCTATCCCCGCAACAAAAGGCTCTCCCCATTTCTGCAGTCCTTCAAGTAGTCTCTGAAAACTCATTACTTTAGAGAAGCCTATGGGCTCACTCTATGACCCCCACTGTTCACTTCCTACTCCATTGTCCCAGCGAGCCCACATGCACCCCGCTACTTTCCTTAACTGGCTATTTACACTATTTTTTATTTTGGTAACTGAAGAAAAAAAAAAAGAAGTGACCTGATGTTCAATTTAGGAAAGACATGTAAGAAGAGGACAAAAGCTGTTAAATGGAAAAAAAGGAATTTATTTCTAGACAATTAGAAAACAAAACAGAATTTGTGGCTATTTTATCTTGCCTATTGGCTAATGCACTGATGCCACTGATAGCTGGTTACTTAATTCAATAGTGTGGATAGGATATAACATTCGTACATAGAACCTTAACAATAAACTTTATTAAACATATACGGTAAAAATTGAAAATAGTGGATGTGATATATCGGCAAGTGTATTGATTATTGTCGGTGGATTTCTTATGGCAGTTGGACTCTTGGTCCTATATAGCGTTTGATATCGCTCTTAGCATACAAAGGGACCAGTGGGATGAATGTTGTTCATGTGGATATCAGCAAATTGTAATTTGAGGCCTTCATGTCTGGAGTGCAAGCTTCAAAATAAGTTGTGTTCAACTTGCCTTCACAAACGTTTGCTCTATACTTAGAAACGCCGATACGCGGGCGAATTGAACACAATGTCATCTTGGTAGCTTGTACTCCAGATATTGGGGTCCTCAATCGCAATTTTACAAACCTAATTGTATTGTGCTCTATTTTTAGAACGCCAACATACGGGCAAATTGAGCACCAATTCTGGTGGTTTGTATCCCAGACATCGGGGTTCTAACTGCAATCTTGCAAACCTAGCTGTATTTTGTTTTATACCAAAGGATGCCAATGTGCGGGTAAATTGAGCACAAAGCTTTAATCCGGGAGGTTGTACACCAATTTTGAGACCCTGTATTGCAATCTTGCAAGTCGTATTGCATCTTGCTTCATATTCAGAAACGCCAACATATGGGCGAGTCAAGCACAAAGCCATTCTGGTAGCTCGAACCCCAGATACCGGGGCTTCAAATAACAACCCTGCAAACCTAATTGCTCTCTACCCTACACATAGAAATGCCAAGGCAACCATAAGGGCACTCTGGTTATATTTACGCCAGGTTTTGAAGTTTACAACTGTAACCTTGCAAGCATATTCGCTATATATCCTGTATGTTAATGTGAAGGCAAGTTGAACACAACTTATTTTGAAGCTTGCACTCCAGACATGAAGGCCTCAAATACAATTTGCTGATATCCACATGAACAACATTCATCCCACTGGTCCCTTTGTATGCTAAGAGCGATATCAAACGCTATATAGGACCAAGAGTCCAACTGCCATAAGAAATCCACCGACAATAATCAATACACTTGCCGATATATCACATCCACTATTTTCAATTTTTACCGTATATGTTTAATAAAGTTTATTGTTAAGGTTCTATGTACGAATGTTATATCCTATCCACACTATTGAATTAAGTAACCAGCTATCAGTGGCATCAGTGCATTAGCCAATAGGCAAGATAAAATAGCCACAAATTCTGTTTTGTTTTCTAATTTTCTAACTAAGGTTTAATCCTAATTACGCTGGGTTACTAGCTCCAATCCATTTTGGACCCAATCTTGTTATTGGGTTCGAACTAATTATCTGTTATTTCTAGACAAGCCTAATGCATACAGTCATGGCCGAAATTGTTGGCACTGCAGACATTTTTCCAGAAATCAAGTATTTCTCACAGAAAAGTATTGCGGTAACCCATGTTTTGCTATACACATGTTTATTCCCTGTGTGTGTATTGGAACAAATCATAAAAAGGGGGGAAAAAAAGCAAATTGGAAATAATGTCACACAAAACTCCAAAAATGGGCCGGACAAAATTCTTGGCACCCTTAACTTAATATTTGGTTGCACACCCTTTGGAAAAAATAACTGAAATCAGTCGCTTCCTATAACCATCAATAAGCTTCTTACACCTCTCACCTGGAATTTTGGACCACTTTTCCTTTGCAAACTGCTCCAGGTCTCTCTTATTGGAAGGACGCCTTATCCCAACAGCAATTTTAAGATCTCTCCACAGGTGTTCAATGAGATTTAGATCTGGACTCATTGCTGGCCACTTCAGAACTCTCCAGCACTTTGTTGCCATCCATTTCTGGGTGCTTTTTGACGTATGTTTGGGGTCATTGTCCTGCTGGAAGACCCAAGATCTCGGATGCAAACCCAGCTTTCTGACACTGGGCTCTACAGTGCGAGCCAAAATCCTTTGGTAATCCTCAGATTTCATGATGCCTTGCACACATTCAAGGCACCCAGTGCCAGAGGCAGCAAAACAACCCCAAAACATCATTGAACCTCCACCATATTTCACTGTAGGTACTGTGTTCTTTTCTTTGTAGGCCTCATTCCGTTTTCGGTAAACAGTAGAATGGTGTGCTTTACCAAAAAGCTCTATCTTGGTCTCATCTGTCCACAAGACGTTTTCCCAGAAGGATTTTGGCTTACTCAAGTACATTTTGGCAAACTGTAGTCTTGCTTTTTTTATGTCTCTGTGTCAGCAGTGGGGTCCTCCTGGGTCTCCTGCCATAGCGTTTCATTTCATTTAAATGTCGACGGATAGTTTGCGCTCACACTGATGCTCCCTGAGCCTGCAGGACAGCTTGAATTTCTTTGGAACTTGTTTGGGGCTGCTTATCCACCATCCGGACTAGCCTGCGTTGCAACCTTTCATCAATTTTTCTCTTCCGTCCACCCACAGAGAGATTAGCTACAGTGCCATGGGTTGCAAACTTCTTGATAATGTTGCGCACTGTGGACAAAGGCAAATCTAGATCTCTGGAGATGGACTTGTAACCTTGAGATTGTTGATATTTTTCCACAATTTTGGTTCTCAAGTTCTCAGACAGTTCTCTTCTCCTCTTTCTGTTGCCAATGCTTATTGTGGCACACACAGACACACAATGCAAAGACTAAGTGAACTTCTCTCCTTTTTATCTGCTTTCAGGTGTGATTTTTATATTGCCCACACCTGTTACTTACCCCAGGTGAGTTTACAGGAGCATCACAATCTTATTTATCCACAATTTTGAAAGGGTGCCAAGAATTTTGTCCAGCCCATTTTTGGAGTTTTGTGTGACATTATATCCAATTTGCTTTTTTTCCTCCCTTTTTTTGTTTTGTTCCAATACACACAAAGGGAATAAACATGTGTATAGCAAAACATGTGTTACTGCAATACTTTTCTGTGAGAAATACTTGATTTTCTGGAAAAATGTCTGGGTGCCAACAATTTTGGAAATGACTGTACATAAATACACAACAAAACAACCACATTGGTATCAGTATTGCAAACTGTCTGAAAACGAATGCACAGAACCACTGCAGGAAAGGGTGGTTATATTAATCCTTGCTATATATGCAATCAATTTTTAAGATGAGTTGGTACTCCCAACAAAACAAATTGGAACAATAACATAAAAAGAATCATAATATAATACATCAAGTAGATTGGTGACATTGGTACGGTTTGTGTGCAGTACATACATATACATAAACAAGTTCCACAAACTAAAGTAATCATTTTAGAACCTTGTATAATTGTAGATTACATTATATGTTTGATGTGCAACCAACAGAAAGTAAAGAATGATCAACATTCTGTTGCTGGTTAGTATTGAACGTCATGAAACATGTGAGTAATAATTTACTAATAGCTGGATATTCAGTTTATGATTACCAATGCAGAGTGTTTATATACTTGCATGGGTAGGATTATGAAATCACTAAATATTACTTAATATTATAGAAGCAATTCTTACATCAAAAACTAGTTTTATAATTATTTGAATCAAAAACACAATCACCCCAATTGTAGATGTCAACAAAAGCAAAATGAACACAATCATCCATTATACTTTCTTGTGTATAACACAAAGTAATAGCTTCTCCTTTTTACACTCTGATACAGACATTCATTAATTCTAATTCAGCAAAATAATTTGACTACCGTTTTGAATTAACCTATGGTTTAGACATTTATCTTGTTACTCTTTGACAATCACTGCATTTCAAGGGATTTATTGAAAACAATAAAAATGCTGCAGATGCTAATTAGTTGAAACAATATTAAATAAATCTGGAATATCATTGATATTAATATATGCATTATATTTTCCTTTAGTTAAAGAGTTTAAGAGCGGCATCAATAAAATAATGCACACCTTCAGACAGTGAAACGGTTATTAAAGAATTCAGTGTTAAAATAACCTAGGGAAAATATACAGTAGGGAAAATGATTCCACTTATATAGGCAAAATAGAAAGCAATCAAGACAAGCACAGCTACAAATGAAAACATAATGATACCTGCAAGAGAGTTTATGTCCTCAGTTTAAATAACTTATAGGCCCCTATTACATTCCTCGCTTTTCTTTTTGCGCATTTGCGTGAGGGCAAAACCCTTTGCGCTGAACATCGTTTTACGACCTTCACGCATTCGATGCGCGTTAACTTCTAACGCGAGTGACCCTGCGCAAACGAAAGTTCGTGCGCGCATCCCATACTTAACATTGTGAGCGCAAATGCGTTCATGCACTGGTATGCGGATGGTATTACAATCGATGCGCAACGTTTTACGAACGACGTTTGCGCGCATAATTTTAACGTCTTTGAAAAGCTGGTGGTAACTGCAAATCTGAACGTTCTGGCCGAAACAAAATACACCAGCACGAAAAAAAAAAATACAGCACAGTATAGTTACACATTCTACACATACCCAAACAATAAAATTATGAATTTGTGCGTTTTTTTATTATTGCTGCAGCATGTATACTCAGATTTACTTTGACAGGCGCAAAAACTTAAGTGAGTCAATTAAGGTCAATTAAGGGAAATTGATGTCAACTGAGGTTCTTGATACTGATTGGCTGAATCCCGCGAAAAAAACAATCCGCACACAGATTTACGTGCACTACGTTACTGCGCGCATATTTCTCTTCGTTTTGCGCGTCGGATTTACGAACGTTATTTTTTGACGGATGACAAAGTGCGTTTGGATCGTAATACCACCATTAATTTTCGCGCGATAACGCTGGACGATGCGCGCAAAAAAATTTGCACTGCGCAAACGAAATTGCCGAGGAATGTAATGGGGGCCATAGTGTCTACCCTCCGTTGTCAACAGCAATTTAATTTCAGGACCGGTTTGATACATGTGCTGAACAGGGCCGGATTTGCATCTCAGGAGCCTGTAGGCACAGAAATGTGGTGCACCCCTACCCCCCACCAAACCAAAACAAAAAAAAACATGCCAAAATGTATTTTAAATTTTTGTTTTGGGCAAACCAAAAACTGTAAAAAAATTAAAATAAGTACTGAAAAACAGTTTTTGTAAGGAAAATCGCAGACGACGTAATAAAAAGCATAGCGCTGTCTCATAGTAATGGGACTTGCAGCAGTATTACTAAGATTCACCTTCTACCATGCAGCGCTCAGGTGTTGTTTAATTCCACTAATCACTCTGCATAAAATCAAGCCATGCCTGAAGACCTATGCTTCCACATTGCCTTGGAATCTCCAAGCTGCTAGGAGCTGAACTTGTTCATCCCATACTTACCTGAATTCTGGATCCCTATATTCATCGCTGGATCTCTTATCTCAACCCTCCTGATTTATTATTTACAAGCTTCTTGGATAATCCCTATTGCTACTGACTAGGGATGAGCCGAACGCCCATGTGTTCGGTTCGACTTCGAAATCGAACAATTTCAAAAGTTTGAGTTCGAACTTGAACACGATCCGAACTCAATGTAAGTCAATGGGACTCGAACGTTCAATTTTTAGAGTGCCCTCCAAGAGGGCATATATGCTAGATATTTGCCATAAAAGGTGTATGGGGGTCCGGGTAGTGCCCGGGGGGACAGAAAACAAGGACAAAAAGTTTTTAAAAAAAACGTTTTTAAAGGAACAATGAGCTTTCCATGAAATAAAGGTTAGAGGAACACTCTACTCAAAAAATCACCCCCGTTTTTTTATCCTAACCTATCCCTATTCCCTTAATAAATCTTTCGTTTTTATTTTTTTTCTTGTAACTGTAATACTTACCCTAAAATCCTCTTGTTTCCAGCGGCGTTTTTTTTTTTATACTCACCTCCCTCCTCTTCCGCTCCCGTCCTTCTTCTTGCTTCTTGGCTTCTGGTTTACGTGAGAAGCGAGCCTGCGCGCCTCTCACATAAGCCAGCCAATCGGCAGGCTTCCTCCCGGCTCCCTCTGAGGATTAGTGTTGCGCGCAAGAGGATGCGCGCAACACTAACCCTCAGAGGGAGCCGCCAGCTTTTGCGGTGAGTTGGAGACGTCATCGCGCTGAAAGCGCGATGATGTCTCCTACTCGGCAAAAGTCGGCAGAAGCGGGAAATATGATTCCCGCTCTGCTGACTGACAGCTGGGAGGACGGAGTAAACTTCTCCGCCTCTCTCAGCTGTTTTCAGCATTTTCAGCTGATCGGCTGAGCGGACGGAGGGGTGACAGAGGGCAGGATACTCCGGGCATCATGACCACCTAAAATAGCTTAGGTGGTCATGTTGCCTAGAGTGTCCCTTTAAGAATAAAAACAAAAAATTCCTTCAAATATCGTGCCTAGGAGGTCTCCATAACCTGCCCGTGAAGTGGCGGATTTGTAGGATGTATAGAAACATTTAAAAACAAAAAAAATGACATTTCAAATGACGGTAAATGTTTTTCCTTAATCTATTCATAAACAACTGCTTGGGGCGGCAGCCTGTATGAAAAGAGGAGACATTTTAGGACACGCAGAACAAGTTTAGTGATTTTTTTGGCTAAATTATGGTGAAACTTATGCAGGCTTTGGATGAAAGTAACAATAGGTGCTTTAAAATTGGGCCTTTAGTGTCGGCAACAGTGCCTTCACACCGTAACCTCTCTGTGGTATTGTGGGAGAGTGCAGTGGTGGACCCTGTGGTCCAATATTAAAATGATATGAATCTGGTATAGGCGTTAGTGGCAGTGCACCCAAATATTGTGCCTTTGATGGCAGCAAGTGCCTTCACACGGAAACCCCTCTGTGGTATTGTGAAAGAGTACAGTGGTGGAGGTTTTGGTAATGCAGAAGAGATCCCTGATCTATTCAGTTACATCAGCAGCTATAACAAAACCGGGTCAGCAATGTTTAGGCACTTGTACTGTGCTACTGTATATGGTGAGACACTTCTGTGGTTTGTCCACATGACTTTTTGCATACTGCAGTCGACTCTTCTTATTCTTTGGAGACAGCAAGGGGGTGCGCCTGGGAGTTCTGGCATGGAGGCCTTTATTACGCAGTGTGCGCCGTATTGTCTGAGCTGAAACTTCAGTACCCACATCTGACAAATCTTTTCTCAGTTCCTCAGCAGTCACACGGGGACTTTTCTCCACTCTACTCTTCAGGTAGTGCACAGCAGTCGAAGTCAGCATCTTCTTTCTGCCACGACCAGGTAGCGTTTCAACAGTGCCCTTTGCCTTGAATTTGCGAATGATGCTTCCTATGGTCTCTCTTGGTATGTTTAACTTTTTGCAATCTTCTTATAGCCATTGCCCTTCCTGTGAAGAGTAATCACCTCTTCTCTTGTCTTCCTGGACCATTCTCTTGACTTCACCATGTTTGTAACCACACCAGTAAATGTCTAGAAGGAGCTGAGTATCACAGTCATTTTAAAGCTGCCTAATTGGTGCTTATTATGCTTTATTGCTGCTCCGTGATATCCACAGGTGTTTTCAATACCTGATTGAAAACACTTGAATGAACCTCTGTTCTTCAGAGTGGTAGTCTTTAAGGGGTTGAATAATTGTGTCAATGAAGAATTCACAAAAGAAACATTTACTACTGTATTACAAAACCAATTGATGTAATTTTAGTTGCATATGGTTCTTTAAAAAGTCCTTGTAGGATTTCATTCTGAATACAATTACAAATGTACACTAAATTCCCTAAAACCCTTTACAGCATTGGGGGTTGAATAATTTTGAACACAACTGTATGTATTATAGGGACACGGAGCACTGTGTATAGAGTAGGGATGCATTGATACCACACACAGACATATACGTATATATCAAAACACAGACCTATATATATGTATATATCAACACGCAGATATATATATATATATATATATATACACCCACCCACAGACCTCAGACCATATATACACATACGCACATGGGGGGGGGTGGCATGTGGACAATCTCAACTAAATGAGCCCCCCCCCAATTTGGCTGATCCCTCCAGAAGAAATGTTGAACCCGACAGAGCAGAGAATATATATATTTTTCTCTGCTCTATCGGGTTCAACATTTCTTCTGGAGGGATCAGCCAAATGGGGGGGCAATTAGTTGCCAAAATGTGTGTTTAATACAAGTCTGGATATATATATTTATAAGAATATAGATATATATCTTATCTATATATATATATATATATACAGTATATCATACCTGCCCTTACCTACCCCTATAAATTTTCTAAAAACATACACACATAAAAAAACACTGCCTGAGACCCCGCGCAGCCCACATGCCACACCCCTCTACCTGGTAGAATGTATCTAATATATATAATTAAATACATTCAGCCAGGTAGAGAAAGAAAAAAAAAGTTTTATTTTATGTTTCCGGGGACATTTAAAAATGTCCTCGGATTTTATTTTTTTTAGAAATGTGTCGCCTTACCTTAGCCTGGTGGTCAGTGGGGGCTCCCTGGATCCTGGTTGTGGGGGGGGGTCTGCCGTGGCCGCAGGTGCAGTGGCTCCCTCCCTGCGCTGCCTGTCTCTGCCACATGCACCCGGGCGGCTAGCCCGCACAGTCGCAACTGTCATCCGGCAGCCGCATGCTCCTCAAGGGGATCCTTGGGAGGCCCCGGCAGACTGCCCTCTACAGTGCCTGATTAGAGGGCAGTGTCTGCCTGATGTTTTAGTAACAAGAATGTTTTATCCCATAGGCTTCAATGTTAAAAATATTCCCGTTTTAATTCAATATCTAATAAACCGTTGCTTATAATATTCTGCAGTAAAGAGTCTATTTCTAGATTTTTTTAGTATTTTTTATACTTTTTTTTAAAAAAAAATTCAAACTTTTGGCGAACGTCCCAAAAAAGTTCGAAGTTCGATGTTCTATTTGAACTCCGAACAGATCCGAACCGAACGCTCATCCTGTAACGTTGGGTGCGTCCAGCCCTACCTGTGTGCTTGAGGGCAGCATGTCTGATGCTGTTCGCTGACCAATGCCCGGTTTAAATGGAGACAGGCAGGGAGGTGGTTGCATGAGGCGCGGCTTGAGTGGGGGGCGTGGCCTGGTGAAGGTCTTTAAAAACCCTCAGTGTATTCTCAGCAGTTGCCAGATCGTGGTTATCCATACCTGAGCTCCTTGTACCTGACTGCTATATTGAATTAACCCGTTATTGACCTCTGCTTGTTTCTGACTATTCTGCCTTCTGTTGCCCTTGACCATTTTCTTGTACTACGCCACTGCTCTGATATCGACCCGGATATTCCATTTGACCATTCTGAACTCTGTATTCCTGATTCTGGCTCGGCTGACTACTCCCCGGGTTGTTAACCCTTTCTGTCTAGCTAGTTTACCTGGCCAATTCTAAGGACCAGACAGTTAGAGATCTTTCACGGCTACTCTGTTGGTAGCTTCTGGGCTCTGTGGAGTGTGGGGTGTTAAGTACTGCGTGGTGGGATCTGGGAACCGTGACATTATGATCTGGCCACTATGGATCCCGCAGATTTAACACAGCACTTGGCTAACTTTGTATCCAGACAGGATGAGCAGGATCATAGGATGGATCAGTTTGCTATTGCCTTACAAACTATCCTGACTCGTATGGCTCACCTGGAACCAGCTGGGGTTGCACCCCCGCTTGATATACCTGTGTCCCCTGTCGTTCAGACATCCCAGGTACACATGACCGCTCCTATGAAGTTTGACGGTACTCCCTCAGAGTGCCGGGGATTTTTGGTCCATGTGGATATTCCTTTTAAATTAAATCCACAGATGTTTTTCTCTGACATTGCCAAAGTGGGGTTCATTATTAATCATCTGTCTGGCAGAGCATTGACATGGGCGACTCCGTTATGGGAGGCAGAGAAGCCTATCATATGGGATTATAAAGAATTCATAGCCGAGTTACAACGTACATTTAATCCTACCAGAAAGGCCACGGTAGCTGGCAAATCCTTGTTCCGCATACGTCAAGGGAACAGGACTGTTTCTGATTATGCCATAGAATTTAAAACCTTGATCTCTGATGTGAACTGGACAAATGAGACACTGGTTCTGGCTTTTATGGAGGGGTTATCAGAGTCATTGATGCATGATTTGGCTCCACGTAAACTACCTGAGGTATTGTGTGAACTCATTGATTATTGTATAGATCTGGATAATCAGATAAGGGACAGAAGGACTCCAAGAGAGAAGCCCAAGAGACCGTTACCTAAGTTGGCCCCTGTCTTTCAGGCACCACCAAGAGAGTTATCTCCTCCCTCTGAGCCTATGCAACTAGGCCGTACTAGGCTTACAGAGGAAGAGAGAACAAGGCGTTTTCGTGAGGGATTGTGCCTGTATTGTGGTTTGGGGGGACATGTACGATTTCAATGTCCTACTCGTCCTAAGATGCATGATAAGCCGGAAAACTACCGCACCTAAGGCAGCTGAGGAGACAGGCCTTGGGTGTGACGTGCATGTCTCCTGTCATAGACACTAAACTTATGTTACCAGTATCCTTGGCTTGGGAGACCAAGACCACACATACTACCGCTTTTTTGGATTCTTGGGCTGCTGGCAACTTTATCGATGTTAACTACGCTTCTTCCATTTCTCTACCTCTGGTGGTAAGAGAGACACCCTTAGCCGTCGAAGCCATAGACGGCAGACCGTTATCCTGCCCTAGGATTACTCACGATACGGTTACAGTGGTTCTTACCACTGGTCTCTTGCATAAAGAAGAAATCATATTTCAAGTTATCCATTCACCTTCCAATCCTGTTGTACTTGGTTTCCCTTGGTTGGTGGAACATAATCCTGTTATTGATTGGGCTAAGGGAGAGATACTGTCTTGGAGTCCTGCTTGTTTTGGGACTTGTTTAATACCCATTCAGCATGTCGGTGCCCTGAACACACCCACAGCTCCTTCATTGTCTACAGAGGTTCCTGACCAATATGCTGACCTCAGGGCTGTATTTGATAAAAGAGAGGCAGAGAAACTGCCTCCACATAGAACATATGATTGTGCCATAGATATTCATCCTGGTACCATGCCTCCTCGAGGCAAAGTATATCCTCTTTCCATAAAGGAGAACCAAATTATGGAGGAGTACATAAAGGAGAATTTGGAGAGAGGTTTTATCCGACGTTCCTCTTCTCCAGCAGGGGCTGGGTTCTTTTTTGTGTCTAAAAAAGAGGGAGATTTACGCCCGTGTATCGATTATAGGGGGCTTAACAAGATCACCATTAAGAACGTGTACCCTATCCCTCTCATATCAGAACTGTTCGACAGGTTAAGGGGGTCAGCAGTATACACAAAACTTGATTTAAGAGGAACTTACAACCGGAAACGTATAAAAGAGGGGCATGAGTGGAAAACAGCATTTAACACCAGGAGTGGGCATTATGAATACTTGGTCATGCCTTTCGGTCTTTGTAATGCTCCAGCGGTATTCCAGGATTTTATTAATGATGTGCTCAGAGATTTCTTACAAACCTTTGTTATAGTATACCTAGACGATATATTGATTTACTCTCCCGATCTGAAAACCCACCATGCACATGTCAGACAGGTATTAGCAAAATTACTGGACAATGGTCTTTATTGCAAACTAGAGAAGTGTTTATTCGACATTACTATTGTGAAATTCCTTGGGTATATTATCACTCCAGAAGGCTTTGAGATGGATCCTTCTAAACTCACGGCCATCTCAGAATGGCCTCTCCCTCAAGGTCTCAAGGCCATACAGAGGTTTCTGGGGTTTTCCAACTATTATAGGAGATTTATCAAGAATTATTCCGCTGTAGCCTCCCCTATCATTAATATGACAAGTAAAGGTCTGAAGAACCAGATCTGGTCTTCTCAATCCAAACAAGCATTCGAAGCCCTTAAACAAGCTTTCACTTCCGCTCCCGTATTACGGCATCCTGATCCCAGGATTCCGTTTGTTCTTGAGGTTGATGCTTCCAAGATAGGCATTGGGGCTGTCCTGTCTCAAAGAGAGTCTCCAGGAAAACCTCTACATCCTTGTGGGTTCTTTTCAAGAAAATTATCACCAGCAGAACGCAATTATGATATAGGTAACAGAGAATTGCTTGCTATTGTGTCTGCCCTATCAGAGTGGAGACATTTGTTGGAAGGTACTCTTGACCCTTTATTGATAATTACTGATCATAAGAGCCTTACGTACATCGGGGATGCTAAACATTTGAACGCGAGACAGGCCAGGTGGTCATTGCTACTGTCTCGGTTTAATTTTGTATTGACTTACAGACCAGGTGACCGCAATGTAAAGGCTGATGCCTTATCTCGTCAATATGACCCGTATGAATCTAATACACAAGACCACAATCCTATAGTTCCTCCTGAACGTATTGTGGCTTCCACAGTCTTGTCTGTCTCCTCGCCTTTCCTGGAATGCCTCCAGGCAGTTCAGGTAGGGGCTCCACCTGACAAGCCTCCAGATATGTTGTTTGTACCTGAAAAGGAAAGACAAGAATTACTCATAATGTTTCATGATTCTAAACCAGCAGGTCATCCTGGTATTACTAAGACTCTTACCAGTATCTCCAGACAGTTCTGGTGGCCCACCATGCGACAGGACGTACGTCTGTTTGTTTTGGCTTGTCAAGTCTGTGCCAGAAGCAAAACCAGTAAATCCTTGCCTGTCGGTCTATTGCAGCTTTTACCCATGCCTAAGAGGCCTTGGTCTCATCTATCTATGGATTTTATTGTGGACTTGCCGAAGTCCAAGGGTCATACTGTGGTTCTGACAGTTGTAGACCGCTTCTCCAAAATGGCTCATTTTGTCCCTCTACCTAAGCTTCCTACAGCCAAAGAACTGGCGGTTGTATTTGCTAGAGAGATTATACGAATACATGGGGTTCCGCCTGAAATAGTCTCTGACAGAAGAGCACAGTTCGTCTCTCATTTCTGGAGGGTTTTCTGTGCAGAGATGGGGGTGCGATTGGCCTTCTCTTCAGCATATCATCCACAAACCAATGGGGCAGCAGAGAGGGCAAATCAGGGTCTCGAGCAGTACATACGTTGCTTTACCACACAACAACAAGACAATTGGTCGGAGTTGTTGCCCTGGGCTAAGTATGCACGTAATAACGCCGTTAACGAGACCACTGGCCACTCTCATTTTTCTGCCATCTATGGTTTTTTCCCTCCGGCTCTACCGCTTCAGTTTACTGAACAGGTCATCCCGGCTCTCGATGACCATCTCACTCAACTGCAAGAGATTTGGAGACAGATTCGAGAAAATATGGAGCGCAATGTTGCTGTCCAGAAACGCAAGGCTGACAGGCATAGGTTACAAGCTCCCTCCTATAACGTGGGGGATAGAGTTTGGTTGTCCACTAGGAACGTGAAGTTGCGGGTGCCTTCTATGAAAATGGCACCTTGGTTTATAGGTCCATATAGGATCATTCGCCGAGTTAATCCTGTGGCTTATGCTCTTGCCCTTCCTAAACATCTTCGCATGCACAACGTCTTCCACACCTCCCTACTGAAGCCATTGTTGTGTAACAGGTACACGCGGGTCGTTCCTCCTCCTCCACCTATTCAGGTTGATGGTGAATCTGAGTATGAGGTTAGTAGGGTTTTGGATTCTAGGCTGTGCATGGGCGCTCTGCAGTACTTGGTCGATTGGGTGGGTTATGGTCCAGAAGACCGGTCCTGGATTCCAGCTTCCGACATGTCTGCCTCTAGGTTGGTCAGGGCGTTCCATGCCTCACACCCCGATCGCCCTGGTTGTCATCCTGCCGCTCGTCCTGTTGGTCGTCCGGTGGCCTCCCGTGGAGAGGGGGGTACTGTAACGTTGGGTGCTTCCAGCCCTACCTGTGTGCTTGAGGGCAGCATGTCTGATGCTGTTCGCTGACCAATGCCCGGTTTAAATGGAGACAGGCAGGGAGGTGGTTGCATGAGGCGCGGCTTGAGTGGGTGGCGTGGCCTGGTGAAGGTCTTTAAAAACCCTCAGTGTATTCTCAGCAGTTGCCAGATCGTGGTTATCCATACCTGAGCTCCTTGTACCTGACTGCTATATTGAATTAACCCGTTATTGACCTCTGCTTGTTTCTGACTATTCTGCCTTCTGTTGCCCTTGACCATTTTCTTGTACTATGCCACTGCTCTGATATCGACCCGGCTATTCCATTTGACCATTCTGAACTCTGTATTCCTGATTCTGGCTCGGCTGACTACTCCCCGTGTTGTTAACCCTTTCTGTCTAGCTAGTTTACCTGGCCAATTCTAAGGACCAGACAGTTAGAGATCTTTCACGGCTACTCTGTTGGTAGCTTCTGGGCTCTGTGGAGTGTGGGGTGTTAAGTACTGCGTGGTGGGATCTGGGAACCGTGACACATCCCTACTACTGACCTCTACGTTATTTCTGGACTTCTTATCCTCCTGGATCTCCTAAATTTACCTTCTGGATTACAAGGATTTGCCTATAACTCTAAGGACTCAGATACAGTATATTCATATATATAACTTTAGTATTCTCTGCTTCTGTTTTCCCATTGTTCTGATCTGCAGCTTCCCCCTTTACTTACTGTGTTCTGTCTAGAATCTAGATCTGTAACCTGTGTATATAGATTCATATATATTTCATTTCCTACTCCATAGCTCTTCCTCTCTAATATATATATATATATATATATATATATATCCTCCTTTTGTTCTATATCTGTGTATCATTCCTATATTACCTTTCTACTCCTTATTCTAGTTTAATATCCTTATCTACTCTCTTTGTATACTTTCTTCCTATCTATTGTTATTACTTATTCAGTTTTCTCCCTCTCTCAGATTTCTCCTCTATATTCTATTATTGCCACTGCTTATTTCTTTTGTGCCTTTGCAATAAATCATTATATATATATAGATATATCTGGTTTGCTAGTCTTATTCATTGCACATTGGCTCGCACCTACCGCCCCGGAACCTGTATCCTGACAGTTTTGCTCTATGCTCAAATCAAAAGAAGGGACAGAATCTGTTGCCTTAGTTGATTTAGTGCAGTGGCATTGTTTGTTTTATATGTGTCATGGAACTGACGTAGCGCTCCCCGCGTCAAACCCCAAGACTTTTATTTCCATGGCAAAAACCCCAAAAGACATAGACCGCTGCTTTGGGGAAGACCTTATGCTCAGTTATATTGTGTGGTTTTAAATGTATTGTCAATTGCTCATTTTTAGTTTTAAATAGACTTATATTTCTTTAGTTAAATGTGGTTTTTAAAAACACCACCCGCCACTAGAGTCAAATGCTTTCCTTCGTATAGAATGTACAATAGGTTTGTGTAACTGGTGGATTATGCAAAAGTACTTTCTCTTTGTTTATCTGTTATCTGTTTACCCGTTCTGAAAGGCTGGGAGTCACATTGTCTCAGCCACCCACTATCTGATTCCCTTACAATGGGTTATGTAAATCACTGTATGTGATCACTGTGAGGTCAAGACTGCATCTGCATACAACCAGTGGACCCAAGTGAAGACTGCAGGCTTCTTTCAGGTCCTCTCAATGGTCTTGGAACCAACCAATCAGAACCTAGGCTAGCCACTGTGCAGAATTCACTCCAGGGGTCTGGGGGCGGGCATGGGAGAGAACAATGGGACTGTACCATATAAAAGGACCCTGTATGTTCTGCTTTTGATTATTAAAGATCCTGTGATGAACATACAGCCTGCCTGGTGTCTGTCTCAACTACGCTACAGCTATAATCCCTCTCAGAAGGCAGAGAGCGGCCTTCTGGAGATTCCTAACGGCTCCAGGGCAGAGGAACAGAAGCAGGCAGGTCAAGCCACTCGAGGCGCTGAGGACAGCGCTCCCAGTAGCCGGGCTGACCGCAACGAAGGGGTGTCTGGAGAGCCAGGACAGACGGAAAGGGAACGGTTCCGTCACACTGGTGGCAAGCGGTGGGATAAGCTCTCTGCACCCCCCAAGAAGACCCTCACCATGGCTGGGTACAGTGCCTACAAACGGGACGTCCTGCGGGGCATGTTGGAGAATCGGGGAGGAACTCCCGGCACCAAAAGCAAGAAAACCCTGGTGAAGGAGCTTACCAGGATGGACCAGCAAATGGTAAGCACCCCAACCCTGACTCCGGGCCCTAACGAGCACCTCCGACAGAAAGCTCGATCAATGTTCGAGAGATTCGGCCTCACCCCCTCCGAGGACACCGTGAGACAACTAATGATGGACCTCCAAGAGGATGAGGAGCAGGAGAAGGACCGTCAGCACGAGTTGCGGATGGCGGCGCTCCGTGCAAAAAGTACTGAACATTCTGCCCCTGCACCCTACCCCGTAGAACCTTGGTTCGAGGCTTACAGCTCGACTGGAGCGGCATCCCGGGAATCTACACCCCCCAGCGATACCCCTTTCGGGACTTACAGCTCGCCTGGAGTTTTTATTGGGGAAACCGCACATCCTCGCGACCCTTGGATGGAGACTTACAGCCCGCCTGGAGCTGCATCTGAGGACGCATCATTCCCCATCGAGGGGTGGTGCCCATGTGCCAGCACCCTCGCAGACACGAGGGCTGAATTTCCGAGAAGGCTGCAGGAGGGCCTGGATCGGTACCACGGGTCCGCAGTTGAGCCCACTGGGCCTGAGTGGCGGGACGAGATTCGCCAGGAACTTTGGTACGAGACACTGTACCATGAGAGGGACTACCATGGGGTTGATGTTCCTTCTGACGCTGTCATCTACCAGGTGCAGTACAATGCCAGAGCCGTATTCCTGAAGAGCCGACCCCCGGAGGAGTGGGAGGCCGAGCTCCAAGGCCTGGTGCGGCAAGAGATAGCACTGGACGCCGCGTACCGCACGTTCCAGTGGTTAATAGGCCCCCTGATACCCCGCACTCTCGACGGCGCCGCCACCGCAGGCCTCCACTACGGCGGCACAGGGCTGCTATACGCAAGGATGGTCGATGACCCTGGGTTTGGAGAAGACTCGGAGGAGCGGTTGGAGGAGATACTGGAGCGGCGGGAAGAGGAACTCCCGTACGAGAGCAGGGACTTTGAGTTAGAGGAGATGGAGTTCCTGGTAGAGCGAGAATGGGAGCTTGAGAAGGCCTACAGGAGATTGTTGGACAACGCTCCGCAGTCAGGCCTAAGCCCCATGACCTGGGACTGTCTGGCTGAAGACACCGACAGTCCAAGTGACACCGAAGTATGGGAGCCCGAGACGCTCCCATGGGTCCCCGTCGGGACCACAGTAGAGGAGCCGGCCAGGTCGGAAGAAGCACGGCAGGTGCCAAGCGACCAGAATGGGCCGCAACAAGGGGCCGAGTGGCCCAGAGAAGAAGTTATTTCCCCAACCCCGCAAGAAGACACGGCGCCCGTGTCCGCTGGCCCAGCAGAAGAGCTGGCAACGGGGCAGAGTGCCGCTGGCCTCTGCCTATCCGCCCTCGTCTGTCCCGAGGAGCAGAAGGAGGATTTCCCCGGGGTGCTGATCCCGCAACCATTGATTGCCCTGAGGATGGAAAAAACCATTCTCCCGCAAGGAGACCCCCACCCAGCCGAAGAGCTGGCCACGGGGCAGAGCGCCGCTGGCCTCTGCCCACTTCCCACCGTCTGCCAGGAGGAGCAGACAGATGTTCCCCCGGGCTGGGTTGCCCGCAACTATTAATTGCCCTGGGAATGGAAGAAACCATCCTCCCGCAAGGAGACCCCCACCCAGCCGAAGAGCTGGCCACGGGGCAGAGAGCCGCTGGCCTCTGCCCACTTCCCACAGTCTGCCAGGAGGAGCAGACAGATGTTCCCCCCGGGCTGGGTTGCCCGCAACTATTGATTGCCCTGGGAATGGAAGAAACCATCCTCCCGCAAGGAGACCCCCACCCAGCTGAAGAGCTGGCCACGGGGCAGAGTGCCGCTGGCCTCTGCCCACCCTTCACCAGCTGCCCCGAGGAGCAGGAGGGGGATAACCTCGAGCTGTATCTCCCACAGTCGCTTACCCCTTCCGACTCCCTGAACCTTGTTCCGGTACCCACCTACCCAGCAGAAGTGCTGGCAACGGGGCAGAGTGCCGCTGGCCTCTGCCCATCTTTCACCTTCCGCCCTGAGGAGCAGAAAGGGGGTACCCTTGAGCTGCTGATCTCGCAGCCGCTGACCCCATCCAACCGCCTGGACGTCGTTCCTGCGCCCGCTACCCCAGCAGAAGAGTTGGCAACCAGACAGAGTGCCGCCGGCCTCTGTCCAACCTTCACTGCCTGCCTCGGGGAACAGAAAGAGGATACACCCGGGCTGCTTATTCCGCAGCCACTGACCCCACCGGAGATGGAGGACGCCATTCTCCTGCTCGGGGACCCTTCCTCGGCCTTGAACCCCCTAGCCGACGCGCTGGCAATGGGGCAGAGCCTGTTTCAACTCTGCCCATCTCCACACCCCTTTGGCCCGGAGGCCCCATGCAGCCACTGTTTTTTCCAACGGCTAACCGGGGCACTCGGGGCGTGTGCATTTAGCACCCGTTTTTCCCGGGTGCGCGATACCTCCGGAAGTGGTACAGGCGGTACCCCTCCCTGACCACAGGACCCTTATTCCGGAGGGGGTACCCCCAAAGACTTGTACCCCCAACACGCCAGGCACTGCCGCAAGGACAAATGGAGAAGCCTGATGGCTCGCCTCCTCCCGACAGACTATGGACCCACAGCCTTCCAGCGACCGTCAGACCCCGCTGACTTTGCTTATGTGCCCGCAAACATGGAACTTTGAAGATGGCAGAGAAGAGGGGCAAGGTGAGAGGTCACGTCAGTGGCAAGCGATCCGTTTGGGATCTAAGCTTGCCCTGCCGTTCTGGAAGGGGGGACATATGTCATGGAACTGACGTAGCGCTCCCCGCGTCAAACCCAAGACTTTTATTTCCATGGCAAAAACCCCAAAAGACATAGACCGCTGCTTTGGGGAAGACCTTATGCTCAGTTATATTGTGTGGTTTTAAATGTATTGTCAATTGCTCATTTTTAGTTTTAAATAGACTTATATTTCTTTAGTTAAATGTGGTTTTTAAAAACACTACCCGCCACTAGAGTCAAATGCTTTCATTCGTATAGAATGTACAATAGGTTTGTGTAACTGGTGGATTATGCAAAAGTACTTTCTCTTTGTTTATCTGTTATCTGTTTACCCGTTCTGAAAGGCTGGGAGTCACATTGTCTCAGCCACCCACTATCTGATTCCCTTTACAATGGGTTATGTAAATCACTGTATGTGATCACTGTGAGGTCAAGACTGCATCTGCATACAACCAGTGGACCCAAGTGAAGACTGCAGGCTTCTTTCAGGTCCTCTCAATGGTCTTGGAACCAACCAATCAGAACCTGGGCTAGCCACTGTGTAGAATTCACTCCAGGGGTCTGGGGGCGGGCATGGGAGAGAACAATGGGACTGTACCATATAAAAGGACCGTGTATGTTCTGCTTTTGATTATTAAAGATCCTGTGATGAACATACAGCCTGCCTGGTGTCTGTCTCAACTAAGCTACAGCTATAATCCCTCTCAGAAGGCAGAGAGCGGCCTTCTGGAGATTCCTAACGGCTCCAGGGCAGAGGAACAGAAGCAGGCAGGTCAAGCCGCTCGAGGCCCTGAGGACAGCGCTCCCAGTAGCCGGGCTGACCGCAACGAAGGGGTGTCTGGAGAGCCAGGACAGACGGAAGGGAACGGTTCCGTCACAATATGTAAAAGCATATATTGCCTCTGTGTAGAACAGAGAAAAAAAATTGCATTTACTTTTTAAATTTTTTCATTTTTACTCATTACATGGTTATGTTTGGTATCATTGTAAAGACCAGACTCTGAACTTTTCAATGACACCTCACTTAACCTTGTGCGGTGTACAATTCAAAGATGTAGGGTCCGAAAATCCCCCTGTCTTTCCTAATTGCAGTGCCATGGTCTAGGATGTCGATAGATTAATTAACTCATTCTGTCGCTTTGTGCTACAATGTAACTACATGACCCTCCATTGTGACTTGTTAAAAGAACTAAACTGGCCGTCGCTGCAATCTAGACGCACCCTTCATCTTTCCAACCTGGTGTTTAAGAGCTTTTCTGGGAAGCTACCACCCTACCTGAATAGGCTGCTTCCCCCAGCAGTTCCCTCATCCTATAACCTCCGATCCAGGACCGGCACCTTACTTACAATACCACAATACATAAAGAAAGTGGCTCAATCCTCATTTTCCTACAGAGCACCACAATTATGGAATAACCTCCCAGCTTGAAGTCCCTTAAGAGCTCCCTATTAACATACCTCAATAAGGAATGCTCCTGTAAACATCTAACATAGTAACTATATTTCCTACATATTTATTTTCTGTTAATCTGTATATTTGTTTTGTGTTAATTTCTTGCATTTTACTACTTTGTATTTTTGTAACCATGTTCTTGAACCCAGGACATACTTGAAAACGAGAGAAATCTCAATGTATCCTTCCTGGTAAAATCCTTTATAAATAAATAAATAAATAAATAAAGCGTTGTATCATCATCTCCACACTGCTGTCAGTGTGGGAAATGAGAAGTAGAGGTGTGCACGGCTGGAAAATTTGTTTAGTTTTGTTTAGTTTTGTTTCAAATTAATTTAATTTTCATTATTTTGTTTCGTGTTTCGTTTCCTAATTTCATTTCGTTTGGTATATCGGATCACTAAAAACCACATTGTAAGTTAAGATCGATTTGATAGTTGATATTGATTCGTATTTCGGATCACTAAATAAAACCCCTATGAATCAAAACCTGCTGTTAACATGCAAGCTAGAGTTAAGTGTTGAGCTGTCCATTTGCCTGTGCTTGTAACATATCCCTCCTGATATAGCGACGTGGGTCCCCTTAGACAGTCCCTATCTATCCCTTAGGTGGTTGGTAATCTGCCTATCGCTAGGGATACAAACATATATATATATATATATATCAGATACTATGATATACATAGGACATGGTACACAGGGTTAACCTTAACTGAAATGGAAATCAAGCTAAACCGCATAGAACTCAGAGTAGTCAGGAATGGCCAGAAACTGGTACACAAAGGGTGGTTCTCACTCAAGCCAGGACTCATGGATAATCAGAAAAGTCAATACAGCTAGGAACTGGTACACGAAGGGTGGTTCTCATATAAGCTAGAAGTAAGACAATCAGAGTAATCAATACAGTCAGAAGCTGATACACGAAGGGTGGTTTTCAATACAAGCCGGATCAAACACAGTATCAAAGTATAGCAAGGAATCAGTGAATCGCGGGGAACGAGTCACTCAGCACTCAGGGAGGTAACTCCACGAGAGAGCAATGAACCGGTTCAGCTCTTCCGGATATAAACGACTCTGCATCATAATGCCGCGTCCCGCCCCCCGATTAGCCGCGCAACCTCCACCAGCCGGTGCATCGCCTGGCACCCAGCCAGCCCTCATCGCAGAAGGTGCCGCCGGGTGCCAGGCATCCCCCTGGACGGCTCGAGGACGCCCAGGATGGCAGGACGTGACAGTGCTGCTGACAATAGATTCAGCACCACAGGTCAATTTACAGGGATAGGGTGCTTTGTACCACACACAAACAAATCTGATTTGTTTCATAATGCCATTTGCTTTAGTTACAGTACTTGTATGTATTGGAAGATAAAATTGAATCGATAGTCGATATCGATTCGAATTTCGGATCACTAAATAAAACCCCATTGAATCAAATTCTGCTGTTAAAAGGCAAGCTAGGGTTAATTGTTGAGCTGTCCATTTGCCTGTGGTGCTGACAACAGATTGAGCAACACAGGCAAATTTACAGGGACAGGGTGCATTGTGTAACAGTTAATAGCATCTAGTGAAACAGTCTAACGATTCAAATGCGTTATATACCATTTTGTTTAGTTTCAATTAGGATCAAATCAATTAGTTGTTTCGGAAGTACTTCCAAAATGCAAATTAACGAAATTTGTAATGAATTGTGATTTGTTATGAATCGAATGCACACCTCTAACGAAAAGGTGAGTTAGCACAGAATCAATGTTCACTTTATAATTGTAAACTAAATAATAGTGCTGCGTTAGAAAAAAAAGAGAAAAAAATTATTTTGTTATTTTATTTGTTCATAAAGCTAACCTGGTTATATTTTAATCACCGGAAAGGCCATACTCTGGCCATTCCAATGATACCTCATATGTCCCTCTAGCCCTTATGGATCCAGAGATACTGTGGTCTAAATGATTGTAAATTGTAAAAAATATATATTTATATTTACACATATATATTTTTTTTTACAGAGCAAGGTGCCCTGTTGTTGCAGGCACTTGTTAGGGATGAGCCGAACAATTTCAAAAGTTCGAGTTCAAACTCGAACACGAACACGAACCGAACTCAATGCAAGTCAATGGGACTCAAAAGTTTGATTTTTAGAGTGCCCTCCAAGAGGGCATATATGCAAGATATTTGCCATAAAAGGTGTATGGGGGTCCGGGTAGTGCCCTGGGGGACAGGAAACAAGGACAAAAAGTTTTTTTAAAAAAAACGTTTTTAAAGGAACAGTGAGTTTTCCATGAAATAAGGGTTAAAAATAAAAACGAAAAATTCCTTCAAATATCGTGCCTAGGAGGTCCCCATAACCTGCCCATGAAGTGGCGGATTTGTAGGATGTATAGAAACATTTAAAAACAAGAAAATGACATTTCAAATGACGGTAAATGCTATTCCTTTAATCTATTCATAAACAACTGCTTGGGGCGGCAGCCTGTATGAAAAGACATTTTAGGATGCGCAGAACAAGTTTAGTGATTTTTTGGCTAAATTATGGTGAAACTTATGCAGGCTTTGGATGAAAGTAACAATAGGTGCTTTAAAATTTGGCCTTTAGGCTAGGGTCAAACGAAAGCATTTTTTCCCGCGAACGTGAAAAAGTGCATCCGAACGCATTGACGTATTTTTTCACGGAATGCGCAAAAACGGTCAGACGACGCGCATTTTCGGGCGTGATTTTGTACGGATCGTCAGTAAAACTCTTTTTGCGTCTGGACGTTATGTAGGCTGGACATTAGCAGCGTCTGACATCTCCTAATCTCGCACACACGCCGCTATGCCACAGCGCACTCTGTACGTCAGTACTAGCGGTTCAGCGTTCTCAGAAAAATGCGTTCAAATTCCACTTGCGTTGCACGGCCGGACTTTTGTGCGGCCGTACTTCGTATATTGGCCGTCATTGCCCGTCATCTGCTGCTAGTGCGGCCGTAATTATGTGCGCCAGAACGCACGTTAAAAGTGCGCTGGTCTGACCCCAGCCTTAGTGTCGGCAACAGTGCCTTCACACCGTAACCCTTTTGTGGTATTGTGGAAGAGTGCAGGGTTGGACCCTGCGGTCCAATAGTAAAATTATATGAATCTGGTAATATAGGCGTCAGGCGTAAAATAGGCGTAAAATATTACTGCGCTATAGTGTATGGCAGGATGGAAGCGCACCAGCAGTAACAAGCAGAGGAATATACCAGACAGGGGCACAGAGCGAGAGTAGTTGTTAAAACAAAACCAGCTCAACAACGTTTAGGCACTAGTACTGCGCTACTGTATATGGTGACAATTGGCGCACACCAGTCTCCTGGCATTCGGCCAGCTGGCGGCACCATGTGTCCGGGGCCCCCCCGATTGCCACCTGGATGTCACAATATTACAATCCAAACGCAAACGGGTTAAGTAACCAAATTTGTAAGAAGAAGAATTAATGCAGCATATGAATTCGCACACTGCCGGGCAGCACCTTAAGGCGTGGTTTACACCTAAGCATTTTAAAGGGCGTTCCTGCACGCTGTAAAACGCATAAACAGGGAAATCCCATTATTTGCTATGGGACCCGTTCATACCTGGGTGTTTTACAGCGCGCAGGAACGCGCTGTAAAACGTCCTACGCCCAAAGAAGTACAGGAGCTTCTTTGGGGCATATTGCAGCGCATTCACTCTGCAGTCTATGGCCGTGAACGCGCTGCAATGCGCGTTCGCATGTTTTTTACGTTTGCGCGATACGCGTGTTAAAAAACACACGTATTGCGCGCGTAAAAAAAACGCAGGTGTGAAACCAGCCGTACAATATAATTAATGCAGCATTTGATTCTGCACACTACCGCGCAGCACCTCTACAATTTGTGGATCCAGGAATCAGGTGAGTATAAAAATGACAAAAAAAAAAAAGGTTTTATTTTATGTTGCTGGGGACATTTAAAAATGTCCTCGGATTATATTTTTTTTTAAAAATGTGTCGCCTTACCTTAGCCTGGTGGTCAGTGGGGGCTCCCTGGATCCTGGTTGGGCAGAAGGGGGGGGGTCTGCTGTGGCTCCCTCGCTGGATTCCCTGTGCCACCTCTCTGCCACATGCACCCTGCAACCTTGATCCTGGTTGGGCGGAAGGGGGGTCTGCCGTGGCTCCCTCCCTGGAGTCCCTGCGCCACCTCTCTGCCACATGCACCCGGCTGGCCAGCCCGTGCAGTCGCAGCTCTGTAATCTTGCGGCCGCATGCTCCTCAAGTCAAGGGGTCCTTGGGAGGTAGGCTCCAGCCGGGCTGCCCCTACAGTGCCTGATTTAGAGGGCCTCGTCTGCCTGATGTTTTAGCAACAAGAATGTTTTATCCCATAGGCTTCAATGTTAAAAATATTCCCGTTTTAATTCAATATCTAATAAACCATTGCTTATAATATTCTGCAGTAAAGAGTCTCTTTATTTTTAGATTTTTTAAGCATTTTTAAAAAAAAAAAAAAAAAAAAATCTAACTTTTGGCGAACACCCCAAAAAGTTTGAAGTTCGTGAACTTTAGAACTGCCAAAGTTCGAATCGAACACCTAACCGATCGAACCGAACAGCTCATCCCTAGCACTTGTAGGCACAATCCTACTCTGCCTAGTTACAAATCCGGCCCTGGTCCTGAAGCTAGGTTTTAAATAAAGAGGTTGGGAACCTGAAGGGGGATGTGTGTGCAGAGGGGGGAGACATCACAAGGCATGTGCAGATGACTACAGTTGTGATGTGTGGTAATAAAAGCTATAATAGCTTCCATAAATATAGAATATACAACCATCGATTGCCATGGATGGGGGTTTGACTATATGTTGATACAACCATCCCAATGTCATCCTCAGAAAGTTAGGATAAAATAAATTTAAATAATTTTAATTGGCTTCTACACTGAGTGGCCAGTTTATTATGACCACCCCATCAGTACTTCGTTGGGCCACCTTTTGCCTTCAATACTGCAGCAATTCTTCTTGGCATGGACTCCACGAGATGTTGAAAGGTGATGCTGAAGTGGAAATAGGCTGGAAGATGGCCGCCATTATAAGCCAGGCGGATATCTTGTTCAGAATATTGGTTCACTTGAAAATAACTAGGCAAATTTTTAGCTGAAACTAGAATGAGATATACGTAGAAATTTAGGAATGTGTTAGATTAGCAGAAAAAGTAATTAGAATTTGAGAAAGGTCTAGGGTGTTCCTGGCACGGAAGGACAGAAAGAGGAGTAGACACGCCAAGGTCGTTGAGGCCCGCTGAGAAACAAAGGAGTATAGAGATCAGACCAGGTGTTAGCTGCAACAAGTGATTGTAGGCGCTAGGGAGGAGGGCGCAGCCCGGAATAGGAAAAACAACTAATTATGATTCACTGAAACTAATATAAAGTTTGCCAATTTACAGCCAATTTAATGGAATGTCTTTGTATTAGCCAAAGGGAGGTATTAACCCACGTGGGGTGGGAGAGTGTCATAGGGAGGTGGGCTAATTGGGATGTACCTAATTATGTATTTGAGGTATAAGATTTCATGTCACTGTGTAATCGGGGCTCATTCTTTGCGATTGAATCCTGTTTGAGCATCTGTTGTGATATCACAATAAAGTTTGCCTTTCCTGAAGAGACTTGTGTTCAGACAATCCTTGCTCGTGTCCGGTCCGGCCTCGTCCCGAGTGAACCTAGCAGATTCCAGTTACATTTCTTGGGGGCTCGATAGCCGGGATACTCGATAGCCGGGATACGGGCCCTTGCCGGCATGGCAACGACTGCTGAACACTGTAGCGGTTGACTGCAGGTGTGAGTGATCCCGCTGGTTGGGCGTCCGTTGAAGGTGAGCTGACATCTGCAGGCGCCAAGCAGGATTTCCTGTTCAGTGGACCTCATCTCGTCTCAAACGGACCCCCGGCCCGGGAACACTGGGAAACCCCTGAGCCCGAGGAAAGAGCGAACAGTGCGGCGATAGGTAAAGTGTCTTCTATGTTTGTATGTCTAATGGAAATACCGGTATAAAGGGAAACGTCCAACCGTAGTTGGATAAGGAAACCCGCGGCCACGGTTTCGTTGGCATACCGAACCCGCCGCCAAAAGCACGGTCAAGCAAAGGAGCCAGAGTGGCTAGCGCGTGTCTGGACCCGGGGGATCGGATGTTAACTAAAGGGTAGAGTCTGTATGTGAGGGAGAAGGGAGCCGCGTGGAGTTGCATAGTCGTAGTCAGTGTTTGTAAATAAAGCTTCACCACGTGGACAAAAGGAAAGGCGGAGAGATTTCTGTGACTGGGCTTTGAGCCCTGAGTCAGTGCTAGTGTGTATGTCGTGTAGTGAAGAGGGCTCATTGGAGCCAGCGGTAGCTGCAGAGATAGTGGTGCCGGGTGGGTAGAATTACTCATAAGCAAATTGGAATTGCAGACAGGAGTGTAGTTATAGAACGGGGTGCACATAGTCACAAGCAGTCAAGAGTTAGAGTTCAACCAATTGGGTATAGGGATCCAAAAGGAGGGATGGTGTGCCCTCGGTTAGTAGAAAGAGTTGAATTGTCTATGTATTGTTTTGTGCTGAAAGTATCTGGTACAGTATGGGTTGTGCATGGTTGCTGAGAGTGCTGTGAGTGATTGTGCGCCTACTCGCCTAGCGAGAAAGCAAACTTGAAAGTGGACTCCCAAGGTACGTTTCTGGCTCAGGCGACTGCAGTCCGGCTACTGACGGAGGAAGCGGGTCAGACACACATGAATTGTTGGCTGAAGTACCAGACAGTAAATTTCAAGTGTTTTTGCTAAAAAGTAATATCTGTATCGTAAAAAGGTTACTGCTCTTAAGAGTAACAATGGGTAATGGGTCATCCAAGCCCAACAAGGAAGGAGGGTGAGACGCCCTTAGGGTATATGGTGCGGAATTTTGAAGCACTATATACAACATGTGATTATGGTGTAGAGTTAACTAAAGGGAAATTAACAGGAATGTGTACAATTGTATGGCTATTGCTAGTTCCAGACTGACCAGAGCAGGGGTCAATGGACCCGGTGCTAATACAGAAAGTGCATTCCCAAGTAACCGGGAAATGCGGATATTCTGAGCAGTACCCATATATAGATATATGGAAGTATTGTGTAAAAGATAAAAGTTATTTTATAATGATGGCGGGACATAACAAGAAGCAGGTACCCCCCCAATAAAGAAAATAATAAAAAGAATAGACCGGTGTTGGTAGAACAACCGGAGGAGATTGATTCCCTGCCCCCGCCCTATGCATCATATTATGGGGCAGCTAGAGAAGTTTTGTGTGTCGCGGTTGCGCAGGCGGAGGGGGGGGGCGGGCAGCTGCTACTGCTCCGCCGGCTTCCTCCGCTCCGGCGAGCGGAATTGCGGAGGAAGATGAGGGGGCAGTGGGTGGAAGAGACAGAGAGGTCCCACCAGGAAAGATCGAAATGCCCGATGGGAGCATATATAAATTGGTAGACCAAGAGGACAGTGATGATAATGATGAGTGTGAAAATAAGTCTATATATATATATTTAGTGTTTTAATATACCAGTAAAATAAATAAAGATAATTTACAAGTTCTGTGTGTGGATTATGTAATGATCTTCAGGAGTCTCTGAGCCCCCATTTCCCCCTGGGCCAGAAGAAAATGAGATGATCAATAGATCAGATGGTAATCTAGAAGGTTTTAAAAAAATAATAATAATTACAGTGCTGTATAATTTGTGTATGTAATTCAGACAGATTATTCGGATGTGATATCTGTACTGTTCTGCGTGAGTATGAAGTCAGAGAATGTTATTAATAAATAGTATGTGCTGTGTGATCGAATGATATATGGTAGGATGTCTTTGTCTGATTGTGTTTATAATTGATCTATCAAACTGTTCAATTAAGAGTAAAGTGTGATAAGTAATTAATTTAGAGTGTGTAATGGCTGAGAGGTAGTGAGATTCTCCGTACTCGCCTCCCCCTCCTTTCTGACACACTGGTTGCACGGAGAGGGGGAAGGGGGGGAGTCGGCTTTTTGCTCTCTGATAGACAGAGAAAGTAACCCTTTGTGTGTCTGTGCAGCGAATTTAAATTAAAGAGAAATGAAGAAGAAAAATTACTATGTTTAGCTAATTTTTAATGTGTGCTACAATAGAATGTATGAAGTCTGTCGAGTGCAAGATATATGTTTATATTTTGTGTTGATATTATTCCAAAAACTCTAGTTTTGTTCACAGAGCTAGAATTAAATAAAAAAAGGGAGTCCTGGTTTTTATATTGTTACAGATTATAACAATAATAAGTATATAATAATATACAATATTGTCTACCAAAATATAATACAATTTATTAACAAATTAAATGGAAATATATGAAACGGTTAGAAAATTAATATTAAAAGAGCAGTTTGAGAAATAATTAAAATAGTTTTATACTGTTTTATGTTCTATATAGTTAAGATATAGCAAAATTATGATTAATAATTCAATTAAAAATATATTTCTATTTGATTTCTGATGAGATAGTTATAAGAGTATTTTAAATGATTACTGATTTTTTATTTTTTTTCTCTGATGTGGTATTAAGAGTCCGTTTTGGCTACGGGAGAGAGACCTCTGTAAATATTGTTCATACAATGTGTATATGTAAATGCCCGAATGTTCTATCCAGCTCCTGGGGCGGGATATTTTTTGCAATTTGCAAGCCCAAAATATATTTTTCCCCGGGGGATATGCTCGATTGGATCTGCCTGAGAGTGGCAGCTTTCCACGGCAGTACAGTACAGCCAGCCAGCACACCCAACCTGTAAAAAAATTGCAGTAATTATGCCAAGAGAAGAAGAATGGCGCTCAGCGCCAACTCTGCCGGCAGCCCCGGACCCGCACACACTACTCCTTGGAATTCCTGGAGTCTGAACGGAGGAAAACCCGCCCGGATTAGTTGTAACCTGGTGCAACGCCTGTGGCTTTAAGGCAATATCACATTCCACAGAAAGCCAAACAAAATATACGGACACCATACAATTTATTGGCATTAATTCCCGGAGACACAAAATATTACATGGTGCTTGATTTAAAAGCCTTTTTTTTTTTTTTGCATCCGTCTGGTTCCGGCAAGCCAGTCCCTTTTTATTTTTGAGTGGGAGGAGTCTACAATGGATGCGCGCTCAGCCAGGACCTCTTGTCCTTCAACGCTCAGCCACACAAAGTTATTCTATTACAGTATGTTGATGATTAATTACTGGCTTCTCCCATAGAAAAAGACTGTCTCTCTGCCACAAAAGCCCTGTTACATCTGCTGTGCCATGCATGTTACAGAGTGTCCAAAAAGAAAGCACACATATGTATACAGACTGTGAAATATTTAGGTTTTCAATTAACAGGTACCAAGTGTGCACTGGGGGCAGAGAAAGAAAAGAAGCAGTATGCCGAATACCCCAACCAAAGACAAGCTGACCCTTGGACAAGTTCATGTCAAGGTGCCCCATGCTGTCAAAGCCCTGTTTGATGTAAAAGGAAGCTACTGGTTCAGCAACAGCCGGATGACAAAGTACCAAGCTATGATGTGTGAGAATCCAGGGGTTTATTTGGACCTCATCGCTACCTTGAACCCTGCTATTTTACTGCCTGACTGCGAAGAGGATCCAAATCATGAATGCCTCCAAGTCATGGAAGTGTTCAGTAGCAGGCCAGATTTGAAAGACGTACCCATAGACAAATACAATCTACAGTTGTTCACTGATGATAGCAGTTACATGGATGATGGGAAGAAAGTCTCCGGCTATGCAGTAGTCTCAGCAGAAGAGATTATTGAAGCAAATCCACTACCAGGCCATACATCTGCACAACTGGCTGAAATAACAGCCCTAACCAGGGCTCTAGAAATCTCCGAAAGCAAAAGAGTGAATATCTACACTGACTCCAAGTACGCCTTTATGACTGTCCATGCACATGGTGCACTCTACAAGGAGAGAGGCCTGCTCATTTCCTCAGGACAACAAATCTAGTATGCAGCTGAAATCACAGCCCTTCTAGAAGCTGTATGGAAACCAAGTGCTGTCAGTATTATGCACTGTCGTGGCCACCAGAAAGGTCATGATGAAATCCCGAAAGGCAACAGGCGCGCTGACCAGGCCGCAAAAGCGGCTGCAACACCATTGCTAACAACTGATCAAGCCAAAGTCCTGCTCTGCAAGCAAGAGGACCAACCTGCTACGAATTCTATATGAATTGGAGAAAATTTGAACCTGGAGGCGAATTTATTGAAATTATTTTGCACTAATGGCACAATGACTGTGAACTATTAGAACTCAATTATAATTATATCCAATGTCTTTTCCCAACCCGGTCCCAAGGCCGAAATTTCTACTCCACTCAAACCACTGAACCCTCAAGAGACACGTCTTATGGTTAACACCTCAGAAGTTCAGCAAAGACTCCGCAGAGTATATAAAATGATGCTGAAATCCTTCGGCGTAAAATTAATGGGGGAGTATGGAGAAGATAGAAGATACAAAAGAAACCGAAGTTGAACGAGCAGAAAATTCAAGAGAATGAACCGCAAAGATTTTGATGTCCAAACTGTGCCAAGAGATGCCATTAGGTTGGTTGGGTGTGCTGCTGATAGTCCTATTGCACATTAGGTGCAGGCCAACCCCCCAATTGAAGCTAAGTCCGTACGAACTCATGTTTGGACGGCCTACCCCTCTGATTAATAGACTAAGGGGGGACCTTCGGGCATTGGGGAAAACTAAACTAAATGATCAGGTTGTACTGTTAGGTAAATCAATGCAGAAATTGCCAGAAATGTTTTTTTTTTGTTTTTGAAATTCCAGTGGGGAGAGATTGGGTTTATGTGACTGTGAAAAGAATTGCCCAAGGTATTTTGATATTTGGGGCGTTTGTGGTACTGATTTTGTATTTTGCAAATTTGATTTATGGACTATCACGTGGAGTATGCACCAGGTGCCCAAGCACCACCGAGAAAGTGGATATATCCCACATCTGGAATGGTACGTACCCGGTGATGGAGAACCGTACCATGTGGAGACAAAAGCGAGAGGCGATATCCGAGATTATGCCAAGAGGACACTTACTTGTGCAATTTAAATATGACTATGCTAAAAAGTCTGGGCAAACTGTATGCTGGGTGTGTAGTAGACTGCACCCAGAGACAATTCATATACCATTCGCATCTGTCCCAATGAACTTGAGTATGTTTGCATCAGAAAATGTCACAATACAGGCAGTCGATATATCGAGGGAGAAACCAGAACTATTCAGTCCCGGGCACCCCATAATAGGACCAGTGTACCAACCAGAGTGGTGTTTTCAATTAGGCCCAGATAAGGAGATAAATAACGGGGGTGGGACATCCAAGATGTCGGCCAGCTCTGGGAAAGGATCACGAACCGGCACTTTTCGGCGCCGATTCGTGATCCGGCCCCCATGGGGTTAATTCCAGGTACCGTTAGGAAGGGCAGGCTGTGCCCTTCCAAACGGTGCCTGGATTAACCCCCTGCGCCCCAGCGATCGGGAGGGAGAGAGGTCCGAAGGACCTCCCCCCCTCCCTTTCAGGCGCCTCCTCCGCACATGCGGGGGGGGGCGCCTGAATTAGATGTCATCGCGCCGCCGCAATGACATCTAATTAGGCCGGCGGCGGTTCCGGGTGCTGGGCTGACATCGAGGATGTCAGCCCGCACTGGGGGGCACAGCGATCGGCCGGAACCCGGCCGATCGCTGGCCCCAAAGGGAGGACACGCTCAGCGCAAGCAAGGAACGCCACCTGCGGGTGGACGCGCTGAGCGCGTCCACTGCAGCGAAGGGGTTAACTGGTGTTTGAAGAAATTCTAAATAACATCTAAAGCAATGTTATTTTTCACCTCGGGATTAAACATTCACAGGGTTATTCAGAGAGCGGTGAAAAGCAGGAGAATAACTGGAGAAGTGAAAATTCTAGGTCAAAATAGCCAAACCAGAAAAATTCTCCTATTTAACTCACTTTCCAAATTGACTATTTGGTCTAGATTGTTTTCTCCAGCCAGTTCTCCTGGCTTTCACCTCTCTTGTTCAGAGAAAGGTGAAAACCAGGAGAATGGCAGGAAAAGAGAACAATCTGGACCAAATAGCCGATTTGGAACGTGAGATAAGGCTAGGGTCAGACTAAAGCATTTTTCGCAGCGACCGTCAAAAAGTGCGTCCGAACGCATTGCTGTATTTTTTCACGTAATGTGTGAAAAAAGGTCATACGATGCGCATTTTTGTGCGTGATTTTTTACAGATCCAAACCAGGAAACTTTGGGTGTCTGGACGTTATGTTGGCCGGACATGAGCAGGGTCTGACGTCTCCAAATCACGCACACACGCCGCTAGTGGACGCAGCGCACTCTGTACGTCAGTACTAGCGGTTCTGCGTTCGAAAAAATGCGTTCATTTTCCACTTGCGTTACGCAGCCGGACTTTCGTGCGACCGTACTTTGTATATTGGCCATCATTGCCCGTCATTTGCTGCTAGTGCAGCCGTGATTAAGTGCGCCTAAACGCACGTTAAAAATTTGCTAGTCTGACCCTAGCCTAAATGGGAGAATTTTTCTGGTTTGGCTATTTTGACCTAGAATTTCCCATTCTACAGTCATTCTCCTGCTCTTCACCGCTCTCTGAATAACCCTGACAGGGTTATTCAGAGAAAGGTGAAACTCAGGAGAATGACTGAAGAGAAAACTCTAGGTCAAAATAGCCAAACCAGAAAAATTCTCCCATTTATCTCACTTTCCAAATCGGCTATTTGGTCTAGAATTTTCCATTCTCCTGCTTTTCACCGCCAAAAAATCAGTAAACCTTTTCTGCGTGTCCGAAAATGCCTCCTCTTTTCATACAGACTGCCGCCCCAAGCAGTTGTTTATGGATAGATTAAAGGAAAAGCATTTACCGTCATTTGAAATGTCATTTTTTGGTTTTTACATATTTCTATACATCCTAGAAATCGCCACTTCGCGGGCAGGTTATGGGGACCTCCTAGGCACGATATTTGAAGGAATTTTTCGTTTTTATTTTTAACCCTTATTTCATGGAAAACTCACTGTCCCTTTAAAAACGTTTTTTTTTTAACTTTTTGTCCTTGTTTCCTGTCCCCCAGGGCACTACCCGGACCCCCATACACCTTTTATGGCAAATATCTAGCATATATGCCCTCTTGGAGGGCACTCTAAAAACCAAATTTTCAGCCCCATTGACTTGTATTGAGTTTGAGTTCGGGTTCGGGTTCGGATCCGAACATTTGGAAGGTTCGGGTTCGGCCTCGAACCGAACTCGGGGAGTGTTCGGCTCATCCCTACTCCTTAACTCTGGAAGGTCCCACGATGCCAGCTTCAGCCCTGGCATACACCACAGACACACTACCTGCAAAGATGCTCGCACACTGCAGAGCGTGCCTGGAGGAAATCCCTCTCTGAAGCGGATTTTATTAATTTCAAGTTTATTCTGAGGTCATACAACTCTGCCCTTCACTTAGCCAAACAAGCCTTCTACTCATCTATTTAATCTACTCTGTCGTACAACCCTAAAAGACTCTGGCCCATTTTCAACTCTCTCCTCTACCCACCAGCATCTTCCCCCACATCTGCCTTTAACTCTCAGAACCTGGCAGATTACTTCTAAAATAAAACTCTATCAGAAGCAATATCTTGACACAAACCAGTAATCCATCACCTCCATTCTCAGACGCCCCCTCTGCTACCCTCTGTTGCTTCCTCCCAGACACTAAGGAGACAGTAAATTCCTTACTGCCTTCCTCACATCTCACTACGTGCCTGCTCGACCCCATTCCCTCACTTCTAATACCTCCAATCTCCTCCTCCCACACCCCTGCTCTCACACACATTGTCAACCTATCTATCGCAACCGGCTCCTTCCCATCCACCTTCAAACACGTGCAGGTTACCCCTATGCCAAACAAACCCTCTCTCGATCCCAACTCTCCATCAAACTATCGTCCTGTATCCCTGCTTCCATTAACCTCTAAGCTCTTAGGAAAACTAGTTTTCAACCGCCTCTCCCTCTTCCTGTCCTTTAATTACCTACTTGTCCCTCTGCAATTAAGCTTCCGTCCCCTACACTCAACCAAAACCACCCTCACCAAAGTCACTAACTGCTAAAAACCACGGCCACTATTCTATTCTCATCCTGCTTGACACCTCAGCTGCTTTTGACACAGTTGACAAATTAAAAGAATAAACGGTTCAATAGATATTTTATAAAAAGGGGAATATTTTTAACATTGACACCTATGGGTTTCATCTGATTAAACCTGTCAAATGAAACCACTGACCATCAGGGCATTTCATTGACAATTCTCTGCTGTTTGGTGTTCTCTGAATAGGTTAACCATTGCTTCTCTATGGGGAGTTCACTGCCGTTGATCAGGCACCGTATTTGTTGGCAACTCGCCAATATTAGGCGAACTGCCTGCTTTTTGAGTAGTCGAATGGCTCCGAAATTGCACCATATGGGCAAATTTAACCTGTTAGGGTTCAGAATGTAATATGGTCGAGCCACGCTAGTGCCACTTAACCTAACATTAACGCTCACACAGCTGAGCGCTAACGTTAGCGTTAAGTACGTAATAGGGTCCCTATTGTTTAAATTAGAGGAGTAGCAGAATTAAGAAATGTATCTTTAGGAATAGATTAACCATCATGCTTCACTATGGGGATTTCACTGCTGTCGAACGGGCATTGTATTTTGCTGGCAATTCGCCAATATTTGGTGAATTGGCAGGTTTTGAATAGTCGAATGGCCCCGAAATTGCACCGTATGGGGAAATTAACCATTCAGTGCAATTTCAGGGCCAGTTCGGCTTTCTCTGAATAACTCCTATAGTTCTTATACCAATGCAGCAAAGCAAATGTAATAACCTTTCCAGAGTTTTCTTGAAGGAGAGTTGCTATTGATAAACAATTAAAGTTATCTTTAGATAACATGCAATGGAGTAGGACAGGCTAAGTGAATGTATTGTAAATGGAAACATGAATGACATGTATTTTTTAGTTTCTGTTGATAACATGTTTATCTGTTCGGAAAATACAAAAGAAGAGCACAGCTATAGAGAATTTGAAGTGGGGAATAGGAATAAATTGAACAAAGTCTGATTACGTAGATTTTTTCTATATATGTAGTTACAGCTTGGTCATTAACAAAGAAATAAGCATTTTAATTAAACTGAGAGTATCTTTATTCACAAACACATTAATGGACTTTCACAATGTTATGGCGAGTTGGAAATCAGCTTGCAAAATCTTCCAAATACGGAAAAAAGGAATACCCATAACAATCATGGAGTAATCGAATTGCTTTGTTTTACAGTATATGCAGAAGTGGATCTCCAAATTTAAGGGTTGCTCAGGTGAAGAGAAAACTTACAGTATATTTAACAAATACATGAAAATAATGGTGAAGGGGATGTTGAGAGGAGAACTCTCACTGTAAGCTAATGCATGGGCATTAATTAGTTACCTTACCACCACTTCACGTCATGACAAATGATTTGCAGAATCCAGTAACTATCAGGTGCTAAACAAAAACATTAATTTCATCAATTCAACAAATCCTCAATTAAAAACCCAAAGGGCCACATTACATTCTTAACGCAAAAATCCTCGCGCAAAGTGAAAATCTTTGCGCCAAGCGTTAAAGATTTGCCTGCGCAAATCACTGTTGGAATTACAATCCTTGCACATTTTTTCATCCGCTGATCAATTGCACGCGCAAACAGGACGCGCCCAAATGCACGAGCAGTACAATCTCGCCCAAAAATCTTTGCGCAGTCTTTTTTCGAGATTCAGCCAATAAGAATTAAGAACCACTCCTGTCTCACGTTAACAAATTGCGTCTGCCACTGTCAATCCGAGCATATATGCTGCAGCAATAATACATGCACACACAACTTCATCCATTGTATTGGTTTGGTATGAGTTGAATGGGCCACTGTGCTTTGGTGCATTCCTTTTTATGGGCTTGGATATTTGGGGTTAGCCAGGTTTTTAAAATTTGCCATCAGCACCAGCTTTTAGGAGTTGCTAAAATTATGCGCGCAAAGGCCATGCGGTAATTACCGCGAAATAGATTGTAATACCATCCTCGTACCAACGCACATTCGCATTCGCGCTCACAATGTTAAGTATAGGACGCGCGAAGTGCAGTAAGTTCGCGCAGGTTCACCCACGGTAGATGATTGTGCGCGGTTGTCGTGCTGACTATGTAATACGGGATTAGGCGCAAATGGTTTTAACCCACACGTTAATGATTATTTGTGCCGCCGCAAACGTTTGCGTGAAGATTGTAATTTAGCCCACAGTATTTACAATGACCAATTTTCTCTATGTATATATATGGGCATGAAAGGAGTTACCCCTGGTGCGAGGAGAAAGTTGAATGGCACAGTGCATAGCATTGATGTAAAATACAGGCAAAAAAGTCATTGGGCATAATTGGCAGGAAAAAACCTGACCATAGTGGCCACTCTAGAAACATAGAAACATAGAAAAATGTCGGCAGATAAGAACCTTTCGGCCCATCTAGTCTGCCCAATTACATGGATACTTTACCTGGATTTATCTTTTGTTTAGGATAGCCTTATGCCTATCCCATGCCTGCTTAAATTCAATTACTGTTTTGGCCTCTACCATTTCTACTGGAAGACTGTTCCATGTATCCACCACCCTCTCAGTAAAATAATGCTTCCTGATGTTACTTTTAAACCTTTGCCCCTCTAATCTAAGACTATGTCCTCTTGTTTTGCTACTTTGTTTCCGTTTAAATATACTCCATTCCTCTACCTTGTGGATTCCCTTTACGTATTTAAATGTTTCTATCATATCTCCTCTGTCTCGTCTTTTTTCCAAGCTGTACATGTTAAGATCATTAAGCCTTTCCTGGTAACTTTTCTCCTTCAAGCCGTACACCATTTTAGTAGCCCTTCTCTGAACTCTCTCTAAGATGTCTATATCCTTCTGGAGATACGGTCTCCAGTACTGCACACAGTACTCCAAGTGAGGTCTCACCAGTGCTCTTTACAGTGGTATGAGCACTTCCCTTTTCCTACTGCTAATACCTCTCCCTACACAACCAAGCATTCTGCTAGCATTTCCTGCTGCTCTATTACATTGACTACTTACCCTTAGACTTACTCTAAACTCTGAAGTTCAACATGAGAGTCAAGATAACTGCTTACAAGATCTCATGGCCAGGAAACTATTATTAACTATGCTAAATTTATGTTAAATTATCTTATATGTTCTCCCAGATATTTCGTTTTGTGACTTTGACAACTTGCATGTTGAAAAGTGACATGTGCAGTGTGTACAACTTGTTCAGGACATGTTTGTCAGGGTTGCTCGCATCCTTTTTTCTTACACTATCAGGGTTATCCAAAGGGATCCGAATTGCTTGAGAAAGGTAACCGAACGCTGAAAATCAGCGCTCGGTTACCTTTCCTGGCCATTCGGCTATCCAGAGAGCAGGCAATTCGCCAAATCCTAGCGAATTGCCTGCACATTCGGTGCCTGTTCGGTGCCTGTTCGATGGCAGTGAAATCCCCATAAAAAAGCACTGCTTCGGCTATTCAGAGAACACAAACCAGCAGTGAAAGGTTCCCCTAATGCCCTGTCATTCGGTGGTTTAATTCGGCAAGTTTATTCAGGAGAATCCCATAGACTTCAATGTTAAAAATATTCCCGTTTTAATTCAATATCTAATAAACTGTTCATTATAAAATTCTGCAGTAAAGAGTCACTTTATTTATAGATTTTTTAGGATATTTTAAGCATTTTTCTTAATTTTTTTTTTAAAGTCCGATTTTTTTTTCTTCACCTCATTTGCAAATTTCAGACATTTTCGCTAAGTAGTTTCTTTGCAAACAGCTTTTTACTTTCACATTCATACAAACTGTTTTGCTAATTTATTCACCTCCCTCGTCTGCGGTCTCAGCTGCTTCAGCTGTGTTCGGCTCCTGCTCGGGCTTGGTTTTCGGCAGGTTAATCCAGATGTTTTTGGGGCTTTTCTGCGTGCATTCGGTGGGTTTTGCGGTTAGTTTTCATCGGGTTTGCGGCAGCCCTTCCCTGCAATTCGGGGACCCTGTGGTGTTTGCTGAATACACCGCAGGGTCACCGAAATGGAATTGGCAAAAGGAACCGAATTGAAGAGAACGAAAAGTCACCGAACGTGCCGTGACTTTTCGAATCTCTTTGAATAACTCTGTATGTGTGTCTCATTCTCCATGGAAGAGGCAGAATCGCTGTCTTTGCTGATAAGCCAATGGGCAGAAAGTAGGAGTTCCATGGACATTCATCAGGATTAGCACAGTGGTGAGTGGGACATTTGCCAATATTCACTAAGGCTACATTTGACTTGCAATGTGGTTGATGCTTGCCACTTTCGCTTCCATAGTTAGTATTGACTTTCAGGTTTCTTCAGCAGCAAGAGAATTTGATTTACAATTTCAAAGCTCCGTGATTCTAGCTGATTAAAACGGGGGGGGGGGGGTACTTTCCCCAACATCCCTTTACTTCCTAGAGTCATAAACACACACACACAGTATAAATGCTTGATTTAGAATAGGGAATCAAAACAACAAAAATTATTAAGTAATCACTTACTTCTCAATGTAGCCTTCCTGGTAAAATACTTTATAAAACGGGGGGGGGGGGGCGGGTTACCTTTCCCCAACATCCCTTTATTTCCAAGACTCATAAACACACACACACACAGTAAAAATGCTTGATTTAGAATAGGGAATCAAAACAACAAAAATTATTAAGTAATCACTTACTTCTCAATGTATCCTTCCTGGTAAAATACTTTATAAATAAGTAAATAAATAAAGATGTGAATTATCCACTTAGATGTACAGCAATATAAAATAATAGATGTCTCCTGCTGAAATAAAATGCAAGACTTTTGTCAGCTACAAACATACAAATCACTGCACACTTTATATTTATAACATTTATTAGCTATTTGGGTTAATAAATATACAATAAGTTCAGACAACATTGACAGATATAGCATTGAACAGAAACAAAACATAGGAGGCATTATTCCAAAGTGTGCGCTAAAATGGGGCGCTAACTGGGAAAATATGCCCCTGCAGGTTTCCCGCGTTCTGTCCCCATTTTTCTGCAATATTCTGGGGCAGGCACTGTCTCAGCAGCACCTTGCCCCGGAACACAGTGCTAACCGCTGGGATACTCGCAGTAGCGCTTCCATGGAGGACTCCATGGAGGTTTGTGCTTCCGGGCTGCAAGCACTGCGCGATCTGGCTCTCGCAAGATCGTGCAGTGTTGTTGAGTGATCACGGAGACAGGGGCGGATCCAGACACAGGTTTCGGGGGGGGGGAACATTCTACCAGTTTTGGCCAAGAGCTGGTGTTGGGTTCGCAGCGACAGGCAGATATATTTGCCTCCAGCTCACATGGGTATATATATTGCCCCCAGCTCACATGGAGATATATATATATATATATATATTGCCCCTAGCTCACATGGATATATATATTGCCCCCAGCTCACATGGATATATATATTTGCCCCAGCTCACATGGATATATATATTGCCCCCAGCTCACATGGATATATATATTGCACCCAGCTCACATGGATATATTTGCCCCAGCTTACATAGATATATATATATTGCCCCCAGCTCACTTGGATATATTTGACCCCAGCAAACACAAATGTAGTGTGTGTTCTATCAGATGTACACACAGCAGCTCACAGCACTCCCTCACACAAGAATAGTGCTAAGACATAGAATGAAAAGACAAAAAATGGAGCATGCAGTGGATAATAAATAGGCTTGTACAAAACTCACTTAAACCATGGAGTAAGGTCTGGAATCTCCAGGTGTGGGCTACAATAAATTGTACAAAAGCATCACAGCGTAAAACCGTCACTATTTAATAAAACAAGTAAAAGAGTAATCGAACCACTCACAAGGATAATGGCACACAATATGAAATCTGTGTGCAAAACAGCATATACATATAAAATCCCAATAGTCACCGCCTCACGAGTTGGTGTAAAAACCATCAGCCTCAATTGGAACTCCATAGGCAGAAGGAGCAATCAGCATCTGGCGGTCCGATGGAAAGATCCAGGACCTCGTCGGGATCATGGGAAAAATGGAACCAGCAAGGATGAACCAGTCACGAAGTTTCAACAGCTCGACGCGTTTCGTCATGTGACTTCATCTGGAGCCATTAGAAACCACCTGACCAGCCGCGCAGCTGCGTTCTCGCGAGATCGCGCGCTGGTCAGGTGGTTCCCTTCCCAGGCGAGCGACCAAGCTGCATGCCAGTGGCTGCTCGCCTCGTAGGGGGAAGAACGCAGTCAGTGGCGATTTTTTTTGGGGGGGGGCAATTTCCCCCTTGCCCCCCCTGGACCCGCCCCTGCACAGAGAGAGACTGGGAACTATTTGTCCCCAGTCTCACTCTGCTCCCAACGGCAATAAGCGGTGGATTGGACACCATTCTCGTAGCAGGATGAGAGGTGATGTATAAAGCTGATCTGATTGCACAGGGCAAACGGATCACAAAACATAAGTGAAAAGGTAATTAAAAGACATTTTATTTGGGCACATAGCCAATAATAAAAACTGGGTAAGTATGATCATACTGGACAAACATGAACACAAATAATAAAAAGTGTACCATACAATGAAAGCGCTTTGAATGCAGATATGGTGAAAAAAATGCACTATTCACCTATGAATCAGCTAATACTGATATGGAAATATGAAGTAGCAAAAAGAATAAAGCGCTAGGGAACACATAGTAGAAAAGAGCATACAAACCCTTATTGGTTGTAAACCATACAATTATATATTACCCATAGGCGTGCGCACGGGGTGTGCCGGGTGTGCCTAGGCACACCCTAATGCCGGCCCGCGGCACATTCTGGGTCCCGGCTGGCCGAATCCGATGGATAGCCGCCGGGACCCCTCGTCTCCGCGGGCCTGGCGGCAGCCTCCGCTTCCCTGGTGGTCCCTGTGGTTCGTGGGGTGCTGCACTGCGATCTGTACATGGAGCACAGACCGCACAGCACATCCCTCACTGACACGAGCGGCCGGCGATCTCTGATGACCTGTCACCTGACCGCCGGCGCTCTGACACAGACAGTAAGCGCCGGCGGTCAGGTGACAGGTCATCAGAGATCGCCGGCCGCTCGTGTCAGTGAGGGATGTGCTGTGCGGTCTGTGCGCCATGTACAGAGCGCAGTGCAGCACCCCACAAACCACAGGGACCACCAGGGAAGCGGAGGCTGCCAGGCCCGCGGAAATGAGGGGTCCCGGCGGGTATCCATCAGATGCGGCCAGCCGGGTTACCCCTCTTTGACCTCCCCCCCATCTGTGTCACTGGACCACCAATGATAGATATCCAAACACCCTCCCTGCAAGCAAAAAAAAACCAAAGGTAAGCAGGAGAGGGTGCAATTTTCATATATCAAAAATATTTTTTAATAGTGTATTTTAAATATTTAAACAGAGTTTTATGGCTGTGGATTCTGTGATACACATAATGCTGAGTTTTATGGCTGTGGATTCTGTGATACACATACACTGCATACTGCTGAGTTTTATGCCTGTGGATTCTGTGATACACATATACTGCTGAGTTTTATGCCTGTGGATTCTGTGATACACATATACTGCTGAGTTTTATGCCTGTGGATTCTGTGATACACATACACTGCATACTGCTGAGTTTTATTGCTGTGGATTCTCTGATACGCTCATTCACATTGCTTGGTTTTATTGCTGTGGATTCTGTGATACGCTCATTCACACCGCACATTGCTTGGTTTTATTGCTGTGGATTCTGTGATACGCTCATTCACACCGCACATTGCTTGGTTTTATTGCTGTGGATTCTGTGATACGCTCATTCACACCGCACATTGCTTGGTTTTATTGCTGTGGATTCTGTGATACGCTCTTACACGCTGCACATTGCTGAGTTTTATTGCTGTGGAGCTCTGATACACTCATACACGCTGCACATTGCTGAGTTTTATTGCTGTGGAGCTCTGATATGCTCATACACTCTGTATATTACTGAAGGTGTTATTGTTGCGAATCTCTGATACGCTCATACACACTGTACATTACTGTGAGTTTTATTGTTGTGGTTTCTGGGATATGCTCATTCACACTGCACATTAATGTGGGCTTTATTGCTACATACCCCCAGGGAGGAGGATATATAGTTATGTATGTGAACGTATGGCTGTGTGTATAAATGCATGTATCTGTCTTTAAACAGGCTGCTTTGCGTAAAATTCTGCACCTGTTTCCTTGTCCGGTGTTGCCCCCTTGTCTTGTACTATAAAGGATTGTATTGTGCACAGAAATCACCACAATATCTGCTGCCTGCACTCCACAAAAAGAATTACAGCGAGCATCTTGGCAGCATCGTGAGGTACAGGTAGGAGACTGTATTGGTACAAGTCAGCAAGAGGTTAAATGGGCCACTCTACTCAAATTTCACTCCTTTTTAACATTTAACCACTTTGCTGCTGACGACGTGCTGAGCGCATCCTCTGGTTTCATGTTTGTGTGTAGAGGATGTACTCGGCACGTCGTTGAAGTCTTTGTGAGATCCGTCAGGTCGACATAGTGATTCCCAGAGTGAGACTGAGGGACTTTTTCTCCCAGTCTCCCTCTGCTCCTGGCGGCCAGAAGAGGTGAATGGAGCAGTCGTTCTTTTTGCGGGATGAGAGGTGAGTATCTGATTTTTGGGGGGGGGGGTTCAGCTGTTGCTGACTGATTCTGCAGAAGTGGAATCCATTAGTACCAGGTCCTGGTTGTGAGTAAATGTTCAGTAACCGCAACCGGACGGTAATCAGCGCTAGTAGATTCTAATGCTAATGCTGATTAACACTTTCCACTCCCCATGTTAAGTATAGGGAGCTGAAAAGTGCAAGATTCCAAACGGTAACTGGTTTTCTAACAGATTAGCGTTTGGATTTTAATATGGTGCGCCCGCGCTAACTAACAATCTTTTGGATGAAAAAATGTGGTAAAATAAATTTACACGCTGCATGTGATCAAAATCCAAATTTTAATTTTTTGATCTAGCATTTTGTGGTGACATGATGTATACCGGGGTCATTGGTCCTCTAGCTCATTTGGAACTATATCTCCTATGTTGCTCGGCCAATAATTAAGATAGATGAGACTCATTGGAAATGTAGTTTCAAAACGTCTGGGTATCGAAGGTTGCTTAACCCCTGAAGCATACACATAGTAATGGTGTGTGTGTGTGTCGTTGTATGTATGTATGTATGTATGTATGTGATATATATATATGTGTGTGTTTTGAGCTTTTGGGTGCACACCCTAATGCAATAGGCTGCGCACGCCTATGATATTACCTATATCGTGATTATGTATTATAAGGTATATATGTATTGGCCAAACCTCCTCATTTTATGCCCAATTAATGCATACACTCGGATTAACAAATATAAATCCAGGACATGCCGTCCATATGGCCAATAACCAAATGAGCACGATTGCATATATCAGGGAAAAAGAAAAAAGTTATTGTATGAAGGAGATTTGGGGGTAAGGGTAAGTTGCCTGAACAGAGAGCACACCTGACGCGTGATGAGAGGTGAGTATCAGATTTATTAAGGGGTTTCTAGGGGGTGCAAATGCAAATGCAGAATCATTTAGCACCAGCTTTTAGGAGTAGCTAAAATTTGGGCTTGCATGTCCCGACAGTAATTACCGCTAGGACTTTATAATACCTTACTTATCGAAAACGCTAATTAATGATTGTGCTCACTATGTTAAGTATAGGATGCGTGCAGTACAGTAAGCTCACAGAAGCTAGTGCAACCTCCAATGCACAAAGTGATTTTTAACGGGTTTAGAGTCAGGGATGTAATATGGGTGACAACCGTTAAACACACTTATCTTAGCGATAACGCTTACACGTCCAGATGCTAACATTAGCAGGGAATAGTGCCCAGGAGGTATAAAAAAGCATACAGTACTACATAGCTGATCTGAGTGTGCAAGGATCTTCCTTTTTGACTTTGAGCCAAATTACCATTTGCACTTGTCTTGCATTTCATAATTCATGTGAGATTTTTATATACTTATTGTACAATATGTGGCAACACCATGTCACTTAAAATAAATATAAATTATGCAAATTATGTTCTAAACACCTGTTGTACTTATTAGCATTCTTCACAGCCTGAAATCGATACTTCTCCTTATGATGTATTATTCTTTGGCTAAACATATTCCAAAATGTCACTTCTATTGTTTTGTAGTATTGACATATAATGGTATTAGGGGAAAAAAAAAATTTAATGTAAAACCTAGTCTGATCCAGAGGTCACTCTAGCATTATGATTAACGCGCAACTGTCAGCATATAAATTTTCTTACTCAGCAGTAAAAGTCTTTTTTAATTACAGTATGTATTTGTATTGTTTAACAGAACACCTGGCTGGTCTGATATTTTCCCTTAAGATACATTACATAAATTTTGTGTGTGCTCTCAAGAAAAAATCTACACATCTCAAGGCAGACACATAGCAGGAGCAATTTAAACCTTTTAATTAAGATAGCAATGCTGGTTTAACCCCTTTGGAAGATCCAGTTCCATTACAGAATATTAAACATGCTTTTCCAGTAGATGTATTGCTGATACATGCCTTTCAATATTCAGTACAAGATAAATAAAAGGGGTGAAGGAAGAATGTAAGGCTGTCAAAACAATAAATTAATAATGTTATACAAATTTTCCAGGATTCTCAAAATAGGCATTATCAGCACTTCCACTTATTATTGAATATTAAACCTAATTAATATTTAATTTTTAATAATTTTATTTAGTATTTATCGCTTTAGATCAATATATGGAAAAGTCTCTTCTACCCAGACCCAGACGCTGTTTTCTGTGAATTGTAGTTAAAGGAATAGTCTTGCATTGTACAATTGTATCTTAGACATATTCCCTATTCTGCATTATGATCCTCTATTATTCTTTTAAAAGCAGCCCTGTTTTGGTTTGCTTTGCTTCAAGTGATAATTCTACGCGACATGCCTTTTAAAATACTACATAAATTGCAAAATCCCCATCTATGTGTCAGGACAAGATCAAATGACACGATAACCACAGTCACTTCTCTCAAATATCTAGGTATGTGGTTAGACCCAAATCTATCCTTTGGCCCTCACATCGAAAAACTCTCATCTAAACTTTACCCCAAACTAGATGCCCTGTACAGAAACAAATCCTGCCTGAGCCCTGAGGTAAGAAAACAAATTGTACAACAAATGCTTATGCCGACTATGGAATACGGAGATGTAGTGTATGCAGCGGCCCTGCAAAAGCACCTCCAGAAACTTACTACATTGTAGAACTCATTCTGCCGCTTTGTGCTACAATGTAACTACATGACCAGAGCTCAAAATTTCCACTCACCTGCTCGCATTTGGTGAGTGGAAATTAAGTGAGGGCGAGTGGATTTTTCCCTGTTATCGGTATGCTACATAGCCAATATACTGATAACAGGTGCTATTCTGCCTGTACACATTGGTACTCCGTACCAGTATTCAATGTCCACTCAGCTTTTGACAAGCGCCGTAGGCAGATAACTTAGGATTTATTTTTTCATGGTGTATGAATGTAGGAGTGTATTTATGTAGGGGGTGTCTGTAAATGCAGGTGGGTGTATTTATGAAGGGGAAGGGGTTGAGCAGGGTTCTCTCACCTACTGTACTGTGTGTTGAACCTCTATGTATATTTGTTGTTCTGCCTCCCATTGTACAGCACTACGAAACTTGTTAGCGCTTTATAAAAACTTGTAACTGTTAGGTGGGACAACTGCTGGCGAGTATCTCTAAAGGCCTGGCTAGTAGCTCAGGACTTAAAATTTTGAGCCCTGTATATGACCCACCACTGTGACATGTTAAAAGAGCTAAACTGGCCGTCGCTGGAATCCAGACGCACCCTTCACCTTTCCAACCTGGTGTTTAAGAGCTTCTCTGGGAAGCTGCCACCCTACCTGAATAGACTGCTTCCCCCAGCAGTTCCCTCCACCTATAACTATGCAGGTTATCAACTCCTTCCGGAATTGATGGTGCTTGGCGCTATGTTAAATTAACCAATACTTATTGATAAGAATGTGCAGCTCACCACAGGTGTGTCACCCACCCTTAATAATAGAAAAAATACAAACTTATTTGTAAGGGAGCGCAAAGATGAAATTGATGTGGATTCTTTGGCAAAAATGATATCACAGTTGTTCAATGGTTCAGAGTCTCTTCACTAAAAGAGAAGAATCACAGATTGCGTAGCACAGTAATACAGGGTGAGCCAGTCAAACCTGCATTTTTGAAAAGGGCAGGAGAGCCGTGAAAGTGGACGGAGCGAGTTAGCAAGGTTACCATTGTGTCCCCCACAACTAAGCATTTCAGTCGTCATGGAGCAGTGGTCTAAACAACAACGTTCATTCGCTGTGAAAGCGTTTTACCAAAGTGGTAGTTATGCAGCCGGTCAGCGTCGTTTCCGGAAGAATTTTCAAATTAATCGAAATAAGCCAGTGCCGACTGTTAATTCAATCAAATTGTGGGTGACAAACTTTGAAGCAATTGGTGAAACGAGAAGCAGAAGGGGTGGCAGTGCAAGATCAGTGCGAACTCCCGCGAATATTGACCGCGTGAGAGTTGCTGTGGAAAGAAGCCCTCGGAGATCGGCGCGTCGACAGAGTGCTGCGCTTGGCATGGCAAACACCAGCGTCCGAAGAATCTTGAGGTTAGATTTACACCATCACCCATACAAAATTCAGGTTGTTCAGGCTATGAATGAAAACGATTTTGCAGCTCGACGGCGTTTTTGTCAAACGTTGTTGGACATGTTTGATGAAAACGAGGACCTTGTTCACAACCTGTGGATGAGCGATGAGGCACATTTCCATCTCTCCGGTTTTGTGAATAAACAAAATTTCCGATATTGGAGTGATGAAAACCCTCAACAACTCCATCAAAAACCACTCCATTCAAGCAAGGTAACAGTTTGGAGCGCAATGTCCTCATTGGGAATCATGGGCCCGTATTTTTTCCTTGGGGAACTCAAGAGGAGAATCCGGTTGGAAATCAAGAGAATTCCTCAGCGTATGCTCCGTGATGCGATGGGCTGTTTCAGAAATCGCCTACAAGAATGTCTCAATCGGGAAGGACACCATCTTACTGGAGTTATTTTTAAACAGTGAATGTTGTTTCTTAAATGCTTTTTAATGTACATTAAGATAGTAACAATACAATTTTGAAATATCCATCCGTTTATTTTTTACAGTCATTTCAAAAATGCAGGTTTGACTGGCTCACCCTGTATTTAGATTTGTGTTAATTCTAATAGAGTGTCACTCACAGACATAGAGCCTATAGGCTCTTGGTAAACGCTTCTAAGCCTCTATGGGGGGCTTCTCCCATCAATCAAGGTCTTAATCGTCAGGATCAGTGTTGATGCTTCAAAACCTCAGTTAAAGGACAAGAAGACAGCACATGGCACAATACCAATAAAGGAAAGATGGCAATGTATATAGGTAGAGTCTACTCACAAATTTATGAGCCTCCCAGTGAGTGGCTCAGTATTAGGGCTTTGGACCATTTGAGGATGGTCCCACCTCTTGTGCAGAGTTCCCGCTGGATGAATAGAATCGGTGGTCCAAGAGTTGGTAAAAAATTTATTACAGATTAAAAGTAAAGTAAATAAATAAATTAAGATACAGGCTATCAAAACGCGTTTCGCTTGCTCAAACTGCAAGCTTCATCAGTCAATGATGAAGCTTGCAGTTTGAGTAAGCGAAACGCGTTTTGATAGCCTGTATCTTAATTTATTTATTTACTTTACTTTTAATCTGTAATAAATTTTTTACCAACTCTTGAACCACCGATTCTATTCATCCAGCGGGAACTCTGCACAAGAGGTGGGACCATCCTCAAATGGTCCAAAGCCCTAATACTGAGCCACTCACTGGGAGGCTCATAAATTTGTGAGTAGACTCTACCTATATACATTGCCATCTTTCCTTTATTGGTATTGTGCCATGTGCTGTCTTCTTGTCCTTTAACTGAGGTTTTGAAGCATCAACACTGATCCTGACGATTAAGACCTTGATTGATGGGAGAAGCCCCCCATAGAGGCTTAGAAGCGTTTACCAAGAGCCTATAGGCTCTATGTCTGTGAGTGACACTCTATTAGAATTAACACAAATCTAAATATTACTGTGCTACGCAATCTGTGATTCTTCTCTTTTAGTGAAGAGACTCTGAACCATTGAACAACTGTGATATCATTTTTGCCAAAGAATCCACATCAATTTCATCTTTGCGCTCCCTTACAAATAAGTTTGTATTTTTTCCCTCCACCTATAACCTCTGATCCAGGAGGACCAGCACCTTACTTGCAATACCACAATACAAAAAGAAAGTGGCTCGATCCTCATTTTCATTCAGAGCACCGCAATTATGGAATAACCTCCCAGACGCCATCAAATCTTCCCCCAGTCTTAGGTCACTCAAGAGCTCCCTATTAACATGCCTCAATACAGAATGCACCTGTAAACATGTAACATAATGACTGTTTCCTACATATTTATTTTCTGTATAAATCTGTATTTTGCTTTGTTTAATATCTTACATGTTATTAGCATTGTATTTCTGTAATAACTAACATTTTAATGTTCTTGAACCCAGGACATACTTGAAAATGAGAGAAATCTCAATGTATCCTTCCTGGTAAAATACTTTATAAATAAATAAATAAATAAAATAGTTTGCATCGCTTTGGATGATTTATTTGAAGAAAAATTTTGTACAATTACAGCTATGTCATTATCATGCTCAATGAGCACCAAGATGGCCTCTGCCATGTGACTTCCCAAAATGGCTACCAACCATGTGACTCATTGAGTCTTAAAGATGGCCGCCAGCCATGGCTTCAATGACCATCAAGAAAATGGCCGCCCCATGTGCTCAATGAGTAAGTAACAAGCACAAATTGTACAGAAATTAAAATGCACTTAATAGCATCCAGAAACCAAAGCAATTCCTGGTATTCTGACAGAATAATTTCTGAGACTCAGATAGTATACAACACGGTATAGTTGAAGCCTCTACAGAAATAATATTTGGTTATTAATACGCATAACTCCATCTACCATTTGTATTTTTAAAAGTTATATCATCCGATTATGTGGGACATAATATAGCAAATAAAACGAGACACAGATGGATGGTTAAATTAATTTACTTTAGTAAAAATTAAAGGCAATTAATAAAGCAATATAATCGTCTGGTCCAGAGCAACCAAAATATTATACGATTAATATCAACTATTAAAATACTCTCCCCAGAGATTACACTGCAATAACCTCATGGTCCAGAGTTTAATAATACTAAATGCTCCCCCCAGGGTTAACATAAGAAAATGAAAACATTAGTTAGCATAAAAATGTTAAACTAAATTCTGGACCCTAAAAAGAAAATTAAAGACGGGTTTCTGAAACGGGATTAAGAAACAGCATTTACCCAACCAGATTTGCATGACACAAACAGCTTGCACACCTGCATGTGTCCTGCTCACCATCCACAGTATAAAGAAGACTTCATTTCCTGGTTTTCTCTGGATGAATCCAGAGGAGGTTGGGCTAGAGTCTCCACCCACCAGAATGGGTTCTATTGATTGAATATCATGTGACCTGGGAGGGGGGTAGCCTGCTAATGTCACATCCTGACCAAAACACATGTCCAGTTGCTTTTTAGTGATATCTAGTGGCAGTACCCGAATTGTTACATGGCCATTTGGGGTTTTATTCACAAATATTTATTTATTATTCATTAGAGTAGATCACCCTATATTCGTGTCCAATACAATCCCAAATTATGAAATTGCTAAATTTTAGTTGCTACTTCTTTGCTATTTAACTGCATAGCTTTCTGTTTTCATCTATCTCCTCTTGGTAAAATGGGTTCACCCCCTTCCGCTTCAACATTCCTCAGTCTGACTGAGGAAGCCAAGACCCATTGGTAAAACGCGTTGCAGGACCTTTTATTTCCCCCAGACTATTTTGTATGCTTTTTAGAGCTATATATTCATTTTAAGGAAAAAAAAGAAAAAACAAATTTTTGTTTTCCTGCTTGATTTTAATCTCTTACACAATACATCAGAGAGGGGAGAAAAGCCAGATGATCCTCCAGGAAAACTACAGGATCTCAGGCCGAAGAACCTTCCTGGTGGACAGCGAAGCAGAAGACCAAGAACGGTTGTTCCAGCTTCCCGTGAGTGGAGGACGGTGCCATCCCTTTAATCGGCACATTACACTTAAACAGAGCCAATATTTTATATAGGCTCTGGGCCAGTGATGAGTGATGATTTATGTTTGTATATATAAAAGTTACGATATATAAACCGTATTGCACTATATTGCCTTTTCTCCTCTCCATATATTATCCATTGATGCGAGGCTTGGAGAAAGGATAAGCACGGTTTACTCAATATAAGTATATTTTCCCTACTTTTCACATATTCACACTGGTTTTGCATTGATTTGCACAAATTTTCTTTTGTGCTTAGGAGTAACATTGTGGGATAGATCAAGTCGTAAGCGACCTACAGAGAGTTAGCCCGCCCACTCCGAATTATAGCAGCATACTTAAAATACGTATATTTACATACTAGGCGCCAGGGATTGTCACCTTTTTTCCTTTTTACAACTTCTGGGAAGGCTGTCCACAAGGTTTAGGAGTGTGTTTATGGGAATTTTAGACCATTCTTCCAGAAGCGCATTTGTGAGGTCAGACACTGATGTTGGACGAGAAAGCCTGGCTCTCAGTCTCCACTCTAATTCATCCCAAAGGTGTTCTATCGGGTTGAGGTCAGGACTATGTGCAGGCCAGTCAAGTTCATCCACACCAGACTCTGTCATCCATGTCTTTATGGATCTTGCTTTGTGCACTGGTGCACAGTCATGTTGGAAGAGGAAGGGGCCAGCTCCAAACTGTTCCCACAAAGTTGGGAGCATGGAATTGTCCAAAATGTCTTGGTATGCTGAAGCATTTAGAGTTCCTTTCACTGTAACTAAGGGGCCAAGCCCAGCTCCTGAAAAACAACCCCACACCATAATCCACCCTCCACCAAACTTTACACTTGGCAAAATGCAGTGAGACATGTACCTTTCTCCTGCAACCACCAAACCCAGACTCGTCCATCAGATTGCCAGATGGAGAAGCACGATTCGTCACTCCAGAGAACGCGTCTCCACTGCTCTAGAGTCCAGTGGCGGCGTGCTTTACACTGCATCCGACGCTTTGCATTGCACTTGGTGATGTATGGCTTGGATGCAGCTGCTCGGCCATGGAAACCCATTCCATTAAGCTCTCTGTGCACTGTTTTTGAGCTAATCTGAAGGCCACATGAAGTTTGGAGGTCTGTAGCGATTGACCCGGGCCGAGCTGGGCAGACTCCCCTTAATTCTTGCAGTACAGAAGAGGGCGCTATCATACTGGGACCACCTAAACACCAGCAGCCTCAAATCATACCACCATAAAGCCCTACTGGCCAACAAGGACCACCCCAAACTATGTGGGCTGCAACAACTCAAATCCAGCCTGATCATCCAAAGCCCCCATGAATGCAACCTGACAAAATATCAAATAAAGGCCCTAATTAACGATTCCAGGGACAACTATATCAGAGAATGGAGACATGATATAGCAAACTCTCAGAAACTCACCATTTACCATTCCTTACAGAGGGAATACAAACTGGCCCCATACCTGGAGGTACTACAAGACCCCAAGGACAGACAGATCCTGAGCCGGTACAGACTGAGCGCCCACAGCCTGGAAATCGAATCAGGGCAGCATAGACAGACCTACAAGCCCAGGGAGAATAGACTGTGCCAGCATTTTGACCAGGGGGCCCTGGAAGATGAGGTCCACTTCCTCCTACGGTGCCCCAGGTACTCAGCACTGAGGGACACTCACTTCCAGAGACTCTCCGCTCTCATCCCGGACTTCACCTCTATAGAAGAGACGAGGAAACTCCACATCATACTGGGAGAAGAGGAGCAGGCGGTGAAAATATCTGCCCAATACGTCACAGAATGTCACAGACTGAGAGGAACATGAGAGATCCCGGACTTCTAAATCCCCATTATCGACCCCATCCCACTTCACATTATCCCTTACCCCTGATAATGTCCACGGACTTGCCCATTCCCCCCATATATGTCCCACTAACCCCCCCTCCACCACATATAACCTCCCCATATGCTTTGGCAATGCTAAAATGTATTCTGCCAATAAAGCTTATTTTGATTTGATTTGATTTAATTTGACTCTGCAGAAAGTTGACGACCTCTTCGCACTATGGGCCTCAGCATCAACTGACCCCGCTCCGTCAGTTTATGTGGCCTACCACTTCGTGGCTGAGTTGCTATCGTTCTCAAACACTTCCACGTTCTTATAATACAGCTGACAGTTGACTGTGGAATATTTACGTGCGAGGAAATTTCACGACTGGTTTTGTTGCACAGGTGGCATCCTATCACAGTTCCACGCTGGAATTCACTGAGCTCCTGAGAGCGACCCATTCTTTCACAAATGTTTGTAAAAACAGTCTGCATGCCTAGGAGCTGGATTTTACACACCTGTGGCCATGGAAGTGATTGGAACAACTGATTCTGGTTATTTGGATGGGTGAGCGAATACTTTTGGCAATATAGTATATATATATATATATATAAAATAGAAAGCAGGGGGGACCAGGCACTCAATTCCTATACAGTGTTGTGTGGGTAGGGGGTCCTACAGAAATTGCTAATGCCCGGGTTCTAAACTCCCTTGTAGAGTAAATATAGAAAAATAGAGAACGGTGGGAGGCACTCCGGGACTGAGTAAAAATAGTAGTTTATTCTTTACATAAGTAAAAATCCCTTACTTATGTAAAGAATAAACTACTATTTTTACTCAGTCCCGGAGTGCCTCCCACCGTTCTCTATTTTTCTATATAAATATATATTTATATTCTGTTTAGTGTGCATTAGCAAACAATTGCTACCAAAAACAGGAGACAATTTTAAATTGCAAAGAGCCTCCCTAGCCTTCAGAGGCAAGGATTAAATCTATATTGAATCTCAAAATAAATGTAGTCACGAAGCGTCACTTCTCTGTGGACTACATAATATATGCATTTTATTACAAACCAAGTGTTTTCTTTATTTTAAAATTATGCAATGTTTTCCAATTTGTACAGTATATAGCTCTACATTATCTGTATAGCTTGTCCTTGTTTCTAACTGGTGCTGTCCGTCTTAAGTCGCAGCAACATACAGAGGATTTGGTGGATTGGCTAACCAGGCCATCCTCATCCTCCGAGTCCTCTGCCAGCCAGGCTTGTAGTGCTTTACAGTCCACCTCAGCTGCCAAAGCATCTAATGCAGCCTCCATGTCCACAGCTACTCCTGCCGTAGCCTCACTATCACACACGGAGGAGTCAGCTGAATTGTTTGACTACAATGACAGTGACATGCTGCTTGAGGATGCGCAGCAAGTACAGTGCTCTGATTCAATCTCTGAAGTTGAGGAAGGGAGTATAATCAACCTAGAGGAAGGGGGTGCCAGTGATGACACACAAATAACTGGCACTCATGTTGTCCCAGCAGCTGCAGCATACTGCCAAGTTGGCTCCAGTGACGAGGAGATAGGGGGTGATGACAATGATGATGAGGTCACTGACTCCACCTGGGTGCCTGATCGAACAGAGGAGTCAAGTGATGAGGAGGCACAACAAACACGAGGCACAACATCCTCTATGACCAACCGTAGCACTAGTCAGTCCAAGGCATTAGATGTCAGAGCTGCTCAGGTGCAGAGCGCTGTTGTCTCAAAGCACACATCCAGGAACTCTGCTGTCTGGGAGTTCTTTAAGAAATGTGCAGCAGACCGCACCGTTGCTATTTGTAATCTATGTCAGATGAGGCACAAGCGTGGGAAAGACACCGGACGCTTGGGTACCACATGCTTGAGGCAACATATGACCACCTGCCACGCATCCCGTTGGCGCAAAACTTTGCGTAGGTCCTCCTCACCTGTCTCTACCCCCACTATATGTCCTGCCATGTCATTGACTCCAACCTCCACTGACAGGGATGATGCTACAGTTATGGATCTACCAGATCCTTCCTCACAATGTGACAGCATCCCATCAGCTGAAGATTTACGCAGTCAGATTACGTTGCCCCAGCTGCTGCAGCGTAAGAAAAAATATAGTCCCAACCATCCCCAAGCACTGCATCTAAATGCCAGCTTAGCAAAATTACTCGCATTGCAGCTGCTGCCTTTCCAGCTGGTGGACTCTGCTCCCTTCTGTGAAATTGCTGAATGTGATGTACCACAGTGGCAGATTCCAAAACGCCAATACTTTTCACGGAAGGCCATTCCTGCACTATACCAGCACGTGGAAGACAATGTTATCGAGTCATTGGGAAAGACAGTTAGCAGCAAGGTGCATGTGACTTTAGACACGTGGTCCAGCAAGCATGGACAGGGTCGTTACATTTCCTTCACGGCACATTGGGTAACTCTGATTGCAGCTGGGAGGGATCCAAGACGGGGATCTGTGCTGGAGCTTGTTCATACACCACGCCTCCAGAAAGCTGCTTGTATGAGGTCTGTCTGCTCCACCACCACCTCTCCCTCTTCCTCCTCCTCCTCCTTCTCTGTCTCTGGCAAAGTGGCAGTTAAAACGACGTGTGGCAGGGGCTACGCAATGGCTCAAGCAGAAAGATGCCATACTGTGCTTGAGCTGGTTTTTTTAGGGTACAGGAGCCACACCGGGCCAGAAATTTTGTCAGCTCTGCAGGGGCAGGTGCAGAGATGGTTAACACCACACCAGCTTGAGCTGGGAATGGTCATCTGTGATAATGGCAGGAACCTTCTCTCCGCCCTACGCCTGGGTAAGTTGACGCATGTACCATGCCTAGCACACGTCCTAAATCTGGTGGTACAGCATTTCCTAACCAAGTACCCTGGGCTGGCAGAGCTTCTCAGCCAGGCCAGAAAAGTCTGCAGCCACTTCAGACGGTCATTCCCAGCAAGTGTTCGCCTGGCAGAAATTCAAAGAGAATTCCACCTTCCCTCAAACCGTTTGATCTGTGACATGCCCACCAGGTGAAACTCGACATTAGCAATGTTGCAGCATCTGCACAAGCAGCAGAGGGCCATCAATGAGTACCCTGTGTGAGTATGGCACAAGGACAGGTTCAGGTCAACTTGTTTTTTTCCCCCCGCAGTGGCTGATGATCAAGAATGCATGCACTGTACGGTCACCATTTGAGGAGGCAACGAGGATGGTGAGCAGGGACAGTGCATGCATCAGTGACACAATTCTTTTAGTGTTCCTGCTGGAGCACACTCTGCAGGGAATTATAGATGTGGCTCTAGAGGCAGAGCAGCGGGAGGAAGAGGAGGCCTTCCCTAGCTCTCAAGGCCCCAGTCTTTCCACAGACAGCATTTCAGCGGGTCCTCCTCAGATCAGACAGGAGGAGGAGGAATATTTAAGTAGCGGGGGCATTGAAGGTGGGGATTCCTCAAGGGAGGGTTTTGTGTGCCCAGAAACACAAGGACTAGTACGTGGCTGGGAGGAGGAAGTGCACGATGGGGTCATCCTCCTCATTGACCAGGAAGACTCGGAAGCTAATGCCACCTCCAACCTATGCTGCATGGGCTCCCTTATCCTGCAAAGCCTGCTAAAGGACCCCAGGATTCGTGCTATCAAGGAGTGGGATCATTACTGGTTGGCAACCCTTCTTGATCCACGATACAAGGGGAAAGTTGCAGAGCTCATCCTGCCCGCACAGAGGGAGGACAGGATGAAAAAACCCAAGGACGCTCTAAAGTGACACTTGTGTAACACCTTTCCAGGCACTGGTAGGTTACCAAGTGATGATACAGGTGCTTCTGAGGCTGCGGATGATAAGAGGAATAAAGGTGAAGGCTGGGGCCGCTTGACTGATGCCTTTTTAAAAAATTTTAGTCCACGACGCCCAGGGACGTCAAATGTAGGCACCCATTGCCAGCGTCTTCACCGTATGGTGCAGGACTACCTAGGGGCAAGGGCAGACCTGGATACCTTTCCAGCAGATGATTCACTGGCTTACTGGGTGTTGACATTGGATCACTGGCCAGAACTTAGCCAATATGCTATGCAGCTACTAGGTTGCCCTTCATCCAGCTTGCTTTCTGAAAGGATGTTCAGTGCCGCTGGAGGTTTTGTCACAGACTCTGTGAGTTTCACCTGAGAGTTTCACCTGGTGGGCATGTCACAGATCAGACGGTTTGAGGGAAGGTGGAATTCTCACGGACTCTGTAGACCGGCTGACATTTATAAAAATGAATCAGTCCTGGATCAGCAGCTATCAATCCCCTGATGCTGACGTAACTGAATAGATCGGGGATCTTTTTTGCATTCACAAAACCTCCACCACTGCACTCTTCCACAATACCACAAAAGGATTACGGTGTGAAGGCACTTGCTGCCGTGAAAGGCACAATATTTGGGTGTACTGACGCCTGTGCCAGATTTATATAATTTTTATTTTTTGGAACGCAGGGTCCAATCCTGCACTCTTCCACAATACCACAAAAGGGTTACGGTGTGAAGGCACTTGCTGCCATGAAAGGCACATTATTTGGGTGCACTGCCACTGACGCCTATATTACCAGATTTACATAATTTTAATATTTGACTGCAGGGTCCAACCCTGCACTCTTCCACAATACCACAGAGGGGTTACTGTTGCCGACACTAAAGCCCCAATTTTAAAGCACCTATTGTTACTTTCACCCAAAACCTGCATAAGTTTCACCATAATTTAGCCAAAAAATCAGTAAACTTGTTCTGCGTGTCCTAAAATGTCTCCTTTTTTAATACAGACTGCCGCCCCAAGCAGTTGTTTATGAATAGATTAAAGGAAAAGCGTTTACCGTCATTTGAAACGTAATTTTTTGTTTTAAAATGTTTCTATACATCCTACAAATCCGCCACTTCACGGGCAGGTTATGGGGACCTCCTAGGCACGATATTTGAAAGAATTTTTCGTTTTTATTTTTAACCCTTATTTCATGGAAAACTCACTGTCCCTTTAAAAACTTTTTGTCCTTGTTTCCTGTCCCCCAGGGCACTACCCGGACCCCCATACACCTTTTATTGCAAATATCATGCATAAATGCCCTCTTGCAGGGCACTCTAAAAACCGAACTTTTGAGTCCCATTGACTTGCATTGAGTTCGGTTCGTGTTCGAGTTCGAACTCGAACTTTCAAAATTGTTCGAGTTCGAATGCGAACCGAACACAGGGGTGTTCAGCTCATCCGTACTGAATACTGCCACCACGTGCCAGACAGACCACAGAACGGCACCGTAGACTGCCAATGAGCCCGAACACCGACAAAAAATGCCGATCAGCCTGCTGAATGCTATTGAAGCCCACCGAACTGACCACTGTATGCTACCGAAGAGCACCGAACTGACCACTGAAAAGACCACCGAACTGCAGGGAATAAAACCTAAACTCTTCTATTCATTATAAGGTGTTTTAATACAATAAAATGCATGAACATTTGTGGAAGTAATTAAAAAAGGTCCCAAAAAAAATAGTAAAACAGTCTGTTACAGGATATAAAAAAAAACGACATTAAAAAAAGAGAATCATACATTTCACCTAAAAAAATCCCCAAAAAATTCCAAAAAATAAATAAATAAAAAGACGGTTTGCTGAAAATGAGAAGAATAAACGGTTGAATAAAATAAACCAATACTATTTTTTTTACATTGAAACCTATGGGAATCGCCTGTTTAAAACAGAACCACTGAAAATCAGGGCATTTCACTGACACTTTCGTCCAGTTTGCATTCTCTGAATAGATTACCCTTACATCTCTATGGGACAATTTAATTGCTGCTGAAGATCGCCGAATTGCGGCGTTCTGTGGCGAACTGCACCGTATTTCCCTGTCAATTCACCAGTATTTGGCGTACTGACAGCTTTCTAAATAGACAAACTGCCACGACATTGCACTGTACGGTGAAATTCATTGTTCGGTGTAATTCGGTGTAAAGTCCGGTTCTCTTTGAATAACTCTTATAATCTTAATTTGTCATGAAATTCAATTCCCAGAAAAGCATGGAAAATACAATTTCTAAATCGACGTGTGCATAGTTAATTAGTTAGTTTTACTAAGCTCAGTTTTGGAAATTCAGTCGTTAGCAAATCATCTTATATTACATGGGTTCTTCAACAACAAAATAAACATACGTTCCAGCTACTTATTTGTGCAGTATAAATTATACTATCTTCAAAAGAACAAGTCCACAGTGAAATTAGTACTTCATATTTTTAGAAACTCCAGCCCAGCATTTAGGGATCTTCAGCAAATGAAAATAATATGCCATAAAATTGGCCTACCATATTCAAAAATGTAACCGTCTGGGGACATAACACTTCAGGTTTTAAAAATAGAAATTCAACAAGCCTAATAATGATTAACATCAGCAGCAGCTATTTGTTTAAAATTATTTTTCAAGTATTATTATACTCTTTGAGCATTTTATGTAAAAAATTTGGCGGAAGTTATTTAAATGGGTGTTTACTTGCAGCCGCCATCAGCCCAGAAAAGACACAGCAATGCTGAAGTTAAGGTTATGTTTTAACCCCTTCACTGTCCAATGATTTTCCAAAATAACATTGTCAGAAACCAGTGGTTTTTTTTTGGAAAATCATTCTAAATTAATTTTAAAGTAAGAAATATTGGAGTTTATACCTATTTTATGTCTTACTGTAAATAACCTATTTTGGCCAGTAGATCGCGCCATCTACTGCCAAATTGAGTTAGAGGTTAGGTCTATTTTCTTCTATTTCTCCTGCATCAGCTGGTGACGGCTTCTGAAAGCCCGATATTTCAGAGCTTTGAGCAGCTGATTTTACAGTTTTAGCTCTTTGGGCATAATGATCACAAGGCTAAAACTTTGGGGGCATCTTCTGCAGCCCAAAAGCAAACAAAATTAATTTGCACCAAACAAATTTCATTTGCTTTCGGGCTGCAGATCAGCACATAGAGATATCTCGATATTGGAACACCAGATGGTGCCTTTGAAACAGTGATATCTTGATATCAGTAGTGAAGGGGTTAATACACTAAACTAAATTCATGGATATCAGGGCTATGCAGTACCGGATTATTCACAAGGAGCCAGTGTATGGGAGCACCACAAGCTCTGTAGCCACCGATAATCAGCAGTATTGTTAACAGAGTTCCCCGTAATGTATGGAACGGACGCAGCGCTACACTCCGCAGGCTTTCCTTTTTTTAGAAAACATTTTCAATACTAATTTCAAGAAAAAAGTTATAAATATCGAAACATACAATTAAGCAGATTCTAGAGACTTGTAAGATGTAGTAATGTGTAAGGAAAATGTGTTTATTATAGATACATTGACATTTCAGGGACAATTCTCTGATACCAGAAGAAGTATACTTTTGGAGCAGCACTGTGTGTAATAAAAATATAAAATGATGAGCCAGAACATTTAAACCGCTGGCAGCTAAAATGAATAACATTAACAGGGTTATTCACAAGGAGCCCCAAAATGGCACAAACAGTGAATTTCCTCGTACGTTGCCATTTCCTGGCCACTCGGCTATTCAGAAAATACGGTGCATGTTCAACGGCAGTGAAATCCCCATAGAGAAGCAATGGTTAATCTATTCAGAGAACACCAAACAGCAGTGAAAATTTGTCAAAATACCCTGATGTTCAGTGCTTTCATACGGCAGGTTTAATCAGGTGAACAAGTGAGGACAAAATAGCCCAAAGAATTAGGGAGTTAATACCAGCATTGTAGGATTAAAGCTCGATGTCTGGGGTGCCAACAATTTCGGCCATGACTGTATATATAAGAGGGGGAGTCCCAGATGCATACATGTAAGGAATATTCAGCTTACAGGGTTATATACAGTAGGTCAGAAGTATATACGATTAGAATCTCCCTCTGCTGGGAAGGTGCCCTGCATGCTGTTTAAGGCATATAAATAGAGCTCACGGGGTTGTATAGCGTAGGTCAAGAATATATATCATTAGGATCTCCCTCTATTGGGAAGGGTCCTGCATGCTGTTAAAGAAGTATATAAATAGAACCCAATGGTGCTGGCTGATCACACACTCCTAACCAATGGTAGGAGCCAACATATGTGTATAGATTCAGGAGGGACTGAAAAACAATGCCACAATTCTGACCCTAAAGCTGATAAGATTACTACAATGACCCACACTGAGATTATATTAAAACAGCCAACCTGCATCCACAATATATAAATCAATAGATAGGAGGGACCGAAAAACAATACCACAATTCTGACACTCAAGCTGATAGGATTTCTGCACTAACCCTCACTTAAATTATATTGAAACAGCCGACCTGCATCCACAACATATAAGTCAAGAACTTGGCGTATAGCCACAGTGGTGGACAGCGGCCGGAAAATACCCAATCATGGTTAAATGCCAAAGAAATTAGTCTGGTCAAACCAAAGTGCCATGAAAAAGTGCCACCAAAAAAATGCTGACACGCGTTACGCCGCTTACTACACGGCTTCGTCCAGAGCGTGATTTGGGCACTCACCTTTCCTCCTATTTATATCCCCATGGAATCATCAATGTCTCCCATCTGTGCCAGTGCTACCTCGCAATGCGTAACTACTCCCGCATCATGTGTTTGCTGATATCAGCACGTTACATGGTGCTACCAGGTCTACCAGGACCTATTAATACCAAGACTCAACGTAAAAAAGACATGTTATAAATAGTTGTCAATCGTAGACAAACCATTCGGCATCCTTGTTACTTAGTAACCTAATTAGGCTGGCGAAAGTCAAAAGAGGCAAGGAGCCGATCTTAGGCAACCAAAATCTTTTTGTTGCATAACGGACCAAAATAAGGCTATGGGAGTTTAATGTTGACCATATAAACCATCTTTCACACTCATATTAACCCTGTATAGAGGCGTAGATAATTATCATTATATAGGGCAATAGATGTACAGTGGCAAGAAAAAGTATGTGAACCCTTTTGGGATTACGTGGAGTTTTGCATGAATTGGTCATAAAATGTGCTCTGATCTTCCTCTAAGTCACAACAATTTGAAAAACACAGTCTGCTTAAAATAATACAACAAAAACATTATATGTTTTCATGTTTTTATTGAACAGAACATGTAAACATTCACAGTGCAGGGTGGAAAAAGTATGTGAACCTTTGGACTTAATAACTGGTCGACTCTCCTTTGGCAGCAATAAACTAGTACCAGCTGGGTGGAGTAGAGGTAATGTCACTGCTCTGCATGGAGAGAGCCTGTGGAGTCATGGGTTCAATCCCAGTGAGCAACCTCTCCAGTAAGTGTCCTTGGCAAGACACCTAACGGTACATACTCGCCACCCAGAACATACTTGAAAACTAGAGAAATCTCAAGGTATCCTTCCTGGTAAAAATCCTTTCTCAAAAAAAACCCCTCAACCAAACGTTTCCTGTAGTTGCAGATCAGACCTGCACAACGATCTGGAGTAATTTTGGACCACTCCTCTTCACAAAACAGTTTCAGTCTAGCAATATTCTTGGGATGTCTGGTGTGAATCGCTCTCTTAAGGTCATGCCACAGCATTTCAATCGGGTTGAGGTCAGGACTCTGACTGGGCCACTCTAGAAGGCGTATTTTGTTTTGTTGAAGCCATTCATTTGTTGAATTATTTGTATGCTTTGGGTCATTGTCCTGTTGCATCACCCATCCTCTGCGGAGCTTCAGTTGGCGGACAGATGGTCTTACGTTTTCCTGCAAAATGTCTTGATAAACTCTGGAATTCATTTTTCCATCAATGACAACAATCCGTCCAGGCCCTGAGGCAGCAAAGCAGCCCCAAACCATGATGCTCCCTCCGCCATGTTTTACAATGGGGATGAGGTTTTGATGTTGGTGTGCTGTGTCTTTTTCTCCACACATAGTGTTGTGTGTTTTTTCCAAACAACTCAATTTTGGTTTCATCTGTCCACAGAATATTTTGCCAGTAGTGCTGTGGAACATCCAGGTGCTCTTTTGCAAACTTCAAACGTGCTGCAATATTCTTTTTGGACAGCAATGGCTTCCTCCGTGGTGTCCTCCAATGTACTCTATTCTTGTTTAATGTTTTCCTTATTGTAGATGTGTCAACAAAAATGTTAGCATGTGCCAGGGATTTCTGTAAGTCTTTAGATGACACTCTAGGATTCTTCTTTACCTCATTAAGCATTCTGCGCTGTGCTCTTGCAGTCATCTTTACAGGACGACCATGCCTAGGGAGAGTAGCAACAGTGCTGAACTTTCTCCATTTGTAGACAGTCTGTCTTACCGTGGACACATGAACATCAAGGCTTTTGGAGATACTTTTGTAACCCTTTCCAGCTTCATGCAAGTACACAATTCTTGATCGTAGGTCTTCTGAGAGCTCTTTTCTGTGAGGCATGGTTCACATCAGGCAGTGCTTCTTGAAACCAGTAAACCCAAAACTGGTGTGTGTTTTAAAGGGCAGAACAGCTTTCAGCAACACATTCAATAATATCACACTGATTAGACTCAAGGTTGGCTCACTCCTGGCTCCAATTAGCTCTTGGAGAAGTCATTAGGCTAGGGGTTCACATACTTTTTCCACCCCGCACTGTGAATGTTTACATGATATGTTCAATAAACACATGAAAACATATAATGTTTGTGTTGTATTATTTTAAGCAGACTGTTGTAGCGCTCACTCCCAGAGGAGCCGCTGAAAATGAACCACGGGTCAGTCTCCCCGCACTAGGGAATAAATATACTCCAACACCGCTGTGAGTTTTGTAATTTAAATAGTTTACTAGAATAGTAAGCAGACGTTGAGACACGGTATTCACAGATATTATACAGTACTTTCGTATCGCGGTAAAAACGCGTAGCGGAAAAGAAACGAAACACGAGGCTTCGTATTTCGGAAGAATAAAATATTCGCAACCGAACAGAAAAAGGAATGCAATACCCGATAGTTCGGAACAACAAGGACACGTAGCGAACCCCAAAAATACAATCTCTTCGTATTACGATAAACGCGCAGCGGAAAAGTGAAAAATATATATTCGCAACGTATCTTTACTCCCGTTCCGATTCGTAACAGAATGAGTCCTGCACAGGTTTAAGTCCCGGAGTGTAAAAGGTGTGTATGTGTGTGTGGTACCCGGGTACTGTTCAACTGGCCAGTGAATTTACTTAAGGAATGTCTTCGACTAGTCAAGTTGGGGCCCTGTGGACTTTAAAGAGAAAACAGCAGTGTGTTCCTTAATTACATACGGCCTTGGAGGCCTCTCAGCCATCCACCGGTTGCTTTAGGCTCCGCTGACCCAGGACGTCTCTCCACTCGATTTTGACTGGGGATACTAGCGGCCGGATCCGTTGTCTGACTCTCTGTTGCTTGTCCACGACTTGTCCCGCTCACCGCCTGCTCTCCGTATCCGATCAGCTCGCGGCAACTCCTCACTCGAGGTCTTCGGTTTCTTTGATCTGCAGCAATCTCTGGAACTTGGAGGTCTCCTTCTCTTTAGGCTGAATGACCCGATAAGGAACTGACAGGTCTCACTCGCGCTCTGGCCTAGGCCCTCCTGCGATGTCTTGCACTGCGTCTGCTCTCTCTTGTTCCCTCGCGCGCCTGGCGCGTTCTCCACGAGGTTCGGGAAGTAAGCGTCCTGTGTCCCACCCACTTCCGGTGTCTTTGCAAAGCACGCCGGGAAATGTAGTCCCAATGTCCAGTGTCTCTAATCGCGATTGTCTCCATCTTGTGGCCAAAAATAGGTACTACCAGCAGCAAGATTTAACACAGCGCTACACTGTGTTCTTCAAATTGTTGTGACTTAGATGAAGATCAGAGCACATTTTATGACCAGTTCATTCAAAACTCCACATAATCCCAAAGGGTTAACATACTTTTTCTTGCCACTGTATAAGGAGAGTCACGTTTATATGCCATATATGCTATAAACATGTTGGTGAGTGCCCAATAATAGAGAGGTGATTGGAAAAAGACAAAAATTAATAGTGAGTGATTGTTAATAGAACATGAAAGTCTATAAACATGAAGTAATGTATGTCTATTAGGGTTCCCCCCATAAAGTTAGAGAATGGTATTCAAATAAAGGGGGTAAATGTAAACCCTTCAATGAGACCCTCCGGTGCCAATGTATATAGGATGTATATCCAGAAACATTCTCTGCATCTCAGCATCAAATCATAGTCACGCTTTCTCTTGCGATGCTTAACCAATTCGACGCCACAGAACTTTATGTGGCTGGTGCCCGCTTTTTGGCTGAATACTCATATCAAAAGGCATTGCCCAAGGTTGGTGGTGGCTTATTTGCAGATCTACCAGTCTGGTTTGCACATTTTACACATGGACACTATTTATGTATTTTAAATATATGTTATTTCTCAAATTTTTCTAATAAATGATATTTGTAGTGTATGTCCAATATTTGTTACCAGCATAAGTGGCATAGGCAAGCCAGTTGGCAGCAATTGTATTTATTCCTTTAATATGCAGTAAAAAGTCTCTTTATTAATTTTTTAGGATCTTTTAGCAATTTTGGGTTTTTTTCCAGCAATTTTTTTCTGGCGGCTAGTCTGCACTGTTAGGCGGCTTTTCCCGGACGTGTTCGGTGTGTTTTTTGCAGCTGTTCGAGTGATCTGATACTTCGAATCGTATCGGATGTGTTTTTTCAGCAGATTTTCAGCTTCTTTTCGATGAGTGTTCGGTAGTTTTGTGGCACATTTTCAGGTCCGTTCCCTGGCACTCCGGGGACCCTGCAGTGAATTCTGAATTCACTACAGGGTCGGGAAATTTGAATCCTCAAAGTGCAGGGAACAAGATGTCGGTGACATTTTGGTGCTATCTGAATAACCCCTTTATTATATCTTAACAATGGCTCCTGTCCAGGGGTGAGATATACTAGGCATCAAATACACAGTCAGTTCTTGAATTTCACGTGTTAAAAGCAGAAAAAATGGGCGACTGAAAAGATCTGAATGATAATAACAAAAATACAATGCTTCTATGTTTACAAAATTGTGATAAATAGTAACATGTCTCTACATTTTGGAAGTGTAGATGTAAAACATTTAATTAGAAGTGATTTGCTATATTCAAAATTGTTGTCTGAGATGTGCAATCCTGAAAGAAGTGACTTAACAGTTTGTGAGTAACATGGATGCATGGCTGTTTTGGGACAAATATACCTGAATGTTCTATTCAGAACCATCTTTACATCTAGTGATCTTTTTCTTTTGAGTGTGAAAATATGTTCTTTTTGTTATAGCAGGACATTATGCTTTGAAGCATGGCATAATACTGTAAGGTAAAGTTAATAACTTCCAAGTTATTATCATCATTTCTACTCGGTATTAAGGATTGATGTTCATTTCCATTGTAAAATAGCTATGAAGAATAGGAATGATTTAGCATAATTATCTTAAATAGATATTTTTGGTTTCTGTTGTAAAGATTATATAACAGACATGGTACAGTACTTCAGCGCAAATTCCCATTGCTATGGGATTATCTATTTCATCATTTGCAGAGTCTTATGTTGGTGCTTACAGCAGTTCCGCTAAAACATAAAAATAATTTGTTTACGTACAATGGCCCTACTAGCATCAGTCTGTGCCCTTGAGATTCATATTTATGCATTAAAAAACATTGTCGCTGAAACATAATTCTAAACACTGTCCTCTAATGTTGCAAAATTCTTAAATATGCGTCATTAATACAGTAACTGAAGAAAAGGAGCTGTTTAACTGCAGGTGCTTAGAAAAAGGTTAGTAGTGGGAGGTGAGCGTATTGGAAATGCAAAAATAAATTACCATAATAGAATATTTTCCATTTCTTTTTAATGGTTTCAAACCATACTGCAGTCTCTATGTTATTCAACGTGTATGCAGCTGGATAGGCAAGTGCATTAGTTTTCATAGAGCTTATAATATTTCAAAATTGTGAGTGATTTGTCGATGCTCCGACACAAAATTAACAAAACTACAACTTGTCTATTGAACAAAATATAAGGGACCATTTTTTGTATGCGAGATTTGCCTTGGTTAATGTCAGTGCACCACCAGCACAAGTTATGGGGATATTTCTTTAAAATGAAAGAAGAGTTCATGCCGCATTTAACCCCCAACCATGGCCAGCGGGTGAGTTGGTAAATTAGAGCAAGAAGGTGGAATGCTCATGGTATGAGGGGGTGAGGGTATGAGCCCAGGTATGTAGTGACACTCAGAAACACAGGTGAATGTATTAAGCAGGGGTTTATTAGGAATGAACACAGATAAACACAGCATTAACATAATGGAGGGACGAGCCAGGAATGGGGCTGACCAGGAAGAGGCAAAGGTGAGAAACATAAGCTAGGTCAAACTAAAGACAGGATCACAGACACTGAGAGAAACACTAGGAGACTTACCAGGAGACACGAGACAACAGGCACAGGTATGACAGGAAAAGGACTGACTTCATGACATGCAGGGCAATGGTCTCTGTGGTAAATAGCAAGGGGTCTTCCGTGGTGAACAACAAGGGGTCTCTGAGGTAGACGGCAGGGGGTCTCTGAGGTGAACAGCAAGGAGTCTGTGGTAGACAGCAAGCAGTCTGTGGTAAACAGCAAGGAGTCTGTGGTAAACAGCAAGGAGTCTGTGGTAAACAGCAAGGAGTCTGTGGTAAACAGCATGTGGTATTCATGGTAAAGCTGAGTTGGTCAGAATAGCCAGGTCAGGTCAGGTAGTTCTCAGGTAGCTTCCACTCAGAAGGGCTGAGCACTGAATGATGCAGAAGCCTCTTGGGAAGGGTGTGGCTTCATTGAATAGGTGAGTCCTGTGGCTGATGAGACGCACCTGTACAGCCTTCAAGAGTTCAATGGTGAAGCAGAGCCATGTAGGAAAGGTGCTGCCCTGGAGTTCACAATGGGACAGCACGGGTACGCGGTTTCTTGCATCGTGGGCGGCAAGGGCCGTGAGAGAAGGCTGTTTGTCTTCCTCAGATTTAGCACTATGAACAATGGTGACAGGTTGAAGGACAAGTTCCAGATGATCTTTTTGGGCCATAGGGTTTGTGAGTGAGTGGGTTGCCCATCTCACCCATGTCTAGATTAATTCCTCAACTGCTGATAATAAGTGAGGGTATGGTTACATTAATTGGTTGTGCAGTAATGATGACCCAGTGCGCACAGACTAAACCATTTAACCTACGCATAATATTTTGTCTGAATCTTAGACAAACTCAATCAAAGATCAGATAAAAGTCATACGAAATGAGGTTATCATAAGTTTCAGGTCTAACTATATTTAAGGGAAAATCGTTGCATGCAATAAATCAAACACTAAATTCCACAAGTTCCGTTTTAGACTTTGTGCCTGTGCATAGGCTCACAGCAGGGACCCATGGTATTGTTAATTGCTGGAAAAGCACTGACTGTGGGATGTGGTTGGATGGACAGTGGAGCAGAGCTAGTGCAATGATTTTTGGGTACACAGTCTAAAAATCTTTTTAGTGCCCCCATTCCATATTAGGCCCCGATTTCACACAACTCTTTCTTTTTATGATTCATTTCATTATGCCTTCATTGTATTCACCAGTTAATGCCCCTCCACGTTTTATGACCTATTTCATGCCCCTCTTTCATATTATGCTTGCTTCATGCCCCCCTTCAGCTTTACTCTCCTCTTTGTCTGCAGTACAGGACTCACCATAGCGCAGGTCACTTATGCTGTTGCCCATTCTCAGTACTCTTGTTTGAGGCGCCAAGAGGGGTGACAGCTATACCCTTCTGATGAGGTCTAACAATTGTAAGGCATTGCTGCACCTCTTGTGCTGAGATTTGCATATGGAATAGTGCTCTCTGTAATGACACCATTGAGCTAAGCCCTTGTGAGACCAGAGTGATTTTCCAATGTAGGGCGGTCCACTTATACTGGTGCCCATTCTCATACATTCATAAACTTGTTTTTGCACCTTGCTTTTTTTTTTACCTTATTTGCAGGTACATGAATGTACAGTCAGGTCCAGAAATATTGGGACATCGACACAATTCTAACATCTTTGGCTCTATACACAACCACAATTCGAATGAAACAAACACAATGTGCTTTAACTGCAGGCTGTCAGCTTTAATTTAAGGGTATGTACATCCAACTCAGGTGAACGGTGTAGGACTTGCAGCAGTTTGCAGGTGTGCCTTCCACTTATTAAGGGACCAAAAGTAATGGGACAATTGACTTCTCAGCTGTTCCATGGCCAGGTGTGTGATATTCCCTCATTACCACGATTACAATGTGCAGATAAAAGGCCCAGAGTTCATTTCAAGTGTGCTATTTGCATTTGGAATCTGTTGCTGTCAACTCTCAAGATGAGATACAAAGAGCTGTCACTATCAGTGAAGCAAGCCATCATTAGGCTGAAGAAACAAAACAAACCCATCAGAGAGATAGCAAAAACATTAGGCGTGGCCAAAACAACTGTTTGGAACATTCTCAAAAAGAAGGAATGCACCGGTGAGCTCAGCAACACCAAAAGACCCGGGAGACCACGGAAAACAACTGTGGTGGATGACCGAAGAATTCTTTCCCTGGTGAAGAAAACACCCTTCACTACAGTTGGCCAGATCAAGAACACTCTCCAGGAGGTATGTGCATGTGTGTCAAAGTCAACAATCAAGAGAAGACTTCACCAGAGTGAATACAGAGGGTTCACCACAAGATGTAAACCATTGGTGAGCTTCAAAAACAGGAAGGCCAGATTACAGTTTGCCAAACAACACCTAACAAAGCCTTCACAGTTCTCGAACAAGATCCTATGGACAGATGAGAGACCAAGATCAACATGTACCAGAGTGATGGGAAGAGAAGAGTATGGAGAAGGAAAGGAACTGCTCATGATCCTAAGCATACCACCTCATCAGTGAAGCATGGTGGTGGTAGTGTCATGGCGTGGGCATGTATGGCTGCCAATGGAACTGGTTCTCTTGTATTTATTGATGATGTGACTGCTGACAAAAGCAGCAGGATGAATTCTGAAGTGTTTCAGTCAATATTATCTGCTCACATTCAGCCAAATGCTGCAGAACTCATTGGACGGCGCTTCACAGTGCAGATGGACAATGACCCAAAGCATACTGCAAAAGCAAGCAAAGAGTTTTTGAAGGGACAGAAGTGGAATGTTATGCAATGGCCAAGTCAATCACCTGACCTGAATCCCATTGAGCATGCATTTCACTTGCTGAAGACAAAACTGAAGGGAAAATGCCCCAAGAACAAGCAGGAACTGAAGACAGTTGCAGTAGAGGCCTGGCAGAGCATCACCATGGATGAAACCCAGCGTCTGGTGATGTCTATGCATTCCAGACTTCAGGCTGTGATTGACTGCAAAGGATTTGCAACCAAGTATTAAGAAGGGAAAGTTTGCTTTATGATTATTATTCTGTCCCATTACCTTTGGTCCCTTAACAAGTGGGAGGCGCATCTGCAAACTGCTGTAAGTCCTACACCGTTCACCGGAGTTGGATGTGCATACCCTCAAATTAAAGCTGACAATCTGCAGTTAAAGCACATTGTGTTTGTTTCATTCCAACTCCATTGTGGTGGTGTATAGAGCCAAAGATGATAGAATTGTGTCGATGTCCCAATATTTCTGGACCTGACTGTAGTTTCATTATGACTGCTTTGTTTTTGACTGCTATTTTTGCATTGGTGATTGCTGTCACTTTGTGCATTTTGGCCTGCATGTGTGAGTGTACTATCCCTTTCTTAGTGCTGTCTTTGTATCAGTAAGTGCTGTCTGTGTGAGAGTGTTGTTTGTGTAAGAGTGCTGTCTATGGGTGCGTGAGTTCAGTTTCTGTGTGCATCAGTACTGTGACTATTGCATGATAATTGCTGCCCTACAGCAATAGAACTCAACTTGCTGCACAGCAATTTTCATGGAAAGCACTTTCCTGTATTTAGGATCATAGTTCTACAAGGTTGCACTTTCCATGAGACCTGCTGCCTTGTGCACAACATTATAATACAGGAGGGGTGAGGTCGCGCCTATTCCCCTCCTGTATTATGTATGTTTTATTGTATCTCCAGCCAGGTCATCTTTGCAGCATTATTCAGCTCCGTGTCTTTGTTTTTTGATCCCAAGGTGGATTTTTTTCTGGGAGGGCATAAATATGACCCACCAGTTTGCCTCATGACTGAAAAGCAGCGTGGGCAGTGATGGTTCGCTACACAGCAGCCTGTGGCTTCATTTTGGATAGGACTCCCCTCACTAGAGGTGCCTTGACGTTGGCGGGTGAGCTTACTCTTTTAATGGCCATTAACAGAAACCAAAGCCTCTAATTGCGTTTTGTTTCACACGGTATAATGGGAATAAGCGCAGATAACATTTTTCTCCTTGTTATGTTTTACAACATTGTAATGCATTAAAGACAGGCCAAGAAGGGAAAAAACCTAACCAGATACAAAGAAACAAATTTTCATTGGCAAATGTGTAGCTTAGACATTCGGCAATCCACAAAAATGATAAAATCGACTATGTACTACTTTAAAATATTTTGTTAGTTTATCTTTTATTTCAATAAAACATAAAAAAGCTTTCAGAAATTACATTATTTTATCCAGTGCTCTTGCTGATCTTGATTAAAAGCTCTATTTGAGCTGCAGGTGACTGACTTAGCCTGAAATCAATATTCCCCTTGGAGCATTGCCGTTGTGGATAAATTCCAATATTGCATGCTGGGATCACTGCAGGATGATTAGCTCTCTTTAATGAGATTAAGAAAAAAAGGAGTACTTCATATGACAGGCTAATCCTTCTCATTGACTGACAAAGTAAGTCATGAAGGTTCTTAATGGTCGCAAATCACAATACCAGCACCAGCTAAAAGCATGCACAGTAGTATGATGCACAGTAGATTCCGGATTCTAGATAAAAGCTCTTTCAAAAAGATCTTATTTCACTCTAAACAGTGTAGAAAGAATGAAAACTGGACCACATATAATGAGCTAAAATGCTCTGTTCTGAATTTAGATGATTTGGGCATTTATACATAAATCAAAATGAAAGATGGCATCTGTACAAAGTTTCTGGTTATGGTGTATTTTTCCTCACATTTTTTTATTTATATATGTAAAACCATGTGATAGTTAAAACCAAACACAATTGTATTGAACCCTCACAACATCTTGTACCAGAACCATTGAGTCACTAGTTAATAGTGGTTGTAGATACAGATGTGTGTTTTTCGTTAAACTGAAATGATGAAGAATAGACAAAGTGATAGCAAATGATACAACTGTCATGGAACTGACATAGCGCTCCCCGCTTCAACCCCAAGAGTTTTATTCCCATGGCGAAAACCCCAAAAGACACAGACATTTGCTTTGGGAAAGACTTTATGTTCATTTATATTGCGTGGTGTGATTTTAAATGTATTGTAAATTGCTTGGTTTTAGTTTAAAATGTACTTTTATTACTTTATATAAACTTAAACTTAGAGATGTGTTTTGAAGGTGCAGACCTTTCTTTTGTGTAGAATGTAAATAGGTTTGACTAATGTGTGATTATGCAAGATGGCTTTTCTCTTTGTCTAACTGTTATCTGTTTGAGGATTCATGAGTCTGGGGAAGTGTTTGACTGAAAAGGCAAACTGATCTATTGGTACAATAGATTATGTAAATGATGTGTGATAACTGAATGCTAATGAAAGTTTACTGTAAATATCTAACTGACCTAATGTAATTAGAGTTTCAGTAAGTCAATGTTGGCCGTTTGGTATGTAAATGATCCCTGTTGGACCATATAAATATGGTTTTCTTAGTAAAGCAGATAGAGTTCTTGGTTGATACATTCAGCTTGTCTGGTGTGCTATTTTCACTCCACCCACCATCAGAAGGCACCGAATTTTCTATTCTCTTTGAATAGCCCTGTTTGAATTGCTGGGATGTGCAGATGGCTTCTGCAATAATAAACATAACCATTATAGCGTGGAGGCTTTTTAGCTCACTTTTTGTCCTCCACCACAACCGTTGTAAGTACTGATTTTCCCTATGGGTCCAAGCATCCACTGCAACTGGTCATGCCTAGCTCCTAGCTGATGAGGGTCCAATAAACCCGAAACAGCGCTGTCCTAGGAGTGGCTTTGACCAGTTGCATAAACCTGATCTCTGCAAATAAAAAGCCATAGTATGGCATGGCATTGATTTAAGGGTTCTGTGTACAAACAGACACAGGATGCAATAAAAGTGAGACAGAGGTCATTTGGTTATCCTACCTAGAGTTCCTTGCTGCATATGGGGAATGCGGCACAGGGGCTCTGGGATGCAATTCTTTGAATTGCTGTGATGTGCAGATGGCGTCTGCAATAATTTATTTATTTATTTATTTATAAAGGATTTTACCAGGAAGGATACATTGAGATTTCTCTTGTTTTCAAGTATGTCCTGGGTTCAAGAACATTGAATTGTTACAGTTACAGAAATACAAAGTAATACAATGCAAGATATTAAAAACACAAATATACAGATTAACAGAAAATAAATATGTAGGAAATAATCATTATGTTACATGTTTACAGGTGCATTCTGTATTGAGGTATGTTAGTAAGGAGCTCTTGAGTAGGGATGAGCCGAACACTCCCCGAGTTCGGTTCGAGCCCGAACCCGAACTTCCCATTTGTTCGGGACTGAACCCGAACCCGAACCCCGATGCAAGTCAATGGGGCTGAAAATTCGGTTTTTTGGAGTGCCCTCCAAGAGGGCATATATGCTACATATTTGCCATAAAAGGTGTATGGGGGTCCGGGTATTGCCCTGGGGGACAGGAAACAAGGACAAAAAGTTTTAAAAAAAACGTTTTTAAAGGGACAGTGAGTTTTCCATGAAATAAGGGTTAAAAATAAAAATAAAAAATTCCTTCAAATATCGTGCCTAGGAGGTCCCCATAACCTGCCCGTGAAGTGGCGGATTTCTAGGATGTATAGAAATATGTAAAAACCAAAAAATTACATTTCAAATGACGGTAAATGCTTTTCCTTTAATCTATCCATAAACAACTGCTTGGGGCGGCAGTCTGTATGAAAAGAGGAGACATTTTCGGACACGCAGAAAAAGTTTACTGATTTTTTGGCGATGAAAAGCAGGAGAATGGAAACTTCTAGACCAAAAAGCCGATTTGGAAAGTGAGATAAATGGGAGAATTTTTCTGGTTCGGCTATTTTGACCTAGAATTTTCCATTCTCCAGTCATTCTCCTGAGTTTCACCTTTCTCTGAATAACCCTGTCAGGGTTATTCAGAGACCGGTGAAGAGCAGGAGAATGAGGTAACACAGGAAGGTATCTGTAAAATAAATTACAAAACCATGGTGCAGATAGCAGATACAAAAAATGATTATGTACACAATGAAGAATCCCCGCTAGAATCACACTCAAAGATGTGAAACCAAGATGGGCACATAACGAGTACTTGATTACCCCTCCAGGACAAAGTGGAAGCTGTTACGTCTTTCTAGGATCTCTCAGCAAGAGGAATCTTCGTGACCTCCTTCCTTCAAGACCTCCGCCAGCAAATTCCGGGGTTCATTTAAAACGTTATTTTACAAAAATAATAAAGCAGGAATTCAACTTGCATTTAGATTTAATAAATCTTCATAAAAATAAACATAAAATTGGAGTACATTCCAACGCGTTTCGTCTCTCGAACAAAGCGAGACTTCATCAGGGAAAAAATATATATATATATTCTCCTGAGTTTCACCTTTCTCTGAATAACCCTGTCAGAGTTATTCAGAGAGCGGTGAAGAGAAGGAGAATGACTGGAGAATGGAAAATTCTAGGTCAAAATAGCCAAACCAGAAAAATTCTCCCATTTAGGCTAGGGTCAGACTAGCGAATTTTTAATGTGCGTTTAGGCGCACTTAATCACGGCCACACTAGCAGCAAATGACGGGCAATGACGGCCAATATACGAAGTACGGTCGCACGAAAGTCCGGCTGCGCAACGCAAGTGGGAAATGAACGCATTTTTTCGAGAACGCAGAACCGCTAGTACGGACGTACAGAGTGTGCTGCGTCCACTAGCGACGTGTGTGCGTGATTTGGAGACGTCAGACCCTGCTCATGTCCGGCCAACATAACGTCCAGACACCCAAAGTTTCCTGGTTTGGATCCGTAAAAAATCACGCACAGAGAGGTGAAAGCCAGGAGAACTGGCAAGAGAAGAGAACAATCTAGACCAAATAGCCGATTTGGAAAGTGAGATAAATGGGAGAATTTTTCTGGTTTGGCTATTTTGAACTAGAATTTTCACTTCTCCAGTTATTCTCCTGCTTTTCACCACTCTCTGAATAACCCTGTGAATGTTTAATCCCGAGGTGAAAAATAACATTGCTTTAGATTTTTTTCAAACACCAGTTAAATGCAGCATATTAGGATGTTTTAGGGAAATTAATTCTCAAATCTCAATCAGAAGCAGACACCACCCCACGCTCAGTATATTGTACAATGTATCAAATTGATTACCAGACTAAAAAAACCTGGTGTTATGCCCGTTTGTGAACAGAGGTCATTTAGAGTTGATAATCTTTCCACGTACACATTAGTTTTTAATTCAATATCTAAAAAACCGTTGCTTATAATATTCTGCAGTAAAGAGTCTCTTTATTTCTAGATTTTTTAGTATTTTTTTAAGCATTTTCTATACTTTTTTCAAAATTTCTTTTTTTTTTAGAACCCGAACCGAACACGCCCAAAAAGTTCGAAATTCGCAAACTTTCGAACTGCCAAAGTTCGGGTCGAACTCCGAACTGTCCGAACCCGAACAGCTCATCCCTACTCTTGAGTGACTTAAGACTGGGGGAAGATTTGATGGTGTCTGGGAGGTTATTCCATAACTGCGGTGCTCTGTAGGAAAATGAGGACCGAGCCACTGTCTTTTTGTATTGTGGTATTGCAAGTAAGGTGCGGTCCTGGATCGGAGGTTATAGGATGAGGGAGCTGCTGGGGGAAGCAGTCTATTCAGATAGGGTGGCAGCTTCCCAGAAAAGCTCTTAAACACCAGGCTGGAAAGGTGAAGGGTGCGTTTAGACTCCAGCGATGGCCAGTTTAGCTCTTTTAACATGTCACAATGGTGGGTCATGTAGTTACAATGTAGCACAAAGTGGCAGCATGAGTTATACAATGTAGTAATTTTCTGTAATTTTCTGTAATTTTCAATGTAGTAAAGGTGTGTTTGCGGGGCGGCTGCATACACTACATCTCCTTATTTAATAGCCGGCATAAGCATTTGTTGTACAATCTGCTTTCTTACCGCGGGGCTCAGGCAGGATTTGTTTCTGTACAGGGCACCTAGTTTGGGGTAAAGTTTAGATGAGAGTTTTTCGATGTGGGTGCCAAAGGATAGATTAGGGTCCAACCGCATACCTAGATATTTGAGAGATGTGACTGTGGTCAGCGTGCCATTTGATTTTGTCCCAACACATAAGTGGGGATTTTGCAAATTGTGTAGTTTAGGTTTTGTTCCAAAGAACATTGTTACAGTTTTGTCATTATTTTAAAAAAGTTTGTTTTGTTTGATCCACTTTTCTACCTCTGTGAATTGTTCTTGCAGCACGGCCTCTAACTGCGGGAGATTTGGTTTCCTGGTATAGATTACGGTGTCGTCTGCGTACATATGTAGAGTTGTGGCTTTGCAGACGTTGGGCAGATCATTTATGAATATTGTGAATAGCAGGGGGCCTAGTATTGAGCAAGTGACGGGGGGAGGGAGGAGTTGCCAGAAATTGACACATATAATAATAAACATAACCATTATAGTGTGGAGGCTTTTTATCTCACTTTTTGTCCTCCACCACAACATTGTAAGTACTTATAAAGATAGATAATACAATGGTCAGATCTCCTCTTATGTGTATTTGTAGTGATCATAATGAGATTATTAGCAATTTAGCTTAAAAAAAAATACCACCCTTGCATGAAAACCAAGATTTAGCACGTCCAAACCTACTTTCATCAAGTGTACCCGTCAGGGCAAAAAAGGTGGAAAGCATCCTCCCTTCAAAAAGGAGATAAAGCGTGGGTTCTATAGATACAGTATATGAACAATGAAGTGCTATATTATTCCAAAGACTGCTCTTTTGTTCACACTTGAAGACTTTAGAAAAATAAAAACATATGCACAGTTGGCAAAGCACACCTGTCACTCTCAATTCAATCCACTACTGGCAAATAAGCCACATTTCTTTTCAGAGAGTACAGTATCTCTAAATAAGTGGTTTACATATCCTTAGCTTGCCTAAAGCACACAATAAGCAGCAGCCTAATGTTATTACACCAGCAATGTGTTTAATGTAGTAATATAATTGTTCCTAAATGTTCCAGAGTATAAAGATCGAATGGTGTTGAACAAAATTGAGTCTAGCAGCTGGGGCATGAGACTTAATTAGAAACAAGCTGTAATATTTCCTATAGATGCCTTTAGCAAGACAAGGCACGTCATTACAGTTCTGTTAGTACAAAATACAATATGACACCACAAATATTTATTTTTCTCAATTCCTTTATTCTGCTAACATCTCCTTATAAAAGTTATACTTAGCAGTCTAGTTAATATTGTTAGCATTTGTTATCACAAACCATGAAACCCAAACACTAGCTTGACTACAGTTTCTTTTATGACAGCAATGCAAGCATTAATATTATTTTGTTTATAATGCATCAACATATTCCACAGCACAATACAGTAGTTACGTAGTTACAATACATATTAGTTAATATACATCGTTAGATTATGAGGTAGAGAGGGCCCTGCTCCCTAAGGGGTTTACAAACTAAAGAACATTATTTGGGCAAGATGCTGACAGTTGTTTTATATGTTCGTCTTTGTTTTCTACACATTTGTGAAATTGTGGTAATAATGTTTTGAAAAGGCACTTTTCGTGCATTTTGCTTTCATTGTTAATGTTCGGTATGGGTGCTGGGATACAGGGTGAAGATTTACTGAATTATCTGTGTCCTTCCTCATGCCACCCTCCAGAGCCCCAAGGACGCAAGATGGAAGAGGGAATGTTGTACTCGTGTTCCGTGTTTAGACACCTACTGAGGAAGGGATATTCTCGCGACTCGCGTTTAGGTGTTATTCTGTTACTTTTAATTGTTTTATCTTAATAAATAAGCTTTGATTTTAACCAACCCTAGTCCTGATTCTGTGGAGCAGAGGGGGAGATCAAATGCTGCTTAGAGATCCGGTGCTCCCGACAATATTGCCAGCCGTAAGAACATCTAGTGTCAGATTGAGACACCAAAAAATGTGAGTGTACCCCTTAACACCGTATTTTTACCTTTATACGCTGCAGTATGGTACCCCTATGTTTTATTTGAGGTACGCATGGAATCACAGCAAAGAAGGCTTACTGAAAAAAGGGACACAAGTTGAAGGAAGGGCTGATCTCACCACATTATCCTGTACTCCTGTTTCCGATGTTCCATGTGTCTACCAAAAATAGAGATCTGAGAAGACTTAGGATAAGAGGTAAGTTGTATTTATGTGTGTAACTAGTAATTTGTGTTTGTGAAGCCAGCTGTTTGTGTGTCTAGGCAGTTGTGAATTTATGAGTGGTGATTTGAATGTGCTCGGTTTGCTGCTAAGTAATTGTGAATAGTTAGTTTTCTGCTGGGTGCATAATGTTGAGTAGATGTCAGTAATATGTGCCACATGGAGAACACTATCAGGGTTATTCAGAGAGAGTGAAAAGCAGGAGAATGACTGGAGAATGACTGGAGAATGAAAAATTCTAGGTCAAAATAGCCGATTTGGAAAGTGAGATGAAAGGGAGAATTTTTCTGGTTTGGCTATTTTGACTTAGAATTTTTCATTCTCCAGTCATTCTCCAGTCATTCTCCTGTTTTTCACGCTCTCTGAATAACCCTGTATGATATTTAGAATGTAGTAGAAATGATTATAAGGCTGATTATAGAGCTGTCTTTGTCTGAAATTTCTAACTGGTTTCCCATGGACTGAAAAGTATTAACAGTCGGTTCATTAGAAGTAATTTCTGCTACAATAAACAGAAAAACATTCTATAATAATAAACACTGCGTGTAGTTCATATCATTAGGTCATATCATTGTCTACCCTTAGAAAATTTATTGATAACAACAGCAAATAATAATAGTCAATTTTCAATATTAGGAAGCAGATAATCTCCATCCAAAGAGTGTACATGGACACCTAAAACCTGGAAAAGAGGACCAATTCAGAGAAATAAAAAAAATGCATCTCAGTACAATTCTGCAAAGGAAGATTAGTTTTATTTCTCTACTTAAAGAGTTAAAGATCACATAGAGTTACACAAAAGTGACTGTTAATGGTAATTACTTGTATAGTATTTTTTCCCTTTTTTAACCCTTTCCCTACCATGATTGAGGTAACTTTAAAAACACCATCAGGTGCCCAAAATCTAATTAACTCGATCTGGAGTAACTCTGAAGAGTTGGAAACAAATTTAATTTGCAAATGGGCTCCAGAATTTGCAGCTGAAGTTACAGTACATCAGCCATATCTACTGATGTACTGTAACTCACTGAGCTGACAAAAAAGAGGCTTATTCCAGTCTCTGTGCTACACCTGAACTGACCAACAAAGTTAGCCCTCTGCCTGTGTGTAGGTCACTATACACCTGTATGTTTGTGTTGGAAGGTGTGCTTGTGTATCAGTTACTTGGTTAAGGGGTGATTAAATGGTATTGCATAAAACTATTTGTTCCTTCCAGTAATTTTATAGAAAGTCATTTGGTAGTGAAACGGTTCTAAAGGATTTTTAAAGGAGGGTAAAAGCATTAGATCGCAATACAGTAGGGACTATGCCATGTCTAAAGTTCTTAAACAATTTAGTCTGGCATTGAATAATACTGTGAGTATGAATATATCAGTAGCTATCTAAGCAATTAATTTAATTGTATTATTAGTTTAGGAATCGCTGCGTCTGTTATTTGCAATCATGCCTTATACAAGAAAAAAGGATATTCGTGCTTTGTTGGAGAAAAAAGTCATAGTATAGGTTAGCATCATCTTTGGAACAGGGGACATGTCAGCATGATACAGTATTACATCCAACAGAGAACCAGTAAAATTGTATGGAGACAAAACATTGGGTCTTGGGTCAGTGGTCAAGAATCAATGTGTTAAAGGGACACCAAGCCAAAAAATGGGGAAAAGGAAAACCACAGACAGGATTTGTTACTTATTATCCAATTCTGACCCCACCCTGGTTTTCTTTCCCTTTCCATGTGAGTCACCTAGAGCAATGGTTCCCAACCGCGGTCCTCAAGTACTCCTAACAGGTCAGACACAGCACAGGTGATATGATTTGCTGATCAGTGATTGCAGGATTCAGTCTGCATTTCCCCAAGCTAATCCTTAAAATTTGGCCTGTTAGGGGTACTTGAGGACCGCGGTTGGGAACCACTGACCTAGAGTGGAAAAACGCCCCTGGTTCCGTTGCTCTAGTATCAGCCAGTGCTCTTCCAGGTGGACAGCATCCACGTGCCTAAAGTTGCTTAAACAGTTGCACACAGCCAATCAGATGCCTCTCAGTTACTCTGTACGGAGTGACACTACGGAGTTATCCGGTTGAACAATTGACTTCTTCAATTATATCCTTGACTAAAAGCAAACTGATGTTGTTGGTTCCTGAGACTCCAGCTCCCTGGAAGACTGTTCTGGATGGAGGAATTCACATTCAACTGCTACGAAAGTCTATCACATTGGACAGGGATAAATGTCCCTGCCATCATTACCAAGATAACTCAGGTTGGCTGCCATGATCCTTTAATAATGCTAAAGTTTTTAATTAATGTTTGAATCTATATTTTGTATATTTGAAATATTGACTGGGGAACAAACCACAGCTATAACTTTTCCCATTTAACTAGCATACATATTGGGCCACATTACAATCTAGGTGCTACCGTTACCGCTCACCTGCGTGAGCATTAACGTTAGCCACGGTGGCTACCGCATATTACAGTCCAAATGCTAACTGGTAACCCGTTTGCGTTTGGTATCTTGCGCTTTTTAGCGCGAGGTTACTGTATTTGCGCTCCCTATACTTGACATGGGGAGCGCAAAGTGTTAATCATCGTTAGGATTAAAATCTACTAGCGCTGATTAACGTCTGGCCGCAGTTAACAGAAAGTTAAGCACGGCCAGGACTTGGTGTTAACGTATTCCGCTTCTGCAGAATCCATTAACACCAGCCAAAAACAATAAAAAAACAATCAGATACTCACCACCTATCCCTCAGTGAGGCCCGCGGCTCCGTCCGCCTCCTCCGTCCGGCGGGAGCAGGGAGAGACGGGGGGAAAAAGTTCCTCAGTCTCCCCCTGCGTATCACTACGCCGACCGGCCGGATCTCGTGAGCAGAGATCCGGCAGGTCATGTGACTGCCGGCACCTGGCTCAATGGAGTCCTATGGACTCCATCGAGTGGATGCTCACTGCGGCGCTCAGCACTGCTGCAAGCATCCCGGGGCGTAGCGCGCGGTAACAATGCAGGCAGCTACAGTTGTGTTCAAAATTATTCAACCCCCAATGCTGTAAAGGGTTTTAGGGAATTTAGTGTACATTTGTAATTGTATTCAGAATGAAATCCTACAAGGACTTTTTAAAGAACCATATGCAACTAAAATGACATCAATTGGTTTTGTAATACAGTAGTAAATGTTTCTTTTGTGAATTCTTCATTGACACAATTATTCAACCCCTTAAAGACTACCACTCTGAAGAACAGAGGTTCATTCAAGTGTTTTCAATCAGGTATTGAAAACACCTGTGGATGTCACGGAGCAGCAATAAAGCATAATAAGCACCAAATAGGCAGCTTTAAAATGACTGTGATACTCAGCTCCTTCTAGACATTTACTGGTGTGGTTACAAACATGGTGAAGTCAAGAGAATGGTCCAGGAAGACAAGAGAAGAGGTGATTACTCTTCACAGGAAGGGCAATGGCTATGAGAAGATTGCAAAGATGTTAAAAATACCTAGAGAGACCATAGGAAGCATCATTCGCAAATTCAAGGCAAAGGGCACTGTTGAAACGCTACCTGGTCGTGGCAGAAAGAAGATGCTGACTTCGACTGCTGCGCGCTACCTGAAGCGTAGAGTGGAGAAAAGTCCCCGTGTGACTGCTGAGGAACTGAGAAAAGATTTGTCAGATGTGGGTACTGAAGTTTCAGCTCAGACAATACGGCGCACACTGCGTAATGAAGGCCTCCATGCCAGAACTCCCAGGCGCATCCCCTTGCTGTCTCCAAAGAATAAGAAGAGTCGACTGCAGTATGCCAAAAGTCATGTGGACAAACCACAGAAGTTTAGGGATAGTGTTCTGTGGACTGATGAAACAAAATTAGAAGTGTTTGGGCCCATGGATCAACGCTATGTTTGGAGGAGGAAGAACAAGGCCTATGAAGAAAAGAACACCTTGCCTACTGTGAAGCATGGCGGGGGGTCAATCATGCTTTGGTGCTGTTTTGCTTCTGCAGGTACAGGGAAGCTTCAGCGTGTGCAAGGTACCATGAATTCTCTTCAGTACCAGGAGATATTGGATGACAATGTGATGCAGTCTGTCACAAACCTGAGGCTTGGGAGACGTTGGACCTTTCAACAGGACAATGATCCCAAGCATACCTCCAAGTCCACTAGAGCATGGTTGCAGATTAAAGGCTGGAACATTTTGGAGTGGCCATCGCAGTCACCAGACTTAAATCCGATTGAGAACCTCTGGTGGGACTTAAAGAAAGCAGTTGCAGTGCGCAAGCCTAAGAATGTGACTGAACTGGAGGCTTTTGCCCATGACGAATGGGCGAAGATATCCATAGATCGCTGCAAGACACTTGTGTCAAGCTATGCTTCACGTTTAAAAGCTGTTATAACTGTAAAAGGATGTTGTACTAAGTACTAAGATTGAATGTCACTTGGGGGTTGAATAAAACTGATAATGATGTGAGCACAGAAAAGACATTTGTGGTTATTTCATTATAAATGTTATGTTATATTTGTCTGACCTACACGTGCCTCTTTGATTTAATTGTAAGCAAGATGACTGAATGATCAAAATCAATGTCAAACTGGCCAAAACACTCAATTTCAGTGGGGGTTGAATAATTTTGAACACAACTGTATATAAGCGCCTGCATTGTATTCCCACATTAAAAACCGGGGGCGGTAGGGAGAAAACTGCAGGCACAGTTTTTTCTCCCTAGCACCCCCATTTTAACGGCAGGAATGTAATGTGGCCCATTGTTTGTAGGTGTAAATATTCATAATACTTTAAGCTATTTATCTGGTTCTGTTCTCCTGCATAAATAATATGTGTAAGAAAATATAGAGGGAAAAAATAGAGTGTACTGTAACTGCAAATGTCTCATTACAAATACAGTATACAAGCACAGATAAAAATATTCTTTTATTCTAGAAGCATTTTTTATTTTCTATAGTTTAGGAGTGCTTCTTACTTAAAGTTTGTTAAACTGTACTAACTGCTCACAATAATCTCATTTCAATATAAATGGGAACAATTTTTGCATCACTGATGACAAGTAATCAGCAGCACTATTGTGTCAATTATATTTTCCAGAGTGCTCGTGGCAAAAAAGGAATTATATTATAAAAAGTGAAAGAACTTAGAGCAAAACTTTATTTGTTTATTCCATTATAAAGAAGTCGATTTTATTCAGTGGTAGAGGAAGTTGTGTGGGAGGATCACAGGTACAATTGACAAGCAAAACATTCAAAATTCTTCTCAGAAAAAGTACTTCATGCCTGGAACAGCTAACGAGCCTAACTCTGCTGACATCCGTCAACAAGACACTGAATATAACCAGCAACACAATGCTCTCATTAGGAAAACAAGCTTGTCTCCAGGCTTTATCATACAGCTTTATGCAAGATAGTTCTTGACTTTGCTACACGGAACAGCTTCTCAAATAGTGATGGGTTAAGGTGCGAACAGGCTAAGCATTTGATAGGAACAAGTATGTCCAATTTGAAATGTGAAATTGATGTTGTTTATGTATTATCCAGGATAGCTTTATTCATGCCAATGGATCTGAGGCTCTAAATTACTTTAATTGTGTGTCTTTTCTCACTGATTACTCTTTCTCTATAGTTGTATTTGTATAGAGTTACTTTTGTATGCAAAGTATTCCAATACATCTAAATTTCTCTACACTGAGTGCTATTACATGGAGAACCAAGGTGTTCTGTTAATACGCTCTACCTATCCCTCATCCTAGTGAGATTGTTTCTGCCTTCTGGGATATCAGATTGACAGTGCCTGGTGATATGAACACATTCTTCAATGTAATACCATTATTATTATCATCACCTATATAGCCCAGTTTCCTATATAACAGTTTCCGCAGCACTTTACAATAACCAAAGGGAAAAAGACAAAAATAAACAAATATAGGATGGAAAAAAGAGGTGTAGTGGCCCTACTCGTAAAAGCGTACAATCTCTTAATGAAAATAATTTTATTATATGTTACATCTAATTTTCCCACAGAAAAATATGTATGTTTTAAGCTTTTAAAATTGCACAGAGTTCTAATATGATATCTATTTGATATATATTTGTAAATGTGGGTCATCAATCCTGGGTAACCTATGTAAAGGACCTTTCAGTGGAGAACATTAGGTTAGATTTACTATAGAGTCCTCTTAAAAGTTTAAATCATCTAGGGCTGGATTCCCCAAGGGTCTTTAAAGGTGGGATCCTTAGCAGATCCAGCCCTTGGTGTTTCTAATTTTTTTAACCTCTTCACTAACCAAGTAATTTTACAAAAACCATCATCAGGAATCAGTGTTTTTTTTTAAAAAAATTACTTTTAATTAATAATACAGTAAGAAATATTTAGACATATTCACATTGTATTTCTTACTGTAATAACACATTTGGCCATTAGATGGTGCCATCTACTGCCAAATTGAGTTACAGCTGTTACAGTTGTAGCTCGTGTTTCCTGCATCGGCTGCTGAATGTACGATGTCAGGACACAGTTTTAGCTCTTTGAGCATTATGCCCACAGGCAGGGCAGCCATCACAAATTTTGGGGCCCCTTACTGACCCTCAGAATGCCCCCCCCCCCCGTATGGTGCAATTCCGAGCAGTTTGTCTATTTACTAAATTGCCAATTCGCCAAGTACTGGTGAATTCACAGTGAAATACGGCTGCAAAATTGTCCCATAGAGAAGTGATGGTTAATCTATTCAGTTCGACACACTTCAGTGACCCAGCAGTGAATAGTGAATTCACCTCAGGGTCAGCAAATTGGCATCGCCAAAGCGCGTCAAAGTGTGCTGAACTAGAAAGCACTGAAATTTCACTGGAATTTCAGAGCTTTCTGAATAACCCATTTGGCCTAAAACACCATTAACTGCCAAAGGAAAAAAAAAGGGCTACTCACCAATGTAGTCTTCTGCAGTGGGAAAGATTAAGATACAAAGAGCCAAATTGCATTCTTCAAGCAAAAACGCACGCGCAACACGTGAATTTGTGCGCCAAGCATTAAACGTTAACGTGTGGAAATCAACGCTGGAATTACAATCCTCGCGCATTTTTACATCCGTCGAGCAATAACGCACGTTAAACGGACGCACACAAATGCGCGCGCAGTAACGTTGCACGCAGAAATCAGTGTGCGGACTGTTTTTTTTTCACACGATTCAGCCAATCAGAATTAAGAACCACAATTATCTCATGTTAAGTTTTTGCGCCTGTCAAAGTCAATCTGAGCATATATGCTGCAGCAATAATAAATGCACACACAACTTCTCCATTTTATTGGTTTGGTATGAGTAGAATGTGTAACTATACTTTGCTGCATTTTTTTTTTTTTTGGGCTGGTGTATTTGGGTTCGGCCAGGTTGATAGAATTTGCCATTAACACCAGCTTTTAGGAGTTGCTAAAATTATGCGCGCAACGGCTATGCGTTAATTCATGCGCATAGATTGTAATACCATCCACGTACCAGTGCACATACGCATTTGCGGTCACAATGTTAAGTATAGGACGCGCTGTAAAGTACGCTCACGCAGGTTCACCCGCGGTAGACGATTACGTGCGTTTGTTGCGCTGACAATGTAATACGACATTAAGCGCAAATGGTTTTACCCTTCGCGTTAATGTTTTTTTGCGAAGATTGTAATTTGGCCCAAAGCCAACACTACCTGCTCTGTAGTCTTCAGAATCTGGATGTCCACTTCACAGCCACATGCGGCTGTTCGTTCCAGACTCCCTGCTCAAATAAACTTACAAAAAAATAAATAAGGGAACAGGTTAAAGTTAAGATAAACAAAGAAGTATATAAAATGATGAATAGGATGAAGAATAAGTAAGATGTTACATATCGTTGCTGATGGTGCTGATGGCTACTTCCAGGAGGATAATGCACAATGTCACAAAGCTCAAATAATATCAAAATGGTTTCTTGAACATGACAATAAATTCACTGTACTCCAATGGCCTCCACAGTCACCAGATCTCAATCCAATAGCGCACCTTTGGGATGCGGTGGAACAGGAGATTTGCATCATTGATGTGCAGAGAAGAAATCTGCAGCAACTGTGTGACGCTATCATGTCAATATGGACCAAAATTTCTGAGGAATGTGTAGAAAACCTTGCTGAATCTATGCCACAAAGAATTAAGGCAGTTCTGAAGACAAAAGGGGATTGAACGCGGTACTAGCAAGGTGTACCTAATAAAGTGGCCGGTGAGTGTATGTTTCCTGTACATTTTTAGGATAGGTGGGATTAAAATCGCTGCTAAATTCTGCATGTACACTATATTGCCAAAAGTATTCGCTCACCCATCCAAATAATCAGAATCCGGTGTTCCAATCACTTCCATGGCCACAGGTTTATAAAATCAAGCACCTAGGCATGCAGACTGTTTTTACAAACATTTGTGAAAGAATGGGTCGCTCTCAGGAGCTCAGTGAATTCCAGCGTGAAAATGTGATAGGATGCCACCTGTGCAACAAATCCAGTCGTGAAATTTCCTCGCACCTAAATATTCCACAGTCAACTGTCAGCTGTATTATAAGAACGTGGAAGTGTTTGGGACCGACAGCAACTCAGCCACGAAGTGGTAGGCCACGTAAACTGACGGAGCGGGGTCAGCGGATGCTGAGGCGCATAGTGCAAAAAGGTCACCAACTTTCTGGAGAGTCAATCGCTACAGACCTCCAAACTTCATGTGGCCTTCAGATTAGCTCAAGAACAGTGAGCAGAAAGCTTCATGGAATGGGTTTCCATGACCGAGTAGCTGCATCCAAGCCATACATCACCAAGTGCAATGCAAAGCGTTAGATGCAGTGGTGTAAAGCACACCGCCACTGGACTCTAGAGCAGTGGAGACACGTTCTCTGGAGTGATGAATCACGCTTCTCCATCTGGCAATCTGATGGACGATTCTGGGTTTGGCGGTTGCCAGGAGAACAGTACTTGTCTGACTGCATTGTGCCAAGTGTAAAGTATGGTGGAGGGGGGATTATGGTGTGGGGTTGTTTTTCAGGAGCTGGGCTTGGCCCCTTAGTTACAGTGAAAGGAACTCTGAATGTTTCAGCATACCAAGACATTTTGGACAATTCCATGCTCCCAACTTTGTGGGAACAATTTGGAGCTGGCCCCTTCCTCTTCCAACATGACTGTGCACCAGTGCACAAAAGCAAGGTCCATGGATGACAGAGTCTGGTGTGGATGAACTTCACTGGCCTGCACAGAGTCCTGACCTCAACCCGATAGAACACCTTTGAGATGAATTAGAGCTGTGACTGAGAGCCAGGCCTTCTCGTCCAACACCAGTGTGTGACCTCACAAATAAATACGCTTCTTGAAGAATGGTCAAAAATTCCTATAAACACAATCCTAAACCTTGTGGACAGCCTTCCCAGAAGAGTTGAAGCTGTTATAGCTGCAAAGGGTGGACCGACGTCATATTGAACCCTATGGATTAGGAATGGGATGTCACTTAAATTCATATGCGGGTCAAGGCAGGTGAGCGAATACTTTTGGCAATATAGTGTATATGTGCTTCCATACAGTATGTTGAAACTATTAACTGCATGTAGGAAAAAATCATTAATCACGGTGAGATCCCAGGTAACCAGTCATGATTAGGCAATTGATTTCCTTCAGGCAACATCTATATCAGCACGTTCCCTGGTTTCCTTGTGCATAAAGGAGTAACATATGTCTGGGAACGGCAGGAAAATCTGGTAACCTGATATATTGGCTTAATGATAGAAAGTGTCAGCCTGATGAATTTGTGCATGCAAGTGTGAAAGATGCTAGTTTGAGATATATACATTATCAGGTCTATTCAAAGAAAGGTGAAACTCAGGAGAAGTGGCAGAAGAGAGCAATCTAGACCAAATAGCGGATTTGGAAAGTGAGATAAATGGGAGACTTTTTCTGGTTTGGCTGTTTTGACCTAGAATTTTCACTTCTCCAGTCATTTGGCTTTTTATTGGATAACAATCATCAACTCTGGGAGTACTTAGCGATAGCATAGAATTTGGACCTGCTTAGTAATTTAGCAGTTGAATAAATAAAGGAATATTCTTGTTGTGTGCAATTGTACCATGAATATGTTCTATTTAATACCAAACTACATCATGATTCTCTCTACATTTTTGGAAAGATTTGCTTCTTTAACCACTGAAGGATGAAGGTTTTTTCCCAATATGCATGCCTTAATGAGTAAATTGATATGGTAATTTTTGCTCTGTATAGGTTTCACCATAATTCTTCTTTTTCTTCTTGACTGTACCCATACATTTAATAAATAAGGCCTATAAGGCAAATGATGGTGCAGGCAGTTAACCATTAGCAGCTCCCTATCTCTATCAATCATCTCTAATGTCAATCAAATAACCATTTCTGTCGATATTGAGCTGCTATATTTAATAGATTTCCTGAGTAATCGGAACTTAAATTAGTTTAATTTTTTCCACATACAGAGGATTTGCACTGTTTTTTTGTGAAGCCCTTTCAAATAATGAATGTAACATGCTTATTTAGAGGCTGCAGTGGCATCCAACTCCTTAGTGACTGAGGAAGTATGCCTCTCATTGAGTTCAGGTGCATCGTACCCATATCGAACGTTAATGCATACTGTCATGGAGCTGATGTAACGCTCCATGCTTCAAACCCCAAGAGACTTTATGTTCATTTATATCGTGTGGTTTTAAATATATTTTACATCGTTTGGTTTTAATTTAATTTAGTTTAGTGTAAAATAGCATAGCTTTGGTTTTAAAAATACTTATATTCCTGTAGGTAAATGTGTTTTGTGTATACAGTAAACAAGCTTTACTGCTGTGTAATTTATGCACCAGGGCTTTTCCCATTATCTAGCTGCATGTTTAATTCAAGGGATCTCTGATAGTGTGTGTTTAATCTGATGTGTTAGAACAATGGATTATACAAATGTTGTGTGAGCTGAAGGCTAAAGAATGTAAAGAATGTTTATTGTAAATAACTGACATAATGTAATTAGTATGGGTAGGACGAGGTGCGTCATTTTATGCAAATTATGACTGTTGGACTTCAGCATAAATGGTGGCGTTTGGTTCAATAAAAGGTCAGAGAACTCTCAGAGCTCAGAGAGAGAGAATCCTGTTTTAAAGCATACAGCCGCGCCTGGTGTCTTTATTTCAGCGACGCTACACTATACACTATCACCCTCAGAAGGTACCGAGCGGCCTTCTGGAGATTCCTAACGGCTCCAGGGCAGAGGAACAGAAGCAGGCGGGTCAAGCTGATCGAGGCGCTGAGGACAGTGCTCCCAGTAGCCGGGCTGACCGCAACGAAGGGGTGTCTGGAGAGTCAGGACAGATGGAAGGGAATGGTTCCATCACACATACCTCCCTATAACTTTCTGAGGTTGAAATGTAAACATATTTTTCTCAAAAATTACACCACATTTGATTCAACCTGTTTTATCATTAAATCTATTAAGGCGACATTATGGCAATGATATTCACATTTCAAGAAAAAAATTATTATCTAATATATAGCTATTTTCAGATTGCTACAGATTGGATCTGCTGGACAGACCTGCAGCTATAATTAATGTTACATCACACCACCCTCTTCTCTCTCTCCATACATAAACAAATGCCCCATATTTTACAAATTAATAGTCTCCACTTATGCTGTACATCTGGTTGCACTTAATCGATTTCTTGGTGTATTTAGAATTTAAAAATACGAGTCACTGAGATTTCACATCCCATAGCTCCTGACAACTACTTTAGTGGACCCTGGCACAGTCATCAGATCCTTGCCCTCCTTTCTCCTCCTTTTTACCACGTATCCTTCATATGTGACATTATAGCTCTGTTGTGTTATAATTCTTTTATACAGCTATACACAACAACACATGACGGATAGATACTATTTGGACATCATAAATACTATTTTTGTTTTCCATCATGATCGAGCCCATTGTTTATCACTTATTGTTCTTCAGATGTGTGTCTTCGTACTGTTGCCTTTGTTTTCTCTTGTTACTTGACATGGTTATTTAACTATCTTGTCTACTAATACAATCTTATTTTTGATGACATGGTGTAAATATTTACCCTTTTGCCTACTGACTACTTTTTTACTGCAAGCTTTTCATAGAGCTTATACTGTTTTGACAATGATCTACATGGCCTCTCTAGACCAAATGATCAGCTCCTTTTTTGGATTCCAGTACCACCTATACGCAGATGGCACTCAAATATACATCTCCTCCCTGATCTCTCTCTTGCTCTTCAGGATCGAGTCATTTACCGTCTCTCTGCTGTCTCGAATTGGATGTCTTCCCGCTCCTTAAACTCAATCTTGCTAAAACTGAAATTCTGGTTATTCCTTTCTCCAAGAAAAACCCAATGCCACCTATCTCTCTATGAGTAAATGGAATTCTCATTAGCTCGACACTTCAAGTTCACTGCCTTGGTGTCACTTTCGATTTAGACCTAACATTCTCTCACCACATTTATTTATTTTATTTATTTATTTATTTATAAAGGATTTTACCAGGAAGGATACATTGAGATTTCTCTCGTTTTCAAGTATGTCCTGGGTTCAAGAACATGGTTGCAGAAATACAAAGTAGTAAAATGCAAGAAATTAACACAAAACAAATATACAGATTAACAGAAAATAAATATGTAGGAAATATAGTCACTATGTTACATGTTTACAGGTGCATTCCTTATTGAGGTATGTTAATATGGAGCTCTTAAGGGACTTTAGACTGGGGGAAGATTTGATGGCGTCTGGGAGGTTATTCCATAATTGTGGTGCTCTGTAGGAAAATGAGGATCGAGCCACTGTCTTTTTGTATTGTGTTATTGCAATTAACCACTTGGCTGCTATGGACGTGCTCAGCGCGTCCAGCCAAGTGGTTCTCCTGTGCTATGGACGCGCTGAGTGCGTCCTTGCACAGGAGGCAGCAATCTACCGGATTCCGGCGGATTGCTGCGCCCCCCCGGCGCAGGCTGACATCTTGGATGCCAGCGGCAGCGCAATGACATCTAATTCAGGCCCCCCGCCTGTGCGGAGGAGGTGCCTGAAAGGGAGGGGGAGGTCCTTCGGACCTCTCTCCCTCCCGATCGCCGGGGTGCACAGGGTTAATCCAGGCACCGTTTGGAAGGGCACAGCCTGCCCTTCCAAACGGTGGCTGTCATTAACCCCTGGGGAGCCGGATCACGATTCGGCGCTGAAAAGCGCTGGATCGTGATCCTCTCCCAGAGCTGGCCGACATCTTGGATGTCGGCCAAGCCTCCAGGAACTCCCCCTGGAGTTAACCCCTAGCTGAACCCCCTATCTCCCGATCCGTGGCAGCTATGGGGTTAATGTTTGATATCGTTGGATCGGCCAGAGCATGGCCTTTCCAACGATACCAAACATGAAAGTGAAAAAAGTTTTTCAAAAAAATTAAAATTACAAATAAAAAAATATTTTAAAAACAATTATAAAAAAAAATAAACAAGTTTTTTTTGTTTTGTTAATGCAGCAATATTGTTCCCATTTCAATTATAATGTGAACAATGATGCTGCACTAACGATTTTTGTATGCGGTGCGTTTGTTAAAAATAGCGACATTTTCCCCAACAAAAAAATGTAACGAGTCCCCATTTCTAATTTTTTTAACAAGCGCACTCCATAGAAAATATAACCGCAAACGATCGCATGTTAAAATGTGAAAAAAAACACTTTACACATAATAAATTATTGAAAATTCAAATTTTATTGCATTTTTTGTTATAATATACAGACAGGACATGACGTATACATATAATAATGACATATTATGAATCTGCCAAGTCTGCCAGAAAGAACAATATATAATATGTCTGGGTCATATATCAAAATATGGCTTCAAAACGCGGTTAAACATGATGAGCGAAAGCAGTAAAAATTACCTCAGCACAGAGGTGTGAAAAGCCTCAGCAGCGAAAGGGTTAAGGTGCCGGTCCTGGATCGGAGGTTATAGGATGAGGGAACTGCTGAGGGAAGCAGCCTATTCAGGTAGGGTGGTAACTTCCCAGAAAAGCACTTAAAGACCAGGTTGGAAAGGTGAAGAGTGCGTCTAGATTCCAGCGACAGCCAGTTTAGTTCTTTTAACATGTCACAATGGTGGGTCATGTAGTTACATTGTAGCACAAAGCGACAGAATGAGTTATACAATGTAGTAAGTTTCTGGAGGTGCGTTTGCGGGGCGGCTGCATACACTACATCTCCGTATTCAATAGCTGGCATAAGCATTTGTTGTACAATCTGCTTTCTTAACGCAGGGCTCAGGCAGGATTTGTTTCTGTACAGGGCACCTAGTTTGGGATAAATTTTAGATGAAAGTTTTTCAATGCGGGGGCCAAAGGATAGATTTGGGTCTAACCACATACCTAGATATTTGAGAGAAGTGACTGTGGTCAGCGTGCCATTCGATTTTGTCCTGACACATAGATGGAGTGTTTGCAATTTGTGTCGTTTAGGTGCTGTTCCAAAGAGCATTGTAACAGTTTTGTCAGCATTTAGAAAAAGTTTGTTATCTTTGATCCACATCCAGACAGTGACCAAATCCTGTTACTATCAACTCAAGAACATTGCCCGTGTCCACCCCAAGATACCGCGAAAGTGCTGGTTCATGCTCTTGTTATTTTATGACTTCATTACTGCAACTCGCTCCTTATTGGCCTCCCCAACTCCCGTATTGGCCATTTGCAATCTTTAATGAATGCAGGTGCCAGGCTTATTCTTATCACCAGAAGCACCTCACGTACCTCCCCCCTCTGCCAGTCCCTCCATTGGCTTCCTGTACATTTGAGGATACAGTTTAAAATACTCTAGCTCAGGCCTCAAAATTTCCATTCGCCTGCTCGCATTTGGCGAGTGGAAATTACATGAGGGCGAGTGGAAATGCAGAGGTAGGCAGGGCAGGATAGAGGTTAGGTGAGGCAACTAGTGGAGAGTAACTCTTAAGGCTTGGCTAGTAGCTTGGGACTTGAAATTTTGAGCCCTGCTCTAGTTTATGGTCAAACCGCTCAATAACTCAACTCTTATATGTCTTTGTTACTCCGCAAGCATGTCCCATCTAGACAACTCCAGTCATTGCGCAATCTCTGCTTGTCCTCTGTCTACACCCGCGAAGAGGAGGAGGAGGGGGTGAGGAGGACGAGGGGGAGGAGGGGGGAGGAGGGGCGAGGGGGAGGAGGAGGAACGACTATGTAATTGCTGGCTTTTAGCGTCCACCACACTCAGAAGAGCGCAGGCTTTGTCAAGCCCGAACATATTGGGAGAAACACATTGTGTTCTTCAAAGTGTGTGTGGATGGTGAGAGTCGGCAATTACAAGAGCAGGACAGATGACTGGAAGATCGGAAATAGCAAAGGGGAAGGGCAAACCACACAGTGATACTAGAGCAGAGGTTCAAGACTACCTTTCATTTAATGCTGGTCAGACTGAGGGTTTTGTGGACTGCCTTACCGACACCAATTTTTTTCTGCTTCTAGCTTGTTGCCCTCATTCATTGTATGTCAAAATCTTACGGATGAATGAATATGACTTTTTGTAATGAATTTTCTATGATTTCTTTGAAGAAAGGTTTTTATATATTTTTGTTATTGTAATAAAAGTACTTTTTGAAACAGCCTCGATATGTCCATTGTCATTATCAGCAGTGCATCTGTACCTGGTCTGTCTGGGATCCTACACATACATAAGTATTTATCCTCCCTGATATGATTAGCGTTGGAGTAGCACTTCAAGCTACTCTGTGTTTGTGAGTGCATTTTTTTCCCCGCTGTGTTAAATTCAATTATTTTGTTATTCGAGACTGTTTGCACACTGTTCTGTATAGCTTTTGCTTTATATGCAGATATGGAATAATTGTCTAATGTCAAACATGCAACATTTACAGGGTTATCCAAAGAGATTCGAAAAGTCACCGCACGTTCGGTGACTTTTCGTTCTCTTCAATTCGGTTCCTTTTGCCGATTGCATTTCGGTGACCCTGCGGTGTATTCAGCAAACAGCACAGGGTCCCCGAATTGCAGGGAAAAGCTGCCGCAAACCTGACGAAAACTAACCGAATGCACGCTGAAAACAAGCAAAAACATCTGGATTAACCTTCGAAAAAGCCGAACAGGAGCCGAACAGGAGCCGAAAGGGAGCCGAATCACACAGAGCCGAAGCAGCTGTGACGTAGAGGAGGCAGTGAATAAATTAGAAAAACCATTTGTATGAATCTGGGAAAATGAAACGCTGTTTGCAAAGAAACTACTGAGCGAAAATGTCTGAAATTTTCACAGGAGGTCCAGGGAATGATAATAAAGAGGGCTGTTACAAAAAAAATAAGTAAACTGAAAAAAAAAAAAAAAAAATCGGACTTTTAATTTTTTTTTAAAAATTCAGAAAAATGCTTAAAGTATCCTAAAAAATCTATAAATAAAGAGACTTTTTGCTGCAGAATTTTATAATGAACGGTTTATTAGATATTGAATTAAAACGGGAATATTTTTAACATTGAAGCCTATGGGATTCTCCTGAATAAATTTGCCGAATTAAACCACCGAATGACAGGGCATTAGGGGAACCTTTCACTGCTGGTTTGTGTTCTCTGAATAGACGAAGCAGTGCTTTTTCATGGGGATTTCACTGCCCTCGAACAGGGACCGAACAGGCACCGTATGTGCAGGCAATTCGCCAGGATTTGGCGAATTGCCTGCTCTCTGGATAGCCGAATGGCCAGGAAAGGTAACCGAACCCTGATTTTCAGCGTTCGGTTACCTTTCTCAAGCAATTCGAATCTCTTTGGATAACCCTGTTAGAGGGTTATTCAGAGAGCACCGAAATGTCACTGACAATTTGAAACGCTGTTTGCAAAAAAACTTCTGGATGAAAATGTCTGGAATTAACATATAAGGTCATATGAATAATAATAAAAAGGTCTGTTACAGAAAAAAAGCCTGCTATTTTAAAAAAAATCAGAAAAAAAATTGCTTAAAAAAATAAATAGACTTTTTGCTGCAGATAAAAAGAATAAATAGTTTAATACATATTGAATAAGAACCGGAATATTTTTAACATTGAAACCTATGGGATTCACCTGATTAAAGCTGCCGAATGAAACCAACAAACACCGGGGCATTTCTCTGACATTTCACTGCTGTTCGGTGTTCTCTGAATAAAATAACCATTGCATCTCTATGGTGATTTCACTGCTGCTGTACAAGCACTGTATTTCCCTGGCAAGTTGCCAAAATTTGGCAAACTGCCTGCTTTCATCATATATATATATACTATATTGCCAAAAGTATTCGCTCACCCATCCATATGCGAGTCAAGGGAGGCGAGCGAATACTTTTGGCAATATACAGTGTCAAGAAAAAGTATGCCTTTGGGATTACGTGGAGTTTTGCATGAATTGGTCATAAAATGTGCTCTGATCTTCATCTAAGTCACAACAATTTGAAAAACACAGTCTGCTTAAAATAATACAACACAAACATTATATGTTTTCATGTTTTTATTGAACAGAACATTTAAACATTCACAGTGCAGGGTGGAAAAAGTATGTGAACCTTTGGACTTAATAACTGGTTGACCCTCCTTTGGCAGCAATAACCTCAACCAAACGTTTCCTGTAGTTGCAGATCAGACCTGCACAATGATCTGGAGTAATTTTGGACCACTCCTCTTCACAAAACTGTTTCAGTGTAGCAATATTCTTGGGATGTCTGGTGTGAATCGCTCTCTTAGGGTCATGCCGCAGCATTTCAGTCGGGTTGAGGTCAGGACTCTGACTGGGCAACTGCAGAAGGCGTATTTTGTTTTGTTGAATTACTTGTATGCTTTGGGTCATTGTCCTGTTGCATCACCCATCCTCTGCGGAGCTTCAGTTGGCAGACAGATGGTCTTACGTTTTCCTGCAAAATGTCTTGATAAACTCTGAAATTCATTTTTCCATCAATGACAACAATCCGTCCAGGCCCTGAGGCAGCAAAGCAGCCCCAAACAATGATGCTCCCTCCGCCATGTTTTACAATGGGGATGAGGTTTTGATGTTGGTGTGCTGTGCCTTTTTTTCTCCACACATAGTGTTGTGTGTTTTTTCCAAACAACTCAATTTTGGTTTCATCTGTCCACAGAATATTTTGCCAGTAGTGCTGTGGAACATCCAGGTGCTCTTTTGCAAACTTCAAAAGTGCTGCAATATTCTTTTTGGACAGCAATGGCTTCCTCCGTGGTGTCCTCCCATGTACTCCATTCTTGTATAATGTTTTCCTTATTGTAGATATGTCAACAAAAATGTTAGCATGTGCCAGAGATTTCTGCAAGTCTTTAGCTGACACTCTAGGATTCTTCTTTACCTCATTAAGCATTCTGCGCTGTGCTCTTGCAGTCATCTTTACAGGACGACCACGCCTAGGGAGAGTAGCAACAGTGCTGAACTTTCTCCATTTGTAGACAGTCTGTCTTACGGTGGAAACATGAGCATCAAGGCTTTTGGATATACTTTTGTAACCCTTTCCAGCTTCATGCAAGTCAACAATTCTTGATCGTAGGTCTTCTGAGAGCTCTTTTCTGCGAGGCATGGCTCACATCAGGCAGTGCTCCTTGAAACCAGTAAACCCAAAACTGGTGTGTGTTTTTAAAGGGCAGGACAGCTTTCAGCAACACATCCAATAATATCACACTGATTGGACTCAAGGTTGGCTCACTCCTGGCTCCAATTAGCTCTTGGATAAGTCATTAGGCTAGAGGTTCACATACTTTTCCCACCCTGCACTGTGAATGTTTACATGTTATGTTCAATAAAAACATGAAAACATATAATGTGTGTGTTGTATTATTTTAAGCAGACATACAGGGTTATCCAAAGAGATCCGAATTGCTTGAGAAAGGTAACCGAACGCTGAAAATCAGCGTTCGGTTACCTTTCCTGGCCATTCGGCTATCCAGAGAGCAAGCAATTCGCCAAATACTGGCGAATTGCCTGCACATACGGTGCCTGTTCGAGGGCAGAGAAATCCCCATGAAAAAGCACTGCTTCGGCTATTCAAAGAACACAAACCAGCAGTGAAAGGTTCCCGAAATGCCCTGCCATTCGGTGGTTTAATTCGGCAAATTTATTCAGGAGAATCCCATAGGCTTCAATGTTAAAAATATTCCCGTTTTAATTCAATATCTAATAAACCGTTCATTATAAAATTCTGCAGCAAAGAGTCTCTTTATTTATAGATTTTTTAGGATACTTTAAGCATTTTTCAGATTTTTTTTTTTTTTTTTTTTAAAGGTCCGATTTTTTTTTGATTTTTTTTTCAGTTTACTTATTTTTTTTGTAACAGCCCTCTTTATTATCATTCCCTGGACCTCCTGTGAAAATTTCAGACATTTTCGCTCAGTAGGTTCTTTGCAAACAGCGTTTCTTTTTCCCAGATTCATACAAATGGTTTTTCTAATTTATTCACTGCCTCCTCTACGTCACAGCTGCTTCGGCTCTGTGTGATTCGGCTCCTGTTCGGCTCCTGTTCGGCTCCTATTCGGCTTTTTCGAAGGTTAATCCAGATGTTTTTGCTTGTTTTCAGCGTGCATTCGGTTAGTTTTCGTCAGGTTTGCGGCAGCTTTTCCCTGCAATTCGGGGACCCTGTGGTGCTTGCTGAATACACCGCAGGGTCACCGAAATGCAATCGGCAAAAGGAACCGAATTGAAGAGAACGAAAAGTCACCGAACGTGCGGTGATTTTTCGAATCTCTTTGGATAGCCCTGTGTGTTTTTCAAATTGTTGTTGTGACTTAGATGAAGATCAGAGCACATTTTATGACCAATTCATGCAAAACTCCACGTAATCCCAAAGGGTTCACATACTTTTTCTTGCCACTGTAGTGTATATATAGTATATGTGTGCACATACATATTCACATAGAAGCAAATCATAACTTTGATTTAAAGTGCAAATTACCACCTCTCTCTATCTCTATATGTATTTCTCTTGCTTTAATGCAGATTTGATTAGCATTTTTCATTAATTCAAACATTTTCATGGTTGGAGTTGCTTTTTGCCACAGATGTTTTAAAACTGATCTATAGCTCAAAGCACATGGATTAATTAGTGAGCCTGACTGTGTGGCAAGTTATTTAAATTGGCGTTTGATTCACAAGGAGTCTGGACAGTAATAGGCAGGAAAATCATAGCTGTTTGCACAGCTCATTGAATGAGACCTATCGTTTCAAATTTTAGTTAATTTAAGCTGAATGAATTTGAGTGAGTACATAAAAGACCTATGGGCATATTTCTGAAAATGGAACTGAAACATGGCTGAGGCAATTAATGGAGTCCAACAGAGGTAATGAGAAATCGATCTTACCCTAGGATGTTATAGATCTTTATATATTTTATCATATGTTCATGGCAGTTGGGAAGGAAAGGGTTGAGCTGCACAGTTTGTTCTAAATGAATTTAGTATTCTAGAAGAAAAATATGATAAACAAATATATTATGTTGGGCATAAGCCTATTTCTAAATTAGGGCAGTCTGTTTAGGCAATTTGTATAAAACATACAAAAATGTCATCTGCGCTTATTCCCATTATACTGTGTGAAACAAAACGCAATTAGAAGCTTTGGTTTCTGTTAATGGCCATTAAAAGATTAAGCTCACCCGCCAAAGGTCAAGGCACCTCTAGTGAGGGTGAGTCCTATACAAAAAATGAAGCCACAGGCTGCTGTGTAGCCAACTATAACTTGCCCATGCTGCTTGTCAGTCATGAGGTAGACTGGTGGGCTTTTAGGCAACTAGGCAATTGCTTGGGCTGCTTATTCATATTATAGGGATCCTGAGACTCATACTTAATTTCTTTTCTCATTTTCTTGCGTGGAAAAAATACAGTGCTATTTTGATTTGATTTATTTGCTTTTATATTAGTTAATACTTCAATCACTTGAATTTTTCTTTACTATATTGGAAAACTCACTATCTTTTCATACACTTTAGGGGTTTATCACTACCCTCTGAATTGGCCCTGAATTGCACAGAATGGTGAATTTCAGTGTTTGGTGTAATTTCGGAGCAATTTGTCTATTCACTAAGTTGTCAATTCTCAAAATTACAGGCAATTGACAGCAAAAATCAGTGCATTTCGTCTCACTTCGGCAAAGTTTGGTTGCAGCACAATTGTCCGATAAAAGACTACCGGTGTCTTCTATTTACAACCAAAGGGAGTTTAATTGAAATCAAATAAACAAATATAGAGTAACTCCCAACTCAAAACGATATAGTGTATACAGCACTCACACAATAATGAAGACTCCAAATCCTAAGAACACAGGCATGGATATATATGATCACAGGCATAGATACATACAAAATTTTGAAACTAGTTAGCTAGGGTCTTTTTTGGAGGTTGTAGATTTTGGGGATTGAACTACGAAAAAGTGTGTTTTTACCTTTTTTCATCATATTTCATATTTTTTTATAGTAAATAGGATATGATGGAAAAAATGGTAATTTTAGAAAGTCCATTTAATGGTGGGAAAAACAGTATATAATATGTGTGGGTTGCATAAACGATTAAGAGGAAAATTTGACCTAAACACTAACAGTGCAGAAACGTAAAAACAGCAGCGGGCATTAAAGATGGATTTTTCTAAAACCGCCCCGTCACTAAGGGTTTGTCCCCCTAGCTGCCACAGATTGGGAGATAAGGGGATCCAAAGGATCCCCTATCTCCACTTGGCAACTAAGGGGATAACTGGCCAACTGACGTCCTCACATATATGTTGAGGATGTCAGTGGGTGGGGGGGTGACCCGGAGGCTTGGCTGACATCCAGGATGTCAGCCACCTCTAGGTTTGAATCGCGATCTGGCAGCGAAATAGTTAATGTTATACACCACTGAAATGCGGAGACTTTCCCCTTTCCAGTCGTGCATAAAGCATCTTTCTACCTTCAATGGTTGAGGAGATAGAGGGCTCTGAAGGATCCCCCCTCCCCTTCCTGAATGTTTTGTCAGGTTCGTGCCAGGAAGGAGCCATGGCACGGCCTCAGTGTGATGTTATATTCCCAAGCGCTGGGGGTGAGCAGGCAGAAAGACACTGGAGACAGTATATGCACAACAAAGCTTGTATTGTGGGAGGGTTCACAGCAAACAGTCCAGCATAGAACAGATAGTAACACAGGGAAGTGGATGGTGGGCCACGTAGACTCTCGCTAGTTCCTCTTGAGAGGAAGCAGGAGCCTTTGGTAACAGTACCTGATAGAAGGTCTTCCTCCAGGAGAGAGCTTGAGAACTGGAAGCCACTTGAGAGTCTCTGGACCCACTGGATAGTGGGCCACGCAGTGGATCTTCCAGCAAGCAGGAACCATGTAATGCAGACACAGCAAGGATGGAATACCTGGCGTACACGGCAGAGCGGAATATACAGGAAACATACAATAACAAGAGGGAGCTCTCAGGACCTCTGACATCAGGAAGGGATAACACAAAAGAGCAAAGGGACGTGTGTCTGGTTTTATGCAGAATCCTCAGGTTCAGACACAGGAGTTAACCCTTAGGTGGGAAGCAGGTATAGAGAGCTAGTGACCCAGGCTGGCCACAACAGGCTTTCAGGACTAAGGCATGACAATTTTACTGCAGGCGCCGGTAGGCTTCCACCCTGCCAGAACTCCGTGGGTGCCGGCGAGGGAGGTAAGTATCAGGTGGGAGGGAGGTTAGGCGACCCTGATGTACTATGTATGTCCGCGGGTCTAAGGGGGACTTCCCAATTGGATGTACATAGTACATCAGCGGTCGCGAAGGGGATAAAGACCATTCATTCTTTTTATTTTTGCAAAAAAGCTTTTTATTTTTTATGGCTTAAAAGACCTTTTTGTTTTTTTCAGACGACTTTTTTAAATTTTTTATTCAGTGTTCTGCCAATAGAAGACATTATAGTCTTCTATGTGAGAATTTTGCTGCTGCTGAATAACTGTGAATTGCACTGTATTTCGCTGTCATTTGCCTGTATTTGGCGAATTGTCAGCTTAGTGAATAGACGAATTGCTCTGAATGTCATGACGCTAAACCAGGGTGTGCAGGGGAAGCATAGGAACACTTGTGTCTGCACCACCTTGGCTGTGACCTTTCCTGCAGCAGACTCCATAGATCCACACTAGGTATTCCATCCTGCCCCACCTAAGTGAGGCCTCAGGACCCCATCAATTAGCCGTGCTTGCTATTAAAGGAAGTCACACCACTGCAACAGTGCTTCAGCATTGCTCATGTTTTGGTGTTTCCATGACACTGTGTATCCTGTGTGTCTTACCTGTGTAACTGTGTCTTGCTCCTCCTGTGAACCTGTGAAATTATTGTAAATAAACCCCCTCATATTTACCCCAACCTGCTGTCTGCTGTAATTTAAGCTCTGCTACCTAAACCCTGCACGCACACTGACACCAAAATTGCCCCGAGTGGTGAAATTTACCGTTAGGTGCAATTTGTGGCCAATTCAGAGGTTAGTGAATAATCCCCTTTGTTTTATAAGGTAAAATGAGATCAATATTGTTTGTATACATTAGGCCTGTACATGAGTAAAATGTTTGAAACCACTTTTTGTCCATCTTGTTTTGTTGTGTCCTGTCATATGTTGTTATCAGATATAAATTTAAATTAGCAAGCTCATTATCATGTACCTGTATGCTTAACATTTGCCATCTTGCTGGAATCTTTCTCCAGTAAATATATGTTTAAAACCAAAAAGTGATAAATAAATAGACATAACATTAACCCCTTCACCACCAAGTGATTTTCCAAAAATCCATTGTCAGGAATCAGCTGTTTTTTGAAAAATAGTTTTTAAATAATTATACAGAAAGAACTATTTGGGAATATTCCCAGTGTCTGTAATAATCTATTTGGAAGGCAGATGGCACCATCTACTGGCTAAATGGAGTTAAACTAGTTTGAGCTGCAGCTCGTGGTTCCCTGCATCGGCTGCTGAAAGCCTGATATGTCAGGGCATTCATCAACTGATTTTAAACAGTTTTAGCACCTTTTGCGTTATGCCTACAGAGCTAAAACTTTGGGGGCACCTTTTGCACCTGAAAAGCAAACAAAATTATTTTGCAGCAAATTTTATTTGTTTTTGTCCTACAGAGCAGCAGATCAAGATAACTTGCTATAGGTACCTGATGGTGCCTTTGATGTCCCGAGTTATCTCAATCTCGGCAGAGAAGGGGTTAATTATTTCTACAGTAAGAAATAGTTGGGAACATTTCCAATGTATTTCTTATTGTAATAACATATTTGGCACGCAGATGGCACAATGTGCTGGCCAGAAGAAGTTACTGCAGGTAGAATTGCATCTCGTGGCTCCTTCATCAACTGGGAGCATCTGTTATATCAGGGCATTCAAAAGCCGTTTTGCCGATTTTAAACTGTTTTAGCACCTTGGGAATAATGCCCACAAGACTGAAACTTTGGAGGCCCCTTCTGAAGCCCAAATGCAAATGAAATTTGTTTGCAACAAACTAATTTAATTTGGACTTTAACAGCACAGCCCCAGATTGTACTACTACCTTCTTTGGCTCCTGTGTCTGCTACCGCTGATGATGTATACAAGGTCACGGTAGCGATGGGGTTAATATTAAAAAATGTTTATGCCTCTCAAAATGTTTGAAATCTAAAATATTGTCATTATTATCATTGTTAGTATAAAGGAGTTATATTGTAAAACTAAAATATCCTCTTTTGTCCCTATTTGGGGACAAATTTCAATCAAGTTGTTAGTGTTAACAAGTAAGCCGTTATGAATAACGTTATGAATTACTTTGTATTTCTGTAACTGTAACACTTCAATGTTCTTGAACCCAGGACATACTTGAAAACGAGAGAAATCTCAATGTATCCTTCCTGGTAAAATCATTTATTTATTTATTTATAAAGAAGAGATCCACTCATTAATACTAACGGTTTATTGGTACTCTACTATTTCTATCTTCTCTCGTGCCTCAGCTTTTGTAGCTACCTAGTACCTACTACTGATGTGGGCAGGCCTATACTCTGCATATGAAGCACTGATGTGGGCAGGCCAATACTCCGTTGTCACTTGTTACTTTTGCTTGCAGCCAGTACTTTCAAAATATATAAGACCAGATAATCTGTGGTTTTAAAAGGACATTCTACTGTTTTTGTTTTAAATATCAACCACCACACAACCCTCTATGGACGCTTGTTATGGCACCACCGTCAGGATCCATCAGTGGCTCCCGAATGAGTCACTAACATAGCTGCTTACTTATACTAGAGCCACTAATAAGGATATTCAAATGGTGAACGTCTGATGCTGTCTTTTGCCAACCAGAATAAGGTACAACGTGTTTATCAAATAGCTATAAACCCTTCATTACCAAGTGTTTTTCTGGAAATCCGCTCCCAGGAACCAATGGATTGTTTAATGATCTCTTAACTATAAAGTGGGACAGATCCCAATATACACCTGTAGATACTCGAGTATACAGCTAAAGTTTGGTGACAAAAATTTACCTTAAAATTGGAGGGGCGCGTTATATTTGAGACATCTGCACCATGTGTAAACATAAAAAAAAACTTGCCTTGCTCTGGATCCCAAGTCTCCTGGAAGTTCCGGTAGTCTCGCTGACGTGAATGCAGGCTCCCTGATGCTTGCAAACACTTCAGGAACTCCCGGATTCGGGAGAGGTGGGATCCATCAGGGTCAGAGGGCAAGCTCGGTTTAAGCCAATCAATCACCTCGCTCGCCTCCGTCGGCCATCTAATCGCTAGTAAAGAAGACGGATGGTCGGCAGCTTCATACTTAGTAACAACTGCAATCATTCTAGAGCAGAGCACCCTGACTTGAGGGGTAGCCTGACTGTGTTGAGAGAACGTGAAAGATTTTAATTGTTTACTGGTACAGTATAATTTTGCGTTATATTCGAGTCTTGAGTATTCTCTCATTTCCATAATAAATCTCTATCCATCACGTTATATTCGGGTCGCGCTATACTCGAGTATCTACGGGTAACTAATGCATAATTTGCCATACTAGTCCCATCTAGCAGACATCTGCTGGGCAAAAAGAGCTAATGCAGATGGGGCTCCAAGCTGCAGCATAAGCATATCTACACGTCAACAGAGATATTCACTTGTAAAAACTGTTGTAGCACCTTGTTTGTCATGTCTAAGGTGCTAAAATTTTGGGGGCACTTTCTGGAATCCATCTGCAAACAAAATTAACTTGCAACAAACTAATTTCATTTACAATGATACAGCATAGTTTCAAAGTGTCTGGATGGAGTAGAGGTAACAACCCTGCTCTATAACCGTGGAGACCCAGTTTCGAATCCCGGCCAGAGCACTTCTCTCCAGTAAGTGTCCTTAGGCAAGACACATAACGATATGGATGTGCCTACCTCACAAAATACTTGTACTTCTCATAGATTGTAAATTCCCTTGGGAACAGGGTCCCCCTGAATCAGGACATCGTCCATGTGTGGTATTGTAATGTATCAACCCCTTGAACACTGAGCTTGTAAAACGCTGCGGAATTTGTGGCGCTGTATAAAGGATAATAATAATAAAAGAAAAGAAATCACAATCTCAGGCTACTTTGTCTGCTACTGCTGGTCGTGTGCATATGATCACGGTTGTGAAGGGGTTAAGAGATTTTAAACAGATGCATAATGTGCTCCTTTTTTCTGTTTTGTCTATGCCAGAGAGAACTTGTTAAAAATATAAGCAGGTAATATACATTATTTTAAAATGCTTCACAAAACTTGATGCAAATCCTTTGTGTGTTGAAAAGATGAATCTATTTTTCAATCAGAATATATATTAAAAGATTGGTAATTTATGATTTCCTCATTCCTCTGAAGATTTTATGGGGGTGATGAGTACAGAGGAAGCAATGATAAAACCAGCTTACTTCCATCATGAACTTCTACATCTTTGTGCCAGTTGATCAGATTGCATTTAGACATCTGGATGTGTCGGGACAGTATAATCCATAGGGTTTTTGCACATCTTATTTAATATGCATTATAATGAACTTGAAGGGCTTTATATCAGCCTTAGGGAAAGTAGTAAACTAGTTTTCAAAGGACATTAGACTCTCTTTTCTTCTTTTTATATCAATGGCCACAGTCTCTTTCATAACCTTGTTCATAGGAATGGATCTTATGTCCTTGATGATCATTTTATTTTGCAGGGTCAGTTGAAAAGGCAAATAACCATTACCTAGCGTAATGTTTTAAATTCCAAGGAGTGCAAAACTAATGTATCAGTGTTGAGCTTTTATTGATATGGTTGGAAAGCATTTTATGGTTTATAACACAGTCTAATTATATAATAAGAATGACTAATATTTCTTGTAACATAGGTCACCTTAGCTTTAAAACGAAATTCATGCTATATTTCCTTTTGAAGACAGATAGGGAAGTGCATTTTTATTCACATTATATTTTATCCATAAGCTGAAGCCAGTTATCAAAACAAATACAGTTTGCAAAAAAAAAACTCAAAAAATGATACAAGATCAAATTGAGATCCACATATAGTGTATTGCCACAGCCGGTTATCCTTCAAGAGATATCATTTAATTAGGACTTTAGCTATTTATTGTCAATGTGCGGGAAATAAAGAGGATTACATTGAGCAAATGTGTCACATTCTTAGAACTGTTCGTGCAGATGAGTTATGGGAAAGAGCTGAGACTTCTTCGAGGTAATTAAACAAAACAAGGTGAATCCTATAACTTGATGTCTAATATGGAAAACTTTAATGTAAGCACTTCCACGAGCAATCAGATGGAGAAACAATATAAAAAAACTAGTGTATCAAACAGAATGTTCCCCTACCTTCAAGTGCAAATATACAGTTGTGCTCAAAGGTTTGCATACCCTTGGAGAACTGGTAATATATGTGCCATTTTTAAGAAAACATGAGTGAGCACGCAATACGCATTTCTTACGGGATTCATATTCCGCTGTAGGTCATAACAGAATGGCACATTCATAAAACATAACAAGGCATCAAACAAAAAAATGAAATGACCCCTGTTCAAAAGTCTGCATACCCTTAGTTCTTAATACTGTGTCACACGCAGTCAGAAATCCATACACATACCCTCACCCCTCCTGAACAGGGCTAAACAAACCAAGATAGCCACTACGTACTGCAGCCTTTGACAGGCAGCAAATGTTGCCCCTGGAAAAGGGCCGTCTGGAGCCATGGCCCCATCCATTCACAGCAGGTATGGTATTCTTGTCACTATAGGCCTTGTAGACCCCAATCCAAACATAGAGCTTATGGTTGTGAGTGTGACCATAGAGCTCTATTTTGGTCTTGTCACTCCAAATTACATTGTGCCAGAAGCTGTGAGGCATGTCAAAGTATTGTCTGGCATATTGCAAACAAGTTTTTTGTGGCATTGGCAAAATAAAGGCTTCTTTCTGGGTAATTCAACCATGCAGCTCATTTTTGCTCAAGTATTGTCATATTGTGCTCCTTGAAACAGGCATACTGTCTTTTTCCAGAGAAGCCTGTATTTCTCCTGAGGTTTAAACACAAGAGCAAAATATTATTGTGTCTATTATAGATAACCACCAATATTGGTGTTAAAATGGATAACCTTCAATAATATAATACATAAAAAATATTTTTGTTGAAAACAATAAAAATATAAGGTGGGGTACCCCGTTCATACTGGTGTGTAACCAATATCACCCCTTCAATCTTAGATGGACCAAAGCTAGTATATATAGTAAATATTGTATGCCTACATTTATCAGCACACTTATTACTAAGTGCTTTCTAGGAGAAAATTACTCCTTAATGTCGCCAAGTCTCCTGGTCATTCAAATACGTACATCATACGAATGCAATTTGATGGATACTATGAAAATTAGGGCTGCAGAAATTAATGATTAATCTGTCGATTAATCATAAATTTTTTTGGTCGATTAAAAATATTTTAATCGACCAGCGGCGCAAAGCACCTGGCGGTGCCGCCGCGTGCTTTGCGCCGCGTGTTCGGCTCCCTGTGAGTGTCTGAAGGCATGGAGCTTTGGACTCTCAACTGGGGGAAACACGTCACCAGCCGAGTTCTCGCAAGATCGCGGCTGGTCACGTGGCTCCCAAGGCGAGCGCCCAAGCTCCATGCCGCCGGACGCTCATAGGGAGCCGAACACGCGGCGGCAGGAGGTGAGCTGGGGGCAGTATATCCATGCGTGCTGGGGGCATATCCATGTGTGCTGGGGGCATATCCATGCGTGCTGGGGGCATATCCATGCGAGCTGGGGCATATCCATGCGTGCTGGGGCATATCCATGTGAGCTGGGGCATATCCATGCGTGCTGGGGGCATTTCCATGTGTGCTGGGGCATATCCATGTGAGCTGGGGCATATCCATGTGTGCTGGGGCATATCCATGTGAGCTGGGGCAATGTCCATGTGTGCTGGGGCAGTATCCATGTGTGTTGGGGCATATCCATGTGTGCTGGGGAATATCCATGTGAGCTGGGGCAATATCCATCTGAGCTGGGGCAATATCCATGTGTGCTGGGGCATATCCATGTGTGCTGGGGCAGTATCCATGTGTTTTGGGGCATATCCATGTGTGCTGGGGCATATCCATGTTAGTTGGGGCAATATCCATGTGAGCTGGGGCATATCCGTGTGAGCTGGGGCAATATCCATGTGAGCTAGGGCAATATCCATGTGTGCTGGGGCATATCCATGTGTGCTGGGGCAGTATCCATGTGAGCTGGGGCAGTGTATCCATGTGTGCTGGGGCATATCCATGTGTGCTGGGGCAATATATCCATGTGTGCTGGGGCAAATCAACATATCCATGCGTGAGCTGGGGCAATATAATAACTTACGTCAGTGCTACAGTTTGAAATTAAGACGTATTTGTGTGAACTGTGAAGTAAAGTCATGGATTGTTGAAACTAACTAGTGTCGGGTTATTGTACAGTGGCAAGAAAAAGTATGTGAACCCTTTGGGATTACGTGGAGTTTTGCATGAATTGGTCATAAAATGTACTCTGATCTTCATCTAAGTCACAACAATTTGAAAAACAAAGTCTGCTTAACATAATACAACACAAACATTATATGTTTTCATGTTTTTATTGAACAGAACATGTAAACATTCACAGTGCAGGGTGGAAAACGTATGTGAACCTTTGGACTTAATAACTGGTTGACCCTCCTTTGGCAGCAATAACCTCAACCAAACATTTCCTGTAGTTGCAGATCAGACCTGCACAACGATCTGGAGTAATTTTGGACCACTCCTCTTCACAAAACTGTTTCAGTGTAGCAATATTCTTGGGATGTCTGGTGTGAATCGCTCTCTTAAGGTCGTGCCACAGCATTTCAATCGGGTTGAGGTCAGGACTCTGACTGGGCCACTCCAGAAGGCGTATTTTGTTTTGTTGAAGCCATTCTTTTGATGAATTACTTGTATGCTTTGGGTCATTGTCCTGTTGCATCATCCATCCTCTGCGGAGCTTCAGTTGGCGGACAGATGGTCTTACATTTTCCTGCAAAATGTCTTGATAAACTCTGGAATTCATTTTTCCATCAATGACAACAATCCGTCCAGGCCCTGAGGCAGCAAAGCAGCCCCAAACCATGATGCTCCCTCCGCCATGTTTTTCAGTGGGGATGAGGTTTTGATGTTGGTGTGCTGTGCCTTTTTTCTCCACACATAGTGTTGCGTGTTTTTTTCAAACAACTCAATTTTGGTTTCATCTGTCCACAGAATATTTTGCCAGTAGTGCTGTGGAACATCCAGGTGCTCTTTTGCAAACTTCAAACGTGCTGCAATATTCTTTTTGGACAGCAATGGCTTCCTCCGTGGTGTCCTTCCATGTACTCCATTCTTGTTTAATGTTTTCCTTATTGTAGATGTGTCAACAAAAATGTTAGCATGTGTCAGAGATTTCTGTAAGTCTTTAGCTGACACTCTAGGATTCTTCTTTACCTCATTAAGCATTCTGTGCTGTGCTCTTGCAGTCATCTTTACAGGATGACCATGCCTGGGGAGAGTAGCAACAGTGCTGAACTTTCTCCATTTGTAGAAAGTCTGTCTTACCGTGGACACATGAACATCAAGGCTTTTGGAGATACTTTTGTAACCCTTTCCAGCTTCATGCAAGTCAACAATTCTTGATCGTAGGTCTTCTGAGAGCTCTTTTCGGCGAGGCATGGTTCACATCAGGCAGTGCTTCTTGAAACCAGTAAACCGAAAACTGGTGTGTGTTTTTAAAGGGCAGGACAACTTTCAGCAACATATCCAATAATATCACACTGATCGGACTCAAGGTTGGCTCACTCCTGGCTCCAATTAGCTCTTGGAGAAGTCATTAGGCTAGGGGTTCACATACTTTTTCCACCCTGCATTGTGAATGTTTACATGTTCTGTTCAATAAAAACATGACAACATATAATGTTTGTGTTGTATTATTTTAAGCAGACTGTGTTTTTCAAATTGTTGTGACTTAGATGAAGATCAGAGCACATTTTATGACCAATTCATGCAAAACTCCACGTAATCCCAAAGGGTTCACATACTTTTTCTTGCCACTGTATATAGTGTATACCACATTTACCATTGACTAATGCAGAGTTGCAATGCAAGCAGATCAGCTAAAAGTAGTTGGATCTGTATGTGCGCTATAATTAATCGAAATTAATCGATTAAAAGAAAAATTGATTAATCGAACGCAAAAATTTTAATCGTTACCAGCCCTAATGAAAATGCATGTGATCCATGCATTATGTGAGTGCAGCATAGTAGAGACTGAGGTCACAAGCGGTACAATAACAATTGCTGCACGAGTGTATGTGCTGTAAATGTTACCAATATTCAGTTGGCCCGTAAACAGTCCTTAGTAATGCTTTCCACATCATGCTTCCACTATTCTGGGCCCATATCATTCACATAAATAGATCATGGCCGACAGTATTTCTATGCGAAATATATATCTGATTAATACCTCCTTGCTGTGGGGCCAGTAGACAAACACCAGGGACCCCCCTTATTGCACATTTCTATAGGCTTTACAGTTAACGTTTGACCATATTTTATCTTTTCAGAAAGATTAATTTCCTCTTTTGAACTTGTGATACACTGAAGCCCTTGTTATACAAAATTGCTGTAGCTATTACAGAGTAAACTAAAGATTGTAAGCTCTTGAGCAGGGTCCTCTCCTACTGTAATGTGTGTTGAACCTGTATGTACAGTCAGGTCCAGAAATATTGGAACATCGACACAATTGTAACATCTTTGGCTCTATACACCACCACAATGGATTTGGGTCGAAACAAACACAATGTGCTTTAACTGCAGACTGTCAGCTTTAATTTGAGGTTATGTACATCTCAGGTGAACAGTGTAGGACTTACAGCAGTTTGCAGATGTGCCTCCCACTTGTTAAGGGACCAAAGGTAATGGGAGAATTGGCTTCTTAGCTGTTCAATGGCCAGGTGTGTGATATTCCCTCATTACCCCAATTACAATGTGCATATAAAAGGCCCAGAGTTCATTTCAAGTGTGCTATTTGCATTTGGAATCTGTTGCTGTCAACTCTCAAGATGAGATCCAAAGAGCTGTCACTATCAGTGAAGCAAGCAATCATTAGGCTGAAGAAACAAAACAAACCCATCAGAGAGATAGCAAGAACAGGTGTGGCCAAAACAACTGTTTGGAACATTCTCAAAAAGAAGGAACGCACCGGTGAGTTCAGCAACACCAAAAGACCCGGGAGACCACGGAAAACAACCGTGGTGGATGACCGAAGAATTCTTACCCTGGTGAAGAAAACATCCTTCACAACAGTTGGCCAGATCAAGAACACTCTCCAGGAGGTAGGTGTATGTGTGTCAAAGTCAACAATCAAGAGAAGACTTCACCAGAGTGAATACAGAGGGTTCACCACAAGATGTAAACCATTGGTGAGCCTCAAAAACAGGAAGGCCAGATTAGAATTTGCCAAACAACACCTAACAAAGCCTTCACAGTTCTGGAACAAGATCCTATGGACAGATGAGACCAAGATCAACTTGTACCAGAATGGTACGGTCCCCATCTGGAGGAGGTATGATCCTTGCACGCAGCACCGTATCCTTTCCCTACGATCCTTAGAAGTGGTCGGTCTATAATATATATCCCTATGAATAGAGAACTCGCAGCAAGGTGAGGTCAAGGTACAGTGACAATATGTCAGAACCAGAATTGTCAGAAGCCGTTTGCCAATAAGTCAAAACATGAATTGTCAGAAGCCGTTTGCCAATAAGTCAGAACCAGAATTGTCAGAAGCCGTTTGCCAAATGTCAGAACCACAATATCAGAATACCAAAATACAATAGGGTAGCGCTAAGGGATGATAACCACGTTAGGGCAATGTGGAATTGCATTGCCTGTGTTTTTAAACCCGGCGGTCATCATGCCGGACTCCGCCCCCCGGCGTCTCACGTGACCGCCCGGATTCTCCTCTTCACTCGGCGCCCGGACAGCGAGCAGCAAGGACGACGCTGCCGGGCACCGAGGAACCATGGCGGGGCACCTAACAGTACCCCCGTCCCAACGGGAGGTCCCCGAACGACCCCTCGGTGCCCGAGGATGAGCCCTATGAAAGGCACGGACCAGACGAGGAGCAAGGACGTCGCGAGCAGGCAACAGGCCCATAACCCTTCCAATCAACCAAGTACTGAAGGGACCCTCTACACAGTCTGGAATTGGAGTTAATTAAACTGGAGTTAATCTCATATTCCTCTTCACCCTCTATATCAATAGGTGGAGGAGGTGGGATGGAGCGAGTGAAACGATTGCAGACTAAAGGTTTCAATGAACTCACGTGGAATACGTTATGGATTCGGAGATTACGTGGTACAGCCAACTGATAGGACACCGGATTAAGATGACGCAAGACCCTGTAGGGGCCTATGAAGCGTGGGGCCAACTTCATAGTCGGTACCCGTAACTTGGCATGGCGAGTGGATAACCAGACCCGATCCCCAACCGCAAAAACCGGTGACATGCGTCTACTTTTGTCGGCTTTTTCCTTTTGCGCTTTGACGTTCCTTTCAGATATGTCCTTTACTTGTACCCACATCTGCCGGAGGGCATGTAAGTGATCCTCCAATGCAGGTAGATTGGAGGTCGTAAACTGGGACGGGAGCGTCGGGGGATGGAAGCCATAGACCATAAAAACGGGGAGTGACCGGTAGTGTCATTATCATTATTGTTGCGAGCGTATTCTGCCCATGGTAAGTAGTCAGACCAGGAATGTTGCTGTTGAGATATGAAACACCGTAGGTATTGTTCTAGCCCTTGATTGGCTCTTTCGGATGCCCCATTAGTTTGGGGATGATACGCGGATGAAAAAGCTAACTTAACACCCATGTTTTTGCAAAAACCCTTCCAAAATTGTGAGACGAATTGCCTCTATCTAAAACAATCTCAGGTGGTATACCGTGAAGTCTCACCACGTTGTCTATGAATATGGGTACCAGATCTACTGCAGAGGGTAACTTGGGGAGAGGAACGAAGTGAGCCATTCTAGAAAATCGATCTACAATGGTGAGGATCACCGTGTTCCCCTTAGAGGGGGGTAAATCGACTATAAAATTCATGGCAATGTGAGACCATGGTCTATCTGGAATGGGTAAGGGATGCAATAAACTCACAGGTAAGTGTCTTTGACTTTTATTTCTGGCACACGTATTACAGGCAGATACAAATTCTTTTACATTCTGTCGTAATGTAGGCCACCAAAATTGTAGTTTTAAACTGGATATGGTTTTAGATATCCCCATGTGGCCTGACGGTTTGGTGTCATGATGTAGTGTAATAAGATTTTCTCTTTGGTTTTCAGGAACAAAAAGTTTGTCAGGAGGTGTGTCCTCTGGCGCAAGTTCCTGAGCTACCTGAAGGCGATCGAGCAGAGGGGAAGAAACGGTGACCATGGTTGCTGACACTATGCGGGCTTCGGGAACAATGGGATTGTTATCTTGTATATGGCGTTCGTACGGATCAAACTGTCGAGACAAAGCTTCTGCCTTGATATTCTTTGACCCAGGTCGATAGGTCAAAAGAAAGTTAAAACTGGACAAGAACAATGACCACCTGGCTTGCCTCGCATTCAACCGCTTTGCATCCCATATATAGGTTAAGTTTTTATGGTCTGTGTTTATCATGACGGTACAGAAGACCCCTCCAGCAAATGTCTCCACTCACGTGACCGCCCGGATTCTCCTCTTCACTCGGCGTCCGGACAGCGAGCAGCGGGGACGACGCTGCCGGGTGCCGAGGGACCATGGCGGGGCACGTAACACAGAGTGAAGGGAAGAGAAGAGTATGGAGAAGGAAAGGAACTGCTCATGATCCTAAGCATACCCAGGGCCGGTGCTAGACTATTTTGCACCCTAGGCAAGAGCAGCTACTTGCGCCCCCCACAAAAAAAAAAAAAGGAAAGCAACGCAACATGAAACTGCTAAATTTATTTTTATTTTCAAGAACAAAGTTTGGCAGGGCCGGCCCAAGCCAGTGTGCTGCCTGGAGCGATTGATAAAAAGTTGCCCCTCCCAAAAAAAAAACAAGTGACATGTATGAGAGCATCATGGCGCTCCACAGCAATAAAACTCACAGTAATGTACGGTGTGTATGAGCGTATCACAGAGCTCCACAGCAATAAAACTCACAGTAATGTACGGTGTGTATGAGCGTATCACAGAGCTCCACAGCAATAAAACTCACAGTAATGTGTGGTGTGAAAGGGTAGCTCTGGCTGGAGGCCACTTACTGGCGAACCTGGCAGCGCTGTCTCCATGATCCGGCGCCGATGGAGAATGAAGTACTGGCTGGACTTCTGGGTCACCCAGAGCCACAGGGCGTTCTTCAGCAGCACCTCTTCAGGCTTCAGCCACATCCTGCAGGGCGATGGGCACTGCCAGGCTCACATGTCGGCAAAGGCATCTGCTGGAGCCAGAGGGAAGGGAGCATTATAGGAGGGCACACTCAGCACAGTGCAGGCTGACACACACACACACACCACAGTGCAGGCTGACAAACACACACACCACAGTGCAGGCTGACACACACACCACAGTGCAGGCTGATGGACACACCCCCCAGCATGGACACACACACCCCCTCCCAGCATGGACACACACACACACACACCCAGCATGGACACACATACACACCCCCAGCATGGACACACACACATACACACCCCCAGCATGGACACACACATACACCCCCCCAGCATGGACACACACACACCCCCAGCTTGGACACACACAGACACACCCCCAGCATGGACACACACACACCCACAGCATGGACACACACATATACACACACACACACCCAGCTTGGACACACACCCCCAGCATGGACACACACATACACACCCCCAGCATGGACACACACACATACACACCCCCAGCATGGACACACACATACACACCCCAGCATGGACACACACACACATACACACCCCCAGCATGGACACACACACATACAGGCACACCCCCAGCATGGACACACACACACCCCCAGCTTGGACACAGACACACCCCCAGCATGGACACACACACACCCCCAGCATGGACACACACAAATACACACACACACACACACCCCCCAGCAGGACACATACACATACAGGCACCCCCAGCATGGACACACACACACCCCCAGCTTGGACACAGACACACCCCCAGCATGGACACACACACACCCCCAGCATGGACACACACAAATACACACATACACACACCCCCAGCATGGACACATACACAGGAATCTGGGAGCTAGTCATGCCAGTATGGGAGCTGAACCCTCACTCAACAGACCCCACTCCACTGAGCTCTGACCGAGGCTCTCAGAGACACAAGCTCCCTCTCAGGTCTCTCATGGCTCACTCACACTCAAGCAAGCCTCCTCACTGCCCTCCCTGTCATTCAGCCCCTTTCATCTGGCTCCCTGCTGCATACTCACCGGCTATCTCCCCCTCACTCAGCTCCGCATATCCAGGCAGGGTTGAGCCTCTCTCCTGTGGCCTTGCCAGTCTCTCTGCCGCTGTGGCTGGTGTTTGTCCTTCACTGTAGCCCCTGAGAGGACGACTGGGTCTGGTCCGGCCCCTGGGATCCGGCCCCTGGTATCTCCGCATACCTGGAGGAGGTTGGCAGAGTTCTTCCATGGCAGCGTGCCGGTCATTGACTGGATCCCTCTGCCGCCTCGGTCAATGTACAGGAAGTCGGCAGCCTCTTCTCCTCCTGCACTGGATACAGGCCCGCCGAATCCCAACTGTGTACTGAGGGCAGGGTGTTCACACAGCAGTGACCCGAGACTCGGAGGAGTAACTGACCACCCTCATCCAGCGCTGCTTCACCCTTGAGCCCTCGGCGTATCACAGAGACCAGGTGTGAGGTGATGGGTACCATCATGTCATCCTGCTGCTTCCCGCGTGTCACGTCTGCATGAAGGAGGAGCTGGAGCCGGCGCGCGCGAAGCACACGCGCCCAGCCCTGCAACTAGCTTCAGCTTGACACACAGCTGGTCGGGCCGGCTGCGCCCTAGGCAGGCACTGCGCTCTAGGTGACCGCCTAACCCGTATAGCGGTAGCGCCGGCCCTGAGCATACCACCTCATCAGTGAAGCATGGTGGTGGTAGTGTCATGGCGTGGGCATGTATGGCTGCCAATGGAACTGGTTCTCTTGTATTTATTGATGATGTGACTGCTGACAAAAGCAGCAGGATAAATTCTGAAGTGTTTCGGGCAAAATTATCTGCTCACATTCAGCCAAATGCTGCAGAACTCATTGGACGGCGCTTTACAGTGCAGATGGACAATGACCCAAAGCATACTGCAAAAGCAACCAAAGAGTATTTGAAGGGACAGAAGTGGAATGTTATGCAATGGCAAGTCAATCACCTGACCTGAATCCCATTGAGCATGCATTTCACTTTGAAGACAAAACTGAAGGAAAATGCCCCAAGAACAAGCAGGAATGCAGACAGTTGCAGTAGAGGCCTGGCAGAGCATCACCAGGATGAAAACCGCTGTCACCACAAAACAACTCATACGCCCTGGTAATCTCCCGACTCGACTATTGCAATAATCTCTTATCTGGCCTCCCTCTGTCCGCCCTCCCCCCTACAATCCATCCTGAACGCCTCGCCAGGCTAATTCACCTCACCCGCCGCTCTGTCTCTGCCGCTCCCCTCTGCGAGTCCTTCACTGGCTCCCCATCCACTGCAGAATTAAGTTCAAAATCCTTATCCTTACCTACAAAATCCTCACTAACTCAGCGCCCCACTACCTGTCCTCACTAATCACCAAATACACCCCAGCCCGCTCCCTAAGGTCAAACAGTGACCTGCGCCTAGCTTCTCCCCGCATCACCTCTTCCCATGATAGACTGCAGGATTTCTCACGCGCAGCCCCCACTCTCTGGAACGCTCTCCCTCGTGCTGTCAGACTTTCCCCTAACTTCTCTTCCTTCAAACGCTCCCTGAAAACATTGCTATTTAGGGAAGCCTACCACCCAACTCACTGACACAACCATCAATCACTCTCACCTTACAGTCCTCTCCTCCTGTTTCCAACCCAACCCTCCTAGATTGTGAGTTCCTACGGGAATAGGGCCCTCATCTCCTCCTGTACTGTTTGTCAAATGTTGTTCAATATATTGTAACCCTGTCTGTACTGTGCTTATTGTACAGCGCTGCGGAATATGCTGGCGCTTTATAAATTAATAATAATAATAATAATAAATAACCCAGCGTCTGGTGATGTCTATGCGTTCCAGACTTCAGGCTGTGATTGACTGCAAAGGATTTGCAACCAAGTATTAAGAAGTGAAAATGTGATTTATGATTAATATTCTGTCCCATTACCTTTGGTCCCTTAACAAGTGGGAGGCACATCTGCAAACTGCTGTAAGTCCTACACCGTTCACCTGAGTTGGATGTACATACCCTCAAATTAAAGCTGACAGTCTGCAGTTAAAGCACATTGTGTTTGTTTCATTCCAACTCCATTGTGGTGGTGTATAGAGCCAAAGATGTTACAATTGGGTCGATGTCCCAATATTTCTGGACCTGACTGTATATTCTGCCTCCCATTTTACAGCGCTACAGGACTTGTTAGCACTTTATGAAAACCTGTAACTAACTGAGAAAGCCTTTCTTTACTTCATAGTACTTTAATAATACAGTAACATATTCTGGAGACAAGCTGTTCGAAGTTCATTTTATACTTGTTTATGCATACAAATCTTTCCTCTAGTCATTTACACTTCAAATAAAATCTCATGGGGTATCACTAATACAATTTTTCACTTTTTACTTAACCCTTTCGCTGCTGAGGCGTTTCACGCCCCTGTGCTGAGGTCATTTTTACCGGTTTTGCTCATCATGTTTAAACGTGTTTTGAAGGCTTATTTTAGTATATGACCCAGACATATTATATATCTTTCTTTCCGTCAGACTCGGTAGATTCATAATATGTCATTATTATATGTATACGTTATGTCATGTCTGTATATTATAACAAAAAATGCAATACAATATGTATTTTCAATAACTTACAATATGTAAAGTGTTTTTTTTCACATTTTAACATGCGACCAATTGCGGTTATATTTTGTATGGGGTGCGCTTGTTAAAAAAATTAGAGATGGGATCTCGTTACATTTTTTTTGGGGAAAATTACACTATTTTTAACAAACGCACCGCATACAAAAATCGTTAGTGCAGCATCATTGTTCACATTATAATTGAAATGGGAACAATATTGCTGCATTAACAAACCAAAAAAAGAAAAAAAAAGTGTTTATTTTTTTTTTTAATTTTTTTTTTTTTTTTTTTTTTCTTTTTCTTTTTTTTTTTTTTTACAAACTTTTTCACTTTCATGTTTGGTATCGTTGGAACGGCCATGCTCTGGCCGATCCAACCATACCAAACATTAACCCCTAACTGCCACGGATCGGAGATAGGGAGTTCATTGGAACTCCCTATCTCCACAGTTGGTGGCAGTTAGGGGTTAAGTCCAGGACTGGCGTCATCGTGCTACGCACGATGACGCCAGTCCTCAGGGGGAGTTCCCGGAGGCTTGGCCGACATCCAAGATGTCGGCCAGCTCCGGGAAAGGATCGCGAACCGGTGCTTTTCAGCGCCGATTCGCGATCCAGCTCCCCAGGGGTTAATGCCAGGCACCATTTGGAAGGGCAGGCTGTGCCCTTCCAAATGATGCCTGGGTTAACCCCCGCAGAGCCGCCGATCAGGAGGGAGAGAGGTCCGAAGGACCTCCCCCTCCCTTTCAGGCGCCTCCTCCGCACATGCGGGGGGCGCCTGAATTAGGTGTCATCGCGCAGCCGCGATGACACATAATTCCGGCGGCTGCGGTCCGGATGCCGGGCTGACATCGAGGATGTCAGCCCGCACCGGGGGGGCCAGCGATCGGCCGGAACCCGGCCGAACGCTGACCCCAATGGGAGGACGCGCTCAGCGCGTCCTCCGCACACCAGCGGGAATGCTGAGGACGCGCTGAGCGCGTCCTCAGCATTGAAGTGGTTAATATTCAATCCAAAGCATATGCTACAGCACATATAGAAAAGTGAAACTGGTTGTCATTCAGGGTTATTCAGAGAAAAGTGAAACTCTGGAGAACTTTTGAGGAAGTGAAAATTCTAGGTCAAAATAGGTGATTTGGAAAGTAAGATAAATTGGGAGAATTTTTCTGGTTTGGCTATTTTGACCTAGAATTTTCACTTCTCCAAAAGTTCTCTAGAGTTTCACCTTTCTCCGATTAACCCTGAGTTTCTTAACACATGTAACATAAACTATAGTGTAATGGTAGATAAGTTCACATCTAAATACAATGAAAACGTATGACTTTTTATTCATGGGACATTGTCAGTTTTAACTTAATACAGAAGAAGAAAGGTGATAAATAAATATCTAACTAAATTAACACACAGGGTTATTCAAAGAGATCCGAATGGCTGCCGAAAGGTAACCAAACAATGAAATTTAGCATTCGGTTACCTTTCCTGGCCATCCGGCTATCCAGAGAGCCGGCAAATCGCCAAATCCTGGCGAATTGCCTGAACATACGGTGCCTGTTCGGTGCCTGTTCGAGGGCAGAGAAATCCCCATAGAGAAGCAATGCTTCGGCTATTCAGAGAACACAAACCAGCAGTGAAAGGTTGCCGACATGCCCTGTCATTCGGTGGTTTAATTCGGCAAGTTTATTCAGGAGAATCCCATAGGCTTCAATGTTAAAAATATTCCCGTTTTAATTTAATATCTAATAAACCGTTGATTATAATATTCTGCAGCAAAAAGTCTCTTTATTTATAGATTTTTGTTTAGGGATTTTTTTTTTTTTTAAAAATTCCGATTTTTTTTCTCTTTTTAACTTTACTTATTTTTTCTGTAACAGCCTTTTTTATTATCATTCATTGGATCTCATATGTAATTTTCATAAATTTTTGCTCAGTAGTTTCTTTGCAAACAGCGTTTCACTTTTCAAACATTCAAGCAAACTGTTTTTTAAATTTATTCACCTCCTTCGTCTGCGGTGTCGGGTTTTTCCGGTGGCTGCGCTGCGTGTGATCGGCTCCTGCTTGGGGTTTTCCGGCATTTTTGGCAGGGTTAATCCAGATGTTTTTGTGGGTTTTGGTGTGCGCTCAACCTCATTTTGCGGTGAGTTTTCAGTGGGTTTGCGGCGACTTTTACCTGCATTACGGTGGCCCTGTGGTGCTTGCTGAATACACCGCAGGGTCGCCGAAATGGGATCGCCAAATCGTACCGAATTGAAGAGAACGAAAAGTCACCGAACATGTGGTGGCTTTTCGATTCTCTTTGAATAACCCTGACAGTATAAAGCTTCCCGAGAGGTAATTCCAGATGTCTCAATACGATACAAACAAATAGATAGAGAGTATGAAATCCTGTATACATCAGCCTTGGAGGTTGCAGGGAGGCTGCCAGACCCCTCACCCCCAACCATCAAGGATTATGTATATTGGATTTCATATAACTTAATACATCATGGAACTCTGCAAAAAACATCTATTTTTAATAATGTTATGATCATGCTGTCATATGGTCAAATTCCCTAAACTACATGCCATATGTTATCATAATCGTGATGCCTTAGGTGTAGTTTAGCTCTTTGTGTAAAAGGCAGCCACCTAAGGCTGGGGTCAGACTGAGGCAGTGCGAACGCGCGTGCAGCCGCACTTAATCACGGCCGTGCTAGCAGCAGATGCCGGGCAATGACGGCCAATATACGAAGTACGGTAGAAGTACGGCCAATATACGAAGTACGGTCGCACAAAAGTGCGGCCGCGCAACGCAAGCGGCAAACAAACGCATTTTTTCGAGAACGTGAAACCACTAGTACTGACGTACAGACTGCGCTGCGTCCGCATAGCGGCGTGTGTGTGTGATTAGGAGACGTCAGACGCTGCTAATGTCCGGCCAACATAACGTCCAGATGCAAAAAGGGTTTTATTGATGATCCGTACAAAATCACGGACGATAATGCGCATAGTATGACCGCTATCGCGTATTCCGTGAAAAAATGCGTCTATTCGTTCGAACGCACTTTTTCACAGACAACGTAAAAATGCGTTCGTCTGACCCTAGCCTTAATTAGACACTTTCACTTGCATAAGCTGTAACTAATAGATAAATTGTGCATTACAAATTAAACCACTTTTTAAAACACATATTGCTGTTTTTTTCTTCGTTTGAAGTAATTGCCTGTAAAAGGAAAAATAGAATTAGCTTTTTATCTCCTATTTCCATTTTGTGGATTTATCCCATGATGCAACATTTACAAAAATCTGTAGAAAAGTTTTACTGTTGTGCTTTATCTTCTACAGTATTTAACAGTCAATGATGTGGAGGAGGAAATGTTTATATAAGGTGGCTGGAGGTCTATTGTGATCCAACATTCCCGAGATAATATATGGCAGCTGAATGAGATAAAACAGAAAGTTTAAAAGATTTCTAATCTACCCCTGGTGCTGTCCTTTGAATACATTCCATGCAATACAATGATGTGGGTCGATGAATGATCCATAGACTCCATTCTATGGCCTATGCCACCCAGTGAGGACCAAGTAAGGTAAGGTGGTAAGTAAGGTGGAGGGCAGTATAGAACACAAAAAAGAAAAACACAAAATGGATTCACACCAGTGACACATATAGAGTAAGATATTTTCTTAACTAAATGTGCAAGAAAATAGAAAACACATGTAAGATATCAACAACATAAAATAAACAAAATATTAACATTTCATTTTTTAGTGGTAGTGGCTATGTAACCCCTTCACTACCAAAACCTTTCTCAGGAACCAGTGGTTTTTTGAAAAATCATTTTTATTTAATTATACAGTAAGAAATATTTGGCCAATATTCCCAATGTATTTCTTACGGTAATAATACATTTGGCCATTAGATGGTGCCATCTACTGCCAAATTGAGTTACAGCTGTTGCAGTTGCAGCTCGTGTTCCCTGCATTGGCTCCTGAATGTCCGATGTCAGGGCATTCAGTTAGCTGAATTTACACAGTTTCAGATCTTTAGGCATTATGCTCACAGGGCTAAAACTTTGGGGGCACATTTAGCAGCAAAAAAGCAAACTAAATTTGTTTACAGCAAATGAGTTTCATTTACTTTTGGGCTGTAGAGCTGCAGATTGAGATATCTCTATATCGAGTACCGGATGGTGCCTTTCAGGTCTATTCAAAGAAAGGTGAAAGTTAGGAGAATTGGCAGGAGAAGAGAACAATCTAGACCAAATAGTCGTTTTGGAAAGTGAGATGAATGGGAGAATCGTTCTGGTTTGGCTATTTTGACCTACAGGGTTATTCAGAGAGCTCCGAAATGTCGCCGACATTTCGGTGCCCTCACATTCCCCGCGCTTCTCAGCACTTCGGGGAAATCACAGTTCGCCACCCTGCGGTGTATTCAGCATGCACCGCAGGGCCCCCTTAGTGCAGGGAAAACTAGGCGCAAACCCGCTGAACACCCGCCAAACACTCACCAAACACCCGCAGAAACCGCCACAGAAACCGCAGCGAACACACTGGAAAAAGCCAACGAGCCGCCGATCAAAACGCAGAGCAGCCGCTGGAAAAAGCCGACAAGTAGGCGTAAGGGGGAAAAAAAAAAAAAGAATATGCTTGAAAGTTTGAAAATTGAAACGCTGTTTGCAAAAAAACTACTGAACGAAGATCTAATCAATGATAACAAAATGGTCTGTTACAGAAAAAAGAGAAAACGATTAAAAAAAAGGAAAAAAATTTTGTTGAAGAAATCTCAAAAAATTCTTAAAAGATCCTAAAAAAAATAAATCAGTCAATAAAGAGACTTTTTACTGCAGATTAAAATAATAAACGGTTAATTAGATATTGAATTGAAACTGGAATATTTTTAACACTGAAGCCTATGGGGTTCGCCTGAATAAACCTGCCGAATGAAAACACCGAACAGCAGGGCACTTTGGCAACTATTCACTGCTGTTCGGTGTTCTCTGAATAGCTTTACCATTGCTGCTCTATGGGGGATTTCACTGCCGAACAGCACCGTACGTGCAGGCAAGTTGCCAAAATTAGGCAAACTGCCTGCTCTCTGAATAGCCGAATGGCCCCGAAATGTCACCGTATGCTGAATTTCAGTGCCCGGTTACATTTCGGGTCCAGATCAGCTCTCTCTGAATAACCCCTCAAGAATTTTCACTTCTCCAGTCATTATCCTGAGTTTCACTTTTCTTCGAATAGACTTGTTAGAAGCCTGAGATATCTTGATCTCAGTAGTGAAGGGGTTTAGATGCACTCAGCTAATTCTCACTCTGTTGCAAGTCAGTTGTCTCTTCGTTCACTGTGAAATTTCTGTTTAGCAGGAAGTTGCCTATTCACAATTTGTACAATGACAACGAAGTACTTCCAACTTGGTCAAGGCTATGCACCGGATTGCTAATGGTACCCCGTATAAGCTAAACAGAAAGGCAGAAAAAAAAAATATGTTTGGCAGCATGTATTTTGCTGTTCACGTATTTCAATTGAATAGTGGTTGCTGCACTTTCTTTTTTTGCTTTTATAAATATTTTATTGGGAAATAATCATATAGTTTGGTTAGCACCTGCACTTAGAATTCTGACTGCCAGTATAAAATCATTTCCATTTTATAATATAAACAGTGCACCAACAAACAAACATAATCAACATAAATAACTTAATTCAAGGTGAGCTACATATTAACACACTGTTCTTGATTGCCGCTCACGGTATTTTATCTGTACTGCAGGAGAAGAGTATTTTTGAAATGTAGTTCAAGCAGACAGACATATAAACGCATATTTGGCTTTTACTAAATAGATCGTGATTTGTTTTTGCATTTGCTGTTTCTTATGATACCGTACAGAAAGTCTGAAGATTTATTTAAAGCATATGTATAAAGTATCAGGGTTATTCAAAGAGCTCCGAATTGCTGGCGAAAGGTAACCGAACGCTGAAATTCAGGATACGGTTACCTTTCCTGGCCATTCGGCTATCCAGAGAGCAGGCAATTCGCCAAATGTTGGCGAATTGCCTGCACATACGGTGCCTGTTCGGTGCCTGTTCGAGGGCAGTGAAATCCCCATAGCTTTGTCTATTCAGAGAACAAAAACCAGCAGTGAAAAGTTGCCGAATTGCCCTGCCATTCGGTTGCTTCATTCGACAGATTTATTCAGGTGATCCCATAGACTTCAATGTTAAAAATATTCCTGTTTTAATTCAATATCTAATAAACCGTTTATTATAATATTCTGCAGTAAAAAGTCTCTTCATTTATAGATTTTTTATTATCTTTTATGCATTTTACGGGATTTTTTTGCAAAAAACATTTTTCTGATTTTTTTTTCTGTAACAGCCCTTTTTATTATCATTCCTTGGACCTCATATGTAAATTTCAGACATTTTCGCTCAGTAGTTTGTTTGCAAACAGCGTTTCACTTTTCAAACATTCAAGCGTACTGTTTTTTTTTCACGTCATTCGTCTGCGGTGTCAGCTTTGCTCTGCGCTGTGATCGGCTCCTGCTCGGGTTTCTCCGGCGTGTCCTGTGGGGTTAATCCAGATGTTTTTGCGGGTTTCGGTGTGAATTCGCCTGGATATTTCGGTGAGTGTTCGGCAGGTTTTCGGTGGCTTTTCCCTGCACTATGACGGCCCTGTGGTGCTTGCTGAATACAGGGTCGCCGAAATGGGATCGCCGAATCGCACCGAATTGAGGAGAACGAAGAGTCACCAAACATGTGGTGACTTTTCGATTCTCTTTGAATAACCCTGTATAGTTCTAAAAACTAAGCAAACTACTCTAACATGCCTCAAAACTGAGATAACTTTATGTTAAGTACTCTGGTTATAGCATGCTATCTGTCGAAATTACCAGATAAAAAAAATGTATTGGAAAAGGTTGTTGGATGTGGGGGTAAAATAATTGTTGTATATTGCTTGGGTGACTCAAATGACTATATTAATCCTTTCTTCAGTGTGTACCAATCAAACCAAACAACTTAAAACCTAATGAATACTTAATTAACAAATGTTTTAGTATAATAATGGAATTTAATGGATAAGCTGTAGGAAAATCCATTACGTTAGTGCTGTGGGAACACAGATTTTGATTAGTTTCAACTACAAATCTCCATTTACCCTCACCTCTTTTTTATAACCCAACCTTTTCACTTATTTTAGGCTAGGGTCAGACGAGCGTGATTTCTACAGACTGTACGTGCGTGCAGTACGGACATCGTCAGTACGGAAGACGCAGTAGTGGTCACACAGTCCGTTTTTTCACTGAAGTTATTTTTTGACGGATGTAGGAGGGAAAAATAAATTACAATGAAAAAACATTCTGTCCGTCAAAAATGCTGGACGTATAAATGCAGTCCGTCTGACCATGCTCCATCACTCACACACAAAGCTACACGGACGTTGTGGACGTGGCGCACTCCGCACGTCCGTTCTAGCAGTATTACGTTCTTGCCTAACCTGCGTCCGTTTGCAGCGTCCGTCATGCGTCCGCAGTTCAGTGCGGACGTACTTCATGTGTCAGGCTCCAATGGACTTTCTTTCATGCTATCACGGACGTACTTTTAGGCGCAATCACGGACGTGAACACTACGCTCGTCTGACAGCAGCCTTAGATCAATATTTTCCACACCTGTCCTCAAGTACCCCTAACAGCCGAAACAAATAATTATTTTCTTGCACAGCTGTACTGACAATAGCAATGAAGCATATTGACTTATAAAAAAATGTTACATGTGTTCTATGATTACGATTCTGTTCAAGGTTCGCTTGCGAAAAAGGGAGTGCATCAGGCACTCCAAAGGAATAAGTGGCTTTAACAGAAGACGCAATATTTCGCTCATCTCAAGATTCACTTGCAGTTTGACTGTTACTGTTGCGTACCGTAAATAAACATCTTCCTATGCCAGTGCTTATTTGTGCGCAGTCAGATAATGAGCAATACCAAGGTTACTGTCACGCCTCATTGTACAGGGGTGCAGATTCAAGCCCATTGTGTGGTTACAAAATGGGAGCGATGCAGATATAAGGTTTAAGAAATGAAAGGTTTATTAAATATGGTAACACAGGAGTAAACCAGGAAGGGGACACTAAATAAATAATAACAGGTGTAGGAGGCGGCTGGGTGAGGCAGGAGAGGTACTGGACTGGACATTGAATAACACACAAAGAGGGGAGACAGGACAGGTAATGGACTGGACACAGAATAACAGACAAAGAGGGGTGACAGGACAGGTACTGGACTGGACACTGAATAACAGACAAAGAGTGGTGACAGGACAGGTACTGCACTGGACACTGAATAACACACAAAGAGGGGAGACAGGACAGGTAATGGACTGGACACAGAATAACAGACAAAGAGGGGTGACAGTACAGGTACTGGACTGGACACTGAATAACAGACAAAGAGTGGTGACAGGACAGGTACTGCACTGGACACTGAATAACACACAAAGAGGGGTGACAGGACAGGTAATGGACTGGACACTGAATAACAGACAAAGAGGGGTGACAGGACAGGTACTGGACTGGACATTGAATAACACACAAAGAGGGGAGACAGGACAGGTAATGGACTGGACACAGAATAACAGACAAAGAGGGGTGACAGGACAGGTACTGGACTGGACACTGAATAACAGACAAAGAGTGGTGACAGGACAGGTACTGCACTGGACACTGAATAACACACAAAGAGGGGTGACAGGACAGGTAATGGACTGGACACTGAATAACACACAAAGAGGGGTGACAGGACAGGTACTGGACTGGACACTGAATAACACACAAAGAGTGGTGACAGGACAGGTAATGGACTGGACACTGAATAACACAAAGAGGAGTGACAGGACAGGTAATGGACTGGACACTGAATAACAGACAAAGAGGGCTGGTAGGACAGGTAATGGACTGGGCACTGGATAACAGACAAAGAGGGGTGACAGGCAGGTACTGGACTGATCACTGAATATAAACAGAAAACTTAAAGAGGGTTAACTAGACACAAATTAGGAGGAAAAGATAAAGGACACACATACTGGATTCAACAGAGGGCTGAGGACCAGGAGACACAGAGGGCAGAGGTATACAAAACAATAGACATGTGCACAGCACAAAATTTCGTTTTGAACTAATGGATTAGTCCTAAAATGCAATTTATTTAGTTGCTAAAGAAATTCGTTTTCAATTCTTTAGTATGAAAACTAATTTCATTCATCCGAAAACCAGTGGATACAGTTACTATTGTAGTGGCTCCTCAGAGGGCTGAGATCGCTGCTTGTTACAGTATCTCTCACTTTCAGCACAATGTGTCAGGCAAAGCTTTACAGTAACTGACTGCTGCTCATCACAGTGCTCAGAGTTTCAGTAAAACTAGTAAATAATATTTTTATATATAAGGTTAGAACAATATTATTTCCTTTTTTCACTGAAACTATGAGCGCTGTTACAGTCAGTTACTGTAACAGCTGAGCCTGATACATTGTACTGAGAAGATATAACAAGCAGCCGATCTCCGCACTCATAGCCACTGGATTTAAAGGATAAGAAAGGCTCCTCTCTGTATAATGTATAGAACATCCTCCTGCATTAATAAATACCCCTCTCTGTATAATGTATACAACATCCACCTGTATTAATTAATGCCCCTCTCTGTATAGAACATCCTACTGCATTGGCATGTGGAGGGTGCAGAACTTCGGAATGCAATGCTTATCCAGCACAGGAGAGGGAACTTTTACTTAAACTTTGTATCTCTGTGGGGGAGACACAGGAATATAAAAGCAGGGGAGAGGGAAAATATTAACGTAAATTGGTCTGAAAGCTCAGAGAAGAGATGACTGGTACAAATTTATTTATATAATAAATAAAGCACTTTAAATCCAGGGAAAACATTCAAATAAATCACACTGAAGGCTCACAATGACAGAGTAACTGTGAGAGCTGGATAATAAATGTATCAGGCGTAACATTTTTTTTATAACAAGCAGCACTGGGACAGGAGAGGGACTTTATATAAAATGTGTATTATAAATAAATGGAATGGGAGATAGTGCTCCTAGATAATATAAAATGTTTCAGACCTAAGCCCCTATTATGCAGAGCGGAGGGGAGATAACACACGTTTTATAAAGTCCCTCTCTTCTCCCAGCGCTGCTTGTTATAAAGGAGTTTTACTATCCAGCCCTCCTCTGTCATTAGCTTTCAGTGTGATTTATTTGAATGTTTTCCTTCTCTAGCTGCTTTTATCATCTCGTCTGTCTCATAGACATGCAAGGGTTAAGTAAAGGTTTCCTCTCCTGTGCTGGCTGTCTGTGCTGCGAGTGAGTATTCTGGAGCTCTATCACTGTCAGATTTTCGGGTAGGGGTCGGGAAGGATTACGCATACAAACCTTTTCTGTAGCTTTGCGATGTTGCGCTCTTCTTTACTGGTCTCTTTCACTCATCAATGTAATATCACAAAAAGGACTGAAACTAAAATGTAGTGCATTTTATTTTAGTTTCTTTCGTTTTTTGTACTGAGCAGTTTCGTATCTCTTGAGTCACACTAAAACTAAATTATCCCAAAATTCGGACTAAATCGTTTTAGTACTAAAACGAATGCACATGTCTACAAAACAATAATCAGACGTGGTATCAGAAAAGGGGCAAACACAGAAGAATGGTCAGTCAGGCATAGGTCGTGGCAGGCAGCTGGCAGATGGGTAGTCAATGTCCAGAGCAGAGGTCATACACGGGTGGTCTTTCGGTTTAGCAGGTTCAGAAGCAATGAAGAGAGGATGCAATGAAAATCCAGGAATGAGGGTTGCAGATACAATGAAGGGTCACGGTAGGGATCCAGGGATGAAGGGTCCCGATAGGTGTTCCAGACAGGAGACAATGGAGGGTATTGCAGACAGGAGATGTGCTTTGCACACAGGTCAGGTTAACAATGGGGACTTCAGAAAGATGCAGAAGCACTTACTTAATGATGAAGTATGGTTAAATAGGAAGTCCAGGCCCAGCCCACACCTAAGGCTGGAGAGGTGAGGGGAAATATGGTATGGACTCCCTGAGTGCCTGGACACCAGACCAGGCAGGGGTAAAACCTGGTGTGAAACTGGAACATAAGAGGGGGAACGGCACCTTACTTGGCCTTCTTCCGGTATCTACGGTGAGGACCATGACAGTTACTTGTCATCATTTGTCATCTCAAACCAATATTTAAGAAAATATATAATGTTGCCAAAGAAACAAGTGATTTTGCATTTGCAAAGCTGAAGCAGTAATATAGCAGCATAATAGATAAGGTATTACCAAGCCGGTAATGGATAATGTCTCTCAAAAATTTTCCATTAATGGTTCACTATTGGCGATTTAGATGTTAAATATAGATTTTGAGAGAAAGAAAAGGGGGGGATCAAGGAGACTGATAAACATAGGACTCCATATGAAAATGTGTATTTCAAATAAATGTTTACATTACCAAGTTGTGAAAAACAAAATGAAAGATTTAATAGGTGACATTTTTTGTGTAGGATGGTGATATTCTAGCTCAGTATTGAGACGTACTAGAGTTCTGTGAAATATCCTCAAGCGTGCAATGACACAAGTGTGTGTGAGTTATAGGGCAAAGGGGGGGAAGGTTTGTGAGGGTCCTGAGAATGAACAACGGCACTGATGGCCTGCTCTACAGTGCGGCCTCCTCAGGCTTTAGCTCGATTGTGCCATTACAGGGACAACTGCTCTATATGCAAATCAGACTGCAATCACCCAGAAAGGGTGGCCAATACTGAAATGCCAAGGACGTCCTTCCTGCATGAGAAGTGCAGCAACCCCTGACGATCGTTTCGGCCTTACTAGGCCTAGTCAAGACGGTATAGCTGACACCACTCTAGGCACAACGAGCAAGGGGGGCCCATGTCTGAATACCCTGTAAACTTATAGTGGGAAAGGGAGAGGTGTATGAGGGTCCTGAGAACGAGCAATGGCACTAATGGCCTGCTCTATGGTGGGTGCCACAAAACCTTGTGAGACCTGAGTGGGCACCTACCATAAAGCAGGCCACTAGTGCTGTTGCTTGTTCTCAAGACTCTCACAAATCTTTCTGTTTCTCACTTTGAGTTATAGGGCAATGGCAAAATGGGGTATAATGGAGCAGTGGTGTAAAGTTCATGGCACATTGGAGGGATATATTATTGAATAACACTATTTAAAGAATTATGCTAGATTAGACAAGTAAATATACCAAAGCAACTAGAGTCTGTGAAGTTGGAAAGTACACCAGAGCCTTGCGTATATGTCTATACCTCACTAGGCAATTATCTCACAGTATAACGGGAGCAACAAAATAAAATCAACAATGTATATATTCGTCACACTACAGAATTTTATATGGTGGGTTGTTTAGATTAGGGCTCAGCAACCTTGGCCCTGCAGATGGTTTGGAACGGAATTTCTTAGGATGCTCAGTCATGCGAAAGATTGCAGAGACTCATGGGAATTGTAGTTCCAAAACACCTAAAGGGCCAAGGTTGCTGACCCATAACTTAGATTGAAAGGATCAGACGAAACAATGCAAAACTTTTTATTAGTTCTATTTATCAAGGAATTACACAGGTGTTACCTGCTGAAAAATATACAATGTGTGACTTGCTCTCTATTTGGAAGGAGTGATATAAACAGCAGGAAAGACTTTTTATGCTCCAAATAATTTGCACTAAACTCAATACAGAAGTAAAGCAGCAGTCACTTAGTGGTTTAAATATGTGCGAACGTCTGACAATAACTTTTGATTAGTGGAACATTCTCCTGTAAACCATAGCAACTAACTTTGCAAAAAAAAATAATAGATAAATGTGATCTTACAGGTGAGCAGAGCTCTATACTTCACTAATAATGATTAATCTGTACAATATTCATAGTATAATTTTTTCTTGAATAGGGAAAGAAATAGTCGGCGTCGCCTCTTCCACCATCAAAGCAAGTTACTTCAAAATAGTTCTTTTTTTTACTAATTGGTGCATGCCAGCTGCGAAGGCAGAACAAGAATGCTTCCAGTAAAATACAATGGCCTGGTCCCCTGTGACTTGCAGGATAAGCTAAAAGGAAATAAAGGTAAAACACCTTTATGGTCCTGAAACCTCTGTATTAACTTCATCTTCAATTGTGATATTGACTCCTGTTGCGTAGAGAAGTAAAGGCTTATTGTCCGAAGGTTCTGTTATTAGCTTTGCACAAGCAATTACCGCAACAGAGAGAGATTGAATCCCTTTGATACCCTGTAATAGTACAGATGAATGGATTGTGATATCCAGAAATGGTACTCATAGGTAAAAAGAATATGTCTTTATAGCTGATAATCGAGCTGTGTTATAGAACCTCTTAAAATCGAGCAAAGAGCCAAATGACTGCATTGCTAAGGGGGTGACATCAGTGTGACCCGTGAGTATAATAACAATACTGTCCTTTAGGGTAAGTGTAATAAACTAAAACAGGTACCTATCAATATGGTGCAAATAACATGACATGTATAGTATCTGATTAGATTCAACTATACAGAATTAACATATAGGGAACAAAAAGAATTTAGAAATACTGGTAGTAACTTCTGTATCCAGGAAGCCAGTACATTGAAGAGAATAAATGCCCTTGGGCAAGACACCTAACGGTACATACTCGCCACCCAGGACAAACTTGAAAATGAGAAAAATCTCAATGTATCCTTCCTGGTAAAATACTTTCTCAAAAAAAAATTAAAAATAAAAAAGCATACTATATAGCATGAAATACATCCATGGTACTGTATTTGAGGATTTTCCTATTCAGATGAAATACATCACACAGGAGCTGACTGTACCATGTGGAATGCCACCAGAGTCCATATGAAGAACAGTTAAAACCGATCGCACCATGTGTCCATCTCTGGCAGCTCCTCCCTCCCCCTCCCAGTCACATGCGTAGTACCCCAAGGCTCAATACTCGGCCCCCTGCTATTCACAATATTCATAAATGATCTGCCCAACATCTGCAAAGCCTCAACTGTACACATGTACGCAGATGACACCGTAATCTATACCAGCAAACCAGATCTCCCACAGCTGGAGACCGTGCTGCAAGACTAATTCACAGAGGTAGAAAAGTGGATCACAGATAACAAACTTTTTCTAAATACTGACAAAACTGTAGCGATGCTCTTTGGAACAGCACCTAAACTACATAAACTGAAAAATCCCCATCTACATGTCAGGACAAAATCAAATGGCACGCTGACCACAGTCACTTCTCTCAAATATCTAGGTATGTGGTTAGACCCAAATCTATCCTTTGGCCCCCACATAGAAAAACTCTCATCCAAACTTTACCCCAAATTAGGTGCCCTGTACAGAAACAAATCCTGCCTGAGCCCCGCAGTAAGAAAGCAGATTGTACAACAAATGCTTATGCCGGCTATTGAATACGGAGATGTAGTGTATGCAGCGGCCCCACAAACACACCTTCAGATACTTACTACATTGTATAACTCATTCTGCCGCTTTGCGCTACAATGTAACTACATGACCCACCATTGTGACATGTTAAGAGAGCTAAACTGTCCATCGCTGGAATCTAGACGCACGGTTCACCTTTTCAACCTGGTGTTTAAGAGCTTCTCTGGGAAGCTTCCACCCTACCTGAATAAGCTGCTTCCTCTAGCAGTTCCCTCATCCTATAACCTCCGATCCAGGACCAGCACTTTACTTACAATACCACAATACAAAAAGAAAGTGGCTAGATCCTCATTTTCCTACAGAGCACCGCAATTATGAAATAACCTCCCAGACGCCATCAATCTTCCCCCAGTCTTAAGTCAATCAAGAGCTCCTTACTAGCATACCTCGGTACAGAATCACCTGTAAACATGTAACATAGTAACAATATTACTTACATATTTATTTTCTGTGTTAATCTGTATATTTGTGTTGTTTTAATATCTTGCATTTATTACTTTGTATTTCTGTAACGACTGTAAAATTTCAATGCTCTTGAACCCAGGACAAACTTGAAAACTAAAGAAATCTCAATGTATCCTTCCTGGTAAAATCCTTTATAAATAAATAAATAAATAAATAAATTTGGGTGACATGCACTTATTGGCTGATAACTTTAGAACAATAGAATCTATTATCATCTTCAGATATCCTACTGAAAGAGAAAGCCCATAGAAGGTGACTTTGCAGCCTGTGCCAACTAATGGAAGCTCTAGATCAGGGCTGTTAAACACATGCCCCCCCCCCCAGATGTTGATGCCTACAATTCTCCGAATTCTTTCAATGAAATTGATAGCCAAGGAAACATGGGGATTTTAGTTCAGATGCATCTGGGAGCCGGAGTTTGACAGCCCTACTCTAGATCAAACACCGTCTACCATGGCTTGAGCTCCATTTGCTTCATTCACAGGACTAGTGGTGGCACTATTGCTATATTTTCCATAATTTTCAAGTATAGAGTGGCTCCTTTTTGCGGCTGGGAGAGAGCACCATTGGCTATATATATAGTACACGGTGTACATTATGTACATTCAACTTTGTATCACATGTGAACATTATTTTGTATCTCACTTTGCTACGTTGTGTGTGTTTTTTGCAATGCCACAACATTTATTTCCATCCAGAGTTGCATTAATTTGTCGCGAAGATCTTGCATTGATGGTGGAAGAGTCAGCCACTGCATAAGGTCTATTCCAGCACATCCTAAAGATTCTCAATGGGGTTAAGGTCTGGACCCTGTAGTGGTCAATCCATGTGTGAAAATGATGTCCCATGCTCTCGGAACCACTTTTGCACATTTTGAGGTCGATGAATCCTGACATTGTCATCTTGGAATAGGCCCGTGCCATCAAGGTGGAAAAACTCCATTGATGGAAAAATCTGCTCAGTAAGGATATTCAGGGAGTCCGCTGAACTAATTTTTTACCAGCTGAAACATATTAATCGTCCATTGGAAGGCTCACACTTATTTGCTTAGTTAAATGCAGATGGTGACATTTTGTTTTGACCAGGCTGTATATTTGGTTTAAGTGTTAGTTTCGTTGTAATTAGTACTAGTAAGATTCTTGGTACGGTAATAAGTGGGAAGGAAAATATACTGTATATAGTTTTCCCTTGTGGTTTTTTTTCTGATGCTTTATTAGCACCGTCCAAAAATAGATGCTTTTTTTTACCTTAAATGGTTTTTTTTCCTTAATATTTTATTTGGGTTGCTGTTTGTTAAGTTGATTATATTTATTTACAACACTTGGCCAGATATGCTGGTCGGGTTGTGACCCTTTCTTTGCAAAATAAAACTTTGAATTATTTACAAAACTTATATCTGTTATAGAACTACTGTGTGCGGTTTGTTTCAAATAATCATGTTCAATACTGTTAAATCCATCTAGTCTTACATGGTTTATCAAAGCTTCTTGCGCAATTAGTAAGCAATTTGTTTAATCAAACCACTAAAAAAATCTGTCTGTCTGGAGAGACCACTTGCATTATATCATTTTTGAGGTTATAAACTCAAGTATAAACTTTATGTGGCCTTTTGGTTATAGCTTGATACAGGACAGGACTCATGTGAATAACATGAACTAGGTGGGTTTAGTCAGACCATGGATGGTGTTTAGATAAGTTGTGGATGGGTCTAGGGCTCCTTTGTGGTCCATGGCCATTGCAGCTCACCTGGCATGGATGTGGTGGCTAGTCCTGATGTGGAAGACTTGTAATGAGCTGTTTACAGAAGACAAGTGAGTCCACACTATAAATAGGAAAATATCCTGGAAAGAGGGAAATTCAGCAATAAAGGAGTTACCCAGGAGACCCACTCTGAGGGGAATTCAGAAGAAAAAATAATATCTAGGAAGATGTTTAGAAGTATAGCATTAGGGTACATAGTAACTATTAGGTACATATTGGCTTATAATAACATGGAGTGCAGTCAAAGAATAATAAGAACCCTTGGCCAATGGCCATGCCAAATGGTGTAACCCCATAATACACTAACACATACAAAACACGTGAAGAAATGTTTCAAGAAATACTGGAACAGTGCAACCTCCCTTACAGTCTATGTGATCCAAAAGACTTCTCAATCTTTCGACAGAATAAAATGACAGATCAAAGATAAAGCTTAGTACATACAATTATCTATATTGAGCACATGAACCCCGATCTCAGCGATCTCAGTTGCAACAAACATAAAATTAAAAAACAGGAAAAAAATCTCTTAAAGTAGCATATAAATGATTCCCCCTTTGGGTACATAGTGTTATACTGTATATGCCCACTCACATATACCTAATTACGCTAGGCTCTACTCAAAGAGCCCATAGGCAGGGTCGGCTTTCCTACTAGCCGAGCTAGGCACACACCTAGGGTGCACTGCTGCCTAGGGCGCAGCCGGCCCCGACCCAGGTTCCTCATTACCCGGCACACAAGCCTCATGCAGCTGGCATAGCCGCCAGTGGCAGCTCGTGGACCGCAAAGCTGACAGTGTCAGCTGGCGGAGACCCCATCTGATGACGCAAAGGTGCACCATCTGATGACACCCAGGGGTGCCATCTGATGACGCCCAGGGGTGCATGGAGAAGAGAAGAAAGAAGAAGCGGCAGAGAAGAAACAGATGAAAGAAAATAAAGAGGCAAAAGAAAAAGGCAGGTGAAAAAAAAGAAAGTAAAGAAAAAAAAGAGGAAAGTAAGGAAAGAAAGAAAGAGGCACAGACCCCTGTCCGACCAGTGGAGGGGGCAAGGCAGGCACCGACTGACCGTGTACGCCCCCCAAACAGTGTGTGTGTCCTGCACAGTGTGTGTGTCCCAGCACAGTGTGTGTGTCCCTGCACGGTGTGCATGTGGGTTAGGGTGTGTTGGATTTTGGGGGGGGTTTGTACAGATGGGGGGTTTGTTATTTTTACAGATGGGGAATTCAGTTTATGGTGATTTTGGACATATGCAAATGTCTATATATATATGATGAGATATCTAGTGTGTTGTCAGAGAGTGTGGCATTACACCAGTTAAAAAAAAGTTTGGGGGGTCAGCAAGTAGCTGGTCTTGCCTAGAATGCAAAATAGTCTAGCACCCGCCCAGCCCATGGGTGTTCTATAATCTTCCAGGTACCCACACAACCTTTTACAATGACATCCAGGAAGTTCAACTCTTCAAAGAGTTCCCCTGAGCACATATAGGAACAAAAAAGTCTATAAGGTTCCATGCGCTTCTGAGTTTTCTGGCAAACCCAATCACCGTTGTCCATGCAATCAAGCAGTACTAGGGACCTTAGCAGCTGGATCAAAAAGTTATTTTAATAAACCACTTCTAAAAACAATTAAAACCAATAAACACCAGGATGCCTTTAGCTCTTCCTTGAGCATCCTCAGCCAGTGGGGATCCTTTATTGTGCTGTCCATATTTATATTGTATTCATAAATCAGCAAGCTTAGGCCCATTCTCCCCGGCATGTGTGTGTCAAACCCCAATCACAATCTGGAACTGATCTTCTTGAAATGCACATATTAGCATGCTCATACGCTTTCCCAGGCGTGCAGGTCCCGCTACAGTTTGTATCTGAAACTGATCTCATTGGAATGCTCGTACGCGAATGTACATGCTTTTCCAAATAGAAAACATACATGTGTGGATAGGCTTATTACATATATTATTTTATGAGCTCCTCTACGACATTGCAAAACTTTTATTATTAGCACATTAGTCTCCATGACATCTTATTTTTTATGGTTTGTTATGGACATATTTATGCATTTTAATGTGTTTGCCCTTACATGGATATACATATTCTGTAATCAACAATATGTAGAACCCATGCAACCCTCATCTTTATGAATTATTCTCTTTATTTACAACTATTTGGGTAAGCTTTTCAGCTTTCTTGTAGGTAACATATTGATACATAATGACGAAAATAGTATAGTCGTCTTATAGATCAGTATGGAGTGTTTATTCTTCAAGACAGCAATAACAATTAAGTAATATATCTAAAACGAAAACCTGGGATTAATTAAGACACAAGAGGAGGTGGGTGCAATCACCACTAATGTCTATACAATTAACTTGCATCAATGCTTAATTGCTAATTGCAGTTCTTGAGGAGAATGCCAAGAGGTTATCAGAGGCCAACTTCATGGTAACATCAACATGCGTGTTATTATCTGTATGTACCAATTACCATAAATTAGCACTACTTACTAATGTGATGGATTTTGATAAATATGCCCCATAATCTGTTAACTGTTTCTGACAAGATGAAAAATGGGTTCTCTTTGCAAGAAGCAGAAGGGATTACTGAGGAAGAAAATTCTGTGAGCAAGGGCAATTATAGCAATAAGTATCCATGAAGTAAACAGCAAGCAGCTCACCCAAGCAGCGCCTGAAAACTAATGAAAAGATTTGAAAGCCAAACATGCTGTAAATCAGAAAGCAAATAGTATTATTCATTATGGGCAAAGCTACAGTGCATGCCAGGAAGCAACAGACTAAATGCCTGGCGACACGTGGGCAGGGGCATGTTCGTATGAAACAAATCTGCGTTTGGAGAAGTCAACAGTGTAAACGCATTTTTATTGCGATATAAAAACAACGCATTAAATCCAAAAAATATTATTCTGGTCAGATTTTTTGTGAAAGCAACCCATAAATATATTTTCTACTATTTCTAATCTTTCGTAATGATTTCCACTTGCATGGAAAAATATTTAAAAAAAACATAGATTTTATTTTTTAGAACACGAAGACAGAAAGGATACGTAGATTCTACCAAGGTCACAACGAGGGAGACAGTTTCTCTGAAAATAACTGCTGCTCAGGATACAAAGACAAAGGACAGACGCTCTTTCTAGTTTGATGTCAGAAATGTACAAATTGACTGCAAATTAGATAAAACATTCTTAGCTCAGGGAGTCTGACCTTTTAAAACCCCCGATTCCATTTTAGTTTTGACCTTCTATCATGTTCAAGGTAGCAAAGCACACATCCACCGCTTTGCTAGAGCATAGTTCTTGAATAGACAAGATTTCATACGTTATAAAAAACATATTGTTCCCCCCCCAAAAAAACTACCACTGGTGGAACTGTTTCCTGTTACAAATTAGGCAATTCCCTTACTATATTTCAATACGTCAAGGGTGCCATTAATGAAATTCTCAAATTAGGAATTAAGTTGAAAACACCAAGGGCTTCTCTGATTGGTCAAATTGGTCTGACACATTGCCAAAATACATCAAAATAAACAGGGAGGTGGGGAAAGATACCCTTTCACCTCTTCCATGATTGGTTTTACATAGGGTGGCTATGTGTGCTCAAATCCAGTACAAAAACCATGCAATGCTACATGTATAAGGGAGCATACATTGGGCCACATTACATTCTTGGTGCTAACGTTAGCGATCACCTGCATGAGCGGTAACGTTAGTCCTGGTGGCCCTAGCATGGGCCACCCATATTACAATCCAAACGCTAAGGTTAAAAAACCCGTTAGCGCGTTTGGTATCTTGCGCTGTACTGCACAAGGTTACTGTACTTTGCACTCCACCTATGCATGTGAGGGACATCCTGTTTACACTCATCTCCCCCATTTCTTCGAAAAACCTCTTGCTCATCTCGGTCAGTGAGCAGTTGGTGTCTATTGAGTATTGTTAATAGTAGGTAATCTCTCCCCCATGGACTATGATCTCTTCTATCTCTTCTATTTAGGGATGGTTGTCCTTTCTCTTCCTTCTCACATCTAAACCAGTCTCTCTTCACCCTTATTGTATCTCTCATATGGGTTAGATCTCATCTGTGGTGACCAATCTTTCTTTTCCCATCTTTTTACTGGGCTACGGTATGGGGTTTTGCTATTACGTCTTGTGGGGATTTATTTCTTGTTGAGGGATCTTTCTCCTCACTACTGGCCCCTCCATTAAACTTGTTCTCCTCCTCTGTGATGTCATGTGGTTGTAGTTAGTCCTATAATACTAGCGTTAACTTGAAGGAGGTGATAGGGCTCTTATGGGGTTATTCAATAAGAATCGAACTTGCTACCGAATTGCACCAAACAGTAAATTTCAACGTGTGGTGCAATTTCGTGGCAATTTGGCTATTCAGAATGCTGGCAAATTCGCCAAATGTTAGCGAATTGCCAGCAAGATATGATGCAATTTGCTTCAAATCGCCGCAATTCGTTGACCTTCGGTGGTAGTGAAAATGTCCCATAGAGAAGTAATGGTTAATTTATTCAGGGAACGACGAACAGCACCGTAATGTTGGCAAAATGCCCAGATTTTCAGTGCTTTTGTTTGTCAGGTTTAAACAGGCAAAACCCATAGGTTTCAATGAAGAAAAGAAAACATGTTTTTATTATTTTTCTATTCAACCATTTATTCTTTTCATTTACAGCAAAAAAAACTTTTTAGTTATTTTTTAGATTTTTCAGGATATATTTTTAGCAAGATTTTTTATTCCGATTTTTTTTTATGATGTTTTTTTTATTCTGTAACAGACCTTTTAATTATTATTCATAGGACCTTATTTATTATTTTCATGCATTTTTTTATAAACACCTTTTAAAAATTATTATTCTTTTTTTACCCCTCTTTGGCAACTGATCGGCTTTTTTCGCCAAATGATCGGAAGTGTTCGGCAGTCTGTTCAGCAGTGTTCAGTTGATCATCGGCTGCATTCTGCGGTTTGCGGCTGCGTTGGGTGGATCTTCGACTGCATTTGGCGGGTTGATCAGCGGCGTTCAGCGGATCTCTTCTGCACACTTCGGGGACCCTGCAATGAATGCTGAATTCACCACATGGTCAGTGAATTGAACTTGCCGAAGTGCGCCGAACGAGAGAGCACCGAAATGTTATGCTCTCTGAATAACCCCCATAGTGTTTCTCTCTCCGTGATTCTCCTGAAGGAGACTCAGAAGACCCAGAGCTCCAGTACATTGTGTGTTATATCTGATTTACTGGAACTTTAAGGGTATATTCTGAAGCCAATTTGTGAACTAGTTTCCTTTGAACTAAATGAAATTCCTTTGCATTGCTCCAGAATAAGACCAGATCAAGCTAACTCAATCTCAGACAACAACCAATGTTTTCAAAGATTTAGTTAACTTAATTGTAGTGGTAACGGGATTAATTTTTTTCACTGCACATCCAAGAGTTGTTCAGACCTTGGGTTTTAAAATCACTAACTAGGGATGTGCATGACTGAAAAATTTGTTTCGTTTAGTTTCATTTTTAAATAATTTAGTTTTCGGAATTTCGTAACTAATTTTGTTTCGTGTTACGTTTCGTATTTCGTTTAATTTCAGATTGATTTGTATCATATCGTATCGGATTTGTATGGAATCGAATTCGATAGTTGATATCCATTTGATAGTTCATTTCAATTTCGATAGTTGATATCCAATAGTTGATATCCATTTGATAGTTCATTTCAAATTTGATAGGTGATATCCAATAGTTGATATCTATTTGATAGTTCATTTCAATTTCTATCGTATCGGATTTGTATCGTATTCAATATTTGATATCCATTTGATAGTTCATTTCAAATTTGATAGGTGATATCCAAAGGTTGATATCTATTTGATAGTTCATTTCAATTTCTATCGTATCGGATTTGTATCGTATTCAATATTTGATATCCATTTGATAGTTCATTTCAATTTCTATCGTATCGGATTCGGATTCGTATCGTATCGTATCGAATTCGATAGTTGATATCCATTTGATATTTCATTTCAATTTCGATAGTTGATATCCAATAGTTGATATCCATTTGATAGTTCATTTCAATTTCGATAGTTGATATCCAATAGTTGATATCCATTTGATAGTTCATTTCAAATTCGATAGTTGATATCAATTATTCAAATTTTTCTTTTATGATGATGACACAGTGTAAAATGAAATAAATTTGTTATATACCATTTTGTTTAGTTTCGTATCATATCATTTCGTTTTCTTATCGTATCGATTCGTTATTCAGGAGTACGAATTCAGAATTTTTCCGAAACGAATGCCCATCTCTATCACTAACCTACTTTACTAAAACAGATTTTGGTAGGATGATCAGCCTTAGCATTTTAATTATTGTCTCAATCAGAATTTAATTGACAATTAAACTAATAAAAATACTTACACTTTGTTCTAAACCTAAATTATACTTAAATAACTGCAGATTTGCTTCTTCCTGGTGCATTTTGCTTAAGTTAAGATGCTGAACACTTTATTCAAAATCTCAACTATACAGATAAAAAAGAGAGTTCTGCATTGGGCTAATTTATGTGTTCTATATTCTCAAAATTCTCAGCCAGGCACCTAATCCAATGCTTTCCCCTTCAGATAGAGAAGACATCAAGCCCTTATGTGTTTGCACTTAAAGCAGCCAAACTGGAAGTTAATGTAGAACTCTTCAAAGAGTTAATTTTAACTTGATGCTGACAGCTGAAATCGCATTTTATCAACTGTTATATAGGCTCTAAAATAAAGTTATTGAAGTGGCCGTGGGAATTAGAGTAGAGCACAGCTGACCCTTACTGATTGTTTTAGTTTTATGAAAAATTTGAAAGTGAAAGTGGGAGTTAAAGATTAACTAAGTTATAGCTACACACACAAAATGATTTATGTTTTGTAAAAAAAAGTATAATTTTAAGAAAGATCATTCGCATATTTTTCTTAGCACATATTCCTATACATATTTGCTTTCTTTCAAAGAGTTTTAAACATTTTACTAAACTTGCATAAAAGAAAAAAGTTGTATATTTATTGCCACTGTAGCAGAACCTTTCACGATTTTCATTATAACTCAATCATGTTTCACATAATGTCCAACTCTGTGTAGGCGAGAGGAAGATTCAGACTAACTGCATTATTTTGCAGTGTTGCTGTGTGCTTCATGCTAAATCAATAACAGCCTATTGCTAAATATGGTAGGCTGGCAGCCTTCACTATAGTAAAATAAAAAAAGTGAGAAAAAAATATATTAAAAGCTAAAACAATTAAAGAGGTATTTCTACATAAAATTTATCTTTAATCCATAACACAGAGAATACAATACAAGTATATATTTTTTAAAATAAAGGAAGCTTACCTGGATACCTTTTGTAGACAGTGGGCCTATTCCATGTCTTCTAGATTTCTCTCACTGACTCCCTTTTACCTCACCTCTTCTGACTCAGTCACTGTCTTCGTGGTTAGCCCCAGAATAATATGGAGGTGCAGACAGATAAACGCAGCTGGTATTGGCTTCTGAAGTCTGTAGGTCTCCATTGAGCCCAGAGTGACGCAAGCTTGGACTCCTGGGATTGCCTAGGATGCGGAGGTAGTGCAATTGGTCAGTAGGAACTGTTAGTTCCCAGTCTTTTGCTGTTTGTAGTGAGAGGAAGTGGCAGATTGTGATGTCATGCCAGGATCCTTGTCTAGGAGTATGCGGGGACCACAAAAGGACCGGTGCTAGAGTTATTTATTTTTACATCAAACCTTACAATCTCCAAATGGTTCTGGTCAGTCATCAGAGGTTATCAACACAGTACCGTACTACCTGTATCTGGTCTTTAGAGAGAAGTTATAAAAGTGACCTATAGGCGTTGTATGATTGGCCATATACATAATCAATTTACTGCTCATTTTCCCTCTGGGCGCTCTAAAGTTATCAAGTGAAAGCAAAATTAAGACAAAAATTATAGTCTTGAGACATAAAGCTTAGTTGTCTTAATAGGTTTCTGTGGTTTGTTACTTACCTGACCAAGACATTGCTTCAAAGGAATCCAAACACAGAATCAAATCATGTAAGCACCCAAATAAAACCACTTTGGTTATTTGAAAACCAAGAATGCAATCGAGCTTCTAGGCCAGGGGTGTCAAACTCAAATGTCATCGGGGCCGCATCAGCAGTTTGGTCACCCTCAAAGGGCCAGTTGTATCTGTAGGACTATGTGTCCACTCTTTATTATCATAAATTATTGTCACTGCATTCAATTATTACTGTTTTTTGTTCACACATGGATTTACCCCAGCTCACACATGGATTTGCCCCCAGCTCATGGATTTGCCCCCAGCTCATGGATTTGCCCCAGCTCACACATGGATTTGCCGCAGCTCACACATGGATTTGCCCCACCTCATGGATTTGCCCCAGCTCATGGATTTGCCCCACCTCATGGATTTGCCCCAGCTCATGGATTTGCCCCAGCTCATGGATTTGCCCCCAGCTCATAGATTTGCCCCAGCTCATGGATTTGCCCCAGCTCACACATGGATTTGCCCCCAGCTCATGGATTTGCCCCACCTCTCACATGGATTTGCCCCAGCTCATGGATTTGCCCCAGCTCATGGATTTGCCCCCAGCTCATGGATTTGCCCCAGCTCACACATGGATTTGCCGCAGCTCACACATGGATTTGCCCCACCTCATGGATTTGCCCCAGCTCATGGATTTGCCCCACCTCATGGATTTGCCCCAGCTCATGGATTTGCCCCAGCTCATGGATTTGCCCCCAGCTCATGGATTTGCCCCAGCTCATGGATTTGCCCCAGCTCACACATGGATTTGCCCCAGCTCATGGATTTGCCCCAGCTCATGGATTTGCCCCAGCTCACACATGGATTTGCCCCACCTCATGGATTTTCCCCACCTCTCACATGGATTTGCCCCACTTCATGGATTTGCCCCAGCTCATGGATTTGCCCCAGCTCATGGATTTTCCCCAGCTCACACATGGATTTGCCCCAGCTCACACATGGATTTGCCCCAGCTCACACATGGATTTGCCCCAGCTCATGGATTTGCCCCAGCTCATGGATTTGCCCCAGCTCACACATGGATTTGCCCCCAGCTCATGGATTTGCCCAAGCTCATGGATTTGCCCCAGCTCACACATGGATTTGCCCCAGCTCACACATGGATTTGCCCCAGCTCATGGATTTGCCCCAGCTCATGGATTTGCCCCAGCTCATGGATTTGCCCCCAGCTCATGGATTTGCCCCAGCTCATGGATTTGCCCCAGCTCACACATGGATTGCCCCCAGCTCATGGATTTGCCCCAGCTCACACATGGATTTGCCCCACCTCATGGATTTTCCCCACCTCTCACATGGATTTGCCCCACTTCATGGATTTGCCCCAGCTCATGGATTTGCCCCAGCTCATGGATTTTCCCCAGCTCACACATGGATTTGCCCCAGCTCACACATGGATTTGCCCCAGCTCACACATGGATTTGCCCCAGCTCATGGATTTGCCCCAGCTCATGGATTTGCCCCAGCTCACACATGGATTTGCCCCCAGCTCATGGATTTGCCCAAGCTCATGGATTTGCCCCAGCTCACACATGGATTTGCCCCAGCTCACACATGGATTTGCCCCAGCTCACACATGGATTTGCCCCAGCTCATGGATTTGCCCCCAGCTCATGGATTTGCCCCAGCTCATGGATTTGCCCCAGCTCTCACATGGATTTGCCCCAGCTCACACATGGATTTGCCCCAGCTCATGGATTTGCCCCAGCTCATGGATTTGCCCCCAGCTCATGGATTTGCCCCAGCTCACACATGGATTTGCCCCCAGCTCATGGATTTGCCCCAGCTCATGGATTTGCCCCCAGCTCATGGATTTGCCCCAGTTTACACATGGATTTGCCCCAGCTCTCACCTGGATATGCCCCAGAGGCAGCCAGCTCTCACCTGGATACTTGTCCCAGCTCCGGCAGAGGTTGAGGGGACCCAGATGCCGGGCAGGCAGGAGTGCCTGCCCGGTGACCTGAACAGTCTGTCCTGTTGAGGGGGATGCGGCTGCGTGCGTGCGCGCGCAGGTCACGCGGTCCGGCCAGTCAGGTGGTACAGAGACTCAGTACCACCTGATTAGCCGGACCACGTGACCGGCTGCGCCTGCACACAGCCGCATCCCCTTTAACAGGACGGACTGTTCAGGTCACCGGGCAGGCACTCCTGCCTGCCCGGCATCTGGGTCCCCTCAACCCCCGGGCCAGTTTAAGGCTGGCGGGCCACATGACGAGGTCTGGCAGGCCGGATTTGGCCCGCGGGCCTTGTCTTTGACACCAGTGTTCTAGGCCATGCTGGCCTAGAAGCTCGATTGCATTCTTGGTTCTCAAATAACCAAAGTGGTTTTATTTGGGTGTTTACATGATTTGATCTGTGTTGAGATGGTACAAATTTGCATACCATGATAGAATTCGTGAAATTTTGGCATTGATATTGAAAATATGATTGATCATGCCAAAACCTCTTTTTTTAGTTAAAGGGACACTCTAGGCAACATGACCACCTAAGCTATTTTAGGTGGTCATGATGCCTGGAGTATCCTGCCCTCTGTCCCCCCTCCCTCCTCTCAGCGGTTCAGCTGTAAATGCTGAAAACAGCTGAGAGAGGCGGAGAACTTTACTCCGCCCTCCCAGCTGTCAGTCAGCAGAGCGGGAATCATATTTCCCGCTTCTGCCGACTTTTGCCGAGTAGGAGACGTCATCGCGCTTTCAGCGCGATGACGTCTCTAACTCACCGCAGAAGCTGCCGGCTCCCTCTGAGGGTTAGTGTTGCGCGCATCCTGTTGCGCGCAACACTAATCCTCAGAGGGAGCTGGGAGGAAGCCTGCCGATTGGCTGGCTTATGTGAGAGGCGCGCATGCGCGCTTCTCACGTAAACCCGAAGCCAAGACGCAGCAAGAAGGACAGGAGCGGAAGAGGAGGGAGGTGAGTATAAAAAAAAAAAAACAGCGCTGGAAACAAGAGGATTTTAGGGTAAGTATTACAGTTACAAGTAAAAAAATAAAAAATAAAGATTTATTAGGGGAATAGGGATAGGTTATGATAAAAAAACAGGGGGGGTGATTTTTGAGTAAAGTGTTCCTTTAAGGATAGAGATCATATGAAGCCATTTATTATCACATAGTTGTTTGGCCCCTTTATAAATCATAATGATAAGAGAAACCACAGAGATATACCTGATAAAAAATGTACCTACCCTGGAATGCTTGGCCTTGTTACAGGCACACATGGTGACACACACAGGATTAAAATGGCAAAAAGTTAACTTCCTCCATCTGTGGCTTTTTCAATGAAGTCATTCATTTTTTTAATCTTCAGCAAAAAGTCTGTTTATTCTTTAGGATTTGTTCGGGATATTTTCGGTGATTTTTTTTTTAACTAGCAATTTTTTTCTCTGTAACAGACCTTTTTATTATTATTCATAGGACCTTATATGTAATTTTCAGGCATTTTCGTGCAGTAGTTTTTTTGCAAACAGCAAAGTTGCAGGGTGTGTAGTTTTTTTATTACCCCGTTCGTCGGCTTGTTGACTTTTCCGGCGGCTGGCTGGTGCTCTGTTCTGCAGATCATCGGCTTAACTTTGGATGCGATCGGGGATTTGTGGTGGGTTGTCGGGTGCGGTCGGCATTTTTTCCGTTCGTTTGAGTGGTTTTTGCAGCTGTTTCTCAGATGCAGTCGGTGGCTTTTCCCTGCACTCCGGGGACCCTGCGGTGATTGCTGAACTAAAGCCAAATGCTAGTAACATCCAATCTTGTGGTTGGATGGTGAGGCATGTTCTTTGAATTCTGCTCTGGCCTGAATTCTGATTATAATTTTGCTGAGGTCCAAAACAAACTGGCTTTATTAAATCTTGACTAGAAATTTGAGTATTGTTGACTTTTTTTAAATTAAAATAGTCTATAAACTCCATTTACCCCCCCAACACACACACTCCCATTTCCTTCTGTACTGTTTTTACTCCGCAAACAAAATCATCTCTGCAGAGATATGTTAATGTCTCCACCTCTTACTCCAAGGTAATGTAGTTTAACAGGTCTATTCAAAGAAAGGTGAAACTCAGGAGAATGACTGGAGAAGTGAAAATCCTAGGTCAAAATAACCAAATCAGAAAATTTTTCATCTCACTTTCCAAAATCGACTATTTGTTCTAGATTGTTCTCTTCTCCTGCCAGTTCTCCTGGTTTTCACCTTTCTCTGAATAACCCTGAAAGTTTCATGGCTATATTATGGCCAGCAGATGACTAACTTGCCAACCAACCCATTGTTTAGCACAGACAGTGTCACGGTCCTGGCAGAGGGGAATAGGATATGAGCCCGATATGTGGTGAAAAACAAGCTGAGCCACGTAACTGAAGTACAAAGGGGTTTATTGTAACAATACAGCAATATGGACAGGGCAGGAATGGAGATGTCTGGGGAGGCAATGCAGGGAGGAACCAGACACAGGGAGACACTGAGGGAAACCACAGCAGGAGACTTACATACAATACAAGACAGGAAACAGGGCACTGGAGGTTTGAGCCAGAGGGCACAGGATGCTTGGCAGCAGCAGGCACGGGATGCTTGGTAGCAGCAGGCAGTATATGTAGTCATATAGTCATAGGCGCGCGCACGGGGTGTGCTGGGTGTGCCTGGGCACACCCTAATCAGACAGCTTCTTTTTTTTTTTACCGTGACTGCCGCTGGCCGAACCCGCAGCTCCAGCGCTCATCGCTGTCATCTGCTCTGAGAGCGAGGAAGCTTAGGCAGCAGGCTACCACAGGAGCTTCTCCAAACACCCTCTACTGACTGATCGCGGAGGTGCAGGTGCACATGTGACGTGTCATCACATGACTTCTGAGCAGACGTCATCATGTGCGCCTGCGCGTGGCACCCGGCGCCAGTATTGTGTGTGAAGAGACTCAAGGTGGAGTTGCCTGCTGCTGCAGTTCAGCCACCTGCTATGGATTGGGCCCTTCCTACTCCTCCTGCCTCGTGAGGGGCCCCCTGTAGTTTGGAAGACTCTGAGAGCTGCTGCACAGACACGAGACAGAAGCCCTGCCCCCACATGCCTGCAGAGCTGAAATCTCCAAGGAAGAAGTAAGCAGCAGCTAAAGCAGGGGGGGGGGTGAGTCAAGGGGGCAGTAGTGTGTGTGGCATTAAGTGTCTGGGGAGGAAGTCATAGAATGGGGGGGGGGGTAAGACAGTGTCTGGGGGTGGAGAGGAGCCAGTGTGGAAACTGTGTGTGAGGGGTTAAGACAGCATCTGGGGTGGAGAGACTGTGTGTGGGGTTAAGACAGTGTCTGGGGTGGAGAGAAGACTGTGTGTGAGGATGTGTGTGAGGAGTAAAGACAGTGTCTGGGGGTGGAGAGAAGCCTGTGTGTGTGAAACCTGTGAGGGGTTAAGACAGTGTCTGGGGGTGGAGAGGAGCCTGTGTGTGTGTGTGTGTGTGTGTGTGTGTGGTGGGTTAAGTGAGTATGTATATATTATATAATAAATATAAACTTTATATTTTAAAATAATGAACTAAATATAATTAAAATATTTTATTAATATGTACTTATTATAATTTATATTCACTTTAATAATTATTTTAAAATAACATTTATATTAATAGGAGTTCTATTTCTGTGGATTCTGTGATACGCTCATACGCACAGCACATTACTGTGTTATACTGTGATGCTCTGATACAGTAATATGTGCTGTGTATGTGCATATCACAGAGCTCCACAGCAATAAAAAGCCAGCTCATACACAGAACAAACACAATACTGTAAGTTTTATTGCTGTGGAGCTCTGTGATGTGCGCTGTATATGTGCGTGAGTTTTATTGCTGCGGAGCTCTGTGATGTGCGCTGTATATGTGCGTGAGTTTTATTGCTGCGGAGCTCTGTGATGTGCGCTGTATATGTGCGTGAGTTTTATTGCTGCAGAGCTCTGTGATGTGCGCTGTATATGTGCGTGAGTTTTATTGCTGTGGAGCTCTGATGTGCGTTGTATATGTGCGTGAGTTTTATTGCTGCGGAGCTCTGTGATGTGCGCTGTATATGTGTGTGAGTTTTATTGCTGTGGAGCTCTGTGATGTGCGCTGTATATGTGCGTGAGTTTTATTGCTGCGGAGCTCTGTGATGTGCGCTGTATATGTGCGTGAGTTTTATTGCTATGGAGCTCTGTGATGTGCGCTGTATATGTGCGTGAGTTTTATTGCTGCGGAGCTCTGTGATGTGCGCTGTATATGTGTGTGAGTTTTATTGCTGTGGAGCTCTGTGATACACTCATACACACATGCTGTCCTCCAAATCATCTGGGAGCAGGCTGCTTGTTGGACCTGTGAAGCCCCATAATGGAAATTTGCCTAAGACCTCAACATATCTGGAGCCGCTTCTGCATGCGAGTACCAGACCAGGACCTGTCAGCAAACCAGTGCCGGCAAGACCAGCCATAGCATTGCCAGCCAATTTCACCAGCCACAGCCAAGCCCGAGCCACACATAAAGTTAAGGTGAGCTTGGTGGAGCCAACCTGGGATAATATTCCATAGTTGTCGATAAGATAACTGCAGGAAACATTACACATAACGTCTCCTGTAGTTATTTTATCGTCAGGAAACGCTATTCCATTTGAGCCGCATGCTGAGCTTGTGGCTCTAATGTTGCGTTTCCAACCCATGCATGAGGTTACTGTACGTTATCGTCTCCTATATTTACTATGGGAGACGTTAATTGTGAGCTTTGTGTGGGAGCACAGACTATTCCAAAGTAACCTGCGCTTCCACACCGGAAATGGTATTTCACTGTGAAATATGGTCTACACAAAGCTGATTTTGCATTTTCCTACCCCCTACCCATTAAATTCCATACTCGCTCCTCATCCCGCGGTAAAAAAGGTAGCGCGATCCGCTGCTTCTTCTCCCCGGGAGCAGAGTGAGAATGGGAACATATAGTTCCTAGTCTTCTTCTGCAATTCTTATGCAGTGGTGCGCGATCTCACGAGAATGAGCTCACGCACAGCTCGCGTCTGGGACGCACAAGGCTCCATGGGTGGAATCTGGTGGGGGGCCCTTGCTTTATTTGGTCTGGGGGGCCCTGAGTCTTGTCAGTCCGCCCCTGGCACTGAGGCAAAAAGAGTCAAAGGATACTTGTGAGAGGCGTGAGTGCTGAAACTTGTGGATATATATATATTTATGTTTGAGCTTTTGGGTGCACACCCTAATGTAATAGGCTGCGCACGCCTATGCATATAGTCCATGCAATAGGTCGTGGCAGGCGGCTGGCAAACGTAGTAAATGTCCATATGCAAGAAGTCGGTACACAGGGAATCAATAACAGCAGAGAATGGGAGCAGGTCTAGGAGAAAGGCTACCAGGAAACAAATGGGACAATGCATCACTGGATCATGGGTGCTCCACCCTTATAAAGGGAACAACAGGCCTATTATTGGTAGCACCTGAAGTTAACACAGCCTGAGGGAAAGTACAAGGTGGCTTAGCAAGAAAGATGCTGTATAGGTCCAGTCAGGAGGGTGCAGTACCACCTTTGGCCTTCTTGCCACGGCGGCGACAGCGTGCGCCATGTTAGACAGTGATCTCTTGTACATTCTCATCAATGCAATAGGCCACACCTCTTTTCTGTATGTATTCACTTCGTTTTGAACTGGCCCACTCATTTCATTGTCACCTTTTCAGCGCAGGCTCACCCTTTTGAGTATTACCTCTAGACCCTCTCGCCCATGATTTGGCCTTATATATCTCAATGCGAGGAATAAGGGGAAAGCACAATTTTGAATACATTATAAACAGGCTGCAATACTAGTTTAAAGCACAAAAACAGCAGGTATAACAGAGAAAAGTCTGAAAGTAAATAACCAGCATGAAAAAATTGCATGAGTAATTAATCAGAAGAATAGTCCTGCAACACAAAATAGAGAGGGGGGTAACCCAAAATCAGTAAATAGAAAAACCATGTGTTCAGGATGAACAGTCATATAGATACTAAGTGACAGATCGCTTAGGGATAGTATCTTGTATCGGATAGAATATTGATTGGTTGCTAACCTTTTATTGTGTCCTTATAAGGACAGTAAATACACAAAGTATTAGTGCCAATCTGGCCAATAACAATTGAAACAAACAACAGAAAAATGTGTGTATAACATATAAAAAGAAAAAAGTGTGATATATCACAACGAGACATCAAACAGTTAAGAACAGAAAAAAGCCACAGTATAACAGGTGAATTCATGTCTATCGAGTATAAACAGATTCAGGATTAACTGAACTGCTTGCATACAGAGCCCCTCTGCTAACAGCTCTGCCTTTTCCTTCATTCAGCTCATCACACACAGCCACAACTCCAGACTCTGCACTGCCACCTACCCTCCCACCCAGTCTTAGGCCGAAACTTATTCATTCCCCTCCACCTGTAGCCACTTTATTCTAATCAACCTGTGGCTTGCTATTCTCTCTCTAGCCACCAGATCCACACTCCCAGCTCCCCTTCTATTTCACTCACCCCTGTCCTTTAGATTGTAAGCTCATGGGATGTTTAGCTGAGCATTTGTGTAAAGTGCTGTATCAGTAGGACAATTATCCTAAGGGCAGGACCACCATCTGTTCCTTATGTGTTCTAGTATGTCTCATGTCTGCACTCCCCCATTGTACAGCGCTGCGGAATATGCTGGTGCTTTATAAATACAGAATAATAATAATAACCGATGCACTGTCTCAACGCACGTTTACTGCGGCAGATGAACTGGGAATTGACTCATGCTGTTTAGGAAACACCCCGTTAGAAGCCTTGCTTGTCTTAGTTAACTGTAGAAAGGAGTAATAAGACCAGAGGCTCCATAATGACCATTACTAAATACCTCAAAAGAGAGAAACAAACCTTCAAGGGTCCGTGTATAAAAAGAAAGGAAAGGCAACAGATAAGCAGTGGTCATTAAAATATAAATTGCAACAAAGAGTTCATGGTCTAACAGGGGGATATGAACTGACTAAACCTCCCTCACAGTTTGCCCCTTCTGGCAGTACATAAAGAGAGGAGGAAAATTAGTCCTAAAATATCCAAAGCCCTCCAACATTATACTTCGCAAGGAGGGGTTGCTACCAGCATAAGAAAATAAATTGCTTAAAAACAGTTTTAAATAGCTCAAAATCAGCATCTTGTTACGCTCCGTGCATTTTGCATCTATTTCGGCGTCATCAGGAGCATGGGTAAGAGATGTTAGCAGTTTTAGCTGCACAGAAATAAGCCTCTTCTTGGTATCTTGCGCTGTTCTGCGCGAGTTTACTGTACTTTGCGCTCCCTATGCTTAACATGGGGAGTGCAAAGTGTTAATTAGCGTTAGGATAATAAAGTCCTAACGCTAATTACCGTCCGGCTGTGGTTACCAGAAAGATAACCACAGCCTGGACTTGGTGCTAACGGACTCTGCTGCTGCAGAATCCGTCATCACCAGCAGTAACCCCCCCAAAATAAATTGTATACTCACCTTCCATCCCGTGACGAGGACCGCAGCTCTAACAGCCTCCTCAGTCCTTCAGGAGCAGGGAGAGACTGGGGGGAAAAAGTCCCCCTGCAGATCACTACGCCGACCTGCCAGATCTGCGAGGTGAGATCCGGCAGGTCATGCGACCGGCGCCGTCTGCCTCACTGGAGTCCTATGGACTCCATCGAGTGGATGCTTGCGGCGGCGCTTAGCACTGCCATGAGCATTCTGGGGCTTAGCGGCCGATATCAATGCAGGCAGCTTTTCTAGCGCCTGCATTGTAATATCGCGCTAAAATGGGGACGCAAGCGGCCCCGTTTTAGCGTGGTGAGTGTAATGTGGCCCAAGAATGGCTCTGGTAAGTTTACAACAGCTTTGGTTAAGTTAGCACCAGCTTTATAATACTGTCCTATGTGTCTTTTCCATAGGATACCATTTCTGTCTCATCTCCTGCCTGTAGCAAAACTCTGGTTATTTTTCACATATATTCTACCCTTTTTGGTAATACTACAATGACAAAGCAACATTATGAAACCTCTTAAACATTGTAATGGATTAATAAAAGAATAACAATTTGCAGTTGTATAAATTTACATAAAACTATTTCAAATAACCTGAGTTAAAAGTCCGCTGCATAAAATTGCTGTTAAAACCTGAATGCACTAAATTGATGGCAGTTTAGGAATTCTTTGAATATCCCCTAAATTACTATCCAGCTTCGTGTGGTTAATTCTGCGGTTTATTAAATCCCACACTGATATTGAAGCAATTTTTGGCTTTCCGAGCAAACAGCAAGAGAAATATGTCAGCTCAAAGCTATTGTTTTACGATGACATTGAATATTTATTTTGTGCAACTTTTTAACACTTTTCAGAAACAAACCTATTTTTCTTGTGAAAATGTAAATAGAACAGTTGCTGCAGGTTTCAATATCACACCGCTTTACTTGAGAGACAAACAAGATTTTATTAGAGCCGCATTTGGAAAATGAAAGGTTTAGAGTGTGTTTTGCCGAGCATAAAACCAAATAATGTACACTATGTCATTGTAAATGCTTCACAATTACTTCAGTGTTGAATGATATCAGGCATCTATAATCTCTATAGCACCATATTTTCTATGGAAGAAAATGATATCCTATGTATGTTAATATTTTCAAGACTGATTCAGCGTTTTGCTTCCTAGCAGTTTGTTTTGTGAAAAATATTTAGCAAGTAACAACCACGGTGGAATCTATACTGAATTTTCTGATATTTCCTAAAACAAAAACAAAACAAAGAAAACAAAGAAAAGTGTTGATCTTTTAATGTTATATCAATATTGCATACAAGTTTGTACATGTCTTTGTACATAACATACAGCAGGTTATTCCCCTGCCGGTTTGTGCATAAATAATTTAAAAATCCTTTATTTAACCATTTAAAAACAGAGTCAACTTAACAGTTATACATTTGATAAGGCTTTATTTCCGCTTAGGTCTTATAATTAAAAATATTAGGATAAATACAACACACATCAAATAATAGCTCTTTATGGCATATATTACACATAGTGATCGTTTTATACACTGGAATTAGTTGCAATCCTTTCTAGCTATTTACATTTCTTTTTGTTGTTGCTTAATGGAACAGCAGATCAAACCGGATACGTTGAACATTAATGGAAGCGTCTTTTAAAATGTAATTTGTATGCATTTATACTGCAATATTTATAGTAGAAAAAAAGATATAATATTAAATATTAGGTGAAATCAAAACTGTGATCTCCATCAGTGAAATGGAAAAGCTGATACATTCAGTTCCATAACTACTAAACCTGGGCAGACGCCTGCATTTTGATATAATTTGTCATATAAATATTCAAGGCCTTGGATCAGCAATATGTGTCTGTCACTAAAATTGCTTACCTTAAATTATTACAGATGGTTCCTCAGTCCAAAATGCTAATATGCCTTGGCTTGTGCAATAAATTACAATAAAGTAATGCTATAGATTTACCTTTTAAGCTTAATATAAGACTTTGCTACTTAGGACACTTTACGAAAGGCCATTGGAGAACGAAATGTCTTGTTAAGATTGCAGTGTTTGTTCTATTAAAATATATATTTTTAATAGTAAAGCGAGAGCTGATTGAAATATTTCACAGTAATGTTCTACAGGTCATTTCAAGTCCAATTCCAGATTATTATTTTTTTTAAAAAAATAATGGAAAGGTTCATTCGTCTATTTATTATTAAAGGGAAATTACACCCAAGTAATTTATCGTTATTTTTATTAAATGTGCAGGCTGTATGATGCATGCTTTTTCTATATTCTAACATAGAGGAAGTAACTTATCTGATGTTGAGAGCAGCCGGCTCATTCATTTTGTGAATTATAGACAAGGGGGACCTAGGGCTCACAGGGGTTGATGAACATTTTCATCTTTGCATGCTTACCCCAAATCTACACAACTATGTACACATACGTACATACACGTAATCAAGTTAAATGGATTTAATATTTATCATGGGGTAAAGCTATGAATTTCAGGAACGTATTACTGTAAGTTAAACTCTATTAGTACCATATTGATTTTTATTTTCATTTTCCCGATATACCATGCAATATACCATTACAGAGTACATGTCTGGCACCATTACTGGCATAGAGCTTTAGGAGGGCAGGAATGTGACTGATCATGTGTTGATCATATCATGCTTTTGAAAACTATAGGGGTTTTTCAGAGAGAGCCGAACCGGCCCCAAAATTGCACCAAACAGTGAATTTCCCAATGCAATTTCAGGTCCATTCGACTATTCAAAACATGGCAATTCACCAAATGGTGGTGAATTGCCAGCAAAATACAGTGATCTTCATCTTCAGCAGTGAAATCCCCATAAAAAAACAGTGGTTAATCTATTCAGAAAACACTGAACAGCAGAGAAATATCAATGAAATGCCCTGATGTTCGGTGGTTTGATTCGGGAGGTTTAAATCATGGGAATCCCATAGTTTTCAATGTTAAAAATGTTACCGTTTTTATTTGATATCTATTAAACTGTTTATTCTTTTAATTTGCATCAAAAAGACTTTCTTTTTAGGATTTTTTAGGCATTTTTCTTGATTTTTTTGGGCAAATTGATTTTCCGATTTTTTTTTTAAATTTTTTTTAAATAGCCTTTTTTTTCTGTAACAGACCTTTTTATTATTATTCATAGGACCTTATGTGTTAATTCCAAACATTTTTGTCCAGTAGTTTTTTGCAAACAGTGTTTAAAATTCGGAACGTTTCAATCGTTTTTTTCCTACCCTGTTTATAGGCTTTTTGCAGCGACTGGTCGGCGCGGTGTTCGGTGGATCGTCGGCTTTCTTTTGGATGCGTTCGGCGGCTTATTAGAGCTGATAATTTGGGTGGTTTGCGGTGGGTTTTTGTCCTACGATTTGGTGCCTTTGCGGCAGAGTTTCCCTGCACTTCGGGGACCCTATGGGGACCCTGCGGGGAATGCTGAATTCACAGCAGGGTTGGAGAATTTGATTCCCCGAAATGCAGGGAAGAACAAAAGAGCGCTCTCTGAATAACTCCTTATGCATCAGTGGTCTGTTTGGAAAAAAATATTGGATGCGTATGAATCTCCTGTCATGTCAGTGATTTAATCAATGCAGGAATAACAGGGATGTCGTCTGAAGTTATCATTGCTTTTGCTTACAACGAGACCAGCATAAATTATAGATTTTTGCCATTAAGTGAGTGGTGCCAACAACATTTTAAGGTAAAAGCAAATCTTCAACAACACTTATTACAAGTGTCCGTGACCAAGATTAGTTGTTTTATAAAAAAAGGATACACAATATTAATATCTATATCCAGGAAACAAATCCAAGCACTGTGCCAATTTATATGGTACCATTATAATATGTTTATAAACGCAACAGTCCTTCGTTAATTATGCCAATCAGACTTAATATAACAGTAGCACGGTCATTTTTCATTGAATAATATGATCAGGGAAGACCGAGAACCCATTCATATATTATAACTGTATTCTTACTTTGTTTAGGGATATATTCAGACCATTCCTTTGCTTTGCTCCAGAAATAAAAACAGATCGTATACTTGATCACTGGACACCTGCAGGTGCTTTTGAAGATTATGGTAATAAAAGGGTTAAGAAAAAATGTCAATTTTTTTTAAAAAACATTAAGAAAAAACAGTGCACAGTGGCATTTAAATTCCTTTTACAGCGTATCCATTTGTCAGATACAAAAAAACTACAATATATAAGTGGTTTTGTATCTCTACGGTTCACCCAGGCTTCCACGTAGAAAAAGAAATTCAAAGGTGGATTGTGTTGTCTGTCATGGGGCTAATTCATTTACAATCCTTGTGTAGAAGAGAAAGAAACAACCCAAAATACCTATTAACGCAGCATGATACCTCATTGCTTTACTTTCCACTAGAAAGGGTTTCAGAGTATAAACAGATGAACTGGATACACGGCAAAGTACAGATGGCAATAAGAATGCCTTTTCAGTACAGCTTCTATCTAAGGACTGTTACATGTATTTAAGATTTATACAGAATCCAGACTTGCACAAAAGGCTGGGATGCAAAGAATAGTAATCCTGAGGATTTTAGTTCTTGTTCTGTTGCTATATATGGATACAGATGACTGGGGATAACTGGTCTACAGACTGCTTTGGGAATCACTGATCATACCAAATAGTATATGGAGCTGTCTCTTTGCAGTGATGCATTTTCAGATAAAATTAAGCAAATATTAATTTTACGTTAGGAAAAAAAAAATCTAATATTCCTATGAGAACATTGTGGTAGAGCACAGCTAGGTAAAAAGGACTGAGAGTGGCTTATATATGGCCTTTTGTCACAAATAATTAGTCCACTATTGTTTCGCAGCACTGTCCTCAGACAGCACTAACAGGCCAGGTTTGCCTGATATTAAAGCACATCACAGGTGATATGATTTACTGCTCAGTGATTGCAGGATCCAGTCTGAAATTCCGCAAGGTAATCCTTAAAACCTGGCCTGATATTGCTCTCTAAGGAAGGGTTGGGAAACACTGCTTTAAGAGATAGACACCTTGATCATCGGTTTGCAATATTTTATTGGTTACACTGCTGACAAGTCAATCCGATTGGCTGAGTTGCTACTTTTTTCCCAGGTGTTCATCTTGGTTGGAGAAGTGTTAGCTCTGTTCCCATTCATCTGAAAGACAGTAATTCCATTAGTAATATAAACCATGCAGAGTGGCAGTTTCAGGATGAATATTAATAACATGTTTATGTTTAAATATTATTGTCCACACAACAAATTTGTATAAAACTATTATTGCATTGACATAATTAAAGATCTGTAGTGTTATGCTGCGGAAATTAAAGAGACAGATAATGAATATTTATGTGGGAGTTAAGGTTGGAATGTAAAAAGTATCCAACCAATGCCAAACAAAATGAATATTTACGAGTGATCATTTAACATTTCAATAATTCATCGGGCAGGGTGTTGATGTCACAAACATGAGACATGACTCCTTCCTTTTTCTAATCTTTTTAAACCCATGGTTTAACCATATTTCTAGTCTTTCACTGCAGTTATTGAGTGTGAACCCTGAGGTATGTGTGCATAGAGAAGTGGGCAGCAAATCTTGCCACTCAGATATTTCTGAACTACATGTCCCATCATCCTTAGCCAGCCTTAAATGTAACTGCGTACTCTGTAAGTCAGACATATCAGGGCTGCCAAGGTTTGCCACCACTGGTATAGACTGATATAGAATGCTAGTGACAATGTAAACACAAGGTCTATGTCTGGAGTAGGAATGTACAAACATGAAGAAGTGTTACATTTTATTATACCATTATCAATGATAAGACAAATATCAATATATACAGTATATAGCTTCAGATAACAGTGTCATCAAATGATCCTCTTTTCAGTTACTCTCGGTCCTTTCTACATCACTTGCATATGTCATTTATTCTATGCTGCAGTGTGCCCATTTGCACTCTAATCTTTCCTTGGATCAGTAGTCTACTACTGACCTTCTTTTCCTATGGCAGCAATACACTAGGGGCAATATTACAAAGTTGGTGTTAACTTAGCCAGAGCTGTTGTAAACTTAGCAACTCCATAGACTTCAATGGCTCTGGTAAGTTAGCACTGGTTAACAGCTCTGGTTAAGCTAGCACAAACCTTGTAATACTGCCCTAGGTTTCTCCCTTTAAGGTCAGTAGACCTAACGTTCAGAAGCCACTTATCCAAATTCAGTTGCTGGCCCCATGCCAGTATGCAACCTTCCTGTGGTCAAATTAATGATCACATCAACAAGTGTGATCCCATATCTTCATATCTCATGGAGGGCTTGTGCCAATGTGTCACAAAAAACAATGGCGCAGACTTATAAGTAAGCACATTCTGAGTTGAGGACAATCCTCTTGTTACGTATATTATATATTATGAATTACGTTCTAAACAACAAAATATACAGTATTATTACTAGATAACGTATCATCCTCCACATACCTGTTTTATTGATAAATATGCAAAGTGCATAATTGGCCAGTTTATTACGAGTTAAATTTCCCTTTTTGGGGTTAAAACTGACCAAAGGTAATTTAAGTTTCTTTATTATTTTTAATCATGATTTAGATTTTTAGCACATCATTATCAATACTTTCAACATGACAACATTCAAACATAACAAGCTAACAACTGCCAGTATGTGAACATCCACTGCCATTAAGAAACAAACACTGGATTCACATAGCACTCAAGAGTTCCACAGTTTAGAGCAGGGAATTCAAACTCTGCCCTACCAGATATTGATGGCCTCTGAACGCAATAGATGGTCTGGTAATCATGAGAGTTTTAGTTCAAGAACATCTTGGATACGGAGATCCCTGACTTAGAGAATAAATGCTTTGTTATGCTGTAAGCTACTAGGAGTAAACAAAAACTTTAATAATATCGATAAGTAAAGCCGTATATCTAGGATATCTTTGACCTATACTTTAAAAAAGAAGGGTTGATGTATGTAGTTAATGTAATAACTTGCCCAGGGACAGATTCAAAGAGAACAGGGACCCTGTTTCAAATCAAATTCTCTAACTTCAAAAGCATCACTGCGCTGCTGCAGGCTGAACAGATGTACTTACTATATCAGAGTTGAAAGGCTTTACATTGATGTTGCGAATTGAGCTACTTGTGAGGGACCAGACCTTTGTTTTGTGCTTGAATGCAGCTCTTACCTTGAAAGTGGAAATTACAGGTATTTTATTATAACATTTTCCATGGTAAGAGAAACATAATTCAAAATTCATACTTTAGATAACAATGTTATAAATACATAAATGAACAAAATGTGATACTCCTCAGATGACCATGATCTACCGAACATTCTACCACTTGCACCAATATGGCACCCTATTATCGTCAATGCCCATCTAGTTACACTTGACTCGGCTCTTTCCTGCATCCTCCTACCGCTACAAACTATGTAATATTTCCAGAATTTGGCCATTTCTTACCGCTGACACCACAAAGCAACTCATTCACGCCCTTGTAATTTCCCTACTTGACTATTGTAATAATCTTCTTGCTGGCCTCCCTCTTTCCCGCCTCACCCCCTGCATTCCATTCTGAATGCCTCAGCCAAGCTCATCCACCTCACCCGCTGCTCGGTCTCAGCGAGTAGGGATGAGCTGTTCGGTTCGATCGAGTTCGATTCGAACATTGGCCGTTCGCAAGTTCGCGAACTTCGAAATTTTTGGGACGTTTGCCAAAAGTTCAATTTTTTTTTTAAAAAAAAAAAAAGTATAAAAAATGCTTACAAAATACTAAAAAAAACTATAAATAAAGAGACTCTTTACTGCAGAATATTATAAGCAACGGTTTATTAGATATTGAATTAAAACGGGAATATTTTTAACATTGAAGCCTATGAGATAAAACATTCTTGTTACTAAAACATCAGGCAGACACGGCCCTCTAATCAGGCACTGTAGAGGGCAGCCTGCTGGGGCCTCCCAAGGATCCCCTTTAGGAGCATGCGGCCACCAGATGACAGAGCTGCGACTGTGCGGGCTAGCCACCTGGGCCTGTGGCCACGGCAGACCCCCCCACAACCAGGATCCAGGGAGCCCCCACTGACCACCCGGCTAAGGTAAGGCAACACATTTCTAAAAAAAATAAAATCCGAGGACATTTTTAAATGTCCCCGGGAACATAAAATACAACTTTTTTTTTCTTTCTCTACCTTGCTGAATGTATTTAATTATATATATTAGATACATTCAGCCAGGTAGAGGGGGGTGGCATGTGTGCTGCGCAGGGTCTCAGGCAGTGTTTTTTTTTTTTTGTGTGTATATTTTTAGCAAATTTGTAGGGGAAGGTAAGGGAAGGTATGATATTATATATATATAGATAAGATATCTATTATTATTATTATTATTATTCTTTATTTATAAAGCGCCAGCATATTCCGCAGCGCTGTACAATAAGCACAGTATAGACAGGGTTACAATACATTGAACAACATTTGACAAACAGTACAGGAGGAGATGAGGGCCCTATTCCCGTAGGAACTCACAATCTAGGAGGGTTGGGGTTGGAAACAGCAGGAGAGGACTGTAAGGTGAGAGTGATTGATGGTTGCGTCAGTGAGTTGGGTGGTAGGCTTCCCTAAAAAGGAATGTTTTAAGGGAGCGTTTGAAGGAAGAGAGGTTAGGGGAAAGTCTGACAGTACGAGGGAGAGCGTTCCAGAGAGTGGGGGCTGCGCGTGAGAAATCCTGCAGTCTATCATGGGAAGAGGTGATGCGGGGAGAAGCTAGGCGCAGGTCACTGTTTGACCTTAGGGAGCGGGCTGGGGTGTATCTGGTGATTAGTGAGGACAGGTAGTGGGGCGCTGAGTTAGTGAGGGTTTTGTAGGTAAGGATAAGGATTTTGAACTTAATTCTGCAGTGGATGGGGAGCCAGTGAAGGGACTCGCAGAGGGGAGCGGCAGAGACAGAGTGGCGGGTGAGGTGAATTAGCCTGGCGGAGGCGTTCAGGATGGATTGTAGGGGGGAGAGGCGGGAAAGAGGGAGGCCAGATAAGAGATTATTGCAATAGTCGAGTCGGGAGATTACCAGGGCGTGTATGAGTTTTTTGTGGTGACAGCGGTAAGAAATGGCCGAATTCTGGAAATATTACGCAGTTGGTATCGGCAGGAGGAGGAAAGAGACTGGATGTGGGGGATGAAGGAAAGAGCAGAGTCAAGTGTAACTCCAAGACAGCGAACTTGGTTTTATGGGGAGATGGTGATACCCTCCACCGTGATAGAGAAGTCAGGAGGTGGGGAGGCATTGGAGGGAGGAATAAGTAGGAGCTCAGTCTTTGACATGTTGATCTTTAGGTGGTGGGAGGCCATCCAGGAGGAGATGCCAGATAAACAGTCACTGACTTTTGAAAGGACAGGGGGAGAGAGATCAGGGGTAGAGAGGTAGATGTGAGTGTCATCAGCGTAGAGGTGGTAATTAAAGCCAAAGCTGTTGATGATTTTGCCCAGGGAGGAGGTGTAGATGGAAAAGAGCAGAGGACCAAGGACAGAGCCTTGAGGTACACCAACAGATAGAGGCAATGAAGAGGAGGAGTTACCAGCAAAGGACACACAGAAGGACCTGTTGGATAAATAGGAGTCAACCCAAGCAAGTGCAGTGCAGTGCAGTGAAGTGCAGTGCATCTATCTATATTCTTATAAATATATATATCCAGACATGTATTACACACACATTTTGGCAACTAATTGCCCCCCCCCATTTGGCTGATCCCTCCAGAAGAAATGTTGAACCCGATAGAGCAGAGAATAATATATATATTCTCTGCTCTGTCGGGTTCAACATTTCTTCTGGAGGGATCAGCCAAATGGGGGGGCGCATTTAGTTGAGATTGTCCACATGCCACCCCCGCCATGTGCGTATGTGTATACAGTCAGGTCCAGAAATATTGGGACATCGACACAATTCTAACATCTTTGGCTCTATATACCACCACAATGGAGTTGGAATGAAACAAACACAATGTGCTTTAACTGCAGACTGTCAGCTTTAATTTGAAGGTATGTACATCCAACTCAGGTGAACGGTGTAGGACTTACAGCAGTTTGCAGATGTGCCTCCCACTTGTTAAGGGACCAAAAGTAATGGGACAGAATAATAATCATAAATCAAACTTTCCCTTCTTAATACTTGGTTGCAAATCCTTTGCAGTCAATCACAGCCTGAAGTCTGGAACGCATAGACATCACCAGAAGCTGGGTTTCATCCCTGGTGATGCTCTGCCAGGCCTCTACTGCAACTGTCTTCAGTTCCTGCTAGTTCTTGGGGCATTTTCCCTTCAATTTTGTCTTCAGCAAGTGAAATGCATGCTCAATGGGATTCAAGTCAGGTGATTGACTTGGCCATTGCATAATATTCCACTTCTGTCCCTTCAAAAACTCTTTGGGTGCTTTTGCAGTATGCTTTTGGTCATTGTCCATCTGCACTGTGAAGTGCCGTCCAATGAGTTCTGCAGCATTTGGCTGAATGTGAGCAGATAATATTACCTGAAACACTTCAGAATTCATCCTACTGCTTTTGTCAGCAGTCACATCATCAATAAATACAAGAGAACCAGTTCCATTGGCAGCCATACATGCCCACGCCACAGCACTACCACCACGCTTCACTGATGAGGTGGTATGCTTAGGATCATGAGCAGCTCCTTTTCTTCTCCATACTCTTCTCTTCCCATCACTCTGGTAGAAGTTGATCTTGGTCTCATCTGTCCATAGGATCTTGCTCCAGAACTGTGAAGGCTTTGTTAGGTGTTGTTTGGCAAACTCTAATCTGGCCTTCCTGTTTTTGAGGCTCACCAATGGTTTACATCTTGTGGTGAACCCTCTGTATTCACTCTGGTGAAGTCTTCTCTTAATTGTTGACTTTGACACACATACACCTACCTCCTGGAGAGTGTTCTTGATCTGGCCAACTGTGGTGACGGGTGTTTTCTTCACCAGGGAAAGAATTCTTCGGTCATCCACCACAGTTGTTCTCTGTGGTCTCCTGGGTCTTCTGGTGTTGCTGAGCTCACCGGTGCGTTCCTTCTTTTTGAGAATGTTCCAAACTGTTGTTTTGGCCACGCCTAATGTTCTTGCTATCTCTCTGATGGGTTTGTTTTGTTTCTTCAGCCTAATGATGGCTTGCTCCACTGATAGTGACAGCTCTTTGGATCTCATCTTGAGAGTTGACAGCAACAGATTCCAAATGCAAATAGCACACTTGAAATGAACTCTGGGCCTTTTATCTGCACACTATAATTGGGTTAATGAGGGAATATCACACACCTGGCCATGGAACAGCTGAGAAGCCAATTGTCCCATTATTTTTGGTCCCTTAACAAGTGGGAGGAACATCTGCAAACTGCTGTAAGTCCTACACCGCTCACCTGAGTTGGATGTACATACCCTCAAATTAAAGCTGACAGTCTGCAGTTAAAGCACATTGTATTTGTTTCATTCCAACTCCATTGTGGTGGTGTATAGAGTCAAAGATGTTAGAATTGTGTCGATGTCCCAATATTTCTGGACCTGACTGTATATGGTCTGAGGTCTGTGGGTGGGTGTATATATATATCTGCGTGTTGATATATACGTATATATAGGTCTGCGTGTTGATATATACGTATATGTCTGTGTGTGGTATCAATGCATCCCTACTCTATACACAGAGCTCCGTGTTCCTGTAATATATTTGATCAGGGGTTACCTTTTTTTATATTTTTATACTATTCCTATTAAATTAACAGTAATTTTTGATGTATTTTATTCAGTAGAAACTTTTTTTTGCCTATATAACATGTGCTTTGTGAAAATAAAACGGTTTTGTGTGTACATTTTAATTTAGTTAGTGGATTTCTGTCCAGTGTGGTGAGAAGCAAACGTAATGAAGTGTAGACACGCTGCGAGGCGGAGCGGAGTGATGTCAAGCCTGCAAAATGTTTGCTTCTCTTCGCTTCGCTGTGCTACACGCTCAGTGTGTCTCAGCCTTTATTCCCGCATTGCTAGCTTACCGAATCAGTTTGTATACTTGTTACTGACCCTGCTTGTTCTGAGGACCCAATCTGTTGATGACTTTGCCTGCCATTTGACTATTCTCTCTGTGTATTCCCTGCCTGTTCTGTTTGCTTCCTGTTGCTACTGGTGTGTGCCGATTCTCACCATATACAGTAGCGCAGTGCAAGTGCCTAAACATTGTTGACCCGGTTTTGTTATAGCTGCTGATGTAACTGAATAAATCGGGGATCTCTTCTGCATTAACAAAACCTCCACCACTGCACTCTTCCACAATACCTCAGAGGGGTTACGGTGTGAAGGCACTTGCTGCCACCAAAGGCGAAATATTTGGGTGCACTGCCACTGACGCCTATACCAGATTCATATCATTTTAATATTGGACCACAGGGTCCAACCCTGCACTCTTCCACAATACCACAGAGGGGTTATGGTGTGACGGCATTGTTGCCGACACTAAAGACCCAATTTTAAAGCACCTATTGTTACATTCATCCAAAGCCTGCATAAGTTTCACCATAATTTAGCCAAAAAATCACTAAACTTGTTCTGCATGTCCTAAAACGTCCCCTTCTTTTCATACAGGCTGTCGCCCCAAGCAGTTGTTTATGAATAGATTAAAGGAAAACCATTTACTGTCATTTGAAATGTAATTTTTTTGTTTTTAAATGTTTCTATACATCCTACAAATCCACCACTTCACGGGCAGGTTATGGGGACCTCCTAGGCATGATATTTGAAGGAATTTTTCATTTTTATTCTTAACCTTTATTTCATGGAAAACTCACTGTTTCTTTAAAAACTTTTTTTTTACTTTTTCCTTGTTTCCTGTCCCCAAGGGCACTACCCGGACCCCCATACACCTTTTATGGCAAATATCTTGCATATATGCCCTCTTGGAGGGTACTCTAAAAATCGAACTTTCAAGTCCCATTGACTTGCATTGAGTTGCATTGAGTTTGGTTCTTGTTCGTGCTCAAACCCGAACTTTTGAAATTGTTCAAGTTCAAATGCGAAACCGAACACAGGGGTGTTCGGCTCATCACCCTCTGCGAGTCCCTTCACTGGCTCCCCTTCCACTGAAGAATTAAATTCAAAATCCTTACCCTGACCTACAAAGCTCTCACTAACTCAGCTCCCCACTTCCTGTCCTCACTAATCACCAAAATACACCCCAGCCCGTTTCCTAAGATCAAACAGTGACCTGCGCCTAGCTTCTCCCCGCATCACCTCTTCCCATGATAGACTGCAGGATTTCTCACATGCAGCTCCCATTCTCTGGAATGTGCTCCCTTGTACTATCAGACTTTCCCCTAGTTTCCCTTCCTTCAATCTCTCCCTTAAGACATTCCTGTTTAGGGAAGCCTACCACCCGACTCACTAATACACCCCACTGCCCCAACCAGTCCAACACTCTCACCTTGCAGTCCTTTCCTCCTGTTTCCACCCCCAACCCTACTAGATTGTGAGCTCCCACGGGAATAGGGCCCTCATTTTCTGCTGTACCAGTTTGTCAATTGTTGTTCAATGTATTGTAACTCTGTCAATATTGTTCCCATTGTACAGCGCTGCAGAATATGCTGGCGCTATACAAGGCTGGCGTCAGACGAGCGTACTATGTGCGCCCGTACTGACGTGCCTTCTGGTGTCGTCGCAGCATTGAGATGCTGCGACGGGGCCAGCCACACGCTGCAGCGTGCACGAATTGCGCGCGCAACAGCGGCCATGCTGCGTCCATTCAGCAGCCCTCTCCATCAAAGCGCTAGGACGCGCGTTGATGGAGCTGCAAAGCTCGATCCTCCATAGGAAGATCAAGAGTTGCAGTGCTGCGCGCACTAAGTGCGCTCAGCGAGGTGGCCAGACTGGCGTCGAATGGAAGGAACATCCACTCGCACGGACGTTCTTTCCACTCTTCAAATGCGCTCATCTGACGCCAGCTTAAATAAAGAATAATAATAGTAACAATAATAATCTACTGGTAAGAGGCTGCTTCTTGTTTCTAGCAGCTCATCAAGATCATTATACCACAATTAGTTCTGCTCTCGTCTGAACTCCTGCCAATTTCTGCATCACAAGGCACCACTGCAACATGTATGAAACTTAAAACCTTGCATACCACTACTACGCTGGCCTGTATAATGCATTGGTTTATAATTTAATTGAGCACCACTTATGGAGAAGTATTAAGAGTTCCCTAAATCGTATGCACAGTTTTTCATACGTAACAAGATATAAAAGCAACAAAATATACAATAGTGCAGTGTCTATTGAATATCACCACCCTTATACATAAGAGCGTAACTGCTGAGGATGTATCTCCATGGGGGACTGTGAACTAAGAGTAACAGCTGAAGATGTCTCTCTGTGGGGGACTGTGAACTATAAAACTGAAGTGAATCATAAAGTAAATTCATTGCAATACATATGACAAATACTACTAAGCTGTTTCTTTACTAACCTCGAAGGAGTGCAATCATTCTACATATTGAAAATGTACTCCGGGGTCAATAAATAAGCAAAATTAAATGCCTAGTTCTGTCCTTATAATCACACTTACTTTTACTGGCTAATATTTGTGCCATGTGGCACATTCTTTTCCTTCACCAGTACAAACCAATTGATGCGTACTTTCTAGCTGGCTTTCATTAATTGTAAAATATTTTATTATTATTCATATCATCATTTATATAACAGCAGCATTCATGGGTGTTGGGAAGGCAAATATGGAGTGAGTTACAGTAATCAAGTCATGATATAGTAAGCAAAAGGATGAGCACCTTAGCGATATCCAGTATCAGAAACAGGTGGATAATAGCAATGGTTTTAAGGTGGTAACTATATGGATTGGCCACTGTCTCGATGTTGGGAGTGAAAGTATTGTCAGTGTCAAAAGAGAGCTAAGGCAAAAAAGTTTGAAGTGTTGGCCTTATTAACTTTCTATCAACATGCAGACAGATCAATGAGGGTGGGGTTCTATTTGGAAGGAGGAAAGATGAGAATTTCAGTTTTGGGAAGATTTACAGGTCTATTCAATAAAGATGAAACTCGGGAGAATTGGCAGGAGAAGTGAAAATTCGAGGTCAAAATTGCCAAACCAAAAAATATTCCCATTTATCTCACTTTTCAAATCACCTATTTTGTCTTGATTGTTCTCTTCTCCTGCCAGTTCTCCTGAGTTTCACCTTTTAGTGAATAGGCCTTTTAGTTTCAGGAAGCAGGAAGACATCCGGTTAGAGACAGCAGAGCGTAATTTAATGACATGATCCAAAAGACCAGGAGACATATTAGGAGGAATGGTATATTTGGGTGTCAGTGTATAATTGTTTCTGAAAGCCAAAGGAGTTGATAGAAAAGAGGGCCGAGTACTGATCTTTGGGGCACCCCAAAAGAGACAGGCTGTAGGGAGCAGGTACTTCCAGAAATGGAGTCACTGACAGATTGATTGGACAAGTAGGAAGAGACCCATGAAAGAGAAGCACCCTCTGATGACCTTTGTCACAAAGAGATTGCAGGAGGAGAGTGATCTATCAGTGACGAGTTTGTTGCAGTGATCAAAAAGGTATTCCCATTTACATCCATGGCATAAGAGTATGGTTGGTTGGTCTCTCATTCTCTATTCCCCATTTATTTCAGCTGTTGTTTTGGTGCCTCCTATAAAACCTCCTCAGTTTGAAACGCCAATCTTACACTAGCAAGCATGGTATGTTTCTTTTAGGTTCCTTCCAGTATAACTTCCCCAGTCTCGCTTATTGATTGCAAAACGTCACACTAATTTCTTCTGAATGGAGGATCAGGTCAGGGGATTAGTAATTAACCCTTCTGGTTTTCCCCACCCCATCATTAGCCTTCAGTGTTCCGTTGTATCTCATTTTGCTATGGAAACCGTCAACAAACAAAAGAATACAAAATAAAATCAAGGAAACGAGTGAGGTCTTTGTATCTTTATATTGAACGTCTACAGATCAATGAAGCTGTTACTAATACTTGCTTAAAAAGGCCAGCTTTCAGATGTTATTTTCTTATATAAACAGACATCTGATTTCTTTAGCAACCTCACACATTGATATGATTTATCTAACATTTTGCTGGAGCTTAAGGGACCATGTAAGAGTCTCCATGTACTTAATATACTGTTCATTCATTGTTCTGTGTAAAATAGTTTATTTTAAATTAAACAGAAAATGATTTACTGTTAAGTATTTTGAAGTATGGCTCCATACCTTGTGCAAATGTTCTGCAAAGACCGAAGAAAATTGTAAACGATTTAAACTCTATCGCTTATCGAATATTAGTGGGTTGTGAAACTCACCGAGAGAATATTGATGGTTGAAATGTTATATTGCTAAAAAAAGGTCTTAAACGCCACTGAGGTTTATTAATCATATGGAGATGACAAGTTAAACATGAGACCCTGCCACTCACTTTCTTTATGAACTTTTAAAATGTGGACAACAAAGCTATATTATTGACAAAGAGCTGATTACATTGTCAGATAATACATATGAAAATCCGATGTCAAGTGTACATTAGATAGTTTTTACCTCATTCATCTTAATGTTAAGAAGAAATTATATAGTTCTGGGGCACAAATAGAACCCTGTGAGTCCTATTCCAATGGAGACTTTAGTATTAATGTTTGGGGCTGTTATGCTGAATAGTGCACTCATTAATAAGAATGACTTTATGCTGCTCCAGTCAAGCTGCAAACTTCACTTGCAGGTCGGCTGTTGAGGGAAGTTACTGCTAATTTAAGAGACACTCTAGGCATTATGATCACTCAATATGTATGATAACAGTAACCTGAGCACCATTCAGCCCTCTCTTTTCTCTGTGAGAAGGGGGCTCACGGCAGGCTGAGGTTGCCCTTTGAGTGTAGTTTACCCTAGCTTCGGGAATTAGGGCCCAGACGTGGGAACTGATTTGGGAGCTAAATTCCTCCAATGACACACAAGGCACTATTCCTTGCCCTGCGCTAAAACAGGAAGGCTAAAGGGAAAAACCTGCGCCTGTAGGTTTACCCTTAGCATCCACATTTTAGCACCATATTACAGTGCAGGTGCTAATTCAGCAGCCTGTCCCATAACACAACGGAAACCCTTCTGGAGACTCATGAGTCTTTTAACCCCTTAGCGTTTGGAAAGTAATATGTGGGGCATGCGTTAAAGGCACTTAATTAAGCATTAACGCTCGCCTATATTAGCATTAACGCTAGCGTTAACTAGGGAATGGTGACCTCAGTGTCCTTCGAAACCAGCATGCTCAACCCTGCTTATGTGAACATGTGCAAGTCTCCATGGAGATAATGGACTCCAGTAAATTATATCAGAAGCTGCAAACAGTGCTGCGTTTGGTATGAATTAGTGGCTCCATTCTATTTCAAGTTGAGCCACTAACACAGATACTTGCTGGTAATAGAACCATTAACATGGAGCCGCTAATAGTTATCAGCATACGCTGCATTTACCTATGATTGTTTCCCTATTACCATCTCAGCCTAGATTAGGGCCAGTGTCTCATTTTTACATATTAACAGTTATTTCATTTGCAGTTCATCCGATAATGAATTAAATTTCATTTAGAGCAACCACAAATACATGTGTTTACCAGTGTGTGTCTGTGTTGGGAGACGTATTATTGAAACGTGGTCACGACGTGTTGTGTGGCGCTTACCATCTGTTGCACATGTATTATTGACCAGGGTCTGTGGAATTATGATATTCATAACTATACTTGCTCTATTGTGAATGATCTTATATACCTTATCCTGGATGGAGTACAGATAACATCACTGCTCTATAACCGTGGAGATCCATGTTTGATCCTGGCCAGAGCACCCCTCCAGTAAGTGTCCTTGGGCAAGGCCCAAGTACCGGCTGGGTGGAGTAGAGGTAATGTCACCGCTCTGCATGGAGAGAGCCTGTGTAGTCATGGGTTCAATCCCAGCGAGCAACCTCTCCAGTAAGTGTCCTTGGCAAGACACCTAACGGTACATACTCGCCACCCAGGACATACTTGAAAACGAGAGAAATCTCAATGTATCCTTCCTGGTAAAATCCTTTCCTCAAAAAGACACCTAACGGCACATACTTGCCCACCACACAATATTGGCTGTGGAGTCTAGTGGTAACACCTCTACTCTTCGACCGTGGAGAAGCAAGTCAAAATACCATTCAGCACATCCCTCGAATACAACTGTGGATAAGCAAGTCTCGACTTTACGAGAAGCGGTTTCAACCTAACCACCAGGTCACTGAAGTACAATCATGGAAAGATGACTTGATCCCACTCAGAAGACGCCACCAGTGAGTGTCCTTCGGCAAGACACATAACGATATGGATGCGCCTACCTCACAAAATACTTGTACATCTCTCTCATAGATTGTAAATTCCCTTGGGAACAGGGTCCCCCTGAATCAGGTTATCATCCATGTGTGGAATTCTAATGTATCAACTCCCTCCATGTACACTGATCTTGTAAAGTACTGCGGAATTTGACGCTATATAAATAAAGGATAATAATAATAATCCGACAACATCAAGCAGATGGATCTGTGGGTTTAATCAGGATGTAGGGAATGTCTAAATTATTCAATAAGTTTAAAAGCCTTTGGATAATGGGCTTGAGTATTCATACATTTTTCTGCTTGGACGTGGAGCATAATAATTTAAGATAATATTTTGATTAGATTAATACACATCAAACCTATTTAACATTACAATCAGCTTTATTCTCCATAGAAACCACAAATCGTGTTATTCAATCCTAAAGCCATGGAAAAGACTACAGAAGCTAATTTCTTCTACTGCATTAAAAATCCTGATTGGGTTAATAAAAGTCTCAGGGTGAAGGGAAGGATTGTGAACACATTTTTGTATGGTAGTAGTGCAAATTCGTAAAATTATTTGATATTAGAAATACCCATTATTGATTAGTCATGCCGCTGTCTGTCACCTTCAGAACTAATGCTTGTAAACACAATGGTCTTTTAAATCCTGCTACTAGCACACAGATATGTACATTAACAAGATGGACCATAGTTGTATCATTGTCATGTCAGATTTAAAGGCTAACCTTGCTTCAGCAGAAGCACGTCAGCTAGTTCCTTTATCATGTTGATTGACTTTCCGTAAAACCTGACCTTTTAAAAGTATTTGAGGTCTGCTTTGACAATGCTTTACATTTCCATAATTAAATATGTAGGGAATGTGGAAGACAGCGATCTATGTTTATTTATTTTACATAGCCCATATGTTTTACACAGATTACAGATTGTAAAACGAAAATATTTTTGGAATGGAAACCAAATGCTAAACAAAACCATCAATTATTTTGCACATAAATATTGATGACCAAAAGTGTTAAAAGAGATTATACAGCAAGCCTTATCTAAAGCATCTCCAGCATATTCTTATGGGTGTCTGAAAAGAATCCTGGTGCAATATGGGAAATTAAGGTGACACCAAGAATATAAAACCCATGGGCTAGAGTAGATTCCAAGCCTGCTGTAAACTTTATCAGATCCAATAAAGTCTATAGAGTTGCTATGTTTTCCAGGCCTCTGATTACAGTTACAGTAACAAGCATTTATAAAGTACCAACAAGTACTGTAGCGCTGTACAATGGGAAAGACTGAATAACAAATATGCATACACATTACACACAGAACAGTAGGAGAGAGGACCCTGCTCGAGAGCTTACAATCTAAGAGGAGAGGGGTGAAACGCTTGGTGAGGGCGAGTAGAGAGCATGAAGTATTTGGGCGCATGTGGGCTGTGTGGGAAGATGGAGCAGGAAATGAACCATGGGGGATTATGGAGTAGGCTGATAGGCTTCAAAAAAGTTATGTGTTTTCAGAGACTTCTTAAAGGACTGGAGAGATGAGGAGAGTCTGATGTTGCAGGGGGAGGGAGTTCCATAGAAAGGGGGCAGCTCAGGAGAAGTCTTGAAGGCGGGAGTTCAGGGTATGGGTACTAGGAACATAGCATCAGATCATTGGCAGAGCGAAGTGGTAGGAACGGGATGCACTTGCTAATAAGGGAGGAAATGTAGGCAGGGGTGTGGGTATGGAGAGCTTTGTACGTGAGGACTAGTATTTTAAAGTGGACACTAGAGGAAACAGGGAGCCAGTGTAAAGATTGACAAAGGGGAGAGGTGTGAGAGGTGCAGAATGGGAGGCGAATGAGTCTGGCACAGGCGTTCATAACAGACTGCCGAGGGTGAATCTGGGATTTTTTAAGGCCAGCGAGAAGGAGGTTACAGTAGTCAAGGCGGGAGATAATAATAGCTTGGATGAGCATTTTAGTGGAGTCCTGATTAACAAAGGGACGGATGCATGCAATGTTTTTTAGGTGGAAGTAGCAAGATTTGGTGAGTGACTGAATGTGAGGAGTAAAGGATAGATCAGAGTCCAAGAGGACCCCAAGGCAGTGAGCCTAAGAGAAAGAAGTAATGGTGGCACCATTCACCTAAAGAGAAAAGGGAGCAAGAATAGAGGAAGTTTACACCTGGCTTGGAATCTAACACTAAATCTGTTACAGCTACAAGTATTTATAGAACGCCAACAAGTTCCATATCTAACAAGAAGGGAGCTAATGAGATAATGATGAGGTCAAATAAATTTGACTGTATTGTACTTGTGAGAAGTAGGTTATTCAATGTGAAAAATATATTGCTGAAAGTTTAAAAAGTTTTGTTTTTTGTGTGGTTGAATTTAAGGTGTTCCTAAAAACGTCTTAGAATTAGAATAGCAGATTCCGTATGATAGCTGAAGTTCATAGGAATAGGATGTCATTATAATGAAAATATGTTTTTCCATTTATTTTTTTACTTATTTTTTTAAAGGGTGCAATTATGAATGCTGGTTTTGGAAAGTCAGGCAGTTACATTGATTCAAAACAGGAATGCAAACGAAAATTTGATATTTCCGTGTAACCATATCAAATGCAAATTCCCTTGAGAGCAACATCTGTTAAAATATTTCTAATGGTTTAAGTCAGACATCTGCTTTAATCCAGCACTGAACCCTTTATTATCCCTCTGGAGTTCTATTATGATCCATTATCATGTATTATATAACAAACTGTGTATTCATATAATCTCCATAAACCTGCTATATAGCGAGAAAGTGCTAGATGAAAGAACAGGAGAAAAAAAATACCTTTGAAATATGTGATATTTTCAGAATCTTTCCTGACACTTACAAATGTTAATGATATGCTAACATTTGCTAAGGCAGCTGGGGGCTGAACTGGGTTTTTCCACCTTCTCGGCCAGTTTCTGCAAAATGACTGGGGTGTGAAGTGCTCCAGAGTCATAAAACAGGCATATAAATCTTCCTGATATTTATGACAGAAGAGTTCTTGGTGTAATACGGATTTTATAAATTATTGTGACATTGATATTATTAAACAGTTTGAATGTCTATGCAGCTCTCCGCGGTGACAAGTCAAGGGCACATAACATTTCACAAGTTCTGGTGACAGACCCAATTAGTACTTAGCTCGCGGTATAATATCTTTATACTTTTGATACATTATTTTTGTTTAATATAAGATGTGTTTAATGAACATAAAACGCGTGGATTTTCAAAAAGCTGTTACAGAAATGGAAAAATGTAACATTGATTTCAATACAATAGAGATCATGGGGTTCTTTCTATTTGAAGCAAAGAATACATCAGATCAATGGTTTTTCCATTTCACCCGTAATGATTAGGAGCATTATACCACTGTCTTATTGAACAAGTCAGCCTCCTTCGTGCATATAAGCCATCATAGCGATTCTAATGTAATATCGTCGGGTTTGGAGGCCCAGCATGTAATTTGGAGTTATTTTGCACACACTATTTAGTAGACAACCACTTATAATCTATACCACTTATATGTCTTACAGCAATGAAAAAAACTACCAATATCTAATCAAATGCAGTGACATTAACCTGTCAATCAAAAAATACTACATGTGTCTGAAAATGCATCTTTAACTTGCATGCTGAACGAGGTTTAACAATTAAGAATGTTAGCTGTAGGAATTGAGTGTGTTAAATATGACACATACCACACATTTACATCAATGTCACATTTTTCCCTAACATTTTCTATCTTTATATCCGCATTGTAAGTGACAGTGTGCAAGATAGTGTTTGTTTGTGGGTTGCAGTGACGGTGTGAGCTGGTCTTTGTGGAGGAAACTGTGGTTGGAGGAAGGCATGGAAGAATGGAGAGAGGGCAGAATTGGAAAGAGGGGCAGGAGAGGAGAGAGGAGAGAGTCGGAAAAGGCAAAGCAGCTGGTAACATGATGTACCCTCTTGGTACCATTCCTTCTAATTGGCATGCGTTGGATGTGCCTGGCATGCTCAAACGCACCCTAATTCTGATTGAAGGCATCCTACATGTCTCATATATAGGACTCTAACTGCACTTTAAAGATCTGTTCTAACTACATCCAGCCAGCAGATTCCCTCTATAATATCCCTCTCATGCTCCTCCTTTGAAGATCATTAAACTGAGATTAATACCATCAGATTCATATTCTCCTCAGTGACCTCCTCTCCCAGACATTTTGCCCCGCTTCCTACTCCACCATGTTTTTCTTTTCCTCAGTTTCCGAAAAGAAGGTCTCTGCGTGCCTCTTCCTCCCTGCCCTACCTCTTGATCCCAACCCTTCACTCCATATTTGTTCCATTTTACCTGTCACTGTTCCACCATTTTTTGCACTTGGATGTGTGTTTGGTTTGTCAATATTGGAAACAAGTGTATATTGGATATCATAGTTGTGTACAGTTTTATGCGCCATTTATTTATTTATAAAGGATTTTACCAGGAAGGATACATTGACATTTCTCTCGTTTTCAAGTATGTCCTGGGTTCAAGAACATTGAATTGCTACAGTCGTTACAGAAATACAAAGTAATAAATGCAAGTTATTAAAAACAAACCACAAATATACAGATTAACACAGAAAATAAACAATGTTAAAAACTTTATTGACCCACAACTACATTTTATATGTGGAAAATGTTTGTTTTATAATGCATCTGTATAAATTTGATCTTTTACACAACAGTGTAAAGTAAAAAAAAACACACATGTAAATTAGTATCTAAACCACAGTGTAGTCTTGCAAGCTACGAGTCTTGTTTAACAGCAAGACACCACAACAAAACTAAGAGCGCTATTCCCTGGTGGGCCATATGGACCATTCACCTAAATCCTCACTGCATGTTTTATGACACACATTTTGGATGGTTTTTTTGTTGCTATTGCCCATCAAGACTGCATTCACATTGTAATTTAATGTTATTGTGAACTTAAAACCTTTTAAATCTAGACAACGTTATCATTATGTACCTATACATTATGGGCCATATTACAAAGTTGGTGCTAACTTAACCAGAGCTGTTGTAAACTTAAAACCTCCATCGGCTATAATGGCTCTGGGAAGTTTACAACAGCTCTGGTTAAGTTAGCACCAACTATCAGGGTTATCCAAAGAGATCCGAATTGCTTGAGAAAGGTAACCGAACGCTGAAAATCAGCGTTCGGTTACCTTTCCTGGCCATTCGGCTATCCAGAGAGCAGGCAATTCGCCAAATCCTGGCGAATTGCCTGCACATACGGTGACTGTTCGGTGCCTGTTCGAGGGCAGTGAAATCCCCATAGAGAAGCACTGCTTCGGCTATTCAGAGAACACAAACCAGCAGTGAAAGGTTCCCCTAATGCCCTGCCATTCGGTGGTTTAATTCGGCAAATTTATTCAGGAGAATCCCATAGACTTCAATGTTAAAAATATTCCCGTTTTAATTCAATATCTAATAAACCGTTCATTATAAAATTCTGCAGCAAAAAGTCTCTTTATTCATTGATTTTTTAGGATACTTTAAGCATTTTTCATATTTTTTTTTTTTTTAAAAAAGTCCGATTTTTTTTTTTTTTTTTTTCAGTTTGCTTATTTTTTTGTAACAGCCCTCTTTATTATCATTCCCTGGACCTCCTGTGAAAATTTCAGACATTTTCGCTCAGTAGTTTCTTTGCAAACAGCGTTTCATTTTCCCAGATTCATACAAATGGTTTTTCTAATTTATTCACTGCCTCCTCTACGTCACAGCTGCTTCGGCTCTGTGTGATTCGGCTCATGTTCGGCTCATGTTCGGCTCCTGTTCGGCTTTTTCGAAGGTTAATCCAGATGTTTTTGCTTGTTTTCAGCGTGCATTCGGTTAGTTTTCGTCAGGTTTGCGGCAGCTTTTCCCTGCAATTCGGGGACCCTGTGCTGTTTGCTGAATACACCGCAGGGTCACCGAAATGGGATCGGCAAAAGGAACCGAATTGAAGAGAACGAAAAGTCACCGAACGTGCGGTGACTTTTCGAATCTCTTTGGATAACCCTGTATGTAATATAGGCCCTATATCAATAGAGAGCACTGTTCCACCTTTGGCTAAAATTTTCAACATCTCTCCTGTGTCATTTTGCGGTTTTCCTTTGAATATTCAAAGAATTCTTAAAAAAAGGCAGTCCTTCAACCCACCTTCCTTTGCAACTCCTGTCCCATCTCTTTGTTTCCCTTTTCCTCAAAGCATCGAGAACTTCTATTCAATACACACTTTGATGAATTCCTCCGTGCTTATTCTTTATTTTCCGAAATACAAAAACCTGGTACAGCACAAATTCCGCAATCTGCTTGTGAAGGCGATTGTTATTTTTACAGAAATCCAGAATCTAACATACAAGCTTTGCCTCATATAAAAATATCAATCACCAAATGTTATAAATATAAGGTAAAGTTCTTCCTCAATTAAAAGCACAATTCTTAGAGCCACAAGAATAGCTTTGAGGGAGAAGCTCCTTTTTCCTCCAAATTCTCAGGTAGCACACACATTCTAATTTCTCCTATCTTCAATTATGCCTCATAAATAAGCGGATAGAGAACAAGAAAGGATATTGGGGGGTCCCATTAGTGTAATTATCTAATGACGTAGAAACCAAACATATTGTGCCAATTTCACACTTACAATTGGATGAGCACCCGAGAGCCAGTGTTGGGCTCTAAGAACTGTGAGTTTAACTGATAAAGTTTATTTTTATGTATAGAATTTGATGATTGATATACTACGCCAGAAAGAATTGTCTTGTTCTCTCCTTTTTTTATATGAGCTGAAATTTGTATGTGAGATTCTGGATGTCTGTAAGAAATAACCATCGACTTCACAAGCAGATTGTGAAATTTGCGCCTTACCAGGTTTTTGTATTTTGTCTAATTTTTGATTTGAGGAAGCCACTGTTTACTAGTATCTCAATTGTTGAAGGATTTTTGGGTGGCAGGAACCTGTTTTATAGAGCTGCACTATCTGATTTTCACTCCACGCATCCTACTGAGAGTCTGAGACTTCTTTGATCAAACTTACAAAGAAGCTTCACAGTGAAGATTCTCCTGCCACTGTACGGATAGTCCTTTCGTGAAAAACCGACGTTTGTCGGCATTGCAACAATGGTGATTTTCACTGATGTTTGCAACTTTGGCAAACACTGGCGCTCTTTAGAAAGTAGCTTTTCATTAGGTTAGGACCTGTCTAATCAGAGGTGCCGTGACGTGGCAGGTGGGCTTAGCACTTTAATGGCCATTCACGAAAACCAAAACCTCTAATGTGTTTTGTTTCGCATGGAGCCACGGGGGTAAGCGCAAATGACAACCTTTTTTCTTGTTATGTTTTATACTTCAGGTGGGCTGGATACTTCTGGTTTATGCAGCTGCCCTGGTAGGGAATAGGCGCAAAATAAATAGTTAAATCCCTTCGCTACCGAGATTGAGATATCTCGAGCTTCAAAGGCACCATCTGGTGGCCCGATATAGAGATATCTCGATCTGCTGATCTGGAGCCCAGAAGCAAATAAAATTTTTGCTGCCGAAGGTTCCCACAAAGTTTTGGCCCTCTGGGCATTATGCCCAAAGAGCCATAACTGTAAAATCAGCTGATGAATGCTCTGAAATATCGGACTTTCAGCAGCCGATGCGGAGGGGGGGGAAATCAACCTGCAGCTCAAACCTCTGTAACTCAATTTGGCATTAGATGCTGTCACCTACTGGCCAAATAGGTTATTTACAATAATAACTAGTTGTTACTGTATAATTAAAAATGATTTTACAACAAAAACACTGCTTTCTGATAATGTTTTTTTAAAAATCACTTGTAGTGAAGGAGTTGAATAACCCCTATAGCAATATTTCCCAAACCTGTTCTCAGGACCCACTGACACACGTGGTTTGCCAGATATTTGAAGCACAGCACAGGTGATATGATTTGCAGCTCAGTGATTGCAGGATTCAGTCTGCATTTCCCCAAGGTGATCTGCAAAATCTGGCCTGGTTGAGGATCCCGAGGACAGGTTTGGGAAGCACTGCCCTATAGCCTTCGGGAGTCCTATTGATTTCTATGCAGAGATTCTTTGTGTTTCATTTCCAAATGCAGAAACAAAATTAACATAAATGCTGTCATTGAAAAATTGACAGTATTTTCTGCTTCTCCAGTTTATTGCAATTCAATTAATTGGATCTTTCTATGTAATCTGTTAGAAAAAGAAACCGTTTAAATAAAAAACAAAACAACATAAAAAAAAACCAACACACCAGTTGGCATGATAGAGATTTCCTTTGTAAATTCCAAATCACTCAATTCATAACGGAGACTGTAGTGATTTGGCAAAAGATTCTTGCTAAAGAAATAATGAAAGAAAGGTACTGGCAAAAGAGATTAACCTGCTGTCTCAACAAAGGCTCAAACGAGTCTCAACATGAAACCTCCTGAATCTTATAGTGATGTTCCAAATGAATATATTTGTGTCTGTTCCAATGTGAACGCTTTTATAGTAATTTTTATGCTACACAGGTGAGTTATGATAGATGGAAATATTAGCTTTGTTTGAAAATAATCCATGATAAATTGCAAAGCACTCAAACGCTGAAAGAATATAGATCAGCAGGCGCCAACATTTATTTTATTGTCCTCATTTCAAACATTATTTAACTAAACTATAAATATATACTAGACCCAATATCGAGTAAAATTATATTTTGTTGTTTTGGCATCTCTTTGGTATCACATAAAAGAATCAGAGATGAGTTCTGTTTTCCACTTTCTTTATCCCTTAAAAAATAATCTTTAATCCCAGTAACGAGTTTTATGGAGGTGCTATATTTTGCACACATTTTAAGGTCTCAGTTGGCAAACTTTTAAACATCACTCGAATTCGCCAGGTTAGACATTTATACGTTTTTAAGGGTTTAGGGTAGGGGTAAATATAATCAAGTCGGTGATAGCTTTGCGTTGAAGTTTTTTTCTTTTTTGAGAAAGTATTTTACCAGGAAGGATACATTGAGATTTTTCTCGTTTACAAGTATGTCCTGGATGGCGAGTATGTACCGTTAGGTGTCTTGCCCAAGGACACTTACTGGAGAGGTGCTCTTGCTGGGATTGAACCCATGACTCCACAGGCTCTCTCCACACAGAGCAGTGATGTTACCTCTACTCCGCCCAGCCAGTTAATCTTAGTTGTGGATGCACATGGTTTGTGGAAGGTTGAGAATGATTAGTGTTAGAGGAAATTAAGCAGGTAGGGAAATTTGAGTTACGTGGTCAGGGTTAGCAATGTCTGAAGATTAAGGGAAAGTCACAGATATGGGGTTTGAGAGGCTGTGGAGTCGTGGACTTTAGCAAAAATAGTGTCTGACTGGCTCATTTGCTCTCTAAGCTTTCTGACACTCAAAACAGATACTCTTTAACCCCATAGTGACCAGGCGGTTTTTAAGTCCGAAAGTGCCCACTGTTGTTTTTACGTTTCTTCGTTTCTTATTTTATTATACCCCTCAGACAAGATTTGTTTTAAAAAACTTTATTATTTTTTATTTTTTTACATAAAACTTAGCCATGAGCAGGACTTTCAATTGATATTGATATCAAACATGACCCTCTAGCTGCCAGGGATCAGGAGATACGGGAATCCAAAGGATCCCCATGCTCCACTTGGCAGCTAGGGGGTTAACTGGCCGACTGACATCATTGCACATATGGCGACAACGTCAGTGGGTGGGGGTGACCCAGAAGTTTGGCTGATATCCAAGATGTCGGCCATGTCCGGATGCAAATCGCGATCCGGCACCTAAGGGGTTAAAGAGAGGTACCGCTGAAAAGGGCAGTCTCTGTCCTCTCCAGTGGTACCTTTTCTTTTTTTAGCTAGCCGTTAGTGAGGGCGAGTGGTCTAAAGGACCTCCCCTATTAGGTTCCACCTGCAGGCACCTGGGGGGGGGGCGCCTGAAAATAACAACATTGTGCATGGCGTTGATGGAAGGAAGCCATTCCGATGTGGGTCCCCAGCCAGAGAGGTGAGTATTGGGATGGAGGAGAGTTAAAGGACCGTGACGTCATAGTACGTCCTCGGTCCTTAAGGAGAATTTTCCCCAGGACGTATAATGTACGTAACTGGTCCTTATGGGGTTAAAGTACACTAATATTTTTGTATGTCTTTTTATGTAGGTGCTGTGTTTTAGTGTCTGTAGGCCTCTATATGCACGTGTGTCTTTTTCAATCATACACAATTACTTTCCCAGTCATACAAAGTCACATTCCTACAACAACACTTTGACACTTGTACAAAGCACAGTTTGAAATGCAGACAATCATATTGACATACAAACCCACATTCATTTATACACACTTGAAAAACAGATACACACCCATATACACAGAATGAAATACCAACAGGTAAAACATCATTTTATTTCTTCTCCAAGACCACACCATCAGTCCCATTTCACCATCTCAATTCAGTCCCCATACCCTCCAAGACCCCATATTAGTTATTGTTCATCACTCCATCACACAGCTTACAGATACTCTTTCAGAACAATATGAATAGCCTCTGTCTTGGCTGTGTTTAAACATTAGCTACAGGTACTTATAAAGCACCAACAAGTTCCGTAGCGCTGTACAATGGAAGAGACAGAATAACGATATACATAAAGTTAGACACACAGAACAGTAGGAGAGAGTACCCTGCTTGAGAGCTTACATTCTAAGGGGAGAGGGGTGGCACACAAAGTGAGGGTAAATAGAGAACCTGAAATAGTGGGTGGGAAGATGGTGTAAGAAATGAACAGTGGGGGATTATAGAGTGAGAAGATAGGCTTCTTTAAAGTAATGTGTTTTCAGAGACTTTTTGAAGGACTGGAGAGAAGTTAAGACTGGAGGACTCCAGTTTTGAAGGACTGGAGAGAAGAGGGAGTTCCATAGAAAGGGGGCAGCTTGGGAGAAGTCTTGAAGGCACGTACACCCAACAAATATACATACACATTACACACATAGAACAGTAGGAGAGAGGACCCCGCTGGAGAGCTTACAATCTAATTTACATATTTTGGCTTCTAGTCTCACCTGGCTGGATAAGATTATGTTACATACCCACTGAAATATTTCTCGACATTATCATCAATATTATACTGTTGAATTTTAGTCATGGTAACATTCTAAACCTATATGAAATTAAGATGTTGGGTAATGTTTAAAGTTGATGTTTCACAGGTGATTTTTTTTTGTATCCAGTAACCATGTTGAATTAATTGTCAAACAGTTTTTTAAATATTATATACATATCAGCTTGTGAATAAAATGAATACCTCTGGAAATGATTAAATATATTGATTATTGCCACTTACCTCGGAATTTAGTAAGCAGTGAAACAGGAAGATGAAAAAGCCCTACAAGACAGAGAAATGCTTTTAATTCTATTTGAAGGTGGAAATGGGAAAATACAACACAGGGTTATTCAGAGAGCGGTGAAAAGCAGGAGAATGACTGGGAAATGGAAAATTCTAGGTCAAAATAGCCAATTTGGAAAGTGATATGAATGGGAGAATTTTTCTGGTTTGGCTATTTTGACGTAGAATTTTCCATTCTCCAGTCATTCTCCTGCTTTTCACCGCTCTCTGAATAACCCTGATAATAAAATTGGAAAAACTTTAAAAAGAATTTGTTAGTGTCAAAATGTAAAACCCCAATGCTGTATCGTTGTATGGATAGCATTTCATATGCCTATTAATGTAGGACTACAAGTAAAGAAATTACCAAAAATAGATATCTATGGTCTGGAAAGGCTTAATGATCTTAACATGTATAGCTTGGAAAAAAGACGAGACAGAGGAGATATGATAGAAACATTTAAATACGTAAAGGGAATCCACAAGGTAGAGGAAGGGAGTATATTTAAAAGGAAACAAAGTAGCAAAACAAGAGGACATAGTCTTAGATTAGAGGGGCAAAGGTTTAAAAGTAACATCAGGAAGCATTATTTTACTGAGAGGGTGGTGGATACATGGATCAGCCTTCCAGTAGAAGTGGTAGAGACCAAAACAGTAATTGAATTTAAGCAAGCATGGGATAGGCATAAGGCTATCCTAAATAAAAGATAAATCCAGGTAAAGTATCCATGTAATTGGGCAGACTAGATGGGCCGAAAGGTTCTTATCTGCTGACATTTTCTATGTTTCTATGGTCCCCATGCAAAAAGTTCTCATTAGCCGATGCATCATAATATCTGCTGTTTACTTTCAGGGTTATTCAGAGAAAAGTGAAACTCTGGAGATCTTTTGGAGAAGTGAAAATGCTAGTCAAAATAGCTGATTTGGAAAGTGAAATAAATGGAAGAATTTTTCTGGTTTGGCAATTTTGACCTAGAATTTTCACTTCTTCAAAAGTTCTCCAGAGTTTCACCTTTCTCTGAATAACCCTGTTTGACTGTAAAATGTTGTATATAGAGACCCTGTGCAAAGTAATTTTGTAATCTTGTACCTTTTACACTATACTACTACTGCTTCATATACATATCACCTCATTCATTACAGCCAGATGTAACTTTAACATTAAAGTGCAAGAATAACTAAAATATATTACATTCATACTTATTTTATACAAAATGTAATAAATAATGCAATATACTGTTGGTAAACGCGTACATTCTGTAAAACTCTTGTAGTAAACCAGTTTTCTTTACTGTCACTACTTTGATGGTACACTTACTTGCAAAGAGTTGAATATAGCGAACATGTATTGAAAGACAATTGCTTGGTCATTAACGGCAAGAACTCCAAAAACCCAGGAACTACCAAGAATTGGGAGAAGCACCGCCACTGCCTTTGCTGTCAACCTAAAACACAACAACAGCAAACAAAGAAAATGATTCTAATTTTGCTAAAGGTTCAGGAACAAGACGCCACACAAAAAAAACACAACATTTTCCAATGAGCGATGTGAAACCTAAATATTTATCATGGTAAGAAACAGCCCTACGGATGTGGCCCATGTCGAAAGGACACTGGTGGGTAAGCAATTGTAAAACATTTGAGGACATTACCAGGAAGTTGACAATTGCACCAAATCAAAAGTGTTGTATAGTTTAAAACATGCCATTGGCTGTGTCTTCCTAAATTACTGTGCTCATTCACTGCTGACGTTTATGACCACAAGATACAATTGAGGTTGGTCCAACCATACATCATGTTACACAGTGTCGGAAGAATGGAACATAGTTTGAAATTTGTAGTTTAGCTGAATGGTATTTCTGACTCTAATAACATATATTTTTGTTTATCATTTATGATATATATATAAACATCCACACATTAACACAGAGCATTTAAATATTCACTAGTGTCATAAATTCTCTTTCCAAAGAGATGTGAAACGCAATGGGTGAATGCGGGGAAAGGGTCATGCAAAACTAAAAATAATAGAACAGTTAACATTTGCAATGAGAGAGAGAATATGTGCTAAGCATTATAAAACAATTTACATTAATAATGGCTTCCTGGCTCTCAAGCATTTAAGAATAACCAACTCAGCATGGGGTATATCCTGGGGATTAATATGTTGTTTTTTTTTATTTCATTTTTTAATGCTTTTTTTTTTAATGAAATGGTCTAAATTTGATATTGTTTTAAAGTAATACATATCTGGTACAGATAACTGCTTATGAAGCCTTGGCGTCTCTCACAATCAGCAGCCCTGGCTCTGAGTGGCCTGGTTTACCTGAGAAGGAGAAAACAACAAACCACAGGCGCCCACCCACTCAGAGCCTGTGTTGGTGCTCTCTATTTGTGAGTGAAAAGCTGCACTTATAGAACATCTTCCATGTAAATACGATCTGTACTATGATATTTCACATTTTTGTTTTATATGTTCATCCATTCTATGGGCTGCTGATTGTGAGAGACGCCACGGCTTCATAAGCAGTTTTGCGCTGTACCAGATATGTATTACTCCTGCCTGAGCCCCGCGGTAAGAAAGCAGATTATACAACAAATGCTTATGCCGGCTATTGAATACGGAGATGTACTGTATGCAGCTGCCCCGCAAACACACCTTCAGAAACTTACTACATTGTATAACTAATTCTGACGCTTTGTGCTACAATGTAACTACATGACCCACCATTGTGACTTGTTAAAAGAGCTAAACTGGCCGTCCTGGAATCTAGACGCACCCTTCACCTTTCTAACCTGGTGTTCAAGAGCTTTTCTGGGAAGCTGCCACCCTACCTGAATAGTCTGCTTCCCCTAGCAGTTCCTTCATCCTATAACCTCCGATCCAGGACCCGTACCTTACTTGCAATACCAGAATACAAAAGGACAGTGGCTCGATGATCATTTTCCTACAGAGCACCACAGTTATGGAATAACCTCCCAGACGCCATCAAATCTTCCCCCAGTCTTAAGTCACTCAAGAGCTCCCTATTAACATACCTCAATACGGAATGCACCTGTAAACATGTAACATAGTGACTATTTCCTACATATTTATTTTCTGTTAATCTGTATATTTGTGTTTTTAATATCCTGCATTTTATTACTTTGTATTTCTGTAACGACTAGAACATTTCAATGTTCTTGAATCCAGGACATACTTGAAAACAAGAGAAATCTCAATGTATCCTTCCTGGTAAAATACTTTATAAATAAATAAATAAATACATTTCGGTTTAGGGGAAACCACTGTTTCTGGTATTGGCCTTGAAGTTTTGGTGATGGTATGTACAGTGTGGCGCTGCCCCTAATTCTTTTTGTATATTATCTGAGATTGTTTTCGTTTTTCAGCAAAAAGGAACTATGACCTGACATTGGAAACAGGATGTGTCTTACAGCTTCTAACAGTAGATGGAAGCTTATTAAATCTTGTATTGCTTCTCTAGTAAAATTCTGCATATTATTATTTTTTTTTAGATTTAAAACTGCTTTATATAACGTGATATTAAAATGGTTATTATAGAACGTATGCTCTTTAGAGAAGGTTAAGAAGCTTGCACTTTGTTATTTGGGATTCTAGGTAGTATATTTTGCCTTGAAAGTGGAGCCTCAGAGAACTCTGGTGGTTCAGTGCTATATTTCTGCCAGACAATGGTAGCATATTTGCACACGAGAAAAACTGCCTGAGCTATTTATTAAGACATCCTGTTTTTTTCTTACATCGGCTTCCATTATTCATTTTATGATCAAGGCAAAGAGAAAGTAAATAAAACAAGAAAAGAAACATCACTGGCATTACCGACAGTACTAAAGGGAAAAGTTTATAATATCATAAAGAATGCTGCTCGCTAAGTCAATATTTCCCCTTATTTTCCTTTTCCAGTCTCTGCCTTTCTCCAGACAATCTGTCAGTATCATGAAACTGGAAAAAAAAAAAGATTGATTGCACTAGAAGAAATTAGCCTAGGATGCCATTATTTCCTGAAAGCACATTGTACTGCTTTCCAAACAGTCCCGTAAGTCACACTGAAGATTTTGTGATGATATGGGTAACTCATGCGGTGATGAAGGCTGACCTGAAAAAGTACAACCAGAAGGACTTTTATAAAAAAATATAAAATACAACAAAACGAAATAAATATAAATAGATTTGCTTGGAATAATCACACAAGATGACAGCATCTTACATAAGACGGTTGTCATATTGCTTTAGAGAATGCTACTTTTTTTATCTCAACCACAATAAACAACTCTCTTCTTTAGGTCAGGTTGCCATGATAATGCGGGAGGTCAGGATGAGTTGCCAAAAGAACTTTAACAATTGATGCAAACCGACAGCTTACACAGAACTGTCTTGGCTCATAAACACAGCAAAATATTATTACAGGAAAAAAAATGTGTTTATACAAAACCCAACTAGCATCCTGGGCAATAAAATTATTCAAATAAATAACCTGCAAAAAAAATCTGTGTTTTTTTTTCACACATCCTGGTGTTTGAAAGACACCTTTTGTGGAGACGCAAATGGATAATAAAATTACTGCAAATCCAATCAAATCCCTTTTTTAGACCCATTCACAGCACTATATTTCCTATCCTATAAAGTCACTTGACGTCCGTTAAGTATCTTACGATTACACTTTTGTCCTGTGGCCAGAGATAATGACTCTTCCTTTTGCTACATCCTGACTTGTCTCATTTTTGGCTCTTGCCTGTTAATGGACAGAGAGAAAGATGGCTGAGTCAGCCTGTGCCAGGACACAAATACGTCTGACTTACCATTTCTTTCCAAATGTCACTATGTCTCTGTACAGAGTCTATAAATCTTACCACCCTCACAATGCATCTTGCTATCCTCCTGCACAGGACGTCAGGGATGTCTGATTAGGTGAAATTATAAGTGACATCTCATGGGCAGAACATAAAACATACAAAGTAACGTGAGAACCCAACATTGCTCAAACACTTGTTATGTCCGCTGTAATGAAACTGATAATAAATACTGCATTTTTTTTCTCTATGAATGAATGTTTTATTGGTCACAGGAAGAATACGTGGTTTGTTAGCACAAGAATAAAAAGAAGAAGCTTGCAGGAAAACAAAGATGGCAAGAGAACATGGATTACCATTAACTGACATCAAGATGACAGAATGTCCTCCTACTTGGTGCAATGATGACCTTACCCTATGTAAAATAAAGCAATGCAAACTTATAGAGAGCATACTAGAAAATTCTTATCAAAATCAGAAACATAGAATATGTTGGCAGATAAGAACCTTTCGGCCCATCTAGTCTGCCCAATTACATGGATACTTTACCTGGATTTATCTTTTGTTTAGGATAGCCTTATGCCTATCCCATGCTTGCTTAAATTCAATTACTGTTTTGGCCTCTACCACTTCTACTGGAAGGCTGTTCCATGTATCCACCACCCGCTCAGTAAAATAATGCTTCCTGATGTTACTTTTAAAACTTTGCCCCTCTAATCTAAGACTATGTCCTCTTGTTTTGCTACTTTGTTTCCTTTTAAATATACTCCCTTCCTCTACCCTGTGGATTCTCTTTGCGTATTTAAATGTTTATCATATGTCCTCTGTCTCGTCTTTCTTCCAAGCTATACATGATAAGATCATTAACCTCCCTGGCGGTCTGGTTTTTGACATTTTCATGTCAAAAAGCGCTCTATTTATTTATTCCCCCCCCCCAGCGGCATCCCGAGTGTTGCTCGGGGTTAAACTCTTATGCTGGAAGCGGTAACCCCGAGCAACACTCAGGATGCCGCTGGATACATCACCTCTCCCTGCGCTCTCTCGTTGATCCCGCAGCCTCCTCCGGCGATCGCGACCCTCATACTTCCTGGTTCCATCCTCGCAAGAAAGAATCCAGGAAGTATAAGGTCGCAATCGCCGGAGGAGACTGCGGTGATCAGCGAGGGAGCGCAGGGAGAGGTGATGTATACAGCCTGAGTGTATCTCAGGGTTACCGCTCGGGAACACCATCAGGCAGGTTAAGCCTTTCCTGGTAACGTTTCTCCTTCAAGCCGTACACCATTTTATTAGCTCTTCTCTGAACTCTAACAAGGAAAATGGTTGTCATTTGCGCTTATTCCTATGGCTCCATACTAAACAAAACAGAGGTTTTAACTTACTTAAATAGCCATAAGGGTGTTAAGCCAACCTGGCACATCATGGCGACCTCTTTCAAGGTGGCTCCTAACCTAATGAAACCAAAAGTTGCTTCACAAGCAGCCACATCTCCTACTGCTTCTCAGCTAAGAGAAAAAATGGTGGGTTTTTATTTATACCCTCACAAAACATTTTCACTTTGGGATTGAAAAAGAAAATATGGAAAGGGACAGCAGCAAAAAATTATCTGGGTGGGAATACTGTGTGTATACTTGTCTGCACTCTCTAAGGTATCTATATCCTTCTGGAGATACGGTCTCCAGTACTGCACACAATACTTGTACAACTGTATCAATGTACCAAATAGTGATGCAAGTACTACAGAAATATATATGCTTAATATACAGCTCTGTCATGCACCTCTATTAAGGCCAGAAGACGAACCACACAAGGTTATGAGGTTATTCACCAGTGTTCACAGTATTTTCCTAAGACTTGGGGGGGTTACTTAGAGAGAGCCGATCTGGCCCTAAAATGTAACCGGACACTGAAATTCAGTGTACAGTGCCATTTCGTGGCCATTCAGCTATTCAGAGAGCAGGCAATTCGCCAAATTTTGGTGAATTGCCTGCACATACGGTGCCTGTTCAAGGGCAGTGAAATCCTCCATAGAGAAGCAATGGTTCGTCTATTCAGAGAACACCGAACAGCTGAGGAATGTCAATGAAGTGCGCTGCCGTTTGATGGTTTCATTTGTCAGGTTTATTCAGGCGATTGTAAAGTCCAGACATTTTCGTTCAGTATTTTTTTGCAAACAGCGTTTAAAATTTTAAACTTTCAAGCAAACTGTTTTTTTTCACCCCGTTCATCTGCTAGTTGGCTTTTTCCGGCGGCTGCTATGCGCTGTGATCGGTGGCTGCTCAGATTTTTCCGGCGTGTTCGGCTTGGTTTTTACGGTGGTTTCTGCAGATTTTCGGTGAGTACACGGTGAGTGTTTGGCGAGTGTTCTGCGGGTTTGCAGCAAGTATTCCAAGCACTACGGGGGCCCTGCGGTGCTTGCTGAATACACCACAGGGTCCGCAAACTAGGAATCGCCAAATCACCCCAAAGTGCGGGGAACGAGAAGTCGCCGAACATGCTGTGACTTTTCGGATCTCTCTGAATAACCCTGTAGGTTTCTCACATTGAAAAAGCAGAACGAATGAATGATGCTGTATCTTTTTTCTGTGAATAACCCAGCATTTGCCTTATGTAACCTAGCTTGCTTTTTCTGCAAGATACCAACTGCTCGCAGTTACATGGCAATAAAGAAGATTAACTTTAACATGCGGATGTGTCGTATATGTTCGGTATGACAAACACATATTGTGCAGCACCACAGGGATTCAACAGCGAGCTGAATGTACGCATTGGAAAAAAAAAAAAAAGACATGCTAATGCATGGAATGCTAACACATAGGGAAAAAAAGGGAATTGGAGGAAGGAAGTACTACGCTGCTTTTTTATTGCTTTTGCATAGGATGTCAGTGTGGTTAAGCTTCGCTATTGACTTAATCCTGCAAAAAATAGCACTCACATTGTAACCTTTTAAAATAACCTTTAAATACACTGGATCCCTGGTGCATCACTTTAGCTTCTCCTCCGTGCGCAGAAAACCTGAAAGATTCATTTTTTAATACAAGAGCATTTGCTGCTGAAACTGTAATCAGTGGTAGCGCACAAAATATGGAGTGTCAGAAACTGGAGTTTATTGCTTCACAGTCTATTCAATCTATACTTGAGTGAAGCCGTGTGCATAGTGAGGATGGTTAATTGCAGCGCAAAACGGCTGATGACGGCAGAACCTATTCGCCTTCATGGTGGTATTGATGAGCAACGGCTCTGGCAATCAACAATTCCAGGGCTGAAATGCAATTTCCTATAGCAGGTGATAGAGACTGAATAGATAGTGCCTATTTACAGGCTCGGGTTCCTTTCCTCGTTGTATCTTATCTCGGGTAGTTCTTTGGAGAGCAAGTCCCACATAATACATTTGGACAACTACTCGCGTATTTCTCGAGTTAAAAGCAGGTTTGGAATGCTGGGAATTCAAATCGGACTACGTATGGTGACGATGAAAGTTTCCAAACATTGCTGTACATTAAGGTGTGCAATAAGATAAGATGGAATAAGGCGCACAGCAGTAAGTCAAGTGAGCAATACAATAATCTGTACTGAGAGAAGAGGTGGTACAAGGCAAAGTGCTTTGTTCCTTGCTGACACTTCACTGCAGTCTTGCCTGGTGGAACTTATAAGCAATTCATTCGTTTCATAAATCACTTTATTGAAGCAGGCATAAGGTACACAGTATGGCTTGGCTTTCAAGGGGGACAACATCAGAAAGCAATACATTCACAGTAGGCTGAAAAGCGTACGGTTGACATAACATACAAACACAACAGGCATTGGAAAGCTCAACACAGAATGCTATTACATGCAGAAAGCAAACAGAATAAAACTGTGGTCTGACAGAATAGGAAATACCGTCACGCGGCGATTCCATTTTTCATTTTAATTCCGTGCAATAAAAATCCTTTTTTAAAATCTAGCAGAAATTGACATCAAAGAAAATCAAATCAAAGGCGAGACCTGATGTGTTTCAAACCCCCAACAACAGAAGAAGGCGAATCACGCAGTGTTCTTTGTAGCGAGGAATTAATAATCTGGCACGTCCCTCTGGTAAATATGTGCATTTAGAGGATTAAGTTAATATAACTGGAAGAGGCAAGTGGTAAAGAAAAATAAATAATAGAATTACAAGGTCAGATTTTAAGGCGGCGTCGTTACGTCTAGGGTATCCACTGACATTTCTTCCAAACTGGTATAGAAATACATGAGTAATAAGTTAAATACTGCAGGACGGAGATATTTGCTGTAGGATTAGTGAAGGTAGGGTAAGTAATTAAAGTAAGAAGCATTGTCACACTCCATTGACTCTTAATATATCAGAAGATTCTACTTTAAATGAGAATTTCCAAGTTCCCTTTTATAACTCAACATACACTATGCTTCAACAAGCAGCACAATTGCTTTAGTAAAGTGTTTTTATTAGACTCCGTGTTCTCCATTTCCGTTGTATGAGGTGGGACTGGAATCACAACTTCATCAGTATTCACAGAAAGAAGTGATCATGCAATAAATGCCCGAAATAAGACACGTTTACATCACGCACAGTTACACACGACTGATTGAAACAATGCAGCAATTCAATCAGAAGGGCCCATGGAACAAAAAAGTAAAGCCTCCGCATTTCAGAGGGTTATTCAAAAGCGATGGCGACGCGTTTCGCAATCACTAGCGAAAATTGACAGGTGATACAAATCCAACAAGTGCCAGTAATACACAAAAGCAAAATCCAAAGAGCAACAGGAGAAACTTCATAGTGATCTTTGCAGCTTGCGTTTATCTTTTTTTTTTTAATCAGTGCCTTATGAATTTCAGTATTTTCTCCTTTGCTCTGAAACATCGGCCTAATGGACTGTTTAAATAGTGACCCAAATTAATTTGGATTCCTAAAATTAGGCAGAATGGCTAGTCCTGTTCTAAGCAGCTGCAGTTAATAAGATAGGATCCATTAAAACAAACCCACAGGAGGAAAGATCGCTTCTATTCATGATGGGGAATTCAATAGAAGAATTGTGCTGCACAATATAACAGAGGCCCCATGTGGCAATAAGTGGAATTGAATGGAAATTACAAAACAGAACAAAATAAGCCAAAAAAAAAAATACTAACTGAAAGCCCCATTTTCCAACTCGTGTATACACTGTTTGGTTTACTTTGAGGTTGAGAACAGTTTGCGCATAGACTTGTTTTGTATAGAGAAAAATAAATTAACGCAGAGCGGCTTATGTTTGCAAATATTGCAAGCAGATATAAACAGCAGAAAACACGGACTTTGTGGCAGGTCATCCTTTTAGTCTGTAATTCCTGTAACATGTAAATTGAAAGTGCATTTTCACAAACCAGTGTCATCTTGCCAGCTTCAACATATTAGCATATCTATTTCAAAAGCCAAGAGAAACAGCGTATGCTGCTCTAAGAGCCCAGTGACACCAGGCTTTCAATACAATGATTTTAATGTCACATCCAATCCAATGTACTTATCCTTCCCTTTCTAAAAGGGAAAATTATATACTCTATATATATATATATATGTATAAGCATATATAAAAACCTAATTTAAGGTGACAAAAAAAGATGTCACAGGAGAAACCATGAATATGGAAAAAAAAATGTAATTTCCATAGCAACAGAAGAAACTCATCCAACGATATTGAGGTCAACATATTAACACTTTGGGTGTCAGAATGGAAGTGGAACTTTTTACAAGGTGATACATTGTGTTCTGTTCTACCATTCGCTCTTAGGGTTAAAAGTAATATAAAGAATCAATGTGTATTGGAAAATAAGGGCAGAAAATCTCCTGCTGATGTGCTGGAATGAAAATAACTTAAACGCATGTTAATAGTTGCAGAACAGGTCTGCATAGAGATAGTTGCATGCATAGAACTCAGAAAATACCATATTTCTCAGTTAGTAGTATTTTTTTTTTAGTCTGCCACAACACTCCAATATATATTTCTATTCATATATCATCTGGTTTAGGTTTCAAAATGTCTCCATGCCTAGTTGAGTGAGTGGTAATTTAATATTGAGACTACATCATGAATTTGCTGCCCAGAGAACAAGGCATTGCTAAAAGGAGCACCTTTCTCCTTCTGGGAATTTTCTGAAGGCATACAGGGTTATTCAAAGAGAATCGAAAAGTCACCACACGTTCAGTGACTTTTCGTTCTCTTCAATTCGGTGCGATTTGGCGATCCCATTTCGGCGACCCTGCGGTGTATTCAGCAAGCACCACAGGGCCGCCGTAATGGAGGGAAAAGTCGCCGCAAACCCACCGAAAACTCACCGCAAAACCAGGGCGAACGCACACCGAAACCCGCAAAAACATCGGGATTAACCCCACTGAAGACACTGGAGAAACCCAAGCAGCCGCCGATCACAGCGCAGAGCAGCCGCCGGAAAAACCCGACACCGCAGACGGAAGAGGTGAAGAAAAAAAAACCAGTACGCTTGAATGTTTGAAAAGTGAAGCGCTGTTTGCAAACAAACTACTGAGCGAAAATGTCTGAAATTTACATATTAGATTCAATGAATGATAATAAAAAGGACTGTTGCAGAAAAAAGAAAAAACAATTAAAAAAAAATACGGAAAAATTTTTTGCAAAAAAATCCCCAAAAAAGCTGAAAAGGTCCTAAAAAATCTATAAATAAAGAGACTTTTTACTGCAGAATATTATAATGAACGGTTTATTAGATATTGAATTGAAACGGGAATATTTTTAACATTGAAGCCTATGGGATTCGCCTGAATAAACCTGTCGAATTAAACTACCAAATGGCAGGGCATTTTGGCAACTTTTCACTGCTGGTTTCTGTTCTCTGAATAGCCGAAGCATTGCTTCTCTATGGGGATTTCACTGCTCTCGAACAGGCACCGAACAGGCACTGTATGTGCAGGCAATTCGTCAGGATTTGGTGAATTGCCTGCTCTCTGGATAGCCGAATGGCCAAGAAAGGTAACAGTACGCTGAATTTCAGCGTTCGGTTACCTTTCTCCAGCAATTCGGATCTCTTTGAATAACCCTGATAGATTGGAAGAACGGTGGTCTTCGAAGGTGAAATTCAAACTTAATGGAAGGACTGTACAGATGGAGCTTCCATAGTTCCTGCCTGTTTCAGGGACAGGAAGACAGACAGAAATAGCAGCATACTGACATACTGACAGGTACCGTTAGAGCAACAGGACCAGGGCCAGACTGTGACTGATTATCAATCCTGGAAAGAGTGTAGATTGTCGTATATTACATCATGGATACCATGTTACCCAGTATTAGCTATACATGTCCCTGCCTACAGCTCTTAATTGTGGCAGTGGTACGTCTCATCGCTTGACTAGTAAGATATATAGGTCTATTCACTAATGGTGAAGTCAGGGGAATTGGCAGGAGAAGTGAAAATTCTAGGTCAAAATAGCCAAACCTGAAAAATTCTCCCATTTGTCTCACTTGCCAATTCTCCTGAGTTTCACCTTTAGTGAATAGACATGTTAGTGATCTACGTAGACGCCGGCTCCTGCTTCATACTGTTGCGTAGGTGAGCTTCAGGTCCGCTGCTCTATTAGGACAGGAACAGCCTGTTCAGGAGCAGATTAGGCTCTTCATGGGAGCTAGAACCAAAGACTTTGGTGGACTGTTTTTGGATTTGTGTAAAATGAAAATATTTTTATGTGTTTTATTTTATACAATTGTGCAGATAGGTTTATATATAGTTGAACAGATATGTACAGTATATATAACTGGGCAGATATATGCACCCACCTATTGCTGTTCTATAACTATTATATTTTATACTTCCATTTCAATTAAGTTTTCACTATTTTATTTATTCTGCCTACATTGCCCCATTTCATTTCAGTTTGTCCACATTTCTTTTTTTTTCCATGATCAATACTTACCTATTTTGTGCTGACTTGACTTGTGCTCTTGGCACCATGGACCTGCTGACTCCTGCACAGCTCCGTGATTCTTGGCCACACTCCCATGATATAATTGAAGGATGGTCTGACATTTTGAAGAAGCCGCAGCCAAGAGTCACATAATTGTGCATAAGGGAGAACGGGTCCTGAGCCAAAAGAACAGTAGAGATTCGTCCACATTCCTCAGGTAGTCAAGTCAATGTCAGCCCCAGATGCCACAGCCCAGCAAGAAATTTTGTGATATCAGAGTGGATCAATCCAGCTCTGGGCAGGACCTGTTGCACCCTGGCAGAGGCATTATTAAAGAGATTGGGACAAAGAAAGAGGTAAAAGGAGGGTGACAGAAATGAAATGAGGGTGAGATGGTGTGATCTGTGTGGGGTCAGTGGTGACAAGTCATTGGTTAGTAGCTAGGGATGTATGTGTTTTTTAACCCTTTCGCTGCTGAGGCGTTTTACGCCTCTGTGCTGAGCTAATTTTTACCTGTTTCGCTCATCTTGTTTAAACGTGTTTTGAAGGCTTATTTTAGTATATGACCCAGACATATTATATATCGTTCTTTCCGTCAGACTCGGCAGATTCATAATATATCATTATTATATGTATACGTCATGTCCTGTCTGTATATTATAACAAAAAATGCAATAAAATATAAATTTTTAATAATTTACAATGTGTAAAGTGCTTTTTTTTCACATTTTAACATGCGAGCAATTGCGGTTATATTTTGTATGGGGTGCGCTTGTTAAAAAAATTTGAAATGGGGTCTCGTTACATTTTTTTTGGGGAAAATTACGCGATTTTTAACAAACGCACCGCATACAAAAATTGTTAGTGCAGCATCATTGTTCACATTATAATTGAAATGGGAACAATATTGCTGCATTAACAAACCAAAAAAAAAAAAAACTTGTTTTTTTTTTATAATTTTTTGAAAATATATATATTTTTTTATTTGTAATTTTTATTTTTTTTAAAAAACTTTTTTCATGGTCATGTTTGGTATCGTTGAAACGGCCATGCTCTGGCCGATCCAACAGTACCAAACATTAACCCCAAGCTCCCACGGATCGGGAGATAGGGAGTTCAATGGAACCCACTATCTCCACCATTGGTGACAGTTAGGGGTTAACTCCAGGACTGGCGTCATCGTGCTATGCACGATGACGCCAGTCCTCAGGGGGCATTCCCGGAAGCTTGGCCGACATCCAAGATGTCAGCCAGCTCCGGGAAAGGATCACGAACCGGCGATTTCGGCGCCGATTCGTGATCCGGCCCCCATGGGGTTAATGCCAGGTACCGTTAGGAAGGGCAGGCTGTGCCCTTCCAAATGGCACCTGGATTAACCCTCTGCACCCCGGCGATCGGGAGGGAGAGAGGTCCGAAGGACCTCACCCCCTCCCTTTCAGGCGTCTCCTCCGCACACGCGGGGGGCGCCTGAATTAGATGTCATCGCGCCGCCACGATGACATCTAATTGTGCCGGCGGCAGTTCCGGGTGCTGGGCTGACATCGAGGATGTCAGCCCACACCGGGGGGCACAGCGATCGGCCGGAATCCAGCCGATCGCTGGCCCCAAAGGGAGGACGCGCTCAGCGCGTCCTCCACATGGAACCCTACCTGCGGGTGGACGCGCTGAGCGCATCCTCCGCAGCAAAAGGGTTAATTATTCTATTATACCTCTTCTGTCTATGAGGGCATCTTCTCTTTTTTTTTCTTGGGGTATAGTGGTTATTTTTTTGGGGGTTCCTTGTTGGATATTTGTGCACTCAACATTTCATTATTGTTCAGCAACTTCTTGTTGGTACATAAACTGATCACACTGCAATAACTCCTTACTGGCATTCCCGTGTCTTCCTTGTTGCGAGAACACCCACAATACATCCCACTGTGGAGAAGTTAAATACTACTAGCAGATGGTTTGAAATAAATTCACTATTATTTCTTTTGCCTTTGGTAAATTGCTTGGTGGTGTGTGGCAGTCAGAAATAAACAGATTTTGGCAATATTGCTGAGGTGGTTGCGGCAGGATGAGGAGAGTGATTGAATGTAGGGGCTGAAGGAAAGACTGGAGTCGAGAGTCACTCCGAGGTAGCAGACTTGGCTGAGGGAAGGATGGTGATACCGTCCAAAATTATGGAGAAGTCAGAATCGGAGTAGAGTTAGATGGGGGAATTAGAAAAAGCTCGGTCATTTTGGGACAGTATGAGACAAACACTATAAGTAGCCACCATGGTCTCCTTAGTATGGGAGTAGAATTTCAGTAGCCACAAAGCAGATTTGCAAGACAGTTTGCCACCTCCTAAGTAAGAGACCAGTTGACTGAAGAGAATCCTCTAAACCAGTGTTTCCCAAACCTGTCCTCAGGACCCGCTGACCTGGCCTGTTTGCCAGATATCTGAAGCACAGCACAGGCAATATAATTTGCTGCTCAGTGATTGCAGGACTCAGTCTGCATTTCCCTAAAGTGATCTGCAAAATCTGGCCTGGTTGAGGGTCCCAAGGACAGGTTTGGGAAACACTGCTCTAGACCATGGAGTATAGTACTAGAGATCAAGGCACCATCAATAAATAAAAAGCGCTTGACATGCGTTTCCCTGCTTGTTCAATGCAGTTTCCTCAGGATTTACATTAATTATTATAAATCTATCCTAAGAAAGGTTAATTTTTATTTTGTTCAAATTTTGTTCACTCTCTAATGGTCACCTTACCCCTCGAGGATACCAGATTATTGGTAATCTCTTAGGGGGACTTTGCTTCTCATAATTAAGGGCTCACCACCCTTCTTGGTGACTTTATACCCTTTTAGGTTAACAGGGGGTTCTTTACCTGTTACCAACACTCCGTCTGAAAGAGAACCCCTAAAGGGTGACTAGGACTTTCCTGTCTCTATACTATAAGATCAGAGGTTTAAGGACCCACTGCACTATATATATGTAACTTTTTGTTCTTTTGAGGATATATCGGGAGATGTATGGCAGATGGAGAGGCCTTTAACGACCCAGTGGTGCATTAACTAGACTTCTAGAAGCTCTCAATATTGTGAGTGTATCTCTGTTCTACCCCTATTTTTTTGGTGTTCATACTTTATTACACTATTTTGGTTTTCATATGATTTTTTCGAGGATATCTTTCTATGAAAACTATGGTACTGAACAACGTATGGAAATCTTTGACCTACTGAGAAATATCCACAAACAAGCAGCTTGTTTGATGTGTAAGGCTAGTGTCAGACGAGCGTCTTTGGAGAGCAGAAGGAACATCCATGAGAGTGGGCGTTCCTTCCACTCGATGCCCATCTGGCCACCTCGCTGAGCGTACTCAGTGTGCTCAGCCCTGCTAAGCGTGATCCTCCTATGGAGAATCGCGCTTTGCAGCTCAGTCAACGCTCTTCCTAGCGCTTTGACGGAGAGGCTTGGATAACGGACGCTTGTAGCGCGAGTATTTCTTGCGTGTGCACAAGCATCCACAAGCGTGTGGCCAGCCCCGTTACAGTGTCACAACGCTGCAACGGACACTGGTAAGCATGTCAGTATGGGCGCACATAGCGCACTCGTCTGATGCCAGCCTAAGCCCTTCTGTTTATAAATATTACCCTGCATGTATTTATCACAGAAGGTGGTACAAGATATTGGTCTAGAATCACCTGTGCGTTTCACTCTTTCACATATTCAAAAGAAAAAATGGTTGAATAAATATTTAAGAAAAAGAGGGATTTTTTTTACATTGAAACCCATGGGATTCTGCTGTTTAAACCTGTCGAATGAAACCAACGAAAATCAAGGCACTAACATTTCGGTGCTGTTCGGTGTTCTCTGAATAGATTAACCATTACGTCTCTATGGGGAATTTCACTCCTCCGAATTGCACCGTTTTTCACTGGCAATTCGCCAATATTTGGCAAATCAATTTTTTTGAATAGCTGAATGGCCAAAAAATTGCACCGTACGGGGAAATTCACCGTTCGGTGCAATTTCGTGGCCAATTTGTTGTTCTTTAATAACCCCTTACATGTTTTTACATAAAGTAGATATGTATATTTTGGAATCAATAAAAATGTTTTAAGTATAATATATGAATATATATATTATTTTTACACCAAAGCAAAATATAGAATTCTTAAGAAAACAGTTTGTAGAGATAAATAAATAAATAGATACGGTTTTAATTGAAATAATTATATTTCTGCATCACTATATAAATATATAAAACAAGGTAAGGGAATGTATAGTGATATTAGTTAGAACATATGCCAGTAATACCAGCAAGATAATGAAAGTGGCTGTTGGACCATGACTGGAAGTGTTGAAAATGAAATTTCACATCATAGCTGGATGCATGAAAAATTCCAGGTCAATTCTGTCACTGCTCGAATGATTCACACGTTTAATAGCAAGAATCGATTTTCTTTATTTGATCACATTATCCCTTGAGTTATCTGTACTCTCATTACACACAATAAAGGGGCTAATGTATCTGAAGCTCAATTGATTCAATTAGGCATCAGTGGCAAGGTTACGCAAGATACAAGCACATAAAAAAAATAAAACTGCCATAACCTTAAGACTGTAATGCACTGAGGATTGATCACAGTAGAATAAAAATTGCACGCTAAATGTGACTTAAGTTTTGAATGCATACTAAAGTCATAGTAAATTTTGAATGTACACAAGTCGATGTATTCGACACAAAAAAAAATACACACAATGCATTTTACTACAGATGAAACAATACGATCTATTCCACTCTTACCTATAAATGAAAAAAAAAACCATTGTAAACCAGGATTCCCTTGCCAGGTCCCTTTTACCATACCTTTGCAGACCCAGTTTCTGTATTAGCAGCTCAAGTCTGAATAATAGGGAGTCGCCAACAGATACCTGAATTGGCACTGCCACTAGTTTTGGATACGGATTTCATGGGCTACATGGAACCAAGCATGATCCTGCTGTGAGCTCTGCATGAGCTCACACTAGCTTGATTGTGCAGGAGACACTGCCAAAGCGTGGAAGAACAATGGAAAATATTTGTTCTCCGTCTTTCACTGCACAGGATAAGAGGAAGCAGCAGTTCACTCTGCTCTTTCTACTGTTGAAACCTGAAGTAATTTTCTGATATTTTGATGTATTTATTTTAATGTGTTAGGCGATTTTGCACAATTACAGATGGGTCTGCATTATCAACATACAGGCAGAAATAGTCTTTGTGTCAAATACATTAAATGTGATAAAGATAGAAATAAAAATGGTCAGCTAGCCCTCACTTTCTTCTTCTACATTTTTAGGCTCTCTATTCTGTCTTCATTATGCAAGTTCTACGGCAGTTATTATTACAGCTTATTCACACCGTCAAGTGTTTTTAATGATTTTTGGTGCACACTGTTGAATAACTATTGCACCCTCGACCTCTCTGGTACACGTATGATAAATACTATGTATGTGTCACATATGTATGTCGTTCTGTGTCATATATCTGTCTTTAATGTTTGCATGTATATGTATGATACAAGTGGTCTGTTTCCATGTATGTTATTTTTGATAACTTGTGAATTTTTTTCTCCATTAAGTTAATGCACTATGTTTTGCTGATCTGTTGGTGTTCCACTCTCTATTTCTTTCATAATCAAACTTAATTGAAAATAATGTTCAGATCTCTTGCTTATGGGGATTTCTAGTGATCATTCTGAGATCATAAGCAATGCAACATCCAAAAACTACCAATAGAGTTTAAAAAGAATATCTGTATGTGGCATAATGCATGTGTATGGAAATTACAGTATCACCTTGTATCTGTACTGTACTGGGATTTTCATTCTTTATGACAACCTGATATTCCTGTGCACAAAATGTACAGCCACAGAGCTCTCCCTCTGTTCTCCCGTCTCCCTTGCTGTTGTAATGCATCAGCAAATTTGTTGAACATTTTGTTACATCAAAAGGTGGAGGCTGCAACTTGTAGCTTCTTTACAGTAATGCAGTGTGACAGGAGTGAGATCTCACTGTGAATTCCATTGGTCCCGGGGGGGGGGGCATCCTAATTTATATTTTGCAAATACTTTTGAAAACTTTATCGATAATTATCTCATTATGAATATGATCAGTACATTTTTTTATCGTTTATCTGTTGTAATTGCAATTCATTTGCTGTATTTGATTCAAAGACAATTTCTGCCTGTATACAAATCATGAAGACCCTGTTTGATAAACGTCTCCATCCAGTCTAAACATTTCTGTAAATGATAAATAAATATTTCCGAACTTGCAAATTTACATTATTTTAATCTTTTTAACACAATATGGTGGTGCAACTGTTATTCTTTTTTTAATCATACATTTAAATGATAACTACACAACCTTTCCTTCAAATAAATATTGTGATCAGATTGTGTTTCTTCAAAAGAGCTCGGTAATTAAAGGATTCATGCTCTCAATCATTCTCTTACTGCTTACTTTATAAGAAATTCAGTAGATTTAAGGCTTAATGCATTTTAGTTCCAGGTTGAGTATTACTGCCTAATAGATTTTATTAACAAGAATAGTGCTCTTATTCTTTTTAATTGTAAACAATTTAAAGCATATTTAGCTATATATCCCATACGTTCTTTTTCATTAATTGCTTCAAAGACAAGATATGTTTATTTCAAAGCAACGGAGCAAAAAGGACAAAACACAGTATATCATATATAAATGATCCATTCAATTTTACATTATCTTTAAGTGGTTTTACTATTAGTAGCACTGCATAATACATCAGTGCATTACAAATAAACAGTAATAAAAAGTGTCTGAGAATCAGGCAATGGAGGAAAATATAAGATTAATAAATGGAAACCATGATAGGAAATTCCAATGTTTTCACTGCAGTACATGTAATAAAACTGTAAGCCAGAGGCGCATAACGTAAGAAATATTACCTTAATTGTCAAATCGCCAGAAATCAAATACGTAATAAATTCAAAAACATGACACCGAACCGATCTCGCTTTGTTTAAATGTGGGTAGAATAACACGGATTTACAATATTTCTTGGAAAAAGTCACATTTCTGACTATTTATGCAGCTTATGTAAAAACATTTAAATGTTTTACTCCTTCTTATGACTCTAATAAAATTCCGAACACAAGAATCCAGAGGTAGTAAAATATCACTCCAAAACATAATAATTTACTTTACAGGAAAGCTTGCTATAACTGATCCAGAAATCTGAAATAAAAATATGGTGGGTGTTTTTAATTATGGTACTATGTAGCTTTATCTGGAGATAACATTTATATGTATTAAGTCAATAAATAAATCTGAGTACCCACCAACAAATACTTTTTTCATACTTTAGCCGTTCCAAAAACCCTCTTGTAATATTTTATTCTTTTAACTATTGGATATTTTTAATCTGTAACACACACAAACCCTTACCTAACAAATGGAAAAATAAAAGGTTGTGACTTGTACCTGTTTGTTTTAGTCCATTATCAGACTATGGGCTCAATTCTGACCAAGTCAATATGGTTCATAAGCAAGTCATTAAGTACAACTTGTTCATATTGACAGCTCCTGTCCATTTGCAGCTGAACCACATACAGGTGCATCTTAATAAATTAGAACAGGACTATACACAGGACACGGGGTCACCCATTTAGACTGGATGAAAGGAAATTCAGCCTAAAGCATAGGAAGGGTTATTTTACATTGAGAACAATAAAGCTATGGCATTCTCTGCCTGTTGAGGTGGTTGGGTCAGAGACTGTACAGACTTTTAAAAAATGGCTGGATGACTTCCTGCAGACACAGAATATTAAGGGTTATAATATTTAATATGTGGGTAAAAGCTTCTTGATCGAAGGGAAATCTGACTGCCTTTCTGGGGTCAAGGAGGAATTTTTTCCCAGTGTGTTGAATATTAGTGAGCATTTTAGACAGGGTTTTTTGCTTCTTTTGGATCAACAGCAGTAGGTGATGTGTGAGAGGCTTTTTTCCTTGCACTCAACATTCTGTTAACATGCTTGGTTACAGCACTCTGAACAGCCAGCATCTTTGGCAAGGAATGTTTGTGGCTTACCCTCCTTGTGAATGGCGTCAATGATCATCTTCTGGACAACTGTCAGATCAGCAGTCTTCCCCATGATTATGTAGCCTAGTGAACCAAACTGAGAGACCATTTTGAAGGCTCAGGAAACCTTTTGCAGGTGTTTTGAGTTGATTAGCTGATTGGCATGTCAACATATTCTAATTTTTTGAGATAGTGAATTGGTGGGTTTTTGTTAAATGTGAGCCAAATCATCACAATTAAAAGAACCAAAGACCTAAACTACTTCAATCTGTGTGCATTGAATTTATTTAATACACAACTTTCACAATTTGAGTTGAATTAATGAAATAAATGAACATTTCCACAACATTCTAATTTATTGAGATGCACCTGTACTTTGCTTGTGGATAGGCTGTTGTAGCAGGTTACTGTAGATTTACTATTCCTGAACCTTTTCCCTGAAGTGTTAATGTGCACCCAGCAGGAGAATAGCAAGTGATTCCAAGGTTGCACGTTATTATTGTTTCAAGGTGGTTCTAAAAAATATAATAGTAAAAAAAGATACCGGCTCTCAGAACCTGGTGCCTGATGTTAAATTATTTTGCATTTGCAACATTACTTAACACTAAATAAATAGCTGAACACACATTTGTGTATTTTCCTGCAGTAACAAGCATCAGTCACACAAGAAACACATATGCAAACTAACATGTATGTGAAAAATGCTGGAAAGCAACTTCAGCAAAAAGATTGGCAGAACGTTGTGATTAAATGGTTGCCCAAAAGGATTGGCACAATCCATACAAAATAACCCAAGTTTCTTACTTTTAAAAAAATGTGTAATTCTCTGGGGAATTTTTAACTTGTGAACCACTGAAATGCTACCAGTAGACATGTGCAAAGCTGAAAAATGTGGCTCGGATTGGCAAATTTCTGTATCCCAATATTTTGAAGTAGAAAGCATTTCAGATACTGCCGATGTGGACAAATTCATATATATCTGATTGATCCAAAAGAGTTTGGAGGCACACATATTTTTACCCCCCTTTACTCCCCTATATACAACCCTTATATCATCCTGTATACCTCATGCATGAAAAAAACCATTAGTGACCCTGACTTTTCATGCAGTGCATGAAATTGTTCATAGTCAACATATGAAATATACAAAAGCGCATCAAGTTTCATGTAATGCATAATGCATAAACTTCTAAACACTTCACACTAAGCATAAGCAACAATAATTGGCTAGCTCTAAGTGCAATCAGGATATGGCATTACTCAGACACAGGCACTGTGCAGGGAGGGTGCCAGTACAAGATCTTTGTCCCTATGGTGGCTATGCAGTTGCCACTGGGCCCCACTGTGTGCTGACATCGGTGTAATGCCAACTTCCAAATGAAGGGCACTACTTTACTTTATTAAGGTACATTAAGGTGCTGTTGTCGACTCCCCTGCCTCAAAGGACTCCTGGTTACTGCTGACGTGTGGGACCCTATTCCCTCCTTAATGCTAGCGCTCACATAAATGAGCGTTAGCATTAGGTTAATTGATGTGATAGTGTGCCGCAAAGATCATCTCCCGATCTCTAACGGGTTAAAATATCCATTAGCACATCGGTATTACTGCTTTTTAGTGCGAGCTTACTGTACTACGCGCTCCCTATGCTTAACATGGGGAGACCAAAGTGTAAACAATCAGTAATTAGAGTTAGTATTGCATAGTACTAAAGTTAATTACGAACTGCTGTCACTAACTAAAAAAGATTGAGCAGCTTAGAGCTGTAGCTAACGGATTCCACTTTTGTGGAATCAGTTAGCAGCAGCTGGAACCGCCAAAAATTAAAATATTCACCTCTCATCCCATGGTGAGAACGGCCAGCCGATCCATCGCTTCTGGCCATCGGGAGCAGAGTAAGACTGGGAGGAAAAGTCCCTACTCTCCCTCTGTGATCACTCCGCAGACCTGAAGGATTTCACGAGAGGTGAGATTCTGCTGGTCGGGTGACCCGGCAGGAGAAGCCACCATGGAGTCCTGCGGACTTCATGGAGGGGATGCTCGTGACGTCATGTTAGAGCTGCCTAGAGCATCCAGGAGCCTAGCAGCCGCTACAGGGCAGGCTGCTGGATTCAGCGCCTGACCAGTAATCCACAGGTAAAACGTGGACGCTAAGGGGAGATTTGCGATTTGCAATTAGCTGTAGGAAGATGATAGTGCCCGAGGACTTTAAATAGCAATTACAATACAATTATTAACCAATTTAAAATGGACTCTGTTGTGGAACCATTATTTGCTTATTTCCTCAAGGAGCAATTGTGCAGTAGGGGGTGGGAAAGTGGGGTCCTGGAGGGTAGTTGAAATGCTTCTGTGCAGTGCAAAATAGACATGTGCACAGCACAAAATTTCGTTTTGAACTAATGGATTAGTCCTAAAATGCAATTTATTTAGTTGCTAAAGAAATTCGTTTTCAGTTCTTTAGTATGAAAACTAATTTCATTCATCCAAAAACCAGTGGATACAATTACTATTGTAGTGGCTCCTCAGAGGGCTGAGATTGCTGCTTGTTACAGTATCTCTCACTCTCAGCACAATGTGTCAGGCAAAGCTGTTACAGTAACTGACTGCTGCTCATCACAGCGCTCAGAGTTTCCATAAAACTAGTAAATAATATTTTTATATATAGAGGTTAGAACAATATTATTTCCCTTTTTTACTGAAACTCTGAGCGCTGTTACAGTCAGTTACTGTAACAGCTGAACAGCTGAGCCTGATACATTGTACTGAGATAACATAACAAGCTGCCGATCTCAGCGCTCACAGCCACTGGATTTAAAGGGCTAAAAAAAAGGCTCCTCTCTGTATAATGTATAGAACATCCTTCTGCATTAATTAATACCCCTCTCTGTATAATGTAGATAACATCCTCCTGCATTAATTAATACCCCTCTCTGTATAATGTATAGAACATCCTCCTGAATTAATTAATGTCCCTCTCTGTATAGAACATCCTCCTCAATTTATACCTTTCTCTGTATAATGTATAGAACATCCTCCTGCATTAATTAATGCCCCTCTCTGTATATAACATCCTACTGCATTGGCATGTGGAGGGTGCAGAACTTCGGAATGCAATGCTTATCCAGCACAGGAGTGAGAACTTTTACTTAAACTTTGTATCTCTGTGGGGGAGACAGACAGGAATTTAAAAGCAGGGGAGAGGGAAAATATTAACGTAAATCGGTCTGAAAGCTCAGAGAAGAGATGACTGGTGCAAATTTATTTTTATAATAAAATAAAGCACTTTAAATCCAGGGAAAACATTCAAATAAATCACACTGAAGGCTCATAATGACAGAGTAACTGTGAGAGCTGGATACTAATGTATCAGACGTAAAAAAAAAAACCTTTATAACAAGCAGCACTGGGAGAGGAGAGGGACTTCATATAAAACGTGTATTATAGATGAGGAAAGGGGGATAGTGCTCCTGGATAATATAAAATGTATCAGACCTAAGCTCCTATTATGCAGAGCGGGAGGGGAGATAACACACGTTATATAAAGTCCCTCTCTTCTCCCAGCGCTGCTTGTTATAAAGGGGTTTTTACTATCCAGCCCTCCTCTGTCATTAGCTTTCAGTGTGATTTATTTGAATGTTTTCCTTCTCCAGCTGCTTTTATCATCTTGTCGGCCTCATAGACATGCAAGGGTTAAGTAAAGGTTTCCTCTCCTGTGCTAGCTATCTGTACTGCGAGTGAGTATTCTGGAGCTCTATCACTGTCTGAGTTTCGGGTAGGGGTTGGGAAGGATTACGCATACAAACCTTTTCTGTAGCTTTGTGATGTTGCGCTCTTCATTGCTGGTCTCCTTCACTCATCAATGTAATATCACAAAATGAACTGAAACTAAAATGTAGTGCATTTTATTTTAGTTTCTTTCGTTTTTTGTACCGAGCAGTTTCGTTTCTCTTGAGTCATACTAAAACTAAATTATCCCAAAATTCTGACTAAATCGTTTTAGTACTAAAACGAATGCACATGTCTAGTGCAAAACAAGACTGCGGAAAATAAATGTTGACCATCTCCTATGTGTTGCCCTACCAAGACTGCTTTTTAATAACCACACAAGAAATAAATGTTTTTTTGTTTTTTTTATGAGAAAGGCTTTTACCAGGAAGGATACATTAAGATTTCTCTTGTTTTCAAGTATGTCCTGGGTGGCAAGTATGTACCGTTAGCTGTCTTGCCAAGGACACTTACTGGAGAGGTTGCTCGCTGGGATCGAACCCATGACTCCACAGGCTCTCTCCATGCAGAGCAGTGACATTACCTCTACTCCACCCAGCCGGTACTAAATGTTACTCTAAAAGTTCAGTATAAATGCGGAATTCATACAATCCACTAGTATATGTCTTAATTGCAGCAATAACCTTATCACCTCTATTGTTTGAAATCTAAATATGTAACTGGTACAAGTGTAAGTAGTGAATATTGTAAAATGCTGTTAAATTCATTAGTTGTTTGCAACAACAGTGAATACACTTTCAACGTCCTTTCAATAGAAGAATGTTAATCATTTTATAAATATTCTAGATGTACCCAACACCGTGCAGTGTAAAATGCTTCCCGGTATGCCATGATTTTCCTATAACACAAAAGGATTTCATTGTGTTGGGTTACAGATAGAAAAATATTCTTACTTTCTCAGATCTAAATGGATATAAATGCTTTTTCTCGTGATTTTTGTGGTCTTGGGAGACGTTAAAATCACGAAAGCGTATTTTATATTGGATTAATTTAATTATATATACATGAAAGATTGTCTGGGGATTTCACAGCACAGCGGGACATACAGAGACGGATGATATGCTAATGCTTTACTTCCCACAAGAGCAATAGTTAAATGTAAAATGCTCAGAGGATAGAACCTTGGGATATGGTCCCTGCACTGTGAGTTGACAACTGACTTGCAGAATGTAGGTAAAAATAGAAAAGCTGCAAGATATCACTAGGTGACTGAGTTAGTATTTTTTTTTAAGCATTGCTATTTTGATCTCAATTTTTCAAATCGGTAGTTAAATCCCAACTCTGTTAGGTGAATAAATACCCTTGTTTTACACCTTAATATCCTTTAATCTGCAGAACGAGCTCCTGGAGTTTGATTAGGAATAACAGCACACAGTTAGGTGCTCTTAGAGTCATGCATAATTTATGACCTATGACAATTGGATTGTAAACCCTATTCTAATTACATTGTAACTGATGTTAAAATAATTGAAATATTTTTTTATATATATATATAAAAATCACGAGTATAGCAGTACGTAGTGATACCTTTTTTATTGGACTAATGTTACATTTAAAAGACAAGCTTTCAAGAGAATACCTATCTTCCTCAGGTCTGAATGCTTACTGATCAGTTCCTAGAATGTACATTAGGACATTAAGGGTCACATGGCTGGGGGTATTAGATGTCGTAAAAAGCGAGACTTTTTACGACATCTAACACCCCCACCTATGTGACCCTTAATGTCCTAATGTTCATTCTAGGAACTGATCAGTAAGCATTCAGACCTGAGGAAGAGAGGTATTCTCTCGAAAGCTTGTCTTTTAAATGTAACATTAGTCCAATAAAAAAGATATCACTACGTACTGCTATACTAATGATTTTGGCATCTGGACTAACACGGCCTACCTAATCTATACATACATTTGATTTTTGAATATGCTGGTAATTGCTAACTCTATAATAGCATACATAACTTAACAAGATCAAAACGTCAGGTGTCTGAAATACACATACACAACCTCGAGAACAAGCTGAATCATATACTAAACAGTTGGGATATAAAACAATTTTTTTCTTTGTTTTGTCATTTTCATCCTGCCACAAAACTTGACACTCAGTTTTCTTGCTTTTAAAAATACTTTAAATAAGACTTAAAGTAAGATAATTTAAAATATTCATAATTTTACTAATATTTTGTTCCTTTTAATATTGTTCATGGTAGTCTTCCTAAAAATCCTAAAACTAACACTTTTTGTTGAAAAAAGTATCTTAGCAGATATTTGAAACATGAAATATCAATTTTCAATTAAATACGGGGTAAAATAGCAATTTTGCATAACGATTGTTATTCTGATATTTTCAAAATATTGAAATGATGAAAGTTTACTCAGATTTAATTGTCACTTATTTGTTTATCCGTTTTAGAAATATTACTGAGATGAAAGGGTCTAAACTTAAGATAGCGTCCTTTATATTAATATATATTAATTATAAAAATATCCTGCTCATAGGTATTTGTAATGATTATAATGAGGTCATTAGTAATGCAGTTTGCAACAAAAAAATAGAATATAAACATAATATATCTATGTGTAATAATGCCTGTGTATGAAAATTGCAATGACACCTTGTATCTGTACTATACAGAGATGTTCAGCAAGTATAACCCCTTGAATCGAATCCTTGTGTAGTAGTGCATGACCCCAGAGCTCTCCCTGTGTTCTGTCCTCTCCCTGGATGTTCTAATGCTTAGTAACAGTTACTGAACATTTTTTTACAGTTAGGGAGGGCGTTCTTTTCAATAACACAAATTGACTGGAGTGACATCTTACAGAGAATTTCATTTCTTCCCAGAGAGAAGATAATCTTAAATTAAAAATATACGCATAAGGGATATTGTATGCTAATTTTTGGGGGTCATTGTATGTATACACATTTTTGGTAGTGAAAGGATTAACAATAACCACAGTGTAAGTCTATCAAAATAGGGACACTACAACTAATACTTAAAGACACCAAACAATCAAATAAGTTATACGGCTTTAGAATGTCAATTTTAGAATTACAGTTTCTGCAGGTTTCAAGGGGTTTGCTATTTCATTATTTCGGTCACCTAACTGCCTCTAATTAAGGCACTAAATAAAAGTGGAGAATTCAAGAAGTAATCCATCTCAGTATGACACTATATCCAGCAGTATGAGCAGAATGACAGTTAACAAAAATGCACTTCATGAACCTTGATTGCTACAAGAATAATTGGGCATCCTCCTGGTAACATATTTCTGTACATAGAGAGTGAAGGGATTGGATAGCCACCATTAGCCTTATTTGTTCTTGATGGGTGAGTGGATATCAAAGATGCTAGGGTTCCAAATAAACCCACAGGATAAGGAGCAACATGATAATCATCATAATTTCAAAAATGAAATAAGGATGACTGCAGGGCCGGCCCGACAATGATGCAGAGCGGAGCAGCGGCGCCAGGCGGCAGAAATTCGGGGGTGGCAAATTTCAGCCCCTGGCACCGCTGCTGCGCTCTGCACTATTTTTTTTTGCGGCGGCGGCAGATCGTGCAGCTGCCGCATTCGTTCCTTCAACGAGCGGCAGCCGCATGAGTATCTGCCGCTCGCCTGAGATCATCTGCCAGCCTGCCGCAATCGAGATCACGTGATCTTGCGAGATCGCGGCAGGCTGGAAGGTGGATCCCAGGCGAGCGGCAGATACTCACGAGGCTGCCGTTCGTTGAAGGAAGGAACGCGGCGGCCGCAGGATCTGCCCGTCGGAGGGGCCGGCAGAGGTGAGACTGGGGGCAATCTATCCATGAGGGCAAATCTATCCATGTGTGAGCCTGGGGGAAAATATATCCATGAGTGAGCATGGGGGCAAATATATCAATGTGTGAGTCTGGGGGCAAATATTTCCATGTGTGAGTCTGGGGGCAAATATAGCCATGAGTGAGCCTGGGGGCAAATAAATCAATGTGTGAGCCAGGGGGCAAATATATCCATGTGTGAGCCTGGGGGCAAATATATCCATGTGTGAGCCTGGGGGCAAATATATCCATGTGTGAGTCTGGGGGCAAATATATCCATGAGTGAGTCTGGGGGCAAATATATCCATGAGTGAGTCTGGGGCAAATAAATCAATGTGTGAGCCTGGGGCAATTATATCCATGTGTGAGTCTGGGGGCAAATATATCCATGAGTGAGCCTGTGGGCAAATAAATCAATGTGTGAACCTGGGGGCAAATATATCCATGAGTGAGCCTGGGGGCAAATATATCCATGAGTGAGCCTGGGGCAACATACCATGTGTGGGCACTGCTGGGTATGTGAGGCTGGGCACTGCTGGCTATGTGACGCTTGGCACTGCTGGGTATGTGATGCTGGGCACTGCTGGGTATGTGATGCTGGGCACTGCTGGGTATTTGACGCTGGGCTCTGCTGGGCATGTGAAGCTGGGCACTGCTGGGTATGTGACACTGGGCACTGCTGGGTATGTGACACTGGGCTCAGTTATATACACATCACATTAATGTGTTACTGAGCTCCACAGCAAGAAAATTCTAATGTACGGTGTGTATGAGTGTTTGAATTTTATTGCTGTGGCGCACTGTGATACGCTCATACACGCTGCATGTTTTTTTTTGGGGGGCAGCATTTCATCCTTCGCTCCAGGCAGCACAATGTCTTGGGCCGGCCCTGGATGACTGTGTGAAAGCTTACTTCAAGAAACTGTCACGGCCCTCGCTGCCAGCGCCGCAAAAAGACCAAATCTGGTGAGGCTCCATAACAAGACTCCGGCAACCCCTTTCATGTATATATTCGGCTCTGGTTCCAGACCAGAGTTTACCCCTGTCATGTCTGGTGTCCAGGAGTACACGCCAGGTTTCCTTTTTCCTCTCCCACCTCAAGCATGAGCTGGGCCTGCACCTCCTTTATAGGTTTACTCCAACCTCAGAGTGCTTCTGCATTGTATTCTTTCGGTATTACCTGACCAGTCTACTGTGCACCTCATATCCTGTCTGGATAACGATTACTACCCTCCTTTGTGTTACTGGCTCCCACTGTGATATCCTCGCTACCTTCCATGCCTCCCAGTGTTCTCGTGCCATCCGGTTATCTGAATCTTGCTAACGACTTGGACCACTCTTCTGCCAGCTGCCTGAACCCCTGCTATGGAGTTTTAAGACTTCTATTCTACCCCCTGGTGATGTCCTTTGAATACATTCCACACAATACAATGACATTAGTTGGTGCCTGACCCATAGACTCCATTCTACAAAGAAAGCAACACAGTGAGGAGCAACTGACGTAAAGATATTGGAGGGTAGTTTATAAAAAAAAGGATCACAAAATAAATGCACCCAGTGGCACACATAGGCTGTAATTAAAAGAGATCCGAATTGTGGCCGAAAGGTAACCGAACAGTGAAATTCAGTGTACGGTTACCTTTCCTGGCCATTCGGCTATTCAGAGAGCAGGCAGTTCGCCAAATGTTGGTGAATTGCCTGCACATTCGGTGCCTGTTTGTTGCCTGTTCGAGGACAGTGAAATCCCCATAGAGAAGCAATGCTTCGTCTATTCAGAGAACAAAAACCAGTAGTGAAAAGTTGCCGAATTTCCCTGCTGTTCGGTGGTTTAATGCGACAGGTTTAGTCAGGCGAATCCCATAGGCTTCAATGTTAAAAATATTCCCGTTTTAATACAATATCTAATAAACCGTTGATTATAATATTCTGCAGTAAAAAAGTCTCTTTATATATTTTTTTAGGATCTTTTAGCAATTTTTCGTTTTTTTTTTTTAAAATATTTTTTTTTTTATGATCATTCATTGGATCTTATATGGAAATTTCAGACATTTTCGTTCAGTAGTTTCTTTGCAAACAGCGTTTCACTTTTCAACCATTCAAGCGTACTGTTTTTTTTTTCACTCAATTCGTCTCCGTGTCGACTTTTTCCCGGCGGCTGCTCTTCGCTGTGATCGGCAGCTGCACGGGTTTCTCCTGCGTGTTCGGCGGTGTTAATTCAGATGGTTTTACGGGTTTCGGTGTGCATTCGCTGGGTTTTGCGGTGACTTTTCCCTGCACTACGACGGCCCAGGGGGTGCTTGCTGAATACACTGCTGGGTCGCCGAAATGGGATCGCCAAATCGCACCGAATTGAAGAAAAAGAAAAGTCACCGAACTATTCTCTTTGAATAACCCTGATAGAGTAAAATATTTTCTTAACTAAACATACAAGAGAAAAACAAAGCACATGTAAGAAATCAGCAACATAAAATAAACACAATAAGAACATTTCATTTTTTTGATGGTATTTGGTTTGGTATTAGTTTTTCTTTTTAAATATTTTCTTTTTTTACTGTTGGACTGGGTTCTAGTATCATAAGGAATGTAAGTCTAGATCTAAAAATATATAAATAAAAAAACGTTGATGCATAATAAACTATTTTGCCTTGTAAGTCGTGTTATAACCATCTTCTCAATTTTTCCGATAAGCCTTTAGAGATCTGTCATATTTATAAATTTTACAATCCCTTCTCGCACCACATGTTTTTTTTCTGCAGGATAGCCTAGGCCATAAATAAAACCAGTCACTTTAGTATTGTTTTCTGCCATCTTGGATGGAGATAATATTGTAATCTGCATACTTAGCATTTATTATGGCTGATCTGCACAGCATGGGAGAGAGTGCAATTGTAAATTGATGTGACTCGCACATTTCTCAGCTCTTGACTTCTAGTTAGGGGAGCTATTCTTAGCAGCTCAGTGAAATCCAGATAATAAAACCCTCATTAGCAAATCGTGTATATATGTATTAGCTACTAATGGGAAATTGTTAGCATACCCGCCATAGGCTTGGCCAAGTGTGTTGATGCTTAATATTTAATGATCCCTTTTTTAAAGAAAAACTAATAATAATGTTGAAGTATGCCTGAAATGCGATTGACTTAAATTACAAAAATAATAAATTTTTGTCATTTCATCATGCTAAACAGACAATCCAGTCTCATATTGTTCTCATTTTTTAATGCTTTATAAATAAAAAAAGCACTATTCAAATTTAAAACAGCGAACGAAAAAAAACCTCTAAGAAATGGCAAATTTGCTCAATAGGCGAACTGACATTACTGTTCCTTTTCTGAAAACCGCAAGGAAGTTTCCACATGCTTGTCATTCAGAGCATCCCCTTGCAAAATATAACATCATGCATACAAAAACCCATGAGGTCACAGTTGAAATCCATTAGTATCAATGATTTAATATCCCATCCTCTGGAAGGCTCTCCCTCGTTCAGTCAGACTTTCCCCTAGTTTCCCTTCCTTCAAATGCTCCCTTAAGATGTCCCTATTTAGAGAAGCCTACAACCCGACTCACTAATACACCCCACTGTCACAACCAGTCCATCACTCTCACCTTGCAGTCCCAGCCTCCTGTTACCACCCCAACCCTATCAGATTGTACGTTCCCACGGGAATAGGGCCCTTGTTTCCTCCTGTACTGGTTTATCAAATGTTGTTCAGTCTCAATGTATTGTAACCCTGTCTATATTGTGCCCATTGTTCAGCGCTGCGGAATATGCTGGCGCTATATAAATAAAGTATAATAATAATAATCATAATATCAATGATTTAGATAAGAAAATCGCTAAGGTATGCACAGTAGTTCTTGGCGTTCTTTCATTGAAATCAATGAAAAAACGCCCACAGTTATTTCCCACGATTATACACAATATACCTTTCTGCTTTAGATTTCAAGTTTTTATAATGAAATTTATAATGAAAGTTCAGCTGTCATGAATCAGGCTCAACATCCTTTACTCTCTGCTTGTCAGGGGTGCTGTGTGTGGTGAGCTGGTTTGAGTCCGGTTTGCGGCAATTACAGACAGGAGGCCAAACAGGTTACAGGGCAGAAGGTATGTTTAATAAGCAACACAGGAAAATACAGAAGCAGAACTAAATGCAGGGAAGAGACTAGAAGGTGGCTAGACACCGGGGCGAGACAGGAAAGGAGCTAGACACAGGGGCGAGACAGGAAAGGAGCTTACTAGGAAGGGAACTAGACAGATGGGCGAAACTAGAAGGAAACCGGGTGAACTAAACATGGGTTAAAAATAGAGGGTCATGGCATGAAAAAAGAACTAGACACAACGGGTACTCACAGAGAGACAGAATATATACAAAGACAGATTACACAATAGCAGAGGGTCTATGGTTGGTGTTGAAGAAAAGGGGTCTTTGTTCAGGAAGTCTTTGGAGGTAACAAAAGTCCTTAGACAAGATGAGAGGTATTCCAAGTGCAGGTTTGAAGACACAAAATAGGGTTCCTAGGTGCAGTTTAAAGGGTTATATCCATAGGCAAAAGGTCCAGTATGTAAGGCAAGGGTTCTGTACACAAGGAATCCAAAAGATGGGGCTGGAATACAGGAAAAGGGCAGAGGTCCACACAGCATGAGAGACTACAATACTGATGTGCTGGGAAAGGCATGTAGCTTCTATATGTGGATGATTGATCCAGTAGGGATTGATTACATCTGAGGGCTCAACGATCCTCTGAAAATTCCAGGCTGAAGGATAGAGGACTGGAAGTGGTATAGGGCTGGAAGGAAAACCTGGTCTAGAACATGACAGGGAAGGGGCTTATAGTGGAACAGACCAAGGCTAGGATCTCCTATGGCACCAGCGGCAAGGGCCGTGACAATGCTGCACCTTGCAGCTCCTCGTGTCATTCCTGTGGTCTATGGTGTTGTATTTCTGAGGTGCTCCCATCTGGCAGCATTAATGATGCTGGACACCCGTTGGCATCAGAATCTTATATGACCTTTTCCATGCACCAGATGTATGGTGCAGTGCATTGATCACAGTTGACTTGGTAAAAATGATGTAGCCAATGAAATCTAGTCTATGGCTAAATATATCCTGGGCGACATTTTCTCAGTGCTCTGTCTTGGTTTCCTTTAACTGAAAGCACTCTATATTCATCTTTGTTATTTCCATGCATTGACCTTGGCTTTTCTTATTGACTATTTTGATTACTGGCATTCCTTGATTTCTGGCTTGTATGAGAATCTCCTTGATTACTAAATTTCACTTGTAGAATTACCTACTCTGGCTCATGACCCTGGCTATTCCCTTGATCATGCATTGTGTTTTTTTGTCTTGTGGTTCATTTTGTCACATACCTCGGTGTTCCCCAGCGCCCGGCAGCATCATCCTCGCTGCTCGCTGCCAGGTGCCGAGTGAAGAGGGGAACAGCGGTAGCCACGTGAGATGCCGGGGGCGGAGCCAAACGCGATGATGACGCAATGCCGGGTTTAAAACCACAGGCAATGCATACACGCATTGCCCTAACATGGTTTCTGAACCCCTTAGCGCTACCTTTGTTTTTTTGTGATTTTCTCTGGCAAACTGACCATTGGCAAACGGCCTCCGACACTCTCTAGCGTACTGACCCCTGGCAAATGGCTTCCGACACTCTCTGGCGTACTGACCCCTTGCTTTTGGCTTCCTGACATTCCCTGGTATCGTGTCCCCTGGTTTAGCTTTGTTTTCCACTCGTGGCTGTAACATTTACCGCTCTTGGCTGTAACATTTACCGCTCTTGGCTGTAATGTTTACCAATCATAGGGCTCTATTTTAACTGACCACTTCTAAGGATCAGAGGGATAGTTGTGCTGCGTGCAAGGATCATCTACCGCATTCTGTTGGGGATCGTGACAAGTTTATAACTGCCCATTCTAAGGAACGGCAGTGTATGTTTTGATTTGTACTACGTATTTGGATCAGGGAGACGTGACATTAGCTAGATTCCCCAGTTTAGTAGATTTATTTTACTAATAAACGAAAGATATTTCCCCAGTTTGGAATATTGAAATTATTGGCTAAGTTTTTAAAGATATTCTCATAGATGCACTATTCCTGGATTTTGTTAAAATGTGAGACCTGAGAGTTCCCACAGGGAATTCCCCGAAAGTTTGAGAAAAATTAGACTACCCAGCTGAGCCATAATCTTTTCTTCATTGAATATTAGGAACATTTGCTCTTAGTGTTGCTAGTTTATCTACATACTAGTGTAAGGTCCAGGAGGCCCTGACCCCCTGGCGCCCCCTTTTGTTCCACATCCTGCAGGTCCCCTGCAGGTTCCAGGACTTTTGTATAGACGCTGCACATTCCTGGACTCTCTGATCTCTCCATTCTGGACATGGATCTGGACCTGCCCTTGATCTTCCCTATTCGGTCCATCATATAAGGGAGTCCCACCCTTTCCCCTGCACTTCCACATTGCTGTTGCCTGACTGTGAACCTATGTGCCAAAGCTCCCTGAACCTTCTGGACAATAACCTGATTCCTCAACCCAAGACTCCTAGGACCATCTATTGTTATCTGGACTTTCATCTGCTTCATTACACCGGTACCCCCCATCCTGCTCCCCTTCTGCCCCCCATCTAGACTCCCCGTGTACCAGACCCATTTCTGTATTTTGACCACTCTTTTGTCTGAACCTTGCCTGATTATCCGTCCTCGTGTTTATTTTACAATAAACACTCTTCTGTTACCGTAAACCTGCCTCTATCACTGCATCCTGGGCTCACAACCTCATCTTGCTACACCGAGCACAGTCTGAACCCTGACAAAATGTGGAAGTCTAAACCCTGTGAGCCCGCGGTGATTGTAGCCCATATACAAAAACTGAAAGATGCCAACCGAGAGATCCAGCAGCACCTGCACTCTTTATTGGAGTATCTGCAGCAGACCTTAACTGACACGTCGGACTAAGGTGTGCATCCCAGTTCCAAAAGGAGCTCGAGGACCCCTAACCGAAGAAGAGAAGGCAAGACGAAGAGCACAAGATTTGTGTTTTTATTGTGGAGATAGCTGGCATAGAATATCTGCCTGCCCACTGTGCCCACCCAAGCCAGAGACAAAAAATCTTGACAAGCCTGCTTCTATGAAACCTGTTTCTGCGAAACCTGCTTCTACGAGGCCTATTCAGACCGCCTACATAGGCACCTTTGTCTACGCTTCACCTTCAATTCCTGGTTTACCTAAAGAACCAAAGCCTTGCCGGGTCCCCATGGTCAAGTCTCGCCAGACCTCAGTGTCCAAGGTCGCTGCCCTGTAGCTCGAGCAACCCTCTGGGCCAGCTACCCTGCAGCTCGAGCAACCTTCCGGGCCAGCTGCCCTGCAGCTCGAGCAACCCTCTGGGCCAGCTGCCCTGCAGCTCGAACGACCCTCCGAGCTCGCCATCCCGCAGGACCTCCCGAGGTCACTGCCCTCCATCCTGCAGGATCTCCAGAGGTCGTTGCCCTCCATCCCGCAGGATCTCAAGAGTCGGCTCCCCTGCAACCTGCAGGATCTCAAGAGTCGGCTCCCCTGCAACCCGCAGGATCTCAAGAGGTCGCTGCCCTGCATCCCGCAGGATCTCCAGAGGTCGCTGCCCTGCATCCCGCAGGATCTCCAGAGGTTGCTGCCCTGCATCCCGCAGGATCTCCAGAGGTTGCTGCCCTGCATCCCGCAGGATCTCCAGAGGTTGCTGCCCTGCAACCTGCAGGATCTCCAGAGGTCGCTGCCCTGCAACCCGCAGGATCTCCAGAGGTCGCTGCCCTGCAACCCGCAGGATCTCCAGAGGTCGCTGCCCTGCAACCCGCAGGATCTCCAGAGGTCGCTGCCCTGCATCCCGCAGGATCTCCAGAGCTGTCACTGCCATGGGGCCGTCGCAGCCGCCGTAAGGCAAAGCCACTCGCTGCCCAGCAAGAGCCGTGCAGTACCCAGGTCGCTCAAAAGCCGTGCAGTACCCAGGTCGCTCAAGAGCCATGCTGTGCCGATGTCGTCACCGAGGTTGCTGCCACGCCATGCTGTGCTGAGTTTGTCGCCGAGATTGTTGCCATGCCATGCTGTGCCGAGGTCGTCGCCGAGGGCGCTGCCCTACCGGTCGTCGCTGAGGGTGCTGCCCTACCGGTCCTCACCGAGGGCGCTGCCCTACCGGTCCTCACCAAGGGCGCTGCCCTACCGGTCCTCACCAAGGGCGCTGCCCTACTGGTCCTCACCGAGGGCGCTGCCCTACCGGTCCTCACCGAGGGCGCTGCCCTACCGGTCCTCACCAAGGGCGCTGCCCTACCGGTCCTCACCAAGGGCGCTGCCCTACCGGTCCTCACCAAGGGCGCTGCCCTACTGGTCCTCACCGAGGGCGCTGCCCTACCGGTCCTCACCGAGGGCGCTGCCCTACCGGTCCTCACCAAGGGCGCTGCCCTAACCGGTCCTCACCAGGGCGCTGCCCTACCGGTCCTCACCAAGGGCGCTGCCCTACTGGTCCTCACCGAGGGCGCTGCCCCACCGGTCCTCACAGAGGGCGCAGCCCCACCGGTCCTCACCGAGGGCGCTGCCCCACTGGTCCTCACCGAGGGCGCTGCCCTACCGGTCCTCACCAAGGGCGCTGCCCTACCGGTCCTCACAAAGCGCTGCCCTACCGGTCCTCACCAAGGGCGCTGCCCTACTGTCCTCACCGAGGCGCTGCCCCACCGGTCCTCACAGAGGGCGCAGCCCCACCGGTCCTCACCGAGGGCGCTGCCCCACCGGTCCTCACCGAGGGCGCTGCCCCACCGGTCCTCACCGAGGGTGCTGCCCCACCGGTCCTCACTGAGGGCACTGCCCCACCGATCCTCACCGAGGGCACTGCCCCACCGATCCTCACTGAGGGCACTGCCCCACCGGTCCTCACCAAGGGCGCTGTCCCACCGGTCTTCTCCAAGGGCGCTGCCCCACCGGTCTTCTCCAAGGGCGCTGCCCCACCGGTCGTCGCCGAGGGCGCTGCCCTACCGGTCGTCGCCGAGGGCGCTGCCCTACCGGTCCTCACCGAGGGCGCTGCCCCACCGGTCCTCACAGAGGGCACTGCCCCACCGGTCCTCACAGAGGGCGCTGCCCCACCGGTCCTCACCGAGGGCGCTGCCCCACCAGTCCTCACCGAGGGCGCTGCCCCACTGGTCCTCACCGAGGGTGCTGCCCCACCGGTCCTCACCGAGGGCGCTGCCCCACTGGTCCTCACCGAGGGCACTGCCCCACTGGTCCTCACCGAGGGCACTGCCCCACCGGTCCTCACCAAGGGCGCTGCCCCACCGGTCTTCTCCAAGGGCGCTGCCCCTCCGGTCTTATCCAAGGGCGCTGCCCCACCGGTCCTCACCAAGGGCGCTGCCCCACCGGTCTTCTCCAAGGGCGCTGCCCCACCGGTCTTATCCAAGGGCGCTGCCCCACCGGTCTTCTCCAAGGGCGCTGCCCCACCGGTCGTCTCCAAGACCGCAGTCCGAGAGTCGCAGAGCCATGCTGCAGCTACCGTCCTGGGGGATCCCATCCCCAAGTCTACTGGTCCTGCCAGTACAGAGTCAACGGAGACCCACAACATTGCTTTAATGATGGGTACACTATTAGGCTTTGTTAACCAGATCGCCTCCCTATCGTGACATGTGAGAGACATCCAGGAGAACCAGCTAATGCTGCAGGCCCTGGTTTTGGACACCCATGCTCCTTCAGTATCCAGGCAGCCGGGTGATCTGCCTGTGCCAAATTCGTTGACGACTGCCACTGGTGATGACCCTGACCTCGCCCTGGGCCGTCCGGAGTCCGGCCCTTAGAAGGGGGGCTCTGTAAGGTCCTGGAGGCCCTGACCCCCCTGGCGCCCCCTTTTGTTCCACATCCTGCAGGTTCCAGGACTTTTGTATAGACGCTGCACATTCCTGGACTCTCTGATCTCTCCATTCTGGACATGGAGACTCACCTGCCCTTGATCTTCCCTAATCGGTCCATCATATAAGGGAGTCCCACCCTTTCCCCTGCACTTCCACATTGCTGTTGCCTGACTGTGAACCTATGTGCCAAAGCTCCCTGAACCTTCTGGACAATAACCTGATTCCTCAACCCAAGACTCCTAGGACCTTCTGTTGTTATCTGGACTTTCATCAGCTTCATTACACCGGTACCCCCCATCCTGCTCCCCTTCTGCCCCCCATCTAGACTCTCCATGTACCAGACCCATTTCTGTATTTTGACCACTCTTTTGTCTGAACCTTGCCTGATTAAACACTCTTCTGTTACCGTAAACCTGCCTCTATCACTGCATCCTGGGCTCACAACCTCATCTTGCTACACCGAGCACAGTCTGAACCCTGACAACTAGCCAATATCGGAGTTGCAGTGAAATCCCCTCCCACAACAGAGAAAAATAGCAAATAAATTATGAAAAAACTATGGGCCCTATCTGATGGTTGCTGGTAACAGAGAGCCAGAATGTGAAGGGGGATTGATGCAAGCCTGTTTCGCTTACTGGCTCCATATTATAATACCTATTCTGATCAAGCCACTGTATTAGCGTCAGAGTCAGAATAACAGGGAACCAAAGGTACCAGCTCCATCAGTACAGCCATCAATATAACTACAAGAATGGAATAGGGTCCTATGTGTCTTCGACACATTTGCAAACACATAGAAAAAGTACATAAAAATACGCAATTTCCAAACAAGTGAACAACTGCAAATTGTCAGGCCTCAACCACGAGGTCAGCGTCTTAGCAAGACAAAGGCACACTTTATTGAAAGTTAATAGTGTTCCAACTGCTGCTAATAGTAGAAATTTGTCCACATGTACATATACATTATCCAGCTACTTTATAAGGTACACCCACCTAGTAGCGTGTTGAACCCCCTTTAGCCTACAAAACAGCCTGAATTTATCAAAACATGGGTTCAACAAGGTGCTGAAAGCGTGTTGAGGCATTGTGTACCATTCCGAAATGAATGCGTCACACAGTTCCTGAACATTTTACGGCAGTGTAGGCGTGGTGCGCATATTCCTCTCCAGCTCATCCCACAAATGTTCAACCAGATTTGCTTGCATGGAATGGCCAGGCCATTACCTCAAAGACCAGTCAGCGTCATGTTCGTGGAACCATCCTATAGTGATATAGGATTTGTGCACCGGCACATTATCCTGCTGTAAGTAACCACCTACCTGAGGATAAACTGTCAACATGAACAGATGCACTTATTGAACTTATGTTTACGTACACTCTGGCATTAAGACGTGTATCCAGAGTTATCAATTGATACAACGTGTGCCAGGAAAACAGTCCCCACACCATGACACTACCCCCCCCCCAGGCTTGCACAATTGCCGTCAAACACAGCGGATCCATGGAATCACGTTGCTTGTGCCAGATTCGGAGTCTGCCATGAACATGATGCGCCAGAAACTTCGACTCACCAGACCAAGCAACCTTTTTCCAGTCTTCGCTGATCCAGTGCTTGTGTTGCTGTGCCCACAGAAGAAATGCTCTCCTGTTCTTCCCTAATAACAATAGTACTCGATGTGGCGGTCGGCTGTTTTACCCTGTCCACAACAGGGTCTGTCTAGTGCTATGTTTCGAGTTTTATGAGCACCAAGGTTGAATCCTGACTTCACTTGGGCTGCAGTGGCCAGTCCATTGGCTTGCACAAGTCTAGCCATCCTCCTTCAACCTCTCTCATGAACGAGCAATTTCCTTCCACAAGAGTGCCACTGACGCGACACTTCTTTTACCTATGATTATTCCACATTCAAAGTCTGTTAGATCTTTGTATTTTCCAATTATCACTGTGGTTTCTAGTCTTGTAACGGGCGCTGCTGCGCTCACACAAGAGTAGCGAGGTTGAGATCTTATTCGACAGAAATATCTGCTCGATTGTAACAAAACAGACAGTATTTTCAGACTTACAGTGGCAAGAAAAAGGATGTGAACCCTTTGGGATTACGTGGAGTTTTGCATGAATTGGTCATAAAATGTGCTCTGATCTTCATCTAAGTCACAACAATTTGAAAAACACAGTCTGCTTAAAATAATACAACACAAACATTATATGTTTTCATGTGTTTATTGAACAGAACATGTAAACATTCACAGTGCAGGGTGGAAAAAGTATGTGAACCCCTAGCCTAATGACTTCTCCAAGAGCTAATTGGAGCCAGGAGTGAGCCAACCTTGAGTCCAATCAGTGTGATATTATTGGATGTGTGGCTGAAAGCTGTCCTGCCCTTTAAAAACACACACCAGTTTTGGGTTTACTGGTTTCAAAAAGCACTGCCTGATGTGAACCATGCCTCGCAGAAAAGAGCTCTCAGAAGACCTACGATCAAGCATTGTTGACTTGCATGAAGCTGGAAAGGGTTACAAAAGTATCTCCAAAAGCCTTGATGTTCATGTGACCACGGTAAGACAGACTGTCTACAAATGGAGAAAGTTCAGCATTGTTGCTACTCTCCCTAGGCGTGGTCGTCCTGTAAAGATGACTGCAAGAGCACAGCGCAGAATGCTTAATGAGGTAAAGAAGAATCCTAGCGTGTCAGCTAAAGACTTACAGAATCTCTGGCACATGCTAACATTTTTGTTGACACATCTACAATAAGGAAAACATTAAACAAGAATGGAGTACATGGGAGGACACCACGAAGGAAGCCATTGCTGTCTAAAAAGAATATCGCAGCACGTTTAAAGTTTGCAAAAGAGCACCTGGATGTTCCACAGCACTACTGGCAAAATATTCTGTGGACAGATGAAACCAAAATTAGGTTGTTTGGAAAAAACACACAACACTATCAGGGTTATTCAAAGAGCTCTGAATTGCTTGAGAAAGGTAACCGAACGCTGAAAATCAGCGTTCGTTTACCTTTCCTGGCCATTCGGCTATCCAGAGAGCAGGCAATTCACCAAATCCTAGCGAATTGCCTGAACATATGGTGCCTGTTCGAGGGCAGTGAAAACCCCATGAAAAGCACTGCTTCGGCTATTCAGAGAACACAAACCAGCAGTGAAAGGTTCCCCTAATGTCCTGCCATTCGGTGGTTTCATGCGGCAGATTTATTCAGGAGAATCCCATAGGCTTCAATGTTAAAAATATTCCCGTTTTAATTCAATATCTAATTAACCGTTCATTATAAAATTCTGCAGTAAAGAGTCTCTTTATCTATAGATTTTTTTAGGGTATTTTAAGCATTTTTCTGAATTTTTAATTATTTTTTTTTAAAGTCTGATTTTTTTTTTAAGTTTACTTATTTTTTCTGTAACAGCCCTCTTTATTATCATTCCCTGGACCTCATATGCAAATTTCAGACATTTTCGCTCAGTAGTTTCTTTGCAAACAGCGTTTCATTTTCAAACATTCACACAAACTGTTTTGCTAATTTATTCACTGCCTCGTCTGCGATCTCGGCTGCTTCGCTGCGTGTGATCGGCTCCTGCTTGTGTTTTTCGACGGGTTAATCCAGATGTTTTTGGGGGTTTTTGGCGTGCATTCGGTGGGTTTTGCGGTTCGTTTTCGTCGGGTTTGCGGTAGCTTTTCCCTGCAATTCGTGGACCCTGTGGTGCTTGCTGAATACACCGCAGGGTCACCAAAATGGGATCGGCAAAAGGAACCGAATTGAAGAGAACGAAAAGTTACCGAATGTGCGGTGACTTTTCGAATCTATTTGAATTACCCTGACAGTGTGGAGAAAAAAAAGGCACAGCACACCAACATCAAAACCTCATCCCCACTGTAAAACATGGCGGAGGGAGCATCATCGTTTGGGGCTGCTTTGCTGCCTCAGGGCCTGGACGGATTGTTGTCATTGATGGAAAAATGAATTCCAGAGTTTATCAAGACATTTTGCTGGAAAACGTAAGACCATCTGTCTGCCAACTGAAGCTCCGCAGAGGATGGGTGATGCAACAGGACAATGACCCAAAGCATATAAGTAATTTAACAAAAGAATGGCTTCAACAAAACAAAATACGCCTTCTGGAGTTGCCAAGTCAGAATCCTGACCTCAACCCGATTGAAATGCTGTGGCATGACCTTAACCCCTTCACTGCTGATGACGTGTGGGACACGTCCTCATTGATGCATATTACATGCTGAGGACGTGCCCCACACATCATCAGCTGTGCGGGACCCCCGGCGGAGATACTCACCTCTCTGTCCGGGGTCCCGCGGCGTTCTGACTTCAGCGTCCTCAGACGCTGAAGTCAAGCTCCTCCCGACGTAAATGACGTCATCGCGCCATGCGCGATGACGTCATTTCCAGGCGACCCCTGGAGATAGCCTGGAAGGGAGGGTGGTATTGGTTCGGATCCCTCTCCCTCCCGATCGGGAAGGAGCAGCACCAAAAGTCAGGCACCGCTTAAAAGGGGAGAGTCTCCCCTTTTAAGCGGTGCCTGGCTTTAACCCCTCAAGCGCCGGGTCACACTTCGGCGCCTTGTGGCGCCAAAGTTCGGCCTAACTCCGGTGGGGGCCGCCATCTTGGATGGCGGCTCCACCCCGGGTCAGACCTCGCTGCCCGACATCATCACGCATAGTGTGATGATGTCAGATAGCCGGGGAACCCCTCGCTGCTCGGGGATTTCCCAAGGATATCCCCTGATGGAGATAGGGGGTTCCTGTGAACCCCGATATCTCCAGAACCATGGCAGCTAGGGGGTCATAGAGGGTGTCATTTGAAAGGCCTGAGCATGGCCTTACGAATGGTACCAAACATGACTAGGTACAAAAGTAATAAAAAAAAATAAAAAATAATAAAATATTAAATAAATTTTAAAAAATAAAATAAAAAAAAAACATGATTTTTTTGTGTGTTGTTTTTATTAATGCAGCAATATTGTTCACATTTCATTTATAATGTGAACAATGATGCTGCACTAATGATTTTTTTCTATGGGGTGCGATTGCTAAAAATCACGTAATTCCCCCCACAAAATGTAACAACTCCCCATTTCTAATTTTTGTACAAGCGCACCCCATAGAAAACATAACCGCAAACGCTCATGTGATAAAATGTGAAAAATAAACACTTTACACACTGCAGATGATTTAAAATTCAATTTTTATTGCATTTTTTGTCATAATATACAGGCAGGACATGACGTATACATATAAAAATGATATATTATGAATCTGCCGAGTCTGCCAGAAAGAACGATAACTAATATGTCTGCGTTATTTAATAAAATGTGACTTCAAATCGCGTTTAAACATGATGAGCGAAAGCGGTAAAAATGAGCTCAGCACACAGCGGTGAAATGGCTCAGCAGTAAAAGGGTTAAGAGAGCAATTCACACCAGACATCCCAAGAATATTGCTACACTGAAACAGTTTTGTGAAGAGGAGTGGTCCAAAATTACTCCAGATCGTTGTGCAGATCTGATCTGCAACTACAGGAAACGTTTGGTTGAGGTTATTGCTGCCAAAGGAGGGTCAACCAGTTATTAAGTCCAAAGGTTCACATACTTTTTCCACCCTGCACTGTGAATGTTTACATGTTCTGTTCAATGAAAACATATAATGTTTGTGTTGTATTATTTTAAGCAGACTGTGTTTTTCAAATTGTTGTGAAGATCAGAGCACATTTTATGACCAATTCATGCAAAACTCCACATAATCCCAAAGGGTTCACATACTTTTTATTGTCACTGTATACTCCAAAACCAAGGAGTATGACAGGACAACTGAACTGCTACTAAGTTCCAAAGGTTTCTAGACCAATGGACAACTTAGAGCACACAACAATACAGCGGGTTGCAAGACTTTAGTGGTTGTACTGTGGTAGTTAGTTCAACAGGCAATGAATTGTACAGACTGCAGGGCAGTCAACGAACTGACAGACTTAACGTTTTCTGAGAACCTTAAACGGGTATGTTGTACCTTGTAATCACCAGGGTCTATTGTTATACATAAAGGCTTAAGAATTGTGCAAGCCCGGGTACGCTTGGCAAATTGAGCAACATGAACATAAGCAGAAAACAAACGGTATTTCGTTATTGCAGATTGTACAAGCGTACACGATCGTATATCATGAACCTTAGACCTGGAGCAGAACCCCTATAAAGCTGTAGTTAGTACACCAGAGCGAGATGGGAATATCCCCAAGCAGCGAGTAAATCCCCAAGCAGCCTGCATAGGGTTAACCCAACGACGCACAGCACTAGCAACCGCTATAGCATGTAACATGAGAATGGTCAGAGACAAGCCGGGTCAAAATCAGGAGCAGGAATCGTAGCCGTAAATGGGTCGGTAACAGAACAGCAATAAATACAATAGGAAGCGATGCGGGAACAGAACTCCACATCAGGGCAACGAGGCAACTCCTCACGCCCTGCTTTAAACCCGGCGGCTCCTCGTGACCACGCCAGGCCCTGCCCCCTCAGATGCCGCTCGGCCATTACATGGTGCTGGCACTCGACCAGCCAGTGGCTCCGAACCATGCCCAGACCCCCCAGGAAGCACAGCAGGGGCTGAGGATGTAACAAGTCTAAACTGATAACGGGAAGGTTGTTCTGCTGTATTTAAACCCAAAACTGGCCACATGTCATGCATCGGATTGGAATGAACCATTTGTGTGCACAGCTAGGGTTTACATAATAAAGTAACCTGGCTTGTTCTTGACACAGGACACTTAATAAAGTCAAGTATGTTACCTGCAAAAAATGTATACAATTATAGAAAAAAAACAGCACGCAAGCTACTGTAAAAAGTCAATGTTCTTGAACCCAGGATATACTTGAAAATATGAGAAATCTCAATGTATCCTTCCTTTACTGTAAAGTAAAATACTTTATAAATAAAAGCAGTGTGAGCTATAAATAAAACTTTTTATCTCGTAACCACCTTTTCATTGCTGATCACTGAACCTATGATTTCTGCTCCATTACCTTCTGATGCTAACTAGTGTGTAAATGATACAAGATTTTTTCTCATTTCATTAACCATCTCTGCGATGACAATGATAAACTATTTAATAAGTGTTAGCAGTTCAATGCAAGCCCCTAATCAGAATGCAGTGGCATTATTACATATTGGAAGGCTCTTTTAATATCGTTCAACATGGCAGATAAAATGATTGTATTCAGTCATGGTAGGCATAATTGAGACAAGAACTTTAGTTTAATGTTTTTGATTACCTATCATTATGTTCAGGGCTTGTTTGCTGATTCACTAAATATTTTGTCAGCTTAAATATTTTGACCACTATTTTTTAATACATTTTTGAATCTGAAGTTCTCTAATTGAAAATTAGAATCTTTTTTAAGTATGTAAGATTAAGCTTTAATCATTTATATTTCCAAGCAACTTTTTGGATGTCCCTGTCTAACCACTTAAAAAAACTATACTTTTTAATGAAGTGTATTATTTATCTATAAAGTATTTTACCAGGAAGGATACATTGAGATTTCTCTCTTTTTCAAGTATGTCTTAAATAGGTTTATTTAAAATGCACGTGCAAAGTTATACAGGGTTATTCAGAGAGAGGTGAAAAGCAGGAGAATGGCTGGAGAATGGAAAATTCTAGGTCAAAATAGCCGATTTGGAAAGTAAGATAAATGGGAGAAATGTTTTGACCTACAATTTTCCATTCTCCAGCCATTCTCCTGCTTTTCACCACTCTCTGAATAACCCTGCAAATCTCATATACTGTAGGTAATTATGAGAAAAGGGAATAATAGAATATTTAGGTATTTTTAATCTGAGGTAACGGTCAGCCCAACATTATTATTCACCTTTACCCTTATCCCTGTACTCCATAAGACAAGTACCTGAGCGCCTCCTGCTCTAAGAGTACAATATGTGAGAAAGAGATTGAAGCTATTATCTGAACCTTTAATGTCAAGGGACACTGACTGTGTCTTCCAACGGCTTCCTCTGTAAATGGTTTGTTAAATAAAGGTGTTTCATTAGATAGCCTGTAGCCTTTGTGGACACAGCTCGATTGAAAGTAATGGTTGGAAATGCTAGAAATATACCTGTCTAAAAAAGAAAAAGGCTTGAATTTTTTTATTCTTCTGTGGCATATGAAATATTATGAAAATGTGCAGAATTGGACATTTTAATACGATACTGACTTATATAGTCGCAGGATACCTCGAATTTACGATTGTATTTAAGATATTGTCAAAAAGTATAAATTAAAAATTTGAATGCTAAAGACCTAAGCCATATTCACACACTAATAGGTTTACACAATAACTTACAAGAACTTGGCAGCCAGCACGCATGAAGCTGTATATAATAACCACAAATCGGAGGGGGGAATCAGCAATTCAACATAGCATGTTATGTGCATAATAATACAGTGGACTTGTCGTAATACAGTCAGTAAGAGGAAAATGCTAAGGGTTAATAGCTTGCGCTGATATTTCCTCTTAGCTGCTCCCTGTAACCAACATGGGGCTACTTCCAACATAGCTTAACGGCTCGAGCTGCTATTTCAATCTTTGCTTGTGTCTCTGCTGTTGCAACAGATTAAAGTAAACAAATGCACCTATAATAATTGGTAAACAAGCATTTAATTTGCAGCTAGCCAAGGAAGAACAAACTATTATATAGTAGCTCGTTCTTCACAGCTCTAGGCTTAATTCTGAAATTAATTCAGGAGCGAATACCTGCAGCAGCATGTACCTGCTGGTATGGATTAGCGATTCCCAAATATCCCAACTGGAGCTGCCAATATAGCGACTTAGTCAGAATAGAATTGATAACAGTGGGCCACTACGTGCTATCGACTTGAACCTCCAGTCCCCTTATTTCTCTTTAGCAGCAGGAGTTGCATTGTGTCTTAGGTCAGAATAGGGTACCAAGACTATTAACCTGAATTAACATGCGTATATCTTACAGGGATATTATTTCCTAATATAAATATATTACGTCATTGAGTTAGAAAATTCCAACTATTATTCATACTCAGACGGCCCTATTACAATCTTCGCGTTAAAACGCTCGCACATCGCGTGAATTTGTGCGGCAAGCGTTAAACGTTAACGCGCGTAAATCAACACTGAAATTACAATCCTCGTGCATTTTTTCATCCGTTGAGCAATAACGCGCGTAAAACGGACACGTACAAATACACGCGCAGCAACGTTGAGCGCAGAAATCAGTGTGCGGACTGTTTTTTTCACGCGATTCAGCCAATCAGAATTAAGAGCCACAATTATCTCACGCTAAGTTTTTGCGCCTGCCAAAGTCAATCTGAGCATATATGCTGCAGCAATAATAAATGCACACACAACTTATCCATTTTATTGGTTTGGTATGAGTAGAATGTGTAACTACTTTGCTGATTTTTTTTTGGGCTGGTGTATTTGGGTTCGGCCAGGTCGGTCAGATTTGCCATTAACACCAGTTTTTAGGAGTTGCTAAAATTAAGCGCGCAAAGGCTATGCATTAAATCCTGCGCATAGATTGTAATACCATCCACGTACCAGCGTTCATTTGCATTTGCGCTCACAATGTTAAGTATAGGACGCGCGCAGTACAGTACACTCGTGCAGCATTCGCGCAGGTTCACCCGCGGTAGACGAATACGTGCGTTTGTTGCGCTGACATTGTAATACGACGTTCAGTGCAAAGAGTTTCACCCCTCGCGTTAATGCGTTTTTGCGCCGGCGCAAACATATGAGTGAAGATTGTAATAGGGCCCAGAGTGTTCCAAACGGGGTTTTGCAGATCTCCACTACATAACACTACAAGCTACTCAAAGATCCTATATCAAGCAGGGGATTAAATGCATGGCCCTCTATTCCGCATTCCGAGAAGTTGAAGACTGGTTCCATGAACGATCACTACGAATACCGAAAATGACGGAATGAATGCACAAAAGAAACAAAAATGGCTAAAGCCCATTACTTCAATGAAAATCTAAACAATAACATATCAAACCCTAGAAACTTTTGGAGAACCATAAGTAACATACAGGCACCCCCAGTCCACTCCCAGCCAGCTGCTGTCAAAGTAAACAACCAAACCCTGCAACACCCCCTAGATGTAGCAAATGCCTTTAATGATTATTTTGTTGGATGCGCCACCACTTTGATTGCCAAGCTAGGAAATTACATGCAATCAGAGAGGCTTCATGCAAGTCAGGCCCCCCCAACTGTGCAAAGTCCCTGTATCAGACAGGAATTTAGTTTTAGACCAGTGCCTGTCAGTGTCGTTACTAAACTTCTCCGTAAGCAAAAAATGAAATACCAGTCTGGACCTGATCAAATACCAGCAATGCTGCTGAAAATCAGTGCGCCAGCAATTGCAAATCCTGTCGCAACCCTAATCAATGAATCACTGGTGACTGGATACATACCCAAACTCTGGAAGACTGTGAGAGTGGTACCTATCCATAAAAGTGGTGACAGTACTTTGGTATCCAACTACCATCTGATATCTTTGCTCCCTGTAATGTCTACACACAATTACATGATTATTATCAATATTGGAACTACTTAACCCCAGATCAGTCAGGCTTTCGTCCAAATCACTCAACTACAACCGCCCTTGTAAAAGTCTGCAATGATATCCAAGCTGGGATGGAACAAGGAAACCTAACTGGAGCCATCTTCCTTGATATTGCTAAGGCCTTTGACACAGTAGACCATGGCATCTTGTTAGATAAACTTAAAAACTCTGGCATTGGTGATCGCACGCTAACCTGGTTTCAATCATATGTATCCGACCGATCACAATATGTCTGGCAGCTCCTCCCTCCCCCTCCCAGTCACTTGCGGTGTACCCCAAGGCTCAATACTAGGCCCCCTGCTATTCACAATATTCATAAATGATCTGCCCAACATCTGCAAAGCCTCAACTGTACATATGTACGCAGACGACACCGTAATCTATACCAGCAAACCAAATCTCCCGCAGCTGGAGGCCGTGCTGCAAGAACAATTCACAGAGGTAGAAAAGTGGATCAAACACAACAAACTTTTTTAAAATACTGACAAAACTGTAACAATGCTCTTTGGAACAGCACCTAAACTACACAAATTGCAAAATTCCCATCTATGTATTGGGACAAAATCAAATGGCACACTGACCACAGTCACTTCTCTCAAATATCTAGGTATGTGGTTGGACCCTAATCTATCCTTTGGCCCCCACATCGAAAAACTCTCATCTAAACTTTACCCCAAACTAGGTGCCCTGTACAGAAACAAATCCTGCCTGAGCCCCGCGGTAAGAAAGCAGATTGTACAACAAATGCTTATGCTGGCTATTGATTACGGAGATGTAGTGTATGCAGCCATCCCGCAAACACACCTTCAGAAACTTACTACATTGTATAACTCATTCTGCCGCTTTGCATTACAATGAAACTAGATGACCCACCTTTGTGACATGTTAAAAGAGCTAAACTGGCCATCGCTGGAGTCTAAACGGACACTTCATCTTTCCAGCCTGGTGTTTAAGAGCATTTCTAGGAAGCTGCCACCCTACCTGAATAGACTGCTTCCCCCAGCAGCTCCCTCATCCTATAACCTCCGATCCAGGACCAGCACCTTACTTGCTATACCACAATACAAAAAGACAGTGGCTCGGTCCTCATTTTCCTACAGAGCACCACAATTATGGAATAACCTCCCAGACACCATCAAATCTTCCCCCAGTCTTAAGTCACTCAAGAGCTCCTTACTAACATACCTCAATACAGAATGCACCTGTAAACATGTAACATAATGACTATTTCCTACATATTTATTTTCTGTTAATCTGTATATTTGTGTTGTTTTTTAATATCTTGCATTGTATAACTTTGCATTTCTGTAACTGTAACACTTCAATGTTCTTGAACCCAGGACATACTTGAAAACGAGAGAAATCTCAATGTATCCTTCCTGGTAAAATACTTTATAAATAAATAAAATAAAAATTTAGGGGGTTATTCAGAGAGCACTGAAATGTCGCCATCATTTCAGTGCTCTACCGTTCCCTGCACTTTGGGGAATCAAATTTCCCCACCCTGCGGTGAATTCAGCATATCCATGAGCTGGGGGGCATATCCATGAGCTGGGGGTGCATATCCATGAGCTGGGGGGCATATCCATGAGCTGGGGGGCATACCCATGTGAGAGCTGGGGGGGCATATCCATGAGCTGGGGGGCATTTCCATGAGCTGGGGGGCATATCCATGAGCTTGGGGGCAATATCCATGTGTGAGTTGGGGCATATCCATGAGCTGGGGCAAATCCATGTGTGAGCTGGGGCAAATCCATGTGTGAGCTGGGGCAATATCCATGTGTGAGCTGGGGCAAATCCATGAGCTGGGGCAGTATGAATATATATATATCGGGGGATATACATGTGAGCTGGGGGCATTTTTATATGGTCTGTTCTTATTGGAAAGCGTCACATGACATTAAAGAAAAGTATCGGTACTCGGTATCGGTGAGTACTTTTAAAAAGTATCGGTACTCGTACTCGGTCTTAAAAAAGTGGTATCGGTGCATCCCTAGGCAATACTATCTTTGTTTTATTTTGCAGTGAAAAATAAGTAAAAATACATAGATTTTTTTTGGGGGGGGCCCTTCATGGATTCTTGCACCGGGGCCCTCAGGTTTCTAGTTACGCCACTGCTGTGAGGTAGTGCATGGATGGCACTGTGAATTCCCCCTGTATTTTGGTTTAAAGGTGAAGGCATTAACCCCGAGGAGGGAATGTGTTTTTGATTTGCTGCAGGTGTCCCTGCAATTAAGGGATAAATAGCTCCTGCTTGAGGGAGGGGTAGATTAGAATGGGCACCGGATGAGATGAGCAGGATTCCCAAACAGGGGAAAGATTAGAATGTGCACTAGAGAGACACAGAGACTGATCAGTACAGGGTGCTGCTGCTGCTCCTGAGATGGGGAGAGGAATGTTGAACCAAAAGTTTTTCTGTTGTATTTGATTTCTTTGACACTGTAATAAAAGCCTGGAATATTTCACCATTTAAAGGACTTTGTGTGCCATATTTTGCCCTAGAGAACCGCGCTATAGTGCCCCCCTGTGACAACCCTTTAAAGAGGACTTTCTCTATGGCATGAACAGTGCCTATACTACCTTCTCATCATATTATGAGTAATGTTATAATGCTGGATTCACTAAAACCCTCTGCTGGATCTAGATTTGTGCGTAGAAACTGCAGTATACCTTTTATCCATTTACTTCACGTGATTTTCCTTGAATTGATGTCTTTGAAAAATCTTTATAGACACAAACGCGATGGGCAGAAGTTGTATTACTGAATGCCCTAATTATTTTTTATACTTACATACATTAGCATCTGTTGTTTTTATTATGGGACACTCATACGTTTTTATCACCTCTCGCACCATCTGCACTGGTGCTCCATCCAGCGGTCTGAATTCAGTTTTGAATTGGTTTCTGGCCACTTATTGAATACCAAGGAGAAGATACATGTGATTGTGTATTTTAACTCCTTTGCCACCCTTTGCTTTTCCATAAAACCACTGACAGCAGACAGACGTTTTATAGAAAACGACATTTCATTAAATATACACAGAGGAGTCTGTTGCTACATGGGGTATGTTGTGGTCCATAGCCGCCAGCAGGGTGTGTTATGCAGCCCCACAGCATTCAGTCCCACCCGCCGTAAAGACGGCATAGTATGCCCCTCAGTATTGCTCTAGTTAAATCACAGGCTCTCCTTATAATTGATGCAATACATTCTCAACATTAAGGTCGTATTAAAATGTTTTCTGGCCCTATCTTCATAAAGTAATTCATACAAGTATCCTCCAATTAATCCATACCCATAGGATATACATTCCACCGGATAACAATGTCATTCTCCATTAGCAGGGTTAAGTAATGATAGTGAAACCACGCACATGCGCATCTGCAACGAGTTCGGCCATTTTGGAAGTGTAACGTCACACGCATGCACAGTAACGACACCTACCGCGAGGAAGAAAAAATACAGCGGAAAATGAAACAGAAAGCATCATTAAGATGTGCTTCTTTAAAGAGACTTATTCAACACTTCCCTATACCCACTGATGAAGCTCTAGTAAGCAAAACGCGTTTGCGGTGTTATTGCTTGCTTTAAATATTTTATTTCCTCATTTTATTACTTTTACATTGCTTAATAAATTAATTTTAATATTACCAATGGCTATCTGTCTTGATTGGATAAGCCACTACCGTAATACTGCTCCTGAGGATCATACAGCAAGAGAGGGGATCCGGTGCCACTTTGTTCCACCGGCTGCCCTGTGTTTGTTGCCTCTTGGATCAAAAGGCACCACAAAATGTGAGTAGACCTTTATACTTTATTGTATACTGCTCATCCTAAACAATCTTCAAATTGTATGCATCTGTTTTCTTCGAGGGTTTCCCTACAAAGAAATACTACATTTCAGGTTCGGTTAAACACGGACATACCACTAAAGGAACCTGACCGACAGTTTGTGCGCTGACATTCACATTTTCCTACCTAATTATTTTTTATACTTACATACATTAGCATCTGTTGTTTTTATTATGGACACTCATAAGCTTTTATCACCTCTCGCACCATCTGCACTGGTGCTCCTTCCAGCGGTCTGATTCAGTTTTAAATCAGTTGCTGGCCACTTATTGAATAGCAAGGAGAAAAAAAATAATATATATATATATATATATATATATATGTGTATTTTAACTCCTTCGCTACTATTTGTTTTTCTATAAATCCGCAGACCGGACACAGACGTTTTATAGAAAATGATATTTCATTAAATATATACAGAGGAGTCTGTTGCTACATGAGGCACGTTGTGCCCATAGCCGGCAGCGGGGCGTGTTATACCGCCCCACAGCATTCAGTCCCGCCCACCGCAAGGATGGCATTTTATGCCCCTGGGGGGGTATGAGGTTAAGGGATAAGTGTGCATACTGGATGATATGTAATGTGTTATTTTGGATTTTTTTAACCCATTGAGATGATTATCAGGGTTATTCAAACAGCACCGAAATTCCACCAGAATCTCATTGCTGTTTCGTTCCCTGCACGTCGGGGAGTCAAATTCGCCGACCCTGCGGTGAATTCAGAATTCACCATAGGCTCCCTGAAGTGCAGGCAAAAGCCGCCGCAAAACCACCGAATGAAAAGGAAAAAACGCTGCAAAACCGCCAAAAAACCATTGGATCAATCCGATAAGCCGTTGAGAAAACACTGAACGCACCTGATGATCCGCCACAAAACCACTGAACACATCTGAAAAAAGCCGACAATCTGTCGAACAGAGTGCCGAATCGACCAGCCACTAGAAAAAGCCGACAAGCCTCTGAACGGGGTAAAAAGGAAACAAAACACAAAAACACATTTGGCTCTCTTTGAATAACCCCTTATAGGAATACTTAGGTATGCATCAAGTTTGAACCTGGACACCAGCAGTCCCAAAGCACCTGGTAAATTATTTATATTAACGGTTTGATCGTTATTGCTGCAATGTCACTTCCCATACAATTGAAAAACTATGAATTTCAAAAGTCTAATTTCTATGAGGAAAACAGGGATGATAAATATTGAGGGATAATTTACAGCATGTCAAAAAAAGCAAAAATATGAAATTTGCAAAATAGACTTTTTTTTTTACTACATTTCACACTGGATAGAAATTGGCTCTATCTTGGAAACAGAGTGCCACGTTCAATAACATGCAACTGGAATGCTAACTAAATAATTGCTTTGCATTGAGGCTGTTATAGCACCTGAGGCAGATGCTGACTTAGGAAACTGGATGTATAAGTGTATTAAAGCAGAAAGCAGCTAGGGAATTTAAAATATAATATTTTCATATGGTCTTACCCACAATATAATATATTTTAACCTATTGGGCTATATGAGATTTGTGTAACAACATAGAATCCAGTGCTCCCAGTGGTTAGGGACCAACAGGGATAGTGAAGAGAAGAAAATAGTCCTGCTAAAATGCAGTCACTAATGGAATTCTGTAATGGCGAACATTAAGATAACAGTGGAATAAACGTAATGTTTAACTGTGTATACTAACAATAAGATTAAAGGACGGTGTGTGACCACAAATACGTTATAAACACAGCTAAAATTGGATCCCATGAATTTCTACTTGCATTTGATGATTTATGTGACTTGTGTAAGAAGTAACAATATGAAATGTATCTGTTTTATGGCCTGGATAAATCCATTTAAACTCCCACATAGCAAGACTTCAGCAGAGGTAAATACATGGCTTTTACCAAGAAAGAAAGGAAAGAAAAGAAAGCAAGAAAGAAAAGAAAGCAAGAAAGAACGAACATAATATAGCCTTTTACTAAAGCTGCAAGAACTTTGATATGTAGCGTTGTTAGTCTGATCTTAGGCTATCCATTGTCTGATTCTTGTTTGGGCTCTATGGTAACATAATATCTTCAATATTTAAGACATAATTTCATTTCGTATTGTGCCATTGTTCTCATGTCAGTGGCTGCTCAGTTTCATTAAACAGCTGGTTTCTCTATTATTATTTCTCATCAACAAATATAGCATATTTGTGAGAAAGTCTTTTCATATGTCCGTGAAGCATTATGAAAGTCAGATACTAGATGTTCAAACACCATAATCAGGTTTTTAATTAGAATTTAGATTACTTTCCTTTTTCTTTTTTAGCACTGTGCGTGGGGATTTTTTAAAAAAGAAAAGGTTATAATGCCTCTCCCACAAGATATCACTTCCTAATGTCCCTATTAATATGGTTATGGCATGCTATAGCATTTTAAGGGAATGTCAATAAAATAAATTATTATTATGTTTATTGGACTAAAACTGCCTGTTTTGCATTAATGTGAGTTAGTTTTGTATGAAACTTCTAAATAAATTTTTACTTTTCCTTGTTTGTTACTGAACATGCAAAGTGAAATATGTAGCTGACATTTAGCTAATCCTGTACCTGTATCAAAAGAAATCATGTTTTGTCATTAATAAAGTTAGAAATAAACTAAAAAACCCAGGAGTAAACAATTTGGAAAGAATTGAAATAAGATTAAGACATACAAAACATTGCAGAACATTTGTTTGAGCATATTGAATTATTTTCACGTAGGTATCTTCGATATACTTTGATATTATGTTATTTTTCTTCTAAAAATGCCCTCATGTGTCAATCTTTCAATCGGAGGCAGTTTTCTAGAGATTTAAATTGCTATGCAACATGAAATCAAATTCAGAATGTCGAAGTAATAGACGTGGGTGGACAAAATTTTAGTTTCTGACTTTTTTGGAACGTAAATTTTCGTTTCGGATCGATTCGTTAACGACATTAGGACCGATTCGTTCATTTTGGACTATCCACATTTTGTTTTCGTATCGATACCTTTTATATCATTCTATAATGATTAAAAACAAAAAGTTTAAGAAAAAGATACAGGGACCCTGTGAGATGCCCTATTAACCCTTTGCTGGGACATAAGCTGTGTCATGTGAGATGCCCAATGCCCAGTAACCGTTTGGTTGGGACATACACTGTGCCCTGTGAGATGCCCATTATCCCTTTGCTTGGGACATTCACTGTGCCCTGTGAGATGCCCAATGCCCATTAACCCAATGCTTTGTCTTGAATTACATAGATTTTTTATTTTTTTCCCATTTCTGATCAATTTTGTTTTACGTTGTTACCGTGATTCAGATTTTCGGACGAATTCATATTCGAAATGAAACGCACATGTCTACGAAGTAACATACTTACTTGAAAGCATTGGCATCTCTATGAACCTTGTAGTTATCAGCGCTAATTCTGGAGATTATTCTGGTCACTGCAATGAGGATACCGATATTGACCTATCAAGAGAGAGAGAAAACGGTAATCTTTGGTTACTCACTTATCAAGAAGACTCCTCAGCAGAAGTGTTAACAGAAATGTAAACCTACATCCTACTTCTAATTTTAAAGATTGTTCCCTTCAATTTCGATAAAGCCTTTAATTCTCTTGGAACATATCACCACATTGGATTCTCAGGATCATCTTCAATATTATTATTCAAACAAGATCAATAAATATCAATAGACAATTATATTATGAACGAGGACCAGTGGTGTCATCAACGAAAAAAAAAGTTAACACGTGGGCACGATATGTTAAGTCATGGGGTTGATCTACTAAATCATGCCCATTTGTTAACTACTAGAGTGTGCACGCAACATAGACAGAGAGTCCCCTCCCTGATCCCTCCTATCTTGGGGTGGGGACTAGCTTTCCTCGTGTCATTTCAAACTTTGTTTACTTTACGTTGACCATATCGCTCTTCTCTACCCCGGATCACCTTATCACAAGAATTTGGACACATGCCAGTTCGGATCAAGACTAGAGTGGAAAAGCAGGCGTCTCATCTAGATAACGGGATTACATATTGGGACAAAATTTGAGTTGCACACCCATCAAATAAGAATCACCTTTCATGGGCAAACTGTTCCTCTTTTCTTTGATAGCAAGTTTGACACTGAAATATTGTCTCAATATGTTATCCTGTTATCTAGATGAGGGTGTGTTAGCCCCCATGGCGCATTCTTGTCCACTCTACTCCACGCTAATAGTTAACATGTGGGCACGATTTAGTAGATCGTCCCCACAATATTACATATTGTGCCTATGCGCTAACATTATTTTCCCTTGACACAGGTGGGGATCTGTAATTATGTACAGCATTTGACAACCTGGAACCTCTGCAACTAGGAGCAGATGACACTTGAGAGTTGTCCAAGTCTGATTTTCTCGAGGATGACTGTGGCAAAAAGTATTTGAACAAATGAAAGTGAAGGTGCTGCCTTTTGCAAAATGCAATAAAATCATGAATTCAGTAATGACGATGGGATCTCAAGTGGATTGTCTCAATTAGGGTATTGATTTCCCACCTGGAATAGCTACATCGAGGGTCAGCAACCTTTGCCCTTCAAATGTTTTGGAACTATATCTTTAATGCTCAGACACACATCAGGTTGGCTGAGGCTCACGGGACATTTTGTTCCAAACATCTGGAGGGCCAAGGTTGCTTGACACTGATCTACATGATGCAGGGCAGCAGCATTGTTCATCATCTCCTGCTGCTGTTTGGATTCAACTTTTTTGAATTGCTGATGTTTGTAGCCCTTGATACAAGGATTTACACCATTGTGTTCAATTTCAGCTGTTTCAACCCCATATGACCCATATGCAGATGCCTCACGGAAAATAAATACATTTTAGCTAAAGTAATGTCAGTCCTACAAAGAGAAGGACATATTCATTTTAGTTTAGTTTTAGTATAGTCTTATAATATCAGATTTTGGTTAGGGATAGAAGTTGTTATAGTTAGGGCTAGTTTTTATTAAAAATTTCAGCTTTTTTGCATCATTATACTATTATACTATACTCCATTATACTAGTTATACTATACTCCTGCTATTAAAAGTAGAGTCAAATTATTTTTAATACTAGCATTATTTTGTTTATAATTACATCACTTTTTTAACACAAATTATGGTGTGTCCTTTGCCGACCATCCTAATTTTTTTTTACACAAATTAAGACCATGTCAATTTGGATATTTTTCAAAGGTGACAGTCATTTTTTTTAATAAAGGTAACTTTTTAACTTTGCTTTATCGTAGTCGCCATGTAGGTGGCAACTTTACAATAGGATACATCTTACATAAACTAAAAATGTAACCTGTGGCATACACAGGCTCCCACGAAATTCTGTAATTAAATTTGTGAGTCTAGTTGATACTATCTTGAACAAGGTATACTAATAGTTTAACCCCTTCACTGCTGAAGACGTGTGGTGAACTTCATGGGGAATCCCCAATATGTAGTAGATGTTCCCCACACATCATCCACTGCGGGGGCTCTCGCTCCCATTACTTCCCTCTCCCTCTGGGGTCCCACATGGGTCTCACTTCCTTGATGTCAGACCCCACTTTTATACCCTCTCCCAGCCCACTGATGTTATCACAACAGCCACGATGATGTCAGTTTCAGGTGCCCGCCCCCGGCAAAGCCAGAAGAGCTCCTGAAAGGAGGAAGGGTCTTTGGTCCCCTCTCCCTCCTGATCGGAAGGAGATTAAAGTAAAAGAGAGGCACCACTGGAAAGGGCAGATCCTGCCCTTTCTGGCGATGCCTCTCTTTAACCACTGAGGTGCTGGTCCGCAATCTGGGGTCAGACTGCAGACCTCTCCTGGAGCTGATTGACATCTTGGATCTTGGATGTCAGCCAAGCCTCCAGGGCCTCTCTCTGCCCACTGACTTCATTGCGCATGGTGCTATGAAGTCAGTGTGAGAATTAACCCCTAGCTGCCAAGGGATTTTCCTATGGAAACTCTATGGTGGAGATAGGGGGTACTTTGGACCCCAAATCTCCTGATCTGTGGCAGCTAGAGGTTAATGTTTGGTAGCATTGGAAAGGCCAGTGCATGGCATTTCCAATGATACCAAATGTGACCAAGTTAAATGTATATAAAAACATAATAATAATAAAATAAAAAAAATAAAAATAAACCTTTTTTTTATTAATGCAGCATTATTGTTCGCATTCCAATTATAATGTGAACAATGATGCTGCACTAATGATTTTTTCTGTGGGGGTTTTAGCTAATATCACGCAATTTCTTCAAAAAAATACAGTAACAGGTTCCCATTTTAAATTTACTTAACAGCAAAGGCTCGGATCATAAAATGTGAAAAAAATTACTTTACATGAAGATGATTGAAATTTTAATAGTAATTCACATTTGTTTTTACAATTTTTTGTTTTAGCATTCTGGCTGGACGTGACGTATACATAGAATAATGATATATTATGAATCTGCCGAAAAAAGGGTTATATAATTTGTCTGGGTCGTGTAATAAAACGTGACTGCAAATCCCATTTAAACATGATGAGCAAAAACTGTAAAAATGAGCTCAACACACAGGGATGAAATGGCTCAGCAGTGAAGGGGTTAAGAATTATTACATCGACAATCAAGAAGGCAAATTAATTTAACTTAGGAGTGCTGAAATGTGTCACATTTCTGAAGGAGTATACAGTCATGGCCGAAATTGTTGGCACCCCAGACATTTTTCCAGAAAATCAAGTATTTCTCACAGAAAAGTAATGCAGTAACACATGTTTTGCTATACACGTTTATTTCCTTTGTGTGTATTGGAACAAAACAAAAAAGGGAGGAAAAAAAGCAAATTGGACATAATGTCACACAAAACTCCAAAAATGGGCTGGACAAAATTATTGGCACCCTTAACTTAATATTTGGTTGCACACCCTTTGGAAAAAATAACTGAAATCAGTCGCTTCCTATAACCATCAATAAGTTTCTTACACCTCTCACCTGGAATTTTGGACCACTCTTCCTTTGCAAACTGCTCCAGGTCTCTCTTATTTGAAGGGCGCCTTTTCCCAACAGCAATTTTAAGATCTCTCCACAGGTGTTCAATGGGATTTAGATCTAGACTCATTGCTGGCCACTTCAGAACTCTGCAGCGCTTTGTTGTCATCCATTTCTGGGTGCTTTTTGACGTATGTTTGTGGTCATTGTCCTGCTGGAAGACCCAAGATCTCGGATGCAAACCCAGCTTTCTGAAACTGGGCTCTACAGTGCGACCCAAAATCCTTTGGTAATCCTCAGATTTCATGATGCCTTGCACTCATTCAAGGCACCCAATGCCAGAGGCAGCAAAACAACCCCAAAACATCATTGAACCTCCACCATATTTCACTGTAGGTACTGTGTTCTTTTCTTTGTAGGCCTCATTCCATTTTCGGTAAACAGTAGAATGATGTGCTTTGCCAAAAAGCTCTATCTCGGTCTCATCTGTCCACAAGACGTTTTCCCAGAAGGATTTTGGCTTACTCAAGTACATTTTGGCAAACTGTCGTCTTGCTTTTTTTAGGTCTCTGTGTCAGCAGTGGGGTCCTCATGGGTCTCCTGCCATAGCGTTTCATTTCATTTACATGTCGACGGATAGTTCGAGCTGACACTGATGCTCCCTGAGCCTGCAGGACAGCTTGAGTTTCTTTGGAACTTGTTTAGGGCTGCTTATCCAGCATCCGGACTATCCTGCATTGCAACCTTTCAATTTTTCTCTTCTGTCCACCCACAGAGAGATTAGCTACAGTGCCATGGGTTGCAAACTTCTTGATAATGTTGCGCACTGTGGACAAAGGAAAATCTAGATCTCTGGAGATGGACTTGTAACCTTGAGATTGTTGATATTTTTCCACAATTTTGGTTCTCAAGTCCTCAGACAGTTCTCTTCACCTCTTTCTGTTGTCCATGCTTAGTGTGGCACACACAGACACACAATGCAAAGACTAAGTGAACTTCTCTCCTTTTTATCTGCTTTCAGGTGTGATTTTTATATTGCCCACACCTGTTACTTGCCCCAGGTGAGTTTACAGGAGCATCACATGCTTGAAACAATCTTATTTATCCACAATTTTGAAAGGGTGCCAATAATTTTGTCCAGACCATTTTTGGAGTTTTGTGTGACATTATGTCCAATTTGCTTTTTCCTCCCTTTTTTGTTTTGTTCCAATACACACAAAGGGAATAAACATGTGTATAGCCAAACATGTGTTACTGCATTACTTTTCTGTGAGAAATACTTGATTTTCTGGAAAAATGTCTGGGGTGCCAACAATTTCGGCCATGACTGTATATTTACAATAGCTTGGGTTTTTACTCATGCTTATTTCTATTATATCATATTATGCTTGATTACAAATATAACTGAAAAAGGCTGTCTATTGGTTGTCCCCGGCAAGAAACCTAAATTTATATTAGCATGGTGAGATACAGTTTTTTGTTTAAATTCCAACATGAATAATTTCAACTGCTTTGCCGATGCCAATGCAGGTTTTAAATAACGAAATTTTTCTTCTTTAGCAGAGTTTAAGATGAAAGTGGATGCCATTACAGAACCTGTATGTTATAAAGAAATATGCTGGTTTTATGTTATATAATGTTACTTTTTTAGCCCTGATTAGTAAACAAATGACTGTACTGCACCTGGAATATATAAGCAGTACCTGGGTGCTATCTGTACAAGCAGCTAACCCTTAGAGCTGAAATAAGTACACAAAAACAGAGAAGTCAGATGCACAACACTAAAAGAATTTTTTTTTTATTTATTCGAGCAAACCAAAATGTAAAAACAGAAGATAGCCTAGTGTAATGGATATGCCAATTTGTACAATTCAATACAAGATGCTAGCCACACATAGTCCCACAGGGCTCTATGATGAATGTAAGAAAAACTAAACACAGAGTACAGGATAGCTCACACTCTATCAGCAAGGAAAATAAATATAATGTGTCAGCAAACATTGAAAACAAAAGACAACACTGGTCTGCTAGCTATAATCATACCTTATAAATCCAAAACCAAAAACCAGGTTAATATGAGTATAGGGAGCCCCACAGGGGAGACACGAAAACTGAGACCAGGTACCGCCAACGTTTCGGCGCAATGCCTTTATCAAGGGTATATATTTACAATAGCTTGGGTATTTACTGATGCTTATTTCTATTATACCATATTATGCTTGATTACAAATATAACTGAAAAACGCTGTCTATTTGTTGCCAATTGTCCCCTGCAAGAAACCGGAATATATTTTAGCATGTTGAGATACAGTTTTTTTGTTTAAATTCCAACATCAATAATTTCAACAGCTTTGCCGATGCCAATGCAGGTTTTAAATAACGACATTTTTCTTCTTTAGCAGAGTTTAAGGTGAAAGTGGATGCCATTACAGAACCTGTACGTTATCAAGAAATATGCAGTTTTTGTGTTATATAATGTTACTTGTAGCCCAGATGACCTTGGAAAAAAGAACTTCCCATCAGAGCTACAGATATCTTCAAAACATCTTCATTCTGGGAGCAGCAAAACTGTTCTTCCTTTCTTCACCGCTTTTATATCAGACGGGGAAAAAGCATGCGGTAAGCATTCAAAGCAGAAGGTACAAAAGCAATATTGTTACAGAATAAAGCACCAATACAAAAGTGCAACACATTTACTATTTTTTTTTGTAACAAAAATGTGTTTAATAATATTTTTCATAATAGAAGCTACAATAGGCTGAAACACCTGAAGTCAGGAAGAAAAAGGATGTAATATCCTTTTAGTAAGTTGAGTTGTTCATTCACACACAATCATTACACATATAATTACACAAATATAGGAAAACATTCCCAAAATGACTTCTAATTACTTGATCTCACCAAAAACAACTGGACTGAGTTCTAAATGGATTGGTGAAAATTCACCTCTCCATCTAATCTCCTACAGCAGGGGTAAGCAACCTTGTCCCTCCAGATGTTTTAGAACTACAGCTCTCATGCTTAGCCACTCATCGGGTTGGTAGAGCCTCTAGGGAAATGAAGCTCCAAAACATCTGGAAGGCCAGGATTGCTGGCCATTGTCCTACCGGGACCAGATTCCACTCAAAGTGGAAGGATTCTAATGCCCGTTGTAATATTTGCAGTGGTAAAAACAAATGGTCGTGTGCTCAACTCCCTTCATTCTAGGGAGGGGTAACACAACACGAATGTCCTAACAACACTAATGGACTAATTCATCTTCACCATAAGGTCTCTGGTCTTTTACAACTCAGGAACTGAAGGGAATTTTATACTCTCTACAGACAACCACAAAACGTGGCCAGAATGAGCAAGTCCGTATGACTGGGCTGACGGTTTAGTAAAGTCAGACAGCAAAAACAGAAATACTTGTGTGATCATCTTGGTCACGTTTTGTGGTTGTCTGGCGAGAGTATAAAAATCCCTTAAGTTAGTATTTGAGTTGGAAAAGACCTGAGACATTAGTCTTTAGTGGACATTAGGGTGTGTTGGCTCATTAGCTCTATGTTTAAGTATTTGCCTTGTTTAATTTCTTAAAAGTTTATTATCACGTAGCTTTGTTAAATAGAACGTTAATTTATTGAGAAATACTGAAACTTTTTAGATATTCATTTCAAAGGTGAACTATTTAGCATGGCACTTTATTAGGTATTTTTCCACGTACAGTATATTTACTTCACATAAGTACTTCTTCAAATATATTTTTTGTGCGTTACAGTAGGGTCCACCAAGGAGATTTGCCTTGTCGTTGGCTGGTGGGCTTAAGCTTCTAATGGCTATTACAAGTAACCAAAAATCTCATTATGTTGTATGCTATGTAAAGGATTCTGAACATGTATGATAAAATATTTCCAATGCACTTGCATTCAATGGAGTCTTACACAAGAGTTGTTATTGTTGGCGCGAAAGGTTCTGAACTCTAGATAGTGTCCCTTTTCTTATACAATTTCAAACATGGTCTGTTTTATTAGCATACAAGCATAGAGTTTGTGACAAAAACAGTAAATGTGATATGTATATAGATAAAGCATAGCTAGATATCCTGCTTATGGGGATTTGTAGTGATCACAATGAGATTATTAGCAATGCAGCTTCCAAAAAATATCTGTATGTGGCATAATGTTTGCATACGGAAATTACAGTAACACCTTGAATCTGTACTGTATGGATTTTCAGCAATTAGAACAATTTGAATTTTATCCCTGTACTGTAGTAACAGATACCTGAGATTTCCATGTTTTCTGTCCTTTTCCCAGCTATTGTAATGCATCAGTGAAGTCTTTTAAAGCTTCTGTTAAAGTGAAGATAGGGCTGCTCTTTGTAGCTTCTTTATAGTAACACAGGGGGACAGGAGTGAGATCTCAGTTATAATTTTGTTGTCCAACAGGGGGCATTCTAGCTTTGCATTATAAAGGTGCAAAAGTGGTTTTATATACACAATTTTATTTTTTAATGTATTATAATCTAAAATTGAGCATATTTGATTTTTGACAGTGAAAGTATCAAAGCATTGGGAGGACATGTGGCATACCGCGCCATATTTTTCAGCAAGAGATAACTTGTAAAAAGTCAGAAACCCAATTAAAACCATCTTTTGGGATCTAGATTTCTTGGCCTTTCACTTGAATAACGAGTGAATTGCTCCTGTTTTACCTACTCACAAATACTATTTGGTAGCCTGACGTTGGGCAACCTATCCTCCAATTCTCCTTTGTAACATTACTATACCTTGCCACTCACTTGTATTATTAATTCCCTCATTGGGTGAAGAATGAGGGAATTACGGACTACCACCGCATGTGCTGAAAGCCTCCCCGTCAAAAAGCTATGATGTATGTAGTAAGGCGGCTACAAAAGCACGATCCTCCATAGGAGGATCAAGCTTTGTAGTGCTGAGCGCACTAAATGCGCTCAGTGAGGTGGCCATATGGACGTCAGAGTGGAAGGAACGTCCACTCTCATGGACGTTCCTTCAGCTCTCAAATGCGCTCGTGACCTTAATGCTTTGTATGTTTGCTTCTATGTAAATATAGCCTTGAAGAGTTATTTGCTATGCAATGAATTAATGGACATTTGCAAATTCTCTGGAGTATGAAAATTATTTAGAATCTTATGTTCCTTCAGCTGGACTACTTTGTGCTTAAAGACGACAGCTCTACAGTCCTATCAAATGTTAAAAATAGACCCCATATTCTGATATATTATTTTAATGGCAAGTGTTACCTCTAAGATCTCATGGATAACTCACTCACTGGTAAATGAACCATGTGGACATTTATGATAAATTCCCAGCCCCAAGCATAATAAGGTTTACCAGGAAAGTCATTTAGTAGTGCTTGTTTTCAGTAATATCAAACGAGATATGATAATAGTCATAAGAACGGCAGTTCCATTTTAAGGGTAATCCAGATGAAGGTGTCAGCTTAATATATGTCTGTGGATACAAATGGAAACACAACCTAAAATATCATAGATGTTATTTCCAATTAAGATGGGGGAAGATAGCTGTAGTCTTAGCATCAAATGAATTATATTACTTATTTCTCTGGAGCAGGGCATTGCTGCAACTCCAGATAAAATGCACTGATTCACATAAAAATTGTATGTAATATAAGTACCTGTCTATATCCGTGGTGTGATAAGATTAGAACAAAAAATATGCAATGGTGAAAAATGCATGTCAATGTCATACCTCCTACTTATAAAAAAATATGTACTGTATCAAGTATTCAAAATCTAATTTTCAGATATTTTGAAGAACAGCAATGAATAAGATGAGTGGCAGACGTTTTATGTAGAACTCCTGCTTTTGACTTTTAACATCACAGAAACATTACATATATTTTATGCAGAAAAGGAAAGTGTCAGTACAATAGCTTTCATAGAGATATACAAATTAAATCTTTACTTGATCTGACTGATTTAAACCCTACGCTACCAAGTGAATTTCCATAAGATCACTGGTAACAGCCAGTGGTTTTATGGAAAATGACTTTCCATTATCCACAATAAATATATACAGAGGTGTCCCACTGTATATATTCATTGTAGGCGAGACCTTTTTGGGCAAAAAGCACTGCTCCATTTAAATTGTAGCCTGGGCTCTGTGTTTCGGAGAAGGAAAAACAGATCTCAAAGCTTTTCAAATAATTTCAACACATCCACTGTCTTGACTGAGGTCTTGAAATCTCAGGGGCGTTTTCTGGTGCCTATTTGTAAGTGAATTTCATTTGCAATAAATGAAATTTCTTTGCACTGCTACAGAATTAGACCAAGATCCAAAATTTCCATGGTAAATCATCACGGGAAACCTGCCAAAGTCAGTAAAGAATTCGAACACTCAGGGAACTTGCAATCTCCCCCTCACTGCAAGTATTGGAATTGCAAGTTAACCTGTGTGCTGACCAAATGGAGTTGCAGCGCATCCCTCCAATAAGATTAGATAATTGTAGTGGAAATAAAAGCAAATAAAACAAACGAAAACCCCAATGTGTCTCCAACACATTTGCAAACACACAGAAAAGGTCAAAAGAGCAGAAAAACATGGAGTTCCCAAAACAAATGGCCAAGTTGCCAGCTTCAATGTGACGAGCCTCGATTGAAGCCAACCCCTTAGTAAAGCAAAATACAAGTGTTTAGGTGCACACAATGCTTGAAGGAAAGAGGAAATATCCTCCAATGCTTACAAATCTAGGTGAAAATCCAGGAATGGCCAAACTCCACATTCAATAGCAGTTCAACAAGAAGTGGATAAACACAACGAGGATACCCAGAATGCAGATTTATGTTGCACATATCAGCTAATACACCATCATATCAATACTCAATTGGGCTTAAGACAGCTAAACAAGTATGTTAACGATCTACAACTAAACCAATGTAGCGCGCTTGTGTTCACACATCAAATCATGGATACACAGTAGAATGGCTTACGCAAAAAAAAATGGAGAAACCCTTCAAGTTGAGGACAGCCGAATCCGTTGAATCAGTTCATATACACATAAGCAAAATGCATATCTGAGGATTTCCTATCAATCAAGGCTTCTTCAATGGCAAAAGAAATAAGGCTCTTCTTTCTTTTGCCACTGAAGAAGCCTCGATTGATAGGCGAAATGCATCCGGCTGCTATTAATTTATCCATTTTAGTGGAATTTTATTTTATCTACTGGAATTTTATCTTGTTTATATATGAAGATTAAAACCTGTTTTTATTGCTGCAACTGATGTATCAGTGATTCCTGTTGATTCATCAATTGGGGGATAACCAAATCCTGGATGCCTTTGTGAGGGATTGGCCGACTAATTAAACCCAGAAGCGACAGTACCTTAAGCCGGTTTATGGGCTCTAGAGGGGTGAGTTGATTCCCGTATTTATATCATTGTCTAATAATATACAGTACCATCTGCACTATCTTTTGCTCGCTCTCTTTTGAGATTACAGAGACTATCATTGGTGTAGTGGCTGATGGGTACGCCCTACAAAGTATCCACAAGTGCATTAACGAGAGCATAGATGCTCTTAAAAGTGTGAGTAGTTATTACTCAATATCTTCAGTATAACATGTTGTATATATAGAGTTACACTACACTATGCACCACATTTTTTTGTCTTTTATATATTTTTGAGGACTTCCTATGTGTATATGAACTGATTCAACGGATTTGACAGTCCTCATCTTGAAGGGTTTCTCCATTTTCTGTGTAAGCCATTCTACTGTATATGCATGATTTGTTGTGTGGACATGGGAGAGCTGCGCTTGTTTAGTTGTATTTTGTGTCTTATAGTGGTTTTATAGTTGTATTGTTTAGTTGTGTTTTGGGTTTTGTAGTGGTTTTATAGTGGTATTGTTTAGTTCTATTTTGTGTTTTATAGTGGTTTTATAGTGGTATTGTTTAGTTCTATTTTGTGTTTTATAGTGGCTTCCACTACAATAACGTGGGAATAGCTACATTAATTAAAGTGCTTAGTGATTAATGTCTTTCCACTAACGGTTCTTAAGCGCCACTAGAGTCTCTTTCTTCTTTCACTAATGTTACTGATTTACAGCTGAAACGTTGCTGTATTTGCTGACATGGCATAAGTTGTGCCTTATCCATTTCTTGTTGACCCCTTAGTAAAAAAGGGTGCACTTTAGAGAATGCAGAGAACCTTATGACTCTCAGTATGAGAAAACCTGCTGTATATTCCTATGGTGGAACATCAAACACAGCGATCCTGCATCTCCAATCAAGAACAAGCCACCCAGAAAAGGCAAAAAGGATGCGAGAAAAATAGATTTGCCCCAAACCAACTAAAACACTGCAAATGTCACTTTTCTACAGCCAAGTCGCCAAAAGCATAAACCAAACTGACTGTAAGAACATACACTTGAAATAAACAAAAGCACAACAGGGTAACAGTAGTGTCACGGTGTCATTGCCACTTTCGCTGTGAGTTCAGGGCTATATTTTATTTTATAGCCACCATGGCCATCTTTTCTCAGTTACAGTTACACGTTTTTATAAAGCGCTAACAAGTTCCATAGGGCTGTACAATGGGAAGACAGAATAACGATATATATACAGTCAGGTCCAGAAATATTGGGACATTGACACAATTCTAACATCTTTGGCTCTATACACCACCACAATGGAGTTGGAATGAAACAAACACAATGTGCTTTAACTGCAGACTGTCAGCTTTATTTTGAGGGTATGTACATCCAACTCAGGTGAACGGTGTAGGACTTACAGCAGTTTGCAGATGTGCCTCTCACTTGTTAAGGGACCAAAAGTAAAGGGACGGAATAATAATCATAAATCAAACTTTCCCTTCTTAATACTTGGTTGGAAATCCTTTGCAGTCAATCACAGCCTGAAGTCTGGAACGCATAGACATCACCAGATGCTGGGTATCATCCCTGGTGATGCTCTGCCAGGCCTCTACTGCAACTGTCTTCAGTTCCTGCTTGTTCTTGGGGCATTTTCCCTTCAGTTTTGTCTTCAGCAAGTGAAATGCATGCTCAATGGGATTCAGGTCAGGTGATTGACTTGGCCATTGCATAACATTCCACTTCTGTCCCTTCAAAAACTCTTTGGTTGCTTTTGCAGTATGCTTTGGGTCATTGTCCATCTGCACTGTGAAGCGCCGTCCAATGAGTTCTGCAGCATTTGGCTGAATGTGAGCAGATAATATTGCCCGAAACACTTCAGAATTCATCCTGCTGCTTTTGTCAGCAGTCACATCATCAATAAATACAAGAGAACCAGTTCCATTGGCAGCCATACATGCCCATGCCATGACACTACCACCACCACGCTTCACTGATGAGGTGGTATGCTTAGAATCCTGAACAGTTCCTTTCCTTCTCCATACTCTTCTCTTCCCATCACTCTGGTACAAGTTGATTTTGGTCTCATCTGTCCATAGGATCTTGTTCCAGAACTGTGAAGGCTTTGTTAGGTTTTGTTTGGCAAACTCTAATCTGGCCTTCTTGTTTTTGAGGCTCACCAATGATTTACATCTTGTGGTGAACCCTCTGTATTCACTCTGGTGAAGTCTTCTCTTGATTGTTGACTTTGACACACATACCCCTACCTCCTGGAGAGGGTTCTTGATCTGGCCAACTGTTGTGAAGGGTATTTTCTTCACCAGGGAAAGAATTCTTCAGTCATCCACCACAGTTGTTTTCCGTGGTCTCCCGGGTCTTTTGGTGTTGCTGAGCTCACTGTTGCGTTCCTTCTTTTTGAGAATGTTCCAAACAGTTGTTTTGGCCACGTCTAATGTTCTTGCTATCTCTCTGATGGGTTTGTTTTGTTTCTTCAGCCTAATGATGGCTTGCTTCACTGATAGTGACAGCTCTTTGAATCTCATCTTGAGAGTTGACAGCAACAGATTCCAAATGCAAATAGCACACTTGAAATGAACTCTGGGCCTTTTATCTGCACATTGTAATTGGGGTAATGCGGGAATATCACACACCTGGCCATGGAACAGCTGAGAAGCCAATTGTCCCATTACTTTTGGTCCCTTAACAAGTGGGAGGCACATATGCAAACTGCTGTAAGTCCTACACCGTTCACCTGAGCTGGATGTACATACCCTCAAATTAAAGCTGACAGTCTGCCGTTAAAGCACATTGTGTTTGTTTCATTCCAACTCCATTGTGGTGGTGTATAGAGCCAAAGATGTTAGAATTGTGTTGATGTCCCAATATTTCTGGACCTGACTGTACAAGTTAAACATACAGAACAGTAGGAGAGAAGACCCTGCTCAAGAGTTTACAATCTAAGAGGAGAGGAGTGACACACTAGCTGAGGGTAAATAGAGAACCTTAAGTAGTCGGTACATGTGAGTTGGGTGGGAAGATAGTATAAGAAATGAACAGTAAGGGATTATGGTGTGAGTCGATAGCCTTCTTTAAAGTAATGTGTTTTCAGAGAGTTTTTGAAGGACTGGAGAGATGTGGAGAGCCTAATGTTGCGGGGGAAGGAGTTCCATCGAAAGAGGGCAGCTTGGAGAAGTCTTGAAGGTACGTAAAACCCATTAGCTTTCTTCATGTCCGTTTACAATATATGATGTATTGTTATTTAGGGGAGCATCTTCCCTTTTATATTTCCTTGCAAAACCAAGGCAACATTGCATATATATGAATTCTTCTCAGCAGATATGCAAGAAAACACAACTCTAAAATCACTATATAAGGGTTTTTAGTCCTTACTAGGCAGATCTTTTTTCTGTCCATACAGATTAAGAATGGAGTCCCCTTTCAAAGATTAATATTTCATGTTATGCTACTAAACACTACAGTGCATAATGCCTTTTATTGACCACGTCTGTGCAAGCTCCCTGCTTAAAGAAATGAAAATTGGCTATGGCAGTGTTTCCCAACCCTGGTCCTCAAGTAACCCTTACAGGGCTGGGACCAGATCACAACCTTTAAAGGTGAGCCGCAAATGGATAATAGCAGATGCAGGTGTTTTTAATTTGCACCTTGCTTTTAACATCTGAGTTGTAATCAGGCCTCAGATTTGTCAGATTTCTGAAAAATTGCACAGGTGATCTGTTTGGCTGTTTAGTGATTGCAGTATTCAGTATTCTGCATTTCCTCAATGTAATCCTTAAAATTAGGCCTGTTAGGGGTACTTGAACAGGATTGGGAACCGGCGGTCTGTGGGATACAAACCATAGCTTCTGGTTTAGGAAGTCAGATATCAGGCATTAAAAAGCCCCACTTTGTGGATTTCATATAATTCAGGACTCATACACTCCAAACTATCCATCCACAATGTGGTTTTGCCCCTGATTGTTTTGGGTTTTTTAAATACGCTATTTCCAAATACACCTTTCCTCTGGAAGCATCATCTTTACACACCTAGAAAATGCCATAATGTCAGTGCAATTACCTAGACATTGGCCTCCATCTGGGAGACATTAAAGTAACAAGCATTTTATCTGTGGGTTAAAGTCCCACTCTACATAAGGATAATTGGTAAGGCTGCAGATCTGAAGGAAATTGAAGATGAAAGAGCATTCTACAGCAGTAACATTCATCAGACTACATCGCTAAGAGAATGGCCCAAGGTATTATTAATATGCTTGTAAATCCCAAATAGCACTGTTAGATCAATAATCTGGAGTGTGAAGTTACATAAACCCACTAAGACTGAGCAGATATGAAAGTATCATTGAGATCTCAATTCTGTCACCCTGTATTACCACAAAGAAGCTACAAGGAACGGCCCCTACCCTCACTGTGTCATGGATACCTGTGTCTTGGTGACCCACCAATCAGACCCACACAAACATAGCAAGAAAATGCAGCCAAAACAATTGATCTTTAAATGGTGGGGCCAAATAGAAAGAGAGAATGGTAAAAAGCCGAGGTCAGGGAGAGAAGAGTAAAGCACACATATGTAAACAAGTCAAGGTCTAAGGCAGGAGAGTAATAAAATACATGATTAAACTAGCCAAGGACACGTGCAAGAGAGAGACAGAACAATCCTAAACAAGCCGAGGTCAGTGTCCAGAGAAACGGTAAAATGTGCGGATGGGAGAAACCAAAACAAGGTAATGACAAAGGGAAGAGAAAGTCCTTCTAAACCCCGACAAGGAAGCCCATTGGCCCAAAGATGAGAGGGACGGAACCTGCAGATCCTGTCTATTCTAGAAAACCTATAAAGGATTAAATTCTGGTATGAATCCCCTTTAGTGATGCTCCAATTAAACAGATGGAGCCTGGAGCAGCAGAAACCCGGGCTCCAGGCTGCAGCCCCAAAAAAAAACCATGAGCGTCTATTCAAGAGCTATGTGAGCTCCTTGAAATATAAGTACGAAATCAGCAGTATACTTACTTGTGAGCTCATCAGATCTGCGCAAGGAGTTTTTTCTCTGCTTTCCATTACATAGCTGTGTATGAGAGATTCCTAATAAGGTGGGGGTCACCTAAGAAATCTGAAGGCAATCAACCTGCATGTGTGGACCCACTCAGAGCCAGTGTCTGGGCTCTTTATTTGTGAGTGGGATATTATCAAAGCTCTGCCTTTATTAATATCTTGTATAAGATATACTGCACCAGAATTGTGTTTTATTGTTATCTTCCATGTATTTGTGCGATTCCAGGACCCCAGAGAGCATTATCTGCGCCGTATCTTGTTATATATACATTTTTATATCCTATGTGCTTTTGGTTTACGGGAAACCACTTTATCCTGATACTGGGCATTTGGGGTACCTTGGTGGTGGATACACGTTGTGGGACGCTACACCATCTCTTGTGTATAAAATACAGGGGCTAGATTATATCTGTGAAGTATGTATCTGGCGCCCCTCAGTGGACAATTGTATTATATTACTCCAACAAATGATTTATCACAGTCCATAAATCAGCAGCAAAAGTCCCTCTGCGTAGCGGTACACCTCTAACCCCCAAATGAGTGTCAGGAGTGTTTTTAATTGCTCTTATTTAATAAATTCTTTTAAATTTATTTTATGTCCTGCTGGTGATTTTTGAAGCAAGAACATGCTATTGGCATTTTCAACAGGAGAGAGGATCCGGTACCTCTTAACAATTACCGGCTGACCACATATCAGGTGTCCGAGTAATGACACCTAAAATTGTGAGTTTTGAATTTTAATTTTAATAAGATTCTATTCAGTTGTACCGACTGCACCAAGGTTGTGCCCCTATCTTGTGTTCTCTTTGAGGCAAGAAGACCACGAAGGATTCAAACTACACCAAGAGGTCGAAGATAAAGAATCTTGCCTAAAACAAAAGGAAGCGCATTCGTCCACTGCGATTACCTATCAAGGGGCTAGATTATGTTCTTAACACGATATGAGGATGCTAACAGGGAAAATCTGCATCTGCAGGTTTCCCTGTCTTGTCCCGATTTTAGTGTTAGATTCAGGGGCAGACGCTACCACGGCACCTTGCCCTGGAACAAAGCACTATAAACTCGATGATACTTGCAGTTGCACTTCCGCACCGCCACAAGTATCACCTCCTGGTGTCCATAGGACACAATGGAGGGTTGAGTTGCCAGTTACTGACAGCCTCTGCCCAATTATTAATTTTTTGGGGCCAATTTTACTTATCTTTTTCCCTCACCGTGCGCAGCTCCTGCTCTTTGGCTCAGGGTCTCTCTAATCCAGTGTTTTCCAAACCTGTCCTCAGGACCCACTAACACACCAGGTTTGCCAGATATCTGAAGCACAGCACAGGTGATATGATTTTCTTGCCCAGTGATTTCAGGATTCAGTCTGCATTTCCCCAAGGTGATCTGCAAAATCTGACCTGGTTGACGGTCCTGAGGACAGGTTTGGGAAAAAATGCTCTAACCCAAAAGTTCCTGAATCTTTGTAATGCAGAATCGCCTGCGCAGGACCATGGATCTCTGCATGCCAATGTCACTGGTGATCGACAGCTGGGAAATTCAAAAATCATGACTGCTAGTGACACCAGATTGGGTGAAGAAAACTCCACTGCACCCAGAATTTTCATCATATCGATGAAGCTGGGGGGGGGGGGAATGGGGGCACACCTCACATCCTAACCACTTTATAAATGTAAAGTGGTCAGGATGAGTAGAGTGTCCCTTTATTAGCATAGATTATATATATATTTATAAATGTAATATATTTTAAAAGCATTAAACCTTGGAGAGGATGCATGTATCGGGTATCTTATTATAATGATTGTACAGATTACTCTTGATCCTTACGGGACTGCACTTATTTTTCATGTCTAATATGAATTACAATGTATATGAACGAGAAAGAAATAATGTGCAGGGATTCTGAATCAGATTAAGCTTTTACTTTTACTAGAAAGTACAGTGGATTCCATTTTTCTACTACAGCTTCTTCATGGAAGTCTCAAACCATTTATTATTTGAATTCTTCAAACAATGAAAGCTCATCTTTCTCATACCAAGGGTTTGAATTATTTGAGGATTACTTTATACACTTGACACATTTATAAAAATGAATAGATGGTGGATTTTCATTTCTGTCAGCTGTAATTTGATTTAGTAACACATAGAAAAGAGAGCTAGAGAATCATTGTTTTACAGCAAGGAAGAATAACTTGGTCTTCCCAGTGTCTGCGTTGGTTAAAGCTACAGAAAATAATTGATTCTTTGCACTATTTTAGACCCAAAATGGGAACACTTATCAAATATTGTAAAACATGTTCAATTCCCGTAATGCTTTTAGCCTCTGGAACTTCTACCATGAAACATTTCCACTTGTTCATTAACTTTTCTATAAAGAAAACTGTCTCTACTAAAGTTTTAGGGTGTGATTAAATAAGCTTTCTTTGCTAAGAGTAGCATAAAAAGTATATTTAGTAAAAGAAAGGTGCACAGACAGCTGTGCTTCAACACATTTGTAAAAGAAAATTGCTTAGTCACTATGCTAAAAAAAGGTTTAATTTGAAGCCTCAAAGCGGCAAACCTTGACCACAGCAAAGCAAATGTACACTTTCGTGAAGGGTCGAAATTAGGGTTAGGATTGGGTTAGGGTTAGAAATTTGGATTAGAGTTAGAAATTCAGGATATCTTTAGCAGCAAGGGTTGCAAATTGTTATAAAGGGTTACAAAATGCTAGGGCTAAGATTAAACATTAGGGTTAGATTACTCTTTTGCTTGCTATAGAGTTAATAGTTAGGGTTACTTTTAGAATTTGTGTATACCCAAACCATGGGTGTCCGCAGGATGGGGCAAGGAGGCGCACTTGCACCCCGGATCAACAGGCTTAAATTATATATTATATTATATATATATATATATATTTGGAGTGGGGGGCCTGGTGTGTGTGCCAGTATCTGTGGGGGGTCATGGCTTGTGCATTCAGAGCTGACTCTGTGTATACAGAGATGGCCTTAAAAAAAATCACTTACTTTAGTGCCTTAATCATGGCAACACTCACTTTATTTGTATAGCGCCAGCATATGCCAAAGCGCTGAACAATGGGCACAATATAGACAGGGTTACAATACATTGAGACTGAACAACATTTTGATAAACCAGTGCAGGAGGAAACGTGGGCCCTATTCCCGTGGGAACTTACAACCTAGAAGGGTTGGTGGTGGAACCAGGAGGAGAGGACTGCAAGGTGAGAGTGATGGACTGTTGGAGCAGTTGAGATGTATTAGTGAGTCAAGGGTCGGCTTCCCTAAACAGGACTGTCTTAAGGGTAGCGTTTGAAGGAAGGGGAACTAGGGGAAAGTCTGAGCGTACGAGGAAGAACGTTACAGAGGATGGGGGCTGTGCGTGAGAAATCCTGCAATGTGCTGTGGGAAGAGGTGATGCGGGGAGAAGCTAGGCGCAGGTCACTGTTTGACCTTAGGGAGCGGGCTTTGGTGTATTTGGTGATTAGGGAGGACAGGTAGTGGGGAGCTGGGTTAGTGAGAGCTTTGTAGGTCAGGGTAAGGATTTTGAATTTAATTCTACAGTGGATGGGGAGCCAGTGAAGGGACTCGCAGAGAGGAGTGGCAGAGATGGAGCAGTGGGTGAGGTGGATGAGCCTGGCAGAGGCATTCAGAATGGATTGTAGGGGGGCGAGGTGGGAGAGAGGGAGGCCAACTTGAAGATTATTACAATAGTCAAGTCGGGAGATTACGAAAAGTGTGGATGAGTTGCTTTGTGGTGTCAACAGTAAGAAATGTCCGAATCCTGGATATATGCAACTGGTAGTGGCAGGAGGAGGAAAGAGACAATGTGGGGGATGAAGGAAAGGGCAGAATCAAATGTAACTCCGAGACAGCGAACCTGTCTTGATTAGGCATGAGCCGAACACTCCCCGAGTTCGGTTCGAAGCCGAACCCGAACTTTCCAAATGTTCAGATCCGAACCCGAACCCGAACTCGAACCCCATACAACATCAATGGGGCTGAAAATTCGGTTTTTAGAGTGCCCTCCAAGAGGGCATATATGCTAGATATTTGCCATAAAAAGTGTATGGGGGTCTGGGTAGTGCCCTGGGGGACAGGAAACAAGGACAAAAAGGTTAAAAAAAAAACGTTTTTAAAGGGACAGTGAGTTTTCCATGAAATAGGGGTTAAAAATAAAAACGAAAAATTCCTTCAAATATTGTGCCTAGGAGGTCCCTATAACCTGCCCGTGAAGTGGCGGATTTCTAGGATGTATAGAAATATGTAAAATCCAAAAAATGACATTTCAAATGACGGTAAATGCTTTTCCTTTTAATCTATCCATAAACAACTGCTTGGGGCGGCAGTCTGTATGAAAAGAGGAGACATTTTCGGACACGCAGAAAAAGTTTACTGATTTTTTGGCGGCGAAAAGCAGGAGAATGACTGGAGAATGGAAAATTCTAGACCAAATAGCCGATTTGGAAAGTGAGAAAAATGGGAGAATTTTTCTGGTTCGGCTATTTTGACCTAGAATTTTCCATTCTCCAGTCATTCTCCTGAGTTTCACCTTTCTCTGAATAACCCTGTCAGGGTTATTCAGAGAGCAGTGTAGAGCAGGAGAATGACTGGAGAATGGAAAATTCTAGGTCAAAATAGCCAAACCAGAAAAATTCTCCCATTTAAAATTTAGGCTAGGGTCAGACTAGCGAATTTTTAACATGCGTTTAGGCACACTTAATCACGGCCGCACTAGCAGCAAATGACGGGCAATGACAGACAATATACGAAGTACGGTCGCACGAAAGTCCGGCTGCGCAACGCAAGTGGAAAATTAACGCATTTTTTCGAGAACGCAGAACCGCTAGTACAGACGTACAGAGTGCGCTGCTTCCACTAGCGGCGTGTGTGAGTGATTCGGAGACATCAGACCCTGCTCATGTCCGGCCAACATAAGGTCCAGACACCCAAAGTTTCCTGGTTTGGATCCGTAAAAAATCACGCACAAAAATGCGCATCGTATGACCGTTTTCGCGCATTCCGTGAAAAAATAAGGCAATGCGTTCGGACGCACTTTTTGACGGTCGCTGTGAAAAATGCGTTAGTCTGACCCTAGCCTTATCTCACTTTCCAAATCGGCTATTTGGTCCAGATTGTTCTCTTTTCCTGCCATTCTCCTGGTTTTCACCTTTCTCTGAACAACCCTGAGAGAGAGGTGAAAGCCAGGAGAACTGGCAGGAGAAGAGAACAATCTAGACCAAATAGCCAATTTGGAAAGGGAGTTAAATGGGAGAATTTTTCTGGTTTGGCTATTTTGACCTAGAATTTTCACTTCTCCAGTTATTCTCCTGCTTTTCACCGCTCTCTGAATAACCCTGTGAATGTTTAATCCCGAGGTGAAAAATAACATTGCTTAAGGCTGGGGTCAGACGAGCGCAGTTATCACGTCCGTGTTGCCGCACATTTGTACGTCCGTGGCAGCATAGCATTCTGACCAATGGAGCCCCACACACGAAGTACGTCCGCACGGAAGTGCGGATGCATGGCAGACGCAGCAAACGGACGCAGGTTAGGCAAGAACGTAATACTGCTAGAACAGACGTGCGGAGCGCGCCACGTCCGCAACGTCCGTGTAGCTTTGTATGTGAGTGATGAAACGAGGTCAGATGGACTGAATTTATACGTCCAGCATTTTTGACGGCAGAATGTTTTTTCATTTTAATTTATTTTCCCTGCTACATCAGTCAAAAAATACCACTACCTTGTTGTCAGTCAGTAAGTACGTCCGTACTGCACGGACGCACAGTCCGTACAAAATGCGCTCATCTGACGCTAGCCTTAGATGTTATTTTGAATTTTTTTCAAACACCAGTTAACCACTTGGCTGCTATGGACGCACTCAGAGCGTCCAGCCAAGTGGTTCTCCTGTGCTATGGACGCGCTGAGCGTGTCCATGCACAGGAGGCAGCAATCCGTCGGATTCCGGTGGATTCCTGCGCCCCCCGGTGCGGGCTGACATCTTAGATGTCAGCCCAGCACTCCGGGACCCCGGCGGAGCAATTAAATGTCATTGCGGCGGCGCGATGACATCTAATTCAGGCGCCCCCCCCCCGCATGTGCGGAGGAAGTGCCTGAAAGGGAGGGGAAGAAGATCCTTCAGACCTCTCTCCCTCCCGATCGCCGGGGGCAGAGGGTTAATCCAGGCACCGTTTGGAAGGGCACAGCCTGCCCTTCCAAACGGTGGCTCTCATTAACCCCTGGGGAGCCGCATCACGAATCGGCGCTGAAAAGCGCCGGTTCGTGATCCTTTCCCGGAGCTGGCCGACATCTTGGATGTCGGCCAAGCCTCCGGGAACTCCCCCTGAGGACTGGCGTCATCGAGCATAGCACGATGACGCCAGTCCTGGAGTTAACCCCTAGCTGCCACAAATGGTGGAGATAGGGGGTTCATTGGACCCCCTATCTCCGATCCGTGGCAGCTAGGGGTTAATGTTTGAGATTGTTGGATCGGCCAGAGCATGGCCTTTCCAAGGATACCAAACATGAGCATGACAAATGTTTTAAAAAAAATTCTAAAAAAAAAAAAAAGTTTTTTTTGTTTTTCTTTTGTTAATGCAGCAATATTGTTCCCATTTCAATTATAATGTGAACAATAATGCTGCACTAACGATTTTTGTATGCGGTGCGTTTGTTAGAAAAAGAGAAATTTTCCCCAAAAAAAATGTAACGAGACCCCATTTCTAATTTTTTTAACAAGCGCACCCCATACAAAATATAACCGCAAACGATCGCATGTTAAAATGTGAAAAAAAAACACTTTACACATAATAAATTATTGAAAATTCAAATTTTATTGCATTTTTGTTATAATATACAGACATGACATAACGTATAGATATAATAATTACATATTATGAATCTGCCAAGTCTGCCGAAAAGAACGATATATAATATGTCTGGGTCATATATCAAAATATGGCTACAAAACGCGGTTAAACATGATGAGCAAAAGCGGTAAAAATGACCTCAGCACAGAGGTGTGAAAAGCCTCAGCAGCGAAAGGGTTAAATGCAGCATATTAGGATGTTTTAGGGAAATTAATTCTCAAATCTCAATCAGAAGCAGACACCACCCCACCCTCAGTATGGTGTACAATGTATCAAATTGATTACCAGACTAAAAACACCTGGTGTTATGCCAGTTTGTGAACAGAGGTCATTTAGAGTTGATAATCTTTCCACGTACACATTAGTTTTTAATTCAATATCTAATAAACCGTTGCTTATAATATTCTGCAGTAAAGAGTCTCTTTATTTCTAGATTTTTTAGTATTTTTTTAAGCATTTTCTATACTTTTTTTCCAAATTTCTTTTTTTTTTTTTCGAACTCGAACCGAACACACCCAAAAAGTTCGAAATTCGCGAACTTTCGAACTGCCAAAGTTCGGGTCGAACTCCGAACCGTCCGAACCCAAACAGCTCATCCCTAATTGGGAGAAGCTCAGCCTTGGACATGTTAATCTTTAGGTGGTAAGAGGTCATCCATGAGGAGATGCCAGATAAGCAGTTGCTGACTTTGGAAAGGACAGGAGGAGACATACATAATAAAGGTCTTATTTACATTTTTTAACGTCCAAGGAGCTAGTTTTTATTTTTAAGCAAGAACCCTTGGCCCATACAGAACAAAAATTCCATAAAAACAGCTAATTTTTCCACATATTACAGAAATTGTAATTGAAATCAAGTGCATGTGTTATTTTAAAAAAAATGTACCGTGCAACGTGAAAATGTGTTAACTCTTGTTACAAGTATATTTATATAAAATAATGAGCATGTAATAATTTGGAAAGACCATAACATCATCTAGAACAATGAAGAGCTAATGAACTTCAATTAGTCTGGGTACATTATGCCACATAGGCACCTCTGCTTTTCATAGCTTACTCACCATATCCTCCCTAGTAAAGAAGAAAACACACAGATTTCTTGGGCCATGAAAGTGATTTAGAAACATTTCCATGTAATTTAATGTGTAAGCATAATTAAACTGCTGTAATGCATTCATGTATCAGTAAGTAAGCCTTGATCCTGTTCACTCCTCTACAAAGATTTAATACACGCTTAATGTATGCAGCTATAAAGTAGCTCAATGCAGCATGAGAAAGAAAAGGAATGGTACAAATAAGAATTATGACATTGCTGGCTTATTAACCCTTTTAAGGAAAGTAAAACACTGACATATGGAAACAAAATTAACAGAGCAATTCTGCAAACACAATTAAATACCTGACGGATTCATAATTTATTTGGAGCTTTTTACCAGAAATTCTTATTCTGAAGACCGTATTCTCTATATACAGTATGTGCAAAATGCAACGTTTATGGTTTATATTGACCTGAAACATTTTTCTTGGTTTCTGGACAATTAGTGTACATTTTTTGAATGAATCAAGTGAGGTATGGCCATGCATATAGCCTTGTACACCCCTAAAAATGTAAAAATAATTATAGCTTTTTTTTTTATAAAACCATAACTAGCAATATACAAATGTCTACAAATTGCTACCATCTATGCACTGTTTTCCATAGCTATTGGTTTTCATTTACCATTGCTAATCATTTTACTTTTCAAACTACCTAAATACATTTCTCGCTTAGGGCTCCTTTCACTCAGTTGTGAAGAGTGATTAAATTTTATATTCTCCAAAATGTTAAATACATTTTTCAGGTTGCAAAAAATACCCAAAACACATTATGCTGAAAAATGTGCCTGTAAAATAGTCTCAGATGAAAAGGCTGGCTCTTTCTCACTTCTATGCCCAAGCGCATGCTGCTTTATTGCTCCTGAAGACACCACCATGGCGAAACGCGTAGAGCAGAAGCTAGTACTGTTTGTTCCTAACCCTGTAACTCAGACCTGGGAACAGGGGATCCCACTGCCTCATTCGAGAGTTTATTTCACTAGTTCTACTGCTGAGAAACATAATTTTTTCCTGCTTTCTTTACATAGCGCATCCTCTACGTGGCTTCCCCTTCCAGGGATTTGTATTACTTCCTGTCTTTATCTCCTACTATCTGTCTAGGGATAACTTTAAAGGACTACTTCAAGGATCCTTAAGGGATAGATTCATTTCTGTGTGGCATACATCTCCAAAGTTATTTCTTTTATTTCATATTTCGTGTTGTGTGGCGCCGCCTGTCTAACGTGACTTGTTTCTGTGTCAGGTTCCGGCGGCCGCCCTGCCGATTCCTCGACCTCTCGGACTCACCCGGGTCCCGAGGACATCCTCCGGAACGAGATGGGGTTGAGGCGCCGCTCTCCCGACCCGAGTACGCGGGCTGTAGTGTCCGGCCGCCGGCGTCAGGGTCCTCCGCCCATCCAAGATGGCGGGGGTTCCTCGAGTAGTCAGCGTCCGGGCGGGTCAGCATGTGCGCGGCGGATCGGCCGGGGGCGTGGCTTCAGCACCAGATACAAGGGGAACGTCCATGGTGATGCCAGGAGTCTCCCCTCCCAGCTCCAATCAAAGGAGGGAGAGACTGGAGAGGTGGGGCTGGTGGGTGGGTGGAACTGGCTCCTGACTCCCCATAAAACTCCTGAGTGCCAGAGACAAGACGCTCATTGATTTTGTGGTATCTCTGCTACAAGAGCTCTCCCTGTTAAATCCCTAACTATCCTCATATCCATATCTGATTGTCCTCACCGTTGCCAACCTCAGCTTTCCTAACGACCACGATTCTTGCCGCCCGCCCTGACCTCGGAACGTCTAGACCAATCTTCAGCCTAAAGTCTTCTGTGTACTTGTCCTCGTCTTCCTCCTCTCCGCATCCTGGGTTCCACTTCCAGATCCCTAACATTCTGTTTTAACTAAAACAGTAAAAGTTAAGTTTTACGTCTTTCCGTTCACCATGTGCTTGGATTGTAAACACATATTGTCTCTTCCTTGTATACAACCTGTTTACCCAAGGGTTACCCCCATTCCAGACTTGTGAAGATACAACAATACGTACTGATTGATTACCCCCTTTGCTGAACAATACGTATTCATTACTAGTATTACGACTCATTCACTTTCCTGACTTCAGATAGCAGTGCAGGCATGCTGGGGTTAAAAGAAAAGAGGAGAGTTAACTCCGGGTCCATTTAACACCATGCATTGAGCTGATGACTGCAGCCAGGGCTCACCAGCATTCATATAGACGGTCCCTGAACAATCTTTCATTTAACCCCTGCATGTCTGCAGTGCTGTCTGCAGCCAGGGCTTATGAGCCTTCACATTGATCTTGACTGAGCCATCCCTCCTGTCATATGTGAGTGCAGACAGCAATACAGGGGTTAAATGACATAGAAGGGATTGCTCAAGTCCATTTAACCACATGCATCCTACCTACAGCCAGGGTCCCCCAGCCGCCACACACCCTGAGCCTGTAAGTGTAATTTTATAACTCCTCATCTAGGGCAGTAATTCCTAGATCTATGTAATTTGTATAGGAAGAGCAAATGTAAAAGATATTCTCTGGCACCCGTTATTCAATTGTGTGGAGAAAAAAGCTCTGAAAAGCTAGTGTTGGGGAAAAAAAAATATCATGCTGCGTGAAACTGTAACGTGCTTGCGGTCTGTCTTTCTGTATGTTTGCCTGCGTCAGTCTGTTTCTCTTCCTATCTCTTTGTCCACCTGTCTCTCTCTGACATTCCATTCATGTTTATACATTTTTGCTACACTGTTTATTTCACACTTTTTGTGAGTTTGAGGGGGATTGTTCAGTGAGGGAGCCCAGCCAGTGGCTCAGTAAGGGGCCACAAGATTTCTGATGGCAACCCTGGAAAGATGCACTCGGTAATTTCCGTAACTTTGCCCATCCAGCCTACAGCATGAACGTACCTTCCTGTGTTCCTCCGTGTAGACTGTATTGTAGACCGTGTTCTGCAAGTGTCATATCAGACATATATATATTATGTTTATTATTATCCTTCATTTATATAGCGTCACAAATTCCACAGCACTTTCAAGATCAGTGTGCAAGGGGTTGATACATTAGAATACCACACATGGATTATGACCTGGTTCAGGGGGGACCCTGTTCCCAAGGAAACTTACGATCTATGAGATGTACAAGTATTTCATGAGGTAGGCGCATCCATATAGGTAGGTGTCTTGCTCAAGGACACTGGCTGGTGACGTCTTCTGAGTGGGATTGAGTTGCTTTCCATGATTATAGAGCAGCGACCAGGTGCGTAGGTTGTACCTGCTTCTCATAAAGTCGAGACTTGCTTCTCCACAGTAGTCTTGGAGGGATGTGTTGAATGGTATTTGACTTGCTTCTCCAAGGTCAAAGGGTAGAGACATTAGCACTGTCCACAGCTGAAATTGTGTGGTAGGCAAGTACAGTATGTCCCATTAGGTGTCTGCCCAAGTACACTTACTGGAACAGTGCTCTGGCCGGGAATCAAACCACAGTCTCCACGGTTATAGCGCAGTGGTGTTACCCCTATTCCATCCTGCCGGTATGGAGTTACACGGGCTATGTTTTATTTTGAATGGGGTGGGAATGTGTTCTTTTTCTTAAAGAAGGGTCTCTCTAAAAGACAGTTTAAAACATTGAGAGCTCCTCTGTGAGACCCCCTCCAGTACCCAGTACACTCCAATATTGTAGTCTCTAATGCAGCCTGGAGAGGTCTCTTTCTAATAGAGACTGTCTTAGGGACACTGAGAGCGCCTCTGTTAGTTAGATTGTTTTGCTCGGTGGGGGAGGGGGGTGCAAAAGGGAGTATATGTCACGGGTGCCAAATAACCTAAGTACACATCAGCCACTTCCCCTTGCACTGTGGCCCTACTATTGTTTGGAAATCTATGTACCTTTTTTCGAAATTATATTGTCTCCTATTGGCACTAGGTGACCGACATCTCTGTTTACCCTGTTTGTCTTCTCATTTGTCTGTTAATTGCCTGATCCATTAATAAAAATGTGTTTTAAGAAAAAATAAAAATAAATGCATATACCAGCTAAATACCACTATTAATGCAAAACATAAAAGGTCTCTCAGACGCTTCCTGTGTCTTTTCCTGATACATGATCATACATTGTAGTAGGTGTTTGGTAAAATGTTTCATCCCATAAGCAAGATTTTGCCAGTGTTTGCCAAATTTATTCAAACTGTTCAAAAGCTAGCAATGCTGGCGCCTGGCGTTACTACCTGAAAAAGAAATCAGAAACCCAAAAAAAACATCTGCATGAATTACTTCTTCATTTGCATTTGCCCCTCTGTGATTCAATGAGCACCTCCAGAATTCCACCTGTATTACATTCTTAGATGCCAGCAATGGTAGTTTATTGTGAGAAAGCACAGGTGAAAGGGGTATTTACGCATCTAGGTTAGAGAGAGGAGTAGAATTCTTTGATAACCATCCTTTGAAATTACATTTGCTTCAATAAATTACATCTCATGCATTGCTGCGGGTGCTAGAACGTTAAAACTGTGAAAAAACTGAATTTGCTGTCCAGGATGAGTTAAATGTTTAATAAAAGGACAAAGGACAAGTATTGTCAGTTTCCACAGATGAAAGAAACTGGTTTGGAGCAGAACAATGTCTGAGTATCACTGTGTTACCATGGATTACTCAATAACATTCCACTGAGGACCCTCTGACTAGTGTTTCCATAGCAACACATGCACGATTATTTCAATTAGTAAATAGCAAATCCGGCTGAACTTTGTTTTATGAAATAGGAGGCAGGTTATAGCATCCATTTTTCTAATGCTTATAGGGAACGGAAAACAGAAGAGCACATAAGTCACTGAATAATAACATTTCATTTTTATAAATGCATAGAACTGTTTAATAGTCAGAATGTCTAAGCAGAGAAACAGCCTAGTCTATTCTGACTTTTGTACCTGTTGAATATGCAAAACTATTTAAATTGCTATACCCTGTACATTTCTTTTGTATTCTATTTACAAATGTAATGTTTTGCATATTTCTATGAAAGAGTTGATTTAGAAACAAGTGAATAATAAAACTATACAACACTGTAGTTCTTGTAATGTTTCTGTGCCAGGTTGAAAGCATTTAAAGGGCTTGTGGTGGATTCAGTACAGCGAGTTTACTAGACCTGTGCAAAGTTTCTGTAGTGATGAGTGGAGACTAAATGCTTCCATCTTCCATCATTTGTCATGCTGTATGGATATTGCTTGACACAGACCTTATATACCAAGCATCACTTTCATTACATGCCACGGCCCTCGCCGGTACAGGAAGGGAAAATTTGGTGCTGCTACCACATGAAAGTTGCTGCCTGTGTGGATTCTAGTACTGCTCTGCTGGACTTCTCAAGCTGCAGGTGTAAGCTATGACCAGGAATTAGGTCTCCTTAAAAGGAGGTCATACCTTTCCTTCCTTGCTTCTGCATTGTTGTTGCACAGTGCTCATTGCATTTGCCCATCAGCTAGAAGCTTACTCTCTGGACTCCTACTAATATCTGTGTACCGAACTTTTGGTCTTGTTTCCTGGACTTCACTTTCTCTCCACCTGACCTCTACATTAGGATTTTCCCGTGGGCTTTATTATTCCGATTACCCCTTTCTGGATACTCTGCTTGGATTAGCCTGCTGCCCACCGTGCACCATTGTGCCTCCAGAGAACCCCACCATGTCTACAGAGAACCCTCACTTTGTCTCCTGCAACCCTGGTTTCCAGCCCTGCTGTGTCTCTAAGTTCCCAGTCAGACCTTTTCCTGTCCTGATATAAAGCTATATACCCTAAAGCGTGGGCGCCTATAAAGTTATATATCGTTTTTACCAATAGATGCACTTATAATGATAAGTAAGTGATATGATGCCGGCCGGCCGCCCTGGGATAAAAAACACAGAAAAAAAATAACCAAAAATCTGTGCTAAACAAAGATGAGAGAGGTGTGGCAGGTATCCATGACAGCGCATCAGTAGTGCAAAACACTAGAATACAATTGAAACATTTTTTAGATATATATGTGGTAAAAGCTGGTATTATGTACCCATGCATGGAGCTGTTGTTGCAGGTTTTTGAATGTGATTGTCTGGAGTGCTCTCTCCATGTTTTTGTTTATATATATACATATGCACTTTATTTCATGGTGTGTGTGTGTGTGTGTATCAACAGTAGGCACAATAGTGAAATAAAGTGCAACAAAACAGTAAAGTGCAGCGGTGCCTTAAAAGAATAAAAACTACAGGGTTTAGTGCAATAGGGCATATATGAGGATACATAGATAATAATCAATAAAATGCACAAATTAAATGTCCAATGCTAATCCGATGGATATGCACAAAAAGGGCAAAAAGTGTCCAATATTTCAATTGAGTGCAATAGTGCGTAGAGCAGTCCATTAAAATGGAAGATAAAATACTCAGGAGTCCCAATGTTTGTGGTGCTCCTTCTTATTCCGGTGGAAAGTTCGTCATGTCCTCGATTTTATAAAAGAGAAGGGAGAAGCACACAGAGAAATCTTTGGTGCAGGAGATCGTATGACAAATTGGACAAAGATTATTACTGGTAGAGGTATATACCACTCACATTTAAATGAGCCTAAAGTTTTAAAAAAACAGAGATACTACAGGACAATACACCGACTGAGGAAGGCTACCACAGCCGAAACGCGTCACGGTATTTTTATGTCCCTTTTTATGAAATAAATGTATATTTTTTACTTTTAACTCTTTATTGGCCGTGTTTTGCTAATTCCAAACTGATACCTCATGAGAACAACACCACTCGATCTGCCAACGAGGAAAAAGATCAGGCACCTACCTAAGAGTGCCTAAGGCTATACTGACGGAGCCTGAGATTGAAAGGCTCCTTAATTGGTAAGTGCACTATGTAATTACCTCTGTTTGGTTACCCTGCAGTATTACACTATGGGAGCATTGTCTCCCATCTGTTCTTAACTCGTCTAGGATCTGCTCCTTGGTAAAGAAGGGAAGTGCCACTCTCTACATGCCCATAGGCGATTAGGCTCATTTAAATGTGAGTGGTATATACCTCTACCAGTAATAATCTTTGTCCAACTTGTCATAAGATCTCCTGCACCAAAGATTTCCCCGTGTGCTTCTCCCTTCTCTTTTATGAAATCGAGGACGTGACAAACTTTCCACCGGAATAAGAAGGAGCACCACAAACATTGGGACTTCTGAGTATTTTATCTTCCATTTTCACGGACTGCTATACGCACTATTGCACTCAATTGAAATATTGGACACTTTTTGCCCTTTTTGTGCATGTCCATCGGATTAGCATTGGACATTTAATTTGTGCACTTTATTGATTATTATCTACAGGTTATCTATGTATCCTCTTATATGCACTATTGCACTAAGCCCTGTTGTTTTTATTCTTTTAAGGCACCGCTGCACTTTCCTGTTTTGTTGCACTTTATTTCACTATTGTGCCTACTGTTGATGCACTTTTGCATATGCATATATATATATATATATATATGAAATAATGTTTCAATTGCATTCTAGTGTTTTGCACTACTGATGCGCTGTCAGGGATACCTGCCACAACCCTTTTCCTGTCCTGCCTGCCTTGTGTCCCCTGTAAGTTCCCTCTGTATCTAGCTCTCCCTTTCTGTCCTGTATTTTGTGCTCATCCCATTTCCAAGGCTATCTCTGTCCATTACCCAGCAGCATCCCAAGTCAGCCCTATTCCTGCCTCAACCTCACCTGTACGTGTACCAATAAACCCCCTGTTTATCCACCATATCCTTGCCTCCTCTGGGTCACTGCATCCTAGGCTTGTATCTGCCCATCATCCAGTGACATTAAAACAAGCTCTAATTGTTAGGGTGCTTGGCACTGTACTGAACTGAACGTCCATTTCTGCAGTCTAGGAGGTGATAGGGCATGGTCCTGGAGGGTGTTTATGTTCCTCCTTAGGTGCTGCAGTGTATGGTCTAATAGCCCTGGGAGAATGTTTTGTTTGAGTGACAAAAGGAACGAATGCTATACTTTAGGTTCCTGAGGTGGAGCATTTCGAGTGTGGGGTGGACCAGTGCTCCACTTCACAATTTTCATGCACACGTGTTTTCCAACACAGGGATTCAAGGGCACAAAACCACCAGCAGTGAGAGAGGAAACTGTTCCTGGTGGATCACCTAGAGGTCTTGAGTTATTGAAGCTTCCTTAACTTTTTTTTCTTTGAAGCTTGCAGTTGACAAGTGGGCTAAGCCACCCAACATCAGTTAGAAGTATTCTGTATAGTTAGGGTTGTGGAGCAATTCTTTTGTTTAGTTTGATTAATTTCTGGTTTATGTTCGACCTAAATAAAGGATCACTAATTGCTTTCCACAGACCGAGTGATTAAGTGGTCCCAGCTCACAATATATACAGTTGTGTTCAAAATTATTCAACCCCCACTGAAATTGAGTGTTTTGGCCAGTTTGACATTGATTTTGATCATTCAGTCATCTTGCTTACAATTAAATCAAAGAGGCACGTGTAGGTCAGACAAATATAACATAACATTTATAATGAAATAACCACAAATGTCTTTTCTGTGCTCACATCATTATCAGTTTTATTCAACCCCCAAGTGACAATCTTAGTACTTATAACTGTAAAAGGATGTTGAACTAACAGCTTTTAAACGTGAAGCATAGCTTGACACAAGTGTCTTGCAGCGATCTACGGGTATCTTCGCCCATTCGTCATGGGCAAAAGCCTCCAGTTCAGTCACATTCTTAGGCTTGCGCACTGCAACTGCTTTCTTTAAGTCCCACCAGAGGTTCTCAATCGGATTTAAGTCAGGTGACTGCGATGGCCACTCCAAAATGTTCCAGCCTTTAATCTGCAACCATGCTCTAGTGGACTTGGAGGTATGCTTGGGATCATTGTCCTGTTGAAAGGTCCAACGTCTCCCAAGCCTCAGGTTTGTGACGGACTGCATCACATTGTCATCCAATATCTCCTGGTACTGAAGAGAATTCATGGTACCTTGCACACGCTGAAGCTTCCCTGTACCTGCAGAAGCAAAACAGCCCCAAAGCATGATTGACCCCTCGCCATGCTTCACAGTAGGCAAGGTGTTCTTTTCTTCATAGGCCTTGTTCTTCCTCCTCCAAACATAGCGTTGATCCATGGGCCCAAACAGTTCTAATTTTGTTTCATCAGTCCACAGAACACTTCTGTGGTTTGTCCACATGTCTTTTGGCATACTGCAGTCGACTCTTCTTATTCTTTGGAGACAGCAAGGGGGTGCGCCTGGGAGTTCTGGCATGGAGGCCTTCATTACGCAGTGTGCGCCGTATTGTCTGAGCTGAAACTTCAGTACCCACATCTGACAAATCTTTTCTCAGTTCCTCAGCAGTCACACGGGGACTTTTTTCCACTCTACGCTTCAGGTAGCGCACAGCAGTCGAAGTCAGCATCTTCTTTCTGCCACGACCAGGTAGCGTTTCAACAGTGCCCTTTGCCTTGAATTTGTGAATGATGCTTCCTATGGTCTCTCTTGGTATGTTTAACATCTTTGCAATCTTCTTATAGCCATTGCCCTTCCTGTGAAGAGTAATCACCTCTTCTCTGGTCTTCCTGGACCATTCTCTTGACTTCACCAGGTTTGTAACCACACCAGTAAATGTCTAGAAGGAGCTGAGTATCACAGTCATTTTAAAGCTGCCTAATTGGTGCTTATTATGCTTTATGGCTGCTCCGTGACATCCACAGGTGTTTTCAATACCTGATTGAAAACACTTGAATGAACCTCTGTTCTTCAGAGTGGTAGTCTTTAAGGGGTTGAATAATTGTGTCAATGAAGAATTCACAAAAGAAACATTTACTACTGTATTACAAAACCAATTGATGTCATTTTAGTTGCATATGGTTCTTTAAAATGTCCTTGTAGGATTTCATTCTGAATACAATTACAAATGTACACTAAATTCCCTAAAACCCTTTACAGCATTGGGGGTTGAATAATTTTGAACACAACTGTATATGCACACATATCTACCAACAGCAAGAGTGTGCAATAAATAAAATGAAGCCAATGAAATGTACAGGCTACCAGCTTAAATATAGACTATTTTAATCCAACTCTACTATGAAATCAGCCAGTATCAGTGGCCTTGGCATATATTTGGTGGAAAGAAATAGGCGAATTTATAGCTGTAAATGCAAATGAAAAATGTAATCGAAAGAAGATTTCACTTTCTTAGGGTACTCTTTGAAAGCCCTTTCCAATTTATTTATCCATCTGAAAGAAGCAGTTTTGAGGTACACAAGAGATACTATTCAAACAGAGCCCTTAATAGCAAGTTGCTAATGAAAAATGGGTGTATTAGCCATTAAACATTAGTGGCTTTCTGTTTATGGTTCCCACATATAGTATAAAGCTGCTAATTCCAACTGAGCCACTGTATTAGCAGCTTTATACTATATGTGGGAACCACAAACAGATATCATCAATGGCGTGCCACGTGCCAAGCACCACTGCTGGTATCATATAATGAGTGCTTAGGACTCCATAGAAAGAACTGTGACCCTATATGAGCTCTGCGAGAGGTCGCATGAGTGGAGTCACAAGTTGAAGCTATGGAAGAACACTGAGAACTATTGGTTCCTACCATTCTTACATTTATGGACAGAGGAAATGGTGACTTATGCTCTATCCTCTGTACTGCAGGACCATATTGTTTTGTTTAATTATTCTAAAGTGTTAATAGATTTTTCAAAAGTAGAATGAAAGACCAGGCGGTGTTTGTGTCAGTGATGTAATGCAAACCCTGTAAATGTAGCTCACCTTAAGCAAATGATTGCCTTGGTTTGGTTTTGTAATTAAATTGTATGCCAGTTGCTACATGCTGGAAACAAGAAAGCAAGTATGTCTCCAACCAATATTTCAGTCCAGTATTTCAACAAAAAGCGTACACAAAAAAAGGAGATACCAGGCCCAGAAACCAGAGGCCATCCTAAAACTTAACTTTTATTGATCAAAGAACTTTAAAATCTGGTGCAAACCAATAGCATATCTACAGAAGGATAAAAAATAGGAACAAACAAAAAGAAAAGAGCCCAAAGCACATGACATATTACTATAACAACACAAAGAAACACTATGGTAAGTACTATGGTTCCCTATAGCAAAAAAACATCTGTAAGAGAGAGAAAAGAGGAATACGAGCCTTTGTGGGTTCAATGTAACAGGAAAGTGCCAAAGGGAAACATGAAGGGACTATGAAGGCATAAGTCTTTCTAAGACCAACATATGTCATCAAATCTGGATACAGACCAAGGGATATCACTGGGAGCGCTCAAAGTCCAGCTGTTCCAATAGACAAATAAACCAGTGTTTCTCATGCATATTGCAAAAATTAAATAAAGTAACCTCCGCTCCATTACTTTACGCATTTCACCAAAGGTGTCGCTTTCTCAGGAGCATCAAAGAGTGTTTTTTTTTTTAAGTGGTTTGGTTTTAGCATTTACTCTCATAAACCTGTCATCTTTGGCATGTCTCAGAACAGGAGTAAAGGAGGCATGGACAGTGATAGGAAATGAATGGCTGTGATGCAATTCAAAAGAAGACACGCCATTCTAGTATGCATTTGATATTTCTAAATCCATGTGTCCAATGCAACATACATCTATACATTTACCTCTTCAATTTCAATACAGCATAGCCACTCATTCCATACAAATAAATGTATATTAATTAAACTATAAAATATTATATTTTTACTACTATACTGTAAAAATATTATTTATGCTATAAAAATATTACAGTAGAAAAAGTACCAAAAATGCTAGTTGCGTGACTGCAACTTCCTGCTAAGATAGGAGCATAACCCTTGAGTTATAGATAATGCTCTTTCATACTTTTATTTGTAGGCCACTTCCCCCAATTTAACTTTGAAAGAATTTTGCTAGGATATAGAGCAGTGTTTCCCAAACCTGTCCTCAGGACCTGCTGACAGGCCAGGTTAGACAGAAATCTGAAGCACAGCACAGGTGATATGATTCGCTGCTCAGTGATTGCAGGATTCAGTCTGCATTTCCTCAAGGTGATCTGCAAATTCTGGCCTGTTAGTGGGTCCCGAGGACAGGTTTGGGAAACACTGATACATTAATATCACTCTATATTTATCCAGTTGAAACATCTGCCAATCGAGTGAAAAAGGAATGGCGTGTGCACTTTTTAGTATTTAGTATGGTCATCATAGTGGTTTGATCATGCAGGAATTCTTATACAAGGCATAACGAAGTGTTCACAGAAAATTACACTTTGTTGCTCTACATTTAAGTCAATATCTCTTAATAACTTGTTAATATTATCTCTCATATGTTAAAATAATCTCATAAAGTACCCTACAGACATGCCAACATATACAGTCAGGTCCAGAAATATTGGGACGTCGACACAATTCTAACACCTTTGGCTCTATACACCACCACAATGGAGTTGGAATGAAACAAACACAATGTGCTTTAACTGCAGACTGCCAGCTTTAATTTGAGGGTATGTACATCCAACTCAGGTGAGCGGTGTAGGACTTACAGCAGCTTGCAGATGTGCCTCCCACTTGTTAAGGGACCAAAAGTAATGGGACAATTGGCTTCTCAGCTGATCCATGGCCAAGTGTGTGATATTCCCTCATTACCCCAATTACAATGTGCAGATAAAAGGCCCAGAGTTCATCTTGAGAGTTGACAGCAACAGATTCCAAATGCAAATAGCACACTTGAAATGAACTCTGGGTCTTTTATCTGCACATTGTAATTGGGGTAATGAGGGAATACCACACACCTGGCCATGGAACAGCTGAGAAGCCAATTGTCCCATTACCTTTGGTCCCTTAACAAGTGGGAGGCACATCTGCAAACTGCTGTAAGTCCTACACCATTCCCCTGAGTTGGATGTACATACCCTCAAATTAAAGCTGACAGTCTGCAGTTAAAGCACATTGTGTTTGTTTCATTCCAACTCCATTGTGGTGGTGTATAGAGCCAAAGATGTTAGAATTGTGTCGATGTCCCAATATTTCTGGACCTGACTGTATATGTTGGCATGTCTGTAGGGTAAATTATGAGATTATTTTAACATATAAAAGATAATATTAACAGGATATTAACAGATATTGACTTAAATGTAGAGCAACAAAATGTAATTTTCTGTGAACACTTCGTTATGCCTTGTATAAGAATTCCTGCATGATCAAACCACTATGATAACAATACTAAATACTAAAAAGTGCACAGAATGTGAATTTAGAATTGTGTCAATGTCCCAATATTTCTGGACCTGACTGTATGTAGTCTCCCAGGAGTTTTTGAGAAATCTAACTCTCAACATTTATGTACAATTAATTAGTACAGGTAAAGAAGCTAAGGATAATATTTATGTTGTTTGTAAACTATACATTCAATATTTGCACATGTATAAACTCATTTCCTTTTCTTCAATGTAAGCAACCAGTAAAACAGATTTTTCTCTGTCAGTTTAAGGACGGCTTCTGATCGATTAAAGCACTTGATATGTAATATAAAACCTAACTGTGACAAGTTAGTGGTGATATCACAGTGCCCCAGGACATACAGCTGGAATAGAACCAGATAATGAGTTCTCCATCACTATCCCCTGACTGTACTTAAAATATTTCACATATCTAATGTTCCATTTGACCATATGTAATAGTACAGGTTAATTGCAAATAGTGGGGAATTGCCTAATTGAACTTATATGAGCATGTGATCTGTTTGCTTTATACATACCACAATCACAAACAGAGCAGGAGCTACAAAGGCCCAGATTGCCCCTTTTTCCAAGGACAGCCAGCAACTGAAAAAAAGAAGCAACCAATTACATTAGTGTGCATAAATTCATAAGCAGTGATTATTATTCATGTTACAAAACTCATGAGAGGTTATTCAGAAAGCTGCTGTGCAATGGCACAAAAGAGAAATCTAAACAGCTGCAGGAGAAGCTGCACAGTGAAGCTTATCCTGCAGCTCTTTGGATTCTACTTTTGTGAAGTAAAGGTATGTGTTGCGTTTGCAACAACAGCAATTGTTGCGGATGTTTAAAACACCAGCAATTTCTGAACAACTGCCATGACTGTGGCAATTGAGTTTTAATGTGGATAAGTACAAGATAATGCACCTGGGACGTAAAAACCCAAGGGCTGAATATAGAATATCTGATCCAGTCCTAACCAACATCTGAGGGTTGGGATTTAGGGGTTATTATTGCAGAGGATCTAAGGGTAAGTAGTCAATGTAATAGAGCAGCAGGAAATGCTAGCAGAATGCTTGGTTGTGTAGGGAGAGTTATTAGCAGTAGGAAAAGGGAAGTGCTCATGCCACTGTACAGAGCACTGGTGAGACCTCACTTGGAGTACTGTGTGCAGTACTGGAGACCGTATCTCCAGAAGGATATAGACATCTTAGAGTTCAGAGAAGGACTACTAAAATGGTGTACGGCTTGAAGGAGAAAAGTTACCACGAAAGGCTTAATGATCTTAACATGTACAGCTTGGAAAAAAGACGAGACAGAGGAGATATGATAGAAACATTTAAATACGTAAAGGGAATCCACAAGGTAGAGGAAGGGAGTATATTTAAAAGGAAACAAAGTAGCAAAACAAGAGGACATAGTCTTAGATTAGAAGGGCAAAGGTTTAAAAGTAACATCAGGAAGCATTATTTTACTGAAAGGGTGGTGGTTACATGGAAGAGCCTTCCAGTTGAAGTGGTAGAGGCCAAAACAGTAATTGAATTTAAGCAAGCATGGGATAGGCATAAGGCTATCCTAAACAAAAGATAAATCCAGGTTAAGTATCCATGTAATTGGGCGACTAGATGGGCCGAAAGAAAAATGTCGGCAGATATGAACCTATGTTTCTATCATCATAGCTGCCATCAGAAATCTTGGGGCCGCTTACTGAACCACTGGTTGGGACCACCTCACCTCAGCTGGCTATTTCCATAAACTAATTAAAAATAAAACATGTTGCCTCGTTTTCTTTTTACCTTATTTTACAGGGAGTGGGTTAAATCCCTGGGGGATATAAGGTGTTTCTTGATGGGAGAGCGTTTCCTCTGCACCTCTAGCTGGCGCAGACCATACTGATCGGTCCCTTAGTGCTTTAGTGGATGCTGCGGACCACCGGGAAATTTCCTGGTATCCCAATAGGTCAGTTCAGTTTGGCATTGAGGGGCCCTTACATTTGAGGCATTTTGCCAAGTGACACAGTGTTTGGTAAGAGCAAGGGCCTCCTTGAGCCATGGGCTGTCACCCCCTGATGTTTGCCCTGTATATCATATATTATATAGTAGCTTGTGAACTAACTGCACATTTATAGAACACAAATAGTAAATAATTACACTAAGGTACATGTATACAGTCTTTGCCATTAACCAGATAAGGACTATGCAGAAAAGTATGCATAGGGATCTATAAAGGTGAAGAAACAGGACCAATTCATCCTGTGCTCAAACTTTATAAGGTAGACAGGACCAGGACCAACTGGGCTATGCCAGATATTTAAATACCCAGACTTATCACTGCCCGTCATTGTTATGCAAGCTTAAAAAAAAAGTCTACTCCTGGTAGGTTGTTTTATGGCGCTGTATGGTTCCCAGTGAAAACATCTTCATTAGATGTCTATGTAAAGTTAAATAGGTTCAAATTGTTGACAAAGACAATGGAGTTAAAAATGGAATACCAAATAGGACATGAACAGCCCAAGGCACAAAAAGAGAACGCATACCTTTAGGCATTTGACTTTTACAGTAAGAAAATTTCTTAAAATGTATTTTTTCACTATTGTCAAACCTCAAGCTGTAGAATTCTCAAAAGGCGTTGGAAAATTTAATTCACAATAAAATAGAAAATCATTTCATATACGGAAAAATGGGTAGGAAAAAAAAGAGCTGTACATTGCAGGTTTCCCTAGAATATGTTGCTGTAATTGAAGGAGTTAAATAAAGCAGTTTTCAATATTATATTTTTAGAGCTAAACCTGTGTTTATGATAAATGACCATTTTAATGCCTGTCAATGTGATCCAAGTCTACTTTAACTGGCAGGAGCTTTTTTCTCTGTGCAGTGATTGAGTGATCTAATCTTGCATTCTCTGGGTAAATATTTTGAAGATGTAGGCACATGTGGCATTCTTGCAAGAAAAATGAACATTCGGTGCCAGTCAACCCTCAGTGTATTTCTTGTTCGGTGAGATGAAATAATCCAGGGTCTTGCTATGAAGTACATCTCCAGATGCTCCCGAAATATATATATATTTATACATATTATTTTTTTTACTTCTTGGCAAACATTTAATCATGTGAAGTTTAGAATAAAACGTTACAATAATATATTATTAGATAACAATATTTTATTTTGTTTTGAGCATTTCATTGCAGCTGGAAAACGGTTCGTGTTACTGGGTATGGATGCTAATATTAATGATTGAGCCATTAACCCTTTCACTACCAAAATAGAGTTAAATCATTGTAATACATTGAAAAACAAGCATTAGCATATCAAAACACCATTTGCATGTAGTTTTAAAGCAAGATTAGCATGCCCCTTGTGGAGAAACAACATTTTTGTTTTCACTCTCTCCAGTCAACATGTATTACTGAAAACAAGCTGCAAATAGCAGCCCCAAACTCAAACTAACAAAAAGTTCAACAAACTTTACTGCTGCGTTACAACAGCCAGGAAGAGCTCTGGGATCACTCACTGCTGTACAGGAATAGGATTCAAAGGTTCAGGGATATATCTATGTACTTTATAGATAGAAGATGTTACTGTCATTTCCATATACAGGCTTTATGTCATATACAGATATTATTTTTATATTATACTGGTATGTTTTGGAAGCTGTATTGCTAATAATGTCATTATGATTACTACAAATCCCCATAGCAGGATACTTCACAATTTTTATTGTTTGTCACTTTTACTGCACTTGACACAAAGGCCATTTCTGCCTGAATGCCGATAATATGGATACTCGCTTCTGCACCACCACGAGCATCACCTTCTGAGATCAGCATCGCAGAGTGATCGCAGATGGAGACTTAGGACTAATTGTCCTCAGTCTAACTCTGTTCTTGGTGGTACAAAGCGGTGGATCGGGCCACCAGTCTCTCCAGGGGATGAGTAGTGAGTATCTGATTTATTGGGGGGGGTTTAAGGGGTGCTAAATGATTCTGCAAAAGTGGAATCAGTAAGCACCAGCTTTTAGGTGTCACAAATTTTTTGGTAAGCACATCGCTGCGGCAATTAGTGCTAGAACTTTGGAATACCTTACTTATCCGACCTCTAATTACTGATTGCATGCTCCATCTCAAGTATAGGATGCACAATCTACAGTAACCTTGCTCAATCAGCAAATCACTATGGGATTTTCAGGGGTTTTGCGTTAGGAAGGTAATATGGGTGGCATGCGTTAAATTCACTTATCGATATCAGGATGTGGGAGAACAGAAGACCCACAAAAAAAACCTAAGGGTGAGCACTAGAAAGAGGAGAGTAGAGCTTAAAGGCAATTCTGAAGCTCTCAAAATAAGTGTGCTGGTGAAGAGAAAACCCACAAAACTACACAAGTAGAAAATCTATTTGGAATACAATAAACACATACAAAAAACTTATAAATAATTATTAGCTTATTTCAATAAAATCGAATAAATACTGTAAATTCAACAGTAAAGTGCCAGTGCAAAATAAAGTATACCAATATAGTGTAAAGATAAACATGATAGAAAAAAGAGAAAAAAAATTGTTTTTTGGTGCGAATTGTGTGGGGATGATACTTATATCAAGGACGTTCCTTATGTTGAATCTTCAAACAGTTGAGAAAATCAGTTGAGAAAAACGGTATATAATATGTGTGGGTTCCATAAACAAGTAAGAGGAAAATTAGACCTAAACATAAACAGCGCAGAAATGTAAAAACAGCAGTGGGTACTATTGGACAGATAATGGTAATATCGCCTGGTCACTATGGGTTTAATGGGGCAAAAAAGGGACTTCTATTTTTTTTATAGGGTGTTCCTTCAATAGCTGGTTTGGAATAAAGAAAATGGTATTTTGTGTGCTAATTTTCATTTTCATTGCATTGCAGAATTATGTATGTACGTTTGGGTACCTATAAGGTTTATAAACATGTATACAGATTTCTAGAGTATAGGATTTATTTTGAACAACCAATATATACCTTAACAATGGTTATCCGTCAATAAATTTAAGCTTATGTACAAAGCACGAGTTCTCTGGATTATTTTAGAATTCTGGAAAATAAAAATATCTATTTTCATACAGAAAAGGGAAATATATGATATTAACTAAAGTCCTATCCAACACACAGATATTCTGTCATAGACCAGTTAATTAATGCCCCTGATTTTGCTAGAGTGGTGGATTATTTAGAGATTTAGATCTGCTTTTCATATTTGGAATACGATTATAATACCAGCTGATCAGCTCCTTGCATTAATATTACTTGTAAATTAGACTGCCCACTATTAAAATATAAATCCTCACATTCCACATAAATGCAAAACAGAATACTATATGTTTGCAAATATTGTTATTCAGCTTATTAAATAATATTAAATATTGCTTTTAAACATACTCCTTCATTCCTTTTGTTTTTCACGATTCAGTGTTCATAACATGAAACGAGGACCAATCCATTACATGAATAATATAAGTCATGTATATACATGCCTGCAAACAAATGGAATATTCTGCTATCCGTTGCTATTCCAAGAATTGCATTTGCTTTCTAAATAAAACATAATGCAAACAACTGCAAAATAAGAAGCACCCTACAAAATAATACAAGGAATTTGGACACAAAGTATCAAAGCAATAACTGAAAGATGTACTTTGAAAAGAACACGCAAAGGAAAATAAATATACACATTAGATGGATAGGATGTATAATCTATTTCAAATGGGTAACAGTACAAAACATAGAAACATAGAAAAATGTCGGCAGATAAGAACCTTTCGACCCATCTAGTCTGCCCAATTACATGGATACTTTACCTGGATTTATCTTTTGTTTAGGATAGCCTTATGCCTATCCCATGCTTGCTTAAATTCAATTACTGTTTTGGCCTCTACCACTTCAACTGGAAGACTGTTCCATGTATCCACCACCCTCTCAGTAAAATAATGCTTCCTGATGTTACTTTTAAACCTTTGCCCCTCTAATCTAAGACTATGTCCTCTTGTTTTGCTACTTTGTTTCCTTTTAAATATACTCCCTTCCTCTACCCTGTGGATTCCCTTTACGTATATAAATGTTTCTATCATATCTCCTCTGTCTCGTCTTTTTCCAAGCTGTACATGTTAAGATCATTAAGCCTTTCCTGGTAACTTTTCTCCTTCAAGCCGTACACCATTTTAGTAGCCCTTCTCTGAACTCTAAGATGTCTATATCCTTCTGGAGATACGGTCTCCAGTACTGCACACAGTACTCCAAGTGAGGTCTCACCAGTGCTCTGTACAGTGGCATGAGCACTTCCCTTTTCCTACTGCTAATACCTCTCCCTACACAACCAAGCATTCTGCTAGCATTTCCTGCTGCTCTATTACATTGACTACTTACCCTTAGATCCTCTGAAATAATAACCCCTAAATCCCTTTCCTCAGATGTTGAGGTTAGGACTGTATCAAATATTCTATATTCAGCCCTTGGGTTTTTACGTCCCAGGTGCATTATCTTGCACTTATCCACATTAAAACTCAATTGCCACAACTCTGACCATTTTTTTAGTTTACCTAAAACACTGCAAGACTAGAAGTCATAAACTGTACACTGAATGAATATAAGAAAATGTAAAAAATGCATTGCATACATAAAGCAGGGATCAGCAACCTTGGTCCTCCAGACGAGCTATGATTCAACCTAATCAGTAATCAGCCTAATGAGGGGCTGAGTATAATGGGAGATGTAGTTCCAAATGATCTGGTTGGCTCAGTTTGCTGACCCCCTGATGTAAAGCAATGGATTTCCTATGGCACCCAGCCCAATATGTTTTACCAACTAACGTTGGCTTATCACATTCACAACATAGACAATAATGCATTAGGTGTTATATGCTCTAGAGCAAATAATAAAGTCACAATAATATAATTGTCGCATTAACCCCTTCTCTACCAAGTGATTTTTCATAAAATCACTGCCAAGAAGCCATGTTTTTTTTTAAAACCAGTTTTTATGAATTATACAGTAAAATAAATCACTGCAGATATCCAAATGTACTTTTTTTTACAATACAATACAATAAAAAAATCAAAAACTAACATTTAAAATCCTGTTTGTATACATGTAATTCCCCTGTAATACTGTAAAGAAGCTACATGGAGAAGCCTCCACCCGCAGTTTAACAAAATGTTCTTCAAACTTTACTGTTACATCACAACAGAGAGAGCACAGTATACAGGGGGAGGTCTGAGGCTACAGGAATAGGTTTCTGTTGGTAACAATTGCTGAAAATTCCATAGTACAGATACAATGTGTCACTGTGATTTTCATATGAAGGTATTATGCAGATATATATATATATCAAATATATTTATTTTGTATTTTTGGAAGCTGCAGTGCTAATAATTTCATTATGATGAATACAAATACCCCAACAAAGATATTTGACCACTTTTTATCATGTACATCACATTTACTTTATGTGACATAAAGACCATTTCTGCCTATATGCTAATAATGTAGCCCCTATGTGAAATTGTGCAAAATAAGGGACACCATCTAGAGTTTAGAAACTGTCATCCCAGCAATATTTTTGTAAAGGAAAAATGAATACATGAAAAGGGACAAGAGTATGTCAGTATATATGAACTTGCAGTTAGAGAAAACTAAAGGCCACATTACAATCCTAGCGTTAAAACGCGGGCGCAAGGGAGGATAAACTGCGCCCGCAATTTTCCCCTTTGCGCCCGCGTTTTAACGCTGGATTACAATGCAGGCGCAAAAAATGCTGCCTGCATTGTTTGCGGGCGCTAGCGCCCCACGATGCTCGCGGCAGCACTGAACGCAGTCGCGAGCATCCACTCGATGGAGTCCACAGGACTCCATTGAGTTTCCCCCTGCCGGTCACATGACCAGCCAGATCTCGCCTCGCAAGATCCGGTCGGTCGGCATAGTGATACACAGGGACAGACTTGGGGACTTTTCCCCCCAGTCTTTTCCTGCTCCCGCCGGATGGAGGAGGGGGTCCTCGCCGCGGGACAGGAGGCGAGAATAGCATTCTGTTTTTTTTTAGGATGGTGTTAACGGATTCTGCAGAAGCGGAATCCGTTAACACAAAGTCCTGGCTGTGGTTAACTTTTTGCTAACCAGAGCCGGACGTTAATCAGCGCTAGTAGATTGTAATACTAACACTGATTAACACTTTGCGCTCCCCATGTTAAGCATAGGGAACACAAAGTACAGTAACCTCGCGCTGAAAAGCGCAAGATACCAAACGCAAACGGGTTACTTAACCCATTTGCGTTTGGATTTTAATATGCGGTAAATACCACGGCAAACGTTAATGCTCACGCAAGTGAGCGCTACCGTTAGCAACAAGAATGTAATGTGGCCCTAAAACATTACGTATTAAAATGTGCAGATTGGACGAAATAACACAGTAGACTAATTTACACTCAACCCCTCCGCCCAAAAAGATAAAAGGGAATAGTGGAAGAATGTTAGATAGAATGAGAAAAATGGTTTCCCTATACGTAACTATGTATCCTGAGATTCAAATAAATGTTTTTTCTTCCTCAACATCGAGCTCTTGGTAGTGAAAGTGTTAATATTGCATGCACAACCTAAAATTTGGGCTTTGCAGACTTATGCTTCTAAAGTTACAAATTATAATGAATGAAGCCAAAAAAAGCTACAGAGAGAAACTATGAATGTATAATAAAAAAACAAGATGGATAACCTTCAAAGGCAAAGGATAGCGTAAAAGATCACCACAAATAGACTAGAAAATTGGTTGCTGCAAAGGCAGATATTAGCAAGTCCCAATGATCACACTAAATCAGAGATATACTATTACAGTCACAAAGTTCAAACCTGGGACTGCAAGAAACCACAACAATACTACAAATCCATATATGAATGCAGAGCAATGCACAGTTTCTGTGTATGCAGAGTAACTACAAGAAATAGATTATGTAATCAGCTTAACGCTGTGGAGGATGGTGCATGAAATGTAACCATAATAAAAGTTTGTGTATTATGCATGAAGAACCGAAGGCAATTACCAAGACAGGAACTGTAACTACAATAAGGCTTGAGTTATTTGTGATAGTGTTAGGACAAATAGCATTAGCTATTGTGAAAAGTGCTGAACTGTGCATGCATCAATAACACGGATTAACGTTTAACAATATATCATATTAATAGATTAATGTAAATTTGTGTCAAGATATGAAATGCATTTGCAGTAAGTAATGTGTTATTTTGCATCTTTCATACAAAGATTGTATTATTCTTCTACAAGGCATGCAATGGAAATTCTTTTAGGAATGTGTTCAATGCAATGGTCAGGAATCTTGGACTTCCAAATGTTTTGGAATTACTTCTCCCTCGATGCTCTGCCACTCATTAGGTTGGCTGTGCCCAGGGCCGGTGCTAGACTATTTTGCACCCTAGGCACGACCAGCTACTTGCGCCACCCTCCCCCAGAAAAAAATGTTAACTGTTGAAATGCGGTGGGTAACATACACACTGTCCGCGCAGGGGGTGGTACACACACTATGCACGGAGACACAAACACACAAACTGTGGGGGGCATACACTGTGCATGGGGGCCACACACGGTCGTACGTTGCCATCTTACCCCTCCGCTGGTTGGGCCTGGGATCGGTCTGTGCCTCTTTCTTTCTTCTGCCCTATGTGCCTCTTTCTTCTGTGCCTCTTTCTTTCATATGCCTATTTTTTTCTTTCTTTTGTACGTTTTTCTTCTGTGCCTCTTATATCTCTTTCTTCTGTGCCTTTCTTTCTTCTGCCTCTTTTTCTTTCATCTGTCTCTGATGGCACCCATAAGTCATCTGGTGGCGCCTGCTTCTCACCAAAAGTTCGCCCACCTTCTGCACTGCCAGAGGGGGTCCACGAGCCGCCACTGCCTGTTACATGAGCCGCACAATGAGGATCGGGTACAATAATGGAACCCGGATTGGGGCCGGCTGCGCCCCTAGGTGGCAGTGCGCCCTAGGCAGTTGTCTAGCTTGCCTGGCCCTGGCTGTGCCTCTGTCACAAGGCGTGTGCAGTTCTGGTATGAGCCCAGCAGGCGGCGACACAGAGGGGAGGCCAGACAGGAATCACGCAAAGCAGATTCTTTAATAAAACATAAATGGTCCTTAACTGCAGGCAAAAGAACAAAGGGAATTGCAATAAAGTCCAGGGAGAGTTCTTGGAGAGTCAGTGGATTGTGGGTAGTGCAGTCCTATACTGCAGACAGGGCCCACCAAGAAGAATTCTGGACAGAGGACAGTGGTACCTGGATCAAAAAGGTCAGAGGGTGATGAACAACTGTAATCCACGGGTAGACAGATGGGTCCTGGATACGTAGGATAAGCTGGTACTGGAAGAGCAGGTTAGCACACCACCAAGTGACCTCAGTCAAGGATAACAATGCAGACCCACTGCTGGCTGGGTCTCTCTGCCTTTTAAGGAGGCTTAAACACAGATAGGCCTCAGCTGGAAGTCCAGGGCTAGAAAGGAAAGACCCAGGCTGGATCTCCAGGAGCCTGGTCCAGGTGCAGAGCCTGGGTAAAACCTGGAACGGAATCCAAGAAAAGGAGGATACATGGCAAAGTTCTAAGATCCAGGTGTGCAAGACAGGTACACGGGGTGGACCGTGACAGCCTCATGGCAAATGTAGTTCCAAAAAATCTGGAGGTCCAAGGTTGCTGACCCCTGGTTTATAGGTACTTTTACAGGAGAGTGCAGTAGTTAAGTATCAGAGTATAATCCGTGTTAATCAAGATTACATAACATACACATTTCTTTTGAAAACCACTTCCCGAGTCTCCTTGCATGATCCTTATTTTTGTTCTGATATTGTCGCTGGCTACAAATTCTCTGTAAAATCGTTTGTGATCAACATAATTTAAAAAGGTACCATAAGTGTTCTATTTAAACTGTTAGTACTTTATCATGTATAAATTGTGAGATCAATTATTTGTTTTTAATATGAACATATGTTTCTTGTGTATTTCTATATGAAGACATCAATTAAGTCTCACAATCTGCTGTATATATTGTAAAAGCACTTTAATAGCTATATATCCAGAGGTTAAGAAAATCTCATATCGGTTAACAGGTCTTACGTGTCATGTGGCATGAAAGAGTTAGAAAAAGTAACTATATTTAGAGTGCCGTGACTTACTTTCCACCTTCTCCATAACTGTCAAGGGCAGATGTTACAGAAACAATGCAGATCACAAGAGAAGAACCTGCAATAAAAGAAAGATTCCAGCAATCATCTCATGGGACCAACGGTGACACACACATTGATAGGTTTTCTTTTGAGCTTAAACACAGGTTAGCCCTACAGTATTAATAACCTTTACCCTGTAATGGCAGACAATAACATGGAATATAGCTTCATAAGTACGGATTACACATTGTGACAGTTAAACAAAAGTGATCCTATTTTTAAACATTGCTGAGCTAAAGATTAGTTCAATTCCCCATTATCGAGAAGATATCTTTCACACTAATAGGGTTATTCACAGAGAGCCGATCTAGCCGAATATTGCGCCGAACAGTGAATTTCCCCATACGTGCAGTAGCTAAGACATACGGTGCAATTTTGTGGTCATTCGGCTATTCAGAAAGAAGGCAGTTTGCCAAATTCTGGCGAATTGCCAGCGAAATACAGTGCTGTTCAGTGGCAGTGAAAGTCCCCATTGTGAAGCAATGGTTAATCTACATCGAACAGCAGTGAAATGTCATTGAAATGCCCTGATGTTCGGTGGTTTCATTCGGCAGCTTTAATCAGGCAAATCCCATAGATTTCAATGCTAAAAATATTCCCGTTTTCATCCAACATCTATTAAACCGTTTATTCTTTTAATCTGCAGCTAAAAGTCTATTTATTTTTTAGGCGTTTTTCAGGTTTTTTTTTTAAATAGCCTTTTTTTTCTGTAACAGACCTTTTTATTATTATTATTCATAGGACCTTCCCGACATTTTCGTCTAGTATTTTTTTTTGTATGCAGCGTTTCGAATTTGACATTTTCAATCTTTTTTTCTTATCCCGTTCGTCGGCTTGTCGGCTTTTTCCGGTGACTAATTGGAGTTGTGTTTGGCCGATTGGCTTTTTTGGATGTGTTCGGGTTTTATCGGCGTTTTTGCGGCAGATGGTCGGCTTTTTTTGGATGCGTGTGATGTTTTTTCTGTGGCTTTTTCGGATGCGGTTGGTGGATTTTCCCTGCACTTCGGAGACCCCGCAGGGTTGGGGAATTTGATTCCCCGAAGTACAGGGAACAAGAGAATATCGAAATATCAGTGACATTTTGGTGCTCTCTGAATAACTCTTATAGTAATGACTACGACTCTGTATATTTGAAAGGGTTGCAAATTACAATGCTATCTATAATTGTATCACACATGCAAATTGGACCTTGTGAACATATAACTTACTAAACTACTAAGAAATGCAATTTGCAGAGGGCAATGCATCACACTTTATAAACTGAGACATAGAACATCCAACAGCATCCTTGCTGTAAAAATGACATAAGGATAACATCTAGCAGCCCCTCTAATTTATCACAAAAGGTCCACATAAACAATGACCTTTTGCAGACAGAGGTTGTTGATAACCATTTTCTACATAAAATGACAATGTCTTTGCAAGCAACACAAGAGAATAAAACTATTGTATTGGTATTTTATAATCCCCTTTTGCATCAAAATGGTCCAGTAAAATGTATATAATGAATGATTATTATTTTATTTCATAGTTGCAATCTTCAATTCGTTTCACATACTACAGGCAAAGCCTGCTGAATAAAATGATACTGTCATAAAACGATAGTGACACTTTACGGAAGACAGCTTTTTAAGCCATATTTGTGTAGAATCTAAATTTAAAAAGAATGGTGCTAAAAATGTATGAAGCAATGTATTCTTTCAATAGCTATTAGCCATTTGCCTTTGCTAAATTTGTGGATAATGCACCGATAGCATAATTCAAGCAGATGTTCCGCGGTTATAAGAACCATAAGGCTGTAGTGCAGAAAGTGCTTAAAATTTACAATTCAAAGTTACACCACAAGTGTCCCCTCGAGTCTCATACAATTGTGACAGAACAGGCAGCTAAAAGTGTCTTTAAAATAAACATGCAGTATCTTTGAAAGAGATGTTGCTCAAAAATTTGCCAGACGTAAAGTTAAATTCTCTGTTCAAATACAGCAGTCGCATGTTTTGAACCTGCAGACGTGCAAAGAATTCCCTTTTAAGGGCTCTATTCTTTAGTGGATGCTAACTGTAGCATTCGGGTGAGTAAACGTTATCATCAGGACTAGTGACTTTAGCGAATGCCACCCAGATTACATCCCTAACGCTAAACATCACAAAAATCAGCGCATCAGCGATTGCGCAAGCTTACTGTACTGTACTAACTGTACTGATACTCACCTCTCATCCAGCAGTGAGAACAGTGGCCCGATCCGCTGCTTCTGCAGGCCAGGAGCTGAGTGAGACTAGGATCAAATAGTCCCCAGTCTCTCTCAGCGATCACTCCATATGTAAACTATCATGTAGCAGAGACGATTACAGAAACGAATAAAAGGTGCCGGTTATGACATTATTTCGAAGGGTCTGTGGAAACGTTTGTACCAAGTGCCTCTATATAATAGGTTTATTCCTTTGTCTTTAGAGCAGAATGTTCATCTAAGCGTATGTCTAACCTGTTAATTAGCAACAGTGAAGCCGCCGATCCTTAATGGGTTGAATGATGTCATCATTTTATAGCGACAGACCACCGAATGGGCGAGTATAGTGAAGCCTTACGTGACGCAGGAGGGGAATCCCAGAGCAGAGGCGGACTTAACGACGTCACACGCTAAGTGGGTGGGAGCACACAGCTGACCCTTGATACAGTAACTGGGTCTTGCCTATTTAAGGGGTATTTAACGGGTATCGTCTCTTGAAAAAGCAGCAGTTGCTTAGGCGGTGAAACATGTTGAGAAGCAAGGCATTTTAACAGTTGTCAGTGTTATGGTTACCTACCGTTAATTATTGTCTTTGCCCCTACCAATGAGGGCGTAGCGAATGTTGTGCAATCTTATGGAATTTTGTGGAATATAGCACTGTTTGCTTGAGATAGCAGCATTGCTTGTGATTGATATCTTCCAGATCTGTTAACCTTTACTACAGTTGATACCAATAATCGTTTTTTCGATGATTATAATCCACCTATGTGGATACGCTGCGTCCATTAGAGCATTGAATTCCTCTGCTCTATATTGCACTAAGGACATTGTACTTGTCAGTCTCTGGGATAATTGGTGATTGCACCACGCATGTTAAGTATCTGGCAATCATTTCATGGTTTGGTTAGGTCATTCATCCCTACTCGGGTGAGATGTATGTTTTCACTTTCCAATATATATATGTTTTTTAAACGGTCAGATGATTTGTTCAATGTACACCAAATAAAGTTAATATTGGGTAGCTGGTGTCTACCATTTGTTTTTTCCTGATTAAGTTGGGTGACGCCCGTTTCTAGACACTAGTGTGGTATTCCCCAATGTTTCTATAGTTAATTCTTTGTTTCAACTTGTGTGCCCCTGGATGCTGGGTAGTTGGCTCAGATCTACAACCATTTTCTGAGGAAATACCAGCCACCCCACATTCTCTCCAGCAGCAGCTACAGCATACGAGAGATGCCTAGGTCAGTTGACTGAGTGACGTTTTCTCAGTTGTGTCCTACAGACATTGCTTTGGCAGTGAGACAGGGAGACAGGGAGGACTGTAGGTGCTGACTGGGTTCTGGTCCTGGGTCTGCAGAGATGCCCTGGAAAGAGAGAGATGTGGGGAGAAGTCCCAGTGTGCCCACTAATGTTGTCTCTGTGGTCTGTAATGGCCTTTTACCTGGCCCACACTACTGCAGCGAATATTTGATGCACTGGACAAGAGAGGTGGCTTGCCTCATGCCCTGGGACTATGAGCCAGCAACCTGGGGTACCCCGCCGTGACCGTCGGACCCTGCTGATGGTGTGCTTTCACCCTTGAACTTTACAGATAGCGCAGCAAAGGGACAGAGTGAGAGGTCTCTTCGGTGGCAAACTATCCGTTTGGGATCTATGCTTACCTTGCTGATCTGGAAGGGGGGGAGATATATGACGTAAGTCACTTTGGACTTAGGGTGCATAGACCAGGAGGTATATTTGCAGGTTAATGTTTTATATTATTTCCTTGGCCTTTCTTGTGAGCAGAATGTTTGTGTTATCTGTGTTATGCAAGAATAATGTTATTGTCTATCTGTCTATGGTCCATGTGTATTTGAAAGATAAAGATAGACGTGGGAAAGCAGTCCCCAATTTCTTGATAGCAGAATGTAGGCATTCCATGGGCATTCTAGATAAATGGAAATGGGGAATCTAAAGAGTAATATCAAACAAATTCTCATAATGCATACTGTGCATATAATAAATAGGGGATGGCCCCTTAATTGTGCACTCACAGGAAAAAAGAACTTTAAAGTAAAGTATATTGCATCCACGACGATCACCCCACATCTGCCAGCACCGGAGTTCGAACCTGGAGACTCTTGCCGCCACAGGAACCAACAGGACGCCTTCCAGTTATGCAGTAAGATATTTATTGGGTACAAAATAATCGCCAACGGGTTTCGTGTATTAAATACACGTCATCAGGGATAAAAATCACAGAATCTAAAAAACAATACACCAAATAAGAAATCTGTCCTTATATTCCCCTTGTTTTGACTTTTATACCTTCCACCGCCGCCGATTCGCTTCTCTTCCGGTTTCGTATGGCGTGGGCTCCAGCCTTGGAACGCATACACTCGTCGCCAGAAGTGACGTTGCATGACTTTTCTTCCTTTTGCGGTGGTTTGGTTGGGATGATGGTGCGCGCGGCGATGACGTGACGGGTGCTGACAGAATGTAGCAATCTCCAACGGTGTTCATTCATAGTTGTTTCTTCGCACAAATTGGCGATCGCATTACCTCTAATACAATAATTATGTTGCATGAGAAGGGCATATCAATCATTCGTAATTATTATATGTAAGCAAACTTCTAAAATAATAATAGAGTTAAAACAAGGGATTGTTTATAAGCAGCTCTTAATATCTAAATCAACGTTTAAACCACCATTTCTCCATGTCTCTAATTTATATAAATTATCCATTCCAATTCAATGAATAGGAAATTCCTTCCCTGTTATATTACTTTTATACTTCATAGTTTTTTTTATCTTGATACAGACAGGCTTTACATCTCCCACACCTCGTGGAAGCCCTTTGGTCTTTCGATTTTTAAAAAAACCACTCATGGAGATGTAAAGCCTGTCTGTATCAAGAGAAAAAAACTATGAAGTTTAACCCTTTCACTGCTGAGGACGTGTGGGGAACGTCCTCATTGACTCCTAAGGAAAGATAGGGGTGGAGATGGGGGTTTGTTTGATCTCCCGTCTGTTTTCAGCTAGCAGGGCATGTTTGGTATCATTAGAAAGGCCATAGCATGGCCTTTCCAATGATACCAAACATGACCATGTTTAAAGTGAAGGAAAAAAAAAAATAATAATAATAAAAAAAAGAAAAATGTTTTAAGACGTGAAATGGCTCAGCAGTGAAGGGGTTAAAAGTAATATAACAGGGATGGAATTTTGTATTCAGTCTTTTATTAATTGCACTAGTAGAGGAGTGGTTTATCTATTGGAGTGTCCCTGTGGAGCACAATATGTAGGTAAAACATTTAGGGAACATCAGAAGAAATAAAGTGGACCACAGTATACCTGTACACTGTAACAATTGTCATGTATTTAATATAGAGAAATTAAAGTGGACAGGTATAGATCTAATAAGTAAGGATTGGAGCGGAGGTTACTATTCAAGGGTCCTGGCGAAAAAAGAATTGGAATGGATATATACAGTCAGGTCCAGAAATATTGGGACATTGACACAATTCTAACATCTTTGGCTCTATACACCACCACAATGGAGTTGGAATGAAACAAACACAATGTGCTTTAACTGCAGACTGTCAGCTTTAATTTGAGGGTATGTACATCCAACTCAGGTGAACGGTGTAGGACTTACAGCAGTTTGCAGATGTGCCTCCCACTTGTTAAGGGACCAAAGGTAATGGGACAGAATAATAATCATAAATCAAACTTTCCCTTCTTAATACTTGGCTGCAAATCCTTTGCAGTCAATCACAGCCTGAAGTAAAACACAGGAAGGTATCAGTAAAATAAATTACAAAACCATGGTGCAGATAGCAGATACAAAAAATGGTTTTACACACAATGAAGAATCCCCGCTAGAATCACACTCACAAGATGTGAAACCAAGATGGACACATAACGAGTACTTGGTTACCCCTCCTGGACGAAGTGGAAGCTGTTACGTCTTTTAGGAGCTCTCGGCAAGAGAAATCTTCGTGACCTCCTTCCTTCACAATCTCCACCAGCGAATTCCGGGGTTGCACTGGAACGCATAGAGATCACCAGACGCTGGATTTCATCCCTGTTGATGCTCTGCCAGGCCTCTACTGCAACTGGTGCATCTTCCCTTCAGTTTTGTCTTCAGCAAGTGAATGCATGCTCAATGGGATTCAGGTCAGGTGATTGACTTGGCCATTGCATAACATTCCACTTCTGTCCCTTCAAAAACTCTTTGGTTGCTTTTGCAGTATGCTTTGGGTCATTGTCCATCTCCACTGTGAAGCGCCGTCCAATGAGTTCTGCAGCATTTGGCTGAATGTGTGCAGATAATATTGCCCGAAACACTTCAGAATTCATCCTGCTGCTTTTGTCAGCAGTCACATCATCAATAAATACAAGAGAACCAGTTCCATTGGCAGCCATACATGCCCACGCCATGACACTACCACCACCATGCTTCACTGATGAGGTGGTATGCTTAGGATCATGATCAGTTCCTTTCCTTCTCCATAGTATTTTCTTCCCATCACTCTGGTACAAGTTGATCTTGGTCTCATCTGTCCATAGGATCTTGTTCCAGAACTGTGAAGGCTTTGTTAGGTGTTGTTTGGCAAACTCTAATCTGGCCTTCCTGTTTTTGAGGCTCACCAATGGTTTACATCTTGCGGTGAACCGTCTGTATTCACTCTGGTGAAGTCTTCTCTTGATTGTTGACTTTGACACACATACACCTACCTCCTGGAGAGTGTTCTTGATCTGGCCAACTGTTGTGAAGGGTGTTTTCTTCACCAGGGAAAGAATTCTTCAGTCATCCACCACAGTTGTTTTCCGTGGTTTCCCGGGTCTTTTGGTGTTGCTGAGCTCACCGGTGCGTTCCTTCTTTTTGAGAGTGTTCCAAACAGTTGTTTTGGCCATGCCTAATGTTCTTGCTATCTCTCTGATGGGTTTGTTTTGTTTCTTCAGCCTAATGATGGCTTGCTTCACTGATAGTGACAGCTCTTTGGATCTCATCTTGAGAGTTGACAGCAACAGATTCCAAATGCAAATAGCACACTTGAAATGAACTCTGGGCCTTTTATCTGCATATTGTAATTGGGGTAATGAGGGAATATCACACACCTGGCCATGGAACAGCGGAGAAGCCAAATGTCCCATTACCTTTGGTCCCTTAACAAGTGGGAGGCACATCTGCAAACTGCTGTAAGTCCTACACCATTCACCTGAGTTGGATGTACATACCCTCAAATTAAAGCTGATAGTCTGCAGTTAAAGCACATTGTGTTTCATTCCAACTCCATTGTGGTGGTGTATAGAGCCAAAGATGTTAGAATTGTGTCAATGTCCCAATATTTCTGGACCTGACTGTAAATTAGGGACATGGAGAAATGGTGGTTTAAACGTTGATTTAGATATTAAGAGCTGCTTATAAACAATCCCTTGTTTTAACTCTATTATTATTTTAGAAGTTTGTTTATATATAATAATTACGAATGATTGATATGTCTTTCTCATGCAACATAAATATTGTATTGGAGGTACTGCGATCGCCAATTTGTGCGAAGAAACGTCTGTGCCAGAACTATGAATGAATCCTGTTGGAGATTGCTAGGTTCCGCCAGCACCTGACACGTCATCGCCAGGTGCACCAGCATCCCAGCCAAACCACCGCGAAAGGAAGAAAAGTCACGTGACGTCACTTCCGGCGACGAGTGTATGCATTCCAAGGCTGGTGTGCAAGCCATAGCGAAACCGGAAGAGAAGCGAATAGGTGGCGGTGGACGGTATAAAATGCAAAAGAAGGGGACTATAAGGACAGATTTCTTATTTGTTGTAGTTTGTTATATATTCTGGAATTTTTATCCCTGATGAAGTGTATTTAATACATGAAACGCGTTGAAGATTATTTTGTACCCAATAAATATCTTACTGCTTAACTGGACGGCGTCCTGTTGGTTCCTGTGGCGGCAAGTGTCTCCAGGTTCGAACTCAAGTGCTGGCAGATGTGGGGTAATTGTTGTGGATGCAATATACTTTAAAGTTCTTTTTTCCTGTGAGTGCGCAATTAAGGGGCCATCCTCTATTTATTGTATGCACAGTATGCACTATGAGAATTTTTTTGTTATTACTCTCTAGATTCCTAATTTCCATTTATCTATATTGTCAAGACGTTTAGGGGAGAGACGTCCTGGAAGTCTTGACTTTGTAACATATTTTTATTCTGTTTGTCACACCACGAGTATTTGTTATTTATTCCATGGGCATTCCTAAATTTTCTCACAGAATTACTCAAGCCAGTGCTTAGGTGTCTTTGTCTTTTGCGGTGCTGGCCTCACAATCAAAGTTCACCACTTTGGGGTTTAGAGATGTGGCCAGGTTTTTTGTGTTTTCAAATGAGTTGGAAAAATGTTTTTTCCAGTGCTTTATTTGCTATACTTTTTCAGCTGCAATAGAATCATTTCATTTGTGGGATTTTAACTGCTATTCTTTTTTGAGTGGCATGTACTTGAAGTTGCACCCACCGGTCAGTGTGGGAACATACGCTTATAAAAGGTGAAGAGTTTGCAGCTCCACTGTGCTGCCATAGTTTATAGTGATCCTAGCCCACTGTTTGGATTGTTATGGAGAGTAATGGGTAAAATCTAGTTTATAAAATAAACTTTTTGATATGTAAAAACTGAAACAAGAAGTTCTAGGACATTTTTTGGCGTCAAAACAGAATCCTATATTGGCACCCTTTACACTCTATATATAATATACATATTATCATTGCAGCCCTACAAAAAGCATTCTGAGATGCACTACAAATTCCATCTTTACACATACAGTACACTAAGGGCTCTATTACATTCCTTGCGCAAAAACGGTCGCGCAGCGCAATTTTTTTGCGCGCAGCGTTAAACATTAACGCGCGTAAATTAACGCTGGTATTACGATCTGAGCGCATTTTTTAATCCGTCCGAAAATATTGCGGGAAAAAAATGCGTGAAAAGACGAACGCAAATTAACGCTGCGTGCAGATATCGGTGGCCAATCAGAATTAACCACAATTGTCTCCCGTTCAGTTTTTGTGCCTGTCAAAATCAATCTATAGTATATAGATCTAGAGTATATATGCTGCAGCAATAATAAAAACACGCACAACCTCTCAATTTTATTGTTTGGGTATGTGTAGAATGTGTAACTATACTGTGCTGTATTTTGTTTTCGTGCTGGTGTATTTGGTATCAGCCAGAACGTTCAGATTTGCAGTTACCACCAGCTTTTCAAAGACGTTAAAATTATGTGCGCAAACGTCGTTCGTAAAAATTTGCGCATCGATTGTAATACCATCCGCGTACCAGCGCACGAACGCATTTGCGCTCACAATGTTAAGAATGGGATGTGCGCACGAACTTTCGTTCGCGCAGGGCAACTCTCGTTAGACTTTAACGTGCATTTTGTGCACGAATGTCGTAATACGACGTTCAGCGCGAAGGGTTTTTCCCCTCGCGTTAATGCGTTTTTGCATTAAATTTTTTTTAAATATGTTGAAAAATACAAAACTTATTTAAAAACGGTCTTAACTTAGAAAAAGACATACACGGATTACAAGCTGGAATTAATATGTATAATATTAATTAATATTACAAATTAGAGATAAGTTACAGGGAAAGTTTCCTCTTCAAATTGCACATATATATAAAAATATTGCTTTTTGCACTAAATATAATTTTCATATTAGCAATGGGGGTTACCCAGTTTAAAGAAAGAAAAAATAATTAAGTCTATAAGTTCCAAACTAACCAGAAGAATCATATATTGCATTTCTCTCTCTCTTAGCCAATCATAGCCACCTTGGAGACAAGGGTTGGACCAAAATATAGGCGGTCTAACTGTTAGAACCCTGTGACATAGACACTGCTTTGCCATAGGTAAGCCTGGCAGAGCATCATGTAGCTGGTTTGGGACCTGTATTTTGTAACTGTTGTTTTAGAAACATAGAAAAATGTCGGCAGATAAGAACCTTTCGGCCCATCTAGTCTGCCCAATTACATGGATACTTTACCTGGATTTATCTTTTGTTTAGGATAGCCTTATGCCTATCCCATGCCTGTTTAAATTCAATTACTGTTTTGGCCTCTACCACTTCAACTGGAAGGCTGTTCGATGTATCCACCACCCTCTCAGTAAAATAATGCTTCCTGATGTTACTTTCAAACCTTTGCCCCTCTAATCTAAGACTATGTCCTCTTGTTTTGCTACTTTGTTTCCTTTTAAATATACTCCCTTCCTCTACCTTGTGGATTCCCTTTACGTATTTAAATCTTTCTATTATATCTCCTCTGTCTCGTCTTTTTCCAAGCGGTACATGTTAAGATCATTAAGCCTTTCCTGGTAACTTTTCTCCTTCAAGCCGTACACCATTTTAGTAGCCCTTCTCTGAACTCTCTCTAAGATGTCTATATCCTTCTGGAGATACGGTCTCCAGTACTGCACACAGTACTCCAAGTGAGGTCTCACCAGTGCTCTGTACAGTGGCATGAACACTTCCCTTTTCCTACTGCTAATACCTCTCCCTACACAACCAAGCATTCTGCTAGCATTTCCTGCTGCTCTATTACATTGACTACTTACCCTTAGATCCTCTGAAATAATAACCCCTAAATCCCTTTCCTCAGATGTTGAGGTTAGGACTGTATCAAATATTCTATATTCAGCCCTTGGGTTTTTACGTCCCAGGTGCATTATCTTGCACTTATCCACATTAATAGTTGAACAAGTACTAAAAGAATTCTGGATATCTAATCTTTTTGTATTTGATTATTTTCTTATTCTGTAAAATGGAGAAAATCTCTCATAAGCAGTTTGGAAACTCCTCATACTTCACTGACAGACCAGAAGATATGGATTTATTATAAAGGAAAACTAAAGTAAAAGTTTTCAAAAGTAAACTTGTGAACAGATTGAATAATAGAATTATTCTGCATTATTTATTATTGCATTGTGTTTTCTATATTTGCTCTGGCATGTGGCTTGTAGGGTTAAAAATATGCTGCCTCTACGCAGAAAGTCCTTTCAGGGCTAAACCAATACATCAGTGCCAAAGTGATTTATTGGACTCATAACTGCCCACAGGGCCTCTATGGGAGACATAAAAAATACAATACGATTTATCTCTAAACAAAAAGTGGCTTCTATAAAAACCATGAAATTTTAATATTCACTCTATAAAAACTTGGCTCAAAGTTATCTTTGCAAAGTCTGGTTCATTAAAACTGCAATGTCTGCGATGGACTTGCTGAGTTGGAGAGTGAGACTATAAAAAACCCTTGTATTGCTCCGGATGCCTGACACGTACACCAAGGAGCTAGCTCAATGTAGAATCTTAAAGAGACCTGGATTAAAGGGAATGGTGGCAGGAATGTGTCTTTCACATCACCTTTTGTATAAAAATGCCTAGCCTTGTATACATATATACACACATATATGTATTATGTTTCTCCTAATGAATGTAGGAAAAAAGTCCAGATTTAACTTGATTTTAGATTAAACAACAAACAGCAAGAATACCTTTGCCACAAACTTCCACATGGTGACAAATGGATTTTCTAAATCGCCTCATAATAAACCTAATTGTCAAATGTCAGGCTGAAAAATAATGGCTGAACTACTACACTGGTCAACAATGAAATTGTTTCTGACTGGAAAATACTTATTTCTCATTGATTTTAGTATGTTAATAACAAATATGACATTTTAAACGCTTCGTTAGCTCTTGTTTCCTTGATATAGTCCATTTATGATGTTTTAGGATATGTACAGTGGCAAGAAAAAGTATGTGAACCCTTTGGGATTACGTGGAGTTTTGCATGAATTGGTCATAAAATGTGCTCTGATCTTCATCTAAGTCACAACAATTTGAAAAACACAGACTGCTTAAAATAATACAACACAAACATTATATGTTTTCATGTTTTTATTGAACAGAACATGTAAACATTCACAGTGCAGGGTGGAAAAAGTATGTGAACCTTTGGACTTAATAACTGGTTGACCCTCCTTTGGCAGCAATAACCTCAACCAAACGTTTCCTGTAGTTGCAGATCAGACCTGCACAACGATCTGGAGTAATTTTGGACCACTACTCCTCACAAAACTGTTTCAGTGTAGCAATATTCTTGGGATGTCTGGTGTGAATCGCTCTCTTAAGGTCATGCCACAGCATTTCAATCGGGTTGAGGTCAGGACTCTGACTGGGCCACTCCAGAAGGCGTATTTTGTTTTGTTGAAGCCATTCTTTTGTTGAATTACTTGTATGCTTTGGGTCATTGTCCTGTTGCATCACCCATCCTCTGCGGAGCTTCAGTTGGCGGACAGATGGTCTTACGTTTTCCTGCAAAATTTCTTGATAAACTCTGGAATTCATTTTTCCATCAATGACAACAATCCGTCCAGGCCGTGAGGCAGCAAAGCAGCACCAAACCATGATGCTCCCTCTGCCATGTTTTACAGTGGGGATGATGTTTTGATGTTGGTGTGCTGTGCCTTTTTTTCTCCACACATAGTGTTGTGTGTTTTTTCCAAACCAGTCAATTTTGGTTTCATCTTTCCACAGAATATTTTGCCAGTAGTGCTGTGGAACATCCAGGTGCTCTTTTGCAAACGTCAAACGTGCTGCAATATTCTTTTTGGACAGCAGTGGCTTCCTCCATGGTGTCCTCCCATGTACTCCATTCTTGTTTAATGTTTTCCTTATTGTAGATGTGTCAACAAAAATGTTAGCATGTGTCAGAGATTTCTGTAAGCCTTTAGCTGACACTCTAGGATTCTTCTTTACCTCATTAAGCATTCTGCTCTGTGCTCTTGCAGTCATCTTTACAGGACGACCACGCCTAGGGAGAGTATCAACAGTGCTGAACTTTCTCCATTTGTAGACAGTCTGTCTTACCGTGGACACATGAACATCAAGGCTTTTGGAGATACTTTTGTAACCCTTTCCAACTTCATGCAAGTAAACAATTCTTGATCGTAGGTCTTCTGAAAGCTCTTTTCTGCGAGGCATGATTCATATCAGGCAGTGCTTCTTGAAACCAGTAAACCCAAAACTGGTGTATGTTTTTAAAGGAACAGCTTTCAGCAACACATCCAATAATATCACACTGATTGGACTCAAGGTTGGCTCACTCCTGGCTCCAATTAGCTCTTGGAGAAGTCATTAGGCTAGGGGTTCACATACTTTTTCCACCCTGCACTGTGAATGTTTACATGTTATGTTCAATAAACACATGAAAACATATAATGTTTGTGTTGTATTATTTTAAGCAGACTGTGTTTTTCAAATTGTTGTGACATAGATTCAGATCAGAGCACATTTTATGACCAATTCATGCAAAACTCCACGTAATCCCAAAGGGTTCACATACTTTTTCTTGCCACTGTATATGAAATGAAGCTTGTGGCGCTCCGAGCAACTAAATAAGGTAGTATGTAGAGCTATTATAGGGCTTGGCAAACTTGAGAGCGAAACATATGCCAATATGAAATTACTTCTGGAAGCAATTAAGTACTATGACCACCAATGGCAGATCTGTGGAGACCTGAAAGTGAATCCATTATTGCTGGGCATGCAGTTGGGAAACACAAAGAACTGCTGTTTCCTGTGTGAGTGGGACAGTCAGGAAAGATCCTCACACTTCAACAGACCAGACTGGTCGCCAAGGGAATCTCTGCCACCTGGGGAAAAGAATGTCCAGCGAAGTCCTCTAGTTCAGTGTTTCTCAAACCTCTCCTTGGGACCCCCAACCAGGCCAAATTTTTAAGATCACCTTGGAGAAATGCAGACTGAATTCTGCAATCAGTGAGCAGCAAATAATATCAGCTGTGCTGTGCTTCACATATCTGGAAAACCTGGCCTGGTTGGGGGTTCCGAGGAGAGGTTTGAGAAATACTGGTCTAGTTGATAGAAGCAATTTTCTTCTGCCCCCTTTACACATCAAACTACCTTATGAAGAACTTTGTAAATGAGATAAACAAGGATGGAGAGGCTTTCAAGTACCTGAGAGACAAATGGCTGAGTGAGGCTAAAGTTACAGAAGGGATCTGTAATGGTTGGCCCCCGCTTGGGCCATCGTGGTGGCTTGGAACAGGGAGTGAAGCCCTTAAGGCAGGTGAGCTACTGACTAGACACAGGACAGATTATAAATACAGACTTAATTGTTACAAAATACTCTGTATTCACAGGCTGATACTCCAACGCCAGGGAGTACAGCAGAACAACTGAATTGCCACTAAGCTCCGAAGGATTTAAGACCGACAGAGAACTTAGAGCACGCTCAGAAACACAATGCTTCGTAGACAGTAAATGAATTATGTAGGCTGCAGGGCAGTCAACAAACTGACAGACTAGGCGAAACAGGACCTGAACTGAACTCCAATTCAGGACGAGGAGAAAACTAAAGGGATCCCAATGCTGGGAATACTTCTAAGAAAACCCTCACAAAGAATTAACAGATCAAAATGAATAAGAAGGGCAAGGGATTAACAAAACAGACAAAACATCCTGCACTGAGGAGGTCCTTTTAATGGCCTCGGAGACTATACTAAACTAGGACAAACAAAATACATGAAACATATAAGAATGGTCATTCAGGCAAGGTTGGCAACAGATCAGCATATACAGAATACCAGGAGTGAGCAGAAAAGGATCGTCAGGAAACACAGTCGAGGTCAAAACCAGAATACAATGAGACAGAAATGCTTTGCAGCAACACAGGGAACATGAACTAGACAGAACCACCATGAAACTCCACAAACCGACAATGAGGCTCTGTGCTGCTGGGATATTTATAGGGAGTGGGTCTGTGTGATTGGGCCATGTGACCCCAGACCAGGAGATCACATCAGAACCCCAGAACAGCCCCAGACAGCACGGCCAAACACACCACAGGGAAAAACAGACAGGGAGGCCCTTCACCACCAGGGGGCAGGTTCGAGACATAACAGGATCTTCATTAGTGATGGGCCAAACACTCCCTTGTTCGGTTCGCAATTGAACTCGATCAACCAAAAAAGTTTGACAGCGAACTCGAACACAATTCGAACACCATGCACGTCAATGGGGCTCGAACATTAAGGTCCCCTTCAAGAGGGCATATATGCAAGATATATAAAAGGTGTATGGGGGTCCGGGTACTGCCCTGGGGGACAGGAAACAATGAATTAAAAAAACATTTTTTTAACCCTTTCACTGCTGAGTGCTGAACCATTTCACCGCTGTGTGCTGAACTTATTTTTACCACTTTTGCTCATGTTTAAATGTGATTTGAAGCCATGGGAAATGTTTGACCAACAAAGAGTGGGAAATGTTTGACCAACAAGGAGTGGGAAATGTTTGACCAACAAGGAGTGGGAAATGTTTATGAATCCCATAGGCTTCAATGCTAAAAATATTCCCATTTTAATTCAATATCTAATAAACCGTTTATTATTATATTCTGCAGTAAAGAGTCTCTTTATTTTTAGATTTTTTAGGATCTTTTATGCATTTTTTGGAAATTTTTTGAAAACATTTTTTTTTTTCGAACTTTCTGCGAACGTCCCGAACGGTTCGAAGTTCGCAAACTTTCTAACAGCCGATGTTCGAATTGAACCGATTCGAACCAGCAGCCCATCCCTAATCTTCATTGGTCCTCAAATGCATGAACTTCTTGTGGATGAAAACTTCGAGCTAGTTCTCCAAGGCAATGAGCAACCAGCTTGGGAAGCCTTTAACCCCTTCACTACCAAGTGATTTTCCGAAAAAACATTGCCAGAAACCAAGGTTTTTGTAAAATCATTTTTAATTAATTATACAGTGATAAATAGTCATTACTGTAAATAACCTGTTTGGTCAGTAGATCGCACCATCTACTCCCAAATTGAGTTAAAGAGGTTTGACCTGCAGGTCTATTTTTTTTCCCTCCCTGCATCGGCTGCTGAAAGCCCAATATTTCAGAGCTTTCATCAGCTGATTTTACAGTTTTAGCTCTTTCGACAGGGGCACCTTCTGCAGCCCAAAAGCTAATGATATTCATTCGCAGCAAATTAATTTCATTTGCTTTTGGGCTGCAGATTGAGATATCTCAATATCGGGGCACCAGATGATGCCTTTGAAGCCCAAGATATCTAGATCTCGGTAGTGAAGGGTTTTTTTTTAGAAAGGATTTTTACCAGGAAGCATACATTGAGATTTCTCTCGTTTTCAAGTATGTCCTGGGTTAAAAGTGTTGCACATGGCTTCTTGGATAACTGAAGAGCTGGAAATTATGTTGAGCTTGTAAGCAACCTACTAGACAAGTATCATGGCTTAGGCTGCAACATGTCCCTCAAAATGCACTTTCTCCACTCTATGTCAGGAAATAACTGCAATTCCATTACGCTTTTATCGGTTTGTTTGTCTTATTTTGTGTAGTTCCTTTTTTTTTTTTCGACCCAAAATTAGTAGTTTAATTAATTTCAATCAGGAAACATAATTTTTTTTGCGTAGTGCTATGGGAACTAAACAAACCCAAAATGCTAGTATCAGAGGGTTTTAGGGCAGCATTTCATCCATGGATCCAGGCAGCACATTGTCTTGGGCTGGCACTGCGTCAGTGCAGTGGCCAGGGCCATAAAAGCGGTAGTCTCACTTCAAAGACATCAGACCACCACGGGACCCCGGCCAGAGAGGTGAGTATAGGGAGGGAGAGTCCCCATAACTCCATGATTGACCAGTTACGTCCTTGGTTGTTAAGCGACCGGTTTCATAGGACGTACCTGGTATGGCATTGGTCGCTGTGTGGTTAATATGTAAACGTTATTTGCATCCTAAAAACCATGGCCTGTCAACCAGTGGCGACTCTAGGAACAATATTTAGGCGGGGCACATAACATACTGCAGTCAAAACTGGGGGGGGGCACTAATAATCTCCACCACTAAATCAAACCACTGAATAAATCTAAGGGCCCTATCACCTGGTGTGAGCTAAAACGCCATCGCTAAAGGAAAAATTTTGCGCGAGTCGCTAAAACTTACTGCCTGATGACCTACTACCAGATCACCTTGTCCGCGGTAGTCCATGAACAAGGTCGTTTGGCGCACGCTAGGGAAACTCTAAGACCCGGGCTGAGACCCAGCGCTAATGCGGTTGTGTACAGCATAGAACTGTTTTTTTCCGCTAACATACTATGAGTAACCCCCAGCATAAAATGTTTAAAATTAGGCAATATATTAGAATTAGGATATATGTGGATAAAGGATACATCTATATAATAGAGCCGACTGCAACAGCAGCGACATTGCTGACTAGATCCATTACTATGGTGTATGGGACCAAGAGAACACCTGTGCTGCATTCCTTTACATTGCCTGTTAATTTTGGGCAAGGATCTGGGTTTTCTGTTTTTTGGATTTTACACCAGGGTTGAGCAGTAAGTAAAATGTTGCAATTAGCGCCCCTCAAAAAATTAGCGCAGGTACCAAATGATCTGTTAGCTGCAAAAGCACTAGAGATCTCTAGCACTCCCCGTGTTAAGTAAAGGACGTAGAAAGTACAGTAAGCTTGCAGTACAAATCGCTAATAGCGACGCGCTAAGTGATTTTTCCCGTTTGTAGCGGGAGGCAAACAATCTGTTGGTCAGGCGCTAGACTCAATTAACCTGGCGCTAACGCAAAACCATGCCAACGCAAGGGTTAGCTCACACCAGGTAATAGTGCCCTAAATAAGTATATATAAATAAGATTCCAAAACCCCAGAGTAATGTGATGCAATGATACCTTTTTATTGAACTAACCTGATACTTAAATTCTATATTTTATTTGCCGCAATTCGGCAGTTTTCACTGAATGTCTGATAGCGGCTTCAGCGACTCCACGTTTAGCAAATTACAGTGACCATTCACTGAATAGGGAATTCACCATATTTTCAGCAAGATGAATTCCCCGAAATGTGACGAAATGCAGAGGATCTAAAGATGATTAGACCCTTAAGATTCTAACTTCCATAATAACCCCTGAAATGCCATAAACCCAGGGAAAACATGACATAAATACACTGTGAGGCATTAAGCCTACCCATTAGCCCCTAATATGCAATTAATCAAGGGAAAACATGAAATGAATACACTGTGAGGCATGTAGCCTACCCATTAACCCCTAAAATGCCATTAATCAAGGAAAAATAAAATGTATACCGTGAGGGATGAAGCCTACCCATTAACACTTAATACACAACTAAACCAAGACAAAAACTAACATAATACACAATGTAATGTATAGTCTGAACATTAACCACTTCACTGCTGAGCCATTTCAACCCTGTGAAAATGTTTAAGTTTAAGTGCACGTTTTTATTTAAAAATTTATGACTTTACTTCATACTGAATATGGTCATGTTGGGTATCATTGGAAAGGCCAGAATCTGCCCTTTCCAGTGACACCTGGATTGCCCGATGCACAGGGACGAAGATTCGGCAGTCCAAAGAAGTGTGGGAAGCTGATTTTTGGGGGGGGGGGCACATGGGGGGGCAAGGAATAACCTAGGGGGGCAATTGCCCCCCCTTGCCCCCTGTAGAGATGCCTATGCTGTCAACTGCAATGGCAACTTTGTAATGTTCAATCTTAACAGTTATTAAGACTATAAATGCAAAAAAATAAACATGTATGAGTAATAATAATAATAATGATATGGTAGGTTTAGAACTCAATAGATACAGTCAGTTGCTAAATCTCTGTTTAATGTCTGGACTATAGCAAACCTATAAAATCTAAAAAGATTGTTTCTGTTAGAATTAGTTTAGATGTTGTCAGTATTCCATATAAATCAATCATACAATTCTAGGATTTGGTAAGTAAACAGCAAGTTTTTATCCAACCTGCAAAATGTATCCCCAGGCATAGAAACATAATTCTGCAAAGAACACGTTTATTGCTTGGCTCATTTGGCATACATTCATTAAGTTAAATGTATTTCTAACCTGTTGCATTGTTGAACGTTATTGAAAGATGGTTTATCTAGAATATACATGCGCTAATAAAAATCTCTTGGGTAAGGATGCATGAGATCCTGCTGTATTTACAACTGTAAAAATGTCAATGTTCTTGAACCCAGGATATACTTGAAAACGAGAGAAATCTCAATGTATCCTTCCTGGTAAAATACTTTGCAAATAAATAAATTTACTGCTAAATTTCTTTTTTTCCCTAGGACCTCCTTTAAACAATTTACCATAACTGTGTTTTTTTACTTGAGATCTTTGAATGGAAAATAGTGAAGCGTGTAAGCTTACAGTTCGGTCTTTGGAGTGGGGAAGGGTAAGGGTAAGGATAAGGGAGTAAGATTCTGAGCCAAGCATGACGAAAAACAAAAAGCAAAAGAAACAGTTCATGAAACTAGTAGACAATTTACACACAAGGGGCCCTATTCCAGTGTTGCCCGTAAAGGGAGCTGGTAAGGGGTACAAATTGTTATGAGTCGATATTCCTTACTGGCTCGCTGCTACTGGGCCTATTCTGACCCAGCTGCTATATTGGCATCTTGAGACAGAATCATTGGGAGCCACAAATATATACTGGCAGCTGCGCCATGCATCACCACTGGTATCGACTTCTGAAGTCCATGGGACTCCATGGAGCCAAGTAGACATTTGCACAGTGCAAAATTTATATAATTCGGCAAATTTCGGAACCCAAAATTTTTAGATTTCTTTTTAATTTTCCATTTCAGATTGATCTGATATATTGGACAAATCCAAAAAGTTGTGGAAATGCCTGAAATGTTGCAGGCATGCATATTTTAGCCCGTATACCCCTCTTTACATCTCTTTATACCCCTACCCTCCTCTAAATTTCCCTTTTTACCTCCACCAACCCTTCCCCCATTTTACTACCCCCAATATCCCCCTCTACACTCCCAAATGTTAGTTGGGGATAGGATTACAGCAAGGATTAGGTTTAGGGTCACTTCCAGGGCTGGGTTTTTGTTAGGGATAGGGTAATTGTTAGGCTTACTTATTTTGTTTATTTTAGGGTTACTGTTCAGGTTACATTAACTGTTTATGTTTTATTAGGGTTAGTGCAAGTATTGCACAAACTCTGCAATTTATGTGAGTTAGGAAAGATTTGGTAAAATTTTATCATTTGCGGCTGATTTGAAATTTTATGGACTCTGAATTTTGGATTCTCCTGAATCACAGATTTTTCATCCGAAAACAATTTCGAACAAGAAATCCACATGTCTAGAGCCAACCGTGACAACTTTACGAGCACTGTTCTCAATAGAAGAATGGGGAGGGGAAACAGGTTCCCTGAGAGTCAGTGTAACACAGGGGTTTGAGTAGAATTCAGATAAAGAAGTCAGAAGAAGGATCATAGATGTGAACAGCTGGAGCCAGAGGTGTCATGTGCAGGTACCGGGGTGGCACCTATGTTAAGGATTCAGTGTACAGGATGGTCAGTTCAAGCCCTGTATGTAGTGATAAAAGGAGGAGGAAGGCGGATACAGGAGTAATAAAGCAACAGAAAGTTTATTTAAACAGGGAACAACAATGATCGGGATAAACCAAGGGGGGGCAATGAATAACAGCTGGGAGAAACAGGAATGAGACTGATTGGATATTCACAATTATATAACAAAGCATACAAAGCAGATAGACAGAACATTGACTAAACCAAAGGAGACCATGAATAATACATAACAGGGTTGAGAGAGACAGGAATGGGACTGATTAGATACACACAATAATGGGGCAAAGCATACAAAGCAGACAGGGCTGAGAAATAGGTAGATGGACATTAAAGGAACTGGACGGACAGAAAGATACACAGAACACCAAAATAAAGACAAGGAGAGCGGGACTGGAAAAGGGCTGGCTATAGACAGAAATAGGAGACAATACTGAAAGACACTAGAAGACTTACTGAACACAGAATAGAAGAAGGATGACAGGAGATATAGAGACACAGGGCACTGGGGTCCTTGGAGGCACTGAGGATCTTGGAGGGTCTCTGGAGGCAAGGAGGGTCTCTGGAGGTGAGGAGGGTCTCTGATGCTGTAGAGGCCTGGAGGTGCTGCAGAGGCCTGGGAGTGCTGCAGAGTCCTGGAAGTGCTTCAGAGGCCTGGAAGTGCTGCAGAGGCCTGGAGCTTGGAGATCTGGGGTCACGGTAGAATCAGTTCAGAGCATAGAAGAGAGCTGTTGCTAGCAGGTTGGAGGAAACACTGAATGAATCCCAATGCACCAGCATTAGGCTATGGGAGTGTCTAGCTTAAATCAAATCTTCATTGATACATCTGTGGTGCCAGCAAGAATGAAAGGAAACTTGAATTTAGCATGCTGAGGGTTAACTAGTGCTGCCAAGGAGATTATTGCTTTGAAGCAGCACCAGTTCTGTTCTTCTTGCGCCGCTGCAGGCATGGGGCATGACAAGAGGCCTGGGACTAATGGCAGACAGGATCAACATGAACAAAGTCAGTGGTCAGGGCAAGCAGTAAACCGGAGACAGTCAAACAGAAAGCCTAGGGTTAGGTTTCCAGGAGTTCAGATCCGATATAGGAAAGGCAGAGGATGGGAACATGAAAATTTGACAACACTCTGGCTTAAGGTGAACGGAGCCACTGAATAAGCACTGGTGTGAAGGTGCATTGAGCATTTATAGGCCTGAAATTAGATGAACACCGATGTTGCCTTGACATGAGAGGTGGGGCCTACTGTACATCATTTGTGGCTATAGACAGACCAATATCAACTTCATGCGCTCTTAGGTCATCTCTTGTTGCGGGTCTACGGTCATTTGTCAGTAGCACTATGTGGCTTGTTACGTAGGATGACGCTGGTGGGCTAGACCTTGTTGCTGGAACCACATCGAACTGTGGTGCATCCTCCGATTCAGGCAGCCATGTTTATATGGGAGACTCGACATTTGCAAAATCACTTAACACATAACTAGCTGACAATTTATTCTCTGTGCAGAAGGCAACACAATTATTATTATTATTTATTAAGCGCCAATACATTCCGCAGCACTGTACAAAGGTTCAATGGTTAAAGACAGGACAATTCTACAATACATAAAGGAGGCAGGCCAGCATTCCTGCCAACAGATACAGGAGGAAGTGAGGGCTCTATTCCCATGGGAAATTTTAATCTAGATGGGTGAGGGGATTAGAACCAGGAGGGGGGGGCTGCAGTGCCGAGTTAATGCAGGGAGATATGGGGACAGTTTTTGGGTCGGACGAACATCTTGTTACGGAGTCAGGTGGTAGGCTTCCCTAAACAGAAGGGTCTTTAGGGAGCATTTAAATTAAGCCAAATTTGGGGACAGTCTGATATTGCGAGGAAGCGCATTCCACAGGGTTGGCGTAGCATGAGAAAAGTCCTGCAGTCTGGCATTTGAAGAGGTAATGATGGAGGATGCCAGGCACATGTCGTTGTTGGAACTTAGGGGATGGGCTGGGGTGTATTAGGTGAGTAGTGAGGACAGGTAGTGAGGAGCGCTGTTAGCGAGGGTTTTGTAGGTCAGGGTAAGTAGTTTGAATTTGATTCTACTGTGGATGGGAGCCAGTGTAGGATTACACAGAGAGGAGCGGCAGAGACAGCGACGGCTGAGTGGGATAAACCGGGCTGATGTGTTTAGGATGGACTGCAGGGGGGAGAGGCAGGAGATAGGAAGGCCAGTCAGGAGGTTGTTGCAGTAGTCCAGACAGGGGATAACAAGCATGTGGATAAGTTGCTTGGTGGTGTTGGCAGTCAGAAATGGATGAATTTTGGCAATATTGCGGAGGTGATTGTGGCAAGATGAGGAGAGTGATTGGATGTAGGGCCTGAAGGAAAGACTGGAGTCAAGAGTCACTCCGAGACAGCGGACTTGGGCTGAAGGAAGGATTGTTATACCGTCACCAATTATAGAGAAGCCAGAAATCAGAGTAGAGTTAGATCAGGGAATTAGAAGGAGCTTGGACTTGGACATAATGATATTCAAGTATTGAGAGGCCATCCAGGCAGAGATCCCAGACAGACAGTTACTGACCAGAGAGAGAACAGAGGGAGAGAGATCGGGAGTGGAGAGGTAGATCTGGGTGTCATCAGCGTAAAAGGTGATAATTGAAGCCATAGTTAGTGGTGAGTTTACCCAGTGAGGAGGTATAGATAGAGAGGAGCAGGGGATCTAGGACTGAGCCTTGGGGTACGCCGACTGACAGAAGCATTGAAGAGGAGGAATTGTCAGCAAGGGATACTGAGAAGGATCTATTGGAGAGGTAAGATTTTAGCCATGAGAGGGTGGTATCACAGAGACCAAGAGAGAAGAGGGTCTTTAGGTGGAGGGGATAGTCGACTGTATCAAAAGGAAGCTGAGAGGTCAAATAGGATCAGTATGGCTGAAAGGAGGTTGTTAGTAACCTGCAGGGGGTCAAGCAAGGAGTTGGAGGATAGGAAGAGGGTTAAGCGGTCATATACTAGTCTTTCTAGTGGTTTTGATGCTAGTGGAAGTAGTGAAACTGGACGGTAAATTTTCAGGAGAATGTGGGTCAAGGGAGGGTTTCTTGAGAATGGATGTAATAGTGGCATGCTTGAAAGGAGAAGGGAAAGACCTGGGACAAAGTGATAGGTTGAAAATGTTAGTAAGAGCAGGAGTGATAGATGAGGACAGAGAAGATAGTAGGTGTGAAGGTATAGCCTAGGGTCTAGTGGACAGGTAGTGGGGCGTGAGGAAGACAGTAGATAAAGATCTTCATCCTCTGTGGTTGAGACAATGAGGCTTAGAGTCGAGGTGGGGTTGGCTGGGGGAGGAGAAGTATTATATGCATGTGTGTCACGTATCCCCCCAAATACCTCAATGCTGGACCCTCTATACAGATCCCTATCTATCCCTCTGATCCTTGAATGGTCGGTAAACTTACTACCTTACGACCCTTTTTTGTATGTATTTAACTACTCAACTTTGATATAACATGTTTTCCAAATGAACGTTTGTATTTAGGGCTGTACCTTCTGGACATGAGCTATTGACCAATTGAATGGTTTAATTGTCCATGGTATAGGTTGGTGATATTTAATCATTACCTAACTTAGCTCATTGGTGCTTGGTGTATCCCTTTTAGGACTGAGACCAAGTTTATTATAGAAGTTAGTTAATTGTTCAATCTAGGATCCTTATACTGCAGTACATTAGCTCATCCAGTTGTCTACTCTACACCCTCTATCTACTGTTAAGTGATATTCTAACCATACACTAATGTCTTAAGGAGACCAGCTATCCTGCTAACTAATCAACCAATTAAGTAGTATTTGCTGAATTGAGGATAGGGATAATTCATACCATTTTGGTCTCTCATTATACACATTTTCTCACTGTTTTTCAGTATACTGAGTATTTTTTCTATATAGAATTGTATGTCTATCTATTTTTAGAATCAATCTAATAAAAATTTATGTTTAATTTATGTCTTCTATTTGATACCAGCGCAGGTGGTTTTAACCAGCTTATTATAGCTGTGTTGTATTTGCCACAATTTCTCTTATTGTTGTTTCTTTGGGAAATAGATTGTGAACCCACTGGAGTGGGCACTTCGTTTTTTGTGAATTTTGGTCTTTTCATGCAGAGATTTACTTGCGGGACTCCTCAGCTTTCACATTTTAACAATATGAGAAAATAAATATATGTCATACAGGTATAGTCACTATAGGTGAAACTCAGAAGAATTAGCAGGAGAGGTGAAAATTCTAGGTCAAAATAGCAAAGCCAGAAAAATTCTCCAATTTATCTCACTTTCCAAATCGGCTATTTGGTCTTCTGCCAATTCTCCTGAGTTTCACCTTTAGTGAATAGACCTGATAGTCTTCAGTCTCTCCTGTAGTTCCTTTTATATAATATTTTTATGATTTGTGTTTTAACAAAAATATAATATAATCAAGCTAAATTGCATTGTTAAGACTATCTGAACCGCATACTGATCTAGGAAAGTTTTTTTTTTGTAAATCAATTTTTATTGAATTTCAATAACAAATTTTAACAGAGTATATAACATATTAGCCGTGTTCAAGAATAATACTGGTCTGTCAGATCGCGCAGGATCTGTCATACTCGACAATGCGCAGTAAACATAAAAGTAGCGAAATAGAGTCAATGTATGAAACTGTGGTTTTGTCTATAGTTCCTAACATAAAAAAGGATGGGACATAGAAAGGCATAGATCAACTAGGGAGAAGATATAGGGGATGGAGTGGGGGAGTGGGAAATCGGTCATGTACCATATGTGGGGTCGGATGATTAGGTGGCCTTGTGTGTAGTATCGTAGAACCTTTAATCTCGGTGTGCAGTCATTTTGGCCTTAAAAGAGGAGGAGGACGTGATCAGAGACCACCTGGACCAGATTGTAGAGTACAGCTCTGCCTGGTCCGTTGAAGTAAGAATCAACTGTTCTAGGGAGTGAAGGTCTTCCATCCTAGACCGCCAAACTGACAAGGGTGTTCAGATTATTTGTCTCCAATATAAAGGGATAACACTCTTGGCCACATTGAGAATCCGAACCAGTACAGATCTTTTGTAAGTGCGAGTGGATATTGAGGTGTGATGGAGGAGCATTGACGCAGGGCAAAAAGATATTGGGGGGTCAACAAATTCAGAGGTGACCGCATGGATGGTCTTCCAGAAGGGTACGAGGATTGGACAGCTCCACCATATGTGTAGCATCGTGCCTTCATCCCCGCTACACCTCCAGCATGTTGGGGGTAAGTCAGGGAACATCTGGCTAATTTGTGTGGGTACTCTATACCATAACGTTAAGACCTTGTATGCCGCTTCCTGAACCCTGCTTGCTACGGAGCAGTGATGTGTGAGATCTAGAATCTTATTCCATTGGGGTTCAGAGAGGGGCATTTCTAACATCATTTCCCAGCGTCCCATGAAAGGGGCTGGTGTGTCTGCAGCCGCAGTTTGGAGCAGGGTGTAAATGTATGAAATACCGTGGGCCAAGGGGTTAGGCATCATGCATTGTTGTTCAAATCCGGTAAGTTGTCTAGTGAGTTTGTGCTGTTGCGGCATTGTTCTTAGGTAGTGACACAATTGGCTATATTTAAAGCTAAGCAAAAAGGGTGGGGATCCGGTTGTAAACAATTCCCTTAATGGTATGTACCCGCTGGTGCGCAGTAGGTGATGAGCCCTCGGGATCTCTGTCGAGAATAAGGTGCAGAAGGTCTGTGATTGCAACCCCAAGGTGAAATCTCAATTATGTACAATTGGTAACAGTGGGGATGGAGAAGTGGATAGAGAGAAGATCTTGGAGGCGAGACGCCAAATGGCCATGGTGGCCAGCGTGTAAGGGGATGTGATGGCATGGTGTTTATCTTGGGATGGTGGAAGCCATGGTAAGGTGGCCAGGGGTGCCCTCAATGAACCTTGTTCCGCGTCTTTAGGAAAGTTTCTAAACCTACCAATAAAAGTCTAAATATAGCTGATCAGGGGAACCCCATGTTTGATCCAGATGAAAAAGACTCAAAGGTTCTGAATGGATCACATTCAGCTACATGTCAAAAAACATCAAGCTGTAGCTACAAAAATTTTGAAAGAGAATGACTTGGAACAAGATATAGATAAATTCTTGAGGCTGGTCATACCACATTACGCTACATTGCAGGGGAAAGATACCATATAATTAGTAAATAAAGGATGGAAGGAACAGAACAAGAAAGATCCTAGTAAAACATATCGGAACCTCATATTACATAATAATGCCTCTCATTATTTACTGTATGATTGTCAAACCCCAATAAAGTGGCAGGGATCTTTTAGGTAAGGGCAACCTTTGCATATATGACTTTCAGTTTTACCTCAATCTTTACCTCATGGAAATGTCTTGTAGTCTCCAAATATAAATATATTCTGTCTAGTTAAAAGTGCATGAATCACAATTCTCTTTGTATCCCTTTTTGTCTGGGAAAAAAATTGTTCAGGAGTTGCTTCTCTTGTAATTTACTAAAATCTTCTTCTACTGAAGATTTTTCACTACTGAATGAATCCTCAGCAGAATCTCCTTCACTTGGCCTGATTCAGGAATAACACACAGAAGTCCAATATAAGCTGAAAGCTGCTGGAGGTGCTTATGGAACCCAGAGTTTGCCCGGACTCCCAGAATACATATACAGCAAACAAGAGGTTGTAGGCAATGGTTTATTGGGAAAAGTGCAATTTTCGGCCACAAAAGGTTTGAGAAAGGTCCTTGCAGATTTCCCAATAAACAATGGCTAATTGAAGTCTATGTGGAATGCCAGGGTCCTTTTTGCTATGTTTGTCATTTTTTGTGGCAGACTGACTTTAGCAAGACTAACTTTAAAACTACAGTACCGTGCAAAAGTTTTGGGCAGGTGTGAAAAATGCTGTAAACAAAGAATGCTTTCACAAATGGAAGTGTTACACATTTATGTTTATAAATGAACAAAATGTAGTGAATGAACAAAAGAGAACTCTAAATCAAATCAACATTTGGTGTGACCACCCCTTGCCTTCAAAACAGCAGCAATTCTTCTAGGTACACTTGCACACAGTTTTTGGAGGAATTCGGCTGGTAGGTTGTTTCAAACATCTTGGAGAACTAACCACAGATCTTCTGTGGATGTAGGCTTTCTCACATCCTACTGTCTCTTCATGTAATCCCAGACACACTCGATGATGTTGAGATCGGGGCTCTGTGGGAGCCAGGCCATCACTTTCAGTACTTCTTGTTCCTCTTTACGCTGAAGATAGTTCTGACTTTGGCTGTATGTTTGGGATCGTTGTCCTGCTGCAGAATAAATTTGGGGCCAATCATATGCCTCCCTGATGGTATTGCATGATGGATAAGTATCTGCCTGTATTTCTCAGCATTGAGAACACCATTATTCCTGACCAAATCTCCAACTCCATTTGCAGAAATGCAGCCCCAAACATTCAAGGAACCTCCACCATGCTTCACTGTTGCCTGCAGACACTCATTATTGTACCGCTCTCCAGCCCTTCCACGAACAAAATGCCTTCTGCTACAGCCAAATATTTCAAATTTTGACTCCTCAGTCCAGAGCACCTGCTGCCATTGTTCTGCACCCCAGTTCCTATGTTTTCGTGAATACTTTAGTCGCTTGGCCTTGTTCCCACGTCGGAGGTATGGCTTTTTGGCTGCAAATCTTCCATGAAGACCACTTCTGGCCAGACTTCTCCAGACAGTAGATGGGTGTACCTGGGTCCCACTGGTTTCTGCCAGTTCTGAGCTGATGGCACAGCTGGACATCTTCCGATTTCGAAGGGCAATAAGCTTGATGTGTCTTTCATCTGCTGCACTAAGTTTCCTTGGCCGACCACTGCGTCTACGGTCTTCAACCCTTTCTTTGTGCTTCTTCAAAAGAGCTTGAACAGCACATCTTGAAACCCCAGTCTGCTTTGAAATCTTTGTCTGGGAGAGACCTTGTTGATGCAGCATATCTATACCTTGTGTCTTGTTGCTGTGCTCAATCTTGCCATGACATGAAACTGTCATTTACAACCTCACCTTGGTAACAGAGTTTGCCTGTTCCTCACCCAGTTTTAAGCCTCCTACACAGCTGTTTCTGTTTCAGTACATGACTGGGTTTCAACCTACGTGTGACATTGATGATCATTAGCATCTGTTTGGTATAATTGGTTGATCATACACCTGACTACAATCCTACAAAATCCCTGACTTTGTGCAAGTGTACCTATGAGAATTGATGCTGGTTTGAAGGCAAAAGGTAGTAACACCAAATATTGATTTGATTTAGATTTTTCTTTTGTTCGCTCACTTTGCATGTTGCAAATTGACAAATATTAACAATCATTATTTATATTTCTGAAAGCATTCTTTATTTACAGAATTTTTTCCCACCTGCCTAAAACTTTTTCACAGTACTGTACTTTAATGAGCTTATAAAAACAAACTAACCAGCATGTTTGAGGGCCTGTACTTACAATTTTGAGAAGATGTTTCTTCTTTGTTTGAAGCAATGAACTATTTTTAATAATGTAGGTACGTGCCACTCAATTCTATAGACATCAACGATAAATATTGAATCTAAGCATTTTTTTCTTTCTATAGATGTAAAATAGCTTAAGTACTAGCAACGTTTAAGAGTGTAATGACCGAATAAAGGACAGATATGTAATTTTCTATGAAGTAAAAATTAATTAACCCAAATAATATATTATGAAGTTGATTGCCAAGTCGAACAGTAGCTAATCAACACAAGTAACACCAGAAACACAAAAGAACAAAAGATTATAAGATGCCATCTCATGGATTTTACTTGCGGATGTCTTTACCTCACTTGATCCTCAAATTAAATTACTCACATTTGTTACAAAGTGATATAAAGCCATTTGCGGTTGGATGTATTTGTCCACAACTGGTTAAATAAAATTATGTTTTTAACATTTTCCATGAAAAAAGTAAATATTTTATTCAAATCTAAGTTGATCAAATGTCCCTTTGAACAAATTAAACCTCAACTTCACTTTTCTAATTTGACACATTCTTCCATTTTCATGCAGTAATGCCCTTTGTAACCTTGCCCACTTCAGTTTGATGAAATAATTATCTTACTTCCCAAAGTCCCTTACTAATCCAGTATTGTAAGTAGCACAGCAGAGAGCAAATGGATAAATTGTTCATGTGTCATTATTCATTAGCAACTCGTCATTTATGGCTCTATTCTAACTGAGCAGTTGTATTAAGGGCTTAATTTCTAATATTTGGGAGCCGCTGATCAATAATGGCATCGCCACCAAGCACCACTGCAGGTATAGTCTCATGGAGTCTACAGGACTCCATGAAGAGGGACCCTGCAAGAACATAGCCCGAGCTTGCTGTTACGGATTTGAGTACCCAAGCTCGTACTTCCGTCCTCGCTGGTACCCCTTCCGCTGTACCAGGAGGCGATCGTAGCACACCGAATAGACGACACATAGACTGTGATGCTTGCCGCTGAACACCAAACGCAGAATGCTTTATTCTGGCTCACAGTTACAACCATTTCAAATGTAAGACACGCCTCTTTGTTCCCTATTTCAAACCTCCCCTCCCCCCACAATGCCCTGGGCCCCAGACAGAGGAAAGGCTGTGATATCTGGTTCAAACCAGTTTCTGGTGGTGGGGGGGGGGTGGAAGCAGACAAATGGCTAGATTGTAAGCGCTTGAGCATCTCCTACTGTTCTGTGTGTCCAAATTGCATGCACATGGCTATTCTGGTTTACCCATTGTACAGCACCATGGAAAGTGTTGCGCTTTATAAAAAAACTGGAACTGCATCTGTTACACACAGATACACACACAGCACCTAAATACAGGGGCATAGTTCACATACGTCAGGGAATCTAAATATAAGAAAATCAGACGCACATTGCTGTGGCCGTTCCGTCACACTTGCATATGCTGGATTAATCTGGAACTGCAGAAGGACACTGTCGACTATTTGTTGACAGCGTTCTATAGTATACAGTGAAAGGATGAGCCTCAGCAACGCGGGATCAGAGGTAATTGATTTTTTTATGAATTTAAGCAAAGCTTGCAGATCAGCTGGAATAGTGGATACAGCTGTTAATATTGTGGCTGCAGCCATAAAAATTTGTGACTTGAGATATTATTTGAAAGGTGACTAGGGTCCAAGACTCGCAGAGTCCCATTTGCAGCATTCACTTGAAGTCATGTAGCATGGCAATGCACTGCACGTTGAGTATCTGTGCTACGGCAGACTTTTGATGCAAAAATGTGAGAAAATGTTATATGTTCTTAAAGCAAGACTCAGATCCCATAACTGGGAATATTGCAATAATTTTGAATATCCTTTCAAATCGGTTTTATCAAGAATAAGAGTAATTAATGTTTGTAATTAAGATATGTCGACTATAGCTATGCCTGTAGCTAGTAAAATTCTTTGATTTAAAAATACCTGAAAGGTAGGCTTTAAATTACCACAAATCCCAAAATACTTGCACTTGTTGTAGGATGTCAAAACATCATTAGATTTGGGATTTTGCCATGATAATGACTATTTATCATTATACATTGTTCACTTAACTATTTTGCTCTGCTTAATTTCTTTCTAAAGAACTTTTGATATATGAGCACTGGATTCTGTCAGTTGATTTCAACTTTCTTAAAGAGACCAATTTATCTTTTGTCTTCAACTAACCTAAATAAAATATTGTATCCTCCATCTACCAATCTATCACTTGTACTTTTTTCCTTTGAAAGCATATATCTTTAGCTATAGGTGTTAAGCCAGTATATTGTGATCTTGCCGTCTATAATGAAATTCAACAATATTGCTAATGCAGTGCCTTAGAGTCAAGAAATTATTGAACACTGGAGGCTTTATAAGATTCACAGCAACCCATTTCTGTCATTATATTATATTCCTTGTCTTCCATGCTTTTACTCCATGTCTATTACGGCTAAAAACAAGATATCAGATAGAATTTTGTAAAAAAAAATGTTTAAAGATTAAATTTTCATTCTGCTTCAGAAAGTTTCTGTTTCAGGTTATTTCTTGTGGCTGTTGCAGCATTAGAAAAATAACATAACGCGTTTTTTACTACAAGTATGTCTACTGTTTTTTTTTGTCCTGTAGATGTATTATGTAGAATAGGCACATCTATAGAGGAACGCACTGGTCCTTGGAAACTTAAAGGGATATTTTTGTAACCTTTGGTCTTAGTCTAGAATATATTAACAGTTACAGTTACAAGTACTTACACAGCGCCACATGATTCTGCAGCGCTTTACAATGGGGAAGCACAAACAGGAGACGTACATGATACGAGAAGAAAAACAACCCTGCCCGTAGGATAACTGTCCAGTTAATACAGCACTTTAAACCAAGTGCCAAGGCAGACATACCGTGAGTTTACAATCTAAGGGATGGGGGTAACTTAAACAAATGGGAGCAGAGGGAAGGTGAAACTGGTGGCCAGAGGAAAATCTTAGGGATTGCATGGAAAGGACCAGAAGTTTGGGCTTAGTAAGAGTAATTAAAGAGAGAAGTGGAAACAGCTGGAAAGAAGAGCTGAAATTAGGGACTGGCTCTGGGTGGGCGGGTGGATGGGGAGGGTGGGTTGGGGCAGCAGAGAGAAGAGAGATGGAGGTGTGTCTGTGAGAGTATACTGTTGAAAGAGAAAGAGGTTGGTGAGAATGCACAGCTACTATTATGATGTGTGGGGGTGGGAGGGAGAAACAAATAGATTTTTTTCAAACAGAAATGGGGGGAGATTAAAAATATGACTAGTCCGATAGAGATTAATAAATGCAGACAAAAAATACAATTGCAAGAATATTGCAGCCTGTAGTATAGTGGGGGATGTCATGTTGAATGGTGTTGAATATCTATTTTATATTAGACTTCACTAGCAGTAGATTTGTGCACATTGGGGAAAAAAATTCCTTCTTTTTAATTTTTTTTAATTTGGTCAAGCCAAGTTTCCTTTATGCTGCTATTCAGTTCGCCGGTAAAGTTAAATATAGACAAACTGTATTTGCCTGCAAGAAGTGTTAGCTGCCAGTGGGCAAATACACAAGACTTTTTTTTACTAGCAACTGGCCGGAAAATACTAGCCAGCCACCACTATGTTAAAATACTTAAATACATATGGGGATTGTAATGACCTCGCATAACACCATTGGTGTGGGCAAAATGACTTATCCCAGCTATTCCTTCTCAGTCATTACTATTTTGTGGGGCCACTATCAAAACAGATGAGGAGGGGTGGGGACCTCCCCAACCCACGTGTGGCAGGTGTGGGCTTATAATGAGAAAATGTGAGTTGGTGGGCTTGCTGTTGTTCACACTCCCGCTTCCCCCCAAATATGGGCATCAGGTGGGAGGAAAAAATAAACATGGGGAGTGGACGTGAAAGTTTCCTTACTAGTGGAATAATTGTCCACCTAGCCCCCATCCATGATCTACTAATAATATCTAGGCAGGTCATTGTCCCTTTCCAAGAACTCCATCCTCACTCATGGGCATTAAGTAGGGTGGAAAACGACATGGGTGGAGAGCAAGTTCATTGCTAAAATGTTTATTTTACCAGACTGGATTTAGTTAGGTTTGGTTTAAAAAAAAAATCCCCTGTAATACTCATAGGGCCCTATCACCTACTTAACAGCTACATAAGTGAACGTTAGCACTAGGTTAACTTAGGTTATAGTGTAAAGCCCAGATCGGATCCCGATCACTAATGGGTTAAAAATTCCATTAGTGCATCGGTAATAGCACTTTGTAGCACGAGCTCACTGTGCTTTGCTCTCCCTATGCTTAACATGGGGATGGCAAGGAGTAAGCAAGGAGTAATTAGCGTTGGGATCACAAAGTCCTAATGCCAATTACACACCGTTGTAGTTAACTGAAAAGTTAGCTACAGCTCCAAGCTGGTGCTAACTAATTCCGCTTCTGCAGAATCATTTATCACTCGCTGAAAAGCCCCCAAAATCAAATACTCACTTCTCATCACGCAGCGTGAACGTGACCCGATATGCCGCTTCTGGCAACCGAGAGTAGAGTGAGACTGGGGACAAGTAGTCCTCAGTCTCCCTCCATGATCACTCCGTGGCCATGCACGATCTCGTGAGAGCGAGATCAAATGGCCCGGAAGCAAAACCAATGGCGGCTCTCTAATAAGGCAAGCTAGGCGGCCGCCTAAGGCCTTGAGGTCCCAGAGGCCTCGTGGCCACCTAGCTTGCCTACCGGGCGGCAGTGTGTAAGTTTGAGCCGCGGGCAGGGGCAGACATGCGCAAGGAGGTTTTCCCTCTCTGCCGTCACTTGTCAGGCAGATCGCCGCTCTGGCTGCTGCACGTGCTGCCTGGCCACCCCTGCGGCATAGAAACGCATTCCCGGAGGCCAGGGCCGCATTACAGGAAGGGGCAGTGTGCAGGCACCAGGAGCCCAGCACTTTGAAAAAACGCACAGTGAACTGCACGTTGCTTCCTCCATACCGTGGTCAGACAGCAGTCCCCAGAGGTCAGTGCCCTGCTCCTCTGCCATCAGTTCCAGGTCAGCGAATAGACCAAATGTTGCTCGAATGTCATTAATAGGCTTGTGCACCGATTCTTTTTTCGGTTCGATTTTTCGGATTTTTAAACTTTTCGATTCGGCTCGTTTCGACCGATTTCGGTTTCGATTCGATTCGGTTCGGCCCGTTTTTCGGGTACATTTTTTTTTCGGAATATCGACCATTTTTCGTATTTTCTTGTCACTGTGCTCGGTTTTTGCATCGACTTTTCGTAATTTCGGAAATTTTCGTTTTTCGGAATTGCACATTTTTCGGAATATCGACCATTTTTCGTATTTTTCGTGTCATTTTGCCCGTTTTTGTATCGACTTTTCGTTTTTTTGAAAAATTTTCGTTTTTCCGAAAATTTTCGTTTTTCGGAACATCTGTTCTCCTCATTTGACACATTTCAAGTCCATTCGAAAAATCCGAAAATATTTCGTTTCGGCTCGGAAAACATTTCGGATCTGAAATTTTCGTATCTAAAATTTTTCGGAAATTCGGCCGCATCCGAAAACACGAATCGGGAAATTTCGTGAAAATTCCGAAATTCCGAAACCCGAAACGCACATCCCTAGTCATTAACAGAAGACGCAGCAAAGGATCTTGAAACTCCTCATGTGCTGCAGCCGTAGCAACATCAAGGCAAACCGTAAAGAAAAAACAACAACCCACTGCTAATCTAGATTTAAAAATGCTCCATCTGTCTCCAGCTCACCCTCTAGATCTCTCTCCTGCTCTTTCTTTCTGTCTCTCTTTTTCTTCTGCTCGGTCTCTCTTTTTCTTCTGCTCTTTCGGTCTCTCTTTTTCTCTTGGTCTGTCTCTTTTTTTTCTCGTGCTCTTTCTTGCTCTGTCTCTTTTTCTCCTGTTCTGTCTCTCTTTCTCCTGCTGTCTCTTTTTATTGTGCTCTGTCTTTTTCTCCTGCTCTGTCTTTTTCTGCTGCTGTCTCTTTTTCTCCTGCTCTGACTCGCTTTCTCCTGCTTTTTCTGTCTCTTTCTCCTGCTGTCTCTTTTTTCTCCAGCTCTTTCTCTAGCCCCCTCTTCAGCACTGTCTCCTCTCCAGCGTGCTCCTTTACTTTCTTTACCTGTATCCAGCGTGCTCCTTCTCTCATTTCTCCTGTCTCCAGCATGCTCCTTCTCTCGCTTCTCCTCTGTCTCCTGCATGCTCCTTCTCTCACTTCTCCTCTGTCTCCAGCATGCTCCTTCTCCTGTCTCCAGCGTGCTCCTCTCGCTTCTCCTGTTCTCCAGCATGCTCCTTCTCTCACTTCTCCTGTTCTCCAGCATGATCCTTATCTCGCTTATCCTGGCTCCATCGTGCTCCTTCTCTCGCTTCTCCTGTTCTCCAGCGTGCTCCTTCTCTCGCTTCTCCTGTTCTCCAGCATGATCCTTATCTCGCTTATCCTGGCTCCATCGTGCTCCTTCTCTCGCTTATTCTGTTTCCAGCGTGCTCCTTCTCTCGCTTATCCTGTCTCCAGCATGCTCCTTCTCTTGCTTCTCCAGTCTCCAGCATGCTCCTTCTCTTGCTTCTCCACTGTTTCCAGTGGGCCCTTCTCTCTCTTCTCCTTTCTGCAGTGTGCTTCTCTCTGTTTCTCCTCTCTTCTGTCTCCAGTGTTCTTCTTCGCTCTCCTGTCTCCAGCACTTTGACTTCAGCACTCTCTGCCTTCAGCGCTCGGTCTCCAGCGTGCTCCTTCTCTCTCTTCTGTCTCCAGCGCTCGGTCTTCAGTGCGTTCTTTTCTCTTTCTTTATCCTGTCTCCAGCACCCTCTTTAGCTCTCTACCTTCTACTCTCTCCTCTTTTTCATCGCTGTCTCCAGCTTGCTTCTATATCTTCTCTCCTTTTTGTCTCCTCTGTGTCCAACTCATTCCTTCTCTCTCACTCTCACTCACTCTCCTCTTCGCTCTCTGTCTCTAGCTCTCCCCTTCTCTCTTTCACTCTCTTCCCTTTCCCTCTGCAAGTTTTCATTTCTGTCAGTTTTATTGCTGTGGAAATCTGATACAGAAATTGCGCTGTGTATGAGTGTATCACAGAGCTCCACAGCAATAAAATTCACAGTAATGTGCAGTGTGTATCAGGACTCCACAGCAGTAAAACTCAGTTATGTGCGGTGTGTATGAGCGCATCACTGAGCTCCACAGCAATAAAACTCACACGCATATACACCGTACATTACTGTGAGCTTTATTGCTGTGGAGCTCTGTGATACACTCATACAGTAATTTGTGCTGTGTATATCACAGAGCTCCACAGCATTAAAGCTCACAGTAATGTGTGGTGTGTGAGTTTTATTGCTGTGGAGCTCAGTGATACGCTCATACTATACATGCCGCGAATTACCTGGTCTCTAAAACATGTGAATAGCCTGGTTCCTGGTCCGGTGGGGCCTCATAGCTGAGCTTCCCTAAGGCCTCACCAAATCAGCCACCTCTGAGCATAACCCTCCTTGAAGTCTTATGGAGCTGCCGACAAGTATCCAGGAGGCTATCGGCTGTTACGGAGCAGGCTGCTGGATTCAGCGCTTGCCTCGTAATCTGTTTGTAAAACGAGGACGCTAAGGTGAATTCTGTTAGTGAAATCTTTCCCCTTAGCGGCCCTGTTTTAGCTCAGGGCACTAGTGTCCATAGTGAGTAATCACATGCAGAAGAGGAATCAAAAAGTTCTGAGTAGATATAGATCAGGTGGTAATGAATAGAGGCTAAGATTACATGAAAAGAAGACAGACTAATAACATCCCTTAACAGTGGAAAGAACAGTAAATTCATTAAAAAGCAGGGCATTACAGAGACAAAAAGAAAAAAAATTTTGTATACAATAAAATCCCCCAAAGAGCTCCAATTGCATATGTGTGAATTGTGAAATGTTCATTTCCAATAACCACACAGCAGAAGAAATTACCATCAGCCTCATGGCCACCCTGTGCAACAACACTGTCTTAGTGATAAACTGAAATAAAGGTTACAGCGGAGATTAAAGCATTAGAAGGATACGAAAATGAAAGGTCAGCCAAGAATATAGAAAATGGATAGCAATAGAACTGTGTGTAAATTAAAGGTATTACAAAAATGGCTTGCCATGTAACAGTGACTTTAAAAACTATTCCAATTATACTGCTCTGCGTCTGTTACTTTTATAATTAGGTTTGTTGTAGCTTTCAAAAGTGGGTCAGGTAAAGTACCGCACTTGCGAAAACAATTTGCAAAATGATGGATCATTATTATTCATTATTTATATAGAGCCAACATATTCTGCACTGCTTTAAAAATGGGAATACAAACAAGAGTCATAATGGTACATAAAGAACAGAGGGTCCTGCCACGGAATAACCGTCCAGAAAATACAGTACTTTATACAAATCCTTTGCCAGACATCCTGTGAGCTAACTATATAAAGGTGATGGGACCTGAGACAAACAAAGTGTCAAGCTGGTGGACAGAGCATGTAACAGGGAATTCCATGAAGAAGAAAAGAGAAGTTTAAGATGGAACACGTTTATCACAGAGAGAAGTGCAGGCACATGAGGTAACCTTCGGGAATAATCTCGAAGCTGTGGATAAAATTGACATCAATTAAATATTGGGCAGTATTAGAAACCGCCCGCTAAAACGGGACGCTCAGGAGGTAAACCTGCACCCAGTGGCGTCACTAGGGTTGGTGACACCCGGTGCGGTAACTTATGGTGTCACCCCCCCCCCAAGTTTTACGTTTTTTTTTAACTACTTTCACTCATAAATCAGTACTCCCATGTAACACTGAATGCTCATAATACAAGGCGCACATTACTGTGAGGTTTATTGCTGTGGAGCTCTGTGATACGTTCATACACAAATTTTGGCAAACTGACAGCAAGTACGGTGCCTGTTTGAAGGCAGTGAAAGTCCCCATAGAGAAGTAATGGTTAATCTGTTCAGAGACACCAAACAGCAAAGAAATGTCCTGATGTCCGGTGTTTTCATTTGGCAGGTTTATTCAGGGCGAACGAACACCATAGGTTTCAATGTTAAAAATATTCCTGTTTTTATCCAATATCTAATAAACCGTTTATTCCTTTAACCCCTTAGTGACCGGGCGGTTTTACACAAATCCGTCCTTTAGTGACCGCTGCTGTTTTTACGTTTCTGCGCTGTTAGTGTTTAGGTCAAATTTTCCTCTTACTCGTTTATTCAACCCACACATATTATACACCCTTTTTCCCACCATTAAATGGACTTTCTAGAAATACCATTATTTCCATCATATCGAATAATTTACTATAAAAAAAATATGAAATATGATGAAAAAAATGGTAAAAACACACTTTTTCGTAATTTAATCCCCAAAATCTACAACCACCAAAAAAGACCCCGGCTAAATAGGTTCAAAATTTTGTCCCGAGACTAGAAATACCCAATTTTTACATGTGTTTGCTTTTTAACCCCTTCACTGCTGAGCCAGTTCACCTATGTGCGCTGCGCTCATTCTGACCATTTTGGGCTAATTATTTTGAGATGACAGCCTAGGTCCTATTTAATTAAACCCCCCCCCAGACAAAAAAAACTTTTAAAAAAAACATTTTTTATTTTATTTAATTTTTTTATTATTATTATTTTTTTTTATTATTTTTTTTTTAAACCAAACCTGGTCATGTTTGGTATCATTGGAAAGGCCATGATCAGGCCTTTCAAATGATGACCATCTAGCTGCCATGGATCAGGAGATATGGGGATCCTTAGGATCCCCTTATCTCTACATGGCAGCTAGATGGTTAACTGACCCACTGACATCCTCACACACATGGTGAGGTTGTCAGTGGGTGGGGGGGACCTGGAGGCTTGGCTGACATCCAAGATGTCAGCACCCCTCCAGGTTCGAATCGCGTTTTGGCGCCAATTAGCGAAATCATTAATGCTATACACTAGACTCTCCCCTTTACAGCGGTGCAAAAGGCATCTCCCTAGCTTCAATGGTTGGGGAGATAGAGGGCTCCGAAGGAGCCCCCCCTCCCCTCCATTGATTTGCATGGGGACGCCTGCTGATGACGTCACCACGCAGCGTGGCGACGTCATCAACCTTGCCTGCCCATGTAAATCACATGGGCAGGCTTCCTCCCTGCCAGATCGCCAAGGGATCCAGCGAGGGAGGTAAGTATCGGGAGGGAGGGGGGTTAGGCGCCGCTGACGTACCCTGTACGTCCGCGGGTCTAAGGGAGACCCGTGGACAGGACGTACAGGGTACGTCAGCGGTCCTTAAGGGGTTAATCCATAGTAAGAAATCTCTTTGTTTACTGATTTTATTTTTTTAGTATCTTTTAGGCATGTTTTAAAAAAAAATCTATTTTTTTTTCTAATAGCCATTTCTCTGTTTTTTCTGTAACAGACCTTTTTATTATCATTCACAGGATCTTATATGTTAATTCCAGACATTTTCGTTCAGTAGTTCTTTTTAAAACAGCAGGTGACGGGTTTGCGGCAGCATTCGGTGGCTGATTCCCTGCACTTCAGGGACCCTGTGGTGAATTCAACGGGGAAATTTGATTCTCCAAAGTGCGGGGAACAACAGAACACTGAAATGTCTGCGTCATTTCGGTGCTCTGTGAATATCCTCTTTATGGTGTTTTTTTTTGCCACCCCCTGGAAAGTGCCAGCCTAGGCCTTGCCTACCCAGGACATACTTGAAAATGAGAGAATTCTCAATGTAGCCTTCCTGGTAAAATATTTTTGTTTTTTTTAGGGTGTCACCCTAGGGGGTGGTGTCACCCGGTGCGGGCCGCACGCCCCGCCCCCCTAGCGACGCCCCTGCCTGTGCCCACAGTCCTAATCATCTTTCAACAACACATTTTATATTATCAGCTCTCATATTCTAAAACAAATATACAAATCATTCTGTATTCCCCCCTCACCCACCTCCTTTCCCTTTTCTACAAGACTAAAGGATCTATTCACTAAACTCCGAACTTGCCACCGAATTGCATCGAACAGTGTATTTCAATTTCGGGGCAGTTCGTTTATTCACTAAGCTGTTTTTCTAATATTTTGCATTTAATTACTTTGTATTTCTGTACCTACTATAACAATACAATGTTCTTGAACCCAGGACATACTTGAAAACAAAAGAAATCTCAATGTATCTTTCCTGGTTAAATACTTTATAAATAAATATTGAATAAACTCGCCAAATACAGGCAAATTGACGGCAAAATATGTTGCAGTTCGCCACAGTTTGGTGGTCTACGGCTGCATCAAAATTGTCCCATAGAAAAGTTATGGTTCGTATATTCACAGAATGTTGAACTGCACCGAAATGTCGGCAAAATGCCCTGATTTTCATTGTTTCAGTTCGACAAGTTTAAACAGGCAAATCCCACAGGGTTCAATGTGAAAATGCATCTTTTATTAAAAAAAATTTAAAGACCGTTTATTTTTTTTTATATTTTTATATACATTTTTATATTTTTTTGTATTTTTTGACGAACAGTTACAAGAACTTTGTTTCTCAATTCTTTAAAAAGCAGCTATTTTTTTGATTATGCAACAGACCTTTTTATAATTTTTTAAAAGGACTTTTTTTATTATTTAGACATTTTACTACATTTTTATTGGTTTAAACATCTATTAGAAGAATAGGAGAGTTCCATGTTTTTTTTGCAGTTCGGTGGAATTTGCCAAGGCCACTTTGGCACACTTCGGTGCTTTTCAGCGATGTTCCTCCAACTTTTTCGTGGGGCTTCGGCAACTACATCTTCGGCTCACTACAATGACCATTCGCTAAATAGTGAATTCACTGAAATTTTGGCAAAATGGAGTAGCTGCAGTGCGTCAGAATGTGTCAAAATAAAATGCACCGAAATTTGCTTTCAGGGTTATTTAGAGAGGTGAAACTCAGGAGAATTGGCAGGAGAAGTGAAAATTCTAGGTCAAAATAGTCAAACCAGAAAAATTCTCCCATTTATCTCACTTTCCAAATCGGCTATTTGGTCTAGATTGTTCTCTCCTGCCAATTCTCCTGGTTTTCACCTCTCTCTGAATAAACCTGTATGTGAATAGACCCTTAAATAAGTTTGAGTTATTCATATGTACGGCTCAAACAGACAAAATAAACGAAAAAAGTAAAAGCTAAAGAGTCTATGGAATTAGCTTCCATTTCTTCTTGTTATTACTTGAGCTAATACTGACAAATGTGACTCCGCAATACTCTGTGGTTCATTAGATTGATCCTCGTGTCTCATGTCTGGTCATCCAGAAGCCTAATTAATTAGCATAGCAACATGACTATAAAAAGAGTTTCATAGAGCTCAGCTTGAATGTCGTACGGGTAGAGGTTTTATGTTTCTAATTACCTGAGTTTCTCTAAAGTGAGACTTATAAACAATATAATTCACATATTATTTTCTCTATTACTGTATAATCACTAAAGAAATATTGTATTTGTATTGGATGCATACAGCAACAACTAACATGTGTCTCTTAGAATAGTGTAGCAAGAAAAAATGGCCAAAGCTAGTGACTTTTGTTTTGCTTCGTCTTTGAACCCCTAACGACAGAATTTTTCTTTCGCAACTCATAAATCACACAGCTGCTTTTTTTTTTGTTTTGCCATGTTCTTTTCCAACCGTACTTTTTTATCTTTTGGTGTACAGTAATATGTTATATATTGTTTATTAAAGAACAAAACAGAGCTTTCCGAGAACATTTCTAAAATGCAATTATATAAACACAGAGCATAGCAAAACTTACCGGTCAGCCTAGCACTAACTAATATAATACACATCACACCAATAAAATCTTTCTATCAACAAATCATCTAATATCTCTCCAGCTCTTTAGAATACTCGCAGTAAGGTGTGTTTATTTTGGTACATCAAATGAATATTGAAAGTTAACCTCCCTGGCGGTATTCCTGAGTGTGACTCGGGGTTAAATTTCGCTGCCGCGAACGGTAACCCCGAGCCACGAACGGTAACCCCGAGCCACACTCAGGCTAGATGTTTACTCACCTCCTCCTGGCTCCCTCGCTGTTCCCCGCAGTGTGATCGTGGCGAGCTGCTTCCTGGGAGGCTCCCTACGAGTCACATGGTGCAGGGTGGGCGGGAACCATCAGCAAATTTATAAACAATTCATAAAATACTGTAATCCAAAGTGCAATGTTTATGAACGGCCACTGGGTGGCACTACAGGATAAGAAATAGACCATACATCCTCTTACTCTTGTTTTCAGACCGATTTTAGTGTTTTTTGTTTTTTATTTTATTGAATATCATTTATTTGCATTATTTTGGATAATTATTTTTGGGATAATAAATTATTATTTCGTGTTTCAAACTTTATCGGACTCGGTGTATTTACTATTTTTTTATTTATTTATTTATAATGGATTTTACCAGTAAGGACTCTTGATTTCATGTATTTCAGTGCTTGATTCCTAATTATTACAGGCTAACTATGTACAAAACACGTTTCCTTTAAAAAAAAATTGAGACGCTTTTAGACACGAAATTTTTAAAAAATTAGACCGCCAGGGAGGTTAAAACATATATATTCTTTTTGCAGTAGGCTATTGAAGAACTATTTTTCAGCATGACTTGTTTGTTTAAAAATATCACAACGAAGTGGAATAATAAAAACTTGTTTTAAGTGTTAATTGAGAGGAAAAAGGCAGTGAGCGAGAAGATTATTCTGCTTTATGGCAGGGATAGGGAACTCTGCCCCCTTTGATATTTAATGCCTACAATTCCCAGCATGCTTTGAATGCAATAAATGGCAAGAGCATCATGGAAGTTGTAGTTTAGAAACATCTGGGGGGGGGAGGGTTGAGATCCCTGCCCTGTGGAATAGTAGTTGTTAAAGCAAGGCTCCACATAGCATTAAAAGTCAACATATTAAAGAATGATGATTTAAAATTGCAGGATAATATCGAAAATATTGATTTTTTTACTCTATTTTATACTCTAACTTAGCAATGATAGATACACTTGTTAGGCAAGTTCAACCATAACAGTTTCAACCAACGTTTACACAAGAGACAACAAGAAAAAGAGAGAGATGTGTCATGGATTGTGTTGTCGTACATTTTTAGGATTTAAAAAATGCAAAACTCCATAGGAGCCAGACTTTCTTATTGAGGAGAAGAATGACACCTTGAAAAGATTGCAAAATAGCAAGTAGAAAAACTAGTGCAGAAGCAGTATTCATAATCAGCTATGTGGGGAATAAGCAGATAGCAAGCATAATTAATAATACAGTTGTTGTAGTCACAATGTGAGATAACGTGTAAGTTAATTTAACTTTTCTATGTAAAATAAGCAAATTTAAAAAAGTTCTCTTTGTTGTAGGTGACTAGATTAAGAATGCAATTAAGCAAGTGATAAAGGAGAGCGAAAATATAGTTGGTCCATCAAGTTTGTGCCAAAACAGAATTAGTCTGTGTTAAAGAAATATCACTTGAGTCTGCGTTGGACAAACATTCTGAATGTCAAAAACAAGTCCTGCAGTCAGGCTGGAGAACAACATTTGGTAACACTCTAGACCAGTGTTTCTTAAACCTGTCCTCAGGTCCCCCTAACAGGTCAGGTTTGCAGATATCTGAAGCACAGCACAGGTGATATGATTTGCTGCTCACTGATTGGAGGATTCAGTCTGTATTTTCTCATGGTGATCTGCAAAATCAGGCCTGTTAGGGGGTCCTGAGGACAGGTTTGAGAAGCACTGCTCTAGACCAGGGCTGTCAAACTCACGCCCCCAGATATTTCTTAACTACAACTCCCATGATTCTCTGGCCATCTATCACATTAAGATAATTCTGGGTATTGTAAGTATCAACATGTGGGGGAACGTGAGTTTGACAGCCGTGCTCTAGAAAAATATTGTAATCTGCAAGTCCCTACACAACATGTTTTTGCGCTGTGTGGTACAAACATTGTACATTCTTAATGCTAATGTTAGCGCTCAGCTGTGTGCACGTTAACATTAGGTTAAGTGGCCCTAGCGCGTGCCAACCATATTACATTCCGAACGCTATCGGGTTAAAAAAACCATTAGCGATTTGAATCTTGCATTTTTTAGCGCGAGCTTACTGTACTTTGGGCCCTATTACATTCTCTGAGCAAATTCGTACGCGCAGCACAATTTTTTTTGTGCGCAGCGTTAAGCGTTATCGCGCAAAAATTAACGGTGGTATTAAAATCCGAACGCATTTTTTAATCCGTCAAAAAACAACATTCGTAAAACCGATGCGCAAAACAAAGAGTAATACGCGAGCAGTAACGTAGCACACATAAATCAGTGTGCGGATTGTTTTTTTTCACCGGATTCAGCTAATCAGAATTAAGAACCTTAATTGACATCAATTGACCTTAAAACTTAAGTTTTTGCACCTGTCAAAGTAAATCTGTGTATACATGCTGCAGCAATAATACAAACACGCACAAATTCACAATTTTATTGTTTGGGTATGTGTAGAATGTGTAACTGTACTGTGCTGTATATTTTTTTTGGGCTGGTGTTTTTCGTTTCGGCCAGAATGTTCAGATTTGCAGTTACCATCAGCTTTTCAAAGACGTTAAAATTATGCACGCAACATCGTTCGTAAAAAGATGCGCATCGATTGTAATACCATCCGCGTACCAGCGCACGAACGCATTTGCGCTCACATTGTTAAGTATAGGACGCACACAGTTCATCACGCTAGCGCAGGTCCAGCCTCATTAAACGTTAACGCGAATCATTTGCGCGAACACTGTAATACGACATTCTGCGCAAACGGTTTTGCCCCTCGCGTTAATGCGTTTTTGCGCACGTGCACTTTTTTGCACAAAGAATGTAATAGGGCCCTTTGTGTTTCCAATGCTTAACATGGGGAGCAAAAGAGTTAATTAGCGTTAGAATTACAAAATCCCAATGCTAATTATGTCCTGCTGTGGTTAACTGATAAGTTACCCACAGCTAGGAGCTGGTGCTAACGAATTCCGCTTCTGCAGAATCAGTAAGCACCAGCTAAAAAAAACAAAAAACACCAAAAATCACATAATCACCTCTCATCCCGGGGCGAGAACGGCGGCTCAATCTGCTTTTTCTTGCCACTGGGAGCAGAGAGTGACTGGGGGGAAAAATGTCCCCCAGTCTCCCTCTGCGATCACACCACCAACCTTCCTGGATCTTGTGAGAGGCGAGATCCTGCAGTTCATGTGACCGGCAGTGGAAGACTCAATGGAGTCCTATGTATTCCATGGAGTGGATGCTTGAGGCGGCGCTTAGCGCTGCCTCAAGCATCCTGAGGTTTATCACCACTTTACGGGGCAGGCTGCTGGTTTAGTGCCTGCTCCATAATATCACACTAAAATGGGAACGCTAAGGAGAAAACTGTAGGCACAGGTTTTTCTCTGTAGCATCCCCGTTTTAGCGTGAAGAACGTAATATGGCCTATTGTATTTTGCCACCACAGCAGTATTTCAGGTACTGAAGGAAAATGTTATATTAGTTCCTTTCACATATTCACTCTCGCTCCCTTCCAATGGCAATTTGATAGAATGATGATAACAGACAGTGGAAGAGCCATCCTGTCGGTGACAATCCACTTGCTCCATGGCAATTGACCAATGAGGCATCCCATCAAAGTCAACCCGAGGATCAAATCACACAGAACTGGACAATTTTTTGTTATTCTCGGGCACCCACAAAAGAGGAACAATGCTGGATTTGTGTAAGGAGCAGTATTTATCATTAATTTGATATCCATCACTTGATGTCGTGATCAGCGCCGCAGGGTACTGGTTTTGTAGGTATGAGCCCAGTGTGTGGATGAATACACACACTCTGGAGGGTGGAGGCAGAAGCAGGAGAGCCAGCAAGCTATGGTGATAAGCAGGGATTGCAGAGGGCTGACCAGAGTGGATGATAGGAGAGGTTACCCAGGAGCCTTGAATACTGCAGGGGTCTTGTGAATACTTGAGGGTGGACACGATGAAGCTGAAGGTACCAGAACACTTGGTAAATACTTGGAACTTGAAGAAGCACTTGGAGCTTGGGAGGTACCTTAAGGTGGAAGACACAAGGGTGCTGTAGATAGGAAGGGAAGTGCCAAAGGGATGATCCAGAGAGCAGTGGCGTAGCGTGGGTTGTCAGCACCCGGGGCCAGCCAAGAATTGTGCGCCCCCCCCAACCTGTGGACACGTTATCGATATTGCCCCAGCTCTCACATGGATATTGCCCCAGCTCATGGATTTGCCCCCAGCTCATGGATTTGCCCCAGCTCACTCATGGATTTGCCCCCAGCTCATGGATTTGCCCCCCAGCTCACTCATGGATTTGCCCCAGCTCATGGATTTGCCCCAGCTCACTCATGGATTTGCCCCTAGCTCATGGATTTGCCCCCCAGCTCACTCATGGATTTGCCCCAGCTCATGGATTTGCCCCAGCTCACTCATGGATTTGCCCCAGCTCATGGATTTGCCCCAGCTCATGGATTTGCCCCAGCTCATGGATTTGCCCCCCAGCTCACTCATGGATTTGCCCCAGCTCACTCATGGATTTGCCCCAGCTCACTCATGGATTTGCCCCCAGCTCATGGATTTGCCCCAGCTCACTCATGGATTTGCCCCCAGCTCATGGATTTGCCCCAGCTCATGGATTTGCCCCCAGCTCATGGATTTGCCCCCAGCTCATGGATTTGCCCCCTCCAGCTCATGGATTTGCCCCCCAGCTCATGAATTTGCCCCCCAGCTCATGGATTTGCCCCCCAGCTCATGGATTTGCCCCCCAGCTCATGGATACTGCCCCCAGCTCATGGATTTGCCCCCAGGTCACACATGGATTTGCCCCCAGGTCATGGATTTGCCCCAGCTCTCACCTGGATTGTTGCCCCAGCTCCGGCAGGGGTTGAGGGACCCAGATGCCGGGCAGCGCGGGAGCGCCTGCCCGGTCTTGAACAGTCCGTCCTGTGAAGTGGATGCGGCTGTGTGCGTGCGCAGCCGGTCACGCGGTCCGGCCAGTCAGGTGGTACAGAGACTCAGTACCACCTGATTAGCCGGACCACGTGACCGGCTGCGCACGCACACAGCCGCATCCACTTCACAGGACGGACTGTTCAAGACCGGGCAGGCGTTCTCGCGCTGCCCGGCATCTGGGTCCCTCAACCCCCGGGCCAGTTTTAGGGGCGCGAATGCGCCCCTAACAAAACTGCACCCGGGGCCACGGCCCCCCCAGCCCCCCCCACGCTACGCCACTGCCAGAGAGAGTAGTCAAGTTGTTAAGCAGGGTCTATTCACAAGGAATATTAGGAGCAGATCAGATATATGACTTTACTCAGTGACCAAAGGAGCGACAATGCTGAGGCCCTGAGGGAAGGGGGGAGTGGTCCATTATTCCGGGCAGGTAGGTGTGGTGTGTGTGTTTCTGTGTTTAACTGTTTAAAGCCTGAATACCTGTGCTGAGCATGAGCAGCATTATTCATGTGCTGCCTTGGTATAAATGGCAAGCACAGTGCAGTCAGCGGCGGGGAGCATGACACTTGAGACATTGTTTGGAAAGTCAACTTTTCAAAGACATATTTAATATATTTTGCTATTATTTTTTTATTAAATAAAGAACTTAATAGTCTAGTCAGGGGATTTGTGAGTTTAATAGTAATTTTGAAGATTATTATAAAAGAAGCAGGAGAATTATAAAGGATTATATGTAAGTAAATCCTTTTAGAGGGCATCTTTACAATGAAACAAAATCCAAGTTTTGTTAGAAGAGAAAGAGAGAGATGATAAAATTAATTAAGCATGCAGTATTAATGACCTGCTTAAAAATCCTGATGGGATCGAATAAAAATAATGTGTTTCTGTATGGAAGTGGTGTTATGTAGTGAAACTTCAAGATATGCGATAGGAGGAAGAAAATTCAATACTTATGAATATTAAATACACTAATGTGAAGCATTAAGGGAGTAGTGTGTCAGGACTCGAAGCAGTACATCAAATATACGTTTTTTTGATTGAGTTCCTACCTAATATTCAAAAAATAAAACCATAGAACTGCATAATAACATGAGTGATAGGATATGAGTTTTTGACAGATGGATAAATAATACATACCCCATCCAATTCCGTAGTAATAGAAATGCTTGCTCTCTTCTGATCCGAACACCTTGATTACCATACTGTAAAGGTGAAGACCTTCCACCAGCATCCAGGCAAATGTACTTAGGAAGAAGAAATGCAGCAGAATGGCAATGATCTTGCACGGCAACTGTAATTAGATATATAAATCAGTAGACATTCACAATTCTTAACATAGGTCATTTTGAAATCTAGCATCTAGGGCAGGGCTCAAAATTTCAAGTCCCAAGCTACTAACCAAGCCATAAGAGTTACTTGCCACCAGTTGCTCCACCTAACCACTACCCAGCCCTTAACTCTGCCCCTAAACACACCCCCTTAAATTATCATATGAAATTACACTTTTAAAAGGTTTTATTTAGAGAAAAGTTACAAAAATAACATTAATACCCAGACATCAGACCCCAGATACAGGTATACCCAGTCATCAGACCCCAGAGTGAGCAGAGCGAGGAGGCAGGGAAGCTCCTCTCGACTCCCTGCCAGTGACAGACGAGCTGGGTCAGGTAAGGCAGCTGTTCCCTGCCACCATCTAGCCTGGGGAAGTGGGGGGGGGGGCTGCACAGTGGCACCAATGTAATACGCAGCACAAAATAATTTATTGTGCTGTCTGTGTGTGCATTTCCACTCGCTCTCAATTTCTACTCGCCAAATGCTAGTAGGAGAGTCGAAATTTTGAGCCCTGATCTAGGCCAGTGTTTTCCAAACCTGTCCTCAGGACCCGCTGACTGGCCAGGTTTGCCAGATATCTGTAGCACAGCACAGGGGATATAATTTGCTGCTCAGTGATTGCAGGATTCAGTCTGCATTTCCCCAAGGTGATCTGTAAACTCTGACCTGTTAGAGGGTCCTGAAGATGGGTTTGCGAAACACTGATATAGGGAGTGAGGAGTCATCTATAGTCTTTCCGACTTGTAGATGTCTAGGAAGTAAATCCAGTCCTGTGTACTTGTGGCATCTAAGATCAAATTTGTATGCACTAAATCACATATCTCAATTAAATTGTACTTTTGCAGTACTTGCTTTAAATTTACAGTACATTAATGCTAGAATCACTGTAGAAAACAGCGGGGAATTTTAAGGTGAAGTTTTATAAAATATATTTATTTGTTGAGTAAAGTTAAAAGCAACCCATGCCTAGATGCATCCAGTCAACTCGTTTTCAGCTTGGATGCAGTTCTCCTGCTTCAAAGATTCTGTTCAGTGGGCACGTCATGGATTATAAATAGATCTGCAGATTTGTAATGCTGTTACTGATCAGAGTCACAATATGAGGCTATGAGCTTATCAAAGAAAATTTTATTGGACTGTACACGCACATCCATTATTTTGGTATGTCAGGGTATGAGCTAATTAGCATCATCATTTTGTGGCACATAAAGTTATTATTGTCAATAATATATAAATAACTAGAAGATTGGTTTCACCACAGGTAAAATGCAAATGCATCCCTGCTGTTTACAGAATGCAGCTGACCAGGAAGAAATGTGATAATAATTCTGTCTGTGGACAAATTCCCAACAGCTTTTGCAATCAATTGTGTAATAAATAATTAAAGGTTTAATATTGGTTGAAATCAACCTCGACCCTTCTGCCATAAAAAGAAAGAGTTGAATAGATCGCTCCATGCTACGCTTCTACATGTACACTTTGGAGAAGATGGAATTATGTAATAGTTCATTATTAGAATTTCATACACAATTTTACCATTTGTAGCTTGCAGTGAAATATGAATTAAAATCCTTTAGAAATTTTCAACTATGATTTTGACAGGACCGTTAGACCTTGCAGGACCGTGCTCAAGTGTATCGGCCCTCTACACCATCGTCACCTACATACGCATTAAAAATGGGCATTTATACAGAATGGAAAGCTTTACAGTTCAATTACATGAAACATTATTGAAAAGTATAGTGAGAAAAACTGTTTTTTGAGGGTCCTGAGGACGTGCAAAGGCACTAGGGGGCTGCTCTACAGTGGGGCACGTTCAGGTCTCACAAGGCTTCAACCAGTATAGGGACAACTGCTCCATGTGAAAATCAGTCTGCTATCACACAGAAAGGGTGACCAGTACTGAATGCCAAGGGCGGCATCCCGGCACGAGAGACGTAGAAGCGACCCCCAACAATCATTTCGGCCTTGTTAGGCCTCGTCGTCACTATTGAAAAGCAGCAGAGCATGATGGCAGCAAAAAGTTTCCCCTAAGAAGTCACATAGCAACTGGCAGTTATCTCACAGATAGAGACTAGAATAAACTCAAGGAATGTTACCGTGAACCTTCTGTATTGCTCACAGAGACTAAAGTGACTATTCTACCCCTACTGATACAACACTGAGTTTAATTGATTTGATTTAAGTCTATCACAGTCCCCCACCCCACTGCCAAAAAAAAACAATGAATAAATTAGTTTCATTCATACATATAAGATCACCATATTTTTTTTAAAAAAAGCGAGCCAGAAGAAAGCCCGAAAAAGCATATTTTTGGACCAATCCACTATAATGGAATGCAATACATCATTTGTATAGTAATATTTTGATCTATTGTGTTTGCAAGTGTATGTTAATGATTTATTACTGTTATGATATTGGCAATGATATGATGTCATGATTAACATACATTGCACCGGTTATAGTCATCATCATATTGATTATAGATCAGTACTGAGAACGCCTTTTTTAAAATCCATATGAGGGTTTAAATGAGGGTTTCAGTGTGAGTTTTTTCTGTTTCCCTGCCCAAAAAGCCATTTATCAAGAAATTTCAGCACTTGATATATTTTTGAACAGCGGCATACAAATAGTGGGAAGGAAAACGGAATTAAATCACTAACGCCAAAGTTTCCATTATTAACTTTAGGAGTGAGTGCCGCATTGAACCAGTGATTTAATGTGAATCAAAACCGAGCTGAAAAAATTAAATGTGCCGAACACAAGAATGGTCTAATTTCAGTCACAAATAAGGTCAAGTTAAGGAGATAGAGCTCAAGTAAATTGACCCTTTCGTTGGACCTCTATGCCTTCACTACCACTTCTTGTGCCTCAATGCCGGTGTTCTGCCCATCGAGCGAACTTGCCATAATGGCAAATCCGCGTCACTTCCGGTGCACCTACGTCACCAAAAGTGACGAAAATCAGCTGTGTACAGCATCCGGAGGTAGGACTCTTGAAACGGGCCGTCCCAGCACTTCTCCTCCCCCTTATCATACACGCTGGGAGAGAGGGAGTCTTTTAAATGACACCTCAACCAGCCCGCTGTGAAGCTCACGGACGGAGATCCAGGGCTCCTGCAATGCAAGGTTCCCCCAGGGGAGAAAGCAGCAATCCCCTCCCATAGTCTGTGACCCTCGATGCGGGGAGAAGTGGTGAGACAGGGGGCTGATTCACTCCCTTCCTGTTTCAGCGGGCGGGGGCTGGCTGGGGGAGACGCCAGGACGGTTGTTTCCTTCTCCCTCTCTCCTAGCGTGTATGATGGGGGGGGGGGAGAGCTGCTGGGACGGGCCGTTTCAAGAGTCCTACCTCCGGATGCTGTACGCAGCTGATTTTCGTCACTTTTGGTGACGTAGGTGCACCGGAAGTGACGCAGGTTCGCCATTGTGGCAAGTTCGCTCGAAGGGCAGAACACCACCTTCCTTATTCATCATTTTACCTCTGCCCTATTCTCATGCCCATAGTCCCTCTTGCTGTTTATGTCACCCACAATGTGTCTGTTTCCTATTGTGTCTTAACCCCACAATTTTGAACCGCAGTGTTTCTCTGCCCAATCTCATAAACTAAACTGTTGTTGGCATTTCCTGCTGATATAGTTAACCTTTCTTTGAGCCTAGTTAGAAACAACGACCTGGTGCAGCTACATCAACCCATATGTCCATGGATCACCACCTTTAACAGGCTTACATTTTAGAAATGCTGGCCATGTATTGTGGTATAATGTCATAATTTCTGCCTGTAACCAAAACTCCCTCTACCTTTGTGCTCACACTCTCCTTGGCACCCTTGCCCACACTATACATGCCCTCTGTGCCTGTTGGAGAAGTGTGGATGCTGGCCTCCAGCCAAGTGATCATGGATCAATGTGGCAAAGCTAGTTCTCAAGGACAATGGGCATAAGTGAGCACCTAAACGGTTAATGAATTAAATGTCTTTATCTTGAAACTGTATTTTAGGAGTTTGTTTGTCTTCGTGATACAATGTAAACTTATTGTTCTAGCTATCTATTTGTCCTTAGATTGATCTGATGCTGTGTGTTTGCTAATTTCATTTACTGTGTACTACCGGCTGGGTAGAGTAGAGGTAACATCACTACTCTGTGTGGAGAGAGCCTGTGGAGACATGGGTTCGATCCTGACAAGCACCTCTCCAGTAAGTGTCCTTGTGCAAGACACCTAACAGTACATACTCGTCACCCAGGACATACTTGAAAACGAGAGAAATCTCAATGTATCCTTCCTGGTAAAATCCTTTCTAAAAAAAAAAAAAAAAAATTAGGAGCAGTATTACAAAGCTGGTGCTAACTTAACCAGAGCTGTTGAAAACTTACCAGAGCCATTATAGTCTATGGAGCTGTTAAGTTTACAACAGCTCTGGTTAAGTTAGCACCAGCTTTGTAATACTGCCCTAGGTTTCTGAATCTTCTGAAGGAATTCAACTCCCCCTCATGTAGACAATGTATTCTGTTGATTATTTAATGTTACCTCCCCTCAATGTTTCTCATATAACTGCTCCCATTTCCAATAAAACATTTTCATTCCCCTGCATTAAGTTGTGTCTGATGTTTGGGAGAGATGCATAGAAAGATACAGCAGTCCTTCAAGTTCTGGATGAGGGTTGTGAGAAGGAAAGCTGCTGTGAATCAGCTTGGCTGAGGAGAATGGACAGACACTGTAACAGGTTCAGATCTAGTCCACAAGCCAGGGACCAGTAAACCCCAGGAACTGTTACAATCTGGTGGCAGCGATGGGATTTCCCTTCTCGAAACTGCAGCAGAGATACACCATGGACTAAGAACAGAAAGCAAGGGATTGGCGGGACACCATACAAAATTGGAGAGCGACTTCACTAGGAGAGTGAGAGAATGTCTGGAAAGGTATGGTCCGAATCCCAGCAATGATATTATCCCAGAGGGCATGTATAGTGTGGGCAATGGTGTCAAGGAGGGTGAGGGCACACAGGTAGAGGGAGCTTCAGTTACACTGCCTTATAGTGAAGACGTAATAAAACTGTCCAAAACCTTTTTTTCCACCCTATTAACAAGTGTTCAGCTTTACACATGAATCTTTTTCTCTCTTTACACAGGTAGCTATTCGGAAAAAGGTTCTTTAAAATATTTTCTAAGAAATTGTACAATGAATGCTTAATGCACAAAGCTGAGAAAAACGGATGTGCAGATAGACTAGTGTTTCGATTATATAGTTGCATTTGTTTTGCCATATAAAATAAACAGTTTTATACTAAAAAAGAGTTAATGTCAAGGTTCTGAAAAATGGCAATGAGGGAAATAAATGTAATTTAACATTTTGTAATTCATTTTTTTATGGAGTATGTGTACAGTAAAAAAATGTGCAGGGCCAGGTTTTTGCAATCATTCTTAGTGTCTCTATGGGAAAGCAAGTGTAAATGGATATTGATAAAACGCTTTAATATTACTGTATATAATGGCAATGCTAGTTATTCTATACAAAAGCATGATATTTTTCATTCTAGCCTCCTATATGAGTTTTTAGGCAGTTTCTATAAATAGCTATATTTACAAAAGATATACTGTATAAAACAAATGTATTAAAGGAAATGTGTGTAAATGTTTATTTCATAGACTGTTCATTTGGGCAATGTATGAAAGATAATGCACCAGGGAAAAAATACTCACAAGTTGATGGTACCCCTAGATTTTATTGGACAAGAGGGCTTTTGAGCAAATTCTTTATCTTCTTGTGCTTGTACACCTTTAGTTATTCTATTTGATAAAATTAATGTTCAGTACTACCTGCGGGGGAAGGTGATGCAGTACCAACAAAATAATGAGCATTGTATTAATAAAACCAGCGATAGACAAGATCAAGTGAGAACTTGGCCAGGGGCAGAAAGATGGTGTGGCTATAATGGGGATAGGACACAATTCATTACAAGTCGAGGGGATCAGCCCTCTTGCACGCAGACACGGTCAAACCACAAAACACTGTATTTTGACATTGCATGAAATGGTTGCTAATTTGGGGAACAGCCATAAAAACGCAGTCCATAAGTTAATGGTGTCAAGAACAAAGTTCGTAAGTCTGTCCATCTCCATCATAGTATGCTTTGCAGCTATGAAGTTCTTAAAATGTGGTAAAGTGTCACATTTCCTCTGGTTCCTGCTGTGCCTCCTGGTGGTGAGAGGGATCCTGGCCAGATCTTCCCTGTCTGGGTCTGGCTATTCTGCCTTGTGCCGCTCCTGGGTTTTGCTGTGCTGTTCAGGTTTGGGATCACATGTCCTAATTGCCCAGACCTGTTCCCTATTTAAACACCAGCAGCACAGATGCTCATTGCTCTGGCATGAGTTCTAGTTTTGACACCTGTTCCTGTGAGTGCTGGTTCCTGTAACACTGTATTCCTGTACATGTATTCTGGTATTCTCTGGATTATTGATCCTCGGCTTTTCTTGACTCCTCTGTCTGCTCCCTGTAATCTGTATATTACTGATCTGTTGCCAACTTCTGCTAGTCTGATGTTCCTTCCTGGTTCTGTATCCTTTTGCTCCAGTCCTGACCATTCTAGCCTTGTTTATGTTATGTGTATTTATCCAGTACAATTAGTTATTATTGCATATAGGCCAGTACAGGGACCTCTCCTCAGTTTAGGATCTCCTGTCTATCTGTCTAGTTTAACCCTCGCCCTTCCTGCTCTGTCTCTGTTCATTCTTTGTGAGGCTTCCATAGATAGAAGACCATTTGAAGGATCTTCCCCAGTATAGGGAAATCCTTTAGATTTCTTCTATGCCCTCCTGCCCCTCGTGGTACAGTCTTGTTATTTTTAGGTCTGGAATCTGTATTTTCTATGTCTGCTGTATCTGCCTATGCAGCCAGCAGCTAACCTGCCTCAAGGGCTAATTCCCTCCATGAACCGAGGCCCCACGATGGCCCAAGCCAATGGTCAGCGTGACAAAATGGTAGAGTATTCCAAAAGGAAACTTGCTGGGGATGTAAAGTAAAAGCAAATCTGGAAATCAACTCTGAGCTGTATGAAAAGCATCAAGCATCGATCGATCATCAAGCACACCAGGCAAATGTCTGTGGACTGTAATGGCTGTGGTCCTGGTGGCATGGCAGAGCTTCTACACCCACCTGCGGGCACAAACCCATGTACTAGGAGCATGGAGCCTGTCAATAGAGCTCCACCCCTTCACCCTCTTGTCCAAACTGCCTTCGAAGGTCAGATTTCACACCAGTCAATCAATGGTTTAGAAAGAAGTACTACTCCTTACGGGAAATTATTAAAGACTCATTCCTCAAAAGACTGAAAGAGATTATACAGTGATTGCATAAGGACATAACTATCAAACATATATATAGGCATTGAAGGGATTTCACCCTTGATTCCCTTCCCCTACACAGTTAAAACATCCAAAAGCCTTTCTGTATCTAAATAATAAAACTCATGTTTTACGCAAGATAACTGTAGTTTAGGAATGCGGCTCACGGCTGTATCAATGTAAAAGGTCGCGTGTCCTTGCACACTATGTCCTAGTATCCTTACACGCCAAGGCAGTAATCAGCTTAAACCATAACATATAGAAAGGATTGTGGTCACTGTGTCTGCACAGCTAAATTCGCCGAATCTATGATACGTCCTTTAGATAGCTTGTTTCAAAATGTGCATTTCTCAGAATTTCTGCAAGCGCTTACGTATGAAAGTAACCAACAATAATTTGTTTATGCCGCATGAGATATGTTACCTCCGCCTCAGTGTGTCACGACTGATTAACGTGGTATTTTGTATATGTTGCAAGATGTATGACGTATATTGCTTTTCCACTTGCGTAAGTGGTTTTTACAATATAAGGCTAGCGTCTTGAAATATTAAAGTCAGAGAGATTCTGCCAACCGAGCATCGGTTATCTGTCTGTGTTCTTTCTGGTCCAATCTCTCTCCCAGCGCTGGACGAGTGTTTCCTCTACCGAGTGTCCATCCCACCAAAGGGTCAAGTGACCAGTTAACCCCTTCAGGCATCTAGGTCCACATGAACTGTCCAACCCAGAGAGAATAACTATCATTGCTAAAGGTTTAAATGTCTGAGTATATCTAAATTGTCCTTTTACCCTAACGTGACTAAAGGTGTTGTTCCTTAAGTGGCGACTTTGCCACCGAATTGCACCGAGGTTTCAATGTAAATAAATATAATTTTTCTTTTTTAAAAAAAAAATTTATTCTTTTCATTTTCTGCAAAGTCTTTTTATTTATTTATTTTTAACACCTTTTCCTTTATTTTTGTTTCCCATTCTTTTAAAAAGGCAGGTTTTTTTTTATTCTGTAACAGGCCTTTTTATTATTTTTTTACAGGACCTTTTTTATTATTTAGACACAATTGGATGCATTTTTATTGGTTTAAGCACCTATTAGGAGTCTTACGTTTAAATAGTTTTTCCAGTTTGGTGGATTTCACCAAGGCTAGTTCGCTGCTCTTCAGCAACGTTGTCCAACTTTAGTGGGGCTTCGGCAACTCCATCTTTGGCACAGTACGATGACCCTATGATGAATAGTGAATTCATTGTAGTTTTGGTGAAATGGAATTGCCGAACTGCACTGAAGTGCAAAGCACTGAAATTTTTGGTGCTTTGCGAATAACCTCTTAAAAGTTTTATTTTGAAACCGGAGCTTTATAACCATGGTTGTTTGAAATGGAAATATCTTGTCATAATCTTTATTTGATAAGAGTCTCACCCGTGGTTAGAAAATCCACATTTAAGTGAGGTCTGGAGATTGCAAAGGTATTTATATTAGACTAGACCAGACTTTTCTGTGTAATCCTTTTTACTGCCACAATCTGCCAATATTGTATACAAACACCTGTTTGTTTAGTTTCCATTTAATATCTTTGCTTATTTTCTGTAAAGGTTAGTACATTGATATTATCAAGCTAAAGCATCAGCCAACCACTATCTACAAAATAAACAGTATTATGGCTGGATCTCAGGCTAAATTGTAAACACATTTCATATTTTTAGGCTTAGATTGTTCCATTGTATTTCTTTTGTAAGAGTTGTAAAGTACAAGATAAGAAGTGCCCTTGGAATGCTAATAAAAAACAGCCTGTAGATATGTAGAACAAAGCCTTATCTTTGCAACGTTTTATAGCAGTCTAGCATATTTTAATATAACATACATTTGGCTGAGCATTATTAGAGTTGTAGTCCAAGATGAACTGAAGTATCTCCGTTACTCAGCAACAATTTGTAGATAACACGGTTGCATTACCTATCTCCTGGGTTTCCCTATGTGACACTGCTTGTGACCAATTTCCCACAGGTAACATGACTTTCACCGCTTGCGATATATCGGGAGCCACATTGACATGAATCGCTCTATTTTGTTTAGTGCTATGGTCTTTCGGGCCCACGTCATACAAGTTGAACGGTGTCTACACCTGTTCGATCCATGTGGACATCTTGGTGCTCAGGAATAATGCCAACCTATGGGCATCATTCACAAACTGTATCAACATAGTGCAGTCGACCATTGCCTGACATGTCCTCGGCACCTGCAGGACTTCAGGGGGGGTCTGGGCACCCGGCAGCATCGCTGGCTGGCCAGTTGCCTGGAGTTCCGGCCGTTCGTGCGCCTGGAGGGGCAGGGCACAGCATGATGACGCAGAGCCGCCGGCCTTAAATGCAGGGCACGCGAGTTGACTCATTGCCCTGATGTGTAGTTAGTTCCCGCATCGCCTGATGTATTCGTTTTCTCGATTCACTCGTTCTTTGATTCATTGCTCTGTTACCGACCCGGATGGTATGAGGACCCTGATTATTGTTGACTCGGACTGCCTTTCTGACCATTCTCTTTCTGACCAAGTCTGTATGTATGTAGACTCAGAGTGCATGCTGAGCTTACCCCACACTGACTCAGAGTGTATATCAAGCCTGCATAATGCTGATTCAGAGTGTATTTCAATCCTGCATAACGCTGACTCAGATAATCCATTGATCTGTCCTGTTGCCAACTCGGGGTGTATGAGAACCTTGTTTGTTGCCAAACCAGCCTGTATGAAAACTCTCTCTGTTGCCAACGCGGAACGTTTACATGACCACGGTGATGTTAACCCCTGGTGTATGAATACACTGCTAAAGCCATTTCCAGACTGTTTCCCACTTGTCGGTAAAGTTAATCCTTTGTGGCTCAATATATATTTGGTCTCGAAACCTACTGTTACTAGGTACTAGGTTACTACTGTCCTGTTCCCCATTATCCTCAATCTTTGCCTGTAATCTGATTACATTCATCTTTTCCATTGTATCTATTTTTTGCCCAGCCAAAACAAGGCTTTAGGGTTCTCTGTTTAGTGGTTTTTCACCTTGACTTATTAACCTTTATTTATATTAGGGATGTGCACAGGGGTCAATTCCTGGGGAAAAAAGTGAGGGAACTCACCCAAGATTTCCTCCACTATCCCCACCCCCGCGAAAAAAAAGTGTGTTTGTATATATATATATATATATATATATATATATATATATATATATTTATTTATATTTATATTTATATATTAGTGGTGGAGGGCAAAAAATGAGATAAAAAGCCTCCACGCAATAATTAATAAAGTTTATTATTTCAGAAGCCATTTGCACATCACAGCAATTCGAAGAACTGTATCCCAGAGCTCCTGTGTTACATTCCCGTATGCAACACAGATGTCATTTGCATGTCTTACCCAGAGTTCCTTGCTGCATATGTGGAATGTAGCACAGGAACTCTGTGATGCCAGTCTTTGAATTGCTGTGATGTGCAAATGGCCTCTGCAATAATAAATATATATATATATATATTATATATACACACGCATATGTATACACACACACTTATACAATACATTTTCGGTGTTTCAGTCAAACAGGTTAAACATGGGAATCCCATAGGATTCAATATATAAATGTAATATCTTTTTTTTTTTTCTTAAAAACTTTTATTGAACATCTTTTTGTATTTATATGACGAAAGCTTTGTTTCCCAATTTATTAAAGAGCCGTATTATTTTTTTATAGGACTTTTGCTCTTTGAATTAGATGAGGGACATCTAAAAGGTCAATGTAAGAGGAAAGAAGACCTCTTCACTCAACATTAGTGTTTGCCTATCCCCTACGCACTCCTATGCGTGGGTCCAAAGAGAAAATGCTGCTGGCCCCCCTCAAACTAGTCACATCAAAACACAGCAATGTGCAGTGTGTATGAATGTATCAGAGCTCCACAGTCATGAGCGGTCTGCATGAGGGTGACACAGAGCTCCACAGTCATGCGCGGTCTGTATGTGGGTGTCACAGAGCTCCACAGTCAGGCTCGGTGTGTGTGAGGGTGTCACAGAGCTCCACAGTCATGCACGGTGTGTGTGAGGGGACACAGAGCTCCACAGTCATGCCTGGTCTGTATGAGGGGACACAGAGCTCCACAGTCATGCCTGTTCTGTATGAGGGGACACAGAGCTCCACAGTCATGCCTGGTGTGTGTGAGGGGACACAGAGCTCCACAGTCATGCCTGGTCTGTATGAGGGGACACAGAGCTCCACAGTCATGCCTGGTCTGTATGAAGGGACACAGAGCTCCACAGTCATGCCTGGTGTGTATGAGGGTGTCACAGAGCTCCAGTCATGCCTGGTGTGTGTGAGGGGACACAGAGCTCCACAGTCATGCCTGGTCTGTATGAGGGGACACAGAGCTCCACAGTCATGCCTGTTCTGTATGAGGGGACACAGAGCTCCACAGTCATGCCTGGTGTGTGTGAGGGGACACAGAGCTCCACAGTCATGCCTGGTCTGTATGAGGGGACACAGAGCTCCACAGTCATGCCTGGTCTGTATGAAGGGACACAGAGCTCCACAGTCATGCCTGGTGTGTATGAGGGTGTCACAGAGCTCCAGTCATGCCTGGTGTGTGTGAGGGGACACAGAGCTCCACAGTCATGCCTGGTCTGTATGAAGGGACACAGAGCTTCACAGCAATTAAACTCCCTGTAATGTGATTAATACGTAAAGCTGGCAGCCTGGCTTACACTCCCCCTCCCCCCACTCCATTCAAACTTGGCAGACTGGTTACAGGTTTGACTTGTGGCAGGTGGATGTGAGGGAGACTGTCCTGGCTGCAGATTGTGGGACCCCCACAACCTCCATTACAATTTAACAGCAACCTGAGAGACAGGGAGGGAGGGAGGAGGCTGTGGGGGTCACTCGGTGAGGGAGGGTTTGTGGAGGGAAGGGGATTTTGCTGCAGGGCCTCCAGGAAGGGGTTAAGTGGAGGGAGGGGGCAATCCTCCATTATTCCAGATGCACACAGGAGCTGTGCCTGTCCTGCCTGATCTCTGTTGATCTCTCCAGCCGCTGCACATTAATAAAGGCTGCAGCTGTTCAGAGATCAGACAGGGTTCTGGTAGGGCTCTTACTTTTAGAGGTGTTGGATCATGCGGTGAGTGGCAGCACTCTGCTCCTCTTAGTCCAGTCAGAAAAAAAAACATACTACATACAATGATATTATTCCACCTCTCCTGCTTACCTTCTTTGCAGGAAGGGGGCCTAATCACTGCTGGTCCCTTGGGCACAGGGAAGGGGAGCATGGTTCCCCGCTGGTCTGGGTCGGATCACTGGTAGTCTGGGTGGGAGGGGCTGGTCTCCTCACGTGCTGGCCACCTGACAGGGAGTCCAGCGCGTGATGCATCATGAGAGTGCGTCGGACTCACTGTCAGAGGAAGCGGAAGCAGAGGAAGCGGAACTCCTCACACATGCGGCCGTGATTAACAGGAGGATGGCAATCGCCCCACAGGCGCTTCTCGGTCTATGGCTTAACGTGGGAACAGCGTTCCCACTGCGTTCCTGCTACAGGAGAAGTGCAGGAACGCCGTTCCCACGCGTTCCTGCTGTACTCGAGGCCTGGATATGCATGACTTTTTTGTTTTGTTTATGTTTTTCTTCATTTCGGATCATTTCGGACAGTTTTTCTTTAGTTTCGGATCGTTTCGATTCGGATCATTTCAGGTGATACGGATCAGTTGGTTTTTCGCTTTTTTTGAGTTATTTCATTTTTTATTGCTTATTTAAAAATGGGAAGTAGATTACTACCAATAGAATGAAAGTTTCTTTATTTTTTAGGATTTTTTTGGGTAAAATTTTAGGTTTTCTAACTTTTTTAAAGAAACAAGCTTTTTAACCCATAGGTTTCAATGCGGCATATGAATCCACACACTGCTGGGAAGTACCTCTCTGCAGTATAATTAACGTAGCATATGAATCCGCACACTGCAGTGCAGCACCTCTCTGCAGTATAATTAATGCAGCTTATGAATTCGCACACTGCCGGGCAGCGCCTCTCTGCAGTATAATTAACGTAGCATATGAATCCGCACACTGCCGGGCAGCGCCTCTCTGCATTATAATTAATGCAGCATATGAATCCACACACTGTTGGGAACTTCCCAGCATTGTGTGGATTCATATGCTGCATTAATTATAACTAAAAAAAAAATAATAACTAACTGATCAAAAAATGAATCGATCCGAATCAATGAATCGATCTGCAGAGAGGTGCTGCCCGGCAGTGTGTGGATTCACATGCTGCATTGAAACCTATGGGTTAAAAAACTTGTTTCTTTTAAAAAAAGTTAGGAAACCTAAAATTTCACCCAAAAATGCCTAAAAAAAATGCTAGAAGAATAAATAAAGAAACTTTCATTTTATTTGTAGTAATCTACTTCCCATTCTTAAATAAGCAATAAAAAACAAAATAACTAATAAAAAAGCGAATAACCAACTGATCCCAATCACCCAAAATGATCCGAAGCGATCTGAAATTTCGTATTGATCCGAAATTTTCAGATTGTCAATATTTCGTTTTCGGAAATGCTCCCGAAATACGAAAATGGTGAATTTCGTCTGAATTTCAATTCGGAACAAAACAAATTGCACATCTCTAATTTATATAGCGCCACAAATTCTGCAGCACATTATAAGATCAGTGTGCAAGGGGTTGATATATTAGAATACCACACATGGATGATATGGCCTGATTCAGGGAGACCATGTTCCCAAGAGAATTTACAATCTATGAGAAGTACAAGTATTTTGTGAGGTGAAGTAGGTTGTGAGGTCCATATCATTAGGTGTCGAGCCCAAGGACACTCGCTGGTGGCGTCTTCTGAGTGGGATCAAGTCGACTCTTCCATGCTTGTAGATCAGCGACTGGGTGCTTAAGTTGAAACCACTTTTCGTAAAGACGAGAGTTACTTCTCCACAGTTGTATTGAAGGAGATGTGCTGAATGGAATTTTACTTGCTTTCCCATGTTCGAAGACCAAAGATTTTACCACTGGACTCCACAGCCGATATTGGGCACTACTGCGTGCCCGGAGCTAAAACCAGGACATTAAGGGGAAAAACTATCAATCACTAATTTCCTCTTTGCGTCCCGGTTTCAGGAGAAGATTATGTGGCAGGCGCAGAGTCCAGCAGCCTGCCATATAGCGGCCGCTAGGCTCGCGGATGCTGGGGGCAGCACTAATGCGCCGTCCCCAGCATCTGCTCCATGGAAACCATAGGAATCATTTGCATTATAAGTAAAAGCACATAATACCACTGCATTAGAAAGGAGTGTAAAATAAGTTAATTTTGCATTTCATTTTTTATTCTTTTTTCTATTTTTACACATTAGCTGGTCATAATTGATGTTATCGGAAAACCCAGACTCTGACCTTTCCAATGACACCTCCCCAGACCTTGTGTGGTGGAAAAATCAGAGGCGCAGAGTTCCAGATGCCCCCGGTGCACCTCGATACAGTGCGGCTGGTTAGGTTTTCAATAAACCCATGGCTCATTTGATCTTTGCAATTTTCATGCCGGGGTTAAAGCTTCTGTGACTTGGTCATCTTGCAGTTTACACCTAGACTCTGGACTGCCAGAGCCAGAACTTATACTTATAATGGTGGGAATAATGTGGCTTCAATGTGAAACCGCTGATCTTCTTGAATATTGGGTTTTTCAAGCTCTCTCACTAATAGATCCACTATCCATCAATAGTGAATCTGACCCATTACTTGTGCCATTTTTTCATACTAGACTGAAAATGTTCCTGGAGATCCGCGAAGAGTCATAATAAGCATGGCAAGACTCAATAAAATTACTGATTATACCCATCCACACCAACTACTGCAAAAAGGCAGATAATTAACATACGTAGTGTGTTGCAGTAAATATAAAGATACATACACTGAATTTTTCCACACATGACAGGAATTACACAATGTAAGTGATAAATTATATATAGGGTATAGAGTGTCTTCTCTAAAAGCACCCTTTGGTCTGCACTACCTCTTTTGTAATATGTTTGGTGGCTGGTGTATCCTAGCAGCAAGTGATAACATTTTTTTAACTTATTAATGTATCAATAGCATTCCAATGGTATGGAACTAGAACAGAGAGTGTTTGGTTCCAGGGGACATTTAATGTATGTTGCCCTGCAATTAAGCAGGAAGTAGTTAATCAGGAAGTCAGACACATGGACACTGACTAGGAGCTAGAGCTGAAGTTTATAGAACTTGTTTATAAGATGTTTTGTTGATAAATTTACCATAGCACTGCAGCTGGAGTCTGAGAAGCTATTTCATAAGCAGCAACATTTATACAATCAAGACCTAATAAATTGTTTACATATTTCTTTGGAAAATGCTTTAAAGGGACACTATTACTATCATAAGCTGTAAGTATTACTTGTGCATTACAAAAAAACACACATTATAAAGCACATGCTACTGTTTTTATTTCTTTGTTTGAAGTAATTGCATGTAGAAAGGAAAAATAAAGTTAAGTTTTTTTTTATCTCGTGCTAATATTTTATTAAAAATAATCATAGAAAAAATCCACAAATGGGAAACAAGTTTCACTTAACAGCTGTGGTATAGGATGAAACAGTAGTAAAGAGTCAATGGGTGGTGGAGGGAATGTTTAGACAAGGCTGCGGGGATCTATTGTTCTGTCTATGCTACCTGAGGTAAGAGATGGCAGCTGATTGAGATCTGATAGTTTAATTAACCCCCTGGCATTGTCCTTTGCATACATCCCACACAATACAACAATTCAATGTTTTTGAACCCAGGACATACTTGAAAACGAGAGAAATCTCAATGTATCCTTCCTGGTAAAATCCTTTATAAATAAATAAATACATAGGAGTCTTTTTTTTACTCTAGATCTGACCTATTGACTCTATTCTATGCCCAATGCCACACAATAAGGAGCACGTGATGTAAGGATACAGAGGGAAGGGGCAGTTTACAGCACAAAATATCACACAATGGTTGCGCCCAGTGACACAGAGTAAAGTATTCTCTTACCTAAACACGAGAAAAACAAAGTACATGTAAGATATCAGCAACATAAAATAAAAAAATGAAGAATAAGTAATTTTTTTGTGGTAGTGTCCCTTTAACACATACCAGGGGAAGGCATCGGCCTTCAAATATGTGCTTTGCAAATGCAAAAAGTTAGCATTCTGTCTAATGGGCTTAGTAATAACCAGTCTTACACTAAACATTTAAAGCCTTTATATTACTTTGTATACAAATTAAACATTTATTACCTCCAGACTATACAAAACCACAGTCCGGTTTCACACTCTTTATGGAGAACCAAATATTACAAAAGTGAGGAGGGGACCTAAAAGGGATGAGAAGGACCAATTCATCCAGCAGTCAGCCACTCTGTGAACATCTATGATTCTTGCTCCTGGCAGAAATATCCATATCAGACATCAATGCACTGCGGGAGTTACAGTGTCTGGGGATTAGATGAATAAAGTACTTGGTAAATAATAATTAATGTCTCTTAGGTTTGGCAGGCAAAGGACATTACGGCATCCAAACATTGGCTGCAGTTCCCTAAAGAGTTTTATTGGATATCCTCGGATCCTTGATATTTAGCTATGCTACATTTAGCCAGTTGACTGCAAATACAATTGGTTTGTGCAACAAACATTTATCTTGGCTTCTATGACCAATGTTCACTCCAAGTTAGATTTTTTTTATCTCTTGTTGCATGCCAGAACAAGATCACAGAAAAAACCCAGCAGTCGTACTTATCAAGACAATTTTTTTGCTCATATAAATTGTGTTTTTCTCTAGTTCATTTATTCGAAACATCCAGTGTTTACAGAAAGCTTTGCAGTGTGTTATTTTGACATCACGATTGGCTTCAGTATAAAAAAATGCAAAATGTTTGAGGAAGACCTTTGAACCCGTCAAAAAAATGAACTCCGACAACCAAACCGGAAAATGAATAAAAACAAACTGGATGGAAATCTGAAGTGTAGCCTGACACATGTCACGTTTGTTTTGTAAAAGTGTATTTTAAACCCCAAAAGTTATGACTTGATATATATTGTGTTCTTTTTCTTTTTTTTTTTCTTCTTCAGTTTTCACTCTGACAATCCAACGATGAGCTAGAGTCCAAGCGTTGTGTAAACTAAGACAGATCTAGTAAACCTAGCAACTCCATACACATTAATCGTTTTACTACGAAAACCATTCATACATGATTTGCATTAAAAACAAATAATTTGCATGTAAAATGATATCTTCATAGCTTTTAAATTCAAGATTAAGATTTTCTTTCGGGAGAAACAAAATTGTTGGAATGGAATATTCTGAACTCTCGATGGCGTCCCTTAATTTGAGCAATGTCAATAGTAGAAATGGCCTTTGTGGCTAATCCAATGGCTTTTGCTGCTAAATGTGATAAAAGAATATGCAAACAAGCTGTAAAGTAGCTACAGGAAATAGCTCCACTCACTGTATAACAAAGCTCAAAAACATTCATGCTGTATTACAATGGGCAGGGGAAGGCAGGATCCAGGGAGAGCTCAGGGGCTACTACTGTACATGGATAGTGGTCAGGGGGGTTATCATATTTGAAACTCCCTGTACAGTACAGATACAAGCTATTACTGTAATTTCCATACACAGGCATTATGCCACATACAGATATTATTTTTATATTCTATTGGTATTTTTGGAAGCTGCATTGCTAATAATCTCATTATGAGCACTACAAATCCCCATAAGCAGGAGATCTGACCCCTTTTATTGCCTAGCTAATAATGCATATCCCATTTGAAATTGTTAAAGATAGTGGACACCAACCAGAATTTACATCCCAAATAAATGAACAAATTAGCATTATTTACATTTTTAACCATCTCAAAATAACAATATTCGTGCACATTTGCTACTTTTATTAAAGCGACAGCTATGCTTCCCAAGTGTTAAAGGTTATGATAATATTCTTTTCAACAAACAGCACTTGTTAGTGAAAGGGTTAATGGCTATAGTATGTGAACAGGAGCTCTAGTTATATTTACACCATACACAGAATCTAGCCCTACTACTTGAATTAAGTCAACTAACAGGGTTATTCAGAGAGCACCAAAATGTCGGTGACATTTCGGTGCTCTCTGATTCGCCGCACTTTGGAGAATCCGATTCGTTGACCCTGCGCTGATTTCAGCATTCACCGCAGGGTCCCGAAGGTGCAGCGAATTGGCCCCCGAATGCCGCCGCCAACCTGCTGCAAACTTGCCGGCCGCTAACCCATCGGACAGCTGCCAAAAACTTGCGGTCAGCCGATAAACAGCACTGACCAGCCGCAAAAAAAAAGCGGAAAAGCCACCGGATGGGTAAAAAAAAAAAAAACACAAAACGATTGAAAATGTCAAATTTGAAGCGCTGTTTGCAAAAAAAACTACAGGACGAAAATTTCTGGAATTAACATATAAGGTCCTATGAATGATAATAAAAAGGTCCGCTAAAGAAAAAAGAATAAAAAAACGCTATTTAAATTTTTTTTTTAATTGCCGCAAAAATTGTGAAAAATGCCTAAAACATCCTAAAAAATAAATAAAGAGACTTTTTTTGCTGCAGATTAAAAGAATAAATGGTTTTAGGTATTGAATAAAAATGGGAATATTTTTAACATCGAAACCTATGGGATTTGCCAGACTAAACCTGCCGAATGAAACCACCAAACATCAGGGCATTTCGGCAACTTTTCACTGCTGTTTGGTGTTCTGTGATTAGATTAGCCATTGCTTCTCTATGGGGATTTCACTGCCATCGAAACAGGCACCGTACTTGCAGGCAATTTGCCAAAATTTGGCGAACTGCCTGCTTTCTGAATAGCCGAATGACCCCGAAATGTCACCGTATGGGGAAATTCACTGTTCGTGCAATTTCAGAGCCAGATCGGCTGTCTCTGAATAACCCCTTAAGTGTGTCCATGGTTCATCTCTTGCATAAAAACAAGTGCAAAAGTGTCACAAGATGCCTCCCCAATAAATTCCATATGGGAGCATCTGTGGGTTACTTCTTCTGAGTCTTCGAAAGAGAATTATTATTATTATTATTATTATTTTATAAAGCGCCAGCATATTCCGCAGCGCTGTACAATAAGCACAGTACAGACAGGGTTACAATACATTGAACAACATTTGACAAACAGTACAGGAGGAGATGAGGGCCCTATTCCCGTAGGAACTCACAATCTAGGAGGGTTGGGGTTGGAAACAGGAGGAGAGGACTGTAAGGTGAGAGTGATTGATGGTTGCGTCAGTGAGTTGGGTGGTAGGCTTCCCTAAATAGGAATGTTTTCAGGGAGCGTTTGAAGGAAGAGAAGTTAGGGGAAAGTCTGACAGCACGAGGGAGAGCGTTCCAGAGAATGGGGGCTGCACGTGAGAAGTCCTGCAGTCTATCATGGGAAGAGGTGATGCGGGGAGAAGCTAGGCGCAGGTCACTGTTTGACCTTAGGGAGCGGGCTGGGGTGTATTTGGTGATTAGTGAGGACAGGTAATGGGGCGCTGAGTTAGTGAGGGTTTTGTAGGTAAGGATAAGGATTTTGAACTTAATAGCCAGTTGACAATCCGGGCTGAACTCAGGCTAAATATTTTGAGAGGAGTCCTAAACAGAGTCCATGCTTTCTTCTGTCCATTATTTCAAATACATGAACCTATTTTTTTTCTTACAGGTAAATAAACATCCATTCATTATTAAACTTGTATATTCGGCATATTTTCCTAGAGGGGGAGTCTTGCTGAGTGAACCACTAAAGTCCATTGGTCAGCATTTGGTGAAAATGAAGTTTTCTACATGACCTGCTGACCTATACTTGATATTCTTGACCCAAGAATATAAACGTAGGTTTGTTGCTCATATGAACTATGTTTATTGGGATTCAAACATTTTACCGGAAAAAAATATTAGCTAGTCTTTAGCATTTCATAAATCCTGAACATGTAGGTGATTTTATAGTGAAACCAATTCTTTTTCTTGACATTTCTACACAGAACCTTACGATCTAATAGCTTTCATTTCATTCTCTATGTGCTCTTATCTGAGAGGAGAAAATAAACCACTCACCGTCCCAGACAAAAAACGAAAGCTGATGAGAAGCAGGATCTGCGCGACCAGGATGGCAAAGGATAAGTTGGCATGAATGTGATATCGTTGATTTCGTATTGTGCTCACAGAGCTGTAGAAAGAGAAAAAATGACTCAATACTCAATATACACAGTGAAAGGCTCACCAACCAGGATCTGTAGAAAACTGACAGGCGTAATGTGAGGGCATTGTAACACTACTCCCATTATGGTTGTTTTGATCTAACATATAACAGAGCCTTGGCAATTTTTCACAATTCTAGGCTTCATTTATACATACTTTGTGTCAAAAATACATTGAACAGAAAAGTAAGTATCAGTAGTAAACCTTATTCCAGGTGCATCCTTGAAAAACATAAGATTAAAATATGAATAGGAATATGAACTCATAGATGTTCTTACGTGTCATTTGAAAAATTTAGTTTATATTTTGACGTGCCCATGTGGCCTCCATTATGTTGGGAGGACTGTTAGACCGTGTTACAAGAGGATAAGGGAACATCTTAATAATATTACTAAGGGGTTTGAAAAACATTCAGTGCCTGTACATTATAGAGAAAGACATGGATGTACATCGAATGGAACAAATTTTATTGCTATAAAAAAAAGTGTATAAGAATTGGCGGCGTGAAGATTACATGCGTAAAATTAACCAAGAGAAAATGCGGTGGATTTTGAGATTAAACACTTTAATTCCACATGGACTCAATTCAGATTTTGAATTGTGTCATTTTTTATAGAGGATCATACCTAATTTTCTTTATAATCCCCCCCCCCCACACACACTTATGCTTTTGGACATTTTCATTCGGACACTCTTCAGGATTGGTAGCAATACATATGGTAGCTCAGCTGACTAGTTAGTGATCTTTGGATTGGGTCTTTCTGGTAGATTTTTAGTTCTCCTTTTGCTTCATATATTTTTTCATTTCTTTTAGTCACCGGTTTTTTATCTTTCCATTTCGCTGTTTTTTTATGTATAGGATCCCATAGTGATACCCAGATAGGCACTACGCTCTCCACACAATTTGCGTTACTTATGGGACCCAGCATGTATATGTGTATGTTTGTAGGGATGTGGTGGCCATGACTACATTGATCTTGTTGTGTGGGAGGGACTTGGGGTTTTCACATGAGCCTCCAGTCCTGCCCCTCTGCCTGCGATGTGTGAGTATAGATGGCACGCATAGCGATCGCGAAACTGGAAGTGACATCACACCGGTGAAGTGCTATCGCGCATGTGTGGCACCTAACTGGAAATGGCCCGGTGGCCATGTTTGTAGTCCGGAAGCGATGCCAGAATTATGAGGAACCACTGATTACACACCTGAATCGGTTTTTACTTTGATTAAGTGCATGTAAAGGGTATAAAATGAGGCCTTGTCCACAGTATGATTTGAACACCGATTGAGGAAGCCACAGTAAAGGTGAAATGCGTTTCGGTGACTATATTACTCTGGATTTGTTTTAATAAATGTTTTGTTTTTATCTACATCATCCCTGCTTGTTATGGTTTTTGTGGAGAGGTTTTAACCATGGTACACTAAAGCCTCCAGGCATGTAAAGGTAGAGCCCCTGACTTGTGGCTCAGTACTGTGTGAGTAGTGGTGGAGGGCTTATTTGGTGTATATCATCTGTCCTTGTTGTCTACACTATTCTTTGCCTATTTACTGTAACGGTTAGCCCCTGCTTGGGCCATTGTGGTGGCTTGGAACATGGGGTGAAGCCCTTAAGGCAGGTGAGTTACTGACTGGACACAAGGACAGACTAATTTCTCCAAAACCAAGGAGCACCAAAAAACAGAACTGAATTGCCACTAAGCTCCAAAGGTTTCAAGACCGACAGACCACTTAGGACACGCTCAGAAACACAATGATTCACCTGACAATCCGTGAATTGAGCAGGCTGCAGAGCAGTCAACAAAACAGACAGACTTGGCGATACGGGAACTGGGCTCCACATTAGGGCTTAGCAGGAACCAGACAGAAATTTATAACAGGAGGGCCAGGGAGAAAACTAAAGGGATCCCTATGCCGGGCAATAATCCCTATCTAGAAAACCCTCACAAAGCTATAACAGATCAAGATGGACAAGAAGGGCAAGGGTTTAACAAGACAGACAAAACAACCTGCGCTGAGGAGGTCCTTTTAATGGCCTCGGAGACTATACTAAACTAAGACAAACAAAATACATGAAACATGAAACATAAGAATGGTCGTTCAGGCAAGGTTGGCAACAGATCAGCATACAGAGTACCAGGAGTAAGCAGAAAAGGATCGTCAGGAAACACAGCCGAGGTCAAAACCAGAATACCATGAGGCAGAAATGCTTTGCAGCAACACAGGGAACACGAACTAGACAGAACCACCACGAGACTCCACAAACCGTCAGTGAGGCTCTGTGCTGCTGGGATATTTATAGGGAGTGGGTCTGTGTGATTGGGCCATGTGATCCCAGACCAGGAGATCACATCAGAACCCCAGAACAGCCCCAAACAGCACGGCCAAACACACCACACTGAAAAACAGTGGTGGGAAAAACAGACATGAAGGCCCTTCACAACCAGGGGGCGCAGCCAAAATCAGGGAAAATGTAACATTTACGTTTTTTACATATGTCCATGTGGGGTCCAATGAGGAAGAAAGTGGAGAAGACTCATGCAGAGTGGCTGATGGGTATACCCTTATAAATCCATACGTCTGTAGCTGTGAGCCTAGTCTAAGGCTCTAAAAAGTGTGAGTTGACATTGGCTTTGAGCGGTGTATGTACACATGCATATGCAACGATTACACTATGTGGTAATTTTTTTCTTCATTTTTTTGAGATACCGTGGAACAAATGAAAGAATGTTGAGAAACTCCAAGACAATGCGCTACGCCTTTTTGGAAAGTACTGTATGGATTTATTTTTTCGTCATATAGAGGGACGATTTTTTGGTGTTTAGCTGCACTGTAGAACTATTATTTTCCTTGTATATGCTGCCATCTGGTATATGATTGCGCCTGTATTGTATATTTTCTTGGTTTTAGGAGATTAAAATAAGTATATTTAATAATCAAATTAATAAGAAATAAAACTAAAATAAAAGAACACACAATATTTTTCAAGATGGGTGCCAGTAAAACGGTAACTTGTAACAAAATCATAGATCCTATCTATGCCATAAAATTAGCACATAAGGCATCTTATATTGTTTAGAAGCCATGGAACATTCAGAACGTGTAAGAAATCATTAAGGATATAAAGCATGTCCAGCAATTAGGAATGTTGAATTAGGAAGTCATAGGTCTGGTGTCCGGTGTATCTCTTGGGTTTTATTATAGGAAAACAGAAAAGCGTAGAAAATAAGGAAGTGCTTGCATCTGGAAAAGATTGTCATGAGGGTATGGCTTTAGGGCAAGACTTTGCCCTAATTTCTCATAACTCATGCCATAATTTTTCTTATTCAAAACATAATACATGAATGTAAATCTAATTCTGCTTTATTTAAAAAAACACACCCTCTTTTCAAAGCATCACAAGGTCTACAAAGGCGACTTTAAGACTTGTGTAATCGAAAGCTCTATTGGCTGCTGAAAGACTAGGGTCTGGATCACTTCTAAGCCATTAACCCCTTGCTGCTGGGCAGGTTTGCGCTGGGGCGTACTAGTATGCCCCGTTGGATGCCTGCTGCAGCAGTCCCCACCTCCGAACCGCCTATGCAGCTGACGAATGGTATTGGCTGCAGGGGGACGGCCTGAGTTCAAGCCATCCCGCGGTGGGCAATATATGCACCATGCACCAACTGGTAGGCGAGAGAGCAGAGGACATTGGGCTAGCAGGTCGTGCTATGCCACCTGCACCTTTAACCTCCCTGGCGGTCTAATTTTTTCAAAATTTTGTGTCTAAAAGCGTCTCACTTTTTTTTAAAAGGAAACATGTTTTTGTACAAAGTTAGCCTGTAATAATTAGGAATCACGCACTGAAATCTGTGAAATCAAGAGTCCTTACTGGTAAAATCCTTTATAAATAAATTAATTAATTAATTAAAAAAATAGTAAATACACTGAGTCCGATAAAGTTTGAAACACGACATAATAATTTATTATCCCAAAAATAATTATCCAAAATAATGCAAATAAATGATGTACAATAAAATACAACAAAAAACACTGAAATCTGTCTGAAGACCAGGGTGAGACGATGTATGGTCTATTTCTTATCCTGTACTGCCACCTAGTGGCCGTTCATAAACTTTGCCATTTGTATTCAGTGAGTATTATGAATGAAGTTTGCTGCTGGTCCAGCCCCCCTGCATCATGTGACTCGCAGGGAGCCCTCCAGGAAGCAGCTCGCCGCGATCACACTGCGGGGACAGCGAGGGAGCCAGGAGGAGGTGAGTATGTATCCAGCCCGAGTGTGGCTCGGGGTTACCGTTCGTGGTAGTGAAATTTAACCCCGAGTCACACTCGGGAATACCGCCAGGGAGGTTAAAGCATAGTACGCCCCACGGCGGGAAAGGGATACGATAACAGTTCAAGTCGTAAGACATAACAGCTGCGACGCAAGAAGTGGAAGACTGAAAATAAACATTCCCAATGTTCTTCTATGACTAACACATGACCAGACTCAAGGGAGTTCGGTAAGAGCTCCTGCAGCGAAGCCTGGGCTCCAGTTTGCAGTTGAAAAATATTGCGGCTTGATCTTCTGCTACAGCAGCTCAGCTGGAATAGAGCTGTTAATGGAGAGCCACAAAGGGAAATAGGCTTGCACAGCTTTTTCCCATTTGTACTGTGTTGTGATCTAGCCCCTGGTAGGCAATCTAGCACTAATGCATGAATACTGATTATTTATACATATCCTCATTATCTTAGAATTGCATTCTGAGATGTTTTTAAACAATGTGATTGTTCTTAGTGTCATTGTAAATAAAATGCGTTTATCCAAAACAAAATGAGTATTTCACTGCCACAATGCAACAACAAGTGTAAGCTGAATGATGTATACAAGAAATAACACATATGGAAGGAATATTTCATATATCCTTTCAGTTACTAAAATGAGGATGATATCTGTTCAGGAACTCTCATTACTGGTATCTTAGCCTAGTCTGAGCTTCCTTTACCAAGAATCGACTCTTCAGTAAAGACAAAAACTGAGCACCAAGAAGCCAGTGTTGATTCAAAATAAATAAGATTTCCGAGGATGTATGTTTTGCAATGAACTACCAGAAACAGTCATCCAAGATGCTAAAGGGATTTACTTGTACATGTTACATCTGACACTCTTCTAAAGCTTACAGCTACCTTTGCTTCCCATTGTTACCTGAAGGTTAAGATGATCTCTAGAGAATAATGTAGTCATGTCTGCAGAAAAGCAAAAAAGATTGTACAACATCTACAATTCCAAGCCATGACATAATATACTATATTATACATTATCTAGAGCAAATCAAAAAGTAATCCAAATCGGAATCATTGTCCAGCTTGGGTTAGGAGCAGATGGGTTATCAGCAGCTTTCAGGCCACACGTGGAGTATTAACTGTTACTGGGAACACATGGTTACAAACACTTCTAATCACTGCTGTATCCGTATAACACTGTCTGTCAATTTATCGTCTTCCATGTGCAGCCATTTGGACGCAATCAGTAAAAGCATACTCTACAGGACCTATAAAAACAAATGTGGTACCAGAACATGAAAAACTGCTTATATAATACAGAACATTTAATGTCAATCTGTTCCTTTTAGCAGTAAATGCACAACACATCCAATCCCTTTACTGTAAAACAAAACAAAGTAGCTACCTTTTCCAAAAGTGTTTTAGCGGCAGTAAGGGTGTGATTTACTGTTATTGGTAGCTGCCTTTATTCTCTGCGCATATCTTGAAACTGTAATAAGCTTGGGTGAACGGTCCTCTTTTTTTTTTTTTTTTATGTGCAATCATTTCCAGAGCCTCCGGTGAAAAACCAATGAAACTATCGAAAACTGGCAAGGGGTACTGTATGGTACAGATGGTATTCATAAACAATTCATCTAGACTTCCAAAAAGTCCAGTGGGTCAAAATCTTCTGCTAAACGTGTTAAATGTCCGTGGATTAATCTAAAATGCTGCGGGTTTTCGTGCCTCAATGGTTTCCATTTTTTTTCCCCCAGTCTGCACAATATACTGATTCAGTGAGATCTGCCTGCGTGGGGAATATTAAATCTCAGCGCTTCTTTCAGCTGTCTCGAAAGAACAATTCTCCGTCTGTCTCATTCTAGCGGGGAAAAAACACTGTATATAAATTGGAGGTTTAATGGTGATATGTGGCTTGTCATAAACTCTTTTAATGCATTGTCTACGTTGTGCGTCGTGATGCCACAGATCTTGAAACAGTTATTGCCGTGAAGAGATATGTAGGCTTTCCTGAGGTTAGACTATCTGTCCTAGGATCTGACTGCGAACTTTTCAGAGATGTTTTTTAAAGTGATAACGTGGTGCTTTGAACTTATATACATGGGAAGTGTTCTTTTAAGAATCAAACAGAGATAGATGATTGATTTATCCTTTGCGCATTGGGAATTCCTGAAAACCCTAAGGTTTTGCCCCTGTACAATGCATGATGACTTGTATTACTTAAATATATATATATATATATTAAAAAAAAACACCTCTACATTGCTCTTCTATCTTTTTAGTGTAACCCTTCCCATAACAAAATATGCCAATACTGTTCTTATATCTATATCTTATTCATCGGTGGAGAAAATCCATTAAAACCTAGCTGGGGCAGCCTTCTCACTGTACGTCAAAGCAATGGTACCCAGGACATACTTTAAATGAGAGAAATTTCAATGTATCCTTCCTGGTAAAAATACTTTGGTAATAAAACTATTGCATATTAGCAAGCTCAGTTGATTAGTTTACTAGACGTACATGCAGGGCCGGCCCGACCATGGAGCCCCTGTACTATTTTTTAAGCTGCGCCGGCATGTATTGGAGACCAGCACAGCGGGGCCACTCTGAGCCGAACATCCGGCCTCACTCCCTGTCTGGGCGCCGCCTGGCGGCATCACCAGACCGTTGCATGCCAGGAGGTGTAGTTCTAGAATGGATTACTGAATATTGCAGAGAACCAGTCTAAAACGACACCTCCCGGCATGCAATGCTCCTGTGATGCCACTAGGCAGCGCCTGGACAGTGAGTGAACACGGAGGTTCACAGATGGGGGAACAGCGCCTGTGAAGGCAGAGAAGCAGGAGCTGGGCTGCATGGAGGGAGACAGAACATGCTGGTAAGTACAAGTCTGTCTCTCTCACCCCCATCCATTCCTCTCACACTCATCTCCCCCCTCCTTCTTGCACTCCCATCTCTCTCTCCTCCCTCCTTCCTGGGTATGCTCTGCTGGGTATGTGAAACACTGGGCTGTGCTGGGTATGCGAAACACTGGGCTCTGCTGGGTATGCTCTGCTGCTGGTTATGTGAAACACTGGGCTGTGCTGGGTATGTGAAACACTGGGCTGTGCTGGGTATGTGAAACACTGGGCTCTGCTGGGTATGCTCTGCTGGTTATGTGAAACACTGGGCTGTGCTAGGTATGCTCTGCTGGTATGTGAAACACTGGGCTGTGCTAGGTATGCTCTGCTGGGTATGTGAAACACTGGGCTGTGCTAGGTATGCTCTGCTGGGTATGTGAAACACTGGGCTCTGCTGGGTATGCTCTGCTGGTTATGTGAAACACTGGGCTGTGCTGGGTATGCTCTGCTGGGTATGTGAAACACTAAGCTGTGCTGGGTATGCTCTGCTGGGTATGTGAAATACTGGGCTGTGCCGGGTATGCTCTGCTGGGTATGTGAAACACTGTGCTGGGTATGCTCTGCTGGGTATGTGAAATACTGGGCTGTGCTGGGTATGTGAAACACTGGGCTGTGCTAGGTATGCTCTGCTGGTATGTGAAACACTGGGCTGTGCTGGGTATGCTCTGCTGGGTATGTGAAACACTGGGCTCTGCTGGGTATGCAAAACACTGGGCTGTGCTGGGTATGCTCTGCTAGGTATTTGAAATACTGGGCTGTGCTGGGTATGTAAAACACTGGAGTCTGCGGGGTATGATATGCTGGTTATGTGAAACACTGGGCTGTGCTGGGTATGTGAAACACTGGGCTCTGCTTAGTATGTGAAACACTGGGCTGTGCTGGGTATCCTCTGCTGGGTATGTGAAACACTGGGCTGTGCTGGGTATGCTCTGCTGGGTTTTTGAAACACTGGGCTCTGCTGGGTATGTGAAACACTGGGCTGTGCTGGGTATGCTCTGCTGGGTATGTGAAACACTGGGCTGTGCTGGGTATGCTCTGCTGGGTATGTGAAACACTGGGCTCTGTTGGGTGTGTGACACTGGGCTCTGCTGGGTATTTCGAAATTCTGGGCTCTGCTGGGTATGTCAAATTCTGGGCTCTGCTGGGTATGTCAAATTCAGTGTGGCACACTGTGATACGCTTATACACACTGTGTGTTTTTTTGGGGGGGCAGCATTTTTCATCCTTCGCTCCAGGCAGCACAAAATCTCGAGCCGGCCCTGCATACATGGAATAACATATAGAGGGCATTGAGTAACTGTAGGCAAACTCTATGCTCATTTTTATGAAGAGAACGGGGGGGGGGGATCTGTCCCCTTCACCCCCCTCCCCAATTCCTATGCTCATGATCTTCCCGTCTATTTAACCCCTTAGTGACTGGGCGGTTTTATGCAAATCCGTTCTTTAGTGCCCACTGCTGTTTTTACGTTTCTGCACTGTTAGTGTTTAGGTCCAATTTTCCTCTTAATCCAGGAAGGATACATTGAGATTTCTCTCGTTTTCAAGTATGTCCTGGGTTAATACAAACCACTAGATAATACCAGTGTGGTTACATTAGCTCCAAAGGGGCATAGGATGTGTGTGAGAATACCATTAGGTTGTTTGAAAACTACTCCAGTCTCTGCTAGAGTTCTCGAAAATTGTATTTTTATTTAAAACAGACACTTATTTGCTTGAGCACAGAACTTAAAAGCTGACCTCCAAAGTCAATATGTAAAAATAATAAGGTCTCCAGGAGGCCATATCGCTACTCCCTTACATATTTCATACCTATTGAAAATAGCTTTGAGTCTGATAGCTGAACGACATTTGGGACTGGAGTCAGCAGATCATCACCTTCAAGGTAATGAGTTGCAACTGTCCTGCTACAATATCCAAGGAGTATTACATTGATTTAATCTAATTCACTATTTCTGAATATTTCACTAAGCACTAAATGCAAAGTCCCTTTCGATAATAACAAAAGTTAGAAAAATTCATGGCTGTGGCACATTACTTTTAGAGAACATACAATTTTTTTGCTAGATGTATTTATTATATTGTTCTACTATGTATCAGATGTTGAAAATCAGGCTATTTACTAAACATGTTGGATCCTATTCCATCAATGGTGGTAAAAGAAAAAAATATGTGCACCCCAAGATTTTACTTACGGTCTCCCTTTCAAAGTATACATAGAACAGGGCGCGTTAATTTATCAGTAGGAAAGCGCTATACTCAAGACACAAGTCCAGTTTGTACCAAGAGTGAAATAGCGATTTGAGTCTATAAAATAACTTTAAGACATTATGTATAACATTTTGAGATGTTCTCTTATTGCCAACCCATAAATACGGCCTGTATTTTATGGACACTATAGGGCAATTATAGGTTTTGGAATATATATTATTCGTGGACAGAGAGTGTAGCACATTAAATTCTATATACAGTATCTAACAGGAGTGAGTACACCCTCACATTTTTGTAAATATTTTATTATATCTTTTCATGTGACAACATTGAAGAAATTACACTTTGCTACAATGTAAAGTAGTGACTGTACAGCTTGTATAACAGTGTAAATTTTCTGTCCTCTCAAAATAACTCAACACATACAGGGTTATTCAAAGAGATCCGAATTGCTTGAGAAAGGTAACCGAACGCTGAAAATCGGTGTTCGGTTACCTTTCCTGGCCATTCGGCTATCCAGAGAGCAGACAATTCGCCAAATGTTGGCGAATTGCCTGCACATACGGCGCCTGTTCGGTCCCTGTTCGAGGGCAGTGAAATCCCCATGAAAAAGCACTGCTTCGGCTATTCAGAGAACACAAACCAGCAGTGAAAGGTTCCCCTAATGCTCTGCCATTCGGTGGTTTAATTCGGCAAGTTTATTCAGGAGAATCCCATAGGCTTCAATGTTAAAAATATTCCCGTTTTAATTCAATATCTAATAAACCGTTCATTATAAAATTCTGCAGCAAAAAGTCTCTTTATTTATAGATTTTTTAGGATACTTTAAGCATTTTTCTGATTTTTTTTTTTTTTTTTAAAAGTCCGATTTCTTTTTTTTTTTTTTCAGTTTACTTATTTTTTTTGTAACAGCCCTCTTTATTATCATTCCCTGGACCTCCTGTGAAAATTTCAGACATTTTCGCTCAGTAGTTTCTTTGCAAACAGCGTTTCTTTTTCCCAGATTCATACAAATGGTTTCTCTAATTTATTCACTGCCTCCTCTACGTCACAGCTGCTTCGGCTCTGTGTGATTCGGCTCTGTGTGATTCGGCTCCTGTTCGGCTCCTGTTCGGCTTTTTCGAAGGTTAATCCAGATGTTTTTGCTTGTTTTCAGCGTGCATTCGGTTAGTTTTCGTCAGGTTTTCGGCAGCTTTTCCCTGCAATTCGGGGACCCTGTGCTGTTTGCTGAATACACCGCAGGGTCACCGAAATGCAATCGGCAAAAGGAACCGAATTGAAGAGAACGAAAAGTCACCGAACGTGCGGTGACTTTTCGAATCTCTTTGGATAACCCTGATAGTCATTAATGTCTAAACCGCTGGCAACAAAAGTGAGTACACCCATAAGTGAAAATGTCCAAATTGGGAACAAAGTGTCAATATTTTGCTTGGCCACCATTATATTCCAGTACTGACTTAACCCTCTTGGGCATGGAGTTCACCAGAGCTTCATATGTTGCCATTGGATTCCTCTTCCACTCCTCCATGATGACATTCCGGAGCTGGTGGATGTTAGAGACCCTGCTGGAAAGGGGGGACTCTCCCCTTTCTAGCGGTGCAATTTGGTTTTTACTAGCTTGCATACTGTGCAGGCCTTCCATTTGAGGATGCCCCACAGATGCTAAATAGGGTTTAGGTCTGGAGACATGCGTGGCCAGTCTATCACCTTTACCCTCAGCATCTTTAGCAAGGCGGTGGTCATCTCAGAGGTGTGCTTGGGGTCGTTATGTTGGAATACTGCCCTGTGGCCCAGTCTCCGAAGGGAAGGGATCATGCTCTGCTTCAGTATGTCACAGCACATGTTGGCATTCATGGTTCCCTCAATGAACTGTAGCTCCCCAGTGCCGGCAGCACTCATGCAGTCCCAGAACATGACACTCCCACCACATGCTTGACTGTAGACAAGACACTCTTGTCTTTGTACTCCTCACCTGGTTGCCACCACACACGCTTGACACCATCTGAACCAAATAAGTTTATCTTGGTCTCATCGTACCACAGGACATGGTTCCAGTACTCCGTGTCCTTAGTATGTTTGTCTTCAGAAAACTGTTTGTGGGCTTTCTTGTGCATCATCTTTAGAAAATGCTTCCTTCTCGGAAGACTGCCATGCAGACCAATTTGATGCGGTGTCCGGCGTATGGTCTGAGCACTGACAGGCTGACCCCCTACCCCATCAACCTCTGCAGAAATGCTGGCAGCACTCATACGTTTATTTCCCAAATACAACCTCTGGATTTGACGCTGAGCACGTGCACTCAACTTCTTTGGTCGACCATGGCGAGGCCTGTTCTGAGTGGAACCAAGCCTGTTAAACCGCTGTATGGTCTTGGCCACCATGCTGCAGCTCAATTTCAGGGTCTTGGCAATCTTCGTATAGCCTAGGCCATCTTTCCGTAGAGCAACAATTCTTTACTTCAGATCCTCAGAGAGTTCTTTGCTATGAGGTGCCATGTTGAACTTCCAGTGAGCAGTATGAGAGAGTGAGAGAGTATTTAACATACAGTACCTGCTCCCCATTCACATCTGAGACCTTGTAACACTATCGAGTCACATGACTCCGGGGAGGGAAAATGGCTAATTGGGCCCAATTTGGATATTTTCACTTAGGGGCATTTTCATTTCTTCAGTGTTGTCACATGAAAAGATTTAATAATATATTTACAAAAATGTGAGGGGTGTACTCATTTCTGTGAGATATTGTATGTACACATATACTCATTCTTTTATATCTCTGGTCCCAATGATTGCTAGATTTATGTTTGGCTTTAACAGTTTGCTTGGTACTGCATTGAACATTCTTCTACCAAACCAGGATATATAGTCTATCTCACTAAAACAGCTCTAGAACATGTGATTCAAGCAAATGGAAAACTCCTCTGATCAGGAAATTAAAGCAGTTTTAGCAAAATCACTCAACTGTTACAAATATGTAGGCAAAATCTAATTAAAGGGTTTGTGAGAATTAATGGCATTTATGATTGAGGGAATCTCAAGCTTAAATTGCACTGGTGGTGTGAAATCACAGAGCATGGCTGTTTGAAACGAAGAATTTAAAAAGAAAAAAAAAGGTAATATTTGCTCAGCGGGGATCAGAAAAGAACATACAATAATAAAATGTGAAAAATTACTCACGACAGTATAGCAAATGTGACCAGAGTAATTGTCAGGCAGAAAATGGACACAGAGCAGCCAACGTAACTGATGGAGGACAGCGCCACCTTGTGAGAGTTGGAAAGCTGTATGAAAGGAAAGAAAATGAAAGAAATCAGTGTACAGTATTGAATTAAAACCTCTTACATTAGGCAACATGACAAATGCATCACTTTGTTGATACATGTAGCAGTTTCCCAGATTATTTGTATCATCTAATACTATTTTTTTTTTCAAACAGATATTCTTAGACACATGTTATCTGATTAGAATTTCAAATGATGATCTGCCTATTGCCATATGGAAGGCATAATACACGAGGAATGATAATATTCCAATGAATATGCATAAAGGTGCAGTGCACAACGAACAGTTAGCATCATGTTTTCATATCAAATTTTGTTTTATTGTAGAGACAGCAGCCAAACATGTCTGGCCTTCGTAAACCTGCATATATAGCAGTAATCCTACAGCAGGTATATGTTGCATTAACTATATAATCCAGAGAGTATAAGCCAGAGGTGGCGCACATAAACCTTTTAGGCAAAGCATGAATAAGAAAAGTGTGAAAAGAAATAGAGGAATGAACCCTTTAAAATATAATTAGCAAGACTTGGTAGACGGGAATATCTGAATGTAGCAGTGTATTTGTGTGGAGTGCCAGTATATACATGAATGCTGAGCTCTATTTGTATGGAGTGCCATTGTCTATGTGAATGCTGAGCTGTAATTGGCTGTATTAGGCTGACGACTGCCTTACGGCAACTGCCTATTCATTCAAATTATAAAGTCACATCTTTTGTGAGCTACTGGAAGTGTAACTATCAAAGGAACCACTAATTTAACAATATGTTGTTGATGATCCATCCTCAGAGTCCAAGAAAGCCCATGTGGTAATGAAGAGTTTCTTTGAGAGAGGTCGAATAGAACAGAGGTGAGTAAAACCTTTTAAGCACAATGTTTCAAAATGTCCACATGCCTTTTATTATTGCTATGACAGCAGTCGATCATTTTCAGATATGTCAAAATACGCATTGAATGCAGTAATGGGAAACATGTGGTACCGGTTAATCTATGTTCCCCCATCCTGAGCCACGCTCTTAAAAGTAAATGATAGTTAGAGCTCTTTGGGTTTTCCTGCACATACATTTAAAGGGTTTGGGTCGAAATCCCTACAACCAGGTTCCCTACTGACAAAATCCCGACGGCCAACTTCCCTACACAGACAACTCCCTGATGGCCAACTTCCAGACATCCAAAATCCCAGCGGCTAACACTAACCCTACTCCCTAACCCCCCTAAACCTAGCCCTAGACCTAACCCCTAAACCTAACCCTAACCCCCTAAATCTAGTCCTCACCCTAACCCCCCTAAATCTAGCCCTAACCCCCTAAACCTAGCCCTAACCCCCTAAATCTAGCCCTAACCCTAACCCCCTAAAGATAGCCCTAACTCCCCTAAACCTAGCCCTAACCCCCTAAACCTAGCCCTAACCCCCTAAACCTAGCCCTAACCCTACCACCCTAAACCTAGCCCCAACCCCTAAACATAGCCCTAACCCCCTAAACCTAGCCCCCCCCTAAACCTAACCCTAACCCCCCTAAACCTAGGGTTAGGGTGTTAGTATTAGGGTTAGCTGTTGGGATTATGGATGTCTGGAAGTTGGCCTTGTAGGGAAGTTGGGATGTCCGGCACTTGTTCTGTCTGGAAGTTGGCCGTCGGGATGTTGGCATTAGGGAACCTGGCTGTAGGGATTTTGTCCGGCACCCACATTTAAATGACCATGTTCCTCAGTGATGCATTTTTGTTGTACCTACATTCCCAATCCTGCAAGGTCACTTGATTAAACTGCATAAATATTTGTTTTCCAAAAGCAGCACTTTTCATAACATTACCAGCAATGTTTAGAAGTAACCTGGAAACCTGAAACCAGAACACATAGCTTTGACATTACTAATTTGGGTACTTTTGAAAACAGCAAAACATATCACAAATAAACAGTATCTCACAACATATAACAAATTGTTATTCCATTAAGCCTGGTGACCCTAGCTGTATGTTGGTAAATGACATGAACACTTTAACCTTTTACAATGGATTATTCCCTGACCATGATACAAGTTTAGAATCAATTAAAAAGGTACACAAATCGGCTAATAGGATAAACATACAAAAAAAAGTATTTTGGAATAAACCGTTCTAAATAAATGTATTTTTTTCAACTTTCCATTTTAAGAGATGATTTTTAAACTCCCAGTGGTAGTTTGTTTAGCAACATTGTTTCAGTGACATTGCGGGCAATTATGTTTGCTCTGGGGGTCGAACATATCAGCAAAGGACAGTGATATGAAATGTCCTCATAGTTTACCATTGTTCACCTTTAAAATAATAGAGAACATAGCACATTCCATTGCTGTTGGGCAACATCCATTGCCGTGTGTCATGTTCCTACCGGTCTTGTGCACAACAATGTGTCTATTGATAAACGTATCCTCCATTTCAACATGATCTATTGTAACGATAACTCATCTCATGATAAATCGTCTGAAGTACAATAAAATACAACCTTCCTATGGAAAGCAATTGCTATTGAAAGCTCTAATGGCTATAAAAAATACCAATGGCAAAGATTTTTTTTAGTAGCTTGCAACTCCAAGGGCACTACCCTTGTTCAAAACACTTGCTCTTCTTCATTGAATGTATAAAAAATATTTTTTATACTGAGATATTCAATAATTCATTTTAAAAAGAAAAAAAAGTGCATATAATTTTCACTCTGTGGAAATTAGAATAAATGAAGTGTTTCCGAGATTCTAATACTAAATCTGAATGCAAAAGAAATATTTTCAATGTATATTTTATTCATGTAGATTATTTCAAAGAGCATGGTAAGCATTGTTAAACTTACATAAGAAATACCATTGTAAACATAAAAATATGCTGCAAAGAGGTTTTACACAGCACCTGCAACAATGTAGCAATGAGGACAGCTTCATATAGAATACATTACTGGAGGAGAAAAAAGAGCTATTGATATAATCAGTGGAATTGTCAAATTTAATGGGAATAATTCAATCTTTTTCTTATGCAACATGTTTATCCATGGTGATTGTGATTTAAACAAGATACAAAAATTATAAGAATATTTTATCACATATCTTGTTCGTGCAGATGCAAACACAAGTATTTAACGTCAAAAAAATAAAATGATCAATAAGGGAAAAATATTCAGGGTTATTCAGAGAGCACCGAAATGTCGGTGACATTTCGGTGCTTTCCTGATTCCCGCACTTCGGCGAGTTCGATTTGCCGACCTTGTGGTGAATTCAGCATTTACCTCAGGGTCCCTGAAGTGCAGCAAACAAGCCGCCGAATCTATCTGAAAAAAGCCGACGACCCACCAAACAGAGCACTCCCATATAAGTGATTGCAGGCAATCATTCGGGAGCCACTAAATTTGGCTCAGGATCATGTGAGCATGAATTTGCTTGAAAAATACAGTGAATACTGCTCTCCAGAAATTTTTGTGGGTTGGCGCCATGGCACAGCTTAGTCCGAATAAACTATTTTCAGCCTAAACCCCATGGAGGTCTTAATCAACCCAACACGTGATTATAACCTGGCGGCACAATGCTGTCCTGCCGTGGACTGGATTAAGGGTTGCTTTGACTTTTCTGATGTCCCCTTGGATGCCTCCTGGGCCCTAGTCACTCTCTCCCCTTCTTATTACATTGCCCTTACAAGACTATCCCTAAACCCTTGAAATGTAACCCATTGATTGCCACCTCTATCAAAGCAACGAAATTGTCTCGCATCAAGTTAAATACGCTCCCCACATCATCTCTCTTTCTGCCATTAGTACAAAATCCTGATTTTAGTGAAGGGTCTGCAAGGCATCCCTTTCAGGATTGGGTGAAGGCAGATTGTGTTTTTTATACCAATTTTTGGATCCTTCCACTAATACCATCCTGACGATCACTGCCCTTAAAACCAGGTGGATAAAAATCAATGATTTTTTTTTAAAAATCAAAAAAAAAATCGGATTTTTTTTATTTAAATCTGATTTTTTTGATTTAACCCCTTAGTGACCGGGCGGTTTTACACAAATCCGTCCGTTCCGTTGACCGCAGCTGTTTTTATTTTTCTGCGCTCTTAGTGTTTACGTCAAATTTTCCTCTTACTCGTTTATGTAACCCACACATATTTTACACTGTTTTTCTCGTCACACTAAATGGACTTTATAAAGATACCATTTTTTTCATCATTTCATATAATTTACTATAAAAAATATTGTGAAATATGACACAAAAATTGAAAAAACACCACTTTTTCGAACTTTGACCCCCAAAATTTCTTATGTATCAACAACCGTCAAAAAAAATTTATTCCTTAGTAGTTTCTAAATTTAGTACTGAGTTTAGCAATACCCAATGTTTACATATTCCTCGCTTTTTTCCTTATTTTATGCAACAATAAGTGCAAGTAGCACTTTGCCATTTCCAAAGAGTTTATTTTCAAACTAGTGATAGTGACATTGTAACACTGATATCTGTCACTAATTCCTGAATAACCCTCCACATATACATATTTTTTTAAAGTACACAATCAAGGTATTAAACTGGGGTATTTTGACTCTTTCCATGCAAACCATTTTACCACAAATCTATGCCAAAGTTTGAGAAAAAAAAAAAATTTGGTGATTTTTTTTTTTGAACGCAATTTAAGAATACATGTACTGTGAACTTTAAGGTTTACTGCCAAAAAGCACCCCAAAATATGTTCAGCAACATCTTCTGAGTAAATTGATACCACCCAAGTATAGGCTATGTCGGGTCATTTGGGGGCTAAAAGGCCTTATTTGGGGGTGCGCATTTCAGTTTTCCAACTTGGAATTTTCACATTTCGTCATCATGCACCCATGTCCTATTTGGGACATTTTGAAGCCGGCCAAAGTAATTTACACCCCATCAAACCATATATTTTAGAAAGGGCACACCCTAGGGTGCTTCAAAGAGTTGTATTTTAACACTTCCATGCACTAGCTCTTTGTCAATCTTTCAGGTAGTCACTTTTTGTGTTATTTTTCACACACATTGTTACTTTAGGCATGAATTGTCAAATCCAGTTATGGGTTACTGCCAAAAAACACCCCAAACTATGTTCAGCAACATCTTCTGAGTAAATTGATACCACCACATGTATAGGTATGTCGGGTCATTTGGGGGCTAAAAGGCCTTATTTGGGGGGTGCGCATTTCAGTTTTCCAACTTGGAATTTTCACATTTCGTCATCATGCACCCATGTCCTATTTGGACATTTTTGAAGCCGGCCAAAGTAATTTACCCCCATCAAACCATATATTTTTAGAAAGGGCACACCCTAGGGTGCTTCAAAGAGTTGTATTTTAACACTTTCCATGCACTAGCTCTTTGTCAATCTTTCAGGTAGTCACTTTTTGTGTTATTTTTTCACACACATTGTACTTTAGCATGAATTGTCAAATCCAGTTATGGGTTACTGCCAAAAAACACCCCAAAATATGTTCAGCAACATCTTCTGAGTAAATTGATACCACCCATGTATAGGTATGTCGGTCATTTGGGGGCTAAAAGGCCTTATTTGGGGGGTGCGGATTTCAGTTTTCCAACTTGGAATTTTCACATTTCGTCATCATGCACCCATGTCCTATTTGGGACATTTTTGAAGCCGGCCAAAGTAATTTACCCCCATCAAACCATATATTTTTAGAAAGGGCACACCCTAGGGTGCTTCAAAGAGTTGTATTTTAACACTTTCCATGCACTAGCTCTTTGTCAATCTTTCAGGTAGTCACTTTTTGTGTTATTTTTTCACACACATTGTACTTTAGGCATGAATTGTCAAATCCAGTTATGGGTTACTGCCAAAAAACACCCCAAAATATGTTCAGCAACATCTTCTGAGTAAATTGATACCACCCATGTATAGGTATGTCGGGTCATTTGGGGGCTAAAAGGCCTTATTTGGGGGGTGCGCATTTCAGTTTTCCAACTTGGAATTTTCACATTTCGTCATCATGCACCCATGTCCTATTTGGGACATTTTTGAAGCCGGCCAAAGTAATTTACCCCCATCAAACCATATATTTTTAGAAAGGGCACACCCTAGGGTGCTTCAAAGAGTTGTATTTTAACACTTTCCATGCACTAGCTCTTTGTCAATCTTTCAGGTAGTCACTTTTTGTGTTATTTTTTCACACACATTGTACTTTAGGCATGAATTGTCAAATCCAGTTATGGTTACTGCCAAAAAACACCCCAAAATATGTTCAGCAACATCTTCTGAGTAAATTGATACCACCCATGTATAGGTATGTCGGGTCATTTGGGGGCTAAAAGGCCTTATTTGAGGGGTGCGCATTTCAGTTTTCCAACTTGGAATTTTCACATTTCGTCATCATGCACCCATGTCCTATTTGGGACATTTTTGAAGCCGGCCAAAGTAATTTACCCCCATCAAACCATATATTTTTAGAAAGGGCACACCCTAGGGTGCTTCAAAGAGTTGTATTTTAACACTTTCCATGCACTAGCTCTTTGTCAATCTTTCAGGTAGTCACTTTTTGTGTTATTTTTTCACACACATTGTACTTTAGGCATGAATTGTCAAATCCAGTTATGGGTTACTGCCAAAAAACACCCCAAAATATGTTCAGCAACATCTTCTGAGTAAATTGATACCACCCATGTATAGGTATGTCGGGTCATTTGGGGGCTAAAAGGCCTTATTTGGGGGGTGCGCATTTCAGTTTTCCAACTTGGAATTTTCACATTTCGTCATCATGCACCCATGTCCTATTTGGGACATTTTTGAAGCCGGCCAAAGTAATTTACCCCCATCAAACCATATATTTTTAGAAAGGGCACACCCTAGGGTGCTTCAAAGAGTTGTATTTTAACACTTTCCATGCACTAGCTCTTTGTCAATCTTTCAGGTAGTCACTTTTTGTGTTATTTTTTCACACACATTGTACTTTAGGCATGAATTGTCAAATCCAGTTATGGGTTACTGCCAAAAAACACCCCAAAATATGTTCAGCAACATCTTCTGAGTAAATGATACCACCCATGTATAGGTATGTCGGGTCATTTGGGGGCTAAAAGGCCTTATTGAGGGGTGCGCATTTCAGTTTTCCAACTTGGAATTTTCACATTTCGTCATCATGCACCCATGTCCTATTTGGGACATTTTTGAGCCGGCCAAAGTAATTTACCCCCATCAAACCATATATTTTTAGAAAGGGCACACCCTAGGGTGCTTCAAAGAGTTGTATTTTAACACTTTCCATGCACTAGCTCTTTGTCAATCTTCAGGTAGTCACTTTTGTGTTATTTTTTCACACACATTGTACTTTAGGCATGAATTGTCAAATCCAGTTATGGGTTACTGCCAAAAAACACCCCAAAATATGTTCAGCAACATCTTCTGAGTAAATTGATACCACCCATGTATAGGTATGTCGGGTCATTTGGGGGCTAAAAGGCCTTATTTGGGGGTGCGCATTTCAGTTTTCCAACTTGGAATTTTCACATTTCGTCATCATGCACCCATGTCCTATTTGGGACATTTTTGAAGCCGGCCAAAGTAATTTACCCCCATCAAACCATATATTTTTAGAAAGGGCACACCCTAGGGTGCTTCAAAGAGTTGTATTTTAACACTTTCCATGCACTAGCTCTTTGTCAATCTTTCAGGTAGTCACTTTTTGTGTTATTTTTCACACACATTGTACTTTAGGCATGAATTGTCAAATCCAGTTATGGGTTACTGCCAAAAAACACCCCAAAATATGTTCAGCAACATCTTCTGAGTAAATTGATACCACCCATATATAGATTTGTTCTGTTGTTTTGGGGTGCTACGCCAATCTTTGACATGTGCTTGTCAATTTTCTAATTTGACATACAGTATCTTCTTTGCTTATCTTCTTTTTAGGGGCCTTTTTACATACCCCAGTTTTATGAACGTGCATATATTTGGTAAGCTAACACCCCAAAGTATTGTAAATGGAGTGTTTTTATGCTATGGATGCATCCGTTTGCTCCAAACAAATTAGATACTGTTTGGTGGTCATTTTTCATTTTCACACCCACATCAGTTTTGGACTGTGATTTAGGAGACACTGTTGTTTTTTACTGCATGAAAACTCTCCAGGTTGTTTTCTGCAAGGTCTCCTGAGTACACCCATGCCCCCCATGCCTAGGTTTGCCAGGATTTTGGGAAGGTTCAAATACAATTTTTATGACTTTGTCATTAGAGTTGAAATTGAGATTATTTCTTCAGCTAGGCCTATCTTGGTTTTGGGTCTACCGCATACCCCAGTTTGAATTATTGCCAGAAAATTGTTTATATTTGTTATGTTGACACCCCAAGGTATTGCATATGGAGTGCTTTGATGCCATGGATGCAACGGTTTTAGCCCAAAACATTTGGCAACAAGGTGTGTGGCGGTAATTTTTCAATTTTCAGATTTTTACGCCCACAGTAGTTTTGGACTGTGATTTAGCAGACACTGTTGTTTGTTACTGCATGAAAACTCTCCAGGTTGTTTTCTGCAAGATCTCCTGAGTACACCCATGCCCCCCATGCCTAGGTTTGCCAGGATTTTGGGAAGGTTCAAATACAATTTTTATGACTTTGTCATTAGAGTTGAAATTGAGATTATTTCTTCAGCTAGCCTATCTTGGTTTTGGGTCTACCGCATACCCCAGTTTGAATTATTGCCAGAAAATTGTTTATATTTGTTATGTTGACACCCCAAGGTATTGCATATGGAGTGCTTTGATGCCATGGATGCAACGGTTTTAGCCCAAAACATTTGGCAACAAGGTGTGTGGCGGTAATTTTTCAAATTTCAGATTTTTACGCCCACAGTAGTTTTGGACTGTGATTTAGCAGACACTGTTGTTTGTTACTGCATGAAAACTCTCCAGGTTGTTTTCTGCAAGATCTCCTGAGTACACCCATGCCCCCCATGCCTAGGTTTGCCAGGATTTTGGGAAGGTTCAAATACAATTTTTATGACTTTGTCATTAGAGTTGAAATTGAGATTATTTCTTCAGCTAGGCCTATCTTTGGTTTTGGGTCTACCGCATACCCCAGTTTGAATTATTGCCAGAAAATTGTTTTTATTTGTTATGTTGACACCCCAAGGTATTGCATATGGAGTGCTTTGATGCCATGGATGCAACGGTTTTAGCCCAAAACATTTGGCAACAAGGTGTGTGGCGGTAATTTTTCAAATTTCAGATTTTTACGCCCACAGTAGTTTTGGACTGTGATTTAGGCTAGGGTCAGACGAGCGTAGTGTTCACGTCCGTGATCGCGCCTAAAAGTACGTCCGTGATAGCATGACATAAAGTCCAATGGAGCCCGACACACGAAGTACGTCCGCACTGAACTGCGGACGCACAACGGCCGCGGCCCACGGACGCAAGGCAGGCAAGAACGTAGAACCGCTAGAACGGCCGCACAAAGTGCGCTGCGTCCGCAACGTCTGCATAGCTTTGTGTGTGAGTGATGGAACGTGGTCAGACGGACTGCATTTATACGTCCTGCATTTTTCACGGACAAAAATTTTTGCAATTGAATTTATTGTCCCTCCTACATCTGTCAAAAAATAAATGTCAGTGAAAAAACGGACTGTGTGACCACTACTGCGTCTTCCGTACTGACGATGTCCGTACTGCACGGACGTACAGTCCGTAGAAATCACGCTCGTCTGACCCTAGCCTTAGCAGACACTGTTGTTTGTTACTGCATGAAAACTCTCCAGGTTGTTTTCTGCAAGATCTCCTGAGTACACCCATGCCCCCCATGCATAGGTGTGCAAAGATTTTGGCAAAATACAGCACCAATTGTAGAACATAAAAATGTACGAATAAAATGTAAAAGTCTGGTGCCTGTCAAACTGGGGATGCTCTCTAGGGGAGCACAGGCTGTTGTCACTGAAGTGCATGAAACGCAAAATGTTTTCATACCTTCTACGTGACATTGATTGGAGGTAAATGGGGGTAGAGCAGATGGGGCTACTGCTCCAGCAGGAGCGAATTGAGGGCTTCTTTATGATGCCCTCAGCATAGTAAGTGCCCAGAATTTCAGAAATTCTGGCACATCTAGCGGGGTCCATTGCTGCCTTGCCAAGTAGGAGTCTGGCTTCGCAGCACAATGCTGATGGGCATACAGATTTGATTGGGCCACGATGTGGCCCAACAAATCATCCCCCATAAACACCTGCAAAAAACTGTGTGGCGGTAAATCCTGCAACATCAATATTGATGCCAGGATTTGCCGTGAAAGGAGGGATATCTGGCCTCTGGCGATGAGGCACTACCCACTCCTCAGCTGGAGCTGTGCGTCTCCTGCTGGCAGGTGGTGACCCAGGATCTGCATCAGAAACATCACTAGATACATCAGCCAGCATAGATAATGTATCTAGCGACGCCTCTGAGCAGTTAGCGGGGTCGAAATGAGGGTCTGAGTCTGACGCAGATGCCTCAGATTCTGACGCCAGGATGGCATATGCCTCCTCGGCGCTGTACACCCTCTCAGACATTATATATAATAGATTATAAAATTTTATAATTATTATATATATATAAGCGGATTGTTGGTTCTTAGAAGAACCGTTGGGTTTCACAAGAAAATACAAATAAACACCTAAATCTCTCTAAATCCCTCTAAACCTGCCTCAATTCTTCTAAATCTCCCTAAAATCTCTCTAAATCTGCCTCAATTTTTCTAATCTCACTAAATCTCACTAAAATCTCTAACCTGTCAAATCTGATCTCTCTCTCTCGCTCACCAAAACACAAGTGAGGAGAGGGAGGGAGAATCACAGAGGTCAGAGCCAATATTTACAAAATATTGGCCTGACCTGACAAATTAGAAATTTTATTTTGATTTTTTCTAACTTCTGATTGGATGTTGCTAGCCTGCCTCTCTGATGAGGCAGGCTAGGAACATCCCACTCAGCCCCAAGATGACCCTGCCCTTAGAACCCTAACCCTACCCCTGACCCTGCCCTTAGAACCCTACCCTAACCCTACCCCTAACCCTAAACCTCCCCTAACCCTACCCCTAACCCTAACCCTACCCCTAACCCTAACCCTACCCCTAACCCTAACCCTACCCCTACCCCTAACCCTAACCCTACCCCTAACCCTAACCCTACCCCTAACCCTACCCCTACCCCTAACCCTAACCCTAACCCTACCCCTAACCCTACCCCTACCCCTAACCCTACCCCTAACCCTACCCTAACCCTAACCCTAACCCTAACCCTAACCCTAACCCTACCCCTACCCCTAACCCTAACCCTAACCCTAACCCTAACCCTAACCCTACCCCTACCCCTAACCCTAACCCTACCCCTACCCCTAACCCTACCCCTAACTGTCAGTTTATTTTATTTATTTTTCTTTTTTACACTTTTTTTACACACTTTATTTTACTTTTTTTTTACACTTTTTTTTAACTTTTTTTTCCACTTTTTTTTACTCTGCTGGGTGCCTTGATCCCTCGAGGCACCCAGCAGAGCACCTGATCACTGATGTGATCGTTTTTGTACTGAGTGCCACGATACCTCGTGGCACTCAGTACTTCCTGCCGCTACCGGAAGTGATCGCTCGGGGGGAGCGATCACGGACGGACCAGCGGCAGGTAAGTATATTACAAGGATGCCTCGATGTCGAGGCATCCTTGTAATATGCTCAGAGCAGCTGGAAGCGATCCGATCGCTTCCAGCGCTCTGTAGAAGTGCCGGGCACCTCTCCGGTGCAACCGGATGTAGATCGCTCCCGGGAGCGATCACATGGTGCCCCCGGCACTTCTAACGGCCATTGCACGGATGCCTGGACTCCCAGGCATCCTGCAATGGCGTTTGAGCTGCTGGAAGCGATCCGATCGCTTCCAGCAGCTCAAAAACGGCAGGACGTACCATGTACGTCAGCGGGTCTAAGAGAGACCCGCTGCAATGACGTACATGGTACGTCCTCGGTCCTTAAGGGGTTAAATCTGATTTTTTAAATAAATGCTTTTTGAGGAAAATATAATTACCATCCAAAGGTTATTCCATCATGAAATAAAGATTCGTTTTTTAATTATGTAGAATAAGGCTGTATGTTTAATTTTTTGGTAAATAAATTCCATTAATCCATTCACAATGTCATGCTCTTCCAGAGGTTTTTGTAAGAGTATTGGGCAGTTTCTCTGCCCCTACAAGATATTATCACAGATGCTTGGTTTACTTTGCAGTTCTCAAAACTGAATTTGACTCAGCAGAGATCACATGCCTCTTCTTCACAGCAAAAATGTGATAACCTGAACAAAGTTGAGAAAAAACACCTAATCCTAACTTCTACAAACCTATGAATACAGAATCAACTCTTTCAGTGCTAAGTTTCAAGAAGTTCAGTGAATAGAATAGAAACAATATTTTTCTGATTGTTTGGAGTGGAATAGATCTGCACAAGAAGAAAGTGAAACTAAGTGTGAGGAAGAAGTGGCAAGCAGACAAGCAGTACTACAAAATGAAAGTGAAACTTTCTGAGCACAATACTGCACAGCCACAGACAGACAAGTCTTTGGATCTTTTTGTGTGTATGACCTGAGGTTTATCACATTCTTTCCTTGAAGGAAAAAACCTATAATGGCAGCAGGCCGTAAAAGAGATCCAATTTGGCAATTTTTTAATGAAGTTCCTCTACCTACGGTAGCCGCTGCGGGATAGAGATGGCAGCTGCTCTTTAAAAATTATGATTTAAATCGAGTTGATTTAAATCAAGCCTTTTTGTTAGTGATTTAAATCATGATTTAAATCGACTTGATTTAAATCAAATCCACCCTGCTTAAAACTAAATGACCATCCCATTGTTTGCCTATTTCCAACTCCACTTATACTATACTAAAATTATGTCTGCTTTCATGGTGCCGGACCATGGCTTGACTACTCTATATCCTAACTGTACGTCATCCTCTGACATGTAGTTGACTGGCCCACCATCACGACGGGACCTGTACAATGGCTCTGACATCTTCCCACCCACTCTACTGATGATTTGTTCTCTGCACATGCATATCTGGTTAAGATCCTACCCATAGTGTCATACCAAGAAATGTTTTTAAAAATGCTGCATTATGCATACTACTCCAAACACAGATTACACCTAATGTGTTGGAAACCGGATTCCTCTTTCTTTAAATGCAAGAACACGCACGCTGACCTCTACCACTGCTTTTGGAGCTGACCCGTAATCAGACGCTTCTGGTCCTCTGTCCTCTCGCTCATCCTTTCTACCACAAAACTCTCCCTACATTTAACACCCACCTTTCTGATTTTGGGTCCCACTCCTGCCTTGAAAACCGAAGCTAAACATTTTCTGTCCTCAGTAGCAGTAGTGGGTCATAAAACGATTCGCCAAACCAGGAATCACCCTGGCCCAGTCCCCATCCCCCTTTTTTACAAAATAAAGTGAATTATCTTTTATGGATTGGATCTACACCCTTACCTATAAGGAAACACATACTAGGAATTCTGTCAGCATGTGGCAATGTTATTTCCCCTCCCTAACACCGTCCATGTGCACAGCGATTCGATCCTCTTTGCAGTATACTGCTTGGTACTCTGCAGAAATGGTGGCGGGATGTCGCCCTCTCCAACCCCTACTCTGATAGCTGCCTACATATGATTGTATGTCTTTTTGCTCTTCCATTTTTTATCCTGATTGAATTTAATGCTCCCTTATATAGGCCTTTACCATGACCCTTATTGCATGGACGGTGTTATGTAAAAAGCAAAATCTGTGTACACTCTGATTGACCATTTTGTTTGCTTGCCTCTATTGGCTACGACGTTTATCCCCTTAACTGCTGATGGCTCATTCATTTACTCTGATGTATCATGGTCTTTATGTCACTGTGTTCACAATAAAATTTGTCAAGATAAAAAAAAATTAGAGTATGTGGTTAGGAATCCAATCTGCACTATAATATGTCTTATTTCCTCTGTTTGAGAGCTCAAGATTAGACCATACTTTTAACAGTACTCATCCATTATAAAAGGGTTCATGCTCAAGTCTGGAATGAGCCTCTATTAGAACCCAATATATGAGCACTGGGCAACCTTTATTTCTTGTGTGTAAAAAAATAATAATAATTTTATAAGCCATGGTGAATGTTCTGATTTAAAATAAGCCATTAGCAAGTTAAGCACAAGGCATTAAAACAACCCACCCACCCACCTAACCCACCAACCAACGAAACCTGTGTTTAAACATGGGAAAAAGTTGCATAAATATATTCATATTATACATACATATCTTTATTCTATTGCTGTACTTTGGATTTAAGCATTTGCTTTTATTCTGTAAGTAATCCAGATGCCACACACTGGAAGAGGGATCCTTTATAGCAGTGGTTCCCAACCGCGGTCCTCAAGTACCCCTGACAGGCCAAATTTTAAGGTTCACCTTGGGGAAATGCAGACTGAATCCTGCAATCACTGAGCAGCAAATCATATCACCTGTGCTGTGCTTCAGAGGTCTGGAAAACCTGACCTGTTAGGGGTACTTGAGGACCGCGGTTGGGAACCACTGCTTTATAGTGTTGAAAGATTGTAAATCACAGCTTGTTATGGATTCCCAAACAGATCTGCTGGTGTGATGGCAGAGTCAGAGTTTGGGGATATTTCAGAATTTGGCAACGGCAGATGCTCTTCTTGTTCAGCCAAATCAAACTATTCAGGCTGCGGCTCAGGGGAAATAAATAAAGAGGAAGGCAGATTGCTGGGTTATTACAACCTATGTGTCATCCTCATCACCATTCCAACTATTAGGGAAAGTGTAACCCTTTCACAAACAGTGGTCCTGTGGTAGGATTTAACTGCTGCAAATAGATATAAACACAATCTGACACTTTCAGTAGCCGTTTATGATTTGTTAGATTAGTTTCATGTATTTTTACACTCTAAGCTATTGGAACAAGAGCAAGCGTTCTGACAACTTTTGAGCAAATCCACAGCTGCATCATTTGCCGGCCTCTGTTGGGCTCCACAAACCTGCTCATTATAGATAACAATAGCTAATTTACCCAGTTCTTTTCCAAACAGGGTCCTTATTACCACTGACAAATTCTTCCTGATTTCTAATGATTATGATATTCCTCATTTAACCCTTGTATGGGGTCTGGACTGCAACCAGCTGATTTTATATGCACATGTCAAACAGCTCACTTAAAATAGCAGATTACCTTGCTTGTGATGATTGCTTTCGATCCTTATGTTGCTAGGAACGAATAAAATTGATGCTTTTGTAGCCTTGCTTGCCAGAGACAAGGAACGAGGGGGGAGATCGAAAAGGCCTCATATGTAGGGCATTTATTTAAAACAACAATAACGCTAACAACAGCAATGACACATCAGTGGGGCGCGAAACAACATAATTAATGTCTCTATTAAAGTGAAAAGCTATATGTAAAAGCTATAGAAAGAGCTCTGGTAGTACAATTTAACTATATAATAAGACACCAGGGTACAAATGCAAAAGGCAAAAATGCGAGATTAATGGCATTATAATATGCACTGCTCCAGAGGGCCAGGGGGACATTTTTTGTGATTATATAAGGCAGACAGGCAATTTAGCCAAACAGTGGAAAAGCCATTAGGATGCCTGGAGTTTTTTAATGTATTGGCAGCACAAATGTACATTGGGACTGTTCACTAAACCATGAATTGCGGACTGACAAGCCTAATTGAGAAGTTCAGTACACACACAGTATGAATGGACTGCAAGTTGTAGTTTAGTAAATGAACCTCATGTGGTGTTATCAAAGCACTTTATTTTTAGTGAAAATGATTTTTAACATGAGAGAAGTTACAATTGTATATGTAAAATATATATATATATATTACACATGTATGTGTGTGTGCTCACAAACATTCATTGATTTATTGATCACTTCTACAATGCAACATACTGTCACCACTTTCCAAATATTTTCAGCCCATATCCCTGTGATTCCTGCTCTTTCAACGGTATTGTTTCATTTTATATATAGATATATATACTTTCTAATAAGTCCTGATGACCAGTGGCGTAGCGTGGGTTGTCAGCGCCCAGGGCCAGCCAAGAATTGTGCGCCCCCCCCCAACCTGTGGACACGTTATCGATATTGCCCCAGCCAGCTCTCACATGAATATTGTCCCAGCCAGCTCTCACATGAATATTGCCCCAGCCAGCTCTCACATGGATATTGCCCCAGCCAGCTCACACATGGATATTGCCCCAGCCAGCTCACACATGGATATTGCTGCAGCTCTCCCATGGATATTGCCCCAGCTCACACATGGATATTGCCCCAGCTCACACATGGATATTGCCCCAGCTCACACATGGATATTGCCCCAGCTCATGGATTTGCCCCAGCTCATGGATATTGCCCCAGCTCATGGATATACCCCCAGCTCATGGATATACCCCCAGCTCATGGATATACCCCCAGCTCACACATGGATTTGCCCCAGCTCATGGATATTGCCCCAGCTCATGGATTTGCCCCAGCTCATGGATTTGCCCCAGCTCATGGATTTGCCCCAGCTCATGGATATTGCCCCAGCTCATGGATTTGCCCCCAGCTCATGGATTTGCCCCAGCTCATGGATATGCCCCCAGCTCATGGATTTGCCCCAGCTCTCACATGGATTTGCCCCAGCTCTCACATGGATTTGCACCAGCTCTCACATGGATTTGCCCCAGCTCTCACCTGGATATTGCCCCAGCGGCAGCCAGCTCTCACATGGATACTTGCCCCAGCTCCGGATCCAGTAGGGGTTGAGGGGGCCCAGATGCCGGGCAGCAGGAGTGCCTGCCCGGTCCTGAACAGCGTGTGAGTCCGTCCGTGTTGAAGGGATGCGGCTGCGTGCGTGCTCACAGAGACTCAGTACCACCTGATTAGCCGGACCATGTGACCGGCTGCGCCTGCACGCAGCCGCCTCCCATTCAACACGGACGGACTCACTGTTCAGGACCGGGCAGGCACTCCTGCTGCCCGGCATCTGGGTCCAATCAACCCGTGGGCCTTTGGGCGGCACCCGAGGGCCCGGCGGGTCAGTCCGGGCTTCAAGTTTTAGGGGCGCAAATTTCTTTTGAAATTATGCGCCCCTAAGAAAACTGCGCCCGGGGCCACGGCCCCCCCAGCACCCCCCACACTACGCCACTGCTGATGACAGCTCCTTAGCAGGAGGTTAAACGGTTGTTGACAATTTTATGGATTGAAATAAAGCTTACGTTTTAACAAGACCTGGGATTGCTGGCAGTTTTCTGAAAGCTATATACAGTATCTCCCAGCTGTATACAGTATCTCAAGCCTGCTGGTGGGAGTGTCGTGGTCTGGGGCTGCATGAGTGCTGCCGGCACTGGGGAGCTACAGTTCATTGAGGGAATCATGAATGCCAAAATGTACTGTCACATACTGAAGCAGAGAATGATCCCTTCCCTTCGGAGACTGAGCCGCAGGGCCATATTCCAACATGATAATGACCCCAAACACACCTCCATGATGACCACCGCCTTGTTAAAGAAGCTGAGGGTAAAGGTGATAGTTTAGCCAAGCATGTCTCCAGACCTAAACCCTATTGAGCATCTGTTGGGCATCCTCAAACGAAAGGTGGAGTAGCACAAGGTCTCTAGCAGCCACCAGCTCTGTGATTTCATCATGGGGGAGTGGAAGAGGACTCCAGTGACAACCTGTGAAGCTCTGGTGAACTCCATGCCCAAGAGGGTTAAGGCAGTGCTGGGACATAATGGCGGCCACACAAAATATTGACACTTTGTTCCCAATTTGGACATTTTCACTTAGGGATGTACTCACTTTTGTTGCCAGCGGTTTAGACATTAATGGCCGTGTGTTGAGTTATTTTGAGGGGACAGCAAATTTACACTGTTATACAAGCTGTACACTCACTACTTTACATCGTAGCAAAGTGTCATTTCTTCAGTGTTGTCTCATGAAAAGATATAGGGCCACATTACATTCTCCACGTTAAAACGGGGGCGGTAGGGAGAAAAGCTGCGCCAGCAGTCTTCTCCCTACCGCTCCCGTTTTAGCGTAGAATTACAATGCAGGCGCTTAAAAAGAAATCCACTCGATGGAGTCCATAGGACTCCATTGAGCCAGACGCCGGCGGTCACATAACCTGACAGATCTCGCCTCGCGAGATCCGGCCGGTCGGTGTAGTGATACGCAGGGGGAGACTGAGGAACTTTTCCCCCCAGTCTCTCCCTGCTCCTGCCGGACAGAGGAGGCGGACAGAGCCGCGATGCTCGCCGCGGGAATAGGAGGTGAGTATACGATCACTTTATTTTATTTTTTGGCTGGTGTTAACAGATTCTGCAGAAGCGGAATCCGTTATCACCAAGTCCTGGCTCTGGTTAACTTTCCACTAACCAGAGACGGACGTTAATCAGATCTGGGACTTTGTAATCCAGCACTGATTAACACTTTGTGCTCCCTATACATAACATGGGGAGCGCAAAGTACAGTAACCTCACGCTGAAAAGCGCAAGGTACCAAACGCAAACGGGTTACTTAACCCGTTAGCATTTGGATTGTAATACGCGGTAGCCACCGCGGCTAATGTTAATGCTCACGCAGGTGAGCGCTAACGTTAGCAACAAGATTGTAATGTGGCCCATAATATACAGGGTTATTCAGAGATGAGGTTAGCTTAGACGAAACATGTTGGATGTGTTTTATTTTAACCCTTTCGCTGCTGAGGCTTTTCCCGCCCCTGTGCTGAGGTCATTTTTTACCTGTTTTGCGCATCATGTTTAAACGTGTTTTTAAGGCTTATTTTAGTATATGACACCGACATATTATATATCGTTCTTTCCGTCAGACTCGGTAGATTCATAATATGTCATTATTATATGTATACGTTATGTCATGTCTGTATATTATAACAAAAAATGCAATAAAATATGTATTTTCAATAATTTACAATGTGTAAAGTGTTTTTTTTCACATTTTAACATGCGAGCAATTGCGGTTATATTTTGTATGGGGTGCGCTTGTTAAAAAAATTAGAGATGGGGTCTCGTTACATTTTTTTTGGGGAAAATGACACTATTTTTAACAAACGCACCGCATACAAAAATCGTTAGTGCAGCATCATTGTTCACATTATAATTGAAATGGGAACAATATTGCTACACTAACAAACCAAAAAAAATAAAAAAAAGTGTTTATTTTTTTTTTTTTATTTTTTTTTTTAATTTTTTTTTATTTTTTTTTTTTTTTTTATTTTTATTTTTTTTACAAAATTTTTAACTTTAATGTTTGGTATCGTTGGAACGGCCATGCTCTGGCCGATCCAACGATACCAAAATTTAACCCCTAACTGCCACGGATCGGGAGATAGGGAGTTCATTGGAACTCCCTATCTCCACACTTGGTGGCAGTTAGGGGTTAACTGTAGGACTGGCGTCATCGTGCTACGCACGATGACGCCAGTCCTCTGGGGGAGTTCCCGGAAGCTTGGCCGACATCCAAGATGTCGGCCAGCTCCCGGGAAGGATCGCGAACCGGCGCTTTTCAGCGCCGATTCGCAATCCAGCTCCCCAGGGGTTAATGCCAGGCATCATTTGGAAGGGCAGGCTGTGCCCTTCCAAATGATGCCTGGGTTAAGCCCCTGTGCGCCGCCGATCGGGAGGGAGAGAGGTCCGAAGGACCTCCCCCCCCTCCCTTTCAGGCGCCTCCTCCGCACATGCGGGGGGGGGCGCCTGAATTAGGTGTCATCGCGCCCCCGCGATGACACCTAATGTTGGCGGCTGCTGGTCCGGATGCCGGGCTGACATCCAGGATGTCAGCCCGCACCGGAGGGGCCAGCGATCGGCCGGAACCCGGCCGAACGCTGACCCCGATGCGAGGACGCGCTCAGCGCGTCCTCCGCATACCAGCGGGAATGCTGAGGACGCGCTCAGCGCGTCCTTAGCATTCAAGTGGTTAATAAACACACTTTTTACTTTTATTCATTGCGAATTATGTCCTAATTTTATCCTAATGCTGCCGGAGTCCTGAGGTTGCTGTATATCCTGCCCAAGGCTGCCGGATCCACCACTAAGGCTAGGGTCACACGAAGGCAGTGCGAACGCGCGTGCAGCCACACCTTTATTACGGCCGTAGTAGCAGCAAATGATGGCCAATGACGGGCAATATACGAAGTACGGCCGAACGAAAGTGCGGCTGCGCAACGCAAGCGGCAAACAAACGCATTTTTTCGAGAACGTGATACCGCTAGTACGGACATACAGAGTGCGCTGCGTCCGCTAGCGGCGTGTGTGCGTGATTAGGAGACGTCAGATGCTGCTAATGTCCTGCCAACATAACGTCCAGATGCAAAAAGGGTTTTGTTGATGATCTGTACAGAATCACGGACGAAAATGTGCATCGTATGACCGCTATCGCGTATTCCGTGAAAAAATACGTCCATTCGTTCGAACGCACTTTTTCACGGACGACGCAAAAATGCATTAGTCTGACCCTAGCCTTAAATCTTCTGTATGGTAATTACTATTGTATGCCAAAACAGTTGTCCCACCGGAGAGATGGAGTTCTAATTGCTGCCGGTTGGTGTGGATAAGAAGCTGGCGTGCACTTTTGATGGGCTTGAATACTTTCTGTTTTTTGTATGTGTGGTCCTAGCAGGGGCCTAAATACATACTCACAATAACAGTATTATGCTATGGTCATCTCATTTTATCCTTTACAGACTTCAATTCGCTCTTTTTTTGCTGTTTCATCGTGCCTAAGGAGGAGGCCGCTGTAGAAGTCTGAGGATACGTATTGCTTTTTATAAAAAAATAAAAAAAAAATTTTTCCTCTCCTGGGAGCACAAATTTATTGTATTTATTCAGAGAGAGGTGAAGAGCAGGAGAATGACTGGCGCACATAATATTCTAGATCACAATAGCCAATTTGGAAAATGAGATAAATGGGAGAATTTTTGTGGTTTGACTATTTTAACCTAGCATTTTCACTTCTCCAGTCATTCTCCTGGTTTTCACCTCTCTCTGAATAACCCTTAAAATATTTACAAAAATGTGCGGGGTGTACTCACTTCTGTGAGATACTGTATGTATATACATATGTAGCGCTCACTCCCGGAGGAGCCGCTGAAAATGAACCACGGGTCAGTCTCCCCGCACTAGGGAATAAATATACTCCAACACCGCTGTGAGTTTTTATCATTTAAATAGTTTACTAAAATAATAGGCAGATATTGAGACACGGTATTCACAGATATTATTACAGTACTTTCGTATTGCGGTAAAACGCGTAGCGGAAAAGAAACGAAACACGAGGCTTCGTATTTCGGAAGAATAAAATATTCGCAACCGAACAGAAATATATATGCAATTACTCAATAGTTCGGAAAAACAGAGACACGTAGCGAACCCCAAAATACAATCTCTTCGTATTACGATAAACGCGCAGCGGAAAAGAGAAAAATATGTATTCGGAACGTATCTTTAACCCCCGTTCCGATTCGTAACAGAATGAGTCCTGCACAGGTTAAGTCCCGGAATGTAAAGGGTGTGTATGTGTGTATGGTACCCGGGTACTGTTCAACTGGCCAGTGAATTTACTGAAGGAATGTCTTCGACTAGTCAGTTGGGGCCCTGTGGACTTTAAAGAGAAAACAGCAGCGTGTCCTTTAATCACAAAACAGCCTTGGAGGCCTCTCACCCATCCGACGATTGCTTTAGGCTCCGCTGACCCAGGACGTCTCTCCGCTCGATTTTGACTGGGGATACTAGCGGCCGGATCCGTTGTCTGACTTTATGCAGCTTGTCCAGCTCACCGCCTGCTCTCCGTACCCGATCAACTCGCGGTGACTCCTCACTCGAGGTCTTCGGTTCCTCCGGTCTGCAGCAATTCCTGGATTCTGGCAAGTCTCCTTCTCCTCAGGTTGAGTGACCCAATAATGACTGACCGATCTCACTCAGGCTCTGGCCTAGGCCCTCTCGCGATCTCTTCAGTGCGTCTGCTTTCTCTCGTTCCCTGGCGCGCTCTGGCGCGTTCTCCACGAGGTGGAGGATGTAAGTGTCCAGTCCCCACCCACTTCCTGTCTCCTTGCAAAGCATGCCGGGAAATGTAGTCCCAATGTCCAGTGTCTCTAATCGCGACTGTCTCCATCTTGTGGCCAAAAATAGGTAATGCCACAGCAAGATTTTAACACAGCGCTACACATACATATATGTATAAAGGATTCTCTCCTCAGTAAGTGAGTTAAGCCCATAAATGTGACCATTAGGTAATAAGAATAGGGCCTGTAGTGATAGGATACATGCCCCGAGCATCCTAGACTGTAGCGGCCACTACCGAGCAGGCTGCAGGACTCAGCGCCAGCCCTGCAATCTACAGATAAAACAACGACGCTAAAGGTAGATTAGCGAATGCAAATTTTTTCCCTTAATGTCCCCGTTTTAGCTGTAGGGACGTGATAGGGCCCCAAATAGGCTAATCTCATGAGTGACAGCATTAGGTCGGTATAGGTAGCTGCTGATTGATGTTTTGGCAGGCTTGTGCAATGTGTGATCATATTTATTAACTATACTTAAATCAATATTTCCCTGTTGTTTCTAAATCTTTAGATTTAGGCTGGGGTCAGACGAACGCAGTGTTAACGTCCGTGTTGCCCGCACATAAGTACGTCTGTGATAGCATACAATTGTGTTAAATGGAGCCCCACACACGAAGTACGTCCGCACAGAAGTGCGGGGGCTGACGGACGCTGCAAACGGACACAGGTTAGGCAAGAACGTAATACTGCTAGAACGGATGTGCAGAGTGCGCCACGTCCACAACGTCCGCATAGCTTTGTATGTGAGTGATGGAGCATGGTCAGACGGACTGCATTTATACGTCCAGCATTTTTGACGGACAGAATGGTTTTTCATTGTAATTTATTTTCCCTGCTACATCAGTCAAAAAATACGTCAGTGAAAAAAATGGACTGTTTGGCCACTACCTTGTCGTCAGTCAGTAAGTACGTCCGTACTGCACGGACGCACAGTCCGTACAAAATGCGCTCATCTGACCCTAGCCTTAGGTCTGGATGGAGTGCACTAAATGTGGCGTGATGTATATAATGAAATTTGAATGGACAGTTGTTGCTTACATATAATGGCCTGACAATGGTGGCTTCGGGGAGAGCAAGGGTAGGACCAGGGCCACAATGAAGGGGTAAAGACAGTACAAATGTATGAACACTTAGGTAGCTGCTAGTGGGCATCCTGAAGTCACTGGACACTTGTTTTGGAGGGAATACACTGTCCCAGGTAGTCTGCTGGCAGATTATAGTTTGTACCTGCTCCAAGGGCAGACCATAGCCCCATTCAGTTCCTCAGCAGCTGCTGAATTGCTGCAGCGCAGCAATTCAGTTTGCTGCAGCAGTGTCACTGAACGCTTTGGATGCGAATTTCGAAGCAAAATGGCCGACGAGTCCTTAATGAAAGATTCAGATTGTTTTTCGTTCACACTTTCGTATGACTCGGACAACAGTTGAGGTGTATATGATAAAGAAAAGCAGTCAGCACAATTCCAATTTCTATGCACACACCACAAATTATAGTTTTTATTGAATTAACGTAATATTTACTTCTGAAACAAAATATAATTGAACTGTAATATATGTCTATGTGCAGGGGTAAATAAATAAATAAATATTTTGTGCTTTGGTGAACAAAAACCTCAAGATTAACATTGCCGTACTGAATTGTTACTTGCTTCATGGCGGTGGCCATCTTTAATACTTCACACTCAGCTACACGCAGCACCTCTCCTGGTCGCTGCAAGTGCTAAGGCTAGGGTCAGACGAGCGTGATTTCTACGGACTGTACATCCGTGCAGTACGGACATCGTCAGTACGGATGACGCAGTAGTGGTCACACAGTCCGTTTTTTCACTGAAGTTATTTTTGACGGATGTAGGAGGGAAAAATAAATTACAATGAAAAAACATTCTGTCCGTCAAAAATGCTGGACGTATAAATGCAGTCTGTCTGACCACGCTCCATCACTCACACACAAAGCTATGCAGACGTTGTGGACGTGGCGCACTCCGCATGTCCGTTCTAGCAGTATTACGTTCTTGCCTAACCTGCGTCCGTTTGCAGCGTCCGTCATGCGTCCGCAGTTCAGTGCGGACGTACTTCATGTGTCAGGCTCCAATGGACTTTCTTTCATGCTATCACGGACGTACTTTTAGGCGCAATCACGGACGTGAACACTACGCTCGTCTGACAGCAGCCTAAGTTAGCAGTGCTGACCGCTGAGCGGCAGAACGGCGATCAGTGGCAAGTTGCTAATTTCTCATTTTCTCATTTTCAAGTATGTCCTGGGTAGGCAAGGCCTAAACCTCACAGTAATGTGCGCCGTGTATTATGAGCATTCGGTGTTATATGGAAGTACTGATTTATGAGTAAGAGTAGTAAAAAAAACAAAAAACCCCGTAAAACTCAGGGGGGGGGGGGTTACACCATGAGTTACCGCACAGGGTGACACCAACCCTAGTGACGCCACTGGTTGACACTCATGCAAAACGTATGCCAAAATGCTTTTCACAAATTTATTTTAGAATAAACTGAAATTTCATTTAAAAAATCTAAAAGTAGAACTTTTGGGGTTATTCTGAGAGAGCCGATCCGGCCCCCGAAATGTCAGCGAACAGCGAATTTCCCCTTACGGTGACATTTCGGGGCCATTCGGCTAATCAGAAAGCAGGCAGTTCGCCAAATTTTGGCAAACTGCCAGCCAGTATGGTGCCTGTTCCAAGGCAGTGAAATCCCCGTAGAGAAGCAATGGTTAATCTATTCAGAGAACATGGAACAGCAGGGAAAATTTGCCGAAGTGCCCTGTTGTTCGGTGGTTTCATTTGGCAGATTTATTCAGGTGAACCCCATAGGTTTTAATGTTTTTGTTCAATATCTAATAAACCATTTATTATTTTAATCTGCATTAAAAAGTCTATTTATACAGGGTTATTCAGAGAGCGGTGAAAAGCAGGAGAATGACTGGAGCATGGAAAATTCTAGGTCAAAATAGCCGATTTGGAAAGTGAGATAAATGGGAGAATTTTTCTGGTTTGGCTATTTTGACCTAGAATTTTCACTTCTCCAGTCATTCTCCTAATTTTCAACTCTCTCTGAATAACCCTGATCTTTTAGGTATTTTTTTCAGCCAAATTTTTTTTTCCTTTTGTTTGTTTTTAAAAGCGTTTTTTTCTTTTTTCTGTAACAGACCTTTTTATTATCATTCATTAGGACCTTATATGTAAATTCCAGGCATTTTCGTTCAGTAGTTTTTTTGCAAACAGCATTTAAATTTTGAAACTTTCAAACATTTATTTTGTTTTTGTTTTTTCCGCCTGTTCGTCAGCCTGTCGGCTTTTTCCGGCAGCTGGTCTGCACTGTGATCGGCGGCTCGTCGGCTTTTTCCAGCATGTTCGATGTGTTTTTTGCAGCAGATCCGGTGGGTTTTCGGTGGGTTTTCAGCGGGCGTTCGGCGGGATTGCGGCAGTTTTTCTCTCCACTCCAGGGACCCTGCAGTGAATGCTGAATTCACCGCAGGGTGGGGAACTTTGATTCCCCGAAGTGCAGGGAACGAGAGAGCACCAAAATGTTGGACATTTCAGTGCGCTCTGAATAACCGACCCCCTTTATGTATTTAAGTCAAAAAGTTGAAGTAATACCATCACTGTGGTTGATTAGAAAGTGAAGAAACACTAACAGGGTAATTCAAAGAGATCCGAATTGCTTGAGAAAGGTAACCGAACGCTGAAAATCAGCGTTCGGTTACCTTTCTTGGCCATTCGGCTATCCAGAGAGCAGGTAATTTGCCAAATCCTGGCGAATTGCCTGCACATACGGTGCCTGTTCGAGGGCAGTGAAATCCCCATGAAAAAGCACTGCTTCGGCTATTCAGAGAACACAAACCAGCAGTGAAAGGTTCCCGAAATGCCCTGCCATTCGGTGGTTTAATTCGGCAAGTTTATTCAGGAGAATCCCATAGGCTTCAATGTTAAAAATATTCCCGTTTTAATTCAATATCTAATAAACCGTTCATTATAAAATTATGCAGTAAAGAGTCTCTTTATTTATAGATTTTTTAGGATATTTTAAGCATTTTTCAGATTTTTTTTTAAAGTTTACTTATTTTTTCTGTAACAGCCCTCTTTATTATCATTCATTGGACCTCATATGTAAATTTCAGACATTTTCGCTAAGTAGTTTCTTTGCAAACAGTGTTTCACTTTTCACACATTCATGCAAACTGTTTTCCTAATTTATTCACTTCACTCTGCGGTCTTGGCTTTCTCCGGCGGCTGCGCTGCGTGTGATCGGCTCCTGCTCGGGTATTTCCGTGGTTTTCGGCAGGTTATTACAGATGTTTTTGCGGGTTTTCGGCGTGCATTCGCTGGATTTTGTGGTTCGTTTTCGTCGGGTTTGCGGTAGCTTTTCCCTGCAATTCGGGGACCCTGTGGTGTTTGCTGAATACACCGCAGGGTCACCGAAATGGGATCGGCAAAAGGAACCGAAGAGAACGAAAAGTCACCGAACGTGCGGTGACTTTTCGAATCTCTTTGAAAAACCCTGTAAAGAAAATCTCTGTAAAGAGTAAAAAAAAGGTTTTCTCCCCGTCATTAAAGGACACAATCCCAGCTTTCTGTACTGTCTAGACTGTTCACTTTTGATAGCTATATTTATTAAAAAGTAAACAAATATGTACTTGTGGTGTTATTCCATATCTACTAACCTACAATTATGTAAAATAGAAAGATTTTTTAATGGAGAATGTCTTCTTTGCAACAGCATAGAGCAGCTCTGCAAGAAGATTCATAGTCACAAATAATACAATTTGATATTAATAAACCTTACATTTCCCTGGGATAAGATAGACATAAAAAAATAATATGTCCTAAAATTGCTATTGATTTCCTACACAGGCAAGCTATTTCAAGCTAAATGTTTTTTCATAAAAACTTAAATTATCTCATTCATAATTACATTTTATTTAAAAGAAAATTAATTTACCAAGCAAGGGAAATAATGGAAAATAAATCAATTACATATTACATTAAATAATACAATGAAGGATGGTCTGCATAAGCATCTAGATTTATGATGCATCATGTCATTGTTTTGTAGAAACATTAAAATGCCAAAACAAATATTAAAATAGCAGCTTTATTATTGATGTCATGTGTATTCATTGATCAGTCATATCCTATCCAAATGTAAAGCAATGCTTCAGTCACAATTTCTGAAGCTCAGAATAAATTTTATTGTTATCCTATTTGTTTATTGCTCCAAAAAATGTTCAAATTTTTTTGCATTTCTTCCTCTTTTTTCTATTATTTTTGTTCAATTACATGTCCTCACATTTGTTTTTCCATATCAAACTATTTTTCACATCTGTTTTATGTATATCATAGCACCTACATAGTCCGTTTTTATTTTATTTATTTTTCCACCCATTTTCGATGATTTATATCACTGCTCCCCAACCCTGTCCTCAGGTACCCTAAAGAGCCAGGTTTTAAGGGTTACCTTTGGGAAATGCAGCCCGAATACTGCAGCCATTGAGCAGCAAATTATATAATCTACCTGTCCTCACTTAGTTATCACCAAATACACCCCAGCCCGCTCCCTCAGATCAATCAGTGACCTGCACCTAGCTTCTCCCCGCATCACCTCTTCCCATGATACATTGCAAGATTTCTCATGCACAGTTCCCATCCTCTGGAACACTCTCCCTCCTACTGTCAGACTTTCCTCTAGTTTCACCTCCTTCAAACGCTCCCTTTAGACATTCCTATTCAGGTAAGCCTACCACCTGACTCACTAATACACCTCACTGCCCCAACCAGTCCATCACTCTCACCTTGCAGTCCTCTCCTCCTGTTTCCACCCCCAACTCTTTTAGATGGTGTAGCGCTGTGTTTAATTTGGCTCTCTGGACTGCAATGATATTGCCACTAGAGGGAGACAGAGCATATGTGTGAAGGACTATGCTGGGCTAAAGGACTCTATCTCCCAGAAACCCTTGGGGAGAGCACAGGAAGTGCACGTGCTGGCGCCAGGAAGGAGGATGAGAGCCTCGTGCAAGGCATGGTCAGAACGAGCAGAGCAACGTGTGGAGAGAGACATATGAGAGACACTGCCCGGGATCGAAACCAGGTTGGAGCGTTTACAGGCGGTGTTATCCAGTGCTGGAGATCGGGGAAAGAGTGTGCATCATCGTGTACCACAACAGTTTGGACGACAAGCGTGTTCCAGGAGGTCCTCGAGTAAGGAGGCCGCGGACAGAACGGAGTGCAGGCGGCGGATCGATTCCTGACTGCGGAGATTTGGCATCGGGAGAGTGGATTTCGTTGGCACCAGGTTCCAGTCGGCAGAGAAAGAAAGAGATCTTCTGGTTGAGTTATCAGTTCGGGACAAGTTGTTTGCCAGATGGGTGAGAGGCCTCAAGGCCTGCAGTTCCATAACAGTGTGCACTTATTTGATTGCTTCAAATTACAGGGCCCCCAGCGTTGACTAGTCGAAGATATTTTTGTTCATTCACTGGCCAGTGAGTCTAGTACCCGGGTACCCTAGGACACCAATCTATGAGTCTTTTTGAGCGGGACTTAAACCCACGAACTGAGGGGTATTAACCGTTTCTTTTCTGCCGCGTGTTTTCTGCGTTGCGTATCACGCCACTTATCCAAGCTTAATTACTTTATGCCTCAAAGTATATGTGTATTAAATTCCACTTTATTGCTTCAGTAAAGTATATAACTTAGAAAATCCACAACAGTGTGCTGGTGTACAGTAATTATTAGTGCGGTGAGACTTTCCTGGGTTTATTCAGCGGCTCCTCCGGGGGTGAGCGCTACAATGGTAAGTTCCCACGGGAATAGGGCCCTCGTTTCCTCCTGTACTGGTTTATCAAAATGTTGTTTAATGTATTGTAACCCTGTCTATATTGTTGCCATTGTTCTGCGCTGCAGAATATGCTGGCGCTATCTAAATAAAGAAGAAGAAGAATAATATACTTTAGGTATCTTGCAAACCTGTCCTGCTCCCTGAGGACAGGATTGGGAAAATCTGATGTAGATGATGAACAATGCATCATTGCATTAGCTTAGTTTTGGTCGTTTTTCTTTTGCCGTTTGTATAGTAGTAAAATTAATTAACAATTTGCTTAATGTCACTTATTCCAGTCTTGTATCTGGAATATAAACAGCATTTGTTCTCCAGTTCAGGTTCCTCATGTGCTTCATATCATGTCTGGAACACTATGGTTAGTGTGTCCACCACTGGGGTGGCCTTTCTTGGCCTGTATGCAACTATGAGATCATGCTAATGTAGTTCCATTACCATTATTGAAGGCATCAACGTTACTGATTTTCAACATTAACGCTTTGAAAACATATGATTTATTTCTACCACTGTGGTCAAATTGATGAATTGTATAAGATCAGTTAGTAATTCATAATCAAAATAGGAATTGCACATATACAGGTCTATTCAAAGAAAGGTGAAACTCAGGAGAATGACTGGATAAGTGAAAATTCTAGGTCAAAATAGCCGAACCAGAAAAATTCTCCCATTTATCTCACTTTCCAAATCGACTATTTGGTCTAGATTGTTCTCTTCTCCTACCAGTTCTCCTGGTTTTCACCTCTCTCTGAATAACCCTGATAATCTTTATAGCAAGCAGGGTGTTCTTGGTTCCAGAGTGGCTAAAATGCAATCTAGTAGGCAAAGCCCCATAAACAGGAGCCTGACAGTTCAAATAGAGTTTAACCCCTTGGCTGCTGTCAGGTTGTATGTTTTTGTTTTTTTGTTTTTTAGCCCAAATTGCAGTAAAACAAGGAGGCAGGTATTAGAGAGGGGAATAAGGGTTTATTAAAGTAAAAGGCAGGCAAAGAATAATGGCAGAATCAATACAAAGGAGGGAGGATCATCAGGTATAAACAAAGAAAATAATGGAACACTAAATGTACTGTATATAAATCATAAGTATACCTTTTTTATTGGACTAACGTTACATTTAAAAGACGCGCTTTCGAGAGGATTCCTCTCTTCCTCAGGTCTGGATGCATTCACCGCAGAGACCCCGAAGTGCAGGAAAAAGATCAGAACGAATATGAAAAAGCGCTGAGATATCGCTGAAAAAAACGCCAAAATTCCGGCGATAACACCCTGATAACTCATTTATACGTTACGAAAAAATCTGATCGATTTGAAACACCGCAGAAAATCCACCAAGCGTACCCAACGATCTGCTGTAAACCCGCCAAATGCGTTCTAAAAAAGCCAGTGATCCGCCCTTCACAGCACCGACCAGCCGCTGGAAAAAGCCGACAAGCCGACAAATGGGGTAAAAATAAAAAAAACATTGAAAGTTTCAAATGTTAAACGAGGTTTGCAGAAAAATACTGAACGAAAATTTGCTTATAAGGTCCTATGAATAATAATATAAAGGTCTGTTACAGGAAAAAAAATGCTATTTAATAAAAATCCGAAAAAATCCTAAAAGAAAAAAGTCTTTTGCTGCAGTTTAAAAGAATAAATGTTTTACTAGACATTGAGTTAAAACGTGAATATTTGTAACATTGACACCTATGGGATTCGCCTGATTAAACCTGTCGAATGAAGCCACCGAACATCAGGGCATTTTTCTGATATTTCACTGCTGTTCGGTGTTCTCTGAATAGGTTAACTATTTCTTCTCTATGGGGAGTTTCACTGCTGTCGAACAGGTACCGTATTTCGCTGGCAATTCATCAAACTTTGGCGAACTGCCTGCTTTCTGAATAACCGAATGGCCCCGAAATTGCACCATACGGTTAAATTCACCGCTCGTTGCAATTCTGGGCCAGTTCTGCTCTCTCTGAACTCTGAACAACCCTGTATTCAGAGGCGTCGCTAGGGGGGCGGGGGTGCGCCCCGCACCAGTTGACACCACCCCCTAGGGTGACACCCTAAAAATTTATTTAGTTTTTTTACCCAAAAATATTTTACCAGGAAGGAGACATTGAGAATTCTCTCATTTTCAAGTATGTCCTGGGTAGGCAAGGCCTAGGCTGGCACTTTCCAGGGGGTGGCAAAAAAAACACCACAAAGAGGATATTCACAGAGCACCGAAATGACACAGACATTTCAGTGTTCTGTTGTTCCCCACACTTTGGGGAATCAAATTTCCCCGGTGAATTCACCACAGGGTCCCTGAAGTGCAGGGAATCAGCCACCGAATGCTGCCGCAAACCCGTCGCCTGCTGTTTTAAAAAGAACTACTGAACGGAAATGTCAGGAATTAACATATAAGATCCTATGAATAATAAAAAGGTCTGTTACAGAAAAAAAATTGCTATTAGAATTTTTTTTTAATTTTGTTTGAAAAATGCCTAAAAGATGCTAAAAAAATAAAATCAATAAATAAAAGCGTTTTTTTTTTTTGTTTGTTTGTTTTTTACTATGTATTAAAGGAATAAACGGTTTATTAGATATTGGATAAAAACAGAAATATTTTTAACATTGAAACCTATGGTGTTTGTTCGCCCTGAATAAACCTGCCAAATGAAAACATCGGACATCAGGACATTTCTTTGCTGTTCGGTGTCTCTGAACAGATTAACCATTACTTCTCTATGGGGACTTTCACTGCCTTCAAAACAGGCACCGTACTTGCTGTCAGTTTGCCAAAATTTGTGTATGAGCGTATCACAGAGATCCACGGCAATAAACCTCACAGTAATGTGCGCCGTGTATTATGAGCATTCAGTGTTATATGGGAATACTGACTTATGAGTAAAAGTAGTTATGGGGGGGGGGTGACACCATAAGTTACCGCACCGGGTGACACCAACCCTAGTAATGCCACTGCTGTATGTGTCTTTGTCGTGTTATAAAAAAAAAAACAGCAAAGAGTGTTTAATTGACATTCTCAAAGAAATTTAATTCAAAAACCCAATTTTTTTCTACAATTAATCACGATAACTTTTGTTATGTTTCTTTATGACGTACCCTTTCAGAAATGGGGAAATGGAAAATATTTCATGGTGGGTTTGTTTTTGCAAAATTTGTTTATTAAAAATGAGAATCTGAATTTTTTCACATGACTCATTGTAAGTAATGTGTAAAATTAGTATGATTTAAAATTATTAACATGAAACAACTATTAATAAATATTAAAGGGGCTGTTATTTATTGAATGGGATGGTCTGGATGTCTCTAGGCAATTTTGATTTTTTTAAACTGCCATTAGAGACCCGCTGTGTGCTATGTTTTGGGATATGTATGTATTTTGAACTTAAACTTTCTGGGGTCTACACTTTTAAGAGGCAGATTGAAAAGTTAGCCTGTGACCTTTCTAGCGATCACTCAAAGGACACAACCCTCTCCCGTTTAGGCTCCGCCGGGTGGTGCCTGAAAATTATGTCATTACTTTTGTACGACAGGGGTGATCCCACAGCAAGGTCTGAATTTGAGGAGAGGAGACCACCGCGGGACTCCCTCCAAAATGGCCACCTCTGCCACTGCAGATAAGCCATGACATGTGGGGGACATCCTACACATGTTGCAGTGAATCGTTAGGATGTCCCCCACACGTCTTCCGCAGCCAAGGCATTAAGGAGCTTTATTTACAGAAATGCCACCGCACCTTTATATTCACTACAGAAACACAGATCCTGCAGAACGAAGCCCACAGAGGTTTATGTTTATCAAAACAAATAATGAGATAAGTAAGCTTGTGTGGCAAGCAAAGAAGGCCTGATTGCCCTTTAAACCCTTCACTATGCGTTTGTCAAAAGCACTTGTGAGTTCTCCAAGATTGAGTTTACTTGACATGGTCTTATTCTAGAGCGACACAAAGAAATTTCATCTTGTGCTAATGGGCTGCAGAATGTGCCCCTAAAAGTTGTACACATTGGACATGACAGCCCATGTGTTGAAAAGCTTTGAGTTCTATTTTTTCCTTCAAGGAAACACTGAGCGCAAGCCGTAATGTACACAAATCAGGGTTTTTTGGCGAGCAGAGGAAGTCCACTACATGTCAAATAGGGCTTATCTTCATTTTTTTTTTCAAGATACCAGAACTGCACCATTGCACTTTTAAGGGTGTTTGCAAATCATTGCATAAAGAAACAGTCTTCTAAAATTGTGAAATGCAAATCGATAAGCAGAGGATGAAGCAAATCAATCCTCAAGGTGATCAGCATCCTGTTAGCAGCGCGCTCTATAGTACTTCAGTGCTTTCCTGCAGCTGCGTCTGGTTGATATTTAGCATGTCTGTTACTATGCCGACTATGTAAAAAGTTAATAAACTTTTGACTGCATTCATAGTAGTCACTTACAATTTGAAAATGATATCATTGTTTATTTTTATACATGCTGTAGCACAGTCTGTATTCATTTAAGAAGAAGATAGCACTTAATCACAGCAAGTATTAAAAAACAGCAACTGCTGCTTTGTTCCTGGGTCTGAACATTTCTTTTTTCAACTACCTTATACTTCCCATATCGGAGAAGTCTCCATTTATTGCAGTGAAGACATCACATTAAAGGGACTCTATGCACTGTGACCTCTCAGTGTAATTCGAGTGGTCACAATGACCTGAGTACACGCATCATTTCTCCTCCCCCATTGAAAGGGGACTGGGACGACTAATGCTGCATGGTATTAATACCACCCACAGTCTGAGCGCTAATCTCAGATTCCTGGAAATCAGGATCATCTCCCAACAAAGACTCTCAATGTGTTAGAAAATGCAAGCCATTAGAAACATAGAAGCATAGAAAAATGTCAGAAGATAAGAACCTTTCGGCCCATCTAGTCTGCCCAATTACATGGATACTTTACCTGGATTTATCTTTTGTTTAGGATAGCCTTATGCCTATCCCATGCTTGCTTAAATTCAATCACTGTTTTGGCCTCTACCACTTCTACTGGAAGGCTGTTCCATGTATCCACCACCCTCTCAGTAAAATAATGCTTCCTGATGTTACTTTTAAACCTTTGCCCCTCTAATCTAAGACTATGTCCTCTTGTTTTGCTATTTTGTTTCCTTTTAAATATACTCCCTTCCTCTACCTTGTGGATTCCCTTTACGTATTTAAATGTTTCTATCATATCTCCTCTGTCTCGTCTTTTTTCCAAGCTGTACATGTTAAGATCATTAAGCCTTTCCTGGTAACTTTTCTCCTTCAAGCCGTACACCATTTTAGTAGCCCTTCTCTGAACTTCCTCTAAGATGTCTATATCCTTCTGGAGATACGGTCTCCAGTACTGCACACAGTACTCCAAGTGAGGTCTCACCAGTGCTCTGTACAGTGGCATGAGCACTTCCCTTTTCCTACTGCTAATACCTCTCCCTACACAACCAAGCATTCTGCTAGAATTTCCTGCTGCTCTATTACATTGACTACTTACCCTTAGATCCTCTGAAATAATAACCCCTAAATCCCTTTCCTCAGATGTTGAGGTTAGGACTGTATCAAATATTCTATATTCAGCCCTTGGGTTTTTACGTCCCAGGTGCATTATCTTGCACTTATCCACATTAAAACTCAATTGCCACAACTCTGACCATTTTTTTAGTTTACCTAAATCATTTGTCATTTGGCTGATCCCTCCAGGAACGTCAACCCTGTTGCAAATCTTTGTGTCATCAGCAAAAAGACATACTTTTCCATTAATACCTTCTGCAATATCACTAATAAAAATATTAAAGAGAATGGGTCCAAGTACTGACCCCTGAGGTACCCCACTGGTAACAAGACCTTGCGCTGAATAAACTCCATTTACCACAACCCTCTGTTGTCTGTCACTCAGCCACTGCCTAATCCATTCAACAATATTGGAATCCAAGCTCAAAGATTGCAATTTATTGATAAGCCTTCTATGCGGGACAGTATCAAAAGCCTTACTGAAATCTAAATAAGCAATGTCTACTGCACCACCTGTGTCTATTATTTTTGTTACCCAATCAAAAAAATCAATAAGATTAGTTTGGCATGATCTCCCTGAGGTAAACCCATGTTGTTTCTGATCCTGTAATCTATGTGTTTTTAGATGTTCAACAATCCTTTCCTTTAACATGGTTTCCATTAATTTCCCCACTACTGACGTAAGACTAACTGGCCATTGGATTGAATGGACACTCAAGCTGGTCATGTGACATCTCAGTCTCTTTCTTCTGTATTAACTCTAGAAAATCCCCTTAAATTGTATGGAAAGAACTGTCAAACATACACTTTTTGTACTGGATGCAGCACACTAGACACATGTTAATGGATATAGATTGGAGCTGGAATGCTCCCAGACATTATTATCATTTCTATTAATTAACCACAAACACCTTCCGTAGCGATGTAAAAAAATGTACAATGGGGTAAAAACAAGACAATTCTACGGATCACCAAAAAGACAAGTCAATATTTTACCAACAGATACAGGAGGAATTGAGGTCCCTATTCAAATGGCAAATTACACATTACATTACAGAATCTGACAAGGTGGGTATACATTGTGTTGCTCAGATAGCACCCCAAAGGGTACCATGGTAGATCAAGGAGCAAATAAGGCAACAGACCTGATGCAACCACACTGAGTGCTCTATTGCCTGCACAACCATGCTCTGTATTGCAGAGTCTTGCAATGGGTAAAGTGAGACACATTAAAAAACTTAAATTTTTAACAGTCACTCAACAAGGATGAAAGGCACACAGACAGAGAAGTGTCTACAGCAACATCCATTCCCCTACACTGTCTACACAATATGAATCCCTCCTATTTACAAAGGAAGCAAAGTAAGCAAGATCTGAGCCTACATGATCAACACTGATTGCCACACGAGATCCAACGATAAACAGCTTGGGGGCGTGGGACTTTTTGTCACGGATCCCCCTGATACTAGAGTGGTGGTCCCTATACGCAGGACACTCTCTACCCTTCCGATCCTTAGAGTGGTCGGCACGACTAGACAGACTACAAGAATGGCAGTACAGAGCACGTACAAGAGAGACGTCACGGATCCCTCTGCTTTATCTGACTAGTGGTTTCTAGACACAGAACAGTCTCTACCCTTCCGATCCTTAGAGTGGTCGGCACGACTAGACAGACACAGAATGATACACAAGAAATTAGAATAATTAGCTCTTCCCAAGACCCTAACAACACAAGGGGTAGTCTGATGTGTGCTTAGGGTGCCACACAGACTCTCAATACCAGAATTAGAAGAGTTGATGCCAATACCAGGGGTTATGCACAGAATGGTTCGTTCGCCAATGCCAGGGATCATACACAGAGTGGTTCGTTCGCCAATGCCAGGGGTCATACACAGAATGGTATTTTGCCAATGCCAAGGGGTCAATACACAGAATAGTCGTTTGCCAATGCCAAGGGTCAATACACAGAATAGTCGTTTGCCAATGCCAAGGGGTCAATACACAGAATAGTCGTTTGCCAATGCCAAGGGGTCAATAACAGAATAGTCGTTTGCCAATGCCAAGGGTCAATACACAGAATAGTCGTTTGCCAATGCCAAGGGGTCAATACACAGAATAGTTGTTTGCCAAATATACAAGAGCTCTGCGGGAAGTAACTACCACGTCAGGGCACCGGCATTTCTGAGAGCCTGGGCTTTAAACCCGGCGGGTCCGCGTCAGCCCGCCAGGCCCCGCCCCCCGGCTTCCCCACGTGTGCGGAAGCGACCGCAATATCATTCGGCGCCTGGCCAGCGAGCAGCGAGGAAGCTGCTGCCAGGCGCCGGGGTGCGGGGCCACCGTGACAGAACCCCCCCTCTACGGGCGGCCACTGGACGACCCCCAGGGGCGCGGGGATGAGCCAAATAGAAAGCCCTCACCAACCGAGGAGCATGAACCTCAGTAGCCGGAAGCCAAGAGCGATCCTCTGGGCCGTAGCCCACCCAGTCAACCAAGTACTGAAGGACCCCCCTAGAAACCCTGGCGTCCAGAATGGCCTCAACTTCAAACTCCTCCTCGCCCTCCACAGAGACCGGAGGAGGGGGGACACGGGCCCTGGTGTACCGATTACACAAAAGTGGTTTCAAAAGGCTCACGTGAAACACATTGTGTATCTTGATATGGGAGGGCAGAGCCAGAGCATAGGAGACCGGATTGATTCGCCGCAGAACCTTATAGGGGCCTATGTACCTGGGTGCCAGTTTCATGGAGGGTACTAAAAGCTTAATGTTGCGTGAAGAAAGCCAAACCCTGTCCCCAACTTGATACACGGGTGCCGGCCTCCTGTGTCTGTCGGCTTTGATCTTCTGGGTAACACTACTATCCTCCAGTGCCCGTTTAACCCTTCCCCAGGTTTCTTTCAATGACACTAAATGCTCATCCAGAGCAGGAATCGCGGTATCAGGAAACGTAGCAGGGAGCACGGGAGGATCAAAACCGTAAACAGTGAAGAAGGGGAACGTCCTGTGGCTTCGCTTACTGCACTGTTCAAGGCATACTCTGCCCACGGTATCAGGTCTGACCAGTTATCTTGTCGTTCGGATATAAAGCACCTGAGATATTTTTCTATATTTTGGTTGGCTCGTTCCGCCGCCCCGTTGGTCTGGGGGTGATAGGCCGAAGAGAAGGATAGGTCTATCCCCACACTCTTGCAAAACCCTTTCCAGAATCTGGAGACGAATTGGGTCCCCCTATCCGAGACAATCCCAAGAGGAATACCGTGTAAGCGGACCACATTGGAAACAAAAATGGGCACCAGTTCGGCTGCCGAAGGAAGTTTCCGAAGAGGAACATAGTGACCCATTTTGGAGAATCGATCTATGACCGTGAGTATTACAGTATTCCCTCTAGACTCAGGTAACTCTACTATAAAATCCATAGCTAAATGCGACCATGGTCGTTCGGGGATTGGCAGAGGCTGGAGTAAACCAATAGGCGCTGTTTTGGGACTTTTATGTCTTGTGCACACTTCACACACGGTTATGTAATCTTTAACGTCACGGCGCACCGTGGGCCACCAAAGGAGTTTACGTATACTAGACACTGTTTTGGTGATCCCCATGTGCCCAGAGATTTTGTTATCATGATACAGTTTTAATACCTCTTCCCTTTCGTTCTCAGGTACAAAGAGTTTCGCAGGAGGTCTCCCCCAGGAGCTGTGCCCTGGGCGGTCTGCAATCTTAACATTAGAGGAGACGAGACACTAATCGTGGTAAGTGCTATAATCCTTTCCTGGGGTACAATGGGATGTTGATCTTGGATGTTATGTTCGTATGACTCGTACTGTCTTGACAATGCGTCTGCTTTAATGTTTCTCGACCCAGGTCTGTATGTGAGGACGAAATTAAAGCTGGAAAGAAACAATGACCATCTCGCTTGCCTGGCATTCAACCGTTTAGCGTCTCCAATGTACGTGAGATTCTTATGATCGGTTATGATGACAATGGGGTCCCTAGACCCCTCTAATAAGTATCTCCATTCCGTCAAGGCTGCAATAACTGCTAACAATTCTCTGTTTCCGATATCATAGTTCCTCTCTGCCGGGGACAACTTTCGGGAATAGAAGCCGCATGGATGCAAGGGCTTGTCGGGTGCCTCCCTTTGGGACAAGACTGCACCAAGACCTAGCTCGGAGGCGTCAACTTCAACCTGGAAAGGCAGAGCCGGATCAGGATGTCGGAGAACAGGGGCAGTGGTGAAAGCCTGTTTAAGTGCCTCAAAGGCTTGACTGGCCTGGGGTGTCCACTTCTGATTCACCACCCCCTTTAGTCATAGCCGTGAGGGGAGCTATCAAGGCCGAAATTTTTAATGAACCTCCGGTAGTAGTTAGTAAACCCCAAAAACCTCTGGATGGCTTTAAGCCCTTGGGGTAAAGGCCAGTCAAGAATCGCTGAGAGTTTTTTAGGATCCATTTGGAAACCTTCAGGGGTTATTATATACCCAAGGAAGTGCACTGTCTCTATGTCGAATAAGCATTTCTCTAGCTTACAATATAACCCAGCCCTCAATAGTCTCTTCAACACTTGTCTCACGTGGGCGTGATGAGTCTCCTTATCAGGAGAGTATATCAGGATGTCGTCCAGATATACTATAACGAACGTTTGCAGAAAATCCCTTAGGGTGTCGTTTATGAGGTCCTGGAAAACGGCTGGCGCATTGCATAACCCAAAGGGCATCACCAGGTATTCATAATGCCCGCTACGTGTATTAAAAGCCGTTTTCCATTCGTGCCCCTTCTTAACCCTGACCAGGTTGTACGCTCCGCGTAAATCAAGTTTCGTATAAATACGGGCCCCTTTTAAACGGTCGAACAATTCTGTTATAAGAGGTATTGGGTATGCATTTCTTATGGTAATCCTTTAAACCTCTATAATCGATGCAAGGTCGCAGGTCACCCTCTTTTTTGGAAACGAAAAAGAAACCTGCTCCTGCTGGAGAGGAGGATCGTCTGATGAATCCTCGCTCTAGATTCTCCCTTATATATTCCTCCATAATGTCATTTTCCCTTTGAGACAAGGGGTATACGTGTCCTCTAGGAGGCATAGTACCAGGGAGTAACTCTATAGCACAGTCATAAGGACGATGCGGTGGTAGGACCTCAGTCCTGGTTTTAGAGAACACCTCCTTTAGCGCCATATAACATTCTGGGACTTCAGTGGACAAGGAGGTGCTGTGGCAATGTTGAGACTACCAATCACATTAACCCTGCCCAGGCACTTTGACTGGCAACTAGGACCCCAACACATTATATCTCGCTGGGCCCAGTCAATCACCGGGTTATGTTCTGTCAACCATGGGAACCCTAGAACGACAGGACATGAGGGAGAGTCGATAACCTGGAATCGTATGGTTTCACAGTGCAGAACTCCTGTAGTCATGCACACATCGATAGTGTCGTGTGTGATATGGGGACATGACAGGGGTTTCCCGTCTATGGCTTCTACCATAAGAGGCCTCTCCTTTAGAACCAGAGGTAAGAGGTGGTTGGCAGCAAAACATCTATCCATAAAATTACCTGAGGCTCCAGAGTCTAGGAATGCCTCAGTCTCGAGGTGAACCCCCTCCCAGGTGAGGGAGATGGGTAACAGAATCCGAGTTTTTTTTTTTTCATCATCCACAAAGGAGGCATACAGAGAACCAATAACCTGGGTATTACTTGTCTTTTGACCTGATTTGCCACTCTCACCCCTGCTACCCCTGGGTCTCTGAGGACATTGAAGGCGGAAATGATCTGCCCCGGCACAATAAAAACAGAGCCCCCTTTCTCTCCGGTGAGCTCTCTCTGCCTCTGAAATACCCGTTTTACCTATCTGCATAGGTTCAATGGCCGGTACATCGGTCTTAACGGTCTCCAGGTTACCTGATGCAGTGGTATGCCTGGGTACTAAGGGTAAAGGAGGTAGGACCCTTCTGGGTCTGTCTCTGGTGTGTCTCCTTTCCCTGATTTGATCGTCCATGGCGATGCAGAAATCAACCAAATGATCCAGATGTTCTGGTAATTTTAGGGGAGCCAATTCAAACATAAACGCCTCGTTCAGACCTTCGGTAAAGGCCAGGGTTAAAACGTCGTTCGGCCAGTGTACCTCAGAAGACAAAGTCTTAAATTCTATGGCATAGTCGGAAACCCTCCTATTACCTTGTTTGATGTGAAACAGGGATCTACCCGCATTGGTAGCCCGTCTAGAGGGATCAAAAGTACGCTTTAACTCGGAGGTAAAACCCTCATAGTCATATATGATGGGTTTCTTGTTCTCCCACAAGGGCGTGGCCCATAATAAAGCTTTTTCGGTCAAGTGATTAATCAGATAGCCTACTTTGGCTTTATCAGACATACAGGACCCGGGATTGTTTTCGAATAAGATCTCGAGTTGGGTCAGAAAGCCCCGGCATAAGTTCGGTGTTCCGTCATAACGTACGGGTGCTTTCATACTGAGCCTACAACCCTCGAGAGCGGCCGAACTGACCCTAGGCACTACTGGGTCTGGCGGGCTTGCAGTACCAGAACTGGATCGGTTTAGCAGGGTTTGCAGGGCAAGAGCAATCTGGTCCATTCTATGGTCCTGCTCTTCTTGTCTGGCTGCAATACGTGTCAACTGATTAGAGAGGTCTGCGGGATCCATGGCCCTGACGTAATGTCACGGATCCCCCTGATACTAGAGTGGTGGTCCCTATACGCAGGACACTCTCTACCCTTCCGATCCTTAGAGTGGTCGGCACGACTAGACAGACTACAAGAATGGCAGTACAGAGCACGTACAAGAGAGACGTCACGGATCCCTCTGCTTTATCTGACTAGTGGTTTCTAGACACAGAACAGTCTCTACCCTTCCGATCCTTAGAGTGGTCGGCACGACTAGACAGACACAGAATGATACACAAGAAATTAGAATAATTAGCTCTTCCCAAGACCCTAACAACACAAGGGGTAGTCTGATGTGTGCTTAGGGTGCCACACAGACTGAATACCAGAATTAGAAGAGTTGATGCCAATACCAGGGGTTATGCACAGAATGGTTCGTTCGCCAATGCCAGGGATCATACACAGAGTGGTTCGTTCGCCAATGCCAGGGGTCATACACAGAATGTATTTTGCCAATGCCAAGGGGTCAATACACAGAATAGTCGTTTGCCAATGCCAAGGGGTCAATACACAGAATAGTCGTTTGCCAATGCCAAGGGGTCAATACACAGAATAGTCGTTTGCCAATGCCAAGGGGTCAATACACAGAATAGTCGTTTGCCAATGCCAAGGGGTCAATACACAGAATAGTCGTTTGCCAATGCCAAGGGGTCAATACACAGAATAGTTGTTTGCCAAATATACAAGAGCTCTGCGGGAAGTAACTACCACGTCAGGGCACCGGCATTTCTGAGAGCCTGGGCTTTAAACCCGGCGGGTCCGCGTCAGCCCGCCAGGCCCCGCCCCCCGGCTTCCCCACGTGTGCGGAAGCGACCGCAATATCATTCGGCGCCTGGCCAGCGAGCAGCGAGGAAGCTGCTGCCAGGCGCCGGGGTGCGGGGGCCACCGTGACACTTTTACACTCTCCAACCTGCACTTTCCAGCCTATTCCTCCCATAGTCTCCTCTTTCGAAGTCCATGCCGTCTGCCCCATGCCCCTACGTGTTGTGGTAATCTATGGCCCCCTGGACCCTTTCTGGAGCACTTCTCTTCCTTGCTCCCTCACTTTCTCTCCTCTGACATTCCATCTCTCATCCTTGGAGATTTTCACATTCCTATTGACTCCCTGACCAACCGCCTCACCTCCAAATAGAGATGTGCAATTTGTTTCATTACGAATCAAAATTCGGATGAAATTCACCACTTTCGTATTTCGGGAGCATTTCCAAAAACGAAATAGCGAACATCCAAAAATTTCAGATCGATCTGAAATTTCAGAACGATTCCATGATTCGGATCATTATGGCGATTCGGATCATTTCGGGTGATTCGGATGAGTTTTTTTTTTGCTTCATATGCTGCATTAATTATACTGCAGAGAGGCGCTGCCCGGCAGTGTGCGGATTCATATGCTGAATTATACTGCAGAGAGACCCTGCCCGGCAGTGTGTGGATTCATATGATGCATTAATTATACTGGAGAGAGGTGCTGCCCGGCAGTGTGCCTGGCAGTGTGTGAATAAATCTGCCGAAATGCCCGCATGATTTGCATTGAGTCTGAATCATGTTCGCGTTCGAATCCAAACTTTTTCAAATGTGGGTGTTCGAATGCGAACCAAACACGGGGGTGTTCAGCCCATCACTATTAATGAGAATCATAACAAGGTAGCAGATGCAGTATTTTGTATTAGCAAAACGTTACAAATGAGATATCGTTTTTACGGTTGCGTGTGGGAGACCTATTACCCACTCTGCAGGTTATCAGGATCACAACTTTGTTTTCTCAGAAGCATTACTATTCATCTGACTTAGTCCAGGAGGTTAGAGAGCTTTATTAATATGGCAAACATGTGCTTGATAGTTTACAGTTTGTAAATATAATGATTTCAGCTTTTTCACTTTAGTTTAACAAAATGCATACCTAATTTTAAGAAATGTGTTGGGAGGTCCGCGTTTCTCCTTACAGGATCAGAATGGATATTTAATAAGAATGCAGATAATGGTCAGAACGTTTTGTAATGCCTGGAAAAAAATGGTACATAAGATGTCATAACACCTTAACTACCAAGTGGATTTTCCCTAAAACCACTGTCAGGAACTAGTGTTGTGTTAAATCACTTTCATAAATTATACAGTAAAAAAATCATTGGGTAAATGTTCAATGTATTTTTACTGTAGCAAACCTATTACAAAGGTAGGTGTCGCCATCTGGTGCCCAAAAAGGACTCCTGTAGTTGGGACTCTGTTCTAAACCAGCTGGGACTCTATCAGGGCTTTTCAGAGAGAGGTGAAAACCAGGAGAATGACTGGAGAAGTGAAAATTCAAGGTCAAAATAGCCAAACCAGAAAAATTCTCCCATTTATCTCACTTTCCAAATCGGCTATTTGGTCTAGATTGTTCATTCTCCTGGCATTTCTCCTGGTTTTCACCTCTCTCTGAATAACCCTGTATGTTTTAGACCCAAAATCCAATCTTTTCAAACTCTTTTAGCATCTTTGAATGGGAATTTTTGGGGGTATTTCTTTAATTAAATCTTTCTAATATATAGTCTAGCAACATTAACCTTTTATTTATATCTGGCTACATCCTTTATCTTTTTTGCTCACAGTAGGCAGCGGGCATTTCGGCAGATTTATTCACACACTGCCGGGCAGCACCTCTCTGCAGTATAATTAATGCATCATATGAATCCACACACTGCCGGGCAGGGTCTCTCTGCAGTATAATTCAGCATATGAATCCGCACACTGCCGGGCAGCGCCTCTCTGCAGTATAATTAATGCAGCATATGAAGCAAAAAAAAAACTCATCCGAATCACCCGAAATGATCCGAATCGCCATAATGATCCGAATCATGGAATCGTTCTGAAATTTCAGATCGATCTGAAATTTTTGGATGTTCGCTATTTCGTTTTTGGAAATGCTCCCGAAATACGAAAGTGGTGAATTTCATCCGAATTTTGATTCGTAATGAAACAAATTGCACATCTCTATTTGGAGGTGAGGCGGTTGGTCAGGGAGTCAATAGGAATGTGAAAATCTCCAAGGATGAGAGATGGAATGTCAGAGGAGAGAAAGTGAGGGAGCAAGGAAGAGAAGTGCTCCAGAAAGGGTCCAGGGGGCCATAGATTACCACAACACGTAGGGGCATGGGGCAGACGGCATGGACTTCGAAAGAGGAGACTATGGGAGGAATAGGCTGGAAAGTGCAGGTTGGAGAGTGTAAAAGTCCCACGCCCCCAAGCTGTTTATCGTTGGATCTCAGTGTGCAATCAGTGTTGATCATGTAGGCTCAGATCTTGCTTTACTTTGCTTCCTTTGTAATAGGAGGGATTCATATTGTGTAGACAAGTGTAGGGGATGGATGTTTGCTGTAGACACTTCTCTGTCTGTGTGCCTTTCATCTTGTTGAGTGACTGTTAAAAATTAAAGTTTTTTAATGTGTCTCACTTTACCCATTGCAAGACTCTGCAATACAGAGCATGGTTGTGCAGGCAATAGAGCACTCAGTGTGGTTGCATCAGGTCTGTTGCCTATTTGCTCCTTGATCTACCATGGTACCCTTTGGGGTGCTATCTGAGCAACACAATGTATACCCACCTTGTCAGATTCTGTAATGTAATGTGTAATTTGCCATTTGAATAGGGACCTCAATTCCTCCTGTATCTGTTGGTAAAATATTGACTTGTCTTTTTGGTGATCCGTAGAATTGTCTTGTTTTTACCCCATTGTACATTGTTTTACATCGCTACGGAAGGTGTTTGTGGTTAATTAATAGAAATGATAATAATGTCTTGGAGCATTCCAGCTCCAATCTATATCCATTAGCATGTGTCTAGTGTGCTGCATCCAGTACAAAAAGTGTATGTTTGACAGTTCTTTCCATACAATTTAAGGGGATTTTCTAGAGTTAATACAGAAGAAAGAGACTGAGATGTCACATGACCAGCATGAGTGTCCATTCAATCCAATGGCCAGTTAGTCTTACGTCAGTAGTGGGGAAATTAATGGAAACCATGTTAAAGGAAAGGATTGTTGAACATCTAAAAACACATAGATTACAGGATCAGAAACAACATGGGTTTACCTCAGGGAGATCATGCCAAACTAATCTTATTGATTTTTTTGATTGGGTAACAAAAATAATAGACACAGGTGGTGCAGTAGACATTGCTTATTTAGATTTCAGTAAGGCTTTTGATACTGTTCTGCATAGAAGGCTTATCAATAAATTGCTATCTTTGAGCTTGAATTCCAATATTGTTGAATGGATTAGGCAGTGGCTGAGTGACAGACAACAGAGGGTTGTGGTAAATGGAGTTTATTCGGCGCATGGTCTTGTTACCAGTAGGGTACCTCAGGGGTCAGTACTTGGACCCATTCTCTTTAATATTTTTATTAGTGATATTGCAGAAGGTATTAATGGAAAAGTCTGTCTTTTTGCTGATGACACAAAGATTTGCAACAGGGTTGACGTTCCTGGAGGGATCAGCCAAATGACAAATGATTTAGGTAAACTAAAAAAATGGTCGGAGTTGTGGCAATTGAGTTTTAATGTGGATAAGTGCAAGATAATGCACCTGGGACGTAAAAACCCAAGGGCTGAATATAGAATATTTGATACAGTCCTAACCTCAACATCTGAGGAAAGGGATTTAGGGGTCATTATTTCAGAGGATCTAAGGGTAAGTAGTCAATGTAATAGAGCAGCAGGAAATGCTAGCAGAATGCTTGGTTGTGTAGGGAGAGGTATTAGCAGTAGGAAAAGGGAAGTGCTCATGCCACTGTACAGAGCACTGGTGAGACCTCACTTGGAGTACTGTGTGCAGTACTGGAGACCGTATCTCCAGAAGGATATAGACATCTTAGAGGAAGTTCAGAGAAGGGCTACTAAAATGGTGTACGGCTTGAAGGAGAAAAGTTACCAGGAAAGGCTTAATGATCTTAACATGTACAGCTTGGAAAAAAGACGAGACAGAGGAGATATGATAGAAACATTTAAATACGTAAAGGGAATCCACAAGGTAGAGGAAGGGAGTATATTTAAAAGGAAACAAAATAGCAAAACAAGAGGACATAGTCTTAGATTAGAGGGGCAAAGGTTTAAAAGTAACATCAGGAAGCATTATTTTACTGAGAGGGTGGTGGATACATGGAACGCGCCTTCCAGTAGAAGTGGTAGAGGCCAAAACAGTAATTGAATTTAAGCAGGCATGGGATAGGCATAAGGCTATCCTAAACAAAAGATAAATCCAGGTAAAGTATCCATGTAATTGGGCAGACTAGATGGGCCGAAAGGTTCTTATCTGCTGACATTTTTCTATGTTTCTATGTTTCCTGGTTTGGATCCGTAAAAAATCACGCACAAAAATGCGCATCATATGACCGTTTTCGCGTATTCCGTGAAAAAATACGTCAATGCGTTCGGACGCACTTTTTTACGTTCGCGTGTAAAAATGCTTTCGTTTGACCCTAGCCTTAGCCGCTATTTCGGTGCAATTCGGCGGTCTGTGAATAGAAGACACATTAGTCTTCTATGGGACAATTTTCAGTGCTGCCGCATTGAAGTAAACAGCGATGAACTACACAGTATTTTGTTGTCAATTCGCCTGTATCTGGAGAATTGACAGCTGTGCGAATAGACCAATTGGCCCGAAATTTCACTTACTGTGAATTCCACTATAGGTGCAATTTGGGGGCCAATGCGGAGGTTAGTGAATAAACCCTTTACTCTAAATCCACTAGAATCATTCTGTAGCATTTTGATTGTTTTTTCTCTTTTGCTTTTCACTTTCTTAATTATCCATAGCATTTTCTCGTGTGCGCCACCTTTAGTCGTGTATTATACCCTCCTCATCCCCGGGCCATTTTGCATATCACTTTGTAGAACAGTGTTTCATATGTTAGATTACAGCCCAGGGGCAAGCTCTCTACTCATTTTATTCCAATCTGTCTAATTATATACTACCATCTGCATCCAGTCCATGATTAATTGACAAATTTTGCAAGCCTTTAAATATAAGCATTCTATAAACAGAAATATTTTTTGCTTAATGTTGCCTATCTTAGTTTTCAAAATTATAGAAAACATAGACTTAGGGGGTTATTCAGAGAGCATCGAAATGTTGCTGACATTTTGTTGCTCTCTTGATTCCCGCACTTCGGGGAATCAAATTCCCGAACCCTACGGTGAATTCAGAATTCACCTCAGGGTTCCTGGAGTGCAGGGAACAGTTTCAAAAATGCGCCGCGAGACTGTAAAAAAAAACCACTGTAAAAAAGCAGAAAATCTGCCGAAAAAAACGCAGCCGATGCGATCCGAAGTATCGGATCACTTCGAACCACCACAAAAAACACGCCGAATGTGGAAACAACCAACGATCTGCCAAACACCGCACCGACCAGCTACTGAAAAAAGCCAACGAACAGGGTAAAACAAAAAAACAAAAAACACAATTGAAAGTGTCAAAATTTAAATGCTGTTTACAACAAACCTACTGAACGAAAATGTCTGGAATTAACATATAAGGTCCTATGAATAATATTAAAAAGGGCTGTTACAGAAAAAAAAAATAATCAGAAAAAAATTATGCTGAAAAAATCCTGAAAAATGCCTAAAAGAGCCTAAAAAAATAAAGAGACTTTTTGCTGCAGTTTAAAAGTATAACCAGATTAGATTTATGTAGAAATAAAACAAAAAATATTATTTTTCTCTTCTAACACAGCACTATTATTCAGTTTACAAATATAAAGTAAACAGCAATGCTGCACTAACTCACCTTCTCATTTCCCACACTGCCAAGAAGTGTGAAGCTGATGATGCAACACATTGTTTCATTGACAACCTAGACCAGGGGTCGGCAACCTTGGCTCCCTGATGTTTTGGGAACTACATTTCCCATGTGACTCAGCCAGTCTAATGGGTGACTGAGCATCTTGGGAGATGTAATTCCCAAAACATCAGGGAGCCGAGGTTGCTGATCCCTGACCTAGACCATGGCATTGCAGTAAGGAGAGACAGGGAGACTTTGGAGCACTGCATCTCTGTATCATATCCCGCACAAGGTTAAATGAGGTGTCATTGGAAAGATCAGAGTCTGGTCTTTACAATGATACCAAAAATGACCATGTAAAAATATAAAACTGAAAAAAGTAAATGCAAAATAAATTTTTTTCTCTGTTCTATGGCAGAAGGAATATATGCGTTTACATCTAAAACAAACAATGCCACTGCACTGCACTGCACTCAACTAAGGCAACGGATTCTGCCCCTTATTCCGATTTGAGCTCAGGGAGAAACAATTTTATTTTATTTTTTAAATCTTAGTTTACCCCAAAACAAAAGTTTTAGAAGTCATTTTGGCATGTTTCTCCTTTTGTTTCGGGAGTGGGGGGGGGGGGTTAGGGACGCGCCGCATTTGTGTGACTAGGCTCCTGAGATGCAAATCTGGCCCTGACTGCAGTGTCAGTCAACTTTGTCTAGTGCTATTTTTAACTTTGTTTTTACCATAGTTTCATTTAAAGTAAAATGAAGGTGACTGCTTTAACATTGCCTAACTGTCCCAAAACATGTTAGAACAAAGCTAAATGGAGAATAGTTACTTTTTACTGATTTTATGGAAGACTAACAGAGGCACTGTTGTCCATTGTTGCTCAGCTTAATTCGCTATTGATTGCATCAACGTCTCCTGCCGCTGATTATTATTTTCAGCTACGGTGAACTTCACTACCACAATGGTGCTTAGTGAATAACCTCTTTTTTTTTCTCAACACACAAACAAAAGTGAAGTAACTCCTTACAAATGCAATCTGAAGTGATTTCAGCTGAATAATGACCTCTACTACTGAGGACAGTCTTGCCAAGAATTATTGGTCCTGTAGGTAGACTAGGGCTTCTTAACTCTGGTCCTCAAGTACCCCTAACAGGAAGATTTGTTCAGATATCCGCAGCACAGCCCAGGTGATATAACTTGCTGCTCAATGATTGCTGTATTCAGTCTGCTCTTAAATTCTGGCCTGTTAGAAGTACTTGAGTACTGGCGTTGAGAGACACTGCTGTAGAGTACATGTACCTGCATCAATATTGGGTTGTCCAGATACCAACAACTGTAGCATTTTCAGTTTCCTGCTTCCATCTAGCACAAAACTTAGAAGTACATGAGACTGCATACCAGGCATTCCTTCACAATATCTAGTACAAAATACTATCAGTGCATTCTGAATAGACTGGTTTGAATTTTTTTTTTTTCCAATGGGGACATTTTCAGAGAACTGCTTTGAACCATATGTGCATACTGTTTCTGCACACTTCCAAACCCACATCAGACAAACCATAAAATTAACCACATGTTTTATGCAAAGGGACCTACTAGGTGTCACGAATCCCCCTTGGCTCTATGATGCTGGTCCCTGTATACAGCATACTATCTACCCCTCCGATCCTTAGGTGGTCGGTACAGATAACTATCTTCAGGGAACAGAACAACACGTACCCAGCAAGGGTTAACAGATACCAGAATACAATAATATACTTGGTTGATAGTACAGGGATCTTAGTACAAGGAGAGAGAGTCAGAGGTGTGCCAATAGTGATACACAGAGCAGGATCACTAGTACGTGTCAAGTTGGTACACAGAGTGGGTATGTCAGTACTTGCCAAGTTGGTACATGGAGCAGGTTCGTCAAAGATTGCCAGGTCGGTACACAGAGCAGGGTTGTCTGTAAATGCCAGGTCGGTACACAGAGCAGGGTTGTCAGTGAATGCCAGGTTGGTACACAGAGCAGGGTTGTCAGTGAATGCCAGGTTGGTACACAGAGCAGGGTTGTCTGTAAATGCCAGGTCGGTACACAGAGCAGGGTTGTCAGTGAATGCCAGGTTGGTACACAGAGCAGGGTTGCCAGTAAATGCCAGGCCGGTACACAGAATAGCCAAGAATACACAGAAAGTGATGGGGGATGCCATAACCACGTCAGGGCACAGGAGTAAGTAAGACACTGGGCTTTAAACCCGGTGGGTGCCGCGTCATCAAGTCACGCACTGCCCCTTGGCGTCTCATGTGACTGTAATGCTATGGTTCTTCCCTCGACGCCCGGCCAGCGAGCAGGACGCTGCTGGGCTCCGGGTACCGTGGGATGTGACACTAGGGTCACAACAATTCCACTAATCTCACTCACACAAGTAAAAAAGCTCATGGAGATGCACAGTTCAATAACAATTTGAGTGCCTTTTTTTCCCCCTCTGATAAAAGCTACATTCTTATTGAACTTGGTAAAATACTGTAACTTTGGCTGATGAACACATATCATCATACTTAATACCTATTATTAACGGTTTCATATAAAAGCTTAGCGATCCAGTTGGTATGTAGTTTGTTATCTCATTTGTATTTTTATATCTTCCTTGCGATTCACTCAATAGATTAAAATATGAAGTTGAATAATATTTGGTATATACTGTACATGCAAGTTAACATTTACTTGTAGCAATACTTTTTAAATGACTGATGTGATCGCAGTCATATGCAGACAGCGTGCTAGTTGAATGGTTTGGCCTTATTTGCCTGCCTTTTATGGTTTGGTCCTGCATGCCTACCTTTAATGTCCTCATCTACACTATTTGAATGTTTCTTTATCAGTTCATTATAAAGAGCATGAAACCTGAATGTGATTATTTACAGTAATTTCCATGTGGGAATGAAATATGTGCACACCAACAGCAATGTTCATTTCATGCATGAATTGTCCCAATTATGCCTGAGCAGAAACCTGTTTTTAATTATACCTTGGAAATGGTTCTTTATAAAGTCCAAGTGAACGTAAGGGGCAATCTGCGAAGAACTTTTCGTAATGTTTATTTGAATTGTGCAAGCTGGGACTTGGCTGAAGTCTGGCCTGGAAGGGGACTTGGGCAATAGTGGGACGGGTCACGGTGAAGCCACAATGACAAGCCCCATATATATATAATATACGTGGGACTACATGTGAACAAGTTTGGGTTGCCCTTGCGTGAACCTAGACAAGTTGGATGGGATTTGTGGAACCTCGCCTAGACCACAGCCAATGAGACCCACCAAGCATTTGGCTGATGTATTTGATAGCCAGCCTAGGTCTGCATGCAAGTGAAGATGATGGATGGGTGGATGGATGGATGCCTAGATTTTATGTTTTTTTCCCTGTATGAAGACAAATGACTGAGCCAAAGGGATTACAAGTACAGTAGTTCAGTTATAGTTGTGAAAATGTGAACCATGTTGGATCAAAGAGTGATATGGCTACAACTTTTAAGAAAACTTCAAGAACTGGAGATTGTGACAAGTGACTAAGACAGAGAAGGCTCTATATTTACAGTGCTTCACAAGCTGATTAGCAGAATTTATGGAGTTTTCGAAATTTTGAACATGAAAAACATGTATGAAAGGGTAACGTATGCCTAATACCTCATGACCTATTAACTTAAGATAAGGTGTAATGTTTTGATCAGATGCAAAAGGTCTATTTTTTTGTACTTGTCTCCCCCTGTCAAAAACGTCCCACTGCTTTCCTGAGCTGAGTGTTTGTCTATGATTTTTCTGTTTTAATATGTATACTGAGCATCAACAACACAAGACTATAAATAGAGGAGATACATGATGGAAAAGAAAAGTTAAAATCAACATAAGAGGATGTTACAATGAAGTAAAAATTCAAAAATAACACGAGGCAAAATAAAGCAGCTAGTTCCCTCAAATATAACTAAAAATAATAGAAGTGGTTCTCCCACACTCATGATACATAGAATTGCAGGAACCGTTTATGAGGGACAAATGCAAGTGTGAGAAAAGGTAGAGAACCAGAACTGCAGAAAAAAACCTAAAACATTAAAGATCAAGATGAGAACGTTCTATGAGACAAACATTATCCGGTGGAAAATCCCATAGAAAATGGAGGGAAATGGGAAGAAAGAAAAAAAAAGGACAAAATGAGGGTGCAAGAATCAGCTAAGATAGAAGAAGCAAAGTTGGAAATAAAAACAGGAAAGAGTCAAAAGGAGTGGCAGCATGTGAGAGAAGGGGTAAAGGACGTCTCCAGCCAATGAGACAATGCCTTTAGGAGAGAAGGATAAGTGTTACTCAAGGATGCAATGAGGCATTCTGTAGTTATATGGTGCCAAATTTTAGAGTCTGCAGGCATAAGGAGGGGAAGGTGGCTTCCAAGCTTGTACTATGCAAAGTTGTGTGGCTGTACAGATCATGAAGATCAACTTGGTAGTCGTATTGAAGAGATTCACCGCACAGTAGTCATCGGTTGAGAAGGGCAGTTTGTCATGCCTTACCCCCACGGCGCGGCCGAGGTGTCACGACAGCCGTCGGCGTCTTCCTTGCAGGGGGACGTCGGGCATTGGGAGCTCCCTTGCCACGGGTTGTGGTCCCTCCGCTGCCTCCCTCTCCCTTCCATTGGCCCCTCGCGTGGCGGTCATCGCTCGCGGGTGCGGCATGGGGCGCGGTCCTCCTTCCGGGTCCCGCTATGGACTCGCGGGTCTCGGCGGGGGGGCGGCGTCTCCCGGCTCGCCTGTGGGGCGTGGCCCCTGCGAGTTCCAGATGGAGCCTGGGGTGACCCAGTGGGTAGGAGGGGCAGGGGAGGGGCCTCTTCCCACAAACGGGCGGAGCCCATTACCTGCGCACCATAAAGGTTCAGAACACCAAAGGAAAGACGCTCAGTCGTCAGCTCCCTAAGCTACCCAAGTTCCTTGTATTATTTACCACTGAAACCCTTGTTGAACGAACCCTTGCTTCCACCTGACCAAGTCTCCAGCCTAACCCCTTTTGTACCGCGCTAGATTCTGACTGACCTCCTGGCTACCGACTCCTGGCTTCCCCTCTCGTTAACGAATGAACTCCGCCTGAACCGACACAATTCTTCTCCAGGTTACGTCTCTTGCATCCTCCCTTATCTAACATATCTGCATACTGGACTCCAAACAAACCTACGATACCAAAGCATGACACAGTTGAAGGTGAAGCAAAATTAAAAGTTCCCAAAACCGTGTTGGATTTTTGAGATAGGTTTGCTCTCAAAAGGAGGTTGGGCAGAGGAGCAGCCTGAAATAAGTAAAGAGTATATAGCAGAGATATGCCTCCCGAATTTAAAACCGAAACATATAACCTCTAAAGGGGTGTTAAAGTGCAAGCTAGATATCTACATGGATATCTAAGCGGGAGAGAAGCAAAGATAAAATGCAGTAGTTGATTGCTAGAAATTCTTGGTTATTCACAAAGCGATGAACTTGCCACCAAATTGCACCAAATAGTGAATTTCAATGTACGGTGCAATTTCATGGCAGTTCATCTATTCATTAAACTGTCAATTCGCTAAATACTGGCGAATTGACAGCAAAATATGGTGCAGTTCACCGCAATTCGGCGATCTACGGCGGCAGTGAAATTGCCCCATAGAGAAGTAATGGTTAATCTACTCACAGAACGCCGAATTGCACTTTTCTGTAACAGACCTTTTTATTATATTTTATAGGACCTTTTTATTATTTAGACACATTTTAATAAATTTTTCTTGGTTTAGCACTTTCGCTGCTGAGGCTTTTCCGGCCTCTGTGCTAAGGTCATTTTTACCGATTTTGCTCATCATGTTTAAACGTGTTTTGAAGGCTTATTTTAGTATATGACCCAGACATATTATATATCGTTCTTTCCGGCAGACTCGGCAGATTCATAATATGTCATTATTATATGTATACGTCATGACGTGTCTGTATATTATAACAAAAAATGCAATAAAATATGAATTTTCAATAATTTACAACGTGTAAAGTGTTTTTTTTTCACATTTTAACATGCGAGCAATTGCGGTTATATTTTGTATGGGGTGCGCTTGTTAAAAAAATTAGAGATGGGGTCTCGTTACATTTTTTTTTGGGGAAAATTACGAGATTTTTAACAAACGCACCGCATACAAAAATCGTTAGTGCAGCATCATTGTTCACATTATAATTGAAATGGGAACAATATTGCTGCATTAACGAACCAAAAAAAAAGAAAAAAAAATATAATTTTTTTTATAATTTTTTTAAAAAAACTTTTTTCATACTCATGTTTGGTATTGTTGGAACGTCCATGCTCTGGCCGATCCAACAATACCAAACATTAACCCCTAACTGCCACGGATCGGGAGATAGGGGGTTCATTGGAACCCCCTATCTCCACCATTGGTGGCAGTTAGGGGTTAACTCCAAGACTGGCATCATCGTGCTATGCACAATGACGCCAGTCCTCAGGGAGAGTTCCCGGAGGCTTGGCCGACATCCAAGATGTCGGCCAGCTCCGGGAAAGGATCACGAACCGGCACTTTTCGGCGCCGATTCATGATCCGGCCCCCATGGGGTTAATGCCAGGTACTATTTGGAAGGGCAGGCTTCCAAACGGTGCCTGGGTTAACCCCCTGCACGCCGCCGATCGGGAGGGAGAGAGGTCTGAAGGACCTCCCCCCCCTCCCTTTCAGGCGCCTCCTCCGCACATGCGGGGGGGGCGCCTGAATTAGGTGTCATCGCGCCCCCGCGATGACACCTAATTACTCCGGCGGCGGTTCCGGGTGCTGGGCTGACATCGAAGATTTCAGCCCACACCGGGGGGGGGCAGTGGGGGGGCCGCATGGAACGCTACCTGCGGGTGGACGCGCTGAGCGCGTCCTCCGCAGCGAACGGGTTAAACACTTATTAGAAGACGTTCCTTTTTATTTCTGCAATTCAGCAGTGTTCGGTGGTCACTTCAACGGTCTTCGATGATTACATCTTCGGTGCACTACGGTGACCCTGCAGTAAATAGTGAATTCACTGAATGTTCGGAGAAACTGAATCGCCACAGTGCATTGAAGTACATGGGATCGAAATTTGTACTTTGTGAACAACCCCTCCTAAAACGCGGCATATGGAATTTTCTTTTTTGTGAAGTATGACGTGGATTATCATTAAATCCTTTAACACAACTGTCAAATAAACATTTTTGACAGACAGCAACAAATGAATAAAAAATCTTAGCATGATATTTTTGAAGTTCTGACTTCATACTTCAAACTAATTAAACGGTAATTTCAATCGCTCCTCATGGTAATTAGATTATGTAAAAAGATTTAAAGACAGTTGAGTCAAAGAAAAAATAAATAAATCGAAACGTAATACAACATAAATGGATTTTGCACACATTTTTCTAGGATTTTAAAGGCCTTTTAAATTCCAGTGAGGCTCTTTTAGAAGTCACCAACCAGTGGGAACTCTCATTAAAACTTCTTTTAAAAAGTAACTTTCCTCCTAAATAAAGCAGTACAAAAAACGGTGGAGGCATCAATCTGTCCAGTGTGACATTGTAAAAGAGACAGTGTATTTAAGAAGCCATAGCTGCACAAAAACTCACATACCAATGGACTTAGATGTCAAGGACAATGGAAGACCGAACCTGTCTATTAAATAGTCCCTGGCATAAAAGGAACGCAGGGCTTTTTTTTTTTTACCAAGTACTTATGGGAAAAATCACTATCCACTTAACAGCATAGCAACAAACTGAACAAAGCATAGCATCATAAATCAGGGGAATTATTTTAACCTTGTCATTATGCTCAGTAACCCACGAAATCGTACCTCTACCACTGGGTAGATAATATTAATGTATTGCTGCATACAGAAAGACATTTATAGACCTTTTTGACAATTTTACAGTTCAAAGTCTGCTTTTAATAAAGCAGATCACTTGGAAATCTGTTTTTTGTTACATTACGTTCCATTGAATTACAGTGTTTGGGCACATATAACTGGGAGCTTCATCTTGAAGGATTACAGGGGAATGAATGGAGCAAATAAGTGCTTTGTCATAAATTTTGTTCCTGAAAACCATTTCTGATTATAATCAATAAGTATAATAAAAAGGTTAATTGCCTATAAATCATAGATCATCTGTAGCAATCTTTTTTATAATAATGTAACAATAGTATTGTTTTCCATATATGAAGTGATACTCCAGAGTTAAACTGGGACGGGGTGGGAAATGGAGGGTTTAAATATTACCTCTGCGGTAGTGGCGTATTTAGGTTTTGTGCTGCTCTTGGCCTGACTAAACTCGTGCAACCCCTAATTTAAATTTGACATGCCCCTTCCTGTGAAGGTCACACCTTTTTCTGGTTAAACCCCTCCCTTCCTCTTTAGGCTCCATCTTTCCTCTTTGAGCTCCGCCTCTTCCTCTCTGTATATTAAAAGTGGATACCAAGTGCGTACTTGTATATTTTGTATACCATTTCAAATGTATCTATTGAGATAAATAAAATAATGAAATGTTTAAATTCAAGCATTTTTACAAAGAACAGCCACGCATGTCAAGTGTACTGGATCACAGCCGCTCTAACTGGTTAAACAATAAAACCCACAGAAATGTGCAGTGTGTATGAGCGTATCACAGAGCTGCACAGCAATAAAACCCACAGAAGTGTGCAGTGTGTATGAGCGTATCACAGAGCTGCACAGCAATAAAACCCACAGAAATGTGCAGTGTGTATGAGCGTATCACAGAGCTGCACAGCAATAAAACCCACAGAAATGTGCACTGTGTATGAGCGTATCACAGAGCTGCACAGCAATAAAACCCACAGTAATGTGCACTGTGTATGAGCGTATTAGAGCTGCACAGCAATAAAACCCACAGAAATGTGCACTGTGTATGAGCGTATCACAGAGCTGCACAGCAATAAACCCCACAGTAATGTGCACTGTGTATGAGCATATTACAGAGCTGCACAGCAATAAAACCCACAGAAATGTGCACTGTGTATGAGCATATCACAGAGCTGCACGGCAATAAAACCCACAGAAATGCGCACTGTGTATGAGCATTTACAGAGCTGCGCAGCAATAAAACCCACAGAAATGTGCACTGTGTATGAGCATATCACAGAGCTGCACAGCAATAAAACCCACAGAAATGCGCACTGTGTATGAGCATTTACAGAGCTGCGCAGCAATAAAACCCACAGAAATGTGCACTGTGTATGAGCATTTACAGAGCTGCACAGCAATAAAACCCACAGAATTGTGCACGGTGTATGAGCATTTACAGAGCTGCACAGCAATAAAACCCACAGAAATGTGCACTGTGTATGAGCATTTACAGAGCTGCAGAGCAATAAAACGCTCATTTCATTCCAAATGCCACCCTCTTTTCTTTTCACCCCAAACCCCCTAACTCTTCTCATATCATTAAACACCCCCCACTCTTCATCTCATTAAACCCCCGTCTTCATGTCAATAAACACCCCCTCCACTCTTGTCATTAAACATCCCCCACTCATCTCATTAACCCACCACTCATCATGTCATTAAACACCCCCACTCACCTAATTAAACCCCCTCCACTCATCATGTCATTAACCCCCCACTCATCTCATTATACCCCACTCATCTCATTAAACCCCCACTTATCTCATTAAACAGCCCCCCTCATCTCAATAAACACCCTGCTCATCATGTCATTAAACACCCCCCACTCATCTCATTAAACCCCCTCCAATCATGTCATTAACCCCCCACTCATCATGTCATTAACCCCCCACTCATCTCATTAAACCCCCATCTCATTAAACCCCCATCTCATTAAACCCCCATCTCATTAAACCCCCATCTCATTAAACCCCCCACTCATCTCATTAAACGCCCCCGCTCATGTCATTAAACAGCCCCCGCTCATGTCATTAAACAGCCCCCACTCATGTCATTAAACAGCCCCCGCTCATGTCATTAAACAGCCCCCCTCATCTCATTAAACACCCTTCGCTCATCATGTCATTAAACAGCCCCCCACTCATCTCACTAAACACGTGTGTGTGATGGGAGGGTGTGTGATGGGATTGTGTGAATCTGTGTGGAATGAGAGGGTTTGTGATGGGATTGTGTGAATCTGTGTGGAATGAGAGGGTTTGTGATGGGATTGTGTGAATCTGTGTGGAATGAGAGGGTTTGTGATGGGATCATTGTGTGTATATATGTATGTGGAATGAGAGGGTTTGTGATGGGATTGTGTGTATCTGTGTGGAATGAGAGGGTTTGTGATGTGATCATTGTGTGTATCTGTGTGGAATGAGAGGGTTTGTGATGGGAACATTGTATGTATCTATGTATGTGGAATGAGAGGGTTTGTGATGGGATTGTGTGTATCTGTGTGGAATGAGAGGGTTTGTGATGGGATCATTGTGTGTATCTATGTATGTGGAATGAGAGGGTTTGTGATGGGATCATTGTGTATATATGTATGTGGAATGAGAGGGTTTGTGATGGGATCATTGTGTATATATGTATGTGGAATGAGAGGGTTTGTGATGGGATCATTGTGTATATATGTATGTGGAATGAGAGGGTTTGTGATGGGATTGTGTGCAGGGTCAAGTCCTTAATAAAAATTAAGTGTGGGAACACCTGCCATGTGCCAATATTTACAAAAAAATATAACCACTCATGCCCATTCTTACCCAAATGTGTATTTGCAGGTACTATTGCAGACCTGATACACAAAGCTGTGTTTAAAATCACAGCTTGCTGTACCTGCTTCACTGAATCCTCTGACAAGCAGTCTGCAGCTTTGATTTCCCATTGGTTGTATCTCTCCTGGGGCCGCACATGGGTTGGATTAGTAAACACACCGGGTTCGCAGTCCTGTCATCACATCACATTCACTGATAGCGTCCAACTCCATGGCAACCATGAAACGCCCCTCCTTTGGCAATCAAATCTTTCACAGCATGTCAGAGATCAAAGGGAGGGGATCTCTGAGCTAGATTTGGAGTGCTAAACCGTAGAGAGAAAGTGAATACAATACATTCTCCTGCACAGTTAGAGGTTAATGGGGGCTGGGTCCTGCGACATGCCCCCCCCTTATAGTCATTTGGTCCCCCTCCTTATTGTCATTTTGCCCCCCTCCTAATATTCCTTTTGCCCCCCCCCTTTCATTTTACCCCACCTTCTCATATTCATTACACCCCCTCCCTTTTCAGCCCATTGTCCCTACAGTATGATTCATATTACCTTTCTTTCTGTCCTGCTGGGAGGCAATAAAGTGGAATCAGGCTGGGAGATGGTCGCCATTATAAGCCAGGCGGCCATCTTGTTCAGAATATTGGTTCACTTGAAAATAACTAGGTAGGTTTTAGCTGAAACTAGAATGAAGCATACGTAGAAATTTAGGAATGTGTTAGATTAGCAGAAAAGCAATTAAAACCTGAGAAAGATCTAGGCTGTTCCTGGCACGAAGGGACAGAATGAGAAGTGGATACACCAAGGTCACAGAGGTCCGCAGAGAGACAAAGGGAAGTATAGAAGACTGACCAGGTGTTATCCGCAACAAATAAACACAGGCGCTAGGGAGGTGAGCACAGCCCGGACTGAGGGTAACAACAAATCATGATCTGTCGAAACTAACATGAAGTTTGCCAATTTAATGGAATGTCTTTGTATTAGATTAAGGGAGGTATTAACCCACGTGGGGTGGGATAGTGTCATCGGGAGGTGGGTTAATTGGGATGTACCTAATTATGTATTCGGGGTATAAGACCCCTTGTCGGGGTGCATTCGGGGCTCAGTCTTTGCGATTCAATCCTGTCTGAGCATCTGTGATATCACAATAAAGTTTGCCTTTCCTGAAGAGACTCGTGTTCAGACAATCCTTGCTCGTGTCCGGTCCGGCCTCGTCCCGAGTGAACCAAGTGGATTCCGGTAACAGCAGCAGCAGGCCCTTTCATACTCTGTGGCAGGTGGCAGAATGGACGAGCGCTGGGAGGAGGAAGTGATGTTTTATGATCACTTCCTCCCAGTGTTCTCATGGCATAGAGTGACGGAGGAGCAGCCAGTTAGATGCTGTGCATCACAGACGGCAGCATCACACTGCCGATTATTTTGACACACTGGCTGCTCGTCTTGCGGCTGCACCGAGGGCCTCACTCTGGGATCCAGTAACCGGTGGCTGTGGGGGGCGTGTCCCACGGAGCGGCTGGGTGCCGCCCCCTGGAAAGTGTCGGCCTAGGCCAAAATACACCACTGCTCTGCAGATCCTGTCTGCACTCCCCCTCCTATTTTAACCCTTTAGTTTAATTTTATACTCACCTGGGATCCAGGGCTTGGCTCCCTTGGCACCGATTCTGATGTGACATGCTATGGCTTCCTTCAAGCGGCAGCATGTCACGTGATTGCAGGGAGGCAGGCTTTGAGAGCCGTTGGTACATAAAAAATGGCATCGCGCCCGTACTCACCAGAGGGGCTGCAACAGCCAGCAGTAACAGCCCAGTTCATGCATAAAACATAAGAGAAAAAAGGTGTCATCTGCGCTCGTTTCTATCAGGAGGTTTTAGTTTGTTTCAATGGCCATTGCAATGTAAGCTCACTCGCCCCATCAAGGCACCTCTTTGTAGAGTGAGTACCTAACCAATGTACCAAAGGCCGCTCTGCTGAGCAGCTCCATGCCCCTCCTGATGCTTTTCAGCTAAAGGAGAGGCAGAAAGATGGTGGGTTTTATTTATACACGCACTAAACACTTCCCATTTGGGGTTGAAAACAAAAACATGGAAAAAGGAACAGCAGCAAAACGACTAACTGGTGTTACAAGCATAATATACATACATACAGAAAAAATGGCGTCGCGCCCATACTCACCAGAGGGGCTGCAGGAGTAACAGCCCAGTTCATGTATAAAACAAAACAAGAGAAAAAAGGTGTCATCTGCGCTCGTTTCTATGTATTTCCATGTACAACAAAACACTATCAGGAGGTTTTAGTTTGTTTCAATGGCCATTGGTGCTTACGAGGTTCTGAAGGCCCCGATAGCTCAGCACACAGGCTCTAGGCAGGACTTAGCTCCTGCACTCAGTGGGAGGAGCCCCCAAAAAGTAGAGAGGTGCAGACACTCTGGGCACTGTGACCACTCAAAATACAGTGAGTGTGCTTAATGCATAAAGTGTCTCTTTAACTGTATAGTATATTAGTGAAGGGGCCTTAAATGTGAATATTGACTGAGCATTGCTACTGGGCAGTGGGGTGTTCTCCTTGAATATAACGTTGTGATGTTCCATATGGGTTAAGCCTTCTAAATGAAAGAATTATGAAGGAAGTATGACTGAACACTAGCCATACAAACCCATTTTTGGAAAATCAGACCAGGATGCTGGAGGAAATTTCTGGGGTAACGCAACCGGTTTATAATCTTTGACCGTCTGGGTTATTATGCCACAATGACACTTCCTAACAACATTAATCAATCAATTCATCACAAAGATGAATCACAAAGACATTAATGGAATCCTCTAAAAACCACAGTATTGCACAGCTTTTGTAGACGGAGAGATAGATAGATCAGCTACTAGTAAAAAAAAAGTTGTCCTTTCTTTCACTATTGCTTTTGTCTATTGATTTTTGTGATGTCATCTAATCCATCCAAGACACCTGTGATAATTAAGGGGTTAACAGCCTTGGCCCTCCAGATTTCCCATGAGGCTCAGGTAATCTATTGATTGAGGATCATGGGAGATGGAGGTCCAAAACATCTGGAGGGCCAAGGTGGCTAACCCCTTCGATACCAGTAATTAGAGGGAAATATTTTAAATATGAATCCCAGCTTAAATGGTATGCACTTTAATTTCACCTATAATATTTATTATAAAATTAATTTCCAATATTGTAGCTACAGCATATACATTCCATGTGGAGGTGCAGCTGTCGACTAATTGAATGCAAAGGTTTACAGTTGTGTTCAAAATTATTCAACCCCCACTGAAATTGAGTGTTTTGGCCAGTTTGACATTGATTTTGATCATTCAGTCATCTTGCTTACAATTAAATCAAAGAGGCATGTGTAGGTCAGACAAATATAACATAACATTTATAATGAAATAACCACAAATGTCTTTTCTGTGCTCACATCATTATCAGTTTTATTCAACCCCCAACTGACATTCAATCTTAGTACTTAGTACAACATCCTTTTACAGTTATAACAGCTTTTAAACGTGAAGCATAGCTTGACACAAGTGTCTTGCAGCGATCTACGGGTATCTTCGCCCATTGTCATGGGCAAAAGCCTCCAGTTCAGTCACATTCTTAGGCTTGCGCACTGCAACTGCTTTCTTTAAGTCCCACCAGAGGTTCTCAATCGGATTTAAGTCAGGTGACTGCGATGGCCACTCCAAAATGTTCCAGCCTTTAATCTGCAACCATGCTCTAGTGGACTTGGAGGTATGCTTGGGATCATTGTCCTGTTGAAAGGTCCAACATCTCCCAAGCCTCAGGTTTGTGACGGACTGCATCACATTGTCATCCAATATCTCCTGGTACTGAAGAGAATTCATGGTACCTTGCACACGCTGAAGCTTCCCTGTACCTGCAGAAGCAAAACAGCCCCAAAGTATGATTGACCCCACGCCATGCTTCACAGTAGGCAAGGTGTTCTTTTCTTCATAGGCCTTGTTCTTCCTCCTCCAAACATAGCGTTGATCCATGGGCCCAAACAGTTCTAATTTTGTTTCATCAGTCCACAGAACACTATCCCAAAACTTCTGTGGTTTGTCCACATGACTTTTGGCATACTGCAGTCGACTCTTCTTATTCTTTGGAGACAGCAAGGGGGTGCGCCTGGGAGTTCTGGCATGGAGGCCTTCATTACGCAGTGTGCGCCGTATTGTCTGAGCTGAAACTTCAATACCCACATCTGACAAATCTTTTCTCAGTTCCTTAGCAGTCACACGAGGACTTTTCTCCACTCTACGCTTCAGGTAGCGCACAGCAGTCGAAGTCAGCATCTTCTTTCTGCCATGACCAGGTAGTGTTTCAACAGTGCCCTTTGCCTTGAATTTGCGAATGATGCTTCCTATGGTCTCTCTTGGTATGTTTAACATCTTTGCAATCTTCTTATAGCCATTGCCCTTCCTGTGAAGAGTAATCACCTCTTCTCTTGTCTTCCTGGACCATTCTCTTGACTTCACCATGTTTGTAACCACACCAGTAAATGTCTAGAAGGAGCTGAGTATCACAGTCATTTTAAAGCTGCCTAATTGGTGCTTATTATGCTTTATTGCTGCTCCGTGACATCCACAGGTGTTTTCAATACCTGATTGAAAACACTTGAATGAACCTCTGTTCTTCAGAGTGGTAGTCTTTAAGGGGTTGAATAATTGTGTCAATGAAGAATTCACAAAAGAAACATTTACTACTGTATTACAAAACCAATTGATGTCATTTTAGTTGCATATGGTTCTTTATAAAGTCCTTGTAGGATTTCATTCTGAATACAATTACAAATGTACACTAAATTCCCTAAAACCCTTTACAGCATTGGGGGTTGAAGAATTTTGAACACAACTGTACATTATCATTAGGTAAATGGTCACTATAGTGTAAAAATGGATATAAACTCCCCACCTTGCGAAAATATAACTGTGCCAAAATAAACAAAAAATGCAATTCTCCACTACATTCCAAGTACTGTTTTGTACTCTAGTTCACAATATAGAACTGGCAAAACTACCAAGACTGTAAAATACTTAAATGAAATAAAGACTTTTTATATCACAGTGAAGATTACACAAGTTTTATTTATCTACACCAAAATTCTACATTTTAGATCGTACATATTTAGGGCTAAATTACATAGTGAACGCTAACGGTTGTGTTTGGAGGAGTACCTGTAAGTGACTTTAATGCATGCGCCCATATTACATTCCTGACACTAAACCCCTTTAAAAGTCCATTATCGCATTGGTGATTGCGCCAGCGTGCGCCAGTGTCACGTTCACCGTAGCGATCACCCCTGATAATTGTGATGTGGATCCTTTTGGACAGACCTCTGTACTTCTCTATATGTAAGCAGTCAGGACTGCCAGCCCTAGCACTCCCAGCCAGGGAGGTGAGACAGAACACCCACACTAAGTACCACTCAGTAGCAAATGATTTCGAGACCAAGTGTCTACTGAGCAAAAAACAAGTTAACTATGCACGAACAGAGATTATGCAGAAGTCTCATGCACCATGGGTTAAGATAAACGTGGTCAAAAGTACAATCTGAATCAGCAACAGAGGGGGTAGGTGTACAGGCAGGGTTGGCAACAGAGGTGGTAGTCGTACAGGCAGGTTTGGCAACAGATAAGACACTCAAACTTTGTGTCAGTAATGTAACTCGGGGATTCAGCACCCTGCAGGGCAGGCCTACAATCGGAGGCTGCGTGGTGTGTATTTCACTTAACCCCAGTCAGCGACGCCGCCGGGTGTCCAGACCCCCCAGGGAGCGCAGCAGGAGCCAAGGATGTGACAGCCAGCTTACTGTACTTTGTGCAGCCTATGCTTAACATGGGGAGCGCAAACCCTTAAAAAATTTTAGCGACACCTAAGGCCGGTGTCAGACAAGCGCCCGTACTGACGTGCCTACCAGTGTCCGTTGCAGCATTGTGATGCTGCAACAGGGCTGGTCACACGCTTGAGTGCGTGCACGAAATGCGCGTGCAACAAGCGTCCGCGCACAAAGCCTACCCGTCAAAATGCTAGATGCACGATGACGGGGCTGCAAACCACACTCCTCCATAGGAGGATTGAGCTTTGCAGCGCTGAGCGCAATGACTGCGCTCAGCGAGGTGGCCAGACAAGCGTCAAATGGAAGGAACATCCACTCTCACGGACATTCCTTCCACTGTGAAGAGCGCTCGTCTGTCCCCAGCGTAAAAGCTGGCACTAACAGATTCAGCTTTTATAGAATCATGTAGCGCCCCCCCCCCAATAAATCCAATACTCACCGCTCTTACCACAGCGAGAATGGTGGCCTGATCCACAGCTTCTCCTGGCCACAAGCAGATTGAGACTAGGGACAAATAGTTCCCAGTCTCCCTCTGCAATCATTCTGTGGTGCTGCGCGATCCCGAGATAGCGAGATCATGCAGGGCTCGCAGCCCAGCAGTGCAACCATTCATGGAGTCCTATGGACTCCAAGAGGTGATACTTGAGGCAGCGCAGAAGTCCTACCGCAAGTATTCCAGCGGTTAGCACTGCGTTCCGGGGCGAGGTGCTCAGACAGCACCTGCCCTGGAATATCGCAGTAAAATGGGGGCGCTTCGGGGAAATCTGCAGGCACAGGTTTTCCCTGTTAACTTCCCCATTTTAGCTTTAAGTAGGGAATTTAGCCCTTAGTCTATTAATAGACGTTTGCAGTAACATTTTAAATTTATGTGAACTAAACAAGTTAAATCCATACAATTCTCAGGCAACTTTTTCATTGATTAAACTTTAATCGCTTGAGATTAAATAAAATATATTTCACCTACAGCAGTAGAAAAAAAAAAAACATTTACAGAAAGATCAATAAAAAATATTCCACTGTGGGTTTAATATTAATAGATTTTAAAGCGGATTAGTACCCACATTCTTTGAAAATCAAATTGCGCATCACAAGTATCATTAAATATAATAGGGGTCCATTGATCAGGCAGAAACAAAATTACCATTTTGAGTCATTTTCACCCTTTTGCGGCCTAAACTGAAATCTCTTTGCAGATATATTTTTCTTTTTGTTTTGTATTTTTATTGATCAAAAGCAACAACACAGGGAAAAAAGGATGAATTTGATGGACCTAGGGTCTTTTATTTTCTTTTTCCAGACTAAATTACTATGTTACATGCTGTTTAACCTGTCTTACATAGTGCTAATGACTCATGGGCTAGACAGCTGTTCAGGCTCAAAGAACTTATGATGTCCAGCACTACAGTTTCATAATTGAAAATACTTTTCCAAGATTTTCTTCTTATCACAGTAATTTGACTTTCCTGAGACGATGGATAAGAGACACCAGCTACAGATGTTTCATGTTTTGACTTATCAAAATGTCCCAATGGTGTCTGGGTACAGAGTCACACACTTACACAATGAGATTAAAGCAATCAATCATATACTACATTATCTGCCGCTGCTAACGTTAGCCTTATGATTTAATACTTCTAATCTTCTCCATATTCAAGTCATTATTCCCTCAGTGTACGTCTCCATACAAAGTCTAGAGGATGATGTTCCTTAGGGAACATAAATTCAAGATTGTCCGTTCAGCTCTAAACAGAATATGCAAAGCGAGAGATAATTTCACTTTAAACTATGTACAAGAACTCAAATATATTTTTAGAATTAAAAACAGGAAGCGTATAAATTATGTTTATTATAAACACTCTGGTTCTTTATAGACATACTGTTGGTCTCTTGCTCAAGGTGAATTTTTCCAAGCGCAACTAATTTTGGTTGGTGCCTTTAGAAAATGATTCTCCACACATGTAGTGTCAGATTGTATGCTGAAACAGGTTAAAGTCCCAGATGAAGCACTGAACCACTACTAAGCAAGAAAACTAGTAATTGGAATTTAAGCGTTTGCTTGGTGGTACACAGTTCCAGTCGCTTTCATTAGGGCTGTGAATATGGATAACAAATGGATACACACAGATGACAGCTTGTTCCTCAAGTAAGAAGCATCTATTCCACACTTTTCAGAAAAATGTTGACTGTAACTATGAAAATCTGTGTCTGTATTACCACCTAGTCCTGGAAATAAGCGCAAGGCTGCCTTATACCGGCAATGGCCCAGCATGCCGCCAGGTTTATTGGCTTGTGGAGTCCAAAAGACTCCATTATTATTATTATTATTCTTTATTTATAAAGCGCCAGCATATTCCGCAGCGCTGTACAATAGGCACAGTATAGACAGGGTTACAATACAATACATTGAACAACATTTGACAAACAGTACAGGAGGAGATGAGGCCCTATTCCCGTAGGAACTCACAATCTGGGAGGGTTGGGGTTGGAAACAGGAGGAGAGGACTGTAAGGTGAGAGTGATTGATGGTTGCGTCAGTGAGTTGGGTGGTAGGCTTCCCTAAATAGGAACGTTTTAAGGGAGCGTTTGAAGGAAGAGAAGTTAGGGGAAAGTCTGACAGTACGAGGGAGAGCGTTCCAGAGAGTGGGGGCTGCGCGTGAGAAATCCTGCAGTCTATCATGGGAAGAGGTGATGCGGAGAGAAGCTAGGCGCAGGTCACTGTTTGACCTTAGGGAGCAGGCTGGGGTGTATTTTGTGATTAGTGAGGACAGGTAGTGGGGAGCTGAGTTAGTGAGGGTTTTGTAGGTAAGGATAAGGATTTTGAACTTAATTCTGCAGGTGGATGTGGAGCCAGTGAAGGGACTCGCAGAGGGGAGCGGCAGAGACAGAGCGGCGGGTGAGGTGAATTAGCCTGGCGGAGGCGTTCAGGATGGATTGTACGGGGGAGAGGCGGGACAGAGGGAGGCCAGATAAGAGATTATTGCAATAGTCGAGTCGGGAGATTACCAGGGCGTGTATGAGTTGTTTCGTGGTGACAGCGGTAAGAAATGGCTGAATTCTGGAAATATTACGCAGTGGGTATCGGCAGGAGGAGGAAAGAGACTTGATGTGGGGGATGAAGGAAAAAGCAGAGTCAAGTGTAACTCCAAGACAGCGCACTTGGTTTGATGGGGAGATGGTGATACCCTCCACCGTGATAGAGAAGTCAGGAGGTGGGGAGGCATTGGAGGGAGGAATAAGTAGGAGCTCAGTCTTTGACATCTTGATCTTTAGATGGTGGGAGGCCGTCCAGGAGGAGATGCCAGATAAGCAGTCACTGACTTTGGAAAGGACAGGGGGAGAGAGATCAGGGGTAGAGAGGTAGATCTGAGTGTGATCAGCGTAGAGGTGGTAATTAAAGCCAAAGCTGTTGATGATTTTGCCCAGGGAGGAGGTGTAGATGGAAAAGAGCAGAGGACCAAGGACAGAGCCTTGAGGTACACCAACAGATAGAGGCAATGAAGAGGAGGAGTTACCAGCAAAGGACACACAGAAGGACCTGTTGGATAAATAGGAGTCAACCCAAGCGAGTGCAGTGTCACCGAGACCCAGAGAGTTGAGGGTCTGTAGAAGGAGGGGGTGGTCAACAGTGTCAAAAGCAGCCGAGAGGTCAAGCAGGATGAGAATAGAATAGTGGCCGTGTTTTTTAGCAGTTAGGAGGTCGTTGGTGACTTTGGTGAGGGCAGTTTCAGTTGAGTGTAGGGGACGGAAGCCAGATTGCAGGGGGTCAAGTAGGGAATTGGAGGACAGGAAGAGGGAGAGGCGGTTGAAGACTAGTTTTTCTAAGAGCTTTGATGTGAAGGGAAGCAGGGATACAGGGCGGTAGTTGGATGGAGAGTTGGGATCGAGGGATGGTTTCTTTAGTAAAGGGGTAACTAGCGCGTGTTTGAAGGCGGATGGGAAGGAGCCAGTGGAGAGAGATAGGTTGAAGATGTGTGTGAGAGCAGGGGTGAGGGAGGAGGAGAGGGGAGGAATTAGATGTGAGGGAATGGGGTCGAGCGGGCACCTGGTGAGATGTGAGGAGGACAATAAGGAATTGACTTCCTCCTCAGTGGCTGGGAGGAAGCGGCAGAGGGTGGCAGAGGGGACCTCTGGGAGTGGAGGTGGCAGATAACTATCTTGTGTTGGGATCTTGCTTCTGATAGTTAGAGTTTTACTGAGGAAGTAGTCTGCCAGGTCTTGAGCGCTGAAGGCAGCTGAGGGGGGAGGTGCAGGTGGGTAGAGGAGGGTGTTGAAGGTGGACCAGAGCCGTTTAGGGTTGGAGGACAGCATAGATATAAGAGATGAGAAGAAGGATTGTTTGGCAAAGTGGAGGGCAGAGGTGTATGACCGGAGAATAAACTTGAAGTGAACAAAATCAGCTTCAGAGCGGGATTTCCTCCAGGCACGCTATGCAGTGCGGGAGCATCTTTGCAGGGAGCATCTTTGCGGGAGCATCTTTCCATGGAGCCCTGCATGTCGTGGCTGCAAACTCTGCGTAAGTTCGCTCTTGCGAGACTGCACAGCACTGTTAAGGAATTGCAGAGCGTTATTAGGAAATATTTATTCCCAGTCTCACTCTGCTGCCAGCCAGAGGAAGCAGCGGATCACGCTGACCTCTCCACCACGAGATGAGAGATGAATATAGTAGGATATAATGGAAGTGGTTTACAAAGTGTCTTATGTGATTTTGGAAATGCATAATTACTTAACACCAGCTTCCAGGAGACTACCGAGTGGAAGTGCAAGCTATGTTGGAATGCATGGTAGGCCCAAAACCTTGGAAATTCAAAAAATGTATGCTTGTTACTGCTATTACAGTTTTGAAGAAATGTCACAGTAAATAGGTACATGGGAGTATGGAGAGAAAATCGGAGGAAGTACCCAATCACCATGACCTTTAAGTGATCATGGTGCCTAGAGTGTCCAATTAAGTATATCTTGGTAGACATTCTCCTTTGATCATCATTATGGCCATGATGGGAGTCATCCATGGTGCAAGGAGACTCTCTCCAGATTTACACTTTATACTATATGGCGAATGTTCCACCTGATAGCTAATAAAAGTAACCGACAGGAAATAAGCCCGTCTCAGTGGCCGTGAGTTAAAATATAGCTCTACTCTGGTCGTGAGAGTTTGGGTGACTGCGTGCACATCCAGGAAACAAGTAGTACTCATGTTATATTGATGCTAAATTATCAGCTGGATAGTGTAGTGGCATTGTTATTTCTGTACAAGCATGAAGACAAAGGCTCAAATCCCATTATGAGTACCGATTGTCCTTGGGTGAGACACCTAACGACACATACTTACCTATATCCCAATTTGACTAGATAATGTGGTGGTTACATCTCTGCTCTACAACCATGAAAAAGCACATATCCTTGGGCAAGACACCTACTGATACATACTTGCCTCCCTGATGTATATATCCCTGGACAAACACTCACCGGCCACTATATTAGGTACACCTGTTCAATTGTTTGGCTGATTAACAATTTGTGTTAACAATCACATGGAAGCAGCTCTATGCATTTAGGCATCTAGTCGTGGTGAACATGACTTGCTGAAGCTCAAACCGAGCATCAGAATGGGGAAGAAAGGGGATTTAAATGACTTTGAACATGGCATTGTTTCTGGTGCCAGACGGGCTGACCTGAGTATTTACAAAACTGCTAATCTACTCAGATTTCCATGCACAACCATCTCTAGGGTTTACAGAGAACAGTCCAAAAAAAGTGTAAATATCCAGTGAGTGGCATTTTTGTGGATGTCAGAGGAGAATGTGCAGACTGGTTTGAGTTGATAGAAAGGCAACAGTAACTCAAATAAACACTTGTTGCAACCAATGTATGTAGAATACCATCTCTGAACGTACAACAACATTGAACCTTCAAGCAGATGGGCTACTGCAGAAGACCACACCGGGTGCCACTCCTGTCAGCTATGAAATGGAAACTGAAGCTACAATTCACACGGGCTCACCAAAATTGGACAATAAAAGATTGGAAAAATGTTGCCTGGTCTGTTGAGTCTCAATTTCAGCTGCGACATTCAAATGGTAGGGTCAGAATTTAGAGTAAACAACTTGAAATCATGGATCCATCCTGTCCTGTATCATCAGTTTAGGCTGGTGGTGGTGGTGTAATGGTGCTTAAGATATTTTCTTGTCACACTTTGGCCTCCACAACCACTAGATCTCAATCAAATAGAGCACCTTTGGGATGTGGTGAAACGGGAGATTGGCATCATGGATGTGCAACTGACAAATCTGCAGCAACTGCGTGATGCTATCATGTCAATATGGACCAAAATCTCTGAGGTTTGTTTCTAACACCTTGTTGAATCTATGCCATGAAGAATTAAGGCAGTTCTGAAGGCAAAAGAGGGTCCAAACCAGTACTAGCAAGGTGTACCAAATAAAGTGGCCGGTGAGTGTATATGACAAGAAGAGAAAGAAAGCTAAATATATCCAAAACATTTCTATATAAAATTCACTTGTATGTTCTTAAAGTCTTTTTTATTATTGTGGTGATTTTTGTGTTAAAAAGTGAAATTTGCTCTGCTTTTAGTTTGTTTGGGAAGTGTCTGTCACTCTTTTGCACATCCATGGTTTTCTTGATCTGGTTTTGTGTAGACTTGCAGACATGGGATCGCGGGACTTGCCGATCCTCCTATCGGCAGAATGCAGGCTTCTCTTCTCATGGGTATTCCTCAGATTTCTTGTAGCAGGAGAAGGAACAGTATGGAATTCACTATTATATGCTGATGAGCTATAAAGAAAAAAATTGCACTCTGCTGCAGGAGTGCACTTCAAAATACAAATGTTTATATTGCCTACCTCAAGTATTGTATCTAAGAATGCTGATAATCATTACCTGATACACAGAAACAGTCTAAAAGGGAATTTATTAGAATATGACTTTTCTGGTAAATATTGTTATACTACAATTTATTCTAATGGAGATGAAAATGATAGACTATTAAATTAAATACAATTTTCTAATAGATTCATTAAACAGACACAGCAATGAAAGCCAAACTTGATTTCCTAGATATGAAAGAATTGATAGAGCAGTTAACAGAGTGCCAGTTTTCTTATTACGTAAGGTCATTCAGCAGTTGGAAGGACAGGTGAGCACAGCACAGAACATTAGTTTTACAATTCTTAATTTAATTTACAGGTTATAATTGGTTTACAATGCTCCGTAGACCACTTTATCACTGATAACACTGGGCCTCTGAAGCAAATTCATGCTTCATATTGGAAATGTAATAAACAGAAAATCCACACATCTATAAAACATATCCGCCACTGTTTTCCAACATCTGCCTTCAAATTAAGATGTGTTTATTAGATCAAGTGAAATCATTACAAATCAATTACAATAGCACACTAATGACTTGTATTCACTTTAGTGCTCAGATGTGAGTTGTTACAAAATAGGGGATAACGAAAATGTTTCACCGGAACTCTTGAATAATTGTACATTCAGATTGTTTCACAATAATATTCGCTTTTCTTGCATTTGTAATTCTGATATTGATATACCTTCCGGTTAAATATATGAAGACCTGATCTGAAGACCCAGACACTAATTTCACAGCCAATTAATTTACCCTGTATAAGGTCCTGAAAAATAGATGCTTTGCTCACCTCTCAGGCACAGGCAAACCTGACAAACAAGTGAAAGCAGTGGATCATATAGACAAGTGGCTGGTGCCTTCATAGCCCCATCCTACAGGTGGACCAAAGTCATTCCATGCCATCAATACAGAATCAGAATCCTCTTTTTAAAAGAAAATAGTAACAGCTACAGTTGTGTTCAAAATTATTCAACCCCCAATGCTGTAAAGGGTTTTAGGGAATTTAGTGTACATTTGTAATTGTATTCAGAATGAAATCCTACAAGGACTTTTTAAAGAACCATATGCAACTAAAATGACATCAATTGGTTTTGTAATACAGTAGTAAATGTTTCTTTTGTGAATTCTTCATTGACACAATTATTCAACCCCTTAAAGACTACCACTCTGAAGAACAGAGGTTCATTCAAGTGTTTACAATCAGGTATTGAAAACACCTGTGGATGTCACGGAGCAGCAATAAAGCATAATAAGCACCAATTAGGCAGCTTTAAAATGACTGTGATACTCATCTCCTTCTAGACATTTACTGGTGTGGTTACAAACATGGTGAAGTCAAGAGAATGGTCCAGGAAGACAAGAGAAGAGGTGATTACTCTTCACAGGAAGGGCTATGGCTGTAAGATTGCAAAGATGTTAAACATACCAAGAGAGACCATAGGAAGCATCATTCGCAAATTCAAGGCAAAGGGCACTGTTGAAACGCTACCTGGTCGTGGCAGAAAGAAGATGCTGACTTCGACTGCTGTGCTCTACCTGAAGCGTAGAGTGGAGAAAAGTCCCCGTGTGACTGCTGAGGAACTGAGAAAAGATTTGTCAGATGTGGGTACTGAAGTTTCAGCTCAGACAATACGGCGCACACTGCGTAATGAAGGCCTCCATGCCAGAACTCCCAGGCGCACCCCCTTGCTGTCTCCAAAGAATAAGAAGAGTCGACTGCAGTATGCCAAAAGTCATGTGGACAAACCACAGAAGTTTTGGGATAGTGTTCTGTGGACTGATGAAACAAAATTAGAACTGTTTGGGCCCATGGATCAACGCTATGTTTGGAGGAGGAAGAACAAGGCCTATGAAGAAAAGAACACCTTGCCTACTGTGAAGCATGGCGGGGGTCAATCATGCTTTGGGGCTGTTTTGCTTCTGCAGGTACAGGGAAGCTTCAGCGTGTGCAAGGTACCATGAATTCTCTTCAGTACCAGGAGATATTGGATGACAATGTGATGCAGTCTGTCACAAACCTGAGGCTTGGGAGACGTTGGACCTTTCAACAGGACAATGATCCCAAGCATACCTCCAAGTCCACTAGAGCATGGTTGCAGATTAAAGGCTGGAACATTTTGGAGTGGCCATCGCAGTCACCTGACTTAAATCCGATTGAGAACCTCTGTTGGGACTTAAAGAAAGCAGTTGCAGTGCGCAAGCCTACGAATGTGACTGAACTGGAGGCTTTTGCCCATGACGAATGGGCGAAGATACCCGTAGATCGCTGCAAGACACTTGTGTCAAGCTATGCTTCACGTTTAAAAGCTGTTATAACTGTAAAAGGATGTTGTACTAAGTACTAAGATTGAATGTCACTTGGGGGTTGAATAAAACTGATAATGATGTGAGCACAGAAAAGACATTTGTGGTTATTTCATTATAAATGTTATGTTATATTTGTCTGACCTACACGTGCCTCTTTGATTTAATTGTAAGCAAGATGACTGAATGATCAAAATCAATGTTAAAATGGCCAAAACACTCAATTTCAGTGGGGGTTGAATAATTTTGAACACAACTGTATATAACTTATTTTGTGCACAGATTCCTTCCACTCCAAGGACAGTTAGGGAGCATGGATCAGTTCAAACTCTACAGTATAATAATGCAAAGCATGTGTTACGAAGTTCTTTTGACCTTGCTCCTAACAATCTAGGGGCTCCTTGCCACATCCAATCACAAAATTGTCAATCACTAAATATTCCACATCTCTTTCAGTCTAATAAGACCTGCCTTTGTAATGTCCAGTCTAGGTCCAACACACTTGTGGCAATATTCCATCATTGTTGTTAACGTATATAGTCAGTTTATTGACAGGAAACACGATTACATTCTGAATTTGTGGCTTGGATGCAGCCATTTCCTTGCGCGAGGTTGGTGTACTGTACATTAACGTCTCCTATACTTATTATGGGGGCTGTTAATTGTAACCTCCGTGTGAAAGCACAGGCTATTCAAAAGTAGCAGATGATTTCAATGCAGCCTGCACTTCCACACGGGAGACAGTAAATGTAGGGGTGAAATACTGACTCCTAAAAGCTTGTGTTAAATGATTTTGCAAATGCAAAATCATTTAACACTCTCTACCCCCCCATTAAATTCCATACTCCCCTTTCATCCCACGGTGAAAATGTTCAGAACGATCTACCACTTCTTCTCGTTGAGAGCAGAGTGAGACTGGGAACAAATAGTTCCTAGTCTCTCTCTCTGATCAATCTGCAGCTCTGCACAATCTCAGGGAGAGCAGTTGAAGATCGCTGAGGTCTTTGTCAAATCACAAGTAGTACACACTTAATACACTTTGTACATTTCACACATACATATCACCTGTTTCTCATTATACCATATATTTTTACTTACTCTCTGAGGATGATTGTTTCTAAGTGGGAATGGGAGGATGTGAAAGATCATTGGGAGGACATGGAGTGATAGGGAGGGGTGAAGAAGCAGAGAGTGAGAGGAGGATGAGGATCTGGATAAGAGGGGAGAGTTGAATGGGAAAGGGGAGAAGAGCGTAGGAAACATAGAAAATGTCGGCAGATAAGAACCTTTCGGCCCATCCAGTCTGCCCAATTACATGGATACTTTACCTGGATTTATCTTTTGTTTAGGATAGCCTTATGCCTATCCCATGCTTGCTTAAATTCAATTACTGTTTTGGCCTCAACCACTTCAACTGGAAGGCTGTTCCATGTATCCACCACCCTCTCAGTAAAATAATGCTTCCTGATGTTACTTTTAAACCTTTGCCCCTCTAATTTAAGACTATGTCCTCTTGTTTTGCTACTTTGTTTCCTTTTAAATATACTCCCTTCCTCCACCTTGTGGATTCCCTTTACGTATTTAAATGTTTCTATCATATCTCCTCTGTCTCGTCTTTTTTCCAAGCTATACATGTTAAGATCATTAAGCCTTTCCTGGAAACTTTTCACCTTCAAGCCGTACACCATTTTAGTAGCCCTTCTCTGAACTCTCTCTAAGATATCTATATCCTTCTGGAGATACGGTCTCCAGTACTGCACACAGTACTCCAAGTGAGGTCTCACCAGTGCTCTGTACAGTGGCATGAGCACTTCCCTTTTCCTACTGCTAATACCTCTCCCTACACAACCAAGCATTCTGCTAGCATTTCCTGCTGCTCTATTACATTGACTAGGAGTAGAGGGAGAGATGAGATTAGATGACAGTTGGAGGAATAAAGGTATCTGTAAGGTACAAATGAGAGGAGAGACCTGCAGGAGGAGAGAAGTGTAAGGAATCTGAGAAATGGAGTAGGAGGGAAGTGTAACCCGCAAGCCACAAAGAATTATAAGACTGTAATGTAACCAGAGGCAAAATTTTGAAAAATATTTGTATTGACTTAACACGTTATGTCAGGAAACCAGGCTCAGACATGCTAGTGCCTGCACCTGACTCTGGCAGCCCCTGCTCCTGCGTGATTTTGCCAACTGGTTAGCATGGACCTTATGTTTAATGCAGGTTCCTGGGGACTTGCCTGCAACCTGTATTAATTTCAAGAGACCTCAGGTTCATCTGATCTGACGTTATGAGACCTGCATATGAGGAAGCTACACCCTTCACTCCAAGCTTCCTCATTGAAGTCTGAACTGTGCAACTAAGCTAACCTATTTCCTGTAAAGCTTCCTGTTCCTGATCCTACCGAATACCTATCTGGCTACCTCACCAAGACCCCATCTGCTATCCCACCGTGTACCATACCTGGACTCCTTCTGTCACACCTATCGGTACCTTCATCTGTTGCTCATCTGTTGTTCCCTATCTGCTGGATTACATGTGTACAGACCCCTTTTCATGGACTTTTGGTCACTCTTCTGCCTGCTGCCTATCAAGATCTCTGCTTGGAAACCTGACCACAATATTTCCTGCCCCCTATCTGGACACCTTTGCCACGGACTCTAATTTAGTTTCCCTTAGTTATTCTGTTTCTTTCCTCTGTCAGTATTAGCTGTGATGATTATTATTATTATCTATCCAGTGTCTGCCCTATTAGTTCTGTGCATATTCAGTTCTCTCCTGTGTTTCTAATTCATCTTGTAATTATTATTATTATGTGCCTTGCCTCCTTCTGTCTTCTGCTCCCTGTAGTATTTGGTTTCCTACAACTACTCCCACTAATCTCAGGTCAGCCCTTTTCATGCGTCTCCTCTCTGCCTAAGCTCATTACCTGCCTCACCCTCTTTTCCTCCATACCTGTTTGGGTCAAGTCTCCTGTTTATTTATTTCTGCTCTTTTATTGCTTTCATTTAAATAAAGCACCTTGATTTGCCCTGCAACCTGCCTGTCTCATATATCACTGCATAGTGGGCTTACACCTGCATACTATGCATAGTTCTCCTGACACGTAATGTCATAGTAAATGTCCAGGTTGTCTTCAGTATGCAAGCAGAATATCTTAGAAAATTGCATATTAGTATTAGGGAACATATTAATGTTCCCTTTGTCATATTTTTTCTGCTCACTATAAAAAGGTATCATTAATCAGGTCTACAAAAGTGCAGATCAGAGGAAAAGAAATAAAATCTGAAGAGATGGGTTTTGAGGGACTTCTTGAAAGCCTAAAGGTCAGGGGAGAGTTTGATAGGGTGAGTCAAGTCATTCCACAGGGCCGGAGCAGCCCTTGAGAAGTCTTGGAGTTGAGAGTTGGCGGTGCGGGTGTAGACAGATGACAGGCGGAGATCACCCCCGGCCGAATGGAATTGTCTAGATGGGACGTGCTTGCGTAGCAGTGTTGACATGTAGGGAAGGGTCGAGTTATTGAGCGATTTGAACGTGAGCGTCAGTATTTTAAACTATATCCTGAAACGTACAGGAAGCCAATGGAGGGACTGGCAGAGGGGGTAGGTATGTGAGGTGCATCTGGTGATAAAAATAAGCCTGGCCCCTGTGTTCATTATGGATTGCATAGGGGCAATACAAGAGTCTTAAAACTGTAATGATGATAGATCTGCTAGTTCTTGCAAGTAAATCACTGCTCAAGATACCCAAAAGTAATCATGAACTGTGGCAACTTATCCATGGAACCTCTAGACAGTGACCCACATCTACAATCCAGAATGAGACACCTAGAGATAAAAACATGGATATTTGCAAAATTGACTCATCCAACCTAGCTATGCACACTGCATGTGGTGCTTTCAATATGCAAGTCACAAAATGAGATGTCTACAACAACTTACAAGTAAATTAAACATAAAGCGAAAATATTACTAATGATTTCCCAGCCATGAGATTGCACATGCAGCCATCCAAACTCTAACGGCAAGTGGCTGTCTGTAATGTTTAGTCCAGGGACTGTGGCCAGCTTCTTTTTCCTGGCAGTTGTGTCCATGAGCAATTCTCTCATATGTTAATCCTATGTAATATTCAGTGCATTTTTGCTTGGCCATACACTGGGGCAACTCCCATTGTGCCCATAATGACCCATAGAGAAACTCAGCCAATAAAACATTTAGACAGAAGTGAAATTAAATTTCCTAATACTCTAGTTACACAGTATTTAAATGCTGACTTTAAGTTGAGCAATTTTATGAGACACATATGAATATTTAGAATCCCTTTTTTAGTTGGTATTACTTAATTTTGTATAATTAGTAAGTGTAACACCCATGGTATATTACATTGTATCTGTTATTGTGGATGGCAAATGCTTGTAATTGAAATCCTGACTGTGAAACTCAAAGCCATTGTGAAAGCCTATTGTTGTAGGCCAAAACACATCTAAAACAGAGAAATGCAGATATGGGAGTTTCGTTTTGTTCCGAATCGCAATTCAGGCGAAATTATACCTATTTGTATTTCGGAAGCACTTCTGAAATAACTAATTGATTTAGTCCAAAACAGAACACACTAAAGGAACCGAAACGGTCTATAATGAATTGATTTTGTTATTACGAATCGATTAGTTATTCCGTTTCACTTACACTCAGCACTGTGTCCCTGTCCATTGGCCGTGGTGATGAATCTGTTGTATTCAGCACCACAGGCCATGGACAGCGACATATGGTGCCTTTTGGTGCGATTCAGTGGCAGTGAAATTCCCCATGATAATGGTTAATCTATTGAAAAAACAGCAGTGAAAGTCAGTGAAATGCCTGATTTTCTGTGGTTTCATTTGACAGGTTTAAAATAGGTTTCAATGCAAAAACAAATTCCCTGTTTATATTAAATATTTCTTCAACCTTTTATTCTTTACATTTGCAGCCAAAAAGCCTTTTTACTTCTAGATTTTTTTTAGAATTTTTGAGTATTTTTTTGTATGTTTTAAGTGAAATTTTTGGAATCCCAATTATTTAAAAAACCGAGGCTTTTTTTCTTTGCCAAACGCAGGGTTTTTTTTTCTTTCCTTCAGTCTGGCTACATTCGGTGGGTGCTGTCCTTGGTGCTCTAACCTATTTCAGCACCAAGGAAAGGGGGAATTTTTCCTCTGGAGCCTGCGGTGCTGCTGTTCTTGGTGCTGAAACCTATTTCACATGGCATCCGCAGGGAAAGGGTTAAAGAAAAGAGTTCTAGGTTTGACTTGCAGGTTTAATTTTCCAAACTTACACTTTTGCAAAGATTGACAGGACATACCAGTTTTGCACTAATGAGCTTAGAAAAAGTTATAAGAAAATATAATGAAACTCTGGAAATTATGCATGTATTATACCATTGTTGAGCTCTGTTCTATCAAGCCATTAGCATTAAAGAGTGAGTCATCATGTATAAGGTACCACGCTAAAGGCTCCCATCCTGTGATTACATAATTGTGTGTAAGAGTCGCACTAGATTGTGTGACTGCAATCATGCACAAATGTGGTTTATGACAATTGACACAAGAAATAATTTTTTTTCCTTTGCCCTTCCAATAATGGTTAGAGGAAGCATCAAATCAAGTAAATTTTTTGTGGAATGGGAGGTGAGTTTTATTTTTTGTTGTCTCTAATGTGTTAGCAGATTTTGCAATTGCAAAGGTACTCAATTCCATCTTTCGGGAGCCCATGACTAAGGCTGGGATCAGTCGAGCGTGTTTGCAGTTCGGAAGGAACGTCCGTGAGAGTGGACGTTCCTTCCACTCGATGCCTGTCTGGCCACCTCGCTAAGTGCACTTAGTGCACTCAGCATTGCAAGGCTCGATCCTCCTATGGAGGATCCCACTCTCCAGCTCCGTCAATGTGCGTCCTAGTGCTTTGACGGAGAGGGCTGCTGCATGGACACAGCAGGGACGCTGTTGCGCGCACAATTCATGCGCTCGCAGCAGCGTGTGGTGAAGCATTTCAATGCTGCAACAGACGCCAGAAGGCACGTCAGTAAAGGCGCACATAGTGCGCTCGTCTGACGTCAGCCTAAATCCCTTAAAAAGTGCATATTTTGTTTTCCCCTTAAAAACTCTAACTAAAAAACTCACAAAGGTTGAAGTGCTGCTTTGAGAAAAAGAACCGTCAGCATATGCAGGGTTCAGATTGATGATATCACAAAATATCGCATCATTATATATCTGCCAAGTTATTTTTCATTTCAACATATCTGTGAAGGTACCTATTCTGAGATATTTATGTTTTCCTGTAAATATATCAGAATAGGAAATGCTAGCTTTCTGTTCACTAGGGAAATATTTGCACATCTGTGTTGCCTGTTACACAGTTAATGGTCCACAAGGGAGATGAAGACCAGAATGGAAGCGTTCTCATTACCATGTGATCACGTGAAATGCTGTATGATTCTGATTCGATACGTATCTAATTCTGATTTAGTTTTCCTGCTTATTTAGGAACATAAATTACATTGATGTAGTGCGTATACATTGATCGATAAGTATAGAGGCCTGCTTTAATGCACAGATTACTACACAAAGCGTGTATATCCTGTCTTAACGATGAAAAGGCAAATAAACCAAGCAGAATTTATTTCTGTTGTTCTCTCTGCATAGTGGTTTAAAAGAGTAAGAAATACTGTTGACTTTGGCAGGAGTCGGTGAATTTTATGGAGATATGGAAATAGGCAACCCTGAACAAACATCCCAAAATTACTCATCGTTAAATATGCAGGTGAATACATAGGGCAATAACTTTCCGTAATCCCCATGATTAAATTAAAGTCTGCCAGCTATTGAGAGGACAGCCAAATTCCCGTCCCTTATTCCCAATGCTCCACACTCTGCAATGGAGAAAAAGTGGTTTGCATTAACAGCGAAACCACATCATCTCATTGATATAAGAAAAACCACAAAAAAAAAGATCATTTTGTATTATTCAAAGATGTGTAATCTTTGCTTGTGGGCTAATGTGCCAACGATACATCATTCTTTCATATCCCACATGCATATACAGTTACACATTGTGCATATTCTTAGATTTTTTTTTATCTTTGCGGTAACATGCATAACTTGCATAACATATGGTCCTCTTGAACCCAGGACATACTTGAAAAGGAGAGAAATCTCAATGTATCCTTCCTGTTAAAATCCTTTATAAAAAATAAATAAATAAATAAGCTTAAGTTTGACTTAATGATCCATAAGTTGCATTTATGACAGAAAAAAAATAAAATACAAATTTCAGGCAAGCAAAAATAAGGATATTCATATATATAGATTTGCAACTTAAATTGTAATATCAACCAATTGAAGTTTTTGACGGAACCTACCGTCACTGGGGCATCTGGAGGGGGCTGTGGGTTAGCCTCCTGCCCAGCGATTATGGTCCGTGAAACAGACTATTGGGGAATTGGTGGATCTTATAAATATATTTGGTTTTTCACTGTCCATCTGTTCACTGTTTTAAACATCCCCCAGCTAACTAAAGATTTCTGATGTCTGTGTATTATTCCCTTATGTATTTGTTGTAGAGTCTCCTGTTGCGTATACTGTGTAAGTCCCTCTATTATCTATCCTCTCTCTGTATAGCATAGACCTCTGTATTACTATCCTCTCCCTGTATAGTGTACATTTTCTCTGTAAGAATATATTCTTTTGTTTTCGCATGTTCTGTTCCCACCCCCCCTTTCCAGAACAAGCAGGCAGTTTAAGATAAGGTTACTTGTGTACACTTCCATTGTTTTGAATGCACCTTCCCATTGTCCTGTTACTGGATCTGTTCTTGTTATCTGTGATTTATTCATGTCCCTTAATGCACATAGCTATATGTCTGTTTGAATAAACAGTCTGCGTTTAAATCCTCAGCAGTCTCCATCCTTCTTTCAACTGCAGTTAAAGTTTGGGTGGGCTGTTAGGGAAGATTGCTCTGGCGAATGTAGGGACTGTTGAGCTTATGCACAATGCACCAAACCCACGAGCCGCACGGGGATTTCTTCTTCACATAATGCCTGGTGATGAAGGCTAACAAGCCCAAAATAGCTGTCCAGGAGAATTTTTGTGATGGACTTATATATTCCATGATACCCACACTCCCTCACGTATAATCCATGTACTCCGGTGCTGGTACCTGGCCCACATAGTATACAAAATCATGATGTTCCACGACTTGAAGATTTGTTCAAAAAGACACACAAATGTGTTTTTGAGATCTCAATAAAACATTGATGTATTTTTTGAACAAATCTCAGACTAGTGTAACATTATTATTTTGGGTGTATATATATACACTATATTGTCAAAAGTATTCGCTCACCCATCCAAATCAGGAGCTGGGCAGGTGAGCGAATACTTTTGGCAATATAGTATATATATATATATATATATAAAAACCAGGGAGAGAGAGGGCCGGATTTGCACCTCAGGAGCCTGTAGGCACAGAAATGCAGAGCGCCCTTACCCCCCCCCCCCCCCCAAAAAAAAGATACATGCCAAAATTACTATTTAAATTTTTTTTGGTGGCAAAAAAAACTAAAAAAATACATTTTAAAAAACTAAAACTGTTTTTTTTCTCCGTGCTCAAATCAAAAGAAGAGGCAGAATCTGTTGCCTTAGTTGAATTAGTTACAGTTACAAGTATTTATAAAGCACCAACAAATTCCTTAGCAATGTACAATGGGAGAAACAGAATAACAAATATACAAATATGTTACACACACGGAACAGGAGGAGGGAGGACCCTGCTCGAGAGCTTACAATCTAAGAGGAGAGGGGTGACACATTAGGGGAGGATGAATAGGGTATTTGAAGTAGCGGGTGCAGGAGGGCTGAATGGGAAGATGGAGCAGGAAATGATAGTGGGGGATTATGGAGTTAGCCGATAGGCTTCTCTATAGTAATGCGTTTTCAGAGATTTCTTGAAGGACTGGAGAAACGGGCGAGTCTGATGTTGCGGGGAGGCAGGTCCATAGAAAGGGTGCAGCTCGAGTGAAGTCCTGAAGGCGAAAGTTGGGAGGTGTGGGTACGAGGAACTGATAGCATCAGATCATTGGCTGAGCGAAGTGTTTGGGATGGGATGTACCTGCTAATAAGGGAGGAGATGTAGGCAGGGGCGCGGTTATGGAGAGTATTGTATGTGACCAATATAATGAATTGGATTCTAAAGGAAACAGGGAGCCAGTGTAGAGATTGACAGAGAGTTGAGGTGCAGGAGGTGAGGTGGATGAGTCTGGCACAGGCGTTCTTTATAGGCTGCAGAGGGAGCATCTGGGAACTCTTAAGGCCAGAGAGAAGGCGGTTACAGCAGTCAAGTCGTCTGATAATAAGTGCTTGGATGAGCATTTTAGTAGAGTCTGGAGTAAGAAAGGGACGGACGCGTGCAATGTTTTTTAGGTGGAAGTAGCAGGATTTGGTTAGAGACTGAATGTGAGGCGTAAAGGATAGATTGGAGTCCAAGAGGACCCTGAGGCAATGGAGCTTGAGAAGTAGAAGTAATGGTGGCACCATTCACCTGAAGAGAAATTGGCGCAGGAATGGAGGTTTTAGAGGGAGGGAAGATGAAAAGTTCAGTTTTAGAGAGGTTGAGCCTTAGGAAACGGGGAAGTCATCCAGTCGAAGACAGCCAATAGGCCGTCAGTAACACGGTCCAACACCATAGGAGAGAGATCGAGAGAGGAAAGGTAGATTTGGGTGTCATTAGCATAGAGGTGATATTGGAAAATATAGGAAGAGATGAGGTTGTCCAAAGAGACAGTATAGATCAAGAAGAGTAGGGGACCCAGAACAGAGCCTTCAGGTACCCCAACTGAAAGAGGAACTGGTGGTGAAGAGACACCAGCAAAGGAGACCCACTGAAGGAGCGAAAAGAGACAGGAAGAGGACCAGGAAAGAACGATGTCACTGAGGCCAAGTTGACACAGCGTGAGGAGCAGGAGAGGGTGATCACCAGTGTTGAATGCAGCAGAAAGGTCAAGAAGAATAAAGGAGGGAGAAGTGACCTTCGGTTTCAGTGGCAGCTAAATCATTAGTCATCTTGGTCAGAGCAGTCTCTGTAGATTGTTGGGAGTGACAGCTAGACTGGTGCGGATCAAGTAAAGAGTTAGCAGGAAGAAAACTGGTGAGCTGGTTATAGACCAGACATTCTACGATTTTGGAGGCAAAGGGGAGCAGAGAGATGGGACAGTAGAGTGATGGAGGTAGGATCAAGAGATGGCTTTTTTAGAATGCGGGTGATCAAAGTTTTAATACAGAGGAGAATATTCCAGAGGAGAGGGAAAAGTTAAAAATATGAGTCAAAGCAGGGACAGTAACTGGTAGGAGAGGCCGAATAAGGTGTGAGGGGATAGGATCAGGTGGACAGGTGGTCGGGTAGGTGGACATAAGAAGTTCTGTTACATCCTCCTCCGAGACTGTAGAAAAAGAAGACATAGTTCTTCTCTACAAACCTGCCAACAACGTCAATGTAATCCACCCTCTGGCAGGTTCTACTCTACAAACCTAATGACTGCCCTTAATGGGATAAACTCACTTACTGAAGAAGGGCAATCATTAGGTTCGCAGAGTAGGAGCTGCCAGAGGGTGGATTACATTGACGTTGTTGGCAGGCTTAAAGCAATTCACGGCCTTCATTGCAAACTAAATTTCCACCATTTTATTCAACAAAGTTAAGATTTAAGAATTTTTCAGCATGTGGTAAAATCTAGTATAATGTACCCATGCATGAAGCTGTTGTTGCTGGTTTTTGAATGTGTTTGACTGGAGTGCTCTCTCCCTGGTTTGTTTGTATTTTATTTTTGAGACGCACCCACAATGAAAGCTTAGTTTAAGTTGAGTGCTACCCCTCCCATGTGTTTATATATATATATATATATATACAGTATATATATATATATATATGTATCTCAGCACATATTGAATTTTAATTTGTCAAACAAATGCAATGACTTGTACAGCTAAAGAAACATTTCCCAAAGTCCAAACTTATTTTTTTCTTAAATATCCTTGCCCTTTTATGTTAAACTGGTCTATAAGCACATACCAGTAATTCTTACTTCTGAAAAAAAAAATATTTGACCAGGTAAATGTTTCATCCTGTTTCACTGAAGTTTTAGTCAAAGAACTAAATCTTTAATGAGATCACCAGCCAAAGCCAATCATAATGACTGATGATCACTGTTTTCAGTAGAAAAATGCTGTGAGGCACATGTTAAAAAAACTGGTCTCAAGCAGTTTGCATGCAGAACCGCAGCTACAAGGGCAGCTACAGGTTCCTTATGTCTCCAGAGAAGCAAACAATAAGACGGTCACACCGAGGAGACGCTTGAAAAAAGGCGCAATTGCGTAGCCAAAACGTTGGACTCTATACTATTCATAATAAATGAGCTCCTCTACTGATCTCCTCAGTGAGACCGGCTTATCGTTTGCTTCTATGATCACTAGTTTAATACCATAATATAAAAAAGGGGAGGGTCGGTGGGGGCGCTCTTATCTAGATATAATGACTAAACTAATGCTGCCAAATAGGAAAAAGCACAGACTCTCGAAGGGATGTGCAAATGTACAATCAGAAAAAAGGGGGGGGGTTCCTAATGGTGCAATGGATATTAATTATGCAGTCTTATTGGTGATGTTATTTCACAAACTGGCACATGCCAATTTTCGGATATATATATATATATACCATATACAGTAAAGTGCTTCTTAAAAAGTGCAGCTGTAACTTCTCAATAAATATAAAGTGTTATAAGAGCACTTTATATTTATTGAGAAGTTACACCTGCACTTTTTAAGAAGCACTTTACTGTATATGGTATATATATATCCGAAAATTGGCATGTGCTAGTTTGTGAAATAATATCACCAATAAGACTGCATTATTAATATCCATTGCGCCATTAGGAACCCCCCCTTTTTCTAATACCAAATATACCCAAAAAAATAAAAGTCATGAAATCACTATATTACATCACAAAAGTTGAAAGTATAAGTTTGTGTTAAAATATCATGTTCTTCTCGAACAAGAAATACTCCTGCTGTTATTGAATCATGGGGATGCTTTGTTTGATCGAAAGGCATCAGGAAGGATTTCTAACACTCTAAGATTGTACTTTTAACATATCTCTGCTGATCAATGGAAGAATGCCAATGTAAATGACTGACATTTCCATGGAAACCGCACAATCTTTCCCAGCGGGGTCAGGAAACTATATTTAAAGCAGGTGACCTCTTCCCAAAATCTGACAGTAGGTGGAAATGAGGGACCAGAAACTTGAAATTTTACTCACCAGAAATAAAAGTTCATCTCTCATTAGACTACTTGAGGAGAAATCCTCAGAATCAAAGCCAGGAAAGCTTTACAAAAGATCAAATGTCAAGAGAACTAGGAAAAAAGAATTGTCTTTACAAGACACCGTGACAAATGCTTAATGGTTTCCACAGTTTAACAAACGTTTCTACCATTAAACCATCTTTACAAAAATGGCAAAACAAAAACAACCGGTAGGAGAGTTTTTTTTTCCCCTTTTAATTAAACAAAATTAATATGTAGTAATTGTAACAACTGTCAAAGAAAAACATACTTCAGATCTAAGAAATAAGCAATTTTAAAATGGTCCACGCATTAAAAACTACGATGTTGGTTCAGCATGCAATGTATTAAAATGTCTTTCCACTACTGCAAGAATACAAAGATTGTAAATCATATCTATAAATATGTAATGATATGCCATATAAAGATACACTATATTGCCAAAAGTATTCGCTCACCTGCCTTGACTCGCATATGAACTTAAGTGACATCCCATTCCTAATCCATAGGGTTCAATATGACGTCGGTCCACCCTTTGCAGCTATAACAGCTTCAACTCTTCTGGGAAGGCTGTCCACAAGGTTTAGGAGTGTGTTTATGGGAATTTTTGACCATTCTTCCAGAAGCGCATTTGTGAGGTCACACACTGATGTTGGACGAGAAGGCCTGGCTCTCAGTCTCCTCTCTAATTCATCGCAAAGGTGTTCTATCGGGTTGAGGTCAGGACTCTGTGCAGGCCAGTCAAGTTCATCCACACCAGATTCTGTCATCCATATCCATGTCTTTATGGACCTTGCTATGTGCACTGGTACACAGTCATGTTGGAAGAGGAAGGGGACAGCTCCAAACTATTCCCACAAAGTTGGGAGCATGAAATTGTCCAAAATGTCTTGGTATGCTGAAGCATTCAGAGTTCCTTTCACTGGAACTAAGGGGTCAAGCCCAGCTCCTGAAAAACAACCCCAGACCATAATCCCCCCTCCACCAAACTTTACACTTGGCACAATGCAGTCAGACAAGTACCGTTCTCCTGGCAACCAGACTCGTCCATCAGATTGCCAGATGGAGAAGCGCGATTCGTCACTCCAGAGAACGCGTCTCCACTGCTCTAGAGTCCAGTGGCGGCATGCTTTAAACCACTGCATTCGACGCTTTGCATTGCACTTGGTGGTGTATGGCTTGAATGCAGCTGCTCGGCCATGGAAACCCATTCCATGAAGCTCTCTGTGCACTGTTCTTGAGCTAATCTGAAGGCCACATGAAGTTTGGAGGTCTGTAGCGATTGACTCTGCAGAAAGTTGGCGACCTCTTCGCACTATGCACCTCAGCATCCGCTGACCCCGCTCCGTTAGTTTACGTGGCCTAACACTTCGTGGCTGAGCTACTGTCGTTCCCAAACACTTCCACGTTCTTATAATACAGCTGACAGTTGACTGGAATATTTAGGAGCGAGGAAATTTCACGACTGGATTTGTTGCACAGGTGGCATCCTAACACAGTTCCGCGCTAGAATTCACTGAGCTCCTGAGAGCGACCCATTCTTTCACAAATGTTTGTAAAAACAGTCTGCATGCCTAGGTGCTTGATTTTATATACCTGTGGCCATGGAAGTGATTGGAACACCTGATTCTGATTATTTGGATGGGTGAGCGAATACTTTTGGCAATATAGTGTATGTATAATCAATTACCTTTTAGTAAAATCACGAATGACATTGAAATAATTGCATTGGGTATATACTGTATATTTTGATGTATATCTTGCAACCAATTTTAGGTAATTTTGCATTACATATACATGTTTAAGTTAGTTCTATTCTTTTATTTTTATATTTTAATAAGTCCCAAGAAATTGCAAAGAATGGTATACAGTATTATATCATTTTAATGTATATTTTTATATTAAATTGGTTTGTTGTTGCTTTTGTTTGGAGCAGTCTGCTTACTTCAGTGGTCTCTATACAACTAATTCTGAAATTAACACGTTTTAGACTTAGGATCAAATATACTGGCATTTTAAACAGTATTAGTGCTATGGTCAGTGGTTTACTATATACACACTAGGAATATGTTTGTAACCCGACAGCCATAAGATCCAGGGAGATATGATTTCAAATCTGGTACCAATCTGGTGCGCCACATGGTACAAAATAGAAATTATTTAAAGACTATATGCATTGGAATATTATATTATGAGGACAGTAAAGTTTTTTGTGTAGTTCGGTGAAAATTTGCCAGTTACATTTATACAGTATCTCGACCAATATATACTGTATCACTGAGCCTGATTGCCCTCACTGTTTTTCTTAGTCGCAACATCTATCACAACCAGAATGGGAGGAGTCACTGTAGTACCCGGCCTTTTGGAACAATTGCTCATGTCAAAGGTGTCAAACCACAACCCAGACAGAACACCTTAATGTCCGTGTTTCCACCTCATACCTCCGAACCAGAGGTGTAGCAATATCATGAGACACCCGGGGACAAGTCCTCCTCTAGCGCCCCCCTCAATGTTTTAGATTAAATAATGTGTAGTAACATATTATGCCATTACTTTCAAATTTGCTCACAGTGTGGGAAATGAGAAGGTAAATTGGTGCAGCGACATTTTTTGCGTTATTAAGGGAATAATGCCACTGCCTTAGAACAGAGGGGAAAGAAGACTCCCCCCCACACTTTTTTATTTAAATACATTATATGGTCATTTTCGGTATCATTGGAAAGGCTAAACTCTATCCTTTACACTTCACTCCACCTCGTGGTGACTACAGAATGGTGATGCAGGAGTCTGCTCTTCCCAACGTATTAAGTTTTTGATGAAACAATGCGTAATAACACATTGCTCCATCACCTCCACACTTGCTGCTGATGTGGGAAATGAGAAGGTGACATAGTGCAGCAATATTATTCACTTTATTATTGAAAAGTGAACAATACTGCTGCTTTTGGAGACACATTTGCCTGGTCATGTTTGGTGTCATTTGAAAGGCCAGGATCTGACCTTTTTAATGACACCAAAAAGGGTCTCCTACACTAAAGGATTTTGCCAGTTTTGGAGGAGTAACTGGGAACAAAATAAATATATATTTATATTTTTACAGATTTTATGGTTATGCTTGATTAAATTGGAAATGCCAGGATCTGGCCTTTCCAATGACATCAGAATGGACCTCCTATGTTACACGGTTCAAGAGATACAGGGGTCCAAAGGACCCCAGCATCTCTTGTATTGGGATTCCACTGCCTGGTTATGGAACCCCTTTTTTATGACATAATTGCGTGCATGTGCGTTGATGCCCGCAGCAGGAGGGCAGTCCCACAGCGAGGGCTGACATGCAAGAAGTCAGATCGCAGTGGTTGAAGCCCCAGATCGATGCCAGATATGTGCCAAACTGGGCCAATGCTTTGGTCCATCCCTGCTTGCGGCACCCCTGACCCAAAGGCACCTGCCCCCTCTCACTACGGCACCACTCTGAATCAAGTATTTTTTGGCCAACAGATGACAGAGGTGGTGCGCTACATAATATCACTGTGTGTGGGAAAGGGCACCACATATTTTCCCCTCATGTAACCTTATTGTGTCCTTTTCTAAGCTGAGGTCCAAGGGTGCTGGTCCATCTCGACCAGACACACTGTCACGTGTAGACTGCGGGTGGTGTAGCAGGTTGAGGTTGTGAGCCCAGGATGCAGTGATGGAGCAGATTCTGAATAAGCAAGAGTGTTTATTGAAAACAAACACTGTAACATGGAAACAGGCGAGGTATTGGCAAAAGGATCGTCAGGGTTCAGCAAGGGGTCTGGTACACGGGGAGTCTTAGATGGGGGGCAGAGGGGGAGCAGGATGGAGGGTACCGGTTTGTGAAGGCAATGAAAGTCCAGATAGGGAACAGAAGGTCCTTGGAGTCTTTGGCAGCGAAATCAATCGAATGGCGAGAGGTATCAGGGAGCTCAGTTGAAACAGGAATGCAGTCACGAACTTCAATGTGGAAGTGCTGGTAGGGGGCAGGACTCCCTTATATGCAGGGCTGATCAGGGATGATGAAGGGCAGGTGTGGAACTAGGGCTAGGATGCCGGGAACATACAGAAGGTTTCAGGAACGTGCATTGTTCATGGTGCAGGGTAGCGTGAGTGACAGGGGTCAGAGCGTGGTGATCCTGACATTACTCCCCCCTTAAGAGCCGACCCCCGGACGGCTAAAGCCCGCTCGTGGCTGGAAGATCCATGGTTTTCACAAACCCCCCATCCGTGGTCAAGGAAAAAAGTGGGGTTCTTCTTGGCGTCAGGTGTTCAGCAGGGTCAATCGCCATAACAGAAAATGTCGTCTGAACATGGGCACGGTGGGGCAGCGCCCTTGGCGAGGTGCGGAGGGGCAGCGCCCTTGGCGAGGTGTGGAGGGGCAGCGCCCTTGGCGAGGAGCGATGGGGCAGCGCCCTTGGCGAGGAGCGGAGGGGCAGCGCCCTTGGCGACCTCCTTGGCTCTGCACGGCTCTGCGGCGGCGACCTCCTTGGCACTGCACGGCTCTGCGGCGGCGTTGAGCGACTTGGCCTTACGGCGACGACGACGGCCCCGTGGCGATGACAGCTCAGGAGAGCCTGCAGGATGCAGGGCAGCGACAATAGAAGATCCCGCAGGTTGCAGGGCAGCGACGGCTGGAGAATCTGCGACGTGCAGGGCAGCGACGGCTGGAGAATCTGCGACGTGCAGGGCAGCGACGGCTGGAGAATCTGCGATGTGCAGGGTAGCAGCGGCTGGAGAATCTGCGATGTGCAGGGCAGCAGTCTGAGCCTGGACCTCGGTACAGCACGGCTCTTGAAGGGAGACAGCGGGAGCAAAACTAGATGTCAAAAAACGGGGAGGGGATGACTTGATCCTGCGAGTGTGGGCAACAGGAGACCGCACCTTAGCCATTAAGGAGGTCTTCCTGGGTACAAAAAAGTCACACGGAGGGGTAGCTGAGGTGACTGCCGGTGCGGAGATGGTGGCACCCAGGTATGCCCCACCTTGACTGGGTAGTGCTAGGCCGCACCACTCCTCTACTGAGGGCAGATAATCCTCATAGTCCACGGTCTCCCAGTCTGTCTCCAGAAGGTTATCAGACTTTGGGCATTTTTCCATCCAGCGTTCTGGGCTGGAGACGTCCATGACTGGGTCAGAAGGTGGAACATAGGTGGGGGTCTGGAGGTCCTGAACTTGCGCACGTAGGAGGGCATAGCCAGTCTTGAAGTACTCCAGACGTTTGGCTAGGTCACTGACCTGATTGGCCAGGGTGGCGACAACGGAGTTGACCACTGGAGATTCTGCGGGTTGCAGGGCAGCGACCTCTCGAGATCCTGTTGGATGCTTGGCAGCGACCTCAGGAGATCCTGCTGGATGCTTGGCAGCAACCTCAGGAGATCCTGCTGGATGCTTGGCAGCGACCTCAGGAGATCCTGCTGGATGCTTGGCAGCGACCTCAGGAGATCCTGCTGGATGCTTGGCAGCGACCTCAGGAGATCCTGCTGGATGCTTGGCAGCGACCTCAGGAGATCCTGCTGGATGCTTGGCAGCGACCTCAGGAGATCCTGCTGGATGCTTGGCAGCGACCTCAGGAGATCCTGCTGGATGCTTGGCAGCGACCTCCTGAGATTCTGCGGGTTGCAGGGCAGTAACTTTTGACTTTTGTTCAACCTCCAATTCCAGGAGGCATGGGTGCGTCTCCAGCTCTTGGGGTTTTGGTTTCACAGACAACCGAACGGTGGGTGTCATGGAGAAGAGGGCACCAATGAAGGCAGATCTCTGGCATGGTGCACTCGAGATGGTCTTAGTAGCTGGAGTTCTGAAGTTGGCCACTGCATGGCACAGATAGGTAGCCGGGCTTATGGAGGGGCAATTCTCGCTTGATTCCCCTTCAAGGTCTGATTCACCAGAGGAGCCACTGAAGGGATTGTAGTCTGTCTCCAGTAAATAGCGGGGTACAGCGGTACTGTGAATCATTCCAGCCAGGCGACAGACAGATCCTGCGACACCAATATACCCCTTATGCTGACCTGGGGGTCCCTGGGTGCGGCGTGCAGTCTGTCTGGGCAGGTCCAAACCAGCATCGGCGTCTTCCTCTTCTGACTCCGATTCATCAGAACGACGTGGTGAAGGTGGCACTGTGTGCCCAAGAGGAGCGGTTTCCCGAAGTCTCAGGGCCAGTTCGAAGACCTCCAGGTCCTCTTTACGAACGACAGTCCCATTTGAGCCATATGTACAGCATGGAGGTAGCGGGCTGGGTTCTGGGGTTCTGGCAACACCAACCATGAGGTGTTGGCTAGGCTCGATATCCATTGGTACGGCTGGCTCGGCGTCTATGGATTCCTGCTCCATGGGCACTTCAGGGTCCGACTCCGGTTCAGTGCACTCCATAGGGGTTTCCTGATCTGACCCCTCAGAAGAAGCCTCCTGGGTAACCTGGTCTCTGCGTGCAGAGAATCTGATAGCTCTTGGCTCAGGTTTCCTGGAAGCAGGGGCACGCTTAGGTGCAGGAGGCTTGATTACCAGGCTTCTTCTGGGAGTAGGCTGAGATAGGGGTTTTTCTTTGGGTGCTTGCTTTTTTTGCTTGATAGCGGATGCAGCCTTTTTCTGCAGGGCAGGCACCGACTTCCCCAACGAAGGCTTTATGGGCTTGTTAGTGGGTGCAGTTATTTTTGGCTGGGTGGGCACTGGTTTAACCATCAACCTTGTGGTTTTGACAGGTGCAGGCTTGGTACAAATAGGCTTTACAGGAGCATGGAAACATTTTGTACCTGGCTTAGGTGGGCGCATTGGGCAGGCCGAGATCTGATGCAAGGGGTCCCCGCAGTAGAAGCAGAGGTCTAGCGCTCTCCTCCTTGCCTTTTCTTCTGGGGTCAGCGGTCCTCTGGCTCTCTCTGTAGCAGGAACGCGCACCTTAGGTGAGGTGCCCCTTGGGTTTTGCTGCGTGTAATCAAGCAGAGAGTCCAGATACTGCTGGGTCTTTTGAAAGGCACCTTTTAACTTCTCCACCATAGAATGGATCACTGCGGGCTCACAGGGTCTAGACTTCCACATTCTGTCACGTGTAGACTGCGGGTGGTGTAGCAGGTTGAGGTTGTGAGCCAGGATGCAGTGATGGAGCAGATTCTGAATAAGCAAGAGTGTTTATTGAAAACAAACACTGTAACATGGAAACAGGCGAGGTATTGGCAAAAGGATCGTCAGGGTTCAGCAAGGGGTCTGGTACACGGGGAGTCTTAGATGGGGGGCAGAGGGGGAGCAGGATGGAGGGTACCGGTTTGTGAAGGCAATGAAAGTCCAGATAGGGAACAGAAGGTCCTTGGAGTCTTTGGCAGCGAAATCAATCGAATGGCGAGAGGTATCAGGGAGCTCAGTTGAAACAGGAATGCAGTCACGAACTTCAATGTGGAAGTGCTGGGTAGGGGGCAGGACTCCCTTATATGCAGGGCTGATCAGGGATGATGAAGGGCAGGTGTGGAACTAGGGCTAGGATGCCGGAACATACAGAAGGTTTCAGGAACGTGCATTGTTCATGGTGCAGGGTAGCGTGAGTGACAGGGGTCAGAGCGTGGTGATCCTGACACACACATGTGCTAGGGAGGGATCATTCTTTTGTTCTGGGCTTGCTTTTCCTGTGGGTGTCAACACACATTTAGGAATTTTATGTATGCTGTTGTTTTGTGATCAATAAATGTTGATCCTAATCTTACTACACTGTGTTGCCTACAGTGACTGGGGAAATGGTCTACTGTAATTTAACTATAAAGGCATCTTCAGATGCTGGGGAATTTAACTGGATATATTCCCAATAGAATACCAAGCTCTGTTACAGATGCGAATATTTTAAAAGTATTGAAAACTGGAAAAGTGTTCCTATATTATAGACAGTTGCCAAATTGTGCAGAGACTTTGTGGAAACGCTTTTTACTCTGAAAAGTAGGATTATAATTTCAAAGTAATATGGACTCAAAACGAAAAAAATCCATTAAAAACAACCCACAAAGAAGTTAAAGGATGTTTGATCATCACTGTGTCAAATATTGAATACATTGATTATTTTATGGTTAATGATTACAGTAATTGCATAAACTTTCTAAATAGATTAAATGTACTTTTTATTACCTTTACAGGCACCACCTGCATCAGAATAGCAAAGTTTGTGAGATGGTTACACCGACAAACAGAGTAGTTTAAATTGCCACCAAACCGGGCGCATCCTTCATTGGACCATATGCCCATGCCTGAACTGCAAGTCATGATAATAGAAAAAGAAACAAGATTGTTAGGGTTAAGAATTAATATTTCTAGGAAACAAAATATTTTCCAAGCAATAGCAGAATCAGTAAGTAGCTATTTGAAGAAAAAGACCTTGGAAGTTCTTGAAACAATGTATCTCAAGTATATTTACATTCACTGTGTTTCTGAATCCATTTATTTAATGCACACTGAATAACAAGAACACCATGCAAGTGACACTCAATCTTCAATGTCGTGTTTGTGAATGTGTAATACAACATATTTTATACTGTCCTTTAACTTTTTCTGTAGGTTTTATGATAATGTCTGTTATTGTAGCCGTTCATAGTTTATTCATCGATCGTCAACAGATACTGCAGCACTATACATGGCACAAATCGATAAACAATCATGAGGACAAGCATGCCATAAATAAATCTGAAAAGAACATAAATTGACAAACCTGATATAGTAGGAAGGAACAGAGTATGCTGATCCCCAAGGAACATGCAAATGAATAACTATGAATCACCCTGTTTCCTTCGTACAAATACAACTGGAAACTACAATTGGCTTTCCACTACACCATCAATTTCATATCGATGTGCAAATAGGGCCCTAATCTTGTCTAGCCAGTTACTGACCCTATTACACGGGTACCACTATATTAGCTGCTTAATTCATAACAGGAGGGATCCACAAAATGATATTAGCAGCTAGCTGCACAGTGCGTCAACTAGAGCTGTGTGTTTTGTTTCCGCCCGAATCAAAATTCAGATGAAATTTTCCCTATTCGTATTTCGGAAGTGCTTCTGAAATACGAATCGGTTCTGTCCAAAACGATCCAAAAACAGAACGAAAACGAATCGATTTGGCCCAACATGGAACGAAGACAAACTGGTATAAAACAAATTGGTTTTGTTTTACGGATCAATTCATTATACCGTTTCACATAGACTCGGCACTGCGTCCCTGTCCACTGGCCATGGTGCTGAATCTGTTGTATTCAGCACCACAGGCCATGAACAGCGCCATGGTGCCGTTCGTGTTATTCGGTGACAGTGAAATTCCCCATAGACAAGTAATGGTTAATCTATTCAGAGAAAGTCAGTACCCAAATGTAAGAGAAAAGTCCTGATTTTCGGTGGTTCACTCGACAGCTTTAAACAGGCGAATCCCATAGGTTTCAATGTAAAAAATATTCCCATTTTTATTAAATATTTACTCAACCGTTTATTCTTTTCACTTGCAGCAAAAAGTCTTTATTTTTTAGGATTTTTTTAGGCATTTTTTGGAACTTGTTTGGTGACATTTTTGGATCCCTAACTTATTTTAAAACAACAAGGCTTTTTTCTTTGCCGAACGCAGTGTTTTTTTTTTCTTTCCATCAGTCCATCAGTCTGGCTGCGTTCGCCGGGCTGTCTATGGTGCTGAAACCTATTCAGCGCCAAGGACTGCAGCCCCTTGTGGCTCCGGAGCCCTGCGGAGCTGCTATCCATGATGACGAAACCTATTCAGCATCAAGGACAGCAGCCCCGTGGGGCTCCGGAATGCAGTTTGCACAAATGGGGTCATGGAGAGATAGGAGGACACTGGGAACAGTTTCTTTGTGCAAGTGGTGAGAAAAAGCAATATAGCTATCCCCTACACTGTGGGACAGAGGTTAGTAAAGGATTTATTTTAATATTAAGTGATCAGTGACTACCAGCTTGAGACAAGAATAACAAGCTACCTTGTAATAACTTGTAATTCTCCAGCTGGAAGTTTTTAGTCTAAAAATAGGTAATGTATGCAAAAACTCTGTATATAACTACTTATTACTTTACTAAAATGCCCTAAGCCAGGGGTCTCCTTTGGACTAAAATTCAATTTGATAAAAGCAATTTGAATGAGACGATTATGTACATGCACAAATACACTTTACAGCTTCATTATCTTGTATTTTCATATTTTTTCTCCAGTCTTATAGTTATTCCCAAAACTAATTTGCTGCCTACAATTTCAAGTAAAGTCAGTTCTTATATTATTAATACAAGCAATAAGAAAACACGAAGATGCAATACTATTTATATGCATTATATTCTGAAATATAAATTAAGACATATTCACAAAGGAAAGTGGTGGCACAGAATAATTATACACTTCATTCAAATATTATTCACCTACCTGAAGTCTAGGAAGGCACAGTACAGGTTCACTTGGTTACTACTGTTGATGGCATCTATGACCAGACGTCGGGTCTAGAAAAGATAGAAAAAAAATATGTCAGTGTGTGACCTTGTTTATGATTTTGTCCAATGTTGCCTGGCCTTCCTAAGTGTTGATGTATTGAAGATCCAACTGGCTAATAGAAAATAATGGGAAAATACAGCTAAAGGGTCACTGTGACCATTTCACACTACAGTGTGAATACTCAATGTTATCCGAGTAACCACAGTGCTATGAGCTCCCTCGCCCCTCCTCCACCAATAAGGGGGGGCCTCAGGTAAATGGAGACCAATTCAGCCATCCTTGTACCGTGACCTATTTATGTCAGCTTCCCAAAGGGCTTTGAGATCTTTGGGAATCAATCCCATCCAATAGCTCTCAAGGCCTTCCAGCATTGAGAGCCACTGGAATGGCTGGAGTGTTCAGCTCCCCTGCTATCATGTGATATGCTGTAGCGGTCATGTCCTTCTAGGATAAAAAGGGAGAGGAGTAATGGATGAAGGTGAGTTTTTAAAGGAAACTATAGGGTAAAAATGGTAGGGGAGTTGCAGAGTAGATCAAGGGAAGTTAATGTTTAGGCTCGGGTCAGACTAGCGCACTGATCACGTCCTTGTTGCCGCACATTTGTACGTCCGTTATAGCATATAATTATGACTAATGGAGCCCCACACACGAAGTACGTCTGCACCGAACTGCGGACGTATAACGGATGCAGCAAACGGACGCAGGTTAGGCAAGAACGTAAATCCGCTAGAACGGACGCACAACGTGCGCTGCATCCGCAACGTCCGCACAGCTTTGTGTGTGAGTGATGGAACGAAGTCAGACGGACTGCATTTTTGATGTCCAGCATTTTGACGGACAAAATGTTTTTCATATTAATTTTTTTTCCCTTCTACATCAGTCAAATAAAATGTCAGTCACAAAAACGGACTCTGTGGCCACTACCTTGTTGTCAGTCAGAAAGTACATCCGTTGTGCACGGACGCACAGTCCGCACAGAATGCGCTCGTCTGGCCCTAGCCTTACCCCTTCATTTCTTCCCCCTCTCAATGTAACCCTCTAGAATTCCTTTTAAAATTAAAGCTTTGTGTTGTTATTGCACAATATTCTATATTTTAAAGGGACTCTCTTAGGAAAAAACAGGGGGAACATTATCACCAGCTGACTCCACTTGGACTTATTTTCCTCCTTGCTTTTTGCCTAGAACTATAAGACTTTACCCTCTCAATTTTCTTCAGCCAGAGTCTAGCTGCTTTCTGTTGCTTGTATGCCTGTCCTCCTCAATGATCAGTGTACAAAAGACAAACACACAAACAACCTAATGAGAACACAACTAGTCAGATGTGACCAGCATTTGTAAGCACCCAACCCATGGAAGGCTGTCCAAAGGCCACTGATTGACAGCCATGAAGTTGTCAGGGGTAGCTGCAGTTAGGGAGTAGGAGGGGACACCCACTAACCACCATGACCATTTAAATCAACGTAAATAGTCATGGTGGCTACAGTGTACTTTTCATTTCAAATTTGTAATTAGTCTCCTGAATATTTTTTTCTCTTGGCTAGTTAATGCATCGAATAAAGCATCATGGAAAACATCTGGTATAACAAGTGTGTTTGACCCAAATTAATCAGGAAAATCAAGGTAATTTGTACACATCAAATGATAAATTAGTTATCCTGTCTTTTCTTTCCTTAAATAAAGCAAATTACAGCATTTTATCCAACACAGCAATGCTCATCTTTACAAAGAACCAAAGCTAGAAGTGGAGTTAAAGCAAGGGAGAACTTTTTCATTTAAAAACATTGATCTGCAATCGTTTCCTATTAGGTGAAGCCATGAACAGACTCTCCATGGAGAGCAAATTGGTTTTTGTTTAAAATAATATGTTTCTCTGGTTTAACTGAGCATGAAAGTTCATGAAAGCTACTTCTGATTATGCTCCTACCATTGATTTTATGACAACCACACTGGCAAGCTTTATGTAACACCTTTCAAGAGCTGCGATGCTAAGAAAAACCTGTTTTTTGTCCATTGACTCCGTGCAGATGAATGGACAGCGATGGAACTCTAAATAAACTGTAGTTGCATTGGTCATGGTATTCAGAAACAATACATATCTTGCATGCCCCATTTATGGCTGACAGCAATGTGCTAGACCTTAACTCAATTTTATATTTAAAAAAATGGGTTTATTTATTGGAAACTGAGAGTATCTCCAGTGGTTATTTCGGGAACATCATGATTTGCACATGGAAGAACAAGGCATACTTAGCTATAGCCAACAATAATGATATTTAATTGTTATAAGGCCAAAATGAGTGTGTGCATAAATCAAATTTAATTAAATTCTGCCATAAGTAATTTTCATTTTAGTTTATTATATATTTTTGTATAAGCCTAAAATAATTTTTATTGTTCTGTTTTACAAATAAATGAAACAATTATATATGCATCTGTGTTATGCTTAGCTTTTTATACAATAGAAAACAATTAGGAAAGTCCTCCACCTTTTGCAGCCAATTCCGAGGTTTACCTTGATTGCCTCATAAACATACTAAAAAAATGGTATGGCGCATCTGTAGTGTTGTAGCAAAAATGAGATCACCCACAGGGTTATTCAAAGAGATCCGAATTGCTGGCGAAAGGTAACCGAACAGTGAAATTCAGCGTATAGTTACCTTTACTGGCCATTCGGCTATTCAGAGAGCAGGCAGTTCACCAAATGTTAGCGAATTGCCTGCACATACGGTGCCTGTTCGAGTGCAGTGAAATCCTCATAGAGAAGCAATGGTTCGTCTATTCAGAGAACAAAAACCAGCAGTGAAAAGTTGCTGAATTGCCCTGCTTTTCAGTGGTTTCATTCGACAGGTTTATTCAGGCGAATCCCATAGGCTTCAATGTTAAAAATATTCCCATTTTAATTCAATATCTAATAAACCATTCATTATAATATTCTGCAGTACTAAGTCTCTTTATTTATAGATTTTTTAGGATCTTTTAGGCATTTTTGTGGATTTTTTGTGAATTGTTTTCCCGTTTTTTTTTAAAATCGTTTTTTCTTTTTTCTGTAACAGCCCTCTTTATTATCATTCATTGGATCTTGTATGTAAATTTCAGACATTTTCGTTCTGTAGTTTCTTTGCAAACAGCGTTTCACTTTTCAAACATTCAAGCATACTTTTTTTTTTCTTCACTCCATTCGTCAGCGGTGTCGGCTTTTTCCAGTGGCTGCTCTGCGCTGTGATCGGCGGCTGCTCGGGTTTCTCCGGCGTGTTTGGCGGGGTTAATCCAGATGTTTTTGAGGGTTTCGGTGTGCGTTCGCTGGGTTTTGCAGTGAGGGTTCGTCGGGTTTGCGGCGGCTTTTCCCTGCACTACAACGGCCCTGTGGTGCTTGCTGAATACACCGCAGGGTGGCCAAAATGGGATCACCAAATCACACCGAATTGAACAGAACGAAAAGTCACCGAACGTGCGGTGACTTTTCGATTCTCTTTGAATAACCCTGATAGATACAGTTTGGGTGACCCCAGCCAAATTTCCATGTCCACTTCCAATCTGGAAAAAATGGGGAAACAATAGATAGTGTAGTATTTAAAACACAGAGATATTTATTAAAAGCAAAAACAAACTCACAAATTAAAAAGCACATAACCAAATGTGCATATACAAATTGAACGCATTGGCCCAAACCTCCCGATCACAGTTCCAAGTGGTCCATAAGCTGCCTTCCGGTGGATATAGATAGACATTGTAAAACTGGTAAGAAGTTCCTTGGTCCACAAAAGCGGTTCCCACACAGTAGCTCAACGCGTTTCGTGAGTCCAACCTCACTTCATCAGGAGCAAGGAACCTATTACCAGTTTTACAACGTCGATCTATATCCACCGGAAGGTAGGGATGTGCGTTTCAGGTTTCGGAATTTCGGAATTTTCACGAAATTTCCCAATTCGTGTTTTCGGATGCGGCCGAATTTCCGAAAATTTTTAGATCCGAAAATGGCAGATCCGAAAAGTTTTCCGAGCCGAAACGAAATATTTTCGGAATTTTCGAATGGACTTGAAATGTGTCAAATCGAAATTTATTGCTTTGTAACGAGAACAGACGTTCCGAAAAAACGAAAATTTCCGAAAAGTCGATACAAAAAACGAGCAAAGTGACACGAAAATACAAAAAATGGTCGATATTCCGAAAAAAAAATGTACACGAAAAATGAATCGAGCCGAACCGAATCGAAACAGAAATCGGTCGAAACGAGCCGAATCGAAAAGTTTAAAAATCCGAAAAATCGAATCGAATCGAACCGAAAAAAAAAATCGGTGCACAAGCCTACCGGAAGGTGGCTTATGGACCACTTGGAACTGTGATCGGGAGGTTTGGGCCAATGCTGTCAATGTGTATATGCACATTTGGTTATGTGCTTTTTAATTTGTGAGTTTGTTTTTTGCTTTTAATAAATATCTCTGTTTTTTAAATATTATACTATATATCATTTCCCCATTTTTTCCAGATTGGAAGTGGACTTGGAAATTTGGCTGGGGTCACCCAAACTGTATCTTGGTGATCTCATTTTTGCTACAACACTACAGATGCGCCGTTCCATTTTTTTTTAGTATGTAAATTCAGCCTGAATCTATCAAGAAAAAAAAGATATAATAGGACTTTACCACCTGTGTATGTTAGTTTAATTCATCTTGTGAAGAGACATACAGGGTTATGCAGAGATAGACGAACTGGCCCCGAAATTGTACTGAATGGAGCCATTCGGCTATTCAAAACCTAGTAATTCGCCAAATATTTGGCAATTGCCAGCAAAATACGGTGTCTGTTTGACGACAGTGAAATATCAGTGAAATGCTCAGATGTTAGGTGGTTTCATTCAGCAGGTTTAATCAGGCGCATCCCATAGGTTTCAATGTAAAAAAAATGAATTCATTTTTACTCTATTAAATCATTCGTTCTTTTAATTTGCAGCAAAAATTACTATTTTTAAAGGATCTTTAGGCAGTTTTCTGGATTTTTTCAGCAACATTTTGCCCCCAATTTTTATATACCGTGTTTTTTTCTGTAACAGACTTTTTTTATTATTCATACGACCTTGTATGTTAATACCAGACATTTTTGTCCAGTATTTGTTTTGCAAACAGTGTTTAAAATCTTGTCTGTTTCAAATGGGTTTTTTTGGTTTTATTTACCCCGTTCGTCAGCTTGTCGGCTTTTTCTGGCTGCTGGTCGGCACAGTGTTGGGTGGATCATCGGCTTTTTTCGACGCTTTGGCGGGCTATTGGATCGGATCCAGTGTTTGCCGGTGTTTTTGCAGTGTTTTTTTTTTTGATTCGGCGGTTTTGCGTCAGATTTTCCCTGCACTTCGGGGACCCTGCGGTGAATGCTGAATTCACCGCATGGTCAGGGAATTTGATTCCCAGAAGCGTGGGGAATGAAAGAGCACCAAAATGTCGGTGACATCTGAATAACCTCTATAGTGAGACATTTGAATCAGTTATAGTTGCAAATATTTATAAAGCGCCAACAAGTTCCATAGTGCTGAAAACAGATAAGACAGAATAGCATTCAAGTTAAACACACACAACAACAGGAGAGAGGACCTTGCTCGAGAGATTGCAGTCTAAGAGGAGAGGGATGACACACTAGGTGAGGGTAAATAGCAGAGTATATGAAGTAGCGGAGTGCAAAAAGGAGCAAAAAGTGTACAGAAGTGGAATTATCGAGTTAGCCGATAGGCTTCTCTAAAGTAATGTGTTTTCAGAGACTTCTTGAAGGACTGTAAAGATGGGGAATGTCTAATGTTGCGGGAGAGGGAGTCCCATAAAAAGGTGGCAGCTCTGAAAAAGTCCTGAAGGCAAAAGTTGTGGGTGCGGGTATGAGGAGATGATAACATCAGATCACTGGCAGAGCGAAGTGGTCGGGACGGGATACACCTGCTAATAAGGGAGGAGATGTAGGCAGGGGTGAAGTTATGAAGAGTTTTTTACGTGAGCACCAATATTTTGAATTGGATTCTAAAGGAAACAGGGAGCCAGTGTAGAGATTGACAACGGGGTGAGGTGTGAGAGGTGCGGGAAGTGAGGTGGATGAGCCTGGCACAGACGTTCATTAGAGAGTGCAGAGGGAGAATCTTGGATCTCTTAATGGCATCGAGAAGGAGGTTACAGTAGTCAAGGTGGGAGATAATAAGATACATACAGAAAAAATGGCGTCGCTCCCATACTCACCGGAGCGGCTGCAACAACCAGGAGTAACAGCCCAGTTAATGTATAAAACATAACAAGGGAAAAAAGTGTCATCTACGCTCGTTTCTATGTATTCCATGTGCAACAAAACACTGAGGTTTTTGTTTGTTTCAATGGCCATTGCAACGTAAGCTCACTCGCCACTTCAAGGCACCTCTTTATAGAGTGAGTACCTAACCAATGTAACCAAAAAGCCGCTCTACTGAGCAGCTCTAAGCCCCTCCTGCTGATTTTCAGCTAAGGAGAGGCAGAGAAATGGTGGGTTTTATTTATACACGCACCAAACACTTCCCATTTGGGATTAGAAACAAAAACATAGAAAGAGGAACAGCAGCAAAACGACGAACTGGAGTTACAAGCATAATATACATACAGAAAAAATGGCGTCGCGCCCATACTCACCGGAGCGGCTGCAACAACCAGGAGTAACGGCCCAGTTAATGTATAAAACATAACAAGGGAAAAACGTGTCATCTGCGCTCGTTTCTATGTATTCCATGTGCAACAAAACACTGCGACGCCATTTTTTCTGTATGTATATTATGCTTGTAACTCCAGTTCGTCGTTTTGCTGCTGTTCCTCTTTCCATGTTTTTGTTTTTAATCCCAAATGGGAAGTGTTTGGTGCGTGTATAAATAAAACCCACCATTTCTCTGCCTCTCCTTAGCTGAAAAGCAGCAGGAGGGGCTTGGAGCTGCTCAGTAGAGCGGCTTTTTGGTTACATTGGTTAGGTACTCACTCTATAAAGAGGTGCCTTGAAGTGGCGAGTGAGCTTACGTTGCAATGGCCATTGAAACAAACAAAAACCTCAGTGTTTTGTTGCACATGGAATACATAGAAACGAGCGCAGATGACACTTTTTTCCCCTGATAAGAAGAGCTTGGATGAGCATTTTATTAGAGTCCTGTTTAGGCAAGGGTTGGATGTGTGCAATGTTTTTATGGTGGATGTAGCAGGATTGGGTTTGCAACTAAATGTGAAGAGTGAAGGAGAGATCATTCTAAGAGGACATCGAGGCAACACGCCTGTGAGGTAGAAGTAATGGTGACACCATTCACCTGAAAGGAAATGGATGCAGGAATGTTGGTTTTAGAGGGAGGGAAGATGAAAGTTCAGTTTTAGAGAGGTTGAGCTTTAGGAAAAGGTAACTCATCTAGTCAGAGACAACCAACAGGCAGGGAGTAACACGGTCCAACACAGAAGGAGAGAGATCAGGAGAGGAAAGGTAGATTGGGTATCATCAGCAAAGAGATGATATAAGAATCCATAGGAAGAGATTGAGTATACACGATCATCCAACCGTCAGGCGCCATGATATGGAGTATACTCAACGTGGTCTAAGTCTGGAACAGAGCAAAGGAATTTAATTTATTGCAAACAAGATCATTTCCAAATGGACTCCAGAACATGCCCCTGAAATTCCTAAACATCAGAAATGATAGCTGATGTGTTGAAATTATTTGAAAAGGTTTGGGATCTGTTTTCACTGCATGGGACCACAAACCTCAAGTTAAAATGGAAATTTAGTTGTGCTTTTGGTCAGAGAGAGCAGTCTGCCTGTCAAAAAGGGTTTAGCCACAGTGGATATACAGAGGGAAACCTCTGTGTATATTTACTGTGTGGTTAATGGAAAGTAATTTTCCAAAAATCCATTGGGTCCTGCCAGTGGTTTTATGGAAAATCACTTGGCATTGATGACGATAATAATAGCAGCCTGTCAGCAACATGGCAAATAATAAAACATTCTTACAATAGTCAATTTTTGTAGAAAAAATAAAGCAGGAAATCCTCCACATTATGTTTTACATTGTATAGCGCTGGAACTGGACCATTTGTTATGGGGCATTTTGGACATTTTAGTATCTGCACTGTGTGTTTGACAAAAGTGCTTTTATTTTCTTCTTTGACAATGCATCTGCAGACAACACAAATACTCAGGTATTATTTATATACTGAAGCCCAAGTTTACAAAAAGTATCAGTTTTATTTTTCTCAGGTTAAAGATTAGAGATTAAATTATTCATGTCCCAGGTCGATATGAGAACTGGCAGGAGACAGGGATTTTATATTAGTGCCAGACACGCTATCCAAAAAAAGGCAACGATCCGCCGACAAGCCGTTGGAAAAAGCTGACAAGATGACGAACAGGATAAAAAAAATTCAAAACACACAGCGACTTCGAAAAGCTGCACAAAACTACTGCACAAAAATGCCTGAAATATTTATAAAAGGTCCTATAAAAATAATAAGAAGGTCTGTTACAGAAATAAAAACGCTATTTAAAAAAAAATGACGAAAAAAATCCTGAAAAATGCCTAAAAAAAATCCTAAAAAATAAATAAACTTTTTGCTGCAGATTAGAAACCTTCCCGAATGAAACCACCGAACATCAGGGCATTTCTCTGACATTTCACTGCTGTTCGGTGTCTCTGAACAGATTAATCATTGCTTCTCTATGGGGAATATCACTGCCGTCTAACAGCATCGTGTTTCACTGGCAATTCACCAATATTTGGCGAACTGCGAGCTTTTGAATAGCCGAATGGCCACGAATTTGCGCCATATGGAGAAATTCACTATTCAGTGCAATTTCGGAGCCAATTTGGCTCTCTTTGAATAACCCTGTGTTTGATGTAGTTTTTCACTAGCTATGAACTACATTCAAAACCCATGTAGAGTATAGAAATCACAGTATTTGAAGGGAAAAATGATAAATGGTGTGACTTACCTCTTATTACTTTAACCTTTTAGGGACAGGGCATTTTTAAAGGATTTCCACATGACAGACCAATTTAATTTTGAATATTTAGCCATGCACTTAAAGCCACATTCCTGTTTAGCATCTCTACATAAACAAATATGCAATTTCCATGTGAAAAATCTAATCTTTACTTTTTATACCCAACAAATGTTAATGAAAACCATATAAAACCATGAAAAATCATTTGAAAATTAATATTACTCAAAGTAGATACAGTTGGAGAGCCTGTTATCTGGAATTCTGTTATCTGGAAGACTTCTATAACTGTAGAATTCAGAGTCTTCTGGACATGAGTGAGTGATGCTGATTTTGAGGGCAAGTCAACAACTATTATTTATTTATTTATTTATAAAGTATTTTACCAGGAAGGATACATTGAGATTTCTCTCTTTTTCAAGTATGTCCTGGGTTCAAGAACATTGAAATGTTATAGTCGTTACAGAAATACAAAGTAATAAATGCAAGATATTAAGAACAAAACACAAATATACAGATTAACACAGAAAATAAATATGTAAGTAATATACAGTGGCAAGAAAAAGTATGTGAACCCTTTGGGATTACGTGGAGTTTTGCATGAATTGGTCAGAAAATGTGCTCTGATCTTCATCTAAGTCACAACAATTTGAAAAACACAGTCTGCTTAAAATAATACAACACAAACATTATTTGTTTTCATGTGTTTATTGAACATAACATGTAAACATTCACAGTGCAGGGTGGAAAAAGTATGTGAACCCCTAGCCTAATGACTTCTCCAAGAGCTAATTGGAGCCAGGAGTGAGCCAACCTTGAGTCCAATCAGTCTGATAGTATTGGATGTGTTGCTGAAAGCTGTCCTGCCCTTTAAAAACACACACCAGTTTTGGGTTTACTGGTTTCAAGAAGCACTGCCTGATGTGAACCATGCCTCTCAGAAAAGAGCTCTCAGAAGACCTATGATCAAGAATTGTTGACTTGCATGAAGCTGGAAAGGGTTACAAAAGTATCTCCAAAGACTTGATGTTCATGTGTCCACGATGAGACAGACTGTCTACAAATGGAGAAAGTTCAGCACTGTTGCTACTCTCCCTAGGCGTGGTCGTCCTGTAAAGTTGACTGCAAGAGCGCAGCGCAGAATGCTTAATGAGGTAAAGAAGAATCCTAGAGTGTCAGCTAAAGACTTACAGAAATCTCTGGCACATGCTAACATTTTTGTTGACACATCTACAATAAGGAAAACATTTTAAAAGAATGGAGTACATAGGAGGACACCATGGAGGAAGCCATTGCTGTCCAAAAAGAATATTGCAGCACGCTTGAAGTTTTCAAAAGAGCACCAGGATGTTCCACAGCACTACTGGCAAAATATTCTGTGGACGGATGAAACCAAAATTGAGTTGTTTGGAAAAAACACACAACACTATCGGTGGAGAAAAAAAGGCACAGCACACCAACATCAAAACCTCATCCCCACTGTAAAACATGGTGGAGGGAGCATCATGGTTTGGGGCTGCTTTGCTGCCTCAGGGCCTGGACAGATTGTTGTCATTGATGGAAAAATGAATTCCAGAGTTTATCAAGATATTTTGCAGGAAAACGTAAGACCATCTGTCCGCCAACTGAAGCTCCACAGTGGATGGGTGATGCAACAGGACAATGACCCAAAGCATACAAGTAATTCAACAAAAGAATGGCTTCAACAAAACAAAATATGCCTTCTGGAGTGGCCCAGTCAGAGTCCTGACCTCAACCCTATTGAAATGCTGTGGCATGACCTTAAGAGAGCGATTCACACCAGACATCCCAAGGATATTGCTACACTGAAACAATTTTGTGAAGAGGAGTGGTCCAAAATTACTCCAGATCATTGTGCAGGTCTGATCTGCAACTACAGGAAACGTTTGGTTGAGGTTATTGCTGCCAAAGGAGGGTCAACCAGTTATTAAGTCCAAAGGTTCACATACTTTTTCCACCCTGCACTGTGACTGTTTACATGTTCTGTTCAACAAAAACATGAAAACATATAATGTTTGTGTTGTATTATTTTAAGCAGACTGTGTTTTTCAAATTGTTGTGACTTAGATGAAGATCAGAGCACATTTTATTACCAATTCATGCAAAACTCAACGTAATCCCAAAGGGTTCACATACTTTTTCTTGCCACTGTAGTCGCTATGTTACATGTTTACAGGTGCATTCCGTATTGAGGTATGTTAATAGTGAGCTCTTGAGTGACTTAAGACTGGGGGAAGATTTGATAGCGTCTGGGAGGTTATTCCATAATTGCGGTGCTCTGTAGGAAAATGAGGATCTAGCCACTTTCTTTTTGTATTGTGGTATTGCAAGTAAGGTGCTGGTCCTGGATCAGAGGTTATAGGATGAGGGAACTGCTGAGGGAAGCAGCCTATTCAGGTAGGGTGGTAGCTTCTCAGAAAAGCTCTTAAACACCAAGTTGGAAAGGTGAAGGGTGCGTCTGGATTCCAGTGACGGCCAGTTTAGCTCTTTTAACATGTATTAAAATTAAGGTGGAGGGCAAAAGTGAAACTATGGAGCCTTTAAATCTCACTTTTTGCTCGCTGTGTCGATTTTTATATACATATATATACTTGTCCTGTAACGTGTAGCTAGAGAAATATTTAAAGAAATCCGATTATTTTTAATGGATCTAAACATCTTGGGTACCACTGAATAAAGGAAGAAGTTCATGTAAACCGAATATCTCCCTGGAAAATATGATCCATGAAAGAAATTTTTGTAGATAGCTTTCTAACGAAATGTGAAACAGCAGATTACTGGATGAATAAAGTAATATGTGTAACGGTGCTAAGGACATTGTGTAAAAAAAAAAAGACAAGATTGAGAGAAAGTTGATTTCCTAAAATCCCTTGCCTTAGGATAAAGAGAAGTCAACACATCATATCTACAACAGCTCTAATAAAATATTAGACAAGCATCCTTTCCGCTTAGCCCTTTGCTTTGAGCAGATGCTGTATTAAGAAAAGATGTAAGGAACAGATAGGAAGAATGAGCAATAGGATTTAACAAGAGTCACTGTGGGCTGTGTTTCTGTGCTAAATTAACCGTCTGCCTCTTGGCATCATTTTAGAAATCCTTGTGAACATCAACACACACAGCTTGTGGCAGAGAAAGACAGACATAATATTAACTGTTGCCTTCACAAAATGATTATTTTATTTTTCTTGCAGTAAAGGTAGGAGCCAATATCTTTTTTAGGACTATTGACAGTTAACCCCTACCACCACTACCAATATCAAGAAATCTCTGGTTTCAAAGACACCATCTGGTGCCCCAATATCGAGATATCTCGATGTGCTGTTCTGCAGCCCAAAAGAAAATGAAATTTGTTTGCTGCAAGCTAATTTCGTTAGCTTTAGGGCTGCAGAAGGTGCCCCCAAAGTTTTAGCCCTGTGGACATATTGCCCAAATAGCTAAAACTGTAAAATCAGCTGCTCAAAGCTCTGAAATATCGGACTTTCAGACGCTGTCAGCAACTGATGCAGGAGAAATAGAAGAAAATAGATCTTCTGTCAAAAATTCCAACTCAATTTGGCAGTAGATGGCGCCATCTACTGGCCAAATAGTTTATTACATTAAAAGGTATTACTGTACAATTTAATAAAAAAGATTTTTCAAAAACACACTGGTTTCTGTTTTTTTGGGAATATCACTTGGTAGTGAAGGGGTTAAGGATGCCAGTGCTGCTAGTGACATTAACCTCTTCACTACCAGGTGATTTTCCAAAACAACATTGTCAGGAACCAGTGTTTTTTTTAAATTTATTTAAATCATTTTTAATTAATTATACAGTAAGAGATATTTGGGAATATTCCCAGTGTATTTCTTACTGCAATAACCTATTTGACAGCCAGGTGGTGTCATCTACTGGCCAAATGGAGTTACAGCAGTTTGAGCTGCAGCTCGTGGTTCCCTGCCACGGCTACTGAAACCATGAACCCCCTATCTCCCGATCCGTGGCAGTTAGGGGTTAATGTTTGATATTGTTGGATCGGCCAGAGCATGGCCGTTCCAACGATACCAAACTTGAGTATCAAATTTTTTTTATTTTTTTTAAAAATTATAAAAAAAAATAAACAAGTTTTTTTTCTTTTTTTTGGTTCGTTAATACAGCAATATTGTTCCCATTTCAATTATAATGTGAACAATGATGCTGCACTAACGATTTTTGTATGCGGTGCGTTTGTTAAAAATTGCGTAATTTTCCCCAAAAAAAAATGTAACGAGACCCCATCTCTAATTTTTTTAACAAGCGCACCCCATACAGAATATGCTCGCATGTTAAAATGTGAAAAAAATACACTTTACACGTTGTAAATTATTGAAAATTCATATTTTATTGCATTTTTTGTTATAATATACAGACAGGACATTACATATACATATAATAATGACATATTATGAATCTGCCGAGTCTGCCGGAAAGAACGATATATAATATGTCTGGGTCATATACTAAAATAAGCCTTCAAAACACGTTTAAACATGATGTGCAAAACCGGTAAAAATGACCTCAGCACAGAGGCGGGAAATGCCTCAGCAGCGAAAGGGTTAATTCTGAATATTTTTTTTACTGTTTTCCTCCTCTAAAAACTAGGTGCGTCTTATGGTCCGGTGCGTCTTATGGAGCGAAAAATTCTAAGCTTATTATACTTTTCTATTACAAAATCTTTGTGTGGATTGTATAAAACAATTCTGAAGTTAGTTTTTCAAAAGGCCAGCAACAAAAAAATTGTAAAATGACAAAATATTCTCCAATAGTGAAGAATTAATTCTCCCTTAAATAAAATATAACCTTTATTAGAATATAATTAAAGCACTCATCTGCAAACCTTAAACAAAAAAAAAAACACCCAGAGGGCGGCTCCTTTGTTTATACTATAGCAATATATACTAAGGACTTGCCCTCTGGTTTTTTTTTGTTTAAGGTTTGCACGTGAGTGGTTTTATTATATTCTAATAAAGGTTATATTTTAATTAAGGGAGAATTAATTCTTCACTATTGGAGAATATCTGTTTTGTAGCACATCTATGTATCACTAATTGGAGGAGTACCGTAGATACTCGAGTATAGCGCGACCCGAGTATAACGCGATGGATAGAGATTTATTATGGAAATGAGAGAATACTCAAGACTCGAATATAACACGAGGAACAAAATTTTACTGGACCGGTAAACAATTAAAATCCTTTCAGGTTCATTTAACACAGACTACACCTCAGGCCAGGGTGTTCTGCTCTAGAATGATTGCAGATGTTACTAAGTATTAAGCCACCGGCCACCCGTCTTCTTTACTAGCGATTAGATGGCTGGCGGAGGCAAGCAAGGTTATTGATTGGCTTAAACCGAGCGTTTGTCCTCTGGCCATGACGGATCCCAACTCTTACGAATGCGGGAGTTCCTGAAGTGTTTTCAAGCATCAGGGAGCCCACATTCACTTCAGCGAGACATACGGAACTTCCAGGAGACTTGGGATCCAGAGCAAGACAAGTTTTTTTTTTGTACACGCGATGCAGAGGTCTCGAATATAACGCAACCCTCCAATTTTAAAGGTAAATTTTTGTTTCCAAAATCTAGCGGTATACTCGAGTATCTACAGTAATCTTTCTCCACACGTGGTTTAATGTTTAAAGATTGTAAAATGTTTTCACTCTGCGCTATATGAACCTCATGATGAAGCCTGGAGGATAATTGTAAATGAGGGATGTTGCAGCAATTCTAACATTTTTTTCTGTGGTGTGATATTTATCTGGTTGGAAAAACATTCTAGCCCAAATATAAAAAGCAGGTATTGCAAGTTCTTAGTTGGTCTCTAGGCAAAGTATTTCATTTTGATCAAACACATAGAAAACCAGGGAACGCCTAATTTTCAATTCTCTAATTTGAGTTTGAGTTTCTTATTTCAATTATATTTTGCCAAAGGGATTTTGAAACGAGTCGCCATGATGAAAATTAACAGGTGCAGCAGATGATTGTAAATTGCTTAAAGAATCCTACATTGGCAGATGGCGGCAACTTTCTTAATAAACTGTATATTCATTTACTTTGTCACAATGTATTATGACTGAGTTAAACACATTATAGATTTGTAATTTAATTCAAAAAGCGACATTTCAAATATTTTGGCAAGTATGGCCTTTTATGCAATGCTGCATGGTCTTGAAAAATTGTTTCTAAAAGTATACTTATTTCACTAGAGGGGTTATTGAGAGACAGCCAATCTGGCTGTTCGGCGGCAGTGAAATCCCCCATAGAGAAGCAATGGTTAATCTATTCAGAGAACACTGAACAGCAGTGAAAAGTTGTCGAAATGCCCTGCTGTTCAGTGGTTTCATTCGGCAGGTTTATTCAGGCGAATCCCATAGGCTTCAATGTTAAAAATATTCCCGTTTTTATTCAATATCTAATAAACCGTTTATTATTTTAATCTGCAGTAAAAAGTCTCTTTATTTATTGATTTTCTAGGATCTTTTAGGCATTTTTCGAGATTTTTTCGGCAAAATTTATTTCCCTTTTTTTTTAAAATCGTTTTTGCTTTTTTTGTAACAGACCTTTTTATTATCATTCATAGGACCTTATATGTTATATCTAGGCATTTTCATTGAGTAGATTTTTTGCAAACAGCGTTTCAGTTTTGACACTTACAAACGTAGTGGCTTTTTTTTACCCTGTTTGTCAGCTTGTCGACTTTTTCCGACGGCTGGCCTGCGCTGTGTTCAGCAGCTCGGCAGCTTTTTCCAATGTGCTTGGCGTGTTTTTCCAGCGGATTCGGTGGGTTTCAGCAGGTATTTGGTGGGTTTTCCCTGCACTCCGCGGACCCTGCAGTGAATGCTGAATTCACCTCAGGGTGGGGCGATTTTATTCCCCTAGTGCGGGGAACGAGAGAGCACCAAAATGTCGCTGACATTTCGGTGCTCTCTGAATAACCCCTTATGTCAATCCCTGGTTATATCACTGGCAGGTTTCTTTTTTCACTTGTAGAGTTAGGAAACCATTCTGATTTGAAATATGATGCTGGATTTGTGGTTGTGTGTGTGTCATATGTTTGTTTCTTTTGCCAAACAGTCATATTGTAATTTTATCAAGTGAACATTGTTCCCAAGAGATGGAAAGCCACACAAGATGTCAGACAAATGCAAAATACACATGCCTGACTGGATCCAAACACGTGGAAGGATTTGTGTCCACCTAGTCTCATACTATGTGCATTGTCCCAAAATGTTTCTGTCAACGTGTGATGTCCCGGTGGAATGGGTGGGACACTCTGACAAGTCAAGCATGATTAGAATAAAAAAATATATTCTTGGATCTATTACACTATAGTTACATATTGAAAGGGGCATATCCTGCGAATGCCATATTATAATGGAATATTCAATTTATCAAATTACTGACTTATAAACACACAATGTTTGTTGTAGCAGACACACCCTGTAATCATGCCATGCTTAGGGAATTTAGCTACAGAACTACATTTAAAAGATTGCAGCTGTTACATTCATTCTGGTATGTGACATGACATCACTTCACTAAAACATAAGGGTCTAACCACTGCTCCTACGTCCTACATCAGACTGCCTGGATATCTACTTATTTACATAAGGATGATGAGTGATTGGAAAAACAAGATCTCCAAGTGGATATTCCAAGAAAGTGAGTTGGATGCAATTTCACATATTTGCAATTGACTCACATGGCTCACTATTTATAGATATCTATGTTGCAATGGTCATAGTCGACAAGTTGACCAAATGACCCATGTTAAGTCAACTCTATAGACATTCAGACCATATGGGGAGATTAAAAGATCCAAGAAATTAGCCTGGTGGTAGTCTTTTGCCTTGCTTGACTAAGCTGTGGCATACCTATTACGCTGCCCTAGATCTACAAAGTACTTGTCCACCCACAATCGACTGTATGGGTGGGATGAGGATTTAATGGACCTGCATGAGGGTCTCCGACCCCAGGAAAGAATAGCCCAAATCAATGTAGCATTGTTCATTTTTATTAGCTCATATGAAAAGGCATGGGTGGTTTGTAAAGGGCAACTGGTCATGCCTCCATTATTATTGCTTGTTGGAAGTGAACACAATTACAATGGCTGGCCTGTATTTTAGATTGCTATTGGGATCCCCACTTGTTTTTAAAACTAGGTTTTAAACAGACAGAAAGCTCAATTCCGCTAGGCGACTTGGGGTCGATGGATGTCAAGTATAAAAAAAATATCTTATAAATAATCAGTTCGACACAATACAAGTGAGGTGAATTTTTCAGTGAGTTCCTTCTACTTTGAATTAGGTCTAATTTAAGTAGACATGGAGCACGTATTACTTACACAAGAGATACCATTATAATCAATTCTTAACGCTAGTGTTAGTGCTCAGATATGTGAGCGTTAGCGCTAGGTTAAGTGCCTTTAACACATGCCGCCATATTACATTCCGCATGCTAATGGGTTAAAAAATCCATTAGCGCATCGGTGATTGTGCTAGCTTGCGCGAGCTTACAGTACTTTGCGCTCCCTATACTTATCATGGGGAGAACAATCAGTAATTAGCATTAGGATTCTGTCCTAACGCTAATTACCGACCCCTGCAGTAACTAAAACGTTAACCAAAGGTAGACGCTGGTGCTAACTGATACCGCTTCTGCGGAATCAGTTAGCACCAGCTGTAAACCCCCCAAAAAAATCAGATACTCACCTCTCATCCCACGGTGCAAACAGTGGCCCAATCTGCAGCTTCTGGACCGCCAGGAGCAGAGTGAAACTTGGGACAAGTAGTCACCAATCTTCCTCAGAGAATCACTCAGCAGCCCTGCACGGTCTCACTAGAGCAGGATCGTGCAGGGCTCACGGCCCGGCAGCACAACCCTCCATGGAGTCCTATGGACTCCAGGAGGTAATACTTGCGGAGGCGCGTTAGCGCTGCCACGAGTATCCAGGAGGGTCGCGCCGCATTATGGGGCAGGCTGCAGAATTATCGCCTGCCCCTTAATATGGTGGTAAAACCATGATTTGCAGGTGCAGGTTTTCCCTGTTAACATCCCTGTTTTAGCACCAGGCATGGAATAGTGTCCTATGTTTTTATAAGGCAACATTTTCATTGTATTTATTTTCTGTTAATCTGTATATTTGTGTTGTTTTTCAATATATTGCATTGTATTTCTTTGTATTTCTGTAACTGTAACACTTCAATGTTCTTAAACCCAGGACATACTTGAAAACGAGAGAAATCTCAATGTATCCTTCCTGGTAAAATCCTTTATAAATAAATAAATAAATAAATTGTGAACAGATGAATCAAAATACCTCTACAGTCACCCATCCAGTTTTGGAACTATATCATCTGCAATGCTTAAACAGCCAGCCTAAGATATAGTATAGCATTGTTTGAAAACGTGTGTGTGTGTGTGTGTGTGTGTGTGTGTGTGTGTGTGTGTGTGTGGGATGGGGGTATACTGACACCTGTCCATAAAATTATCACATTTTATGAACTTCATCTGTAAATCAGACAACACTTGAGGAATTCAATATAACTAGACACATATCTCAAGTGTTTTGGTTATACAGTTTGAAGCGTAAAATGAACAGGAGACATTTTCAGTCATTTTTGCACATAATTGATGGGATATTATGTTGGGAACAAACACTTTGAATTTGAATCAGCTAAATATGAGTGATGGTTTGACGTCTTCTAGCTGGTCATTAGATTCTCCTAAGTTCATTTTCAATAACAGTCGGTCATATGGAAGTAAGACTTTACAGAGTATGCCAACGTGTTTGTGATAGAACATGTATGTTCTTTAAAAACGATATCAGTTTTCAAAAGGTAATTAGGGCAGTGTACTATATCATATATGACAGATTGACAAAATATGTAATTAACTTATTTCTGTTCACTGGTGGCCATCTAATTCCAAAGCGGGATTCTATAATTATTATCAATCACTTTCATAATACCATAATGGTAGGGCAATTTAGAGTAATTATTTCATATGCGGATATAATCATCCACGGCTTTCATCAAAAACTAGCAATTAAATCAGTGTCTTTAATTAGATGTTTGCATTTAAAAGTAAGAAGTTAAACAATCTAAAAACACTAAAAGATACCTGCTGTACAAACAGGCTTTACAACTCAAGAAAACTGAAACTGAATGGAATTCTCAGAGTGGACGTCTTTCAACAGGCCATTAACAATATTGAAATGATTATACAAATAAATTTAATGGTAACATGCGATAAAATGTTAAATAAGGAAAAGGATGCATACATCGCACTGAACAATACAAATCGCCATACTGAAATGCTCATTTAAGGGGTTATTCAAAGAGCGCTGATTTGGCCCAGAAAGTGAATTTCTCCATACGGTGCAATTTCGTGGCCTTTCGGCTATTCTGAAAACAGGCAGTTTGCCAAATTTTGGCGAATTGGCGGCGAAATACAGTGTTGTTCGGTGTCAGTGAAAGTCCCCATAGAGAAGCAATGGTTCACCTATTCAGGGAACACCGAACAGCAGTGAAATGTCAGTGAAATGCCCTGATGTTCGGTGGTTTCATTCGACAGGTTTAATCAGGCGAATCCCATAGGTTTCAATGTTAAAATGATTCCCGTTTTTATCCAATATCTATAAAACCATAATTTTCTTCTAATCTGCAAAAAAATGTAGCTTTTTTTTAAGGATTCTTTTTTTTAAGGATTTATTTAGGCATTTTTTGGATTTTTTCGGTTTCGATTTTTTGAAATAGCATTTTTTTCTTTTTCTGTAACAGACCTTTTTATTATTATTCATAGGACCTTATATGTTAATTCCAAACATTTTCATCCAGTAGTTTTTTTGCAAACAGCGTTTCAAATTTTTAAAGTTTCACTCACTTTGTTTCTTGGGGATTTTTTTACCCGTCCAGCGGCTTGATGTTTTTTTTCTGCGACTGGCCGGCGCGGTCTTTGGCAAGTGGTCAGCTTTTTGCTGGTGGATTTGGCGGCTGTCTGGTGGGTTTACGTTGGCTGTTTGGTGGGTTGGCGATGGCGTTAGGCGGCTGATTCACCACACTTCAGGAGACCGTGCAATGAATGCTGAATTCCCCGCAGGGTCAGCGAATCGGACTCGCCAAAGTGCAGCGATTCAAAGAGCACCAAAATGTCAGTGACATTTCGTTGCTCTCTGAATAACCCTGATGGTATATATCATAATATATTATTAGGTAACGTTGTGATACATGTATGTAACATATACTTGGGACAGTATATTATAACATTCTTACAGACATTAAAACTTACAGTAGTGGGAGTCGTCCTACACAATACTGTGGGTTTAAATGATGAAGAATTGCTGGAGAAATTAAAAAAGGATAACTGAACAGCTTGTGCAGATTTTTAATTCAGATTTTCTTGGGTGTAACATGAAGCGCAACATCCGTTTAGAAGCAAATCACAGCTACTGTATATTGCCTTATCTTTCACATTGTGATAAATGAAATGGCTAAGGGAATTTGGACTGTTACCTCACTTATACCCCTGTGAAACAGGAAGTTAGACAGGGTTATTCAAAGAGAATTGAAAAGCCACCGCACGTTCGGTGACTTTTCGTTCTCTTCAATTCGGTACGATTTAGCGATCCCATTTCGGTGACCCTGCGGTGTATTCAGCAAGCACCACAGGGCCGTCGTAGTGCAGGGAAAGATCGCCGCAAACCCGCTGAAAACCCACCGCAAAACAAGGGCGAATGCACACCGAAACCCGCAAAAACATCTGGATTAACCCGCCGAAGACGCCAGAGAAACCCGAGCAGGAGCCGATCAGAGCGCAGAGCAGCCGGCGGAAAAACCCGACACCGCAGACGAAGGAGGTGAAGAAAATAAAAAAAACAGTACGCTTGAATGTTTGAAAAGTGAAACGCTGTTTGCAAAGAAACAGCGAAAATGTCTGAAATTTACACATAAAGATCCAATGAATGATAATAAAAAGGGCTGTTACAGAAGAAAGAAAAAACGATTTTTAAAAAAAAAACCAGAAAAGAATGTTTGCAAAATAATCTCAAAAAATGCCTAAAAGATCCTAAAAAAATCTATAAATAAAAGAGACTTTTTACTGCAGAATATTATAATGAACGGTTTATTAGATATTGAATTAAAACGGGAATATTTTTAACATTGAAGCCTATGGGATTCGCCTGAATAAACCTGCCGAATGAAACCACTGAATGGCAGGACAATTCGGCAACTTTTCACTGCTGGTTTTTGTTCTCTGAATAGCCGAAGCATTGCTTCTCTATGGGGATTTCACTGCCCTCGAACAGGCACCGAACAGGCACCGTATGTGCAGGCAATTCGTCAGGATTTGGTGAATTGCCTGCTCTCTGGATAGCCGAATGGCCAAGAAAGGTAAGCGTACGCTGAAATTTAGCGTTCGGTTACCTTTCTCCAGCAATTCGGAGCTCTTTGAATAACCCTGATAGTGTAGTAAAAATGTAAACTATCAATGGGAATATATTTCATATATGAATTGATAGGGGGTGCCAATAATCGTGCCATACATATATTTAGCAAAGATTATTCGGGGCGGATAAAATGTTGAGTTTGCTATTGTTTGATTTTGATGAAAGCAGAGTTTGTGCATTTGCTGAAAAAATAAACAGTAACACAATAAAGACATATTTTCACAGCCTTGTTTTGCTCATATTTACCAAGGGTGACAATATTAGTGGAGGGCACTGTATGAAATTCTTGACGTGGGCTACAGCCTATGCAACCATATAGAGTGTAAAAAAAAACATGAAATTCACTCAATACACTTGAAAAAACTGTAGTTAGTTTTTTCCTTCCATACTAAATGAATAATATGTTGGAAGTTGAACTTTTGTTTTTTATCTGAAATCTAAAATCATATTCAATATTTGTATCACTGTTTTAATGATTTCCCTGCAAAAATATGAACTGTAGCTTTACAATGTAAGTGATATATTAGCTGCCATTTGTTTAGATACAAGAAATAAATAATAGATAAGCTAGCACGCATTACATATATATTCCTGCAAATAAGTATTCTAATAGGAGATTTCTCAGTACCAATCTATTAGAAGATCAGCTTCTTCCTGGAAAATAAGACGAAACATTGATTTCAAGCATTCTTTAAGTCTATATATATATATATTGCAGTTGTCCACACATATTTTATGGCATGAGTCTTTTGCATTAGTTTTATTGTGCAACATCATTCATTCAGTAGATCTTTTGCCATTGGCTTGTGTAGAATGGATCAATTGTTATACTAAAATCTTTACCAAACTTACATATTCTGCAACTCATTTTAACCCCTTAACGACATGCACGTGGTGCCTGCGGGAGGTGGTTAGCGACGGCAGGGCATACTAGTGCGATCTGCCTCCAGGTGTTGCGGCGGGCATCTGGATCGGCAGCTGACTAGTTCAGGTCGTCTCGCAGCAGCCAAAGGTACGAGGCATGACAGTTGCGGGGAGAAGCTGCGGCGTCCCATAGAAGTCAACGGGGCTAGTATGCCCCTCGTCTTCTAGGGTTAGTATTAGGGTTAATATTATGGTAAGAGACTGAGTTAGGGTTAGTATTGGGTTTTTAGGACTAATATGTTAGTTTTACTATTGAGGTTAGTATATGGATTAGGGCTAGTCATAGTTTTAAGGTTAGTATTATGTCAGAGACTGAGTTAGGGTTAGCGTTAGCCTTATGGTTAGTGTGAGTTTTAGGATTGGCATTATGGTTACTATTGGGGTTAGTATTATGTGTCTAGCTTCTCCCCGCATCACGTCTTCCCATGATAGACTGTAGGATTTCTCACGCGCAGCCCCCATCCTCTGGAACACTCTCCCTCATACAGTCAGCCTTTCCCCTAGTTTCTCTTCCTTCAAACGCTCCCTTAAGACATTCCTATTCAGGGAATCCTACCACCTGACTCACTGACGCAACCAGCCCATCACTCTCACCCTGCAGCCCATCACTCTCACCTTGCAGTCCATCACTCTCACCTTGCAGTCCATCACTTCGCAGTCCATCACTTCCACCTTGCAGTCCATCATTCTCACCTTGCAGTCCATCACTCTCACCTTGCAGTCCATCACTCTCACCTAGCAGTCCATCCCTCTCACCTAGCAGTCCATCACTCTCACCTTGTAGTCCATCACTCTCACCTTGCAGTCCATCACTGCCACCTTGCAGTCCATCGCTCTCACCTTGCAGTCCTCTCCTCCTGTTTCCACTCCCAACTCTTCTAGATTGTGAGTTCCCATGGGAATAGTGCCCTCGTTTCCTCCTGTACTGGTTTATCAAATGTTGTTTAATGTATTGTTACCCTGTCTGTATTGTGCCCATTGTACAGTGCTGCGGAATATGCCGGCGCTATATAAATAAAGATTAATAATAATAAGACCATCTGCGGCAGGGACGGCATAGTACACCCTACGACAGAAAAGGGTTAATTTGTAGCCCCCATGCATCTCAGAAGTAAAATGTTTTTAAAGGGACATTCTACCCACCACAAACAAACCTCAGATTAACCTCGGATTGGTCACCACTGTACAGCAGGTTCATTGCTGATCAGCCAATTACTATCAATGCATTTGCACTTAATGACATTCGAATGACATGAGTTAGCAATCAGGCCATTGACCAAGTCTGCTGCAGGAATAGCACCAAGGGAGACCTTGTGCTGGAAAGGAGATATGATTTAAGGCAATGTTTCCTAAACCTTTCCTCACGACCCACTAACAGGTCAGGTTTGCAGATATCTGATGCACAGCACAGGTGATATATTTGCTGCTCAGTGATTGCAGGATTCAGTCTGCATTTCCCCAAGTTAATCCTTAAGGCCGGGGTCAGATGAGCGCACTAGGTGCACCTATACTGACGTGCCTCCCGACGTCCGTCGCAGCGTTGTGACGCTTTGACAGGGCCGGTCACACGCTGGAGCGCACATAAATTGTGCGTTCTACAAGTGGACGTGCAGAAAGCCTCCCCGTCAAAACACTCGACGCGCATTGATGGGGCTGCAAAGTGCGATCCTCCATAGGAGGATCGAGCCTTGCAGTGCTGAGCGCACTAACTGCGCTCAGCGAGGTGGCCAGACGGGCAACAGAGTAGAAGGACGTCCACTCTCACGGACGTTCCTTCCGCTCTCAAAGATGCTCGTCTGACCCTGGCCTTAAACATGGCTTGTTAGTGAGTCTTGAGGACAGGTTAAGGAAATATTGATTTAATGGATATTTTAAGCTGGAAACAAAGATTGACAGATGAATTCAAATGTTAAATGAAAATAGTGAAAATTTGGTAAATGGTAAAATACTTTAGAAATAAATAAATGGTTCCCCTGCCGAGCAAGGGGATTACAATCAAAGCCACTATACCTAAATCACCCCAGCAACAATATCTTAAACGTTCGATTTTGAAAATCTAATATACAAAACAAGCACACTCCACTTACGCTATTGCTATCTCATCTTTCGTTTCATTTTCTGCAATTTATTTTCCATAATTGTTAAATATGTTATTCAGTTTCTCAGAGCATATTTACCTGTCTCTCATTTCTACAAAATGGGTTCAGAAAACAATTTCCTGAGCATTTACCATTCAGTTATCCATCTGGGTACGTTCCTGTGTACTGTCCAGAGAAGAAATAATTAAAAAGAGTACCTTTTGTCCTTGTGTGATTTGCAGGATGCAGTTGTCAGGACCACACTCTATATCAAACCTGGAGAGCTGCCAAAAATCAAATTGTGCATGGGGACATTATGTAAATAAATGGCGTGGGATCTAGACCTGCAACATGTAATGTAAGCTCTTAGAAATATAGCGCTTACATAAAAATTATACGCATTTCATTGAAATATCGTTTGATTGTTTAGTGTAAATGGTAGTGCAGGGGATACAGTTATCAAAATTACAGATGAAAAGATATGTTATGATCAAAATGGCAAATAATTGCATTTCATCCAACATTTCTAAACTGCTAAACTAAAAGAGATATGATTTTTGTTTCTTGCATACTTTTAATTCTTTTTAAGAACCTATGACTATATAGAAATTTAGAGAATATAGCTCTATTGGGGTTATTCACTAAGCATTGAACTTGCCACCGAATTGTACCAAATGGTGAACTTCCCCGTACGGTGCAATTTCGTGGCAGTTTGGCTATTCAGAGAGCTGTCGAATCGCCAAATACGGGCGGATTAACAGCAATATACAGTGCAGTTCTCTGCAGATCGCGGCAATACGGCAATCGTCGGCGGCAGTGAAATTGTCCCATAGAGATGTAATGGTTAATCTATTCAGAGAACGCCGAACTGCACCGAAATGTTGGTGAAATGCCCTGATTTTTGGTGGTTTAGTTTGCCGGGTTTAAACAGGCGAATCCCATAGGATTCAATGGTAAAAATATTACACACAGGGTTATTCAAAGAGAATCGAAAAGCCACCACACGTTCGGTGACTTTTCGTTCTTTTCAATTCGGTACGATTTGGCGATCCCATTTCGGCGACCCTGCGGTGTATTCAGCAAGCACCACAGGGCTGCCGTAATGCAGGGAAAAGTCGCCGCAAACCCACCGAAAACTCACCGCAAAACGAGGGCGAACGCACACCAAAACCCGCAAAAACATGTGGATTAACCCGCCGAAAACGCCGGGAAAAACCCGAGTAGACGAATGGAGTTAATAAATAAAAAAACCTGTTTGCTTGAATGTTTGAGAAGTGAAACGCTGTTTGCAAAGAAACTACTGAGCGAAAATGTCAGAAGTTTACATATGAGGTCCAATAAATGAAAATAAAATGGCTGTTACAGAAAAAATAAGTTAAAAAAAGAAGAAAAAAATCAGATTTTTTTTTTAAAAAAAATACCGAAAATTGCTGAAAAATGCTGAAAGATATCCTAAAGAGACTCTTTACTGCAGAATATTATAATCAACGGTTTATTAGATATTGAATTAAAACAGGAATATTTTTAACCATGAAGCCTATGGGATTCATCTGAATAAATCTGCCGCATGAAACCCCCGAATGGCAGGGCAATTCGGCAACTTTTCACTACTGGTTTTTGTTCTCTGAATAGAGGAAGCATTGCTTCTCTATTTGGATTCACTGCCCTCGAACAGGCACCAAACAGGCACCGTATGTGCAGGCAATTCGCCAGGATTTGGCTAATTGCCTGCTCTCTGGATAGCCGAATGGCCAAGAAAGGTAGCCGAACGCTGATTTTCAGCGTTTGGTTTCCTTTCGGTGGCCATTCGGATCTCTTTGAATAACCCTGATAGTTTTCATTATTCAAACGTTTATTCTTTTCAGTTTCAGCAAAAAGCCGTTTTATTTATTTAAGATAATTTTTAGGTATTTTTCAGGATTTTTTCTGCAAATTTTTTTGATTTTTTAAATTAAAAAAAAATAAACTTTTTTAATTCTGTAACAGACCTTTTTATTATTTTTATAGGACCTTTTTTTATCTCCACACATTTCCATGCATTTTTATTGTTTTAAACACCTTATAAAAATTAGAGCTACGGGGTTTTTCTATCTGCAGTTCAGCCTCGTTCGGCGGCGGTCTGTTCGGCGGCTCCACATTTGACGCACTTTGGGGACCTTGCGGAGAATAGTAAACTGTAATCACCGAAACTCACTGAAGTGCCAATAGCCCTCTATGTCTATTTTGTTTTATTTTAGCAGTTCATCAATTCATACTAGCCCCCAAGAAAGCATACTATTTGGTATGTTTTAAGCGGTTTTCATTTTTGCTCTACCCAGGATAGGACACAGATAGGAGTGTACAAAGTAATTACAAAGGTTAAAAATAACAGTCTTGCCCAACATCTGCTTCTGTATGTTATATTATCCTAGAGAAATACCATTAGAATTATGCCAATAAAAAAGGGTGATCCAGCTCAGACGATTCCTACTCTGATACTTGTAAAGCATTGGTAACAGGTGGCCCTCTGGTACTCTAATAGGGTAAGAGTCACCTAAGAAGGGGGAGGTAAGTCCAAATTTAATTGTAGAAGAAAAACAAAATTCCCTGGAGAATTCCCAAAATAACAGATATCCTCGAGGGATAAGGTGACTAGTGTGGTGAGAACAACAGGGTTATTTAAAGAGAATCGAAAAGTCACTGCACGGTCAGTGACTTTTCGTTCCCCGCAATTCCACGCGATTCGGTGATTCTAGTTCGCCGATCCTGTGGTGTATTCAGTAAGCACCACAGGACCGCCGTACTGCAGGGAAAATCCGCTGCAAACCCGACCAACACTCACCGAAACCTGCAGAAAACAGCTGGATTAACCCCACCGAACACGCAGGAGAAAACCGACTAGCCGCCGATCACAGCGCAGAGCACCCGACATGCAGACAAATGAGGTGACTTTTTACTGCAGAATACGATATTAAACGGTTTATTAGATATTGAATTAAAACGGGAATATTTTTAACATTGAAGCCTATGGGATTCGCCTGAATAAATCTGTCGAATGAAACCACTGAACAGCGGGGCATTTCGGCAACTTTTCTCTGCTGTTTTGTGTTCTCTGAATAGACAAAGCATTGCTTCTCTATGGGGAGTTCACTGCCCTCGAACAGGCACCGTATGTGCAGGCAATTCGCCAACATTTGGCGAACTGCCTGCTCTCAGAATAGCTGAATGGCCAGGAAAGGTAACCGAACGCTGAATTTCACTGTTCGGTTACCTTTCGGGGCCAGATCGGCTCTCTTTGAATAACCCTGCAAGTTTTCTATAAAAGTTAACCTTTATTAGGATACGTTAAAAGGGTAAACACTTATACCAAGATCATTGGTATAATGATAATGGAGTATTATGTAATATCACTACTGACCACTGTACAAAATATTCCATGGAAAGTATGAATGCCTGCTTGTTCTAAGGCATCGTATAACTGTTTACCCTTTTAACGTATCCTAATAAAGTAAATTTGTATGGAAAAACATTTTCTCACCACACTAGTCACCTTACCCTTCGAGGATACCTGTTATTTTTGTAATTATCCAGAGAATGTTTTTCTTCTACTCTGTTGACTCGCAGATTTATGAACATTTTTTGGGAGCAATTGAAAAAATTAGGGACCACTCGAGAATTTTTGATTGCTCCCCCATTTTCAAAAGCGATACATTTTTAGAGGCAGGGCTAGGGTTAGGGTTTGGAATTACAGTTAGTTTAGTATACGTGTTTGTTTATGGGTTAAGGTTACTTTTACGGTTACTTCAAGGGTTAGGCTTAACCTTAATACCAACCTTAAAAACTAATAGCTTCTGAAAACAGTCCAATTTGGGAGCAATTAAAACTTTTTGCGTGGTCCCGAAAATGTTTCAAAGCAGTCACAAAAAAATAATTCATAAGATGACATGGAGTGTGGATTTAGGAAATGTCCAAAATGAAGAATCTTATTTTTATTCAGTGTCCTTTTATAGTTTCGTTTAGCGAGCAACCAGATGTGGTATAATTTCTATAGTAAACTCTTTCAAACTGTTGTGTAATTCAAAGACTTTCAGGGTTATTCAAAGAGAATCGAAAAGCCACCGCACGTTCGGTGACTTTTCATTCTCTTCAATAAGGTTCGATTTGGCGATCCCATTTCGGCAACCGTGCGGTGTATTCAGCAAGCAGCACAGGGTCCCCGAATTGCAGGGAAAGATCGCCGCAAACCTGCTGAAAACCAACCGCAAAACGACGGCGAATGTACACCGAAACCCGCAAAAAAACATCTGGATTAACCCGCCAAAAACGCCGGAAAGACCTGAGCAGGAGCTGATCACACGCAGCGCAGCCGCCGGAAAAAGCCGACACCGCAGACGAATGCAGTGAATAAATTATAGAAACAGTTTGCTTGTATGTTTGAAAAGTGAAACGCTGTTTGCAAAGAAACTACTGAGCGAAAATGTCTGAAATTTACATATGAGGTCCAATGAATGATAATAAAGAGGGCTGTTACAGAAAAAATAAGTGAAGCTAAAAAAAAATAAAAAAAATTAAAAAAATAAATAAATCGGAATTTGTTTTTTAAAAGAAAATCCCCAAAAATGCTTAAAATATCCTAAAAAAATCTATAAATAAAGAGACTATTTACAGCAGAATATTAAGATCAATGGTTTATTAGATATGGAATTAAAACAGAAATATTTTTAACATTGAAGCCTATAGGATTCGCCTGAATAAACCTGCCGAATTAAACCACCGAATGGCAGGGCATTTCGGGAACCTTTCACTGCTGGTTTGTGTTCTCTGAATAGACGAAGCATTGCTTCTCTATAGGGATTTCACTGCCAAAAGTGATCAAAAGTATTAAGCAACAGTCAAAGGATTCCCCCCCATACCATACACAGTATAGAGTGCTCTCTGTAATTAGGCTTGTGCACCGATTTTTTTTTTCAGTTCGATTCGATTCGATTTTTCGGATTTTTAAACTTTTCGATTCGGCTCGTTTCGACCGATTTCTGTTTCGATTCGGTTCGGCTCGACTCGTTTTTCGTGTACATTTTTCCCGGAATTTCAACCATTTTTCGTATTTTCGTGTCACTTAGCTCGTTTTTGTATCGACTTTTCGTATTTTTGGAAATTTTAGTTTTTTCGGAACGTCTGTTCTCCTTGTTTCAAAGCAATAAATTTCGATTTGACACATTTCAAGTACATTCGAAAATTCTGAAAATATTTCGTTTCGGCTCGGAAAACGTTTCGGATCTGCCATTTTCGGATCTAAAAATTTTCGGAAAATCGGCCGCATCCAAAAACACGAATCGGGAAATTTCGTGAAAATTCCGAAATTCCGAAACCTGAAACGCACATCCATACTCTGTATGTACTGGGCTTAATTCCAGAATGAATGGGTCATTAAGTTATTCAGAAAATCAAAAGTCAAATGACCCACAGGGATCTGAAGAAAACTTCAAGATGAGAAGTATTTTATCAAGTGAGCCCCATCTCCATTTAATCATTTTGTCATAACAAAAGCAGATTAAATCTAAAGCAAAACGACACATAACATCGGCATCCCCTGGAGGAAAGGGCATGACTCTTAGGAGCACATTCAGGAAGCACTTATTATTTTCCTTCTTTTATAGCAGCTCATGAGTTCATGCCACATTTAAGTGTTTCTGGTATTTCAATCCAAAATGCTCAACCACAAATTCAATTTAATATTGTTTCAGCGCCATAGCGCGTAGTATCATTTTATCAAACTTGGCAAGAGATACTTTCGAAGCATTTATGAGTGTAATGTACATCAAACCACTTGTGTGGGCATCTTCTCTTTTGCTGAATTCTTGTGATTCATATTTCAGTAAGTATGCATAGGTATTTTGAAATTAAATTAAAAATTAATAAATGATCTATTTCTAAGGTGATTTTGGATGCCTTCCACAAATCTATGCTGAATCCGCATTCCAAACCGATCCATCAACGTCCTGGCAATCAAGACAGCTACAAGCTGCCAACGAAACTGTTCTTCCATTGCATGGAAATTAACTCTTTCACCTCGAAAGATCTACAGGGTTATTCAGAGAGAGGTGAAAAGCAGGAGAACGGCTGGAGAATGGAATATTCTAGGTCAAAATAGCCGATTTGGAAAGTGTGATAAATGGGAGAATTTTTCTGGTTTGGCTATTTGACCTAGAATTTTCACTTCTCCGGTCATTCTCCTGCTTTTCACCTCTCTCTGAATAACCCTGCTAGAAAACAACAAGGCAATGCCTTATACATAAGATGAGACAACAATGTTGTGCTCGTTCATTATTCTTTTGAGTTATGTACGTTGAAATTATGTAAGGCTGTGCAATTTAAATATTGCTTTGTGCAATCATCTTTAATAGAAATTGGTGTGGGTAAACGTTCTAATTTGCATAGAGATTGAAATACCTTTGGTAGATGTAACTAGGTCTTTATAGTAATCTGTGATGCGAGGAGACTCATCAAAAATCACAATACATCACATATTGCAGATAAGCGAGCTGATCAATAATCTGTGCAGCTGTCAGGAAAAAAGCTGGACTTGGTGGTGGCAAGTTAAAAAAAAAAAAAACTGTCCGCTAGCGTTGTGAGTGCACAGCCTCGTGTCTGTTAGCAATCATGTTATATTTACGTTGAAATCACTTGTAAGTTCTTACAGGCATATTACCATGTGACATTTGCCATATTTTTAGCATGTTTTAGGACTTGTGTTTCAGTTTTTCTTCCATTTATTTTTTCTTGCTCTAGATCAGGGATCTCAAACTCTGGCCCACCAGATGTTTATTGCCTGCAATTCCCATAATTCTCTGAATGCAATAAATGGCCAGAAACGCATGCTGTATTTCAGAAACATCTGGAGGAGTCAGAGTTTGAGATCTCTTCTCTAGAGGTCTTGTTCTTAATTGCAGATGAGGGATCGCTGTCCTTATTGATGGCGGAATGTAGGTGTTCCATGGAATTCCTTGGCTTTGTTGCAGTAGGATATGGAATAGTATGGACATTCAATAAAGTGACACTTTGCCTTGCTATAGGGCTGGCCTCACAGTTGAGGTCCGGTTCTTTCGAGTTGGCCATCTTTTGGGAACTTGCATGTTTTTACGTACTCTGACTTTTCATGTGTGTTTGAGTCATATTATTTTTCATGTTTTATTTGTCTTTGTTTCTGCTGCACATGTCTAGTTTTATTGATGGGTCTCACCTCAAGCCCACTTTGGCCGAGCACATAGGTAAACTCGCAGGCGCTTACAGGTTTCTATACTTTAATGGCAAGGAGATCTCAGCTTCGCTGGGAGGTCTCTGTTCTTTGTGATTTTTGAAGGCTTCCTGCAGTGAATTTCCCACTAAAGCTCCCAGCTCTTACATATGTACAAAATTGCAGAATAGAATAGTGAATCTGTGCCGAGTTATTCTATGGAAGTCTGAGTCTTACACCTACACTGAAACGAATGTCACTAACGTCGTCTCTTTCCAGATGTTAAAATACTGTTTGGTTCTTCAGAGGTTCTTTTATACTGAGGTAGTTGTACACATCCAACAATACATTTCCTTAGCAAACCTTTATGCATAGATTTAGCTTTAAAGATTTATAGCATTTCCTCCCATATACCACTCTTTGTCAGGGGGGCATCTGGTGTGGTGGGACCTGGGTTCAGGGATTAGGGGTCTGAGAAACAACAATTAGTGTGAGATCCAGCAACCAATATAAAATTCGATAATAGGTATCTTAGGCAGACTCCCCCGAACGTTTCCTCCTTTATACCTTCATCAACACAAAAGTATACAATGTATAAGCACAAAGCAACGGGAGTATAGCCTATGAAAAGAAATTGAACATTACGATGAGAACAATAAAGCTGTGGAATTCTCTGCCTGTTGAGGTGGTTGGGTCTGAGTCTGTACAGACTTTTAAAAAACGACTGGATGACTTCCTGCAGACACAGAATATTAAGGGTTATAATATTTAATATGTGGGTAAAAGCTTCTTGATCCAAGGAGAAATCTGACTGCCATTCTGGGGTCAAGAAGGAATTTTTTCCCAGTATGTTGCATATTGGCAAGCATTTCAGACTGGGTTTTTTGCCTTCTTTTGGATCAACAGCAGTAGGTTATGTGGAGAGGCTGAACCCGATGGACGCATGTCTTTTTTCAGCCTATGTAACTATGTAACTATGTAACATCGTGTGATACAATATCACACAATGTTCAATTTCTTTTCATAGGCTATACTCCCGTTGCTTTGTGCTTATACATTGTATACTATTAGGGGTCTGAGCCCTGTGTGCAGGGACACACACGGTTGGTACATTTGGGTAAACAGAGACAGGGGAGATCCAAGGCACAGTACAAGAGGGTATTTCCAGAGAGCATAGTCAGGGTGGCGATCCGTGGTCAAGGGCAGAGAGAGCGCTGAATCAGTTGGCAAGCAGAGGGGTCTGGTACACAATGAATCAAGAGCAAGCAGGAATGGGTCTGAACTGGTTGATGGGTATAGACTCAATACTGAAGCGAGGTAGACAGGAGTGTGTGATCCTTTATTTGAGACAGGTAGGGGTGTGGTGTGTGTTTTAATGGATTGTGTACTGGTTACTAGTGCTGACCATGAGGACGGCACTTTACACCTAGCTGTTTCTGGAGCAGGCACTGATCCTGACACTCTTTCTGTCACACCACATATAATGTCTCTGTTTTTTCTATCACTGTTTTTAATATCTTTTACTTGAATAGCTGTAACTATACTAAACATGTTACAGTTTTTCTAAATGTATGGCAATTTTGATGTTTCACTTACACTGAATTCCACCGTAAATGAGTAAATATTCTTTACTCAGAGGGACAAAAGGACCATGTAAAATGTAGAAAAATGTTAAGGCTAATGTCAGATGATTTCAGTCAGAGCGCACTCTGCGTGCGTGCATAACGGACAGACGTACTGACAGAAGATACTGTATACACCACATGGTCTGTATTTTTGACGGATGTAGAACAAAAAAAGGAAATATGGGAATCAAAATAAATTAAAATTAAATGACAGGTACAGTCAGCCAGACCAAAAAAACTTCTGAGTGTCAAAGTGATGGACGTCACAAATGCGCTGCATCTGACGTTGCAGCATAATGCACACAGGCCGCTACGTGGACGTGGCGCACTTTGCATGTCCGTCTTAGGCTAGGGTCAGACGAACGCATTTTTCGCGTTGTCCGTGAAAAAGTGCGTTCGAACGAATGGACGTATTTTGTCACGGAATACGCGATAGCGGTCATACGATGCGCATTTTTGTCCGTGATTTTGTACGGATCATCAATAAAACCCTTTTGCGTCTGGACGTTATGTTGGCCGGACGTGTGCAGTGTCTGACGTCTCCCAATCACGCAAACACGCCGCTATGCGGCCGCAGCGCACTCTGTACGTCAGTAGTAGCGGTTTGACGTTCTCGAAAAAATGCGTTCGTTTGCCACTTGCATTGCACGAACAAACTTTCGTGCGGCCGTTCGTCGTATGTTCCCCGGCATTGGACGTCATTTGCTGCTAGCACGGCCGTGATTTCGTGCGGCTAAACGCACGTTAAAACTGCGGTCGTCTGACCCTAGCCTTAGCGGTTTTACGTTCTTGCCTAACTTGCATCCGTTTGCCACGTACTTCGTGTGTGGGTCTCTTTTGATCATGATTTTTTGCTACGACAGACGTTAAACTGTGCGGCGACACGGACGTGATCACTGCATTCGTTGACGCGGGCCTTAAACCCACAAATTAAATATTTTTTTTTCATTTTTTTTCTTCCAAAGCTATGGGATTGTCCATTTGTCACGTATAAAATGAGCAATACCACTGCTATTACTCACCTTCCCATTTCCAAAAACCAGGAGCAAGGTCAGTGTTTTATACATACAGGTCTATTCAGAGAGAGGTGAAAACCAGGAGAATTGTCAGGAGAAGAAAACAATCTAGATCAAATAGCCGAATTGGAAAGTGAGATAAATGGGAGAATTTTTCTGGTTTGGCTATCTTGACCTAGAATTTTCACTTCTCCAGTCATTCTCCTGGTTTTCACTTCTCTCTGAATAGCCCTGTTATTAGACATATTATTAATTACGCACAATCTCCCAAAATACAAGCAACAAGTTTAATTTTTTTTTCAGTTTTAATTAAAATTGTGTATTTTCTCAGAAAAATGCAGTAACAGGTTCCCATGTCTATTTGTTTCTATCACTGAATTTAATATCTTTTGCTTGAATAGCTGTAACTATACTAAACATGTTACAGTTTTTTTAAATGAATGGACATTTTGATGTTTCACTTACGCTGAATTCCACCGTAAACTGAGTAAATATTTTTTCATCCATAATTAAAAATTAGCTCACACAGATTAAGATGCCAGATAGGGAACTGTGGCAAGATATATTACCCTGACAGAAAGTATTCAAAGAACCCCTTCTCCTTCACCTGATGTGCCCTGATATGGAATGCAAGTGTTTTGATCGAGTGTTTCCACTCTAGACTTTGTCCCATAGGATCTAATAAGGAATGCAGACTTGTTAATTAAACCTAAGCGATATTACTTCAAAATCTAAAGACTATGCCCTTGGATGAATAAACACAGTGTATTTCAATAGGTAAACTCTTAAATCTTTTATGTTTTAGTAAGCGTAGAAACTTGTGAAAAATAACAGGACATAAATTGACTTTAACTCTTTCGTTGTCCTGAATAAATAGAATATTGAGGAGATTTTGCTCTATGTTTTATTCTTTCTTTGTTCCTCTGTAGCTAAAGCCCTTACATAATCTTCAGATCAGTCAAGGGATGCCCATATGTTTCCAATAGCCAGCTTTAGTTGACGTCATATAAGGAAACTATTAGGATACATTGGCTTCTCTTGATTTGGATATATATTTCTGATGTGCAATCTTGATAAACGCACCAAATAACTGGTATGTTTTGTATTTAAAGTCCAAGATCCAGATGTACAAAAATGGTCCCAAAGAGGAAAGAAAAATCGGAAAATTGTCATTTGCTATCACACGTGGAAAACTCTGTGGAACTACTGTCATACTTGTTTGGATAATCATTTTACAACGTTATCTGTTTTCAATTCCTACATGGTGCATAACAAACCTGAACTGTATTTACAGCAATCTAAAACTGTCAATCATCTGCAAGATTGTTAATTAAAGCATTATTGGAAAAGAAAATATACATAAGAGAATATTGCCGGAAGGAGAAAAAGGGTTTAAATATCTTTCATGTACACACACAGTATAAATTTAAATGACAAGATTTTAAAAAAAATTGTGCATTAAAAAATCTGTAAACTTGGGTCCCCGTTCCAGAATTTTGATTTTATTTTGCTGTGAGGATTATGAATCATTCAGGATTTTTATTCATAGTGAAGCCTCAGGAATTAACAACAAACCTGCAAACAATAACAGCTCACTTGGAATAAAGGATTAACCCTTTAACTTTGACTATTTAACTATTTATCTATTGTACTTTTCCATAAAACCATGGGCAGGAACCAGTGTTAGGATTTGTAATAAATCTTTTAACCCCTTCACTGCAGAGTCATTTCACCCCATGTGCTTGGCTCATTTTGACTGTTTTGTGCTCATCATGTTTAAATGCAATTTGAAGTCATGTTTTATTGCAGGACCCAGACAAGTTCTATATCCTTATTTTCAAATGCAAAATTAAATTTTTTCCCCCTAATTTCTAAGGCAGTGGCATTACTTATTAATCAAACAATCGCAAAGCTTTATTATGCATTGGTTAATCTAATACACAAGTTGCTGCACTGCTGCGAGGAGAGATGGGGTTCTTTGGACCTCTGTATTTACATTCTTTGCATCCCACAAAGTTGATTTAGGTGTCATTGGACAGGTCAGAGTCTGGCCTTTCTAATTATACCAATATTACCATGTAAAATGAAGAAAAAGTTTAAATCCCACAAAGAAAAAAGATAACGGTTTTCATTTATTTATTTTTGTTCCAAGTCAATGGCATTGTCCAAATGTCACATCTAAAATGAGCAATACCGCTGCTATTACTCACCTTCTCATTTCCAAAACCAGGAGCAGGGTCAGTGTTTTATACATACAGGGTTATTCAAAGAGAATCGAAAAGACACCGCACGCTCAGTGACTTTTCGTTCTCCTCAATTCGGTTCGATTTGGCGATCCCATTTTGGCGACCCTGCGGTGTATTCAGCAAGCACTACAGGGTCCCTGAATTGCAGGGAAAAGTCACCGCAAACACGCCGAAAACTCATCACAAAACCCGGCGAAGGCACACCGAAAACCCGCAAAAACATCTGTATTAACCCCGCCGAAAACACCAGAAAAACCCGAGCAGGAGCCGATCATAGCGCAGCCGCCGGAAAAACCCGACACCGCAGACAAATGGAGTGAAACGCTGTTTGCAAAAAAACTACTGAGCGAAAATGTCAGAAATTTTGGCAAAAAAATCCCGAAAAATGCTTACAATATCCCCAAAAAATCTATAAATAAAGAGACTCTTTACTGCAGAATATTATAATGAATGGTTTATTAGATATTGAATTAGAAAGGGAATATTTTTAACACTGAAGCTTACGGGATTCGCCTGAATAAACCTGCCGAATTAAACCACCGAATGGCAGGGCAATTTGGCAACTTTTCACTGCTGGGTTTTTGTTCTCTGAATAGCCAAATCATTGCTTCTCTATGGGGATTTCACTACCCTTGAACAGGCACCGAACAGGCACCGTATGTGCAGGCAATTCGACAACATTTGGCGAACTGCCTGCTCTCTGGATAGCCGAATGGCCAGGAAAGGTAACCGTACGCTGAATTTCACCGCCAGCAATTCGGAGCTCTTTGAATAACCCTGATAGTCATCCATTAAACACAATCTCCCAAAATACAAGCAAAAAATTTAATTTTTTGTCAGTTTTAATTAAAATTGTATACTTTCTCAGAAAAATGCAGAAACAGGTTCCCATGTCTAATTTTTTTATTGGAATATATAACCACAAATCTTTGGATGATAAAATGTGAAAAAAAATTTTTTACAAGCTGTAAATTATTGAAATCCGAATGGAAATTTACGGTTTTGTTTTACATTTTTTGTTATAGCATTCTGACAGAACATGACGTATACATATAATAATGATATAATATAATCTGCTGAAAATAAGGATATATAATTTGCCTGAGTCCTATAATAAAACATGACTTCCAATCATGTTTTATAATATACATGACAAGCACAAAACGGTCAAAATGAGCTGAATACACGATGGTGAAATAGCTCAGCAGTGAAGGGGTTAACTCTGAATTGGCTCCTAAACCATAGTACATAGGATAATGTAGCCAAGTTGTATACAGTTTATAAAAAGTGACAAAAGGTACATGATGACAAAATACTAAAATTGTGCTGGCCTCCAGCAGGGACACATTCAAAAATGCTCTGGCATTCAAATTGTTAAAGCAGGCCATATGATTCAATTCTAATGCAAAACACCCATTAATTTATGTTTGTTTGAATTGGTGTTAAGATGTTTTATCTTCTATTTAGTGTAAAATCAATACACTACACGTCAATGAACAGTAACTATGCAGAATAGCTAGCTAATTTGAGTTGTGCTGTTATGCATGTGTGAGATAGATATACATATATACAAAAAAATGGTGTGGAAAGTCACAAAAGGGGTTACTCAAAGAACACCGTATTCCACAAAATTGCACTGAACAGTGAATTTCCCCGTACAGTGCAATTTCGTGGCCATTTGGCTACCCAAAAAGCTGGCAATTCTACACCGAAAGGGATTACACGGGTCGATATGTGAATCTACACACTGTGACAGAGTACAGGATCATGCGTATATAAGCCTGAGGTTGCAACGTGCTGTGTATCCAGGTTACTAACAGGTTAAAGGCTCTTGTCCTGCTAGCACACCTTTTCCACATCCTAATTAGCTCAGGCCTATTTAGTAGGTCTGGGAGAACAGGGAAATAGCTCAGAGTGGAGCTGAACCAAGCCCAGAGAGGTTGTCTCCTAAGTCGTCTGGTAAGAGACTGAATTTTGGTTGCCTACTGTTCAAAACGTATGGTTTATGTTTTTTTTGTGCTGGAAGCAGAGTAGCTGCTCCAGTCTCCTGTAGTCAGAACATACTACTGTGAGTTAGCCTCCTGACAGGAGTAGGCCTGTTCATTTGTTTATCATTTATTGTTACTTTCTTTTCTGCGTGGCAAAACATGTGATTTAAAGAGGAATCACCCAAAAAACCCGCAAGATATTTACCACACCAAAATAAACGTTGTTTGCAGTGCAACCTCCTGGCTGTCCTGACCCTCTTTGGCCACGACCCTACCACAAGTGGTGGCAGCGGTGGGATTTCTTTCGTGCCGGTTCAGTTGCCACAAGAACCTTAAAGGTACAGGACCCATAGAAAATGGAGGATGTTGTGAAGGCCCTGGTGCAGGCCACGGCGGTGCAGCAAGAAACAAACAGGCAAGCTGCAGCCCAACAAGAAACAAACCGGCAAGCTGTAGTAGCACAGCAGGAGGGCAACAGACTCTTAGCCCAACAAATTGGAGCCCTGGCGGAGGCACAGAAGTCTGACCATGCGCTGCTTAAAGGTATCCTGGAATATATCGCTAACCCGGGAGCGCCTGTGCAAACAGGAGGGGTTAGCAAAATACGGGCAAGCAATTGTTTGCAGAAAATGACTCCCGAAGATGATGTGGAGAGCTATCTGCTGGCTTTGAGCGAACAGCCACCCGTGAAGCCTGGCCTCCAGAACAGTGGGCAGGAATTATTGCTCCTTTTCTCCTGGGAGAAGCACAAAAAGCGTACTTTGACCTAGAAGAGGAAGCCGCTGCAGATTATCCACAGTTAAAGGCGGAAATAATGGCCCGGGATGGGTTCACCACTACTGTAAGGGCCCAGCGTTTTACAAGAGGCGATTCAATGAGAGACAGGCTCCTAGATCCCAGATGTTTGACCTAATCCACCTGGCCCGGAAATGGCTCAGACCGGAGTCCCAGAGTCCTGCCCAGATGGTGGAATCCCTAGTACTGGATCGATATTTAAGAGAACTTCCCAGTGGTCTTCGTGAGTGGGTCAGCCAAGGAAACCCCACTAATTATGACGCCATGATAGCCCAAGTAGAAAGATACTTGTCTGCAAGAGACTTGGAAAAGTCCTCTAGGTATCTGGGGCCGAACCAGAGACCAAAAGTCCAGCGGAGTGAACCTGAAGCTACTTCCAGAGAAGGAGTGCATCTGCGCAAAACAGACTCCAGGACCCCCATTCCTTTGAAAAACGACCACTTTGGTGGAAACTCCATAACCTGCTTCGAGTGTGGGGGTAAAGGCCATGTCAGGGCACGGTGCCCTAACCTCCCGGAGCCAATGCAGTGTGGACTTGGGGAGAACCCCCAAAACTTTTGTGGACTAATCTGCTTAGCGGGCCTGGTAGAAGATTTGCATACTTTCCGAGTACCAGTCCAGTTGAATAATCAACATACAGTGGCACTAGTTGACTCTGGAAGTGCCTTGACTCTAGTGGCTGGTGGCTTAGTCAAGCCGACACATATACAGGGGCACCACACAGTGGGTGTGCTTTGTATTCACGGAAGTACTGTAAGATATCCTACCGCCGATATAGAGGTTTATGTACAAGACAGGCTGGTAAAGATATCAGCGGTAGTTGTGCCACGGTTACCCTATTCCTTAGTCATAGGAAGGAACTTCCCTGACTTTTACTCCCTCTTGCAGTCCCCAACACTGTTAAAACAAGGTGATGGTCTTCTCGACATATTCCCTTTTTCTCACCCTGACTTGTATGTTACCAATCCAAAAAGTCACAAAACCAGAAGGCAATGCAGAGAAAGCAGACGGAGGTTTAATAAAGCCATTAACGGGGCTTTGTTGGGTGACCATGGGAAACGGTCAGGGAAAGGTGTTGGCACTCAGTGTACTGAAGAAGATATAGTGGGTGAACAAAGGGAACCCCACACCGAGAAAGACGTAGAGGTTGGGGCGAATGACCCCAGAGCTTTGGATACTTCCAGTGTTAGCTTTGGGAGAGCCCAGGTAAATGACCCTCTGTTACAGAATGCTAGGAGTACTGTGGTGGAGGTGAATGGGGTACCTGTTGAAGGTAGTACAAAAGCTACATGTCCCTATTTTATCCTCAGAAATGACCTGCTCTACAGAGTAACTTCAGATGAAGGCCAAGAAATCGAGCAGCTAGTGGTGCCTTCTTCCTACACCCGGAAGGTGCTGGATTTTTCCCACTCTCATCTCTTGGGGGACACTTGGGAGTGGAGAAAACTCAAGAACGGGTTCTAAGAAGGTTCTTTTGGCCAGGGGTATATGAGGAAATTAAGAGGTATTGTGCTTCTTGTCCCGAATGCCAACTCTCCTCCCCCAGACCTAAGCTAAGAGCACCCCTCATACCTCTTCCGATTGTTGATGTGCCCTTTGAAAGAATTGGTATGGACCTAGTGGGTCCGTTGGATAAATCTGCTAGGGTCATCAGTATATCCTAGTGATCCTCGATTATGCCACCGATATCCCGAGGCCATTCCAATGCGAAAGGCCAATTCCCAAAATATCGCAAAGGAATTGGTCCATGTGTTTGCACGTGTTTGGCATTCCAAAGGAAATACTAACCGATCAAGGTACCCCATTTGTTTCCCGGCTTATGAGGGAATTATGTAAGGCGTTGAGTATACGTACTTTGAGGACCTCAGTGTACCATCCCCAGACAGATGGGCTGGTAGAGAGGTTCAATCGCACCCTGAAAGGGATGTTACGAAAAGTTGTTAGTCGGGATGGAAAGACTGGGACCTACTGCTCCCATACCTGCTTTTTGCTGTCAGAGAGGTTCCACAGAGCTCTACAGGTTTCTCACCATTTGAACTTCTGTATGGGAGGCACCCCGGGGGGATACTGGATGTTCTACGAGAAACCTGGGAGGAACAAGGTGTCCCTGGGACAAATGTGGTACAGCATGTGGAACAGATGCAAGGGCGTATGGCCCGAATTGTTCCTCTTGTACGCCAGCACATGGAGCAGGCTCAAAGTGTCCAAAAACTCCACTATGACCAAAGGGCCACCGTGAGAGAATTTAAAAGGGGTGACGGGTTATGGTCCTTGTTCCCACGGCGGAGAGTAAACTTCTGGCCCAGTGGCAGGGGCCTTACGAAGTTCTGGAGAAAGTGAGTCCTGTAAATTACAGGCTCAGTCAGCCCAATCGCCGTAAGAAGGAGGCCGTGTTTCATATAAACCTTCTGAAACAATGGAGGGACAGAGAAGCCAGTGCAGTTGCCATGGGGGACATAACGATAGGTTCCCTTGCCTTTGAACAGTCAGTGTCAATTTCAGCAGAGCTGACTCCTGAGCAAGCAGAGCAGGCTAATGACATGGTCGAGAGAAATGGGGATGTCTTCTCACCAATACCGGGCAGAACCTGGGAGATTACCCATGACATTCTTACGGAGCCTGGAGCTACTGTTAGAGTTAATTCCTACAGGATTCCCGAGGCCAGAAGGGAAGCGGTAAGGGCTGAAGTTAAGAAAATGCTTGAGCTCGGGGTGATAGAAGCATCTCATAGTAACTGGTCCAGCCCAATTGTTTTGGTGCCCAAACCTGATGGCTCTATAAGGTTCTGCAATGACTTCAGAAAGTTGAATGAAGTCTCAAAGTTTGAAGCTTATCCCATGCCACGGGTCGATGAGTTGGTGGAGAGACTCGGAAAAGCCAGATTCCTCTCTGTGTTGGATCTGACCAAGGGTTATTGGCAGATACCACTGTCTGAGCGCGCCAGGGAGAAGACGGCGTTTACTACACCTGATGGCTTGTTCCAATATACAATAATGCCATTTGGTCTACATGGTGCCCCGGCAACCTTTCAGAGACTGATGGACAAGTTGCTCAGGCCCCATGCCCATTATGCGTCCGCCTATCTCGATGACGTTATTATTCATAGCACAGACTGGGACTCGCACCTGCCGAAAGTAGAGGCAGTGCTGGACACCTTTAGAAAGGCTGGGTTGACAGCAAACCCCTCTAAGTGTGTTATCGGCTTAGCAGAAGCCAAATACCTGGGCTACGTGGTTGGGAGAGGATTGGTGAAACCTCAGATTGACAAGGTGGGAGCCATACAGAATTGGCCTCGACCACTTAGGAAGAAACAGGTCAGAACATTTCTTGGACTGGTTGGGTACTATCGCCGGTTTATACCCCATTTTGCTACCAGAGCTGCTCCCCTCACTGACCTCATTAAGGCAAGAGTACCAGACATGGTGAGCTGGAACAGCAAAACAGAGGAGTCCTTCTTGGATCTTCGCTCTGTACTGTGCCAGAAACCGATCCTGGTAGCGCCAGACTTTACGAAGGAGTTTTTCCTACAGACTGATGCCTCTGACGTGGGCTTAGGGGCTGTACTTTCCCAGTACGTAGATGAGGAAGAGCATCCCGTGTTATACCTAAGCCGAAAACTATTACCCCGAGAGCAGCGCTATGCTGTGGTTGAAAAGGAGTGTTTGGCCATAAAGTGGGCCATGGACACTCTCAAATATTACTTACTGGGTCGACGGTTTACCCTGGTTACTGACCATGCTCCCTTGCGTTGGATGCACACCAACAGGGACAGGAACTCCAGGGTCCTGCGGTGGTTTTTTGTCGTTGCAACCGTTTCACTTTGTTGTGCAGCACCGGGCTGGTTTGCTGCATGGGAACGCTGATGCTCTCTCTAGAGTGCATGGCCTTGCGGCGGCGGCCGTTTCTCACTCCTGTGTTCAGCTGGGGAGGGGGGATGTGTGACAGAGTACAGGATCATGCGTATATAAGCCTGAGGTTGCAACGTGCTGTGTATCCAGGTTACTAACAGGTTAAAGGCTCTTGTCCTGCTAGCACACCTTTTCCACATCCTAATTAGCTCAGGCCTATTTAGTAGGTCTGGGAGAACAGGGAAATAGCTCAGAGTGGAGCTGAACCAAGCCCAGAGAGGTTGTCTCCTAAGTCGTCTGGTAAGAGACTGAATTTTGGTTGCCTACTGTTCAAAACGTATGGTTTATGTTTTTTTTGTGCTGGAAGCAGAGTAGCTGCTCCAGTCTCCTGTAGTCAGAACATACTACTGTGAGTTAGCCTCCTGACAGGAGTAGGCCTGTTCATTTGTTTATCATTTATTGTTACTTTCTTTTCTGCGTGGCAAAACATGTGATTTAAAGAGGAATCACCCAAAAAACCCGCAAGATATTTACCACACCAAAATAAACGTTGTTTGCAGTGCAACCTCCTGGCTGTCCTGACCCTCTTTGGCCACGACCCTACCACAACACTTATGATGTATGTTATTACACATTTACCCCCTGTATTTCACCGTTTTTGTGTTTAACTTTGTGTTACCTTGAGTACTGCTTATTTTCCTGTACGTGCCTTTGTTTCTTCTTACTACATACAATTTTATTACTATAAAAAGTTGGCAATTCGCCGGCGAAATACGTTGATCTTCAGCGGCAGTGAAATCCCCATAAAGAAGTACCGTAGATACTCGAATATAGTGCGACCCAAATATAACGCGATGGATAAGAGATTTATTATGAAAAGGAGAGAATACTCAAGACTCAAATATAACGCGAGGTGAAAAATTATAGAAGTATACTGTTCCAGTAAACAATTAAAATCCTTTGAGGTTCTCTTAACACAGTCAGGCCATCCCTCAGACCAGGCTGCTCTGCTCTAGAATGATTGCAGTTGTTTCTAAGTATGAAGCCGTTGGCCACCTGCTGGGGTGGACTGACAACTAATGGGGCCCCCGGGCAATAGGAGGTCATGGGGCCCCCCTTGTTTTGCACCCACAGGAGGCCACATCCATAAAAAACCCACCCCCTACAACGCAACACCCACATGTACATTATTGTGCTAAATAATTAATTTCTGAACTCCTAAAAATAACCTTTTTGAAAATCCACTTGGACCCAGCAGCGAATTGTGCCCCCCTCCATACTTACAGATGGCCACCGCACTGCTGCAGCAGCCATCACCCACTCACTGCAGCTAAGGCTGCGCCGCGGCACAGAAAGTCCCTGTGGAAAATGTGGGAAACTGCTGATCAGTTTAAAAGATACTGTACACTCCTGACACACGCACATCACAGAGCTCCACAGAAATAAAACTCCCAGTAATGTGCAGAATGTATGAGCGTATCAGAGCTGCACAGCAATAAACCCCACAGTAATGTGCAGCTGACACGTGGATATATATATTGCCCCCAGCAGCTCACACATGGATATATATTGCCCCCAGCAGCTCAAACATGAATATATATTGCCCCCACCAGCTCAAACATGGATTTATACTGCCGCCAGTAGCTCAAACATGGATAAATACTGCCCCCAGTAGCTCAAACATGGATAAATACTGCCCCAGTAGCTCAAACATGGATAAATAATGCCCCCAGCACCTCAAACATAAATACTGCCCCAGCACCTCAAACATGGATATAAATTGTCCCAGTAGCTCAAACATGAATATATATTGCCCCAGTAGCTCAAACATGGATAAATACTGCCCCAGCACCTCAAACATGGATATATATTGCCCCAGTAGCTCAAACATGAATACTGCCCCCAGGACCTCAAACATGGATATATATTGCCCCCAGTAGCTCAAACATGAATATATTTGCCCCCAGTAGCTCAAACATGAATATATTTGCCCCAGTAGCTCAAACATGGATATATATTGCCCCCAGCAGCTCAAACATGAATATATATTGCTCCCAGTAGCTCAAACATGAATATATTTGCCCCCAGTATCTCAAACATGAATATATATTGCCCCAGTAGCTCAAACATGGATAAATACTGCCCCAGCACCTCAAACATGGATATATATATTGCCCCCAGTAGCTCAAACATGAATATATTTGCCCCCAGTAGCTCAAACATGAATATATTTGCCCCAGTAGCTCAAACATGGATATATATTGACCCCAGCAGCTCAAACATGAATATATATTGCCCCCAGTAGCTCAAACATGAATATATTTGCCCCCAGTAGCTCAAACATGAATATATTTGCCCCAGTAGCTCAAACATGAATATATTTGCCCCCAGCACCTCAAACATGGATATATATTGCCCCCCTCCCCCCCCGTTGCTCACCGGCTCTGAGGGCCCACGGGTCGGTAGGGGCCCTGTTTGGGGCATCATAGTGGGCCCCCACCGGTTTCCCTGTGATGATCAGTGCACTTAACAGGCAGCCAGCGGCGCACTCTGTAAATGCCGCAGTGGCGCCTGCAGCGCTCCTGCATCCCAATCTAAAACTGGAGCAGGGTACGTTGCACTGGCACGGCCCCTCACGTGACACATCACGTGAGGGGCGGCATTTACAGAGTGTGCCGCTGGCTGCCTTTTAAGTGCACTGATCATCACAAGGAAACCGGCGGGGGCCCACTATGACACCCCACACCGGGCCACTACTGACCCGGGGGCCCTCGGGCAGTGCCTTAGTGCCCGATGGGTCAGTCCGCCCCTTGCCAACTGTCTTCATTACTTGTGGTGATATGGCTGGCAGAGTGAGGTGGCCAATGCAGTGAATCATTCACCGATAGCCAGCATGCCAGGAGGTGTCATTTTCTCACCTCTGTCTCCAGCAGGCAGGTTCAATTTAGGCTGGGGTCAGATGAGCGTGATTTCTACGGACTGTACGTCCCTGCAGTACGGACATCGTCAGTACGGATGACGCAGTAGTGGTCACACAGTCCGTTTTTTCACTGAAGTTATTTTAAACGGATGTAGGAGGGGAAAATAAATTACAATGAAAACACATTCTGTCCGTCAAAAATGCTGGACGTATAAATGCAGTCCGTCTGACCATGCTCCATCACTCACACACAAAGCTATGCAGACGTTGTGGACGTGGCGCACTCCGCACGTCCGTTCTAGCAGTATTACGTTCTTGCCTAACCTGCGTCCGTTTGCCGCGGCCGTTGTGCGTCCGCAGTTCAGTGCGGACGTACTTCATGTGTCAGGCTCCAATGGACTTACTTTCATGCTATCACGGACGTACTTTTAGGCGCAATCACGGACGTGAACACTACGCTCGTCTGACCCCAGCCTTAGGGAGGCTCACTTCAGGGAGACTCCCAGAACTTCCAGGAGACTTGGGATCCCTGAGCAATCCCACACGCGATGCAGATGTAACGGTGGGCCCCTGCTTGGGCCATCGTGGTGGTTAGAAACAAGGAGTGAAGCCCTTAAGGCAGATGAGCTACTGACTGGACAGATAAATAAAACAGGCTAGTTTCTCCAAAACCAAGGAGCACCAAAAAACAGAACTGAATTGCCATTAAGCTTTGAAGGTTTCAAGACCGACAAACAACTTAGGACACGCTCAGAAACAACCAATGTACGACAGTATATGAATTGTTCAGGCTGCAGGGCAGTCAACAAACTGACAGACTAGGCAATACAGGAACTAAACTCCACGTCGGGGCTACTCAGGAACCAGACAGACACAAGGGACAGGAGGACCAGAAGAACTAAAGGAATGTTAAGCTGGGGTAGGTCCTTTAGTTGGCCTCTAACTAGGGAGAATATCTCACAAAGTAATAACAGAGCAGTGGAACAAGAAGAGCGAGGGTAAACACAATATATACAGGCAGACTAACTAAAGAGGTCCTTATATGCGGCCTCTGAGTATACTAAACTAAGACAGACAAGGTACATGAAACATAAAACATACAAGAATGGTCATACAGGCAGAGATTGGCAACAGATCAGCATTTACAGTACCAGGAGTGGGCAGAAGGGATAGTCAGAAATACAGCCGAGGTCAAAACCAGAATACCATGAGACAGGAATGCTTTGCAGCAACACAGGGAACATGAACCAAACAGAACCACCATGAAACTTCACAAACCGTCAATGAGGCTCTGTGCTGTTGGGAATATATAGGGAGTGGGACCGTGTGATTGGTCCATGTGACCCCAGACCAGGAGATCATAACAGAACCCCAGATCAGCCCTAGACGGCACAGCCAGACACACCACAGGAAAAAAACAGACATGAACCCTTCACCACCAGTGGGCAAGGCCGAGACGTGACAGCAGAAGTCTCGAATATAACACGACCCCTCCAATTTTAAGGTAAATTTTTGTCACCAAAATCTAGCGGTATACTCAAGTATCGAGTATCTATAATGGTTAGTCTATTCAGAAAACATCGAACTGCACCGAAATGCCTTGATTTTCAGTGGTTTCATTGAACAGGTTTAAGCAGGAGAATACAATAGTAAATTGTCAATGTAAATAAATTCCCCATTTTTATTAAATATTTATTCAACATTTATTATTTTCATTTACAGCAAAAAGTCTATTTATTTATTTATTTATCTGGAATTTTTAGGCATTTTTCAGGATTTTTTCGGTAACATATATTTTTATCGTTTTTTCTGTAACAGACATTTTTATTATTATTCATAGGACCTTATATATTATTTCCAGTCATTTCCATCCAGCGGTTTTTTTTAAACGCCTATTAAAAGTTGTATTTTTTTTACCCGTTTGGCAGCTGGTTGACCTTTTTAGGATCAAATCGAAACTTAATTATAAAGGATGCTTTTCTTATTAGTCAGGTATCTGAGGAAAATCTAAAAATGTTCCATGATTCCCCATAAGTGCCTTGTAAATATACATGAGATGATAGGAATCTATGAAAAAGTAAGATGGCACTGATCACCCTGAATTGAACCAAGAATTAAGGCTCAATGGGGCGTATATTTAATGCTCTGTTATATTTTATAATTGTGTCTCTGCTGAGATTTCCATTGTATTTAAAATCTCCTCATTAAAGCGACACTACCACTTACATAAACTGTAATTCGAGTACTTGTCAATTACAAACAAAACCACCATATAAAACACATGCTGCCGTTTTCTTTGCTTGAAGTAATTACTGGTGAGACTGGGTGTACTGGCTGTTGTTTCTCATGATTAATGGATAACATGGAGTTAATGTATTTCGAGTCATCATGATGCACATCCAGTCCAGAGTTTTCTTTATAGTGTCCTTGATGGTCAACATATTGTGGATGTGACCGAGACATGACCATGAAAACAAGAAGATAAATAACCTTGTTTTCATATTACTATATTTTATCAAGATGATCTATAATCCTGTTTCTAGCCTTGTTTTTGATTTTATATCCGGTAGCCGGAGTTTTCTTCATCTTCGCAAGAAGGGAGTATGTTCGTCCCTCACAGCTGTCGAACGTCTGGCCAATGTTTGTATACTTGCAATGAAGGGCAACTCCTACTTATGCAAGTCAACCCTGATTGCTGATAAAAAGGCGGGCCAACGCGTTGGCAAAGATGAAAACTTCAACCTTTTTGGTGGTGTATGGAATATATGTTATCAGTAATACTAATCAGAAACTATTATCATTTACATTTTGAGTTAGGAATGAATTAATCAGAAACGAATGTCATTCACATTTGAGTTATCATTGATATTAATCTTTTATGCTTATATTATCAAAGACCAGAAGCTAATATCATTTACACTTATATAGCCATTGTTACTAACCACAAGGTGACACCATTTACATTTGAAGCTAAATGCATTCAGGATTTCCTATCAGTGAAGTTTGAATAACATGTGTGATGTTTGAGTTCCATGTAATTTTCCTGCAGTGATTTCCTACAGTGAAGATTTGATAGATATATGTGATGTTTGAGGTCCTAATGTAGAGTTTCTGTGTGATGTGTTTTATTGAGGTTTCTTATGTAATTGCCTAATACTTTAAGCTATATACCTATATACAGTATCATTTATTTTAACTGTCAATAAAACTAATAAATTGCTTTTTCACAAATTGGCTTTGTGTCCTACTAATTAGGCAATATACAGACTCCCCCCACCTCATTTTAATTTTGCATTAAAAACCTAAAACTCTTTTTTTATTCTTATCCAGCTGCAGGAATTAGCAGGACACACATCTGTGTGGTCAGCATATGCTGATGTAGAGTTTAAATCTTCCTATGCCAGCAACCAAGGGCAAGGCGATAGGATGTGAGGATGCGGGACGTGTCATGGTCACTATGATCACTTAAATAAGTTTAAGTGGACATGATGTCCTGAGGACCGCTTTAATTGTTTTCATTGTTTTAAAACAATATATTCTATCAATATACAGATGACAGCGAACTTGATCAACTTGAGAAATCTTTTATATTAAATGCAAACAGGGTTATCCAAAGAGATTCGAATTGCTTGAGAAAGGTAACCGAACGCTGAAAATCAGCGTTCGGTTACTTTTCCTGGCCATTCGGCTATCCAGAGAGCAGGCAATTCGCCAAATCCTGTCGAATTGCCTGCACATACGGTGCCTGTTCGGTCCCTGTTCGAGGGCAGAGAAATCCCCATGAAAAAGCAATGCTTCGGCTATTCAGAGAACACAAACCAGCAGTGAAAGGTTCCCCTAATGCCCTGCCATTCGGTGGTTTAATTCGGCAAATTTATTCAGGAGAATCCCATAGACTTCAATGTTAAAAATATTCCCGTTTTAATTCAATATCTAATAAACCGTTCATTATAAAATTCTGCAGCAAAAAGTCTCTTTATTTATAGATTTTTTAGGATACTTTAAGCATTTTTCTGAATTTTTTTAAAAAAATTAAAAGTCCGATTTTTTTTTGATTTTGTTTTTTCAGTTTGCTTATTTTTTTTGTAACAGCCCTCTTTATTATCATTCCCTGGACCTCCTGTGAAAATTTCAGACATTTTCGCTGAGTAGTTTCTTTGCAAACAGCGTTTCTTTTTCCCAGATTCATACAAATGGTTTTGCTAATTTATTCACTGCCTCCTCTACGTCACAGCTGCTTCGGCTCTGTGTGATTCGGCTCCTGTTCGGCTCCTGTTCGGCTTCTTTGAAGGTTAATCCAGATGTTTTTGCTTGTTTTCAGCGTGCATTCGGTTAGTTTTCGTCAGGTTTTCGGCAGCTTTTCCCTGCAATTCGGGGACCCTGTGCTGTTTGCTGAATACACCGCAGGGTCACCGAAATGCAATCGGCAAAAGGAACCGAATTGAAGAGAACGAAAAGTCACTGAACGTGCGGTGACTTTTCGAATCTCTTTGGATAACCCTGAAAGTGTCCGATAACTGGTGATCCTTACTTAATATTTTACCAGTTTTATCATTCAATGATAACTTCACAGCAAACTTTAAAGATTAAAGTATAACTAAAAAGGTACATAATATCTTTTCTTTTGTTGGGAAGCTAAAGAATTCCACTTTTTGTTACTCTTTCAGCTGCAGAAGAATCCTAGCTAGAGCATCTAGTGCTATGAATTAATTCAAACAAATTTTGTTTTTTGTTTTTGACAAACCTTTCACTATTGTCAGATACATGGCCTTGATCACTGTATTTGTTTTAAGGCTTACATAAACAAGATTGTTTTATTTAAATGAGAAAAATATAATTCCACTGTCAATATAGTTTTAATCTCCATTGATCAATTACATTTACACCATCTGTTTGGTTAATTATTTCCCTGACAGACCAGAAAGTACCTGATTTTGTTTAATTATTTCAAGCAGAACAAATACACACAATATCACCAGCATAAATATTCAGATCATTTTTCCAAGTTGAATGTTGATACATATTGTTTGTTCATTTACCTGGACACATTGACATAAATTAGATTCTTTCACATACTGAAGAACAGGTTTCTAAACTGCATGCGAATAACATTTACAATATCATCACAGTATCAAGACTGAATTATATAAAATTGTAAATAAAAACTGACAATTTACATATAATGAAAAACATGAAAAATATAAGTTGCTATTTATTTATTTATTTATTTATAAAGGATTTTACCAGGAAGGATACATTGAGATTTCTCTCGTTTTCAAGTATGTCCTGGGTTCGAGAACATTGAAGAGTTACATTTACAGAAATACAAAGTAATACAATGCAAGATATTAAAAAAAACCACAAATATACAGATTGAATGTAAGCCATTTCTGGGGCAGAATTCTGAATACTTTATGTCCAGTTGAAACAGGTCACTGCTTCTTACAGAATTTATTTTATTCAAAAACCAAATTGATTTTTTTGAGAAACCACAGCCAACAATGCAAATTTATAATAGATTAATCACATTTCATGTTTAAAATTGTAGATAAATGTCATTAAAGTCTTATTCATAGTAATAATAGTAGAAATAGAGAGTACATTAGATTATACTTTGGACCAATGATTTTTTTTTACTACCATTATTTTCTACAATCTTAATTTGTAGCATCATAAGCTGTAAAGTTTCCACTAACACTGTAACCTTCAGATTCACATCTGATAGAAAAGTTTGGATAGAATCTGTTGCACAAGAAGCTTAGCAAGGGTTGCAAGTAGAAAGGTTACTATTGTTAACCCTTCTAAACAGTGGAGACAGATTGTTTGCTGTAACATTTCAGTAAACTTATCAAAATAAATAAAGTGCCTAGCAAGATATAGGCCAGAGGTCAGCAACCTTGGCCCTCCAAACTACATCTCTGATGATACACAGTCTCTCACAAGGTTAGATGAGGCAATACGAAATGTAATTCAAAAACATTTGGAGGGCATAGGTTGCTGACGCCTGGCATAGGTGAATGATGTACTAAAAAGGACAGAGAATCTATTTAAAAGATTACATAATGGTGGTGGGTTGATGTTTATAAACCTTAGATTTTATCATGTAGGGATTTTTTTATTTTTGCATATTAAGTATTTTTAATAAATATTCATTATTTTGTACGTTTTGGAGTCATTGCTGATCAGTCATTCCTATACCTGTTGTTTCTGTTTTTTATATATTTTGAGTTAATGTTGATCATAAGGAGCACCGTCAGCCTGGATTTTAGATAAGTTTTCCATGTTTATGCATTTTGTTTTGTCTATAGTTATATATTGTGCATTTGTTTATTTGCGAATGCAAATTCATCTGAATTTTGGGTGTTTCGTTCATTTATAAAGAAACAAAAATGAATGGATTACTTTACAAAAGAATAAATGAGAACAAATCACATGATGAATGAAATAAGTCCATGCAGTTCACTTTTCTTATATTTATGAGGAAGGACCTAACACCACCCTTTTTGTGGTTAAAGTACACTTTAAAATGAAAGCGCTTGGTAACATTGTTGTCTTGCATATCTTACCACCATCTCCCAGGTAGTGAGATGTGGGGTTGATAGTTAAATTGCGCGGAACTCATGCATTCCTCTCCTGGAACATTAGGTGTGAGAGAGCTGCAGCTCATTGGCTGGTTTCTTTGTTTTTTTTAACCCCCTCAGCCACTTACAGTGAGTTAGGGGCAGGGGGAACCAGGCAAAACGTTGCCCCACCCAAAGAGCAAGGTATGAGAGGGGATAGAGATATATCTACAAATCACAAAGCCCATTGGATTTGGGAAAATAAGCAGACAATGGTTCAGCTCAGAATATTGAAAAGAAATAGCATGTTATGGTCCTCAGGACTGTCCAACCAGTAACCCATGTTTCTGGCCCAGTACACCACCCATGAATCAGAGGGTATACCATTGCAAGATAAACATATTTCAACTCCTGAGCCAGAGGCGTAACTAGAAACCTCAGGGCCCGGTGCAAGAATCCATGAAGGGCCCCCCCCAGCGAGATAGTTTTGCATTTTTACTAAAAGCATTTTGCAGAAATACCTGTATACATGTCTCCTGCACTATCTAAAAATTGCGGTTTTCCAAACTTAATAATACTATAACCTTTCGTCTAGTATCCCTATTATATTAATATTACCATAGCATTAAATTCCATAGCTAATGCATATATAATAGGGATACTAGGCCGAAATGTTGGGGTGCCTTGTCTTAGCTTTCAGGAGTTTGAACTGACCCACTTTATGTTTTGGCTGCATTTCACATTGTGCTTTCCCTAATATTGCATATTTCATATGGTTCAGCTATTTGGTTTTTCTTGTGTTTATTTTTGCTGAGCCTGTGGGGCCGCCTTACTATATGCTGCATGTTGTGTGCTGGAACTATATGTAACATTTGTGATACTTTACTCTTGTTACTGATATTATATATTTTTGTATTTATTTAAAGATATTTTTTATTATGCTTTTGGTATATATTATTTCATGGTTGTGCCCTCTTGATTTATTGTTGTTTAGATAAACATTTATAGGACCTTGGTGAGTCCTTCTTGCAGATGAGCACCCTTTTTGTGATTGCAGAAGAACTACTTTGTTTCAAGAGACAGATAGGGACACATCACACTTGAGCAATCACTAACAAGGGACCACCAGACTTGCAATGAGACACCAGGTAGTGTCAGACTCATAATGGATAGCCAGAGGAAAAATAACAAGGCCTCTGCTGCCTAATTAACCTCTTAAGGACCAATGACAGAAATGTTCAGTCATAAATGCATTGACTTTAAAGACCCTTGGTCCTTAAAGGGTTACTAGTGATTCCACCACTGCCTGGACCCCCCTCCAGTGGTGGAATGCCAGGGACCACTGCGACCCTTGTAGTTACGCCACTGTCCTCAGCAATGGAACATCCCAATACAATCACCTAGTGCCCCTTATTCAAATTTTGGCTCTGTGGGAAACAACCATTTCACATTTCAAGAGACACTCTAGGCTAAAAGCAATGGGTGATGGGAAGGGGAAGCAGAGGGGTTAATTAGGAAAATGCATGTTTTAACATGCTGAACAGATTTGGGTAAAATTCATAAATTAGCACCATGTCTCCATAATTTAGGCAATATGGTCATCCCAAGACTTTGTCATGACACCTTTCAACCCTTACCCCTCCACTACTTTAACTATCCAGTCTTACAAGGTTATTCACCGACATTTCGTTGCTCTCCCATTCCCCACACTTCGGTGAGTCAGATTTGCTGACCCTGTGGTGACTTCAGCATTCACCTCAGTGTCCCCGAAGTGCAGGGAACAAGCCACCGAATCAATGGGAAAAACCGCTGCAAAACTGCTGCACGCATCTGAAAGATGCATCTGAAAGATCTGAAAAAAAAAAAATCGATCCGAAAAAAGCCACCGACCCACCAAACAGGGCACCAACCATCTGCCGGAAAGATCCAACAAGCTGACAAATGCGTACAAAAAAATAACAAAAAAGAACACTGCAACTTTTAAATTCTGTTTGCAAAAAACCTAGTACCTGAAAATAACATATAAGTTCCTATGAATATTAAATATAAAGGTCTGTTACATAAAAAAAATGCCATTTTAATAAAAATGTTGCTGAAAAAATCCCGAAAAATGTCTAAAAATTCCTAATAATTAAATAACGAGACTTTATGCTGCAAGTGAAAAGAATATATGGTTTAATAAATTTTAATATATAATAAAAACAGGAATATTTTTTACATTGAAACCTATTAGATTCACCTGATTAAACCTTTCGAATGAAACCACTGAAAATCAGGGCATTTCACTGACATTTCGGTGCTGTTTGGTGTTCTCTGAATAGATTAACCATTGCTTCTCTATGGAGAGTTCACTGCCGTCAAAGATCACTGTATTTCACCAATATATAGCGAACTGCCAGCTGTTTGAATACGGCCACGGAATTCACCATTCGGCGCAATTTCAGAGCCAATTCGTCTCTCTTTGAATAAAACCTTATGTATCATACTCTGACCTCAAGAAATGCAATCTGCTCTGTTAGCGGTACCTGAAATAAGAGTTCAGAACCACCGATCGAAGATATTCCCTATGCAAAAGCTAGACAAACCATACCTGTATTGCAAAATTGGAGTTTATGTGTAACTAAAGATGCATGTAAAAAAAATGTAGAGACAGGAAACCTGTTCCATTAGCCTGCTGATATAGCACACACATTCTCAGCCTGGCAATGAGCTATCACTTTCTGGAAAAATTTACATATATTACACCATCAATGCACTATTATGCTGATGAAACATGTAATGAAGCCGTAAACTATTCTTTACCAGCACTTGTTGTATTTTTTTTTAAACTACACACTGTGAAGATATATGTGACAAACATAAATACGTTTTAACGCCATAAATTTGAGGAATCCCAATCTAAAAAGAAATTGAATGTTATGCAGCAGCTCGGTACAATTCATATTGTTTTGTCACATCCGACTACAGCAGTTATAACATCATCAAATTATTATTATCATCAAAACCGAATCCCTTTTGTTAACCGTTCTAATGAATATAAACAATGACAGTGTTAAATAGCAAGGATGGAAATATTCATGTGCTAATGTCTGTGAGCAAAACTTACATATTTTTCCCATTATAGCTGGAACGCGTCCAAAGCATCTTCTCCCAGCAGACTGTTACTTGCAATAATTGCAAATCTACAGTGATAAACTATTTATCTTGGCACGGCGAAAACAATTAGAACGGGGTCTTGGGTACCTTTTTCAGTGAGGTAGGGAAAAAAGACAAATAATGATGGATGTTTAAGTCTATATACTGCATTTGAAGTGATTCTGAGTGTCAAGAGGGCTTTACGTGCACTGTTTGAAGAATTAATGTCAATGAAGCCATTAAATGAATATTAATGTAAAGGAACACCTCAGGAGTGATAACTAAGCACAAATCATTTGAGTTTGTGAGTCTTATTCGGTTTATATCACTTCCAGGCATAGAATAATACACTAAACTATATTTAGTGAAAAATCGAATTATTATTTCAAGGAAAATTTGGGAATTTTACAACGGACGTCAATTCAGAGCTAGGCATATATCCCCATATGTTCTGAAGAGTATTCAGATTTTCAAATTGAATCGTACCGCTTAGTTAACATATGCACATGACTTGCCAAGAAACACTAAACGTATAAATACATCCCACAGACACATACAAATTGGTTAGGAGCCATTTCGCTATTAAGCTAGCATTTCTAAAATGCCAAAGTTATACAGCATCACAGGCGACGGCGTCATATGCATTATTATTAATAGAAATCGTAATTAAAACAAACAACACATTTGAAAGCACGCCAACACAGTACTGGCACACATACATACATAATTCAATCTCTAAGGTTTATGAGCCAAGCGTTTCCCAGCAAACGAGCTGCAAAAGGCAGACAGCACTTCAGGGATTATACTCAATCCATTCACAGTCTCAGCCAAAGAACAGGTTTTCTTTTTTAGCTTTGTTTTCATGCACTCCCCGCCCCCCCAAAAAAAGGACAAATTAGGTTATTTCAATTTACAGAGGTCTCAGAAACATCTGATTGATTTTTTACATAATTGACGTAATGATCGGATCACTCTTTATTGGTTGGCTTCTTCTTCTTTAATACACTTAAAGAAAAACATAACATCGTAGCCAACAGTCCCAGCTTTTTGGGGACAGTCTGGGTTTGTGTTTGGTGTCCTGGGGGTTAATTGTCTCAAAACTCAGTCCCAGAATATGAGTCTTGCAGTGCATGAGCCAAGTTTAGAGCTACAGGACAATTAAACCCCAGGATACTGAGCACTGTTATTATTATTATTCTTTATTTATAAACTGCCAGCATATTCCGCAGCGCTGTACAATAGGCACAGTATAGACAGGGTTACAATACATTGAACAACATTTGACAAACAGTACAGGAGGAGATGAGGGCCCTATTCCCATAGGAACTCACAATCTAGAAGGGTTGGGGTTGGAAACAGGAGGAGAGGACTGCAAGGTGAGAGTATTTGATGGTTGCGTCAGTGAGTTGGGTGGTAGGCTTCTCTAAATAGGAACGTTTTAAGGGAGCGTTTGAAGGAAGAGAAATTAGGGGAAAGTCTAACCCAGAAAGCTACCAGGAACACTCCGGGCAATATTACATTCTTAGCGCTAATGTTAGCACTCAGTTGTGTGAGCGCTATCATTAAGTTAAGTGGCTCTAGCGTGGGCCGCCCATATTACTTTCTGAATGCTAATGGGTTAAACAAAACTGTTAGTGCATCGTAGATTGCGATTCGGCGCGAGCTTACTGTACTTTGCGCTCCCTATGATTAACATTGGGAGCGCAAACAGTTTATTAGCGTTAGGATTACAATTACAAAGTCCTAGCACTAATTAGGTCCGGCTGCGGTTAACTGAAAAGTTAACCACAGCTAGAAGCTGCTGCTAACTGATTCCACTTCTGCAGAATCAGTTATCACCAGCTACAAATCCCCACCAAAATTAGATGCTCGCCTCTCATCCCACAACGAGAACGACGGCCCGATCTGCCTCTTCTGGTCGCCGGGAGCAGAGTGAGACTGAGGAAAAAAGTTCCCAATCTCCCTCTGCGATCACTCCGCGGACCTGCAAGATCTATCAAGAATTAGCGCCTGCCCCATTATATAGAGCTAAAATGGGGATGCGAAGAAGAAAGCGGCAGGAGCATATTTTCCTCCTTAGCGTACCCGTTTTTGCGACCGTAATGTAATACTGGCCACTGTTAGCAACAATGCCAAAATTATCATTTTTATTATAAAAATAAAATTTGTTTAACATCCTTTCATACGGACATCAGCAATGGAATACTGACAGCTCTGATTCCAACCGAGTGTGTCTATTTTATATAACAGACAATTTAAAAATAAAGATCTGCCGCTGACTTATCGACCTACCAATCATTGGCTGTGCCCTGCTGTTTTGATATGGCTTTAAACATGTATTTAACACCTCTGTGGGGGTTTAAAAACACACTACAGAAGGTTATTCAGATCAAAATTACATTCGATATTGAAACAGAATGTGTCATTTTTTTAAAATGGAATATCCCTAGTTTTGGGTCACACTGTTCATATTAGTTGATCTCCGGAAGTCATGTACTCTGAATGCTGAAAATGTGATTTATTTATTTTTTAAATGCACAATGTATCGTACTGCCTACACACACCAAAGTATTTAATTTAAACAGAGATATATTCTGCAAGAAGGGTATTCAGAGGAGTTTTGTATGCCGGTTATGGGAGAAGATGGCGATATCCGTTAATCTGCTCACTCTGTGACGCCCTTATATTTAGCAAAATATTTATATTTAATAATGAATAAATCAGAACCCGCTGACTGGATTTAAACTATTTCTATATATCCCTGGATATTATGACAAACATAATCCAACTTGTTATCAGTTGTAATTTTTTTTTTAAACAAACACCTTTTGCATTATCATTGGTTTTTCACAATAAAATCACCTATGGAGATGTGACGCTCCTTATCTCGGCTACCATATGTGCAGAGTGCGACTATTTATCATACCCTTGTCTTTATATGTTGCAGAATTACTGTGCCCCTATCTACATATCCTCTGTGAATTACTATCAGTGGTTTAATTCCTTCACCACCAACCTCAAATGTTACATGTCAGCCCGCAGCATCAGTGCTGGGATTTACAGCCTGTAACTGATGAAATATGAAGAGATTATTCCACCATTCTGAACTGGCCCTGTTGAATCCTGATTTAATCTGCTCCCATTTACCCTTGGCTAATTTACAGCGCTGTTAGCTAGACATCCATGCTCATAAAATCAATGGAGAATAGCTTCCATCAAACATTTCCTGTGGGTTGCATTCCATCTAGAGGCGCAATAAGCTAATTCATAGCAGGAACCTGCTTAATATCTGATCATTGTCTTTGGCAAGAGATTTAACAATGAATTCATTACTGACGTTCGTTGGTAGGATTTGAAACAACTGCTCTAAAGCCCAATGTCTGTCCATATAGGTAAAAGAGCACAGGCATCTGCTAAAGTCCTTCACTGTCTGGATATCTTGTAAGAGGTCGGTGAAGAATGAACAGCCATAGTATTATTATTAACCCATTTGATAAGCCAAATAAGTCCCGTGTCAGACGAACGCAGTGATCACGTCCGTGTTGCCGCACTGTTTAACGTCCGTCGTAGCATAGAATCATGAGCAATAGAGACCCACACACTAAGTACGTCCGCACCGAACTGCACACGCACAACGCATGTTGCAAACGGACGCAAGTTAGGCCAGAACGTCAAACAGCTAGAACGGACGTCTGGAGTGCGCCACGTCCACGTAGCGTTCTGTGTGAGTGATGAGGAGATGTCAGACGGACCGCATTTGCGACGTCCAGCACCTTGACGCACACAATGGCTTTTCATATCCTTTTCAAATTTTTATCATTTTCATATTAATTTTGTTTCCCATAATTCCCTTTTTTTCTACGTCCGTCAAGAAAAACGGACCGCGTGGTGTCTGCAGTATCTTCCATCAGTACGTCCGTCCGTTGTGCACGGACGCACAGTGCGCTTAGAATGCTCTCGTCTGACATTAGCCTTACAGTCCTAGTTAAGCATAAGACACAAGTCACAAAAAATAATTGGAATGTATAAACTTTTTAACATCTAAATTGGGAGGGGGTAGTCCGCTGGGAGGGGGCGCAGTCCCCTCTTCGTTTCTTATTTTGTAGAAGGTGGAGGGTGTAAAATGTGGTGATCCCAAACAGAGTGTAACGTTGGGGGCTTCCAGCCTTTCCGGTGTGCTTGAGGGCAGCATGTCTGATGCTGCTCACTCACCAACACCCGGTTTAAATTGAAACAGGCAGGGAGGTGGCTGCATGAGGTGCGGCTTGAGAGGGGGGCGCGGTCTGGTGAAGGTCTTTTAAAAACCAACAGTTCCTTCTAAGCAGTGTCAGATCGTGGTTATCCATACCTGAGCTCCTTGTACCTGAATTCTCTCGTGATTTAACCTGTTATTGACCTCTGCTTGTTTTCTGACTATTCTGCCTTCCGTTGCCTTAGACTATTTTCTTGTACTACGCTTCTGCACTGATATCGACCTGGCTATTCCATTTGACTATTCTATACTCTGTATTCCTGATTCTGGCTCGTCTGACTACCCCCGTGTTGCTGACCTGGTTTTGTATTACGACATTGTCTTTGATTAACCCTTTCTGTCTAGCTAGTATACCTGGCCAATTCTAAGGACCAGACAGTTAGGGATTCTTCTACGGCTACCCTGTTGGTAGATTTTGGGCTCTGTGGAGTGTTGGGCTTTAAGGACTGCGTGGTGGGATCCGGGAACCGTGACAGAAAGATTCTGTGTGCTCTAAAATACTTAGCAACAAACACTCCAAAAAAAAAATCATGTCACTTATTCAAAGCACTAATAGATACATTAAAGGGGTTATTAACCCCTTCACTACCAAGTGATTTTCAAAAAAAACACTGTCAGAAACCAGAGTTTTTTTGTAAAATAGTGCTTAAATAATTATACATTATTAAATACATATTACTGTAAATAACCTATTTGGCCAGTAGATGGTGCCATCTACTGCCAAAATGAGTTACTGAGGTTTGAGCAGCAGGTCTCAAGTTTTTGTTTTCCCTGCATCGACTGCCAAAAGCACAATATTTCAAAGCTTTGAGCAGTTGATTTTACAGTTTTAACCCTGTGGGCATAATGCCCAAAGAGATAAAACTTTGGGCGCACCTTCTGCAACCCATAAGCAAACAAAATTTGTTTGCAGCAAACAAATTTCATTTGCTTTTGGGCTGCAGATCAGCATATCGAGATATCTCTATATCTCGATATTGGGGCACCAGTTGGTGCCTTCGAAGCCTGAGATATCTCTATTGGTAGTGAAGGGGTTACCAAAGAAGAGAAATTTCATCGAAATGTTGGTGCTTTTCACTTTGGTGCACTTCAGCGATTTCGCTTTTCGCTGAAACTATGGTGAATTCTCTATTCTAGGATCACCGTAACCCCCTGAAGATGGAGTCCCCGAAGCCTCATGAAAAAGTTGGAGAATGTCACGAAGAGCACCGAAAAGCACCAAAGAGCGCCGAATGGTCTTAGCGAATTCCAACAAACTAAAACAAACAAAAAAAATGAACTCCCCTAATAGGTGGACAGCCTGCTCTTGGTAGCAGTGAGAACTGATAGCGAGAGAATATATTTGGGTATGATCATCATACTAATACACCGAGCAACAGGAAATCATATAAAGCATAAATTGTAAGGTCTTGGAAGGCAGCAGGGGCAGTGCAGAGACCAAAAGGCATTACAGTATACACAAAGTGCCTACAACGGTAATGAAGGCCATCTTCAACTCTCATCCACTTTATTATATACTTAATTATAGGAATGCTGACCTTGGAAAAAACCTTTGGACCCATGAGCTTGTCAAATAATTCTGTGATCAGGGGAATAAACCTTTGTACCATTGAGCTGTCAACTAATTCTGTGACCAGAGGAAAAGGATAGGCATTCTTAATAGGAATGCAATTCAGACCCCTTATAATCAATACAAAGTCAAAAGTCTTCTTTCATTTTTAATCAAAAAAGAACCCAGACCGTTAGGGGAAGAGAAACAGTGAATGAAACCCTTCTGTAGGGCTTCTGAGCTTTAATCCTTCATAGCCCAATTTTCAGCTTCAGACAAAGACCATGTTTTACCCCATTGCACTATAGAACCAGGCAATAACTCAAAAGTGAAGTCATAACGCTTTTGGAGGTATGTCATCTCACTTGCTGAGCCCTCTGCTTAGGTCTGCATATTGGGAAGGTAAATAATGAGTTGGAGTAGTAGAGTAAATAGGTTTAATTTCAATTCGACAATTCTTTGGATAATGTTGTCCCATGAAACTATTAGCCCCCCCCTCCAAGCAAATATTAGGGTAATGATGCCTAAGGATCAAATGGAACCTCAATACAATAAGACAAGAAGAGATTCTTTGAAAACATATCCTTTTACAATGTAATAAACCAGGTGTTGTATTTAAAGAATGCTAGATGTCGCAGGTACAAATCTAATAATACACAGCTGTAACAATAGCTAAAATTAAAAGCATTACTCCACAGCATGTTTTTTATTTAGAGAATTTATCCACACTTTGATGGCACTGCGATATTTCCGGAAAGCACCTGACAGACGGTGTCAAATATAAACTATAGCTTTTTTATGGGATAGAGTAGTCACCTTCATCCTATCTATAACTCAGCTGCATTGAGCATGTCAACCTTTTAAGAATATGATCTCATTTTATATGGCTCAGAATTTGACATAAAAGAAGGTTTTGTTTTTATCCATTTCTGAAGGGTATATTTCATCAATCAATAAAATTGTGAAGGCTGTTCATAAATCCCACCAATACAGAAGTGGCATTCTTATTTGCTCTTTAAGGAAAACATTTCGTTTTCTGGTTATAAGCTTCAAGGCCATTTTAATTCTCACAAGCAAAAAGCCAATAAAATCGCAAAAAAAAAAAGGCTCCTCAGAGAAAATCAATTAACAATAAAGGCTGCGAAGTGATGTGAAAACTCTTCAATAACATTAATAAAGTAGAATAAATACAATTCAAACATTCTCTAGTGTTAAGTAAATAGATAGGAAGGTAAAAACAGATATGTATTTATATATTTTAGTTATAAAGTATTTTACCAGGAAGGATACATTGAGATTTCTCTCGTCTTCAAGTATGTCCTGGGTTCAAGAACATCAAGAATAAGCAGTCTATACAAGCATTTTATTAGCCTCCACCCAAAGCCAATGAGGTCTGGGGTGTGGACAGTAGCATGTCCAACTCCATGTCTATTGTTACCTCTGCAGCCAATGTTGAGGATGGACTGCAGAGAGGATGGACATTGGCAAATTCACCCCCTCTCAATCTCTTTTTTGAAGCTCCCACCAATCACACAAATGTTGGGGGCTGGGAGAGACCCAGTGCTAGTTATATAGTGATGAGACTGCTCACTTGGTGAGCTTAGGGTATCATGGGGGTCATTATGAACCTATGTTTTTTTTTTTCCTTTTCTAACTTATTATATTGGTGGCTGGCTAGCAAGTGCAGGGCCACTTAATGTCACAATAAATCAACAAATTAACAAATAATGAAACTGCTGCAACTGTTTATTTTCCGTTAATTTTCTCCGCATGGTGATTGATTGCTTCATAATTCGGACGTATTGCTATTAGTCCAAAAACAAGCACATAGGCCTACTTTGAAATAAGAGTATGAAGGTTATTCAGAGAAAGATGAAAACCAGGAGAACTGGCAGGAGAAGAGAACAATCTAGACCAGTGGTTCCCAACCGCGGTCCTCAAGTACTCCTAACTAGGGATGAGCCGAACACTCCCCGAGTGAACTTCCCATTTGTTCGGGACCGAACCCGAACCCGAACCCCCATGCAAATCAATGGGGCTGAAAATTCGGTAGTGCCCTGGGGGACAGGAAACAAGGACAAAAAGTTTTTAAAAAAACGTTTTTAAAGGGACAGTGAGTTTTCCATGAAATAAGGGTTAAAAATAAAAACGAAAAATTCCTTCAAATATTGTGCCTAGGAGGTCCCCATAACCTGCCCGTGAAGTGACGGATTTCTAGGATGTATAGAAACACTTAAAAACAAAAAAATTACATTTCATATGACGGTAAATGCTTTTCCTTTAATCTATCCATAAACAACTGCTTTGGGCGGCAGCCTGTATAAAAAGACATTTTAGGACGCGCAGAAAAAGTTTAGTGTTTTTTTGGCTAAATTATTGTGAAACTTATGCAGGCTTTGAAAGAAAGTAACAATAGGTGCTTTAAAATTGGGCTTTTAGCGTCGGCAACAGTGCCGTCACACCGTAACCCCTCTGAGGATATGAATCTGATAAAGGCGTCAATGGCAGTGCACCCAGATATTGTGCCTTTAGTGCCAGGCATGCAAGTACTATCATACAGTAACCCCTCTGTGGTATTGTGGAAGAGTGCAGGGGTGGACCATGTGGTCCTATATTGAAAAATGTTTTTTTATCGGTTAATGGGCATCAGTGCACCCAGATATTGTGCCTTTAATGCCAGGCCAGCAAGTATCATCATACAGTAACCCCTCTGTGGTATTGTGGAAGAGTGCAGGGGTGGACCATGTGGTCCTATATTGAAAAGTGTTTTTTTTATCTGTTAATGGGCATCAGTGCACCCAGATATTGTGCCTTTAATGCCAGGCCAGCAAGTATCATCATACAGTAACCCCTCTGTGGTATTGTGGAAGAGTGCAGGGTTGGACCCTTCGGTTCAAAAAAATAAAATGATATAAATCTGGCACAGGCGTCAGTGCAGCCAAATATTGTGCCTTTCATGGCAGCAAGTGCCTTCACACAGTAACCCTTTTGTGGTATTGTGGAAGAGTTCAGTGCTGGAGGTTTTGTGAATGCAGAAGAGGACATCCCCTATCTATTCCATTACTTCAGCATCAGGGGATTGATAGCTGCTGATCCAGGACTGATTCATTTTTATAAATGTCAGCCGGTCTACAGAGTCGGTAGACAGACGCACTCTTTTGTCTGTGACAAAACCTCCAGCGGCACTGAACGTCCTTTCGGAAAGCACGCTAGATGAAGGGCAACCTAGTAGCTGCATAGCATATTGGCTAAGTTCTGGCCAGTGATCCAATCTCAACACCCAGTAAGCCAGTGGATCATCTGCTGTAAAGGTATCCAGGTCTGCCCTTGCCCCTAGGTAGTCCCGCACCATATGGTGAAGACGCTGGCAATGGGTGCCTACATTTGACGTCCCTGGGCGTCGAGGACTAAAAAAATTTAAAAATGCATCAGTCAAGCGGCCCCGGCCTTCACCGCTATTCCTCTGATCACCTGCAGCCTCAGAAGCACGTGTGTCAGCACTTGGTAATCTACCAGTACCTGGAAAGGTGTTACACAAGTTTCGCTTTAGAGCGTCCTCAAGTTTTGTCATCCTGTGCTCCCTCTGTGCGGGCAGGATGAGCTCTGCAACTTTCCCCTTGTATCGTGGATCAAGAAGGGTTGCCAACCAGTAATGATCCCTCTCCTTGATAGCACGAATCCTGGGGTCCTTTAGCAGGCTTTGCATCATTAGGGAGCCCATGCAGAGTAGGTTGGAGGTGGCATTAGCTGCCGAGTCTTCCTGGTCAATGAGGATGACCGTATCGTGCACTTCCTCCTCCCAGCCACGCACAAGCCCTTCTGTTTCTGGGCACACAAAACCCTGCCATGAGGAATCCCCACCTTCAATGCCCCCACTACTTAAATAGTCCTCCTCCTCCTCATCCTCTTCCTGTCTGATCTGAGTAGGACCTGCTGGAATGCTGTCTGCGGAAAGACTGGGGCCTTGAGAGCTAGGGAAGGCCTCCTCTTCCTCCCTCTGCTCTGCCTCTAGAGCCACAGCTATAATTCCCCACAGAGTGTGCTCCAGCAGGAACACTAAAGGAATTGTGTCACTGATGCATGCACTGTCCCTGCTCACCATCCTCGTTGCCTCCTCAAATGGTGACAGTACAGTGCATGCATCCTTGATCATCAGCCACTGCAGGGGGGAAAAAAACAAGTTGACCTGAACCTGTCCTTGTGCCATACTCACACAGGTACTCGTTGATGGCCCTCTGCTGCTTGTGCAGACGCTGCAGCATTGCTAATGTCGAGTTCCACCTGGTGGGCATGTCACAGATCAGACGGTTTGTGGGAGGGTGGAATTCTCTTTGAATTTCTGCCAGGCGAACGCTTGCTGGGAATGACCGTCTGAAGTGGCTGCAGATTTTTCTGGCCTGGATGAGAAGCTCTGGCAGCCCTGGGTACTTGGTTAGGAAACGCTGAACCACCAGATTTAGGACGTGTGCTAGGTATGGTACATGCGTCAATTTACCCTTGCGTAGGGCGGAGAGAAGGTTGCTGCGTTATTGCAGACGATCATTCCCAGCTCAAGCTGGCGTGGTGTTTACCATATCTGCACCTGCCCCTGCAGAGCTGACAAAATTTCTGACCCGGTGTGGCTCCTGTCCCCTAAACAAACCAGCTCAAGCACAGTATGGCATCTTTTTGCTTGAGCCATTGCGTAGACCCTGTCAGGCGTCGGTTTAACTGCCACTTCGCCAGAGACAGAGAAGGAGGAGGAGGAGGAGGAAGAGGTGGTGGAGCAGACAGACCTCATACAAGCAGCTTTCTGGAGGCGTGGTGGATGAACAAGCTCCAGCACAGAGCCCTGTCTTGCATCCCTCCTAGCTGCAATCAGAGTTACCCAGTGTGCCGTGAAGGAAATGTAACGACCCTGTCCATGCTTGCTGGACCACGTGTTTAAAGTCACATGCACCTTGCTGCTGACTGCTTTTCCCAATGACTCGATAACATTGTCTTCCACGTGCTGGTATAGTGCTGGTATGGCCTTGCGTGAAAAGTAATGGCGTTTTGGAACCTGCCACTGTGGTACAGCGCATTCAGCAAATTCACGGAAGGGAGCAGAATCCACCAGCTGGAAAGGCAGCAGCTGCAATGCGAGTAATTTTGCTAAGCTGGCATTTAGACGCTGTGCTTGGGGATGGTTGGGAGTATATTTTTTCTTTCGCTGCAGCAGCTGCGGCAACGTAATCTGACTGCGTACATCTTCAGCTACTGGGATGATGTCACATTGTGAGGAAGGACCTGCTGGTACATCCATTACTGTAGCATCATCCCTGTCGGTGGAGGTTGTAGGCAATTGCATGGCAGGACATACAGTGTGGGTAGAGACAGATGAGGAGGACCTACGCAAAGTTTTGCGCCAACGGGATGTGTGGCACTTGTTCATATGTCGCCTCAAGCACGTGGTACCCAAGTGTCCGGTGTTTATCACACGCTTCAGCCTCCTCTGACATAGATTACAAATAGCAACGGGTGGGGTCTGCTGCACATTTCTTAAAGAACTCCCAGACAGCAGAGTTCCTGCATGTGTTCTTTGAGACAACAGCGCTCTGCACCAGAGCAGCTCTGACATGTGATGCCTTGGACTGGCTAGTGCTACAGTTGGTCACAGAGGATGTTGTGCCTCGTGTTTGCTGTGCCTCCTCCTCCTCCCCCTCCTCCTCACTTGATTCCTCAGTTCGATCTGGTGCCCAGGTGGAGTCAGTGACCTCATCATCAATGTCATCTTCACCCCCTATCTCCTCGTCACTGGAGCCAACTTGGCAGTATGCTGCAGCTGCTGGGGCAACATGAGTGCCAGTTATTTGTGTGTCATCACTGGCACCCCCTTCCTCTAGGTTGATTATACTCCCTTGCTCAACCTCAGAGATTGAATCAGAGCACTGTACTTGCTGCGCATCCTCAAGCAGCATGTCACTCTCATTGTAGTCAAACAATTCAGCTGACTCCTCCTTGTGTGATAGCGAGGCTACGGCAGGAGTAGCTGTGGACATGGAGGCTGCATTAGATGCTTTGGCAGCTGAGGTGGACTGTAAAGCACTAGAAGCCTGGCTGGCAGAGGACTCGGAGGATGAGGATGGCCTGGTTAGCCAATCCACCAAGTCCTCTGTATGTTGCTGCTGCTTAAAACGGCCAGCACCAGTTAGAAAGGACAAGCGTGCCCCTGCAGAGGATGCACCACGTCCACCACGACCAGAGACACAGCCTCCCGACACAGGAGCTGCTTGCCCTCTTATCTGTGGCTGGGAGCGTCTGCCTGTCCTTTTTGTTCTTTCAGACATGGTGAGTGATATATAGATTAGTATATACAGAACTCTGATTCAACTCTGGTATAAAGATTTAAATAACTCTGGTATAACTCAGTGAGACACACTGATAGCTGGCAGCCAGTGACAAGTAGGCTTGTGCACCGATTTTTTTTTCGGTTCGATTCGGTTCGATTTTTTGGATTTTTAAACTTTTCGATTCGGCTCGTTTCGACCGATTTCGGTTTCGATTCGATTCGGTTCGGGCCGTTTTTCGGGTACATTTTTTTTTTCGGAATTTCGACCATTTTTCGTATTTTCGTGTCACTGTGCTCGGTTTTTGTATCGACTTTTCGTAATTTCGGAAATTTTCGTTTTTCGGAATTGCACATTTTTCGGGATATCGACCGTTTTTAGTATTTTTCGTGTCATTTTGCCTGTTTTTTGTATCGACTTTTCGTTTTTTCGAAAAATTTAGTTTTTCAGAAAATTTTCGTTTTTACAAAATTTTCGTTTTTCCGAAAATTTTCGTTTTTACAAAATTTTCGTTTTTCCGAAAATTTTCGTTTTTCGGAACATTTTCGTTTTTCGGAACATCTGTTCTCCTCGTTTGACACATTTCAAGCCCATTCAAAAAATCCGAAAATATTTCGTTTCGGCTTGGAAAACATTTCGGATCTGAACTTTTCGGATCTAAAATTTTTCGGAAATTCGGCCGCATCCGAAAACACGAATCGGGAAATTTCGTGAAAATTCCGAAATTCCGAAAACCGAAACGCACATCCCTAGTGACAAGAGACAGATCACCTTAATTCCCAAGTGTTTTAAAGAAATTAGTGAGCCCCAAAATACAGCGTGGTACTGTTTGTATGACGAGACACAGATCACCTTAATTCCCAAGTGCTTTAAAGAAATTAGTGAGCCCCAAAAAAACTTGCTGGCTGTGTGACGAGACACAGAAGATCACCTTGATTCACAAGTGTTTTAAAGAAATTAGTGAGCCCCAAAATACAGCGTGGTACTGTTTGTATGACGAGACACAGATCGCCTTAATTCCCAAGTGTTTTAAAGAAATTAGTGAGCCCCAAAAAGATTTGCTGGCACAGTGACAAGACCCAGAAAATCACCTCAATTCACAAATGTTTTAAATAAAGTTGTAAACCCCAAAAAAACTTGCTGGCACAGTGACAAGACACACATCACCTAAATTCCCTGATATTTGGTAGAAATTGTTGGAGATACAACAGCATATATTATACTATGGACTGCAGGTGGCGCTGTTAGTACAGGTTAAATGTGTTCTAAACTCGTTGGTATATGTTCACAGGAAATAAGTCTCTATTGTCTCTGCTTTACTTCCTTCTTCCTTTCTAGCTGTGTGATGATGAAGCATCCTGATATATATCCAGTGACTAATCTGTTATAAGTTGTTTTATTGCTATATGTACAAAGTAAAGTTCTCTACTGCAGATTCACAAGACTCCAGTGCCTCTTTCATACATAACCAACAGGTTATGGGCCCAGACACTGAAAACGAAACTACAAATCAGTAAGTGCTGCAGCTATCATCCAAATACCTGCTGTGTGTGAGGAAAGGAGCTGCATCCAATATACTGAAAGATGGCAAGTGGCTCAGATGTGAAATATGCAATAGCAAAGCTAAACAATACCAATTATCAGCTGTGGAAGTTTAAGCTGGAAATGCTGTTATCCAAAGATGATCTGTGGCAGGTGCTGGATACAATCAGACCCACTGACAACCCAGAAGAATGGGACAAAAGAAACAGGCAAGCAAAAGCAGTTATAAGCCTGTTAGTGGAGGATGATCAACTAATCCATATAAGAAAAGAAAACACAGCTAAAGGTATGTGGACTGCGCTACAGAAACTGCACGAGCGTTCAAACTTAAACAGTAAACTATATCTGCTACGTAAACTGTATAAGATGAGGCTGGAAAAAGGCCAGGAAATGTGTGAACATGTGAACGCTATGCTGGAAATTGTGGAGCAATTACGTGCAATTGGAGAAGAAATAAAAGACAATCATGTAGTGGCATTACTATTATGCAGCCTTCCAGAATCATATAGTGCCCTGATAAACGCTCTAGAAACCAGACCAGAGGAAGAACTAACACTGGAATATGCTAAAGGGAAATTAATTGATGAATACAACAGAAAGAAGGAAAATATACGTGGTGAAGAGAATGACAAAACAGAAGTAGCTCTAAAGGTGAATGAAAACACAAAACAAAACAAAGAGACCAGAGTGTGTTTTCGCTGCAAAAGGACAGGTCATTTGAAATATAATTGTTCAATCTGGAAAGCAGAACAGCGAAGGAGAGAGACATTCACAAAAGAAAGAGCTAAAGCAGCCACACAGGAAAGCAAAGACACAGCGTGGAGTGCAAGTTTTAAAGTAACTCAGAATACTACCCCGCATGGATGGTACATTGACTCAGGAGCAACAAGTCACATGACCAGTGATGAGACCTTCTTCACAGAAATTAATTTTAATACAAAAGACAAAGTCTTCCTAGCAAATGGGAAAAGTATTACATCAGAAGGTAAAGGTCAAGGATTTCTGAACTGCATCACACCATCAGGAGGTAACCGAAGCATCCTTGTAAAGAACGTTCTGTATGTTCCAAGTCTAGAAGGAAGCCTCCTATCAGTAAAAAACCTTGCTAACAATGGACTTACAGTACAATTCCGAGGTAATGAATGCACAATTCGAAACAGAAAAGAAATCGTTGCAAAAGGAAGGTTGAATGAACACCTATACAAAATCGTCACTGAACGTGTTCAAGTCAAAACAGTCACTCATAATCCACATGACAAGTGCATCCATCTATGGCACAGACGATTGGGGCATCGAAACTCAGAAGCTATAAAGGAACTTTCTAAGAGAGAATTATCAGAAGACATGATAATGATACCTTGTCCAAAGTTGATGAAGTGCACGTGTTGCATCAAAGCAAAGGCCACACGTACACCACTTCCACAAGCCAGTCAAAGAAAAACCACTAAACCCATGGAACTTATACACAGTGACGTGTGTGGACCAATGAAAACCCCGACACCCAGCGGCAACAAATATTTAATAATATTGATGACTATTCCAGGTACACAACGACATATCTGATGAAACACAAAAGTGAGACAACTGATAAACTTCAAGAATTTGTAGCGATGACTAGCAACAAATTTCAAAGGAAACCCGGAATAATACGCACGGACAATGGAGGGGAATATATGGGTAAAGAAGTGGAATCATATCTAAAGAAACATGGTATCATACACCAGACAACCGTACCGTACACTCCAGAACAAAACGGTGTAGCTGAAAGAAAAAATCGCACTCTTGTAGAAATGGCCAGATGCATGCTTTCAGATGCCAACCTACACAACAAGTACTGGGGAGAAGCAATAATGACTGCAACATATCTACAGAACAGACTACCATCTAAAGCTATTGAAAGTACCCCTTATGAAATGTGGAACAGATCAAAACCTAGTATAGGTCATATTAGAGTGTTTGGTTGCAAAGCATACGTTTACATTCCAAGTGAAAAACGCTCCAAGTGGGAGAACAGAGCCATAGAAGGCATTCTAATAGGCTACAGTGAACAAAGTAAGGGATACAGAATCCTTAATCCAAAGACCAACAAGGTCACAGTAAGCCGCAGTGTTTATTTTGATGAAAGCCAAACATCAGAAATAATGACTCCCGAAAAACACGAAGAAAAGGTGCCGATTGAAATAGCAAGAGATGCTGACCAAAAGGAAACTGTGCAGGAGTCAGACCAAGAAGTGGAACTCACAATTGATGACTTAACTGTTCACAATCCAGTAGAACCGACAGAACAACCAGAAATCAGAAGATCTACTCGGACAACAAAAGGGATCCCACCGCGCAAGCTGTCATACACTGTTAAGACACATGAGACATTTGAACCAACATCTTGGGAAGACATAGATAAACTACCAAAAGGGGAAGCCAATCAGTGGAGAAAGGCGGCTGAAGAAGAACTAAAATCACTTCAGAAAAATGAAACCTGGACTCTCACAGAGCTCCCTCCCGGTCACAAAACTATAGGAAGTAAATGGATTTTTAAAGTGAAGTACGACGCAGAAGGAAACATTCACAGATACAAGGCAAGAGTAGTCGCCAAGGGATATTTCCAGAAATATGGAGAAGATTATGATGAAACATTTGCTCCAGTGGTAAAGCACACAACCATTAGAACATTCCTCAGCATTGCAGCTGAAAAACAAATGCAAGTGAAGCACCTGGATGTCAAAACAGCTTTTCTATATGGAGATATCAAAGAGGAACTCTACATGGAGCAGCCACCAGGGTTTAATACAGGACAGAACCTTGTGTGTAAACTGCAAAAGAGCATCTATGGTCTCAAACAAGCAGCAAGAATGTGGAATGAAAAAGCGAACGAAGTACTCACAACAGAAGGATTTTCAAGAAGTAACGCTGATCCATGCCTGTATTCAAAGAATCAAGACAACAAATGGATCTACCTACTAATTTATGTTGATGACATCATAATTTGTTTTGAACAAGGGGGATTATGATCAAATAACTAGCACATTGAAACAAAACTTTGAGATTAAAGAGCTTGGGAACATTGCTCACTATTTAGGAATCCAAATCGAGAAAGAAGAAGACGGAAGTTATCTTCTTCACCAAAGTCAGAAAATTACAGATATTCTAGCAGAGTTTCACATGCAAGATGCAAAAGAGGTGAAAACGCCTATGGAACCAGCTTACCAGAAAGACAATGGAATGGAAAACTTGTTACCTAACAATGAGAAGTACTGCAAAGCAATTGGAAAATTGTTATACATTGCAACTGTGACAAGACCAGACATTGCCGCAGCATTGAGTATACTCTGTAGAAAAGTTTCAACACCCTGTCAACGTGATTGGAATGCCGTAAAAAGGGTGATACAGTATCTAAAAGGAACAATTCATATGAAACTGCGACTGCCAGCAACACCCAATGCAAACTTAATTGGATATGTAGATGCTGACTGGGCCGGAGATATCACAGACCGCAAATCTACTACTGGTTACATCTTCCAGTACGGAGAAGGAACCATCAGCTGGTCTAGTCGAAAACAAGCGACTGTTGCACTCTCTTCAACTGAAGCAGAATACATAGCAGCAGCACATGCATGTCAAGAAGCAATTTGGATTCGTCAACTTCTATTAGACATGGGACTGGATATGTCTAAACCGATACCCATCTTTGAAGACAACCAGGGATGTATAAAGTTGACACAATCAGAAAGGATCAACCCCAGAACCAAGCACATAGACGTAAAATATCATCTGCTCAGGGACACACAAGAGCAAGGACTTATCGATATTCAGTATTGCCCATCAGAAGAGATGACTGCAGATGCACTCACCAAACCGTTGCCAAAGGAACGTTATTGTTTTCTTCAAAAGAAGCTGAATGTTGTATGATTATGCACACGCTGTTGAGAAGGGGTGTTGGAGATACAACAGCATATATTATACTATGGACTGCAGGTGGCGCTGTTAGTACAGGTTAAATGTGTTCTAAACTCGTTGGTATATGTTCACAGGAAATAAGTCTCTATTGTCTCTGCTTTACTTCCTTCTTCCTTTCTAGCTGTGTGATGATGAAGCATCCTGATATATATCCAGTGACTAATCTGTTATAAGTTGTTTTATTGCTATATGTACAAAGTAAAGTTCTCTACTGCAGATTCACAAGACTCCAGTGCCTCTTTCATACATAACCAACAGAAATGAGACCCCCCCAGTAGCGTGGCAGACCGGCAGTAACAACACACACAACTATCTCCTTTGAAATCTCCTCTGAAATGCGTGCAGAAGCGCTGCGTGGAAACCTTTTATAGTGTGCTGCGGGACTTATCTCTGTGAGCCCATGATTGGGCAAAATTTGCCCAATCAGGACTCTGAGCGGTGATTGGCATAGTGTTCAACCAGTCTTGCACCAGACCTGTGGTCAGGTGCAAGGCTGTAGCCAATTATGAGCTTCAGGCAGTGGGGAAATGCATTGTGGGCCATTGTGGTCGAACATGCGGCGAACACCCGGAAATGTTCGGGGTTCGCGATCCGCTCGAACAGGCTAAGTTCGGGTCGAACCCCGAACCGTCCGAACCCGAACAGCTCATCCCTACTCCTAACAGGTCAGGTTTTCCAGATAGGTGAAGCACAGCGCAGGTGATATGATTTGCTGCTCAGTGATTGCAGGATTCAGTCTGCATTTCCCCAAGGTGATCCTTAAAACCTGGCCTGTTGGGGTTACTTGAGGACCATGGTTGGGAACAACCATTGATCTAGACCAAATAGCCGATTTGAAAAGTTAGTTAAATGAGAGATTTTTTTTGGTTTGTCTATTTACACCTAGAATTTTCACTTCTCCAGTCATTCTCCTGAGTATCAACTTTCTTTGAATAGATCTTTATGAATTAGCTATGTATTAGGTATGGATTTAGGCTCTGGAGTTTGTATTACAAATGTGGAATGATTTTTAAATGCTTTAGAGTACGTTTCACAGTAGGACGCCTAAACCAGAAGACTAAAGACAAAAAAAGACTTTTTCATATATAACATTTCTTTTTATTACCGAGCATTATTAAGAAACAGAATTTTGCATGATATTTTATATATTATGTTATTGTGTGGGATAATTGCTCGCTAGCATAATGGCATATTGAATTTTCACGGAAGTAAGTGCATTCAGAGAAAGGTTACATACATAATATATCCCGGGAGCTTTAGTGCTTGGATTTTCTATACATGTGGTGTTTTTGCTGCATGACCATTATATCGTAATGCACTTGGTGGCATAATCATATTATCTACAGGACTTCAAATTGTAATGAAAATATGGAGATCTGTAGACAATAATTATAAGGGTTAGGATCATGCATGAACCTGTATATATAAAGCAATGTCTACCTCTCAGTGTATGACTTTCAGACTATTGAGCATATTACCAGGACTTGCACGAAGAATTTTTTTATCCTATGACCTAGGAGTCTCTATTTCCTGTCCTAATGACAGAATGATGTCAGAACAACTTCATTATGTACTATGTATCAAGTGAATTGACTGCTCCTATATTGTTCATTTTTCTCATCCATTCTTTACATATACTCCTTTTTGACGTAGGTCTAACAGCACATTCATCCCATACATGCTAATTCGTAATTAAAAATCTGATCCAGAGCACAAATTACTTTAAAATTATCTACCAGTCAAGCAAATGTTTTTGATAAGAACGGATTTCATAACTGCTAAAAGAGTATCCGAGTGTAATTTCTATGGTAACCAAATAATAAATGCTACTTTATCACAGACTTTACAATGTACCTGCTTTTATCTAATTATACATCATGCGCATTGTTCAGATTCGGTGTCATAAAAAAGTATAGTTTTCGAAAAGTAAAATGCCTCTGTAACCAATGGTAAAAATGATATTACTTGAATCTCAAGGCATGTCAGAATTTAAAGAGTAATCATTCGTTTGTCTTATCACATTTGAGGTCTGTGAGCAAATGTTACAAATGCCTGATGCTACAGAAACAAAGATATTTTCATGCTAATAAAATCTAATTGTCGATAGACTTTGTATACTTACCGATAGCAGTAAGTATTTGACTTCCCTCTTATCATAAAAATAGTTTGGTGCTTGGTAAATGTATGTTGTTGGAGGACTTTTGTGTTATGTACCAGATTGCCCGACAATGCGTTCTAGTATATTAACCTCATTTAATTCCATTTGCTAAAACCTTTAACCCCTTAGTGACCGGGCGGTTTTACACAAATCCATCCTTTAGTGACTGCTGCTGTTTTTACGTTTCTGCGCTGTTCGTGTTTAGGACACATTTTCCTCTTACTCGTTTACTGGTTTATGCAACCCACACATATTATACACCGTTTTTCCCCGCCATTAAATGGACTTTCTAAAAATACCATTATTTTCATCATATCCTATAATTTACTATAAAAAAATATGAAATATGATGACAAAATGGTAAAAACACACTTTTTCGTATTTAATCCCCAAAATCTACAACCACCAGAAAAAACCCCGGCTAAATAGTTTTGGAATTTTGTCCCGAGAATAGAAATACCCAATTTTTACATGTTTTTGCTTTTTAACCCCTTCATTGCTGAGCCAGTTCACCTATGTGCGCTGAGCTCATTCTGACTGTTTCATGCTCATTATTTTTAGATGACAGCTAGGTCCTATTTAACTAAACCCCCCTAGACAATTTTTTTTGTTAAAAAAAAAACAATCTTTTTTAAAAAAAATATTTTATTTTTTTTACACCGAACCTCGTCATGTTTGGTATCATTGGAAAGGCCGTGATCAGGATCGGGAGATAACGGGATCCAAAGGATCCCCCTATCTCCCCTTGGCAGCTAGGGGGTTAACTGGCCCACTGACATCCTCACATCCTCATATGGTGGGGATGTCAGTGGGTGGGGTGTGACCTGGAGGCTTGGCTGCATCAGAAAAACAGCCCATACTTTAGAGTGTACACCCTGGAAGCATTTACTAAGGCTAGGGTCAGACGAACGCATTTTCGCGTTGTCTGTGAAAAAGTGCGTTCGAACGAATGGACGCATTTTTTCACGGAGTACGCGATAGCGGTCATACGATGCGCATTTGCGTTCGTGTTTTTGTACGGATCATCAATAAAACACTTTTGCATCTGGACGTTATGTTGGCCGGACATTAGCAGTGTCTGACATCTCCAAATCACGCACACACGCCGCTAGCGGACGCAGCGCACTCTGTACGACCGTACTAGTGGTTTCACGTTCTCGACAAAATGCGTTCGTTTGCCACTTGCGTTGCGCGGATGAACTTTCGTGCGGCCGTACTTCGTGTGTTCCCCGGCATTGGACGTCATTTGCTGCTAGCACGGCCGTGATTTCGTGCGGCTAAACGCACGGTAAAAATGCTTTCGTCTGACCCTAGCCTAAAGGTTGACAAACAGGACCAGTTCACCTAAGTCCAGGGGGAACATGTGGGAATACAGTTCCTGTACTATTTTTGCAGAGGGAACCAAGTTCCCTTTGGTCCCACACACTATAAAGCTTGAATGCAGATGTTTAGTCATATGTTTCCCTGTTAAATCATATATTTATTGTGACATACCAAATTTTGGCTAAGTTTACATAAATATATCAGATTTGAATATGTGTTTGTACTACTGTATGTGCGAGATGGTAATTGTTAATTGGAGGGCAGAAATCTTGGTTAGTTCCCTCACTTCTTTTTTTAGGACTTGACCCCTGCCCAGTGGTATGCATTATTTTTTAACTTTTGCCCTTGCACAGAGATTTCATATATGCAACATCATTTTAAACAGTTTTTTTGCTTGTTTTTCCACATTAAATGGATACTCTCTGCAGTGTGACCCTCAAGGGGATGTATCAGAGGGCTGATGTATCAGAGGACCTTTGGGAACTAAATCCCACCAATGATTTAATGCCTTATGACATTGAGAGTGTAATAGATCTCCATAAGCCTGACTGGGTCTCATCTGTTGATGCTGCTTCCTTGCCAGACCCCCATTCTCCCAACAGCAGTCTTTAGAGCCTTTCTTCGGCCCTTAGCCGAAGCTTAAGGATGGTTACACGCAAATCGCTCTGATAGCATCCCCCAGAATTGAAGCAACACACAGATCTGGAGGTTTTGAACAGACAGCTTACAATTGAGCCTTTATTCAAATAATATATACAGTGGCAGCCAATGGAAAATGAGACCCTGGCTTTTTACTGCATTTCATCATAATGCCTCCCATAGAATACTGTTCTTACTGCTCTGCCATTTCTGCTCCACCTCTCGGCATCTGGGACATAAATTAGACCAGGGACATATAATAGGATTAGTATTGCTCAACATTTGGCAAAAAAGATAGAACAATATTCATTCAAATCTTTAACAGATACAACACATTCCAGATATGGGGTGTTGGAAAAGACCGAGGTGACCCACATAGCCATCCTATCAGCAGATAATAACTGATAAACATTGACAATAACGATATCTAGAATAACAGTAATCATACATATCACAAACGACACAAACACCCTGCGCCTATAATCCTAGGTACAGGGTGACTTCAATATAGAAGGGGGCAGGGAAATAATATAGAACATCAGGCCTTCACCTCCCAAATATATCCCATGTACCCCAAGTTCAAAGTGACGCATGTCACAGCACCTGGATTGGCTGGAGCACCCATCCTCCCTGTGATCATGTGACTTGATGCTGCTGGTAGCATAATAAATCTGGCAGAACGCAGAGGAAGAACTGTACTGGATTTAGGTAAGTTTTAATGGAAACTAAAGGGAGGGGTTGCAGAGGTGATTAAGAGCGGTTACTGTTTAGGCTAATGTCAGACGAACGCAGTCTGAGTGCACTCTGCGTGCGTGCATAACGGACAGACGTACTGATGGAAGATACTGTAGACACTACATGGTCCATTTTTCTTGACGGACGTAGAAATAAAAAGGGAATTATGGGAAACAAAATTAATATGAAAAATGATAAAAGTCTGAAAAGTAATTTTGTGTGTCATGGTGCTGGACATCGCAAATGTGCTGCGTCTGACATCTCCTCATCACTCACACAGAACACTACGCGGACTTGGTGCACTCTGCGCGTCCGTCTAGCGGTTTGACGTTATTGCCTAACTTGCGTCCGTTTGCAACGTGCGTTGTGCGTGCGCAGTTCGGTGCGCACGTACTTCGTGTGTGGGTCTCTATTGATTATGATTCTATGCTAAGACGGACTTTAAACTGTGACACCAGCCACATTACTGTAAAATGACAGCTATAATATAATGATAATATAATCATAATCAAATGAAGATTTTTTTTCACTAGTTGTGTGTTATAAATAAAGTAAATTTTAGAGACATTGAAACTCAAACTCATTGTAATAGTTCTCAATTGTTAGTTTGATCGATACATGCAAAATCATCTAAATATTTTTTCCAAATACTTGTGTATATATACACATTATAACCCTTTCGCTGCTGAGGCATTTCCCGCCTCTGTGCTGAGCTCATTTTTACCTGTTTCACTCATCTTGTTTAAACGCATTTTGAAGGCTTATTTTAGTATATGACCCAGACATATTATATATCGTTCTTTCCGGCAGACTCGGCAGATTCATAATATATCATTATTATATGTATACGTCATGTCCTATCTGTATATTATAACAAAAAAATGCAATAAATTTAGAATTTTCAATAGTTTCAATCAAACAAAAATCGTTAGTGCAGCATCATTGTTCCCATTATAATTGAAATGGGAACAATATTGCTGCATTAACAAAACAAAAAAGAACTTGTTTATTTTTTTTTATAATTTTTTTAAAATATTTTTTTATTTTTATCTTTAATTTCTTTTTTTTTAAACTTTATACATGGTCATGTTTGGTATCGTTGGAAAGGCCATGCTCTGGCCGATCCATCAATAACAAACATTAAGCCCTAGCTCCCACGGATCGGGAGATAGGGGGCTCATTGGAACCCCCTATCTCCACCTTTGCTGGCAGCTAGGGGTTAACTCCAGGACTGGCGTCATCGAATCGTGATCTGGCTCCCCAGGGGTTAATGTCAGCCACAGGCTGCCCTTCCAAACGGTGCCTGCCTTAACCCTGTGGCCCCGGTGATCGGGAGGGAGAGAGGTCCGAAGGACCTCCCCCTCCCTTTCAGGCGCCTCCTCCGCACATGCAGGGGGGACGCCTGAATTAGATGTCATCGCGCTGCCGCAATGACATCTAATGTCAGCGCCGGGGTCCTGGAGTGCCGGGCTGACATCTTGGATGTCAGTCCGCACCGGGGGGGCCAGCAATCGACCAGAATCCCTGCCGATTGCTGCCTCCTGTGCTAGGACGCACTCGGTGCGTCCGTAGCACAGGAGGCGCACTTGGCAGGACGCGCTGAGCGCGTCCTTAGCAGCCAAGTGGTTAAAAATGACACTTTTGTACATGAAAATATGCTATATCACCTATCTTATTTCATATTCCATAAATTATACTAGCAACGTTCCCTTATATTTTCTGAGAGTAAAATAATTGTTTGCAAAGTAAAAAGGATCGAAGGTAGCAATACAGTATGAAGTACGGCAATAAGCTTGATGTTTAAAACCCAAAACGTCTGGTTTTATGCTATATTTAAGACAAATTACTTTAAAAAGTAAAACACTACCTTCTCCAAAGTAAATAAAGTCGTTGCCCATTCGTTGTGGGTCAGCCCAGCACATTGCAGATTAAACCACACTACTTAACATTTAAACCTATGTGCATAAATGTATATTATTATACCCTTAATCTTGACCTCCTGTGTTTCTTCCAGCAGCTTTCAGAGAACTTGCCTCATAAAATTATCTTGTAAACCTGCAAAGATTCTCACAGCCTTGTATGGCCTCTGCGCTCTTGTAAAACTAGGAGTTGGCCTTTTTTAAGGTTTATTTAGTTCCTGCATGTAAAACAATAACTGCGAGTCCTATATAACATCTTTCTCACTGGAATCAGAGCAGGAATTAAAAATGATAAGTAGAGATAATCCATATATTTTTTTGTATTCTGGCATGCTCCCTAGTGCATAAAATATGTATTATATTCTAGATTGTCGAAACACCCGTAGAACAGATTTTTTTTCATTTTTATTAATAAAAATAAGGCAGCGGGCTTAATGCATGTGATACATAAAAAGGTAATTATGGTAATTTCTGTTAAGTATAGGCTCAAAAGTTAGTACTGCCAAAAAACACTGGTGGCATTGATGTTCTACTCCAAAATGCTATTCACAAGCTGATGGAATTCATTAGTGCCACTGGAAGACTGATTCCTACTGGACCAAATCCACTAAAGAGAATTGTATAGAAACCACAGCAATGTTTGTAGTATATTAAAGGATGTTGTTGGTCCAATGCAGAAAAATACATTCTTTTTCCTGAGTTAAGGGATCCCAGCAGTAGCTTTAACCCCCTCAGGACCGTAATGCATCAAAGGCCTGTGTGATATTGTATTTTGTGCTACATAAACAATTTAAAATTCTAGGAACAATGAGGAGGCCTAGACAAAAACCCAACAGGGTTATTCAGAGAGCGGTGAAAAGCAGGAGAATGACTGGAGAATGGAAAATTCTAGGAACAATGAGGAGGCCTAGACAAAAACCCAATTTAACAAGATCACAACCATCCACAAATGATTTCATATAGTTGTGCATCTATGGAACCTATATTAATTACTACTGTATATATTGTTTATTCTTCAGTGCATAATTTAGTAATTACTTAGCCAGCAGTATGCAGTAATACAGTCAGTTTTCATGCACTTTATCTTGAAGCAGATAAGGAACATTCAAAAAGTGTGGCCCATAAATGCATCCACCATTTATGAAGGACTACTACATCCCAGTGCTTCTGGGTTCACGCCAAGCCATCTGATCATGGTATAGCCTTCTACCCTATGTGAGGCAGGTGGTGGCTCTAGAAAAAGGTTTCAGAAATCAGGTTGGGATCTCACAAGATTCCCCTACCAGGGGTCAAGTCCTGAAAAATAAGTGTGGGAACTCATCAAAATTTCTGCCCTCCCCCAATTATTGTTTGTCGTCTTGCACTTAACCAATCACAACACTCAGATTTCATATAAATATACATTTATGTGTATTGGCTGTTAGAGAACCCCTGCTGGATGCCCTCAGTGCAAAGTTCAACCGTGCCCAAAGTGGCTCAGATATAGCCTGAACTCCATACAGCAGCTGTCACCTTCACAGTACCAGTTAATATTTGCTCCATTCTGAACAGCAGTAGCCGCAGGTGCTGTGTTTAGCTACTTAAGGGGAGCTTTCAACTATAGTCCTTGCTTCTGCATTGACTACACTGCCTGAGGTGTGCTCTGACTCTGAAGCCTGTTTGCCTGGATCCCTTGCTGGTGTGTACCTATGCCTATACCGTGTTAAGCTACATACACCTATCAGCCTTGCCCATGCTCTTGCCCGTCAGCCTTGCCCATGCTCCTGCCTCTTGTGTGTTTTACCTTCTGTACCTACCGCTTGTGTATTTTGTCAGTCTGTGTATTCTCTGTCTTGCCTCTGTTGTTTTCTGTGTGTTATCTGTGTCTAGTCTGTTGGGCTTTGGTTGGTGTCCAGCTTCTTTCCTGTCTTGTCTCTCTGTCTACACTTTTTGTATTCCTGCCAGCCTTCCTCGTGTCTCGCTCATCTGTCTCCTTGGCTTACTTTCCTCCATTGCTCAAGCCCACCCCTATTTGCCTGGTCCTTCTACTACTGTTGTCTGTTACATAAGTAATTACCCATTTAACCTGTCTGCTCACCTGTGTGTCACTGCTAACTGGGCTCTGCCTGCTAAACCTGTCACATCTACTGACATCGGTGGTGCTTTAATGTGAAAATATATGATATATTATGTAGTTAACCGGCTGGGTGGAGAAGAGGTAACATCACTGCTCTACATGGAGAGAGCCTGTGGAGACATGGGTTCGATCCCAGCAAGCAACCTCTCCAGTAAGTGCCCTTGGGCAAGACACCTAACGGTACATACTCGCCACCCATGACATACTTGAAAACGAGAGAAATCTCAATGTATCTGTAGCGCTCACTCCTGGAGGAGCCGCTGAATTTAAACCTCGGGTCAGTCTCCCCGCACTAAGGAATAAATATACACCAGCACTGTTGTGGATTTTATAAGTTATATAGTTTACTGAATAAACTGGCATATAAAGAGCAGCACGGTATACGCATATATATTTACAGTAGTTCGTAATGCGAGAAACGCGCAGCGGAAAAGAAAAAGGAATTTTAACCCCTTCGTGGTTGGAGTGTGAGTCCCGTACAGGTTGTGTCCCAAGAAAGTGTACGTGTATGCGTGTATTGGTACCCGGGTACAATATTCAACTGGCCAGTGAATGATTTCAATGTGTCTTCGACTAGTCACGTTGGGACCCTGTAGGTTTTGACAAAACTGCAGCGTGCTTTATTATTTTTACTGTGGCCGGGAAGGCCTCTCACCCATCTGCCAGATACTCTGCGCTCTGCCCGACCCAGGACGTATCTCCGCTCGATCTGACTGGGACTCTGTGTCACCGGATCCGCTGTCTTGCTTGTCTGTTTCTGCCACAAGATGCTCAGCTCACCGCCTGCACTCCCATTAGATCATCTGCGGTCTCCTAACTCGGAGTCCTTCAGCATACTCTGTATCTGTGTAAACTTCTCAGCGGTGGATCACTAGGTCTTTGGCAAGTAAAGTGAATCGATCTCCAGCTCCGCAAGGCCGCACCTGCGCTCCGGCCTGGTCACGATCGTTGTCTATCTCACGTGCGTCTTACTCTCTTCACTCCTCTGCGCGCTCTGCTCGTTCTCCCCACAAGGCTGCGGATGTAAGTCTCTCCTGCCCACCCACTTCCTGTTCCCGCCGCAAAGCATGCTAGAAAATGTAGTTCCATTGTCCAGTGTCTTACATTGCACTTGTCTCCCTCTGGTGGCCAAAAATAAGTACTACAGCAACAGTGTTTTAACCCAGCGCTACATATCCTTCCTGGTAAAATCCTTTCTCAAAAAAAAAGTTAAGGCAATTTAACTAGGAAATGTATGATTGAACACCTGAATAAAAGCTTTGTAGTCTTTGGGACCAATGGGTGCTCAGTTCCCCCTTGCAGAAATAGTTGATAGTGACTGCTGGGGAGACCGAAAGATTCAAAGTACATTGGGCGCAGGGGCACATAGTTGCTATTATATGCTGTAATGACAGAAAATGTGCAACATTTGTGACTGAATAGTGGATACCGTATATCTAACTCAGGATTATTTTCCATCTGTCAATTTTCTCCTTATACCCCTCTACTTCTGTAAGGTCAGCATGGAAAGGGAATGTGAGGATTAGTTTGATATAGGAAATAATGACAGAAACCTGCTTTTGAGAAATAAAAAACTAGACAGCCCTCCTATTCTTGCTGTTAGCAATAAGTATTAAACTTCAAAGTAATATTCTTCTCTAATATTAATGAATGTAATAAGTGGGGGTTACATACTGTACCCTTAGTACATTTTTATGTCTGGGTTATTGGAATTATTGACTATTTAGTCTAAGGCAGTGTTTCCCAAACCTGTCCTCAGGACCCTCCGCCTCACCAGGTTTGCCAGATACTATATTTGAATCACAACACAGGTGATATGATTTGCTGCTCAGTGATTGCAGGATTGAGTCTGCATTTCCCCAAGGTGATCTGCAAAATCTGGCCTGGTTGAGGGTCCTGAGGAGGAATATATATATCAATATATTGATCCAGGTTAAATGTGAAGAATGAAGATTCCTGAGTAGCAGAAGAGATGCCTTAGACCAAAGGAAACACTGGTCTAAGGCATCTCTTCTGCTACTCAGGAATCTTCACATTTAACCTGGATCAATATATTGTGTGGTACAGTCAGAATGGAAATACTCTTATGAAAATTTCCTTGTCAGATTTATATTTTTAAATTTTTTGTTTAATTGTCCTCTTTATATTACTAGTGCATATTTTTTAAACATATTAATAAAAGTTATATTTTAAAGCGCACCTATTGCGACCAGGTACACTCTGTGATATCTCATCGGGGGGTTGTCCCGACTGGCAATACAAATATTATAATGAATACATTAAATATTTGCAGACTCAATTTGGTCTGTCACGTTGGCCACATCAGGGCCCCTTTAATACAAAAAGGAAATTGGTAGTTTTAACAGAGATATTTTTCTTTCACCTGCTTATTGACCGTTTAGTCTTGCGAAGAATTCTTTGCAAGGCAAAATTGGCTGTAAAATGCAAAGGTCAGAATGTCATACTCTTCATAAGATTTGCTTTTCATGTCAAGTGCCATAATTTATTGCTTGGCTCTAAAAACAAACGGTGTGTTGGAGTGCAAGTAGGAATGGTAATTAAAAAAAATTAGTGCTGTCTTCTCTTTTATGTAGACATTTATTCTGTCAATATGATACAAAGTCACGTAGAAATGCAGTGCTATAACATAAATGGAAATGGATTATTATGACACTCACCATCTCTGAGACAGGTAAACAGAAAAAGGAAAGCACTTTGTAAATGTTTTTTTGTTTTTTTTTACTATTTTGGAAGAAAATGTTATAATGCTCATTTCCTATTATGGGGGTTATTCAGAGAGCACCGAAATGTTGCCGATATTTCAGTGCTCTCTCGTTCCCCGCACTATGGAGAATCAAAGTTCCCCACCCTGCGGTGAATTCAAGCTCCGCTTCCATCCCGATGACGCTCGTCTGACACCAGCCTTTGCTGGTCTTAGTAGACATCACAACTGCACAGCAAATCAGCATGAACAATAAAAAATAAATAAAGAGGTATCCCTGATTAAAATATGAAGCTACGGTTAAGCTCCAGTGTTTAAGTAAAGATATATGATAATGAAACAAAAGAGAAATAATTAGATTGACATAAAATGCAATAATTTTTGCATATTATACAACATAGGGACTTAATAACCTGCCCTTAAAAGGAATAAAGACCATCAAGTTCAATTCTTCAAGTGCCTCCTGTCGCCAGTTAAACTAAAATATTTAAAAACTAGAAAATGTAATACACCTTTAAACAAGGCATTTATTGGTGCGAAATGTGCCCTTTGTGATTAACAAAAGTATATCGTATTCTAATTCAGAACAGATGAGGACATTTACAGTCAACTACAGAGGGGAACATTAAGTTGACTAATGTAAATTGGTGCACATTTATTTTCTATAGCCTTACATTGTAAAGTATTAACTACTATATATGAGTTGGATAATAATATAGAGATATATGAAAAATATTTTTCTCTTGGCTGAGAAAAAGCAGGAAGCTGTGTAATGGCAAGAGGTTAGGATCTACCTTGAGAGGTTGCCTTGATGGGGCAGCTGACTTAAGACTTGAATGACCATTCAGGTTTACTAAAAACCTTTCTTTTTGCTTTGGGTATCTGGACGTCATGGCTAAAATTACTATTTTTTGGTATGTTTAATGCATGAAATGGGGTATGATAATGAAAGGTTATGCTGCCCTCCAGGGGCTCTAGTACAATCTTAACACTATCGTTACTGCTCAGCTTGTGAACGTTAACGCTAGGTTAAGTGGCCCTATCGCAGACCGCTCATATTACAATCCGAACGCTAACGGGTTAAAAAAAACGTTAGCACATCTGTGATTGCACTCACTTCCACAACCTTACCATACTTTGCGCTTTCTATACTTAACATTGGGAGCTCAAAGAGTAATTAGTGTCAGGATTACAAAATCCTAACGCTAATTATGCCCCACTGCAGTTAACCCAAAAGTTAACCACAGCTAGGAGCTGGTGATAACTGATTCCGCTTCTGCAGAACCAGTCTGCACCAGATTAAACCCCCCCCCAATAATCAGATACTCACCACTCATCCAACTCATGGCGCAAACAGTGGGTCGATCCACCGCTTCTGGTCACCAGTTGCAGAGTGAGACTGGGGAATATAGTCCCCAGTCTACGTCCTCAAATCACTGCGCGAACCTGCAGGATCTCGCAAGAGCGAGCTCCTGCAGGTCAGGTGTAGGGATGAGCTGTTCGGTTCAATCGGTTCGGAGTTCGATTCGAACATCGCCTGTTCGCATGTTCGTGAACTACCAACATTTCCGCGTGTTCGCCGCATGTTCGCCCACAATGCACTTTTTCCACTGGCCTGAAGCTTGTAATTGGCTACAGCCTGCACCTGACCACAGTTTAGGTGCAAGACAGGTGCAAGACTACGCCAATCATGGCTCAGAGTCCCGCAGCACACTATATAAGTCGTCCCTTGCAGCCCCAGCACGTGTTTTTTGAGAGGAGATTGTTCTGTTAGCGTGTGTTCTCACTGCCGGTCTGCCACCAGCTATTGGGGAGGTTCTCACTTCTACAAAATATCCGGGAATTGTTGTAATCTGTGTGTTCTCACTGCCACCAACTATTTTGGGGGGGTCAGTCATTTATACTAAATATCTGGGAATTGTTGTAATCTATGTGTTCTCACGCCCAGCAACTATTTTGGGGGTCAGTAATTTCTACAAAATATCTGGGAATTGTGGTGATCTGTGTGTTCTCACTGCCAGCAACTATTTTGGGGGTCAGTAATTTATACAAAATATCTGGGAATTGTGGTAATCTGTGTGTTCTCACTGCCAGCAACTATTTTGGGGGTCAGTAATTTATACAAAATATCTGGGAATTGTGGTAATCTGTGTGTTCTCACTGCCAGCAACTATTTTGGGGTCTCATTTCTACAAAAGATCTGGGAATTGTTGTAATCTGTGTGTTCTCACTGTCAGAAACTATTTTGGGGGTCAGTCATTTATACTAAATATCTGGGAATTGTTGTAATCTGTGTGTTCTCACTCCCAGCAACTATTTTGGGGGTCAGTAATTTCTACAAGATATCTGGGAATTGTTCTAATCTGTGTGTTCTCACTGCCACCCATCAGGGGGTCTCACTGATTTATAGGAGGTTTCTGGGAATTGTAACTTGTGTTTTCACACTGCGAGCTATTAGGGGGTCCCACATACTTCTATCAGATTTCTGCAAATTGTAATCTGTGTCTTGTCACACTGCCACCCATCAGGGGGTCTCACTGATTTATAGGAGGTTTCTGGGAATTGGAATCTGTGTCTTGTCACTGGCTGCCAGATATCAGGGTGTCTCACTGAGTTATACCAGAGTTCTGGAAATATTTAATCTTTATACCAGAGTTGAATCAGAGTTCTGCAGCATATCTCCAATTTTTATAACAGAGTTGAATCAGAGTTCTGTATATCTTTAATCTATATATCACTCACCATGTCAGAAAGACCAAAAAGGACAGGCAGACGCTCCCAGACACAGATAAGAGGGCAAGCAGCCTCTGTGTCGGGAGGCTGTGCCTCTGGTCATCGTGGACGTGGTGCATCCTCTGCAGGGGCACGCTTGTCCTTTCTAACTGGTGCTGGCCGTCCTAAGCAGCAGCAACATACAGAGGATTTGGTGGATTGGCTAACCAGGCCATCCTCATCCTCTGAGTCCTCTACCAGCCAGGCTTGTAGTGCTTTACAGTCCACCTCCGCTGCCAAAGCATCTAATGCAGCCTCCATGTCCACAGCTACTCCTGCCGTAGCCTCACTATCACACACGGAGGAGTCAGCTGAATTGTTTGACTACAATGACAGTGACATGCTGCTTGAGGATGCGCAGTAACTACAGTGCTCTGCTTCAATCTCTGAGGTTGAGGAAGGGAATATAATCAACCTAGAGGAAGGGGGTGCCAGTGACACACAAATAACTGGCACTCATGTTGCCCCAGCAGCTGCAGCATACTGCCAAGTTGGCTCCAGTGATGAGGAGATAGGGGGTGATGACAATGATGATGAGGTCACTGACTCCACCTGGGTGCCTGATCGAACAGAGGAGTCAAGTGAGGAGGAGGAGGAGGCACAACAAACACGAGGCACAACGTCCTCTGTGACCAACCATAGCACTAGCCAGTCCAAGGCATCAGATGTCAGAGCTGCTCAGGTGCAGAGCGCTGTTGTCTCAAAGCACACATCCAGGAACTCTGCTGTCTGGGAGTTCTTTAAGAAATGTGCAGCAGACCGCACCGTTGTTATTTGTAATCTATATCAGATGAGGATCAAGCGTGGGAAAGACACCGGACGCTTGGGTACCACGTGCTTGAGGCAACATATGACCACCTGCCACGCATCTCGTTGGCACAACACTTTGCGTAGCTCCTCCTCCTCACCTGTCTCTACCCCCACTATATGTCCTGCCATGTCATTGACTCCAACCTCTACTGACAGGGATGATGCTACAGTAATGGATGTACCGGGTCCTTCCTCACAATGTGACAGCATCCCAGTAGCTGAAGATTTACGCAGTCAGATTACGTTGCCGCAGCTGCTGCAGCATAAGAAAAAATATAGTCCCAACCATCTCCAAGCACAGCGTCTAAATGCCAGCTTAGCAAAATTACTCGCATTACAGCTGATGCCTTTCCAGCTGGTGGACTCTGCTTCCTTCCGTGAATTTGCTGAATGTGCTGTACCACAGTGGCAGGTTCCAATACGCCATTTGTTTTCACAAAAGGCGATTCCAGCACTATACCAGCACGTGGAAGACAATGTTATCGAGTAATTGGGAAAGGCAGTCAGCAGCAAGGTGCATGTGACTTTAAACACGTGGTCCAGCAAGCATGGACAGGGTCATTACATTTCCTTCACGGCACACTGGGTAACTCTGATTGCAGCTGGGAGGGATCCAAGATGGGGCTCTGTGCTGGAGCTTATTCATCCACCACGCCTCCAGAAAGCTGCTTGTATGAGGTCTGTCTGCTCCACCACCACCTCTCTCTCTTCCTCCTCCTCCTCCTTCCCTGTCTCTGGTGAAGTGGCAGTTAAAATAATGGGTAGAGTCCTCACGCTTACGCCAAGTGGCAGTTAAACCGACGCGTGACAGGGGCTACGCAATGGCTCAAGCAAAAAGATGCCATACTGTGCTTGAGCTGGTTTGTTTAGGGGACAGGAGCCACACCGGGCCAGAAATTCTGTCAGCTCTGCAGGGGCAGGTGCAGAGATGGTTAACACCACGCCAGCTTGAGCTGGGAATGGTCGTCTGTGATAATGGCAGCAACCTTCTCTCCACCCTACGCCTGGGTAAGTTGACACATGTACCATGCCTAGCACACGTCCTAAATCTGGTGGTACAGCGTTTCCTAACCAGGTACCCAGGGCTGGCAGAGCTTCTCAGCCAGGCCAGAAAAGTCTGCAGCCACTTCAGATGGTCATTCCCAGCAAGTGTTCGCCTGGCAGAAATTCAAAGAGAATTCCACCCTCCCACAAACCGTCTGATCTGTGACATGCCCACCAGGTGGAACTCGACATTAGCAATGCTGCAGCATCTGCACAAGCAGCAGAGGGCCATCAATGAGTACCTGTGTGAGTATGGCACAAGGACAGGTTCAGGTCAACTTGGTTTCCCCCCCCCGCGGTGGCTGATGATCAAGGATGCATGCACTGTACTGTCACCATTTGAGGAGGCAACGAGGATGGTGAGCAGGGACAGTGCATGCATCAGTGACACAATTCCTTTAGTGTTCCTGCTGGAGCGCACTCTGCGGGGAATTATAGATGTGGCACTAGAGGTAGAGCAGCAGGAGGAAGAGGAGGCCTTCCCTAACTCTCAAGGCCCCAGTCTTTACGCAGACAGCATTCCTGCGGGTCCTCAGATCAGACAGGAGGAGGATGAGGAGGAATATTTAAGTAGTGGGGGCATTGAAGGTGAGGATTCCTCAAGGGAGGGTTTTGTGTGCCCAGAAACCCAAGGACTAGTACGTGGCTGGGAGGAGGAAGTGCACAATGGGGTCATCCTCCTCATTGACCAGGAAGACTCAGAAGCTAATGCCACCTCCAACCTACGCTGCATGGGCTCCCTTATCCTGCAAAACCTGGTAAAGGACCCCAGGATTGGTGCTATCAAGGAGAGGGATCATTACTGGTTGGCAAGCATCCAGGATTCGTGCTATCAAGGAGAGGGATCATTACTGGTTGGCAAGCCTTCTTGATCCACGATACAAGGGTAAAGTTGCAGAGCTCATCCTGCCCTCACAGAGGGAGGACAGGATGAAAAAACTTGAGGACGCTCTATAGCGACACTTGCGTAACACCTTTACAGGCACTGGTAGGTTACCAAGTGATGACACAGGTGCTTCTGAGGCTGCGGTTGATCAGAGTAAGAGCAGTGAAAGGGGCCGCTTGACTGATGCCTTTTCCAATTTTTTTAGTCCACGAGATTGTATCACTGGCCAGAACTTAGCCAATATGCTATGCAGCTACTAGGTTGCCCTTCATCCAGCGTGCTTTCTGAAAGGACGTTCAGTGCCGCTGGAGGTTTTGTCACAGACAAAAGAGTGCGTCTGTCCACCGACTCTGTAGACCGGCTGACATTTATAAAAATGAATCAGTCCTGGATCAGCAGCTATCAATTACACCACTGCACTCTTCCACAATACCACAAAGGGGTTACGGTGTGAAGGCACTTGCCAATATTTGGGTGCACTGATGCCTTTACCAGATTCATATCTTTTTAATATAGGACCGCATGGTCCAACCCTGCACTCTTCCACAATACCACAAAAGGGTTACGGTGTGAAGGCACTTGTTGCCACCAAAGGCACAATATTTGGGTGCACTGGCGCCTGTACCAGATTCATATCATTTTAATACTGGACCGCAGGGTCCAACCCTGCACTCTTCCACAATACCACAGAGGAGTTACTTACGGTGTGAAGGCACTTGCTGCCACCAAAGGCAAAATATTTGGGTGCACTGCCACTGACTCCTTTACCAGATTCATATAATTTTAATATTGGACCGCAGGGTCCAACCCTGCACTCTTCCACAACAATACCACAGAGGGGTTATGGTGTGACGGCACTGTTGCCGACACTAAAGGCCCAATTTTAAAGCACCTATTGTTACTTTCATCCAAAGCCTGCATAAGTTTCACCATAATTTAGCCAAAAAATCACTAAACTTGTTCTGTGTGTCCTAAAATGTCTTTTCATACAGGCTGCCGCCTGTATTAAATGTTTCTACACATCCTACAAATCCACCACTTCACGGGCAGGTTATGGGGACCTCCTAGGCATGATATTTGAAGGAATTTTTCCTTTTTTATTTTTAACCCTTATTTCATGGAAAACTCACTGGTCCTTTAAAAACATTTTTTTTAATCTTTTTGTCCTTGTTTCCTGTCCCCCAGGGCACTACCCCATACACCTTTTATGGAAAATATCTTGCATATATGCCCTCTTGGAGGACACTCTAAAAATCGAACTTTTGAGTCCCATTGACTTGCATTGAGTTCGGTTTGTGTTCGAGTTCGAACTCGAACTTTTGAAATTGTTCGAGTTCGAATGCGAACCGAACACGGGGGTGTTCGGCTCATCACTAGTCATGTGACACAGCAGCACAAGACTCCAATGGAGTCCTATGGACTCTAGGGGGTGGTACATGAGGTGGTGAGTTAGCGCAGTCGTGAGTATCCAGATGCTTAGCGCTGCATTATGGGGTAGCCTGCTGAATCAGCACCTGCCCCGTAATATGGTACTAAAACGGGCTTGCTAAGGGGAAACCTGCAGGCGCACGTTTTCCACCTTAGTGTCCCTGTTTTAGCGCCAGTATTGTATTACTGCCCCAGGTTGGGAATAGAGCGAAAGGCATTAAAATACCTTACGCATAACATGTTATGTTACTACTGATTTGTCTGTTTAATAATGATAAAATAAAGCTGCCATTATATCTCTAGAGGCTCCAGCAGGATCTCAGTGTGGTTACAAACTGTGAATATATAAAATAAACTGCTTGAATGCCATTACTTTCAAGTACTTATCATAGCATGAGGTATGATAATTATCACGAGGCCTTGAGCAATCAATACCATCCAACTTGTTATTCCAACTTGATCCCATAACAGTAATAGTTTTTGACATCCTGTACAGTTACCATAACAAAATGGTATGGGGTGTGCAAAGCATTACTAACACTGCAAATAATCAGGACTCAAACGTCAGTGGTTCTTGGTGCTGGCAACATTAAATATGTAAAATACAATATTTCTTTTAAAGCTGGTATTAAAGATCAAAGGTTGACCTGCAGACACATCTACATTTTTTCACATCCATAATTCCACATAAACAGCTAGAAATGCAAGGCAGGAGTGGTCAAGTTTGCTTATAATATGGGTGGGTTAAAAGAATATTCTAGCCAATATGAACATTTAAATGAATTTACCTGCTCATGGTGCCATGGGTGTGACCACCCCCTGGAAAGTCATTAACGGCCGTGACAAACCTTCATAGCAGAGGTCTTACCTCCAATATGAATGGTCAACCAAAGATGAAGGGATACTCGATTAACACAATAAAATGCCTGCTTTATTGAGGAGAACAGAACCAACAAAACATTGTAACATTTTGGCTTCCATGACCTTAATCATGCTAATGTAATTGTAATAAACAAACAACATGCTACAAAGGGCTACTACCACCAAAAAAATGCCCTTATTGTGTTTATTTTATGTTGCTGATATCTTGCATATGCTTTGTTTTTCTCTTGTATGTTTACTTAAGAAAATATTTCACTCTATATGTGTCACGGGTTGCATCCGTTGTGTGATCTTTTGTGTTGTAAACTGCCCCCCCACACACACAGTATCTTTACATCACTCGCTCCTCACTGTGTGGCTTTGGCCATAGAATGGCCTATATGGGTGAGGCAGACCACTCAAATCATTGTATTGTGTGGGATGTATTCCAAGGACATCATTAGGTGGTAGATTAGAAGTCTTTCAAGATTCCTGTCATCTCTCATGTGGCTGCCAGCTCTTATCTGGGTAGCATGCAGAATACAATAGACAGGGCCGGCCCGACAATGGAGCAGAGCGTAGCAGCGGCACCAGGCGGCAGAAATTAGGGGGCGGCAAATTTCAGCCACCGGTGCCGCTGCCGCGTTCTGCACTATTGTTTTATACGGCGACGGCAGATCGTGCGGCCGCCGCGTTCGTTCCTTCAACGAGCGGCAGCCTGCATCAGTATCTGCCGCTCGCCTGAGATCCATCCTCCAGCCTGCCGCGATCGAAATCACGTGATCTCGCGAGATCGCGGCAGGCTGGAGGGTGGATCCCAGGAGAGTGGCAGATACTCATGAGGCTGCCGCTCATTGAAGGAAGGAACGTGGCGGCTGCACGATCCACCCCTCGGAGCCTGGGCCTGGCAGAGGTGAGCCTGGGGGCAAATATATCCATGAGTGAGCCTGGGGGCAATCTATCCATGAGTGAGCCTGGGGGCTATCTATCCATGAGTGAGCCTGGGGGCAATCTATCCATGAGTGAGCCTGGGCGCAAATATATCCATGAGTGAACCTGGGGGCAAATATATCCATGAGTGAACCTGGGGGCAATCTATCTATGATTGAGCCTGGGGGAAAATCTATCCATGAGTGAGCCTGGGGGCAAATATATCCATGAGTGAGCCTAAGGGGGAAATATATCCATGAGTGAACCTAGGGGCAAATATATCCATGTGTGAGCCTGGGGGCAAATATATCAAAGAGGGCAAATATATCCATGTGTGAGCTGGGGCAATATACCCATGTGTGGGCACTGCTGGGTATGTGATGCTGGGCACTGCTGGGTATGTGACGCTGGGCACTGCTGGGTATGTGACACTCTGGGCTCAGTTATACACACCTCACATTACTGTATCACAGAGCTCCACAGCAAGAAAATTCTAATGTACGGTGTGTATGAGTGTTTGAATTTTATTGCTGTGGCTCACTGTGATACGCTCATACACGCTGTGTGCTTTTTTTTGGGGGGGCAGCATTTCATCCTTCGCTCCAGGCAGCACAATGTCTTGGGCCAGCCCTGACAATAGAACTCCTGCTGCTTTATCTAAACATTCCCTCCTCAACCTCATTAACTATTAAATACTGTATAAGATAAAGGACAGCTAAGTAAAACTCCCCATTAGATTTTGGTAAATGTTGCATCATGGGAAAAATGTACAAGATGGACACAGGAGATTTAAAAACTAATTTTATTTTTCTTGTTACATGCAATTACTTCAAACAAAGAAAAAAAATCAGCAGCACGTGTTTTATAAGGTGGTTTTGTTTGTAATGCACAAGTAATCCAGTTACAGTTTAGGTGAGTTATTGTGTCCCTTTATGTCAGTGTTTCCCAAACCTGTCATCAGGACCTGCTGACACGTCAGGTTTTTCAGATATCTGAAGCACAGCACAGGTGATATGATTTGCTGTTCAGTGATTGCAGGATTCAGTCTGCATTTCCCCAAGGTGATCTGCAAAATCTGGCCTGTTATGGGTCCCAAGGACAGGTTTGGGAAACACTGCTGTATGTGGAGTCCAACTGATGTCACGTGACTTAATCCTTATCTCGTGACTCTAAAAAGAGGTGTTGTCTTAGTAGTTTTCATTATAACATATCTTTAGGTCATATGATATGGTATGGACTTTATTTAAAGCATGATGTATGGTATATCAGCATTATTAAGGCATGCAGGTCAAAACGTCTTGTTATACTGTACATATATATATAAAGTGTAGCGCCAGTCGGTTATACACCAACTGAGATGGGGGGATACACAAACAGATACATATCGGGCTAAATTACATTCTTCACGCAAATGTTAACGCTCACTTGCGTGAGCATTAACGTTTGCTGCGGTGTTTACTGCATATTACAATCCAAACGCAAACAGGTTAAGAAACTTTTCAGCTTGAGGTTACTGTACTTTGTGATCCCTATGCTTAACATGGGGAGCGCAAAGTGTTAATCAGTGCTGGTATTACAAAGTCCCATAATTTAGCCCATCATGTACTATGATCTTACATATATGTTAGGGAAAAAAACACTTCAAATATTTGTACTTGATCAATCAGTTTTTGGCAGTCCACGCCAGTGGAATTTTTTCAGGAAGCCCACGAAGAAAAATTCCACTGGCATATATAAGGGAGCCTAATAGGGCTTTAGTATATGTATGTGGTCATTTGGCTATTACATAACCGAATATTGTTTTGTTTATACAGAGTTATGCTAGGCGTATCTCCTGGTCTATATCTGTTTATATTCCAAGGATATCAGAAATGGAGATCATGGTGGAAGCATAAGGTGAAAGGGTGCCTCTGGAAAAGAAAAGAAAAAGTGAAAGATCCTAGAGCCGGAAGTGGGCTTGGAAAATTGTGAGTTGTATGATTCACCTTTTCATGATCTAGATAGATACCTTTCAGATATACTGCACAATAGTCTTCTTCTCTTGTTTTCTCCGTGTGTGTCTAGAAGAAAAGTGGACTGCCAAAGACTGATCAAATACAAATACTTGAAGAGGCTTTTTTCCCTAAGATCAGAGTACAGGATATGTATATGTTTGTGTATTCCCTCATCTCAGTTGGCGTATAGACGACTGGCGCTACACTTTATCTATTCATATACCGCTATTTTGGTCCATTAGAGAGACCACCATAAAGGTGTAGAGCGAGAAAGGATACATACACATTCTCTGTGGGTGCTTCATCCATATCTACACAAAATGTCTTGTTTTGCTGCCTTGGGTATTCCCAATAAAATATGTTTTACTGCATTATCTGAGTAGCCCATTCATCTCCTAGTGTGCTTTTGCTTTATTTGTGTATATGTGGTATCCTGAGAACTATGGCACCAACAGGCAGCACCCCCTACTTTCGGGATCATGAAGTACAGCACCACTTTGGATCATTTTCAACCTGAAGGCTGTCATTCAGCTACTGACGTCCAGGTGTTGGGTTCATTGGAACCAAAAACTATTTAAACTATAAACTATTTCAGTGCACACTTATGCAACCATATTATTTTTCTAGCTTTTTATTTTTACTTCCCTCAACCTAAAAGATTTTAGTTTGTTTTTCAATTGAGTTGTACAGTTTATAGGTCACAGTAAAGGTGGCTAAAGTTCTGAAATGATTTATCTCTGTCTCGTTTTTTTCACATGACAGAAACAGGGGGTGTGTAGACTTTTTATATCCACGGTATATCATCAATGCAGGGAAAAAAACAATTGTGGAATTCCCTGTCAACCAAAACCAAAAAAAAATCTGTTGCAGCAATTTTACTTAACCGTCACTAGAACAGATGGGGGAATTATACACAGTGTGAACAACCCCAGTCTAAACAGATGTCAGATGTAAAGCGAAATTATACTGGGAAAATTGTTCCGTGAAGACATAACTTCAAATATAAAGACTAGGAAAGCTTCACCGGAGAAGTACCTCATACTTCATTTTAGTAGAATGTTAAGTTATTAATGATACATATAAATAAAATCTTGTATAAAATTTAAAAAAATGGAAGAGTTACACAACTTACTCATACAGAAATATACTATTATCAATGAAATGGTTTGCAGCTGAGAATTTGCTGTTTAACCCTTGAATGGCCATTAATACAGGCCTATAATCCAGTGCCGAGCTCACTCAGTACTGGCAGTTGATGTTGATTCCTGTAAAAATACATGCCAAAGCAATCTTCAGCGAGCATCTAGCCAACTGAATGGCTTTAAGTGCGAGTACATTGAGATCCATAAGATGGACAGGAATATTGTAAACTCTCCACCTGGAATCTGAAGAACAGCTGATAAGCATAGGCTGATTGGGGTAATTCCTTTATATGGATTCCTGAATTAGCCTTCCAGGACACCAGAAGGTGCAGGGGCCACTCATTACAATTTGAAATACTTTAAATGGTCATGGTGGTTACAGTGCCTCTTTACGTCAGCACCAGGGGTCAAGTCGTAAAAATAATTGTGTGGGAACTCACCAAGATTTCTGATCCCCAATTAGCAATTATCATCTCACAGGTAAACATACTCTCAAATACTTGGAGTTCATAAATGTCAGAACGCACTGTCTCTCCTGCCATTCTCTTGCTTGTGTCTTTGAGGAAAGGAGAAATAGAGGCCACAAAGACAGAAGAACCCATTGTGTAAAGAACTATTGAAAATCACCAACTGCACCCTATACCTGCGGACGCACAGACGTGTTGGACCGACAGGCATTTATAAACTCCAAGCATTTTTGAGACTTGTTTTCATCTTATTCAGACATTTCTGTGTGACGTTATCAAGGCTCTTTACTGATTTTTGTATAAATAGAGTACTGTTTCCCATTGGAGCCTTGGCTCACGCATTCACTTTGAACACTTTATGCACTATAATCTAGGGCCACGGTCTTCATTCTACTATACAGATATATGTGATAAAAGTTTAAACCATATATTTATCCAGAGCGAGCTGCGCCCATTAGAGTTTAACCCTTCTATTTTAAAACAAGCTTTATAATGTATGGGACAAATGGAAACTCAGTTCCCTTTGCAAAAACAGTGGAGGAGCTGCGTTCCCCTCGACCCCTGGTTGGAACTAATTGCTCAATGAGATTAAAAGGAATGGAGCAGTGGTACAATGAGAGGTGAGAAAGCTGGTGCAAAAACAAAACGTTGGAAAGAAGACAAATTGGGCAGAGGTGTAATGTATGGCATGAAGGCTGTGATAGAGGCACAATGGACTTGATGGGATACGACCAAGGTACATCAAAATGTTTAGTTCCAGGCCCTTGAAACGTAGTTTGGTTCTGTGTGAAAAAGATCACAAAAAGCAGTAATTTCTCACCCTCTTTTAGACAGGGTAGATGTTAGATGGCATTTTGACTGATACAGTCACCTATTCAAGGTAAGAGTTCTTAGCAATTAAAAAAAAACTCCCCCACAACTTTAGACTCTCCCCATCTCTCCAGTCCTTCAAGAAGTCTCTGAAAATATATCACTTCAGAGAAGCCTATCGTCTCACTCCATGATGCCCCCACTGTACATTTCTTGCTCCATCTTCACATCCAGCCCTCATGCACCTCGCCAGTTCACATACTCTGTTTAACCTCACCTAATGTGTCACCCCTCTCTTAGATTGTAAGCTCTCAAGCAGGGTCATCCCTCCTACTGTTTGGTGTGTGTAACGTGTATGTTTTGTTATTCTGTCTCACTCATTGTACAGCGCTAAGGAATTTGTTGGCGCTTTATAAATACTTGTAACTGTTTAACCCAGCACTGGCTACTGCCCACTTGCTCTGTAAACTATATCACCTGGATTGTGCGGCATAGTGAAAAATATATGAGAGAACTTATGTCTCATCTCATGCTAGCATCAGCAATGGCTGGTGCGTGAGGGGCTAACTAAACTGGACGTAGAGGTTTTATTAAAAGTTAAAAAAAAATCATTCTTGGTTGACTATAATATTCAGTGTCTTATGGAAATGATTTCAATGTATATCCTTTAAAACACCTGCCAAGAGCAGTGCCCCAAGCATTACATGACTGCAGTTTTCTTTCCATCACTGGGTTTTCATACGGCCAATATATTTGTTATGGGATCAAAATCAAATGATTCAGAAATCTATTAGACATAATACTGACTTGGTGATGTGCTGACTAGTCTATAAAGTCAGTGATTTTAACAGCGTTTTTATATGAGCACAATGGGTCAAAAAGACACAATTCAGATGTAGTTATGAGTTCAAGGAAATTCCTGACTTGGCAAAAATGTTCATATGAAAAAAGAAAGCAAAACCGCATTATCTGAAAGATTCGGGAATATAATGCTTTGTGCTCTGCTACCAAACAATGTTAGACAGCACGGTCAGAGTGACAGAACATTAACCCTGTGATCCCAAGCCTGTATGCAATCCCAGTAAATCGAAATACAATCAGAATAATTCGCCAGTAAGCAATTCAATGGAGATTCTCCTGCACGGATTATTATGTTTTCCTCTATTATGGCATCTGCCTCTGTTTGTATTTATAGACATTTTTACATGAAATTATCCTTTTTAGAGGCATGACTGTAGTAGTTAAGTTGATTGATGAGAAATATACTTCTTTGCAAAATGCAAAGGCTCGTCGCTAACGACCCATGCGAAAAGCACAGGGATGGATGTACGGTATTATTACACTGAGAGGAGATCTGCTTAAGTGTCCTTATATCCAGGGTTCATTTAACTAAAAAGCCGCTATAGGTCTTTATTGAGTAACTTCAACCCTTCCACTACTTTGTGACATACGTAAGAAAAGATCTATGATGATTAACAAATCAGCGTGTGAGTAGAATACAAAGCTGCAGAGATGAGTAGTTTGTTTCTGTGTGAAAAAGATCACAAAAATGCAGTAACATCTAACCCTCTTTTAGACAGGGTTTATGTTAGATGACATTTTGACTGATACAGTTACCTGGTAAGAGTCACCTATTCAAGGAAAGAGTTTTTAGCAATTAAAAAATATATGAATAGAAAATAAAAAACTGCAAGATTCTTATGGAAGATTTGAGGAGAAATATCATATTAAAAGGGCCACTACCGCCAAAAAATGAAATGTTCTTATTTTGTTTATTTTATGTTGCGGATATCTTACATTTACTCTCTTTTTCTCATGTTTATTTAAGAAAATATTTTGCTCTATATGTGACACTGTGCATCAATTTTGTGATATTTTGTGTTGTAAACTGCACCCCTACAGTATATTTACAGCATTTGCTCCTTGGTGTGTGGCTTTGGCCATAGAATGGGATGAATGGGTCTGTACTCATAGAAACCGACTCATAACATTAACACTCACAACCTGAGATATTTGCAAAGGACCTCACCAGGGGGTAGATTAGAAGTCTTTTAAACTCCCTGTTTTAGCTCATTAAGCTGCCGGTTCCTATCTCAGGTAGCATACACCACACAATAGACCCTGGCAGCATTAGCAGCCTTATCTAAACCTTCACTCCTCCACCCCACTGACTGCTAAATACTGTAGAAGCAGTGGCGTCACTAGGGTTGGTGTCACCCGGTGCGGTAACTCATGGTGTCACCCCCCCCCGAGTTTTGCGGTTTCTTTTCTTAGCTACTCTTACTCATAAATAAGTACTCCCAAATAACACTGAATGCTCATACACACAGCGCACATTACTGTGAGGTTTATTGCTGTGGAGCGCTCTCATATGTTCACACACAAATTTTGGCCAACTGCCAGCAAGTACGGTGCCTGTTCGAAGGCAGTGAAAGTGAAGGCACACGTGGATATATATTGCCCCCAGCAGCTTTGGATATATTGCCCCAGCTGACAATTATATATTGCCCCAGACCAGCTCACACATGGAATATATTGCCCCAGACCAGCTCACACATGGAATATATTGCCCCAGACCAGCTCACACATGGAATATATTGCCCCAGACCAGCTCACACATGGATATATTGCCCCCAGACCAGCTCACACATGGATATATTAGACCAGCTCACACATGGATATATTGCCCCAGCTCACATATGGATATATTGCCCCAGCTCACATATGGATATATAGTGCCCCAGCTCACATATGGATATATTGCCCCAGCTCACACATGGATATATAGTGCCCCAGCTCACATATGAATATATTGCCCCCAGCTCACACATGGATATATTGCCCCGAGCTCACACATGGAATATATTGCCCCAAGCTAACACATGGAATATATTGCACCAGACCAGCTCACACGTGGAATATATTGCCCCAGACCAGCTCACACGTGGAATATATTGCCCCAGACCAGCTCACACGGGGAATATATTGCCCCAGTCCAGCTCACACGTGGAATATATTGCCCCAGACCAGCTCACACATGGTTATATTTGCCCCAGCTCATATGGATATATTTGCCCCCCAGCTCATATGGGTATATTTGCCCCCAGCTCATATGGGTATATTTGCCCCCCAGCTCATATGGACATATTTGCCCCCCAGCTCATATGGACATATTTGCCCCCAGATCATATGGATATATTTGCCCCCCAGCTCATATGGGTATATTTGCCCCCAGCTCATATGGGTATATTTGCCACCCAGCTCATATGGACATATTTGCCCCCAGCTCATATGGACATATTTGCCCCCAGATCATATGGATATATTTGACCCCAGCTCATATGGGTATATTTGCCCCCCAGCTCATATGGATATATTTGCCCCCAGCTCATATGGGTATATTTGCCCCCCCCAGCTCTCACCTCCTGTCTGGTACACCGGGAGGGTGCCTGTCTGCTCCCCTGAGAAGATCCTGCCGGCGGCCGCGTTCTTTTTTTCTCTTATGTGCGGCCGCCAGCATGAATATCTGCCGCTCGTCTGGTGTTCTATACACCAGACAGCCGCGATCTCGCGGCTGGCTGGTGTATAGAACAGCAGACGAGTGCAGATATTCATGCTGGCGGGCGCACATAAGAGAAAAAAGCACGTGGGCGCCGGCAGGATCTTCTCGGGGGGAGCGCTTGGGTGCCCCCCCAACTGGATGCTTGGGGCCACCGCCCCCCATCTGCACGCCGCACTTTGGTGTCACCCTTATGGCGGGTGACACCTGGTGCAGGCCGCACCCCCCCACCCCCACGTAGCGACGCCACTGTGTAGAAGCAAAACCACAGCTGAAAAGTAAAACTCACCATAAGATTTTGGCAAATGTTGCATCATAGAACAAATATACAAAATGGAAACAGGAGATGAACACCTAACTTTATTTTTGCTTTTTACATGGAATTACTCGAAAGAAAAAAAAACAGCAACATGTGTTTTATAAAGTGGTTTTGTTTGTAATCACGAGTAATCTACTTACAGCTTAAGTAAGTGATAGCGATCCTTTAACCCCTTTGCTGCTGATGATGTGTGGGACATGTCCTCATTTACTCCCGCTATATGCGGAGGACGTGCCCCACACATCATCCGCTTTGCGGGAGCCCCGGCGGAGATACTCACCTCTCTGTCAGGGGTTCCGCAGCGGTCTCACTTCAGCGTCCTCAGACGCGGAAGTTAAGCCCCTCCCGACGTAAATGACAGGCGTCATTTCCAGGCGACCCTACGGCAATGCCGGAAGATTGCCTGGAAGGGAGGGGGGGATCCATTCAGATCCCTCTCCCTCCCGATCGGGAAGGAGCAGTGCCACAAGCCAGGCACCGCTTAAAAGGAGAGAGTCTCCCCTTTTAAGCGGTGCCTGGCTTTAACCCCTCAGGCACCGGGTTGCACTTCAGCGCCTTGCGGCGCCAAAGTGAGGCCTAGCTCCGGTGGGGGCCGCCATCTTGGATGGTGGCTCCACCCCGGGTCCCCCCTCGCTGCCCGACATCATCGCGCATAGCGTGATGACGTCAGATAGCCGGGGAACCCCTAGCTGCCTGGGGATTTCCCAAGGAAATCCACTGGTGGAGATAGGGGGTTCCTTTGAACCCCGATATCTCCAGAACCGTGGCAACTAGGGGAGCATGGCCTTTCGAATGATACCCAACATGAACAGGTATAAAGTTAGAAAAATTTTAAAAAAAATAAAAAAATAATTGTGTGTTGTTTTTATTAATGCAGCAATATTGTTCACATTTCAATTATAATGTGAACAATGATGCTGCACTAATGATTTTTTTCTATGGGGTGCGTTTGCTAAAAATCACATAATTCCCATTTCTATTTTTTGCACAAGCGCACCCCATAAAAAATATAACCGCAAAAGTTCATGTGAAAAAAAAACACTTTACACGCTGCAGATGATTAAAAATTCTAATTTGATTGCATTTTTTGTTACAATATACAGGCAGGACATGACGTATACAAATAAAAATGATATATTATGAATCTACAGAGTCTGCCGGAAAGAACGATATATAATATGTCTGGGCCATATAAGAAAATGTGGCTTCAAATCGCGTTTAAACATGATGAGCGAAAGTGGTAAAAATGAGCTCAGCACACAGCGGTGAAATGCCACCGCATTGAAGGGGTTAAGGATGTAAAGTTGTTGTGTAAGGAATCTCTAACCGAGCCATTGTTTTTTGTTGACTGATCTATTTAATACCTTCACTACTAATGATTTTAATCACTAACCTCTGAATTGTCACCGAATTGCACCGTTTGGTAAAAAAATACATATATTTTTTAAAATACTGTTAATTCTTTTCACGTTTGCAAAACAATGTATTTTTAGAATACCCTTTTGCTTTTTTTGCATTTGTTTTTTGTTATTTTTAAAAGCCTTTTTCTTATTTGTAGCAGACCTTTTTATTCTTTTCTAAAGGACCTTTTTTATTATTTGAACACATTTTATGGATATCTACGCCTATTAGGCTAGGGTCAAACGAACACATTTCTCGCGTTGTCCGTAAAAAAGTGCGTCCGAACACATTGACGTATTTTTTCACAGAATGCGTGAAAACGGTCATACGATGCGTATTTTTGTGTGTGATTTTTTTACAGATCCAAACCAGGAAACTTTGGGTGTCTGGACGTTATGTTGGCCGGACATGAGCAGCGTCTGACGTCTCCTAATCACGCACACACGCCGCTATGCGGACACAGCGCACTCTGTACGTCAGTACTAGCGGTTCGACGTTCTCGAAAAAATGCGTTTGTTTGCCGCTTGCGTTGCGCGGCTGAACTTTTGTGCAGCCGTACTTCGTATATTGGCCATCATTTGCTGCTACTGCGTCCGTGATTAAGTGCGCCTAAACGCTCGTTAAAAATGCGTTAGTCTGACCCCAGCCTTAGGAGAATAGACTTCTTTTTCTTTTTTTTCCAGTTCGGTGGTATGCGCCAATGCCAATTCGGCGGTTATCGGTGCAATTTGAAGGTCTTTGCCAATGTCTGATAACTGCTTCGGTGACCCCAATTTCAGTGAAATACAGTGACTATTTGGTAAATAGTGAATTCTCCATATTTTTGGCAAAATGGAATTGCCGAAATGTGGTGAATTGCAGCGAAACACAAAGCACCGAGATGTACTTAATTTTGGTGCTTTGTGAATAGACTCAAGTAATTTTCACCCAAATAAAAAACAAAAAAGAAGAGAATCAAAGATAACTAACTTTTTTAAAATAAAGACCAAACTACACAATTAATAAAACACATAAATATGTAAGAAAAAATGAATAAGTGTATCAATGAGGGTCAGTATTAATGTAATTCAACAATGTGCCAGTATAAGAAACATTGATAGACATACATGTATAGATCAAAATACACATATGGATAATAGTATATGCACATGTAATATAGAATAGGACTTATAAACTGAGAGCTAGTAAAACTGTCTATTACACCTGCACTGCAAACTTTCGCCTCCAAGACTTCTCAAGGGCAGCTCCGGTCCTGTGGAATGACTTGCCTCGCCCTATCAAACTCTCCCCTATCCTAATGATCTGGATGCACCTACTTCACAAAATACTTGTACTTCTCATAGATTTAAGTTTCCTTGGGAACAGGGTCCCCCTAAATCAGGCCATATCATTCATGTGTGGTATTCCGATGTATCAACCCCTTGTACACTGATCTTGTAAAGCGCTGTGGAATTTGTGGTGCTATATAAAGGATAATAATAATAAAATAATAATATCCAGCAAATTAATCTGTATTGCACACAAGCTGGCACTCTATTAAACCATAATTACTAACACTGGCAACAAGCTTGGAAAAAAGACGAGACAGAGGAGATATGATAGAAACATTTAAATACGTAAAGGGAATCCACAAGGTAGAGGAAGGGAGTATATTTAAAAGGAAACAAAGTAGCAAAGCAAGAGGACATAGTCTTAGATTAGAGGGGCAAAGGTTTAAAAGTAACATCAGAAAGCATTATTTTACTGAGAGGGTGGTGGATACATGGAACAGTTTTCCAGTAGAAGTGGTAGAGGCCAAAACAGTGATTGAATTTAAGCAGGCATGGGATAGGCATAAGGCTATCCTAAACAAAAGATAAATCCAGGTAAAGTATCCATGTAATTGGGCAGACTAGATGGGCCGAAAGGTTCTTATCTGCCGACATTTTTCTATGTTTCTAAGCTAGCTATGATCAATCAAAATAATAGAAGCTAGAAATCTTTCAAAATACAATGAGCCATATGAGCCCCCCCCAAAAAAAATAACTATTGGCCTTAAATGATATCACTAACAGAAAAAAATTACAGTTAAAATACAGCAGACATCCCACTCAATGAGTTTCGCCACTAAACGCAGCTTCTTCAAGAGAAATTTTGTTTGCTCTTCAAGTGAAGTGGTTTTATAGAAAATGACTTTCTATTACTCAAGGAGTAAACACATAAGGAGGTGGTCCTCTGTATATCTTCGATGTAGGTAAGCCCGTTCAGACAGACATAGGAAACAGACATAGGGCTCCCTCTCAGAGTCATATTTAGGGTATTTGGCACCTGAGGCAGATACTCCCTTTGCAACACACCGCCCCCCACCCCCACTATCAAAAAAGGTAAAAAAGCAGTTCAATCATGAGGTGAAAGAATTTAAATTTTTGGCAAAACACAAATAAAATAATAACTTTAAATACTCAGACACATGTGCACCTCCGACACTGTGGCTGCTGGCAGAATGCGTTAACAGCATTCCGCCAGGTCGCTCTGACTGGCTGTGATCCACTGAACGGCCGCCGGCTTGTGAAGGCTGTGATGCGCTCTTGCGAACCCTGCAAAATCACAGCTGGAGGCACAGGCCAGCGGCCACTCGTTGGAATGCAGCCAGCTGGAGGGGCCTGGCGGAATGCTGTTAATGTCGTTCGCATGCTATGCATACACTGTAATTATACATGTCTCCAGGATATGTGTATGATATCTGTTCTTGTCGTGTAATTGTGCTGTATGATACACACTGTCATTTCTTTTTGATGTACTGAGCCACAATAAAAATATTTTGGTAAAAAAATTCCTTTGAATTACTCCAGAATCAGACCAGATCAAGTACCTGCAGGTACTTTTAAAAAAGGAGTATACTCTATAATTGTAGTGAAGGGGTTGAATGTCTCTTTTTTTCTTCTATTATCTCAAACTCCAGGTATACAGTCAGGTCCAGAAATATTGGGACATCTACACAATTCTAACATCTTTGGCTCTATACACCACCACAATGGAGTTGGAATGAAACAAACAGAATGTGCTTTAACTGCAGACTGTCAGCTTTAATTTGAGGGTATGTACATCTGTCACGGACTGCGTCGAGCGTGGCGTGCAGTAGTGTGAGTGTGAGCCCAGGATGCAGTAATAGCAGTAGAAGACAGGGATTAGGCAGGTTACTAGGTTTATTTGTATTACAAATGAACAAACAGAACTAAATAAACTGATACAGGTAACAATAATAGCAAGGGGGAAAACACAGATACCGGTATGGGTGATGGTACCCAGAGCAGAGGGAAGACAGGGATCTCTTAGGTAGACTTGGGTCTCAGGAACTTCACGAAGCAGGTCTGCACTAGATAGGTTTGTGAACTTCAATGAGGAAGCGTGGGATCAGGGGTGTAGCTTCCTCATAAGCAGAAGTAATTAGGGAGAATTAAGGGCAGGTGTGATTCTTGGTCCATATGCAAATTATAGTCCAAGAAGCATATGGAGGAAAAAAGTCCTAGAAACTGCATAAGGCGATGCAGGACATGTCAAAAGAGGGGAACAAAGGGGGCGCCAGAGGGTCTGGGGGTTCGGACCGTCACAGTACCCCCCCCCTGACGGGTGCACTCCGGGCACCGAGGTAGGACCAGGGGATGGAGTATAGATTACCACCATCCATCGTCCTCTGATTCAGAATCGTTCTGAATGTTTTTATAAGCACGTAGGGCCTGCTCAAACATTTCCAGGTCATTTTTGCGGACCAACGTGCCGTTGGATGCCCAGACGCAGCCCCTCGGGAGCAAGACATACACTGGGTGGCTCAGGGGGTCTGTAGGCAAAGAGTTCCTTGGCAACAGGTGAAGGACCCTTGGTGAGGCGTGGTAGGGCAGAGTCTTTGGTGTCACTCAGCGGGGCAGTGCCCTTGGCGATGACCGGTGGGGCAGCACCCTTGGTACGGGCTGGTGGGGCAGCGCCCTTGGTACGGCCTGGTGGGGCAGCACCCTTGGCGATGACCGGTGGGGCAGTGCCCTTGGCATGGCTCACTGGGGCAGTGCCCTTGGCGATGACTGGAGGGGCAGCGCCCTTGGCATGGCTCACTGGGGCAGCACCCTTGGCGATGACCGGTGGGGCAGCGCCCTTGGCATGGCTCACTGGGGCAGTGCCCTTGGCGATGACCGGGGGGGCAGCACTCTTGATGTACCGGTGGGGCAGTGCCCTTGATGAGGACCGGAGGGGCAGTGCCCTTGACGAGGACTGGAGGGGCAGCGCCCTTGATGAGGACCGGAGGGGCAGCGCCCTTGATGAGGACCAGAGGGGCAGCGCCCTTGATGAGGACCAGAGGGGCAGCGCCCTTGACGAGGACCGGTGGGGCAGCACCCTTGACGAGGACCGGTGGGGCAGCGCCCTTGACGAGGACCGGTGGGGCAGCGCCCTTGATGAAGACTGGTGGGGCAGCACCTTCGGCATGGCTCGTTGGTGCAGCACCCTCAGCTAGGTTCGATGGAGCATGGATCTCTGTACTGCACGGCTCTGCGGCGACCTGGGTAGAGCACGGCTCTGCGGCGACCTGGGTACAGCATGGCTCTGCGGCGACCTGGGCACAGCATGGCTCCGCGGCGACATGGGTACAGCACGGCTCTGCGGCGACATGGGTACTGCACGGCTCTGCGGTGACCTGGGTACTGCACGGCTCTGCGGCGACCTGGGTCCTGCACGGCTCTGCGGCGACCTGGGTACTGCACGGCTCTGCGGTGACCTGGGTACTGCACGGCTCTGCGGTGACCTGGGTACTGCATGGCTCTGCAGTGACCTGGGTACAGCACGGCTCTGCGGTGACCTGGGTACTGCATGGCCCTTGCTGGGCAGTGAGCGGCTTGGCCTTCCTGCGCCTCCGCCGGTGGGGGCCATGACACGTCACCTCCAAGGATGGGGTTTGGGTGGTCAAGGTGGTCTCAGGGGTTTCAAGGTCTGCTCAGTGTATCACAATACCTTGCACACTGTAGGGTATCGTGGGATCCATATCTGAGGTGCTATCGAGCACAGTGGGTTCGGAGTTATCTAGATATATGGGGTTGCTGGTGGCAACTGGATTGGGAGCAGAAATATCTCCTAGGGCTAATGTAACCTGCACCTGAGATTGCAGGAACTTGTGGTTCAGCTGCATGTCCTGTATGGTATGGGTGAGGGTACCATGACTTCACTAGATGGAGTAGGTTTGCCAGGAGTTGGCAGGGTAGTTGCAGCGCCCTTGGCAAGGCTCGGTGGGGCTTGGATCTCGGCACAGCCCGGATCTTGAGCGACCTGGATCTTGGCACAGCACGGCTCTTGAGCGACCTGGATCTCGGCACAGCCCGGATCTTGAGCGACCTGGATCTCGGCACAGCACGGCTCTTAAGCGACCTGGATCTCGGCACAGCACGGCTCTTGAGCGACCCCTGGAGATCCTGCGGAATGCAGGGCAGCAGATTCTGGAAATCCTGCGGAATGCAGGGAAGCAGACTCTTGTGATCCTGCGGGATGCGGGGAAGCAGACTCTTGAGATCCTGTGGGATGCGGGGAAGCAGAATCTTGAGATCCTGCGGGATGCAGGGAAGCAGACTCTTGAGATTCTGCGGGATGCAGGGAAGCAGACTCTTGAGATCCTGCGGGATGCAGGGAAGCAGACTCTTGAGATCCTGCGGGTGCAGGGAAGCAGACTCTTGAGATCCTGCGGGATGCAGGGAAGCAGACTCTTGAGATCCTGCGGGATGCAGGGAAGCAGACTCTTGAGATCCTGCGGGATGCAGGGAAGCAGACTCTTGAGATCCTGCGGGATGCAGGGAAGCAAACTCTTGAGATCTTGCGGGATGCAGGGAAGCAGACTCTGGGGAGCCCTTATGATGCAGGGCAGCGGACACAGATTCTGCGGCCTGGCATGGCTTGGTCAAAAAGGTCTGGTAAGGCTGGAACATGGAGGAGGTTTTCTGCAGGCGCTCTTGGCAGTTCTCTCGTTTGTGCAGGGAAGAACCGCAATAAAAGCACAATCTCGGAGTTCTTCTCAATACCTTTTCCTCCAGTGTTAGGAGTCCTCTGAAACCTTTCATAGGCTTAGGGTTTCGCTCTGTAATCCAGACCCTTGTGGAACTCTGCAGCACAACGGTGAGCACCAAGTCCAGGTGCTGCACAAACATAGCAAGGGTCCCCTTCAAGTTCTCAAGCAGGGCTATCATTACTGCGGGCTCACTGGTTTCTGGCTTCCTCATTCTGTCACGGACTGCGTCGAGCGTGGCGTGCAGTAGTGGAAGTGTGAGCCCAGGATGCAGTAATAGCAGTAGAAGACAGGGATTAGGCAGGTTACTAGGTTTATTTGTATTACAAATAAACAAACAGAACTAAATAAACTGATACAGGGAACAATAATAGCAAGGGGGAAAACACAGATACCGGTATGGGTGATGGTACCCAGAGCAGAGGGAAGACAGGGATCTCTTAGGTAGACTTGGGTCTCAGGAACTTCACGAAGTAGGTCTGCACTAGATAGGGTTGTGAACTTCAATGAGGAAGCGTGGGATCAGAGGTGTAGCTTCCTCATAAGCAGAAGTTATTAGGGAGAATTAAGGGCAGGTGTGGTTCTTGGTCCATATGCAAATTATAGTCCAAGACGCATATGGAGGAAAAAAGTCCTAGAACCTGCATAAGGCGATGCAGGACATGTCAAAAGAGGGGAACAAAGGGGGCGCCAGAGGGTCTGGGGGTTCGGACCGTGACAACATCCAACTCAGGTGAACGGTGTAGGACTTACAGCAGTTTGCAGATATGCCTCCCACTTGTTAAGGGACCAAAGGTAATGGGACAATTGGCTTCTCAGCTGTTCCATGGCCAGGTGTGGGATATTCCCTCATTACCCCAATTACAATGTGCAGATAAAAGGCCCAGAGTTCATTTCAAGTGTGCTATTTGCATTTGGAATCTGTTACTGTCAACTCTCAAGATGAGATCCAAAGAGCCGTCATGATCAGTGAAGCAAGGTATCATTAGGCTGAAGAAACAAAACAAACCCATCAGAGAGATAGCAAGAACATTAGGTGAGGCCAAAACAACTGTTTGGAACATTCTCAAAAAGAAGGAACACACCGGTGAGCTCAGCAACACCAAAAGACCCAGGAGACCACGGAAAACAACTGTGGTGGATGACCGAAGAATTCTTTCCCTGGTGAAGAAAACACCCTTCACAACAGTTGGCCAGATCAAGAACACTCTCCAGTAGGTAGGTGTATGTGTGTCAAAGTCAACAATCAAGAGAAGACTTCACCAGAGTGAATACAGAGGGTTCACCACAAGATGTAAACCATTGGTGAGCCTCAAAAACAGGAAGGCCATATTAGAGTTTTCCAAACAACACCTAACAAAGCCTTCACAGTTCTGGAACAAGATCCTATGGACAGATGAGACCAAGATCAACTTGTACCAGAGTGATGGGAAGAGAAGAGTATGGAGAAGGAAAGGAACTGCTCATGATCCTATGCATACCACCTCATCATTGAAGCATGGTGGTGGTAGTGTCATGGCGTGGGCATGTATGGCTGCCAATGGAACTGGTTCTCTTGTATTTATTGATTATGTGACTGCTGACAAAAGCAGAAGGATGAATTATGAAGTGTTTCGGGCAATATTATCTGCTCACATTCAGCCAAATGCTGCAGAACTCATTGGACGGCGCTTCACAGTGCAGATGGACAATGACCCAAAGCATACTGCAAAAGCAACCAAAGAGTTTTTGAAGGGACAGAAGTGGAATGTTATGCAATGGCCAAGTCAATCACCTGACCTGACTCCCATTGAGCATGCATTTCACTTGCTGAAGGCAAAACTGAAGGGAAAATGCCCCAAGAACAAGCAGGAACTGAAGACCGTTGCAGTAGAGGCCTGGCAGAGCATCACCAGGGATGAAACCCAGCATCTGCTGATGTCTATGCGTTCCAGACTTCAGGCTGTGATTGACTGCAAAGGATTTGCAACAAAGTATTAAGAAGGGAAAGTTTGATTCATGATTATTATTCTGTCCCATTACTTTTGGTCCCTTAAGTGGGAGGCACATCTGCAAACTGTTGTAAGTCCTACACCGTTCACCTGAGTTGGATGTATATACCCTTAAATTAAAGCTGACAGTCTGCAGTTAAAGAGCCAAAGATGTTAGAATTGTGTCGATTTCCCAATATTTCTGGACCTGACTGTATTTACCTGGTAGCTAAATAATTCACATGCTGAAAACCAAGCTTAGATAGCTCTTCAAGATCTGTTCTTTTTCTTATGGCTTCCCATATCACAAGCCTGTAGCATATTCAATAATCAACTACATGTTGTTTGCACTTTACACATTTCAATGAATTTAGAAACTGGATATAAGATTGTTTAGCTTAAAAAAACATTTTAAAATTGTTATCTCTTTTTTCTAGAAATATAGAAGTGAAGATGAAAAGCGGAATGCTCACAGCTGTCTCCTTTGAGATTGTTTCTGGGGAAAAACTATAGTTGTGAAATTCGAACATCTGGTTAAAAAAAAAAAGTTTTTGCAACTTACAGTGATTATTATCTGGAAACCTATGGAAGCATGAATTGTCACATATGGCAGGATTATTTCTGAAAGACCGAGGGGGGGGGGGGGTTACACAGTGCTACATTTATATTAAGGTATCCAGGTTTAGAAGGCAGTATATGATCAAGTTCTTGCTAGCAATGACGTTACCATGCTTAAAATAACCATTTGCCTCAATATGACTTGTATTTATTTAGTTAAGGGATCTTATTGTGTGGTTATATCATATAGAAGTACACGCCAATACTTTAATGATTTAAAAAAACTGAAAACAATATTATTTGATTTAGTTTAATACAGAAATGAGAACAAATTAAAACTGTAAAATTATTACTTTTATTTTTATCATTATATAGTGCTAACATTAACATTTCCCACTCTAAAGATCTAACGGTAATACTAACATTATTTTATATTTTATTAAACGTGTACAGCAGTTGAGGGGTCCATGACTATAATAGACAGGCAGCTAGAGACAGAGATAGACAGCTACATGCAGAGATTGAGAGATAGATAGCATAATTCAGTATAGATTGTCTACCCATCATTATGCAGCACCACCACCCAACTACAACAATGTCCTTTCATTGATACATTTGCTTAAATATTATAATGTCAACGTATACACATTTCTTCATGTATCTATTACAAAGCCATGTGACTAGATCCACTTATAGCACATTGTATCGAGTCATTTCTCTATTCTGAGTGAGCAGTTATCAGCTGAAAGATTCCCATCATACAAGAGCACCCATTTGGCTTCTATCCACTCGTGTCCTGATGAAGTAATGATGTCCAGGGGCCGGCAGAGCACTGCAGATGTGTCCTTTATTACAAACAAATGAATAAGGTTCCCTGGGAGCAGTTGCCTTAATGTATGAAACAGATTGCACTCTTCTTGGCCATGAGATTTAAAGCTGGCCGCAGATATTTTAGATACATTTGTAAATAGCTCTCACGGAACGCCTCGGAAGGCAGCTTCTAGATGATGGACAAAGTTTCAATGCAGATGGCTCAGAGTTAGGGGACAGATCTGAGCTCTTGCATTCATTAATATCTTTGTTACAAGGAACATTTCCTATGTCGAGTAAACATGTTGCACTATATCCTTCAATATAGCCTTTCCTGAGCCTACACCAATGAAGACGGGACAACTGATTTAATAAATCTCTGCAAACTTAATTTGATCACATTTGGTATTTACAATAGCAAATATCTTTGACACATTATAAAATTGTATGTTTTTGTGGATTATTAAAGTTTGGAAAAATCACAAAGAGAGAAAAATATAATATATATACTGTATATACACACAATGGCTGGAAAAAGTATGTGAACTCTTTGGAATTAGTTTTTGATTTTTTTTGCCTGAATTCTTCATTTAATTTCATATTCATCAAAGCCACAGGTAACATATAGACAAATGCAATATACTTCTGGGTAAGATTAGAACACAATTATCTTTCATGTCTTTATTGAACATCTCATTAAACATTCACAGTGCTGTGGAAAAAGCAAAGACTTGGATTTAATAGCTATTTGATCCTCCTTTGGAAGCAATAATCTCAACCAAATTTTTGTCATCAGCGGATTAGACCTGTACAATGTTCAGGAGGAATTTTGGACCACTCTTTCTTACAGAACTGCTTCATCTGAGCCATAGTTGTAGGATGCCTGTTGTGAACACCTCTCTAGAGGTCATTCCACAGCATCTCGATGGTGCTAAGGTCTGAGCTCTGACTGGGTTGCTCCTAAAAGGTGGACTTTTTTTTTTAGATACCATACTGTAGCGGATTTACTTTAATGTTTAGGATCATTGTACTGCTGCATCACCCAACTTCTACTGAGCTACAGCCTGCGCAGAGCCACTCTGATATTATCCTATGGGATATCTTGAGAGTCTTGGTACTTCATTTTTCCCTTGATGATGGTAAATGGTCCAGGCCCGAAGCAGCAAAAGAAGCCCAAATCATGATGCTCCTTCTACCGTACTTAACTGTTGTGATGAAGTTTCATGATGGTATGCTGTGCCTTTTTACACCATACCTGTATGTTCTTCGCATACGACTCATACTTACAGGTCTATTCAAAGAAAGGTGAAAATTCTAGGTCAAAAAAATCTCTTCTCCTGCCAATTCTCCTGAGTTTCACCTTTCTTTGAATAGATCTGTTAGTTTCATAAGCCCAAAAACTGTTTCCCAGAAGTGTTTTGTTTTTTTTAAACAGTGGATTTCTTTGTGGTATTGCATGTTTTCTCTTGTGTAAATTTTGGACTACACACTGCCATGATGTTGTCCGAATCTGCCACATTACCTAGGGAACTCCATTGAAATTGCCTCCTTGCTTAATCACTGCAGCCCCATATTGCTTTATCCCAGATTGCCCAGATCTCACTGTTTGACATTGCCTAGATAATTCATGACTATTTACTTTTATCCAATTTGAATCCCATGTTTATTAGTCAATAAATAATTCTATGGCTTACTACATCATCAGAGAGGCATTGTAAGGGCAATTAGTCAAGGGCTTCATTACTCCCCAGATGTTTATGCATTTTCTGCAAGAAGAGATGTAACGTTAATATGTCTTGTGCTGCTTGAGTCCAAGGATGATGAAATGCTGCCTCCCGCAAAATAAAACAACTAGTGCCGTGTATGAGTGTATCATAAAGTTCTACAGCAATAAAACTCATACACAGTCACATAGTACATTATTCTGAGTTTTATTGCTGTGCAGCTCTGTGATACGCTCATACCCACTACACATTACTGTGAGTGTATCACAGGGCCCCACAACAAAAAAACTCACAGTAATGTGTGGTGTGCCTAGTTGACACCCAAAATACTACCCCTGGCAAAGTACTGGAGACTTCAGGGCTGTAAGAAGGGTGAAGCAAGTGAGGCAATCACCTTGGGTGCAGCTGCGAAGCAGCGCAGCCAGTGCTGGTGGCTCCTCGCAGCCAGGGCCGGAATAACGTAGAGGCCATAGTTGTGCACATGGAGGGGTGCAAGGGCACACCCTAATTCTGGCCCAAGACACATTCTGGGTCCCAGCTGGCCGCATCCCATGGACAGAAGCTGGGACCCTTTATCTCTGCAGGGCAGCCTATACACCCCTGGAGTTACGGGTGGTTGTGAGGTCTGCAATGCATGCTTTGCTTTGCGCATTTTATGTAAACATTATATAAAAAGTTGAAAATATTTAACAGTTTTTTTTATATTTCTTCCTCCAATAATTTAAATCCAAATGGTTCAACTAAAGGAATTTTCATAGAAACATAGAAAAATGTCGGCAGATAAGAACCTTTCGGCCCATCTAGTCTGCCCAATTACATGGATACTTTACCTGGATTTATCTTTTGTTTAGGATAGCCTTATGCCTATCCCATGCCTGCTTAAATTCAATTACTGTTTTGGCCTCTACCACTTCAACTGGAAGGCTGTTCCATGTATCCACCACCCTCTCAGTAAAATAATGCTTCCTGATGTTACTTTTAAACCTTTGCCCCTCTAATCTAAGACTATCAGGGTTATCCAAGAGAATTCGAAAAGTCACCGCACGTTCGGTGACTTTTCGTTCTCTTCAATTCGGTTCCTTTTGCCGATTGCATTTCGGTGACCCTGCGGTGTATTCAGCAAGCACCACAGGGTCCCCGAATTGCAGGGAAAAGCTGCCGCAAACCTGACGAAAACTAACCGAATGCACGCTGAAAACAAGCAAAAAACATCTGGATTAACCTTCGAAGAAGCCGAACAGGAGCCGAACAGGAGCCGAACAGGAGCCGAATCACACAGAGCCGAAGCAGCTGTGACGTAGAGGAGGCAGTGAATAAATTAGAAAAACCATTTGTATGAATCTGGGAAAATTAAAAGCTGTTTGCAAAGAAACTACTGAGCGAAAATGTCTGAAATTTTCACAGGAGGTCCAGGGAATGATAATAAAGAGGGCTGTTACAGAAAAAATAAGCAAACTGAAAAAAAAAAAAAAAAAAAATCGGACTTTTAATTTTTTTTTAAAAAATTCTGAAAAATGCTTAAAGTATCCTAAAAAATCTATAGATAAAGAGACTTTTTGCTGCAGAATTTTATAAGGAACGGTTTATTAGATATTGAATTAAAACAGGAATATTTTTAACATTGAAGCCTATGGGATTCTCCTGAATAAACTTGCCGAATTAAACCCCGAATGGCAGGGCATTAGGGGAACCTTTCACTGCTGGTTTGTGTTCTCTGAATAGCCGAAGCAGTGCTTTTTCATGGGGATTTCACTGCCCTCGAACAGAAACCGAACAGGCACCGTATGTGCAGGCAATTCGCCAGGATTTGGCGAATTGCCTGCTCTCTGGATAGCCGAATGGCCAGGAAAGGTAACCGAACGCTGATTTTCAGCGTTCGGTTACCTTTCTCAAGCAATTCGGATCTCTTTGGATAACCCTGTATGTCCTCTTGTTTTGCTACTTTGTTTCCTTTTAAATATACTCCCTTCCTCTACCTTGTGGATTCTCTTTACGTATTTAAATGTTTCTATCATTCTATTCCTCACAATATATTAAGTAATTTGTCTTGATATTGATAATACCCCTATACGTATAGGATTCACTTTTATTTTCCACAGCCTGCTTTACCAATCACGTAAAAGGTATGGATTGTATATGAGGGTTACATCTATTCAGTAATTTAGGCTGTTAGTGATATGTTTGAATTGTGACACAAAGACTCTAGTTTAATGGTCATCTCTCACATCCTGAGAATGACAAACCTTTGTTCTGACATTAATCTCACCTTCTGAATTGCCTGTAAAATTCATTTTAAATTGTGGAGAATTGCAAAATATGTGTAAAATTCCTTAGCATGAAAAAATGTCCTGTTCTTCAGTCACCGTCATCATTATGTCCTAACATGTACAGTTCACTTTAGAATAACTAAAGATTAGTGATGGGCCGAACACCCCCGTGTTCGGTTCGCATTCAAACTCGAACACCTGAAAAAGTTTGAACGCAAACTCGAACACAATTCGAACACCATGCAAGTCAATGGGGCCCGAATGTTCAAAAACGAAAGTGCCCTCCAAGAGGGCATATATACAAGATATTTGCTATAAAAGGTGTATGGGGGTCAGGGTACTGCCCTGGGGGACAGGACACAAGGAAATGTTTGTTTTATTTTAAAAAAAAAAAATTTTTAACCCTTTCACTGCTGAGTCATTTCACCGCTGTGCGCTGAGCAAATTTTTTCCGATTTTGCTCATGTTTAAACGCGATTTGAAGCCATGGGAGATGTTTGCCAACAATGAGTGGGAAATGTTTGACCAACAATGAGTGGGAAATGTTTGTCCAACAAGGAGTGGGAAATGTTTGTCCAACAAGGAGTGGGAAATGTTTGACCAACAAGGAGTGGGAAATGTTTGACCAACAAGGAGTGGGAAATGGTTATGAATCCCATAGTCTTCAATTTTAAAAATATTGCCGTTTAAAACCAATATCTAATAAACCGAATTATTATTATATTCTGCAGTAAAGAGTCTCTTTATTTTTAGATTTTTTTAGGATCTTTTAAGCATTTTTTTTTAAAAAAATAAAAAAAAAATTCTTGAACTTTCTTCGAATGTCCCGAAAAGTTCGAAATTCGCAAACTTTCGAACAGCCAATGTTCGAATCGAACTTCAAACCGATTCGAACCGGCAGCCCATCCCTACTTAAGATAAAAAATACCCTGATTTTCATATAACGCTCAATTCTATTTGTTCCATGAGAACATGAACTTTGATGCTTTAACACAGTTAATTTTAGACTCAATGTGGTGTTGAGCAGTCACAAGAAGCAATCCACTAAAACAAAGCTTACAGTGTAACAAAACATGCCACTCTGGAAGACTGCTTTCTGATAATAAGCATCTGTTTTTACATTTTTTTCATCTTATTCAGATTAAAAATTCATGCTAAGTTCCAAATTAATGTACCTTTTCCAATCAGTACATTATATGAGTCAGTTCTCTTGTTAGTTAAAGACTGCTAACAAAGAAGGAAATATTCAAATTATTATTCATTGTCTTCTTTTCATCCTTTGACATTTAATTCATAACTCATTAAAATGACTCCAGGCTTGAGGTGAATGTTATATTATATAAAAACATACAGGTTATTCAAAGAACTCCAAATTGCTGGCGAAAGGTACCCGAACGCTGAAATTCAGCGTACGGTTACCTTTCCTGGCCATTCGGCTACTCAGAGAGCAGGCAGTTCGCCAAATGTTAGCGAATTGCCTGCACATACGGTGCCTGTTCCTTGTCTGGTCGAGGACAGTGAAATCCCCAAAGAGAAGCAATGCTTCATCTATTCAGAGAACACCAAAGAGCAGGGAAAAGTTGCCGAATTGCCCGGCCATTCGGTGGTTTCATTCGGCAGGTTTATTCAGGAGAATCCCATAGGCTTCAATGTTAAAAATATTCTCGTTTTAATTCAATATCTAATAAACCGTTGATTATAATATTCTTCAGTAAAAAGTCTCTTTTTGTATAGATTTTCTAGGATCTCTTAGGCATTTTTCGGGAATTCTTTGCGAAAACATTTTTTGCGGTTTTTTTTTTAATCGTTTTCTGTAACAGCCCTTTTTATTATTATTCATTGGGTCTTATATGTAAATTTCAAACATATTCGCTCTGTAGTTTCTTTGCAAACAGCATTTCCTTTTTCAAACATTCAAGCGTACTGTTTTTTTTTTTTTTCACTCCATTCATCTGCGGTGTCGGGTTTTTCCGGTGGCACTCTGATCGGCTCCTGCTTGGGTTTCTCCGGCGTGTTCGGCGGGGTTAATCCAGATGTTTTAGCGGGTTTCGGTGTGCGTTCGCCGGGTTTTGCGGTGAGTGTTCGTCAGGTTTGCGGCGGCTTTTCCCTGCACTACGACGGCCCTGTGGTGCTTGCGGAACACACCGCAGGGTCGCCGAAATGGGATTGCCAAATCGCACCGAATTGAAGAGAACGAAAAGTCACCGAACATGCGGTGACTTTTCGATTCTCTTTGAATAACCCTAATAGATTTGTGATTGGCTGTTTGTCTGTGTCTGGTGCAAACGTTTAATGGCCACATATGGTTACAAACCAGAATGTATTTTAATCCTGGATTCACGGGAGAAATTTGTATGGTTTTAAACATTTAAAAGAAAGGATTTTGTAAAGCAATTCTTGAATTTTAAAATATATAAATTTTGGATATTTGTTACTATCAATATTTATTTTAATTTGCAAAAAAAAAGTATTAATTATTTACATTTACATATTCAAATATACCAATCTTCCCTGATATAGGAGTTAAAAATATATATATATACACATACATACACACAAGGATCAACTACGGCATTAAAACGAACGTGCCTAGTATCATGTAGGTCCCTCTCGAGCTGCCAAAACAGCTCTGACGTGTTGAGGCATGGACTCCACAAGACCTCTGAAAGTGCCCTGTGGTATCTGGCACCAAGACATTAGCAGAAGATGCTTTAAGTCCTGCCAGTTGTGAGGTGAGGTCTCTATGGTTAGGAATTGTTGTTTCAGCACATTCCCACAGATGCTTAGTCGGATTGAGATCTGGGAAATTTGGAAATCATGGCAAAAACCTGAAATCTTTTTCATGTTCCAAATGCTATTCCTGAATAGGGATGAGCCGAACACCCCCGTGTTCGGTTCGCATTCGAACAATTTCAAAAGTTCGAGTTCGAACTTGAACACGAACCGAACTCAATGCAAGTCAATGGGACTCAAAAGTTCGATTTTTTGGGGTGCCCTCCAAGAGGGCATATATGCAAGATATTTGCCATAAAAGGTGTATGGGGGTCCTGGTAGGGCCCTGGGGGACAGGAAACAAGGACAAAAAGTTTTAAAAAAGAAGTTTTTAAAGGAATAGTGAGTTTTCAAACGAAAAATTACTTCAAATATCGTGCCTAGGAGGTCCCCATAACCTGTCCGTGAAGTGGCGGATTTGTAGGATGTATAGAAACATTGCCATCAGAGACCCACACAAGTCACCTAGCCACACTTAAGGGGTTAAAATGCACAGGGACTGGCTACTATTCTGTTAGATGAGGGAATGTATTAGGCCCCGTTCACACTGTGCGATTTATCGCGCGGATTTTGCCACGACGTTGCAGCAAAATCCGCGCAACGTCGCACTGTGTAGCTTCTCCAATGCATTTCAATGGAGCTGTTCACATCTTGCCGCGCGACGTCACATGTCGCGCGTCGCGGTAGCATGTCGCTGGTACATGACCCTTTTTTTGAGATTTGCTATCTGTGATTTTGCGATTTGCATTGGTGGGGCTTTGCAAAAATCACACAAAACCGCGACGTAGCGTGACATTGTGCAACATTATCGCACTATGTCGCAAATATGAAAATCGCGTGGAAAATCACAGGACTTTCAAATCGCACAGTGTGAACGGGGCTTTATATGTATAAAACAAGGTATATATGACAATGGATAGTCAGAGACTCTAGGGACTCAGCTTGTACGCTTTATGATAGACATTTCTAACACAATAATAATTGTATGCTCACATAGGCCCTTCGGGAGAGGTACATGACATACAAATACTGGAATATTACGTTTAAATCTAAGGAGTGGGATAAAGATTTTATTAAGCCCTTGATGACAAATGACATAACATCTACATCATTAATGATTGGCTTTACAGAGCCCTGGTCCTTAAGGGGTTAAACAGCATATCAGAGAGGATCATATAGTAGAAATGAACACTTGTTAGAATTCAAAACAAACAGTGTTTGTTCATACATGTGCAGGCCACACCCAGTCTGCAAGCAATGTATCAAATTCTAATTGCTAATTAGAAGCACATGTTATTTCCAAACACTAATTAAACACCTGTTGTTTACGCCGTTTGAGAGCACAGGTCATCTAGAGGTGAGAATCTTTGCACCTATAGTAGACAACATTAGGTAGTTTTTTAATTCAATATCTAATAAACTGTTGCTTATAATATTCTACAGTAAAGAGTGTCTTTATTTCTAGATTTTTTTAAGCATTTTTTATACTTTTTTCAAAATGTTTTTTTTTCCCAACTCGAACCGAACACGCCAAAAAGTTCGAAGTTCGCAAACTTTCGAACTGCCAATGTTCGAGTCGAACTCCGAACTGATCGAACCGAACAGCTCATCCCTATTCCTGAACAGTTTTTACCCATTGTGTGCATATAGATACATGAAGCATGGTGGGCCGTGACAGACATCCAGACATTAACCACTTGAATGCTAAGGACGCGCTCAGCGCGTCCTCAGCATTCCCGCTGGTATGCGGAGATGCGCTGAGCGCGTCCTCGCATCGGGGTCAGCGTTCGGCCGGGTTCCGCCGATCGCTGGCCCCTCCGGTGCGGGCTGACATCCTGGATGTCAGCCGCGCATCCGGACCAGCAGCCGCCAACATTAGGTGTCATCGCGGGGGCGCGATGACACCTAATTCAGGCGCCCCCCGCATGTGCGGAGGAGGCGCCTGAAAGGGAGGGGGGGGAGGTCCCTCGGACCTCTCTCCCTCCCGATCGGCGGCGCACAGGGGCTTAACCCAGGCATCATTTGGAAGGGCACAGCCTGCCCTTCCAAATGATGCCTGGCATAACCCCTGGGGAGCTGGATCGCGAATCGGCGCTGAAAAGCGCCGGTTCGCGATCCTTCCCGGAGCTGGCCGACATCTTGGATGTCGGCCAAGCTTCCGGGAACTCCCCCAGAGGACTGGCGTCATCGTGCGTAGCACGATGACGCCAGTCCTACAGTTAACCCCTAACTGCCACCAAGTGTGGAGATAGGGAGTTCCAATGAACTCCCTATCTCCCGATCCGTGGCAGTTAGGGGTTAAATTTTGGTATCGTTGGATCGGCCAGAGCATGGCCGTTCCAACGATACCAAACATGAAAGTTAAAAATTTTGTAAAAAATAAATAAAAAGAAGAATAAAAATAAAAAAAAAGAAAAAAGAAAAATTAAAAAAAAAAAAATAAACACTTTTTTTTTCTTTTTTTTGGGTTTGTTAATGCAGCAATATTGTTCCCATTTCAATTATAATGTGAACAATGATGCTGCACTAACGATTTTTGTATGCGGTGCGTTTGTTAAAAATAGTGTCATTTTCCCCAAAAAAAAATGTAACGAGACCCCATCTCTAATTTTTTTAACACGCACCCCATACAAAATATAACCGCAATTGCTCGCATGTTAAAATGTGAAAAAAAACACTTTACACATTGTAAATTATTGAAAATACATATTTTATTGCATTTTTTGTTATAATATACAGACATGACATAACGTATACATATAATAATGACATATTATGAATCTACCGAGTCTGACGGAAAGAACGATATATAATATTCGGTGTCATATACTAAAATAAGCCTTAAAAACACGTTTAAACATGATGCGCAAAACAGGTAAAAAATGACCTCAGCACAGGGGCGGGAAAAGCCTCAGCAGCGAAAGGGTTAAAAAAAACAGTTATGCAAACTTTTTTGTTTGTAATTCTGAAATGATGAGTGAGTTGATTTTACAGACTTATTTGCAGTTGGAAGGACAAATTCCTCGACCCTATGGTGAATTCAGCATACACCGCTGGGACCCAAAGAGTAGGGAATGGATTTGAAAATTTGATAAAAAAAATCAACGAAATCTGCAGAAAACCCTCCCAATAAGCCGCATATACGAAAAATAAGATCGATCCGAAACGCCGCGGAGAATCAGCCGAATGTACCCATATATATGTTGCAAACCTGCCGAACGCGTCAGAAAAAAAGCAGACGATCTGCTGAACACAGCGCTGACCAACTGACGGAAAAAGCCTACAAACTGGGCAAGAAAAAAAAATGATTGACAGTTTCAGAATTAGAAAAGCTGCAAAAATCTACTGGACGAATATGTCTGGAATTAACATTTAAGGTCCTATGAATAAAAAGAAAAGGTCTGTTACAAAACAAAATTGACGACAAATTCCCCAAAAATGCCTAAAAAAAATCCCCCCAAAAAATAAAGAGCCTTTGCTGCAAATTAAAATGATAAACGGTTTATTAGATATTGAATAAAAATGGAAATATTTTTTACATTGAAGCCTATGGGATTCACCTGAATAAACCTGCCGAATGACACCACCGAACATCAGGGCACTTCACTGATATTTCACTGCTGTTCAGTGTTCTCTGAATAGATAAACCATTGCTTCTCTATGGCGATTTCCCAGCTGTAAAACAGGAACTGTATTTTGCTGGCAATTCGCCAAAATTTGGTGTACTGCCTTATTTTGAATAGCCGAATGGCCAGGAAATGGCACCGTACGGGGAAATACACTGTTCAGTGCAATTTCGGGCCAGGTCAGCTCTCTCTGAATAATCCTGTAAATCAGACCAAATTGAAATGCAAAAACTTCTGTGTTTGTGAAGGACCTTGTCTCTCCACAGAGCCTCTCTAAGATATGGAGAGGTTGCAGTGTTTTTAGACTTCTTGTGTTATTCTAGTGATAAATTAATATTTATTGGTTTTCAGTAATTTTAAGGATGTTTGGTTTTTTACATGAAAATATAAATTACCTTTCGGCTGCAAAGCACATTTTTATATTCTACCTGTCGCTGCTATGTATGAGACAGGTGAGAGAGCTAATTCCTACAATCCTACATGAACTTTGATGCTTTGACACAGTTAATTTTAGACTCAATGTGGTGTTGAGCAGTCACAAGAAGCAATACACTAAAACAAAGCTTACAGTGTAACAAAACATGCCACTCTGGAAGACTGCTTTCTGATAATAAGCATCTGTTTTTAAATTTTTTTCATCTTATTCAGATTAAAAATTCATGCTAAGTTCCAAATTAATGTACCTTTTCCAATCAGTACATTATATGAGGTGTATGGGGGTCAGGGTACTGCCCTGGGGGACAGGAAACAATTAAATGTTTAAAAAAATAAAAAAAAATGTTAAGCCTTTCACTGCTGAGTCATTTCACCGCTGTGCGCCGAGCTAATACTTTCCGATTTTGCTCATGTTTAAACGCGATTTGAAACCATGGGAAATGTTTGACCAACAATGAGTGGGAAATGTTTGTCCAACAAGGAGTGGGAAATGTTTGTCCAACAAGGAGTGGGAAATGTTTGTCCAACAAGGAGTGGGAAATGTTTGACCAACAAGGAGTGGGAAATGTTTATGAATCCCATCGGCTTTAATTTCTAAAAATATTCCCGTTCTAATTCAATATCTAATAAACCGTTTATTATTATATTCTGCAGTAAAGAGTCTCTTAATTTTTTGAATTTTTTAGGATCTTTTAAGCATTTATTTTTTTTTTTTCTCGAACTTTCCTTGAATGTCCCGAAAAGTTCAAAGTTCGTGAACTTTCGAACTGCCGATGTTCGAATCGAACTTCAAACCGATTCGAACCGGCAGCCCATCCCTACTTAAGATAAAAAATACCCTGATTTTCACATAACGCTCAATTCTATTTGTTCCATGAGAACATGAACTTTGATGCTTTAACACAGTTAATTTTAGACTCAATGTGGTGTTGAGCAGTCACAAGAAGCAATCCACTAAAACAAAGCTTACAGTGTAACAAAACATGCCACTCTGGAAGACTGCTTTCTGATAATAAGCATCTGTTTTTACATTTTTTTCATTTTATTCAGATTATAAATTCATGCTAAGTTCCAAATTAATGTACCTTTTCCAATCAGTACATTATATGAGTCAGTTCTCTTGTTAGTTAAAGACTGCTAACAAAGAAGGAAATATTCAAATTATTATTCATTGTCTTCTTTTCATCCTTTGACATTTAATTCATAACTCATTAAAATGACTCCAGGCTTGAGGTGAATGTTATATTATATAAAAACATACAGGGTTATTCAAAGAACTCCAAATTGCTGGCGAAAGGTACCCGAACGCTGAAATTCAGCGTACGGTTACCCTTCCTGGCCATTCGGCTACTCAGAGAGCAGGCAGTTCGCCAAATGTTGGCGAATTGCCTGCACATACGGTGCCTGTTCGTTGCCTGTTTGAGGGCAGTGAAATCCCCATAGAGAAGCAATGCTTCATCTATTCAGAGAACACCAAAGAGCAGGGAAAAGTTGCCGAATTTCCCGGCTGTTCGGTGGTTTCATTTGACAGGTTTATTCAGGAGAATCCCATAGGCTTCAATGTTAAAAATATTCCCGTTTTAATTCAATATCTAATAAACTGTTGATTATAATAATTTTTTAGGATCTTTCAGGCATTTAGTACTATACTTTGATTGCTTATATATTACATTGCCCTTGAGGAAGTCTAATTATTAGACGAAATGCGTCGGGCCTTTTATGCTCATTTATATTATTTTATTAGAATAAAAGATTTTATACATTTGAAATTTATTTTTCATTAATTCCTGAACAAGTGATTGGTTCCCATGGATATATAGACCTGGCAATTCATCAAGCACTGAAGCTTCAGTGTTTATTGCTATTAACATTCTTTCCAAGGATGTGTCTTGTGGTTATGTTGGTCTTGCTGCAATAGAGGTAAGGAGAACTAAAAACACCCACTGCGGTTATATGTCCCCTTGCCTGATTAAGAGCTGGCCATGACAGGAGAAGAGAAGACCCCATTCATCACAAGCAGCATCGGAGACTGGTAGCGCGACGTGATCCTCACTTTGTCCACATATCAATGGAAATTTCAACAACATGAGAGTCAAATATCACAAATCAGTGTAGCACAATACAGACTTAGATCATCAATTACCACTCTGCTATCCCAAATCGTGCGATCCCCTCTTTTTGCACACCCCTGCATACAACAAACACATGGGAAAAATCTTAATGTAAATTTGGTGCAGTGCAACCCTCTAGGGTGGCTAGTGATCCCAAAATCATAAAAATAATAATCACCATCTTTTCCTGCTTTCTTTTATAGACACAACATTTCTTGCATAAAACTTTCTGCACATACAATTTTTTGCGGTTCCAATAAAACATTTATTTAGGACCCAAATTTATAACAGTAAAAATCAATGAAGTAAACAAAATATCAAACTCCAGAATGTGTTTTGCTCTAAAAGGTACCAGCACCGGAACTTATTGGACCCGTTTTCAAGTGGAGGTAGTGATTGGGTTCATCGGAAAAAACCCTATGGTGAAGAAATAGAGCCGGGGGGTGGGCTCTTAAATCAGTAAGTGTTCTGTGCATGTTTGGAATATCTGGTTAACCTGGAGTTACACTAGGGAGCTGGTCTCTCTTTCTTTCAGATTTTTTTTTTGCATGATCACGTAATGAAAATTGGAGTGCAAAGAGGGTAACACAGGTTAGGGGTTGTGTTGGGACCCGAAAGATATTCTTCATCACCTATTAATGCAGTGTACAGAGCCAAAATTAGGCTCTAGAGCAGTGTTTCCCAAACCTGTCCTCAGGACCCTCAACCAGGCCAGATTTTGCAGGTTACCTTGGGGAAATGCAGACTGAATCCTGCAATCACTGAGCAGCAAATCATATCACCTGTGCTGTGTTTCACATATCTCGAAAAAGTGGCGAGGCGGAGGGTCCCGAGGACAGGTTTGGGAAACACTGCTCTAGAGGATGTGAGTGATATTATACTGCTTAATACTTCAAAATGTAACATTTGCAGACAAAATTCACTAGTTGCCTCTCTTTTTATGTTGCACATGTTTTTTTAACTCCTTCATTCCTGAGATAGAGATAACGTGGGCCTTCAAAGGTGCTATCAAGTGCCTGATATAGAGTTCTCAATCTGCAGCTGAGCAGGTAAAAAGCAAATTAAATTTATTTGCTGCAAACTAATTTTGTTTGCGTTTGGGCTCCAGACAGTGTCCATAAAGTTTAAGTCCTGTTGGCATAATGCCCAAGGTGCTAAAACGGTCTAAAATTGGCTACGGATTGCCTGATACATTGGGCTTTCCACAGCCATCACAGATTCATGAGCTGATTTTCTGAAGTGACTGCATTCAGCCAGTAGATGTCAACATCAGCCTGCCAAATGGTTATTACAGTAAGGAATGCAATGGGAAAATTCACAAATATTTCTTACTGAATAATTGATTAAAAATTATTTCCAAAAAAATCACTGGTTCCTGACAGTGGTTTCTGGAAAATAACTTGGTAGTGAAAGAATTTAATCTTGTGGTCATCATGCACTATTGGTGGGAAAAAATTGTATGTACAGAATTGTTTATGCATGAGATGTTGTACGTATAAAGGAAAGCAAATGAAGAGGGTGTTAATTCTTGTTCTTATGATTTGGGTATCACCAGCCTCCCTAAAGGATAGCGCTTTACCATATATTATATTAAGAACGTGGTAGTCAAGTCCCCCACAGCGAAAGAGTTAAACAGGGTCTAAAATATTATAACATAGCTTGCATTAACATAATATGACTGACTTAAATAATTTTTCATAATTATAGACAACTGGAGAGAATTTTTGCTTAAGAAAGTCGTACCTTGACCCAAATGATATTCCACATCTGAGCTGAAAGCAACCAACGTGGTTGCTAGTGAAGAACTCATCTAAATGGACTACCCTTTACTCATTGCATCCCCATTACCCCTCAACAGCTGTTAGAATGCAACAAATCAGTTTGGCCGATTAAGGTTTTTGGGAGTTCTATGTGTAGTCGTACCACCAGAAGGACAGAATAGAGTAAAATCAAACCTGGTACAATGAGGATAGAAAATAAAGATAAGGAATGACATTTGAACGGAATGAGAATTTAATCCCTTGTGTAGTATTATTGTATTGCTGGAACTAACTGAAAAGTAAATCTAAAATATATCAGAGTTTGTATTCTATTATCCAGTTTTCCTTTATTTGATCAAAGACAAAAAATCCTAGCAACAGTTCTCTAACTTCAGAATTCTAAGGATCCGAAGTAGTTTAGACTGAAACGGAAAGAATTATGGAGTACAAAACCCCCTAAAACATTTTAGGCTGAAACCTTGTGGTCAGGTAAACTTAAGATACGTCAAGCTAAAATGTATTAACATATGGTAGAAGTTATATAAATTTCACTTTCATGAAAGATTTACTTTATGGAGCGACAGAACAGCATGGGAACTCTTATTCATCAAGTTCTGCTTAAATTATTTTAATAATTTCATTATTTATAGAACTGCAAAAAAATATATGGTGTGATGCAAACTAATGAAAGATACTTTTATATATATATATATATTAACATTTAATGAACATTATCGGGGTTATTCAAAGAGAGAGATCTGGCCGCGAAAGGTAACCGAACACTGAAATTCAGCGTACGGTTACCTTTCCTGGCCATTCGGAGAGCAGGCAGTTCGCCAAATCATGGCAAATTGCCTGCACATACGGTGCCTGTTCGAGGGCAGTGAAATCCCCATAGAGAAGCAATGCTTTGTCTAGTCAGAGAACACCAAACAGCAAGGAAAAGTTGCCGAAATGCCCTGCTGTTCGGTGGCTTCATTCGACAGATTTATTCAGGCGATTCCCATAGGCTTCAATGTTAAAAAATTCCTGTTTTAATTCAATATCTAATAAACCGTTTAATATTATATTCTGCAGTAAAAAGTCTCTTAATTTATAGATTTTTTTAGGATCTGTTAGGCTTTTTTTTGTCAAAATTTTTTTCCCTTTTTTTTTAAATCGTCTTCTCTTTTTTCTGTAACAGCCCTTTTTATTATCATTCATTGGATCTTATATGTAAATTCCAGGCATTTTCTGGTCAGTAGTTGTTTTGAAAACTGCGTTTCAAATTTTAAACTTTCAAGCAAACTGTTCTTTTTTTTCACCTCATTTGTCTGCGTGTCAGGTTTTTCTGGCGGCTGCTCTGTGCTGTGATCAGTGGCTAGTAGAGTTTCTCCGGCATGTTCGGCGGGATAATCCAGCTGTTTCTGTGGGTTTCGGTGAGTGTTCGTTGAGTGTTCGGCGGGTTTTGCAGTGAGTGTTTGTCGGGTTTGCGGCGGGTTTTCCCTGCAGTACAGTGGCCCTGTGGTGCTTGCTGAATACACCGTAGGGTCGGCGAACTAGGATCGCCGAATTACGCCGAATTGCAGGGAACAAAAAGTCACCGAACATGCAGTGACTTTTCGATTCTCTTTGAATAGCCCTGTATGTGAAATGTAAACTTTATGCAGAGACCATAGCGTGCGCACGGGGTGTGCCTAGGCACACCCTAATCCCACCCGCGGCACACTCTGGGTCCCGGCTGGCCCCATCCCACGGATAGCCGCCGGGACCCTTTGCCTCTGCAAGGCAGGCAAGCCTGTACTTACCTGGTGGTCCGGTGGCTGTGGGGTCTGCAATGTGATCTGTGCTTCGTGCCCAGAATGCAGAGCACGCCCCACACTGGACTCGTGCGCCGGCGATCCTCTGATGACATGTCACCTGACCGCCGGCGCACACTGACTGTGTCAGAGAGCGCTGGCGGTCAGGTGACAGGTCATCAGAGGATCGCCGGCGCACGAGTCCAGTGTGGGACGTGCTCTGCGTTCTGTGCACGAAGCACAGATCGCATTGCGGAGCCCACAGCCACCGGACCACCAGGGAAGTACAGGCTGGATTTAAGATGAAGCGGTCCAGTTACATAGGACCAGACTGGACCGTCCCCTCCTCTGCCAACCGTCATGTTCAACTCCCTCCCTGCAAGAAAAAAGGTAAGCAGGAGAGGGGACAACTTTTATATATTTTTAAAATATTAAAATTTTATTTCATGGCAGTGGATTCTGTGATATGCACCGCACATTACTGGGAGTTTTATGGCAGTGGATTCTGTAATGTGCGGTGTGTATAAGCGTATCACAGATTCCACTGCCATGAAACTCCCAGTAATGTGTGGTGCATATACGCGTATCACAGAATCCACTGCAATAAAACTCTGTAATGTGCGGTGCGTATAGGCATATCACAGAATCCACTGCCATGAAACTCTCTGTAATGTGTGGTGCGTATACGCATATCACAGAATCCACTGCCATGAAACTCCCAGTAATGTGTGGTGCATATACGCATATCACAGAATCCACTGCAATAAAACTCTGTAATGTGTGGTGCATATAGGCGTATCACAGAATCCACTGCCATGAAACTCTCTGTAATGTGTGGTGCGTATACGCGTATCACAGAATCCACTGCCATGAAATAAAATTTTAATATTTTAAAAATATATAAAAGTTGTCCCCTCTCCTGCTTACCTTTTTGTATCACAGAGAGTTTTATGGCAGTGTATTCTGTGATATGCTTATACGCACCGCACATTACAGAGAGTTTCATGGCAGTGTATTCTGTGATATGCCTATATGCACCGCACATTACTGGGAGTTTCATGGCAGTGGATTCTGTGATATGCTTATATGCACTGCACATTACTGGGAGGTTTATTGCAGTGGATTCTGTGATACGTTCATACACACCGCACATTACTGTGAGTTTTATTGCTGTAGAACTCTGTGATACGCTCGTACACACTGCACATTACTGTGAGTTTTATTGCTACATACCCCTGGGGTGTAGGGGATGTATGGTTATCTATGTGAATGTATGGCTGTGTATAAATGCATGTATTTGTCTTTAAACAGGCTGCTGTGTGTAAAATTCTGCGCCTGTGTCCTTGTCGCAGTCCGGCGTTGGCCCCTTGCCCTGCATCCAAAGGGCTGGTATTGCTCGTAGTATCGCCACATTATCTGCTGCCTGCACTGCACAAAGTAAGAATGACAGCGGCGTCTTGGCAGCATCGTGAGGTACAAGTAGGAGACTAAATATTGGTGCGGGGCAGCAAGAGGTTAAATGGGCACTCTACTCAAATTTTACCCCCCTTTTTTTTACCATTTAACTGCTGATGACGTGCTGAGCGCATCCACATGTTTTATGCAGAGGATGTACTTAGCACGTTGTTGAGGTCCTGCAGCTCCGTGCCATTTCTTTATTCTTTCACAGACATTTTTCCCTCACTCTGGGACTGCCCCTGGACACTGATATAATCGCTTATGGGTGACTATGTCAGAGTCTTTCCCACTCACTCCCCCCCGCCCTGTGAAATCCCTTTACTGGAGATACAGCAACCCAAAGGACACCAGTATCTATGGTATCGTAAATTCTAGGGTCATATGGGGGCTTCAGTGGATAGGTCAGAGTCTGCGTTATTGCCCATTGTTTCATCTCAAACAAAAAACACTGTACCAGTGCGGGGAGAGGAGGGGGGTCCTATGGATCCCTGTATCTCCATTCTTTACACTCCACAATGTTAAATTAGGTGTCATTGGAGAGGTCAGAGCCCAGCCTTTCTAATGAGACCAAACACGAACATGTAGAAAAAAAATACAAAATTTCCTCATTGCCCGCTTTTAACATCTAAAGCAATATTATTTCTCACCTCGGGATTAAACATTCACAGGGTTATTCAGAGAGTGGTGAAAAGCAGGAGAATAACTGGAGAATGGAAAATTCTAGGTCAAAATAGCCAAACCAGAAAAATTCTCCCATTTATCTCACTTTCCAAATCAGCTATTTGGTCTAGATTGTTCTCTTCTCCTGCCAGTTCTCCTGGCTTTCACCTCTCTCTCAAGGTTGTTCAGAGAAAGGTGAAAACCAGGAGGATGGCAGGAGAAAAGAACAATCTAGACCAAATAGCTGATTTGGAAAGTGAGATAAATGGGAGAATTTTTATGGTTTGGCTATTTTAACCTAGAATTTTCCATTCTCCAGTCATTCTCCTGCTTTTCACCACTCTCTGAATAACCCTCATAGTCATAAAACACAATCAGCCACAATACTCAGCCACTAATTGGGTTAGTCGAGACTCACGGGAAATGTAGTTAAAAAACAACTGGATGGCGAAGGTTGCTGCACCTCTGAATTATACACATAGTAATGATATACAGTATTTAGGTTGAATGTGTGAGATTGTGTGCGTGTGTATGTATGCATTAGGGTGCGCATATATATATATTTTCATGTGTTTGAGCTTTTGGGTGTACACCCTAATGCAATAGGCTGCGCACGCCTATGGCAGAGACTAAATATACATTAAATTCTTGGAAGTGACAACATAAACAGCCGCCATTGTGAACATAACAGGTGCATTAAATGCTATAAAACATACAGTATAATACAGAAATGTAGGGAAGGGATTGCACCTGTACAGCATTACAATTTCTTGAAATGTAAAAACACGAATGTAGCAGCTGAGCACATATGGTCATGAAGGGAGTGGTAAATCCGCACATTCCTAAATTTAGATTATAAAAAAAGTCTCAGCTATTTATGTCTGGTCTCTTGGCTATAACTTCAAGAATAGAACAAGATTGACATTTGAAAGTTATCATTTTTTTGCCCACGCTGAAAGAATGTGCTCCCACAAGATGACAGAGCGCTAGGATAGTTAAAATAAGATATTGGCAATGTAGCGTATCATTTTGATTCCACTGAAAATTATTACCTTAATTTCTAAACTATGAAAAGCGGCGAAGCACGAAAAGAATAGCATCGCTCTTTACATACTTGGGAATAACATGACATTCTATTCAGATTGCTTAACAATGATTACATAAGTGAAATTTCATTCAATGTCTGCTTTTTTCTTTTTACAGCAAGAGGGATGACAGTGGCATTTTGCAGAGGGATACTTATGTATTAATCTATGAACTAGTGGTTTCATGATGATAAGCCAGTGATAGGTAAGGACTGAAGGGAATATAGTCATTATATTGTTTGATTAAAGCTGTCCTGTCTATGCAAGTGCCATTTCTGATCTATGGAAATAATAGAAATCGGTGTAATCACAGTCTAGATAAAAGCAACTCATGCAACTCTAGGGTGACCTGTTCATTAACGTGCACTTTGCAGCGAGATATTTTTTGTGACATTTGATAGAGAGCACTATACTACCTGCACATTATTAAAGTGGATTGCTAATAATTGTATAGTTTTTCGTGTACATGCTGTGACTACAAAAAACTTTAGCTAAACCTTTTTTCCTTAAATCCCATTATTTCAATTGAAAATTTGCAATCATCTGTCTCTCTTTTGTCCCTTACCCTAATCTGTACTTAATATGCGCAGCTGTGTTCAATGTGTATTGAACGAGTTTAATAAGAATAATCAATATATTTCCTAGCCGATCGGCTAGCACGATGAACACACGGAGCTTTGTGTAAGTTGTTTTAGGCATCACTGTCTCGCTTTAGCCATAAAATAGAAACAAAAGAATGTGTTGCGCCTAAAAATAAAGTTTTAAATTTTAACTAATATTAACTAATTTCCTGAGTTATGCTAAAACATGTCATACAAGGAATTGCTTCGTCGACAAAGCTCCCCTGCTTAAGCTACCTGATCATTTCCAAGTTAATGATATTTTCCCCTTCTGATCCGCAAGAAAAAAATAGTGCAAAATAAGCACACTAATGTAAATTTCACTACTTAGAGAATGGTTTATATATTGTAAATTCTAGTCAAAGGACACTTTAGCCACCATGTCCTTTGATTTTTAAATGGTCATAGAGAACTGAGTGTCCCCTTCCCCTCTGCCACCTCACTCCACCCATCAGGTGTCTCTACAGGCAGTCATTCAGTATGTGAGGCTTTCTCCCAGCTGGAGGACCATCAGTCGGCTCATGTTGAACAAGCTTGCAGGGTTTTGGACAATAATGACCAGATCTGAGCATACCTCTCAAGCAGTGGCGACTCTAGGAACAATATTTAGGGGGGGCACAGAAGATACCGCAGTCAAAACTGGGGGGGCACTAATAATTTTCACCACTAAATCATATCACTGAATAAAACTAAGGGCCCAATCACCTGTGTGAGCTAAAACACCATCGCTAAAGGAAACATTTAGCGCGAGTTGCTAAAACATAGTGCCTGACGACCTACTAACAGATCACCTTGTCTGCGGTAGTCCATGAACAAGGTCGTTTAGCGCACGCTAGGAAAACTCTAAGACCCGGGCTGAGACCCAGCGCTAATGCGGTTGTGTACAGGATAGAACGGTTTTTTTTCCAGTGCCGGGCCATACCTATCCCCCGCCCTCACAAGCTTGAATATGAACACATCCAGTGAATAACCTCACACCCCTGCATTATTAAAATCATCCAAGGTGGCCGTATCATCCATGGTTTGATGCACACATATATTAAGGCTGATGGGCATTGCATGATAAATGCCACCCAACAGCAGGTAGAATCATTACACTGCATTTAATAGATCCAAAAGGAAGGCCAGGTGAGCGACAAAAATTTCCCTGCTGCAGCATATAAATAATACATGTTTCAGGGCAAGACTTATTCACATGTCCCTTTAAACATGGTCCACACAGTCACCCTAATAATCAACCGCTTCCATACTATGAATATACCCCAGCATAAAATGTTTAAAATTAGGCAATATATTAGAATTAGGATATATGTGGATAAAGGATACTTTTATAATAGAGCCGACTGCAACAGCAACGACAATGCGGACCAGATCCATTGCTATAGTGTATGGGGCCAAGAGAACACCTGTGCTGCATTCCTTTCAATTGCCTGTTAATTTTGGGCGAAGATCTGTTTTTTTTGGAGTTAGCACCAGGGTTGAGCAGTAGGTAAAATGTTGCAATTAGCGCCCCTCAAAAAATTAGCGCTGGCACCAAGTGATCTGTTAGCTGCAAAAGCGCTAGAGATCTCTAGCGCTCCCCATGTTAAGTAAAGGACGCGGAAGGTACAGTAAGCTCGAGCTACAAATCGCTAATAGCAATGCGCTAAGTGATTTTTCCCGTTTGTAGCGAGAGGCAAAAGATCTGTTGGTCAGGCGCTAGACACGATTAACCTGGCGCTAACGCAAAACCACGCCGACGCAAGGGTTAACTCACACCAGGTAATAGTTCCCTAAATAAGTATATATAAATAAGATTCCAAAAGCCCAGAGTAATGTGATGCAATGATGCCTTTTTATTGTACTAACATGATACTTTATTTGCCGCAGTTCGGCAGTTTTCGCTGAATGTCTGATAGCTGCTTCAGCGATTCCACTTTTAGCAAATTACAGTGACCATTCGCTAAATAGGGAATTCACTTTATTTTCGGCGAAATAAATTCCCCGAAATGTGACAAAAAGCAGAGGATCTAAAGATGATTAGACCCTTTAGATTCTAACTTCCATAATAACCCTGAAATGCCATAAACCCAGGGAAATACAATAAAAATAATAAACAATGTGGCATTTAGCCTACTCATTAACCCTAAAATGCCATTGATCAAGGTAAAACATGAAATGAATACACTGTGAGGCATATAGCTAACACATTAACCCTAAAATGCCATTAATCAAGGAAAAAATAAAATGTATACTGTGAGGGATGAAGCCTACCCATTAACCCTTAATATACAACTAAACCAAGGCAAAAACTAATGTAATACACAATGTAATGTATAGTCTGAACATTAACCACTTCACTGCTGAGACATTTCAACCCTGTGAAAATGCTTAAGTTTAAGTGCCTGTTATTTTTTAATGTTTTTGACTTTTATTTCAAATGGAATATGGTCATGTTGGGTATCATTGGAAAGGCCAGAATCTGCTCTTTCCAATGACATCTAGATCGTCCATATATGATACACAGGGACAGAGATACACTGGTCCGACGATGTGTGGTAAGCTGGAAGCTGATTTTTGGTGGGGGGGCACATGGGGGGGGCAAGGAATAACCTAGGGGGGCAATAGCCCCCCCTTGCCCCCTGTAGAGTCTCCTATGCTCTCAAGCCATTATCTCCCAACGGCTTCTGTATCAGAGTGGCTGTCAGGACCCTCTTTGCTGACTGTACCATGCCTGTATCCTGAATCCAGGTAGCACATGAAAGGTGCTGCCTTCCTGCCCAGCACCTGATCACTAAACAGTTAAGCACAACTCACATACACCACACCGCTGTCTGAAATAAAGGTCCACACCCCCTCTCTATCTTGGCTCAGAATTAGAGTCTGATCCTGATTGTGTGCAGACCTTTTCTATGCTTTCTCTGTTATACCATGTACCAGACCCTATGCTTGCCCGTCGACAGCCATACTTCGCCAGCCCTTTGACCATTCTCTGGATTACCTCCTTGTACCTTCGCCTGGATCTCCCCTGTATCTATTTGCCCACCTCCATCTATTCAGTATGTGTATTACTGCATCTTGGTCTCAGACACCCCTATACCTGCGGTGCCACCCCGGTGCCACTGCTGACAGTGGCTGACCGCTCGAGCGTGCATTGATCCCACTAACATCCCAGCTTAGACAAAGCAGAACACAGAGGAACACCACAACGCTGGAAATAAGGTGAGTTTTAAAATACATAATCTTAGAGTAACCCTTTAATTATTAGGTTACCAAAGAACCAAGGGCTCAGTTCCTTAGGAACACCTAGAAATAGAGTTTCTCCACTATTTTGGCAAAAGGAACTTGCTCTCATTTGGCTGATACCCTGGAAAGTTACAATAATTCTAATTATACAAACTTTTACAAAATTAACTACGTTTAAGAGTGTTTTTGGGACTTGAGTACATTAGGAAGGCATGGACATAACAACGTCTCCATACTTGACTATGGAATGACATTCTCATACATAACCAGTCGCTGTAGTAGCTGCAGCACTTCCTTTTTGTAACGGGACAAAAAATAGGTCACACGTAAACATTACGGGCTCTATTAAATACTTTGTGCAAATGTTAATGCGTACGCAAAAACGCATTAACGCGAGGGGAAAAACCCTTTGCGCAGAACGTCGTATTACTATGTCCGCGCAAAAAATGTGCGTTAACGTCTACCGCTGGTGAACCTGCGCGAACCCTTTTGCGAGCGTAATGTACACTGTGCATCCTATACTTAACATTCTGAGCGCAAATGCGTTTGTGCACTGGTACGCAGATGGTATTACAGTCTATGAGTAAATTTTAACGGACAACATTTGCACGCATCATTTTAACATCTTTAAAAGCTGTGGTTAATGGCAAATCCGAACGTTCTGGCCGAAACCAAATACACCACCGAAAAAAAAATACAGCAAAGTATAGTTACACATTCTATGCATACCCAAACAATAAAATTGAGAGGTTGTGCGAGTTTTTATTATTGCTGCAGCATATATACTCAGATTGACTTTGACAGGCGCGAAAACTGAATGGGAGACAATTATGATTCTTAATTCAAATTGACTGAATCGCGTGAAAAAACAGTCCGCCCACCGATTTTTGTGCACAGCGTTAATGCTTCCGCGTTTTTGCGCGTCTTTTTTACGCGCGTTATTTTTTAACAGATAAAAAAATGCGCTCGGGTTGTAATACCAGCGTTAATTTACGCGCGTTAACGTTTAACGCTGCGCGTCTGCTTTTGCGCGAGGCAGTTAATAGAGCCCTACCAGATTAAAAGTCAAAGGCAGTCTATTATGAATCCTATAATGAAATTACATATGTATGAGTAAAGACTATACACAATGAAGCACGAGAAAGCTTTAGAAAGAAGTAATGCCAACATACAGGTAATGTGTTGTTTTTAGAATATAAAGTTCAACTTAATGCTGCCTGATAGGTTCCCGGTTTTTAACTTTACTATTAAAAGCAATATTTGAACTTCTTTATTTGGTACCGTCTTCTCATTCAGCCTTTGGACGTTTGGCTACAAAGTATGAAGTAAACAAGAAAAAGAAATTGATCTCATTACACTCCCATGGCATTAAGTAAGCCTGAAGTCACAAATTCTTAGAAAATAATAATTACTTTTAGCGGAACACATCCAAAGTTATGTTTTTCTTGAATGTCTCTGGCAGTATGGAACTCTGTAAACTTTGTAACTGGCCTGGTGTTAATTTGCATTAGACATGATTGCAATAATCTGCTGGGGAAACTTGTTTGTAAAACTAAGGGGGTTATTCAGAGAGCACTGAAATGTCGCTGACATTTCGGCGCTCTCTCATTCCCCGCACTTCGAGGAATCAGAAAAAAAAAAATTCTCCACCCTGCAGTGAATTCAACATTCATCTCGGTGTCCCCGGAGTGCAGGAAAACCTGCCGCAAACCCGCTGAACACCCACCGTAAACTCCCTGGAACCGTCGCAAAAACCACAACGAGCACGTCGCAAAAAGCTGACGAGCCACTGAACACAGCACAGACCAGTCGCCGGAAAAAGCCAACAAGCTGACAAATGAGATAAAAAAAAATAAAAAATACGACTGAAAGTGTCAAAATTGAAACACTGATTGCAAAAGAAAACTAATCAACGAAAATGTCTGGAATTTACATATAAGGTCCTATGAATGATAATAAAAAGGTCTGTTACAGGAAAAAGAAAACCCGCTTTTAAAAAATAAAAAAATGGAAAAAAAAATTGTTGAAAAGATCCCGAAAAATGCCTAAAATATCCTTAAAAAAAAACGATAAATAAAGAGACTTTTTACTGCAGATTAAAATAATAAACAGTTTATTAGATATTGAATTAAAAGGGAATATTTTTAACATTGAATCCTATGGGGTTCGCCTGAAAAAAATCTTCCGAATGAAACCACCGAACAGCAGGGCACTTCGGCAACTTTTCACTGCTGTCCGATGTTCTCTGAATAGATTAACCATTGCTTCTCTATGGGGATTTCAATGCCAGGCACCATACTGGCTGGTAGATTGCCAAAATTTGGCGAACTGTCTGCTCTCTGAGTAGCCGAATGGCCCCGAAATCAAATGTCACCTGTTCGGTAACATTTCGGGGCCAGATCGACTCTCTCTGAATAACCCCTTATTTGAGTAAGAATAAACCAAATTGATTGCCCATCGACAGTATATGTATTCTACATAAACATTGTCCAGAAATGTCCAGGTTATCAGTCTGTCTGACCATCAAGGCTCAAAATTGTCTTCCTAGCTCACCAGCCAAGAACAAAAGATACTTGCCACCCCGGACTCCAAACCTCATCTCAGACATGTCACATATACCACAAAGTCGTGGTCATCTTAACACTTTGTAAGTCAGCCATCAGAATCTTTAATGCTCTTAATGCTTCTGCACTGAACAAAGTCTGATTGGCTGAAGTGTGCCAACTGCACATGCGCCTATCATTAGGAAGCTGGAAAAATGCGGCTTTCTGCAGCATGTGGTAAACTGCTCTGTTAGACACAAGCACTGAAAATTAAGTAATAATTACTCTATGGCTAGTACTGTCATTCTATATTACAAGAAAACACTCGCTCTACCATTCCGTTAAACAGTTTTAATGTTAGCCGTGAAATGACTGTTAACATATTATTATTTATTTATTAAGCGCCAACACATTCCGCAGCGATGTACAAGGTGCAAAGGGTAAAGACAGGACAATTCAACAATACATACAGGAGAAGGTACGCCACAATTTTGACTTTAATCGTACTGTTAATATTTTATGCTTGCAACTATCTATTAATATTTTGACTGTTTGTTTTTTCTTGCTAAATGTATTTCCTGCTTTGTTAAAGCCATGCTGCCATATGCCTGCCCCTCCCCCTTCTTCCCTCCCATGTCGTCAACAAATTTACACTCTACAGCCCACACGATCTGACTCTGCAAATTCTTTCTTCCACAGCCCGGCCACACACACTCACATCACCCTCTGCCGCCGCGCATGCTCCTGGACTCTGCTGTCCCACCCTCCCTCCCCATCCACCCAGTGCTGGTCAGAAATTTGTAGCTTACTTTCCAGCTGCTTCCACTTTGCAAATCACCCTAATTAACCCAAGGTTCTAGCCCTTCCCATGATATGTTAATCTGTATATTTGTGTTTTGTTTTTAATAGTTTGCATTTTATTACTTTGTATTTCTGTAACAACTGTAACCACTCAATGTTCTCAAACCCAGGACATACTTGAAAACGAGAGAAATCTCAATGTATCCTTCCTGGTAAAATCCTTTTCAAATAAATAAATAAATAAATAAGGTCAGTATTGCTGCCAGCAGATACAGGAGGACATGAGGGCCCTATTCCCATGGGAATTTACAATCTAGATATAGCCAGCATTACATTTACAATACGCAGCTGTAGAGGTGCAATAGTTACTTTATCTATGCAAAATAAAAGTATGGAATCACTGTTTAACAAAACTGCTTGTGACGGATATAGGCCATGTTCTGCTAATAATTTGGCCATGGTTTTAATATTTTTATGTAATTAATATGCAATGCTACTCCATAGTCCATTAAAAAGGTTCAATGATCTTTTGGTTTTGTCCCCCTCTCCTGATGGGTAAAGCCATTAAGTGTCTTTTTGAAGCCAGGGAAGATGTGGATATCAAGGGTAATAAATAGATGGGTCCTGGAGGCATCAAAGGCTATTGCGAATTACTATATACACACTCTAACTTGATTTGTCCTAAAAGGTTTGTTAAATTTTATCAAATTGTAATTTAATTTTCTGTATATGCTCGTGATATTTTTTTCATCATAATAAATATAATTTTATTAAGCTCTGCCTTTGTCTGATTTAAGAACCTCGTTAAACTGAAGAGACAGGAGTATAATAGAATCCTCGGGCAGTACGAACACCCAATAAGTCAGTCCGCCCCTGCTGCAGCTATTCTCTACTGCTGTTTCACCTGTGAATGAACTTTAGTGATTTTAAAGTGGTGGGTTCTACAGACTTCCTATACAAACTACATAGAAAACAATGGTAGAAAACAGTGTTGGAGAACTTCCACAGAAACACCGGAGGACACTACGGCGACATCTAGGCTAAACTGCTACTGCAAATAAGACCCCACTGAAAATATGCTAAAAACTGTGCTGACCGGCTGTGGCAGAAACTACAATAGTTCTCTAAACATTTACCCTAGTTTTGTCCTACTTTTGTCCTACAGTGGATGCACTGTAGTTGACCGCAGTAAAACCACCATTATTTTATTGAAAGAACTGTGGTTAATGAAAAAATAGTCAAAAAATCCAACAAATAATTTATTATTTGTCCTATTTAAAATAACATTAACATAACACTCACAGAAATATTTTATGAAATGTTTATGAAACTGGTTATTAATTGCTGGAATATTTCCTTGCTAATATGCAAACATTGATATAAAAGCCTCATTGTTTCCTTAGAATAAATTACATTATGTCTTAGAACATCACAGAATAGTTAGTGATTTTCTTCCTTATTATTTTTTCTAAAAAGCTGGACTGTCTGCAAAATAAACAATTATGTTTTTTTCCCAGGTTCAAGATGGAAATGAGAAGCCACTCGCTCACCAAAGGGAAATATGCATGCCAGATATGCCAGGTGTTTTTTTACATATACTGTATATATATATATATATATAATTATATTTCAAGCAGTTTACTAACATGTAAAACATTTAGGCCCCTATTCTGCCTGAGACACTAAAGGACAAACGCATGGCAAGTCCTTTTCCATTGGCGGCTCTGTATTACCCATTCTATTACATGTGAGCTGCTATGTTACAGGCTCCATGGAGACATCATCAAACATAGTCAATGTCAGGCTGGACCTACTTGCCAGAGTGAACTTTAGGGCACCACTCAGGATCGGACGGCAAGGCTGAATGGCACTGGGTCGAGCCTGTTCTACAGCAGACGACCATTGGGGAACAGGATACCGGACCTGATAGTGCTAAAATGGGCATACTCACCCGGTCACCATCCCAGGGCCCTCCGCGACCATCTCCCACAGCCTTCGGCTGCCGCTTCGTTTCAGTGGGCAGCTCCTTACTGTGCGGCATTGGCCATTGAATGGAGTGAATGAGTCAGTCACAGACTCAAATCATTGTATTGTGTGGGATGTATTCAAATGACATCACCAGAGGTTAGATTAGAAGTCTTTTTGGCTCCCAGTCTTAACTCATTCAGCTGCCATCTCTTATCTTGGGTAGCCTGGAGATTACAATGGCCTTATCTAAATATTCGCTCATCCACTTACTGTTAAATACTGTATGTGATAAACCACAGCAGTAAAGTACAATATTTCACAGATAATGGGTAAATATTGCATTATGGGAAAAATCCACAAAATAAACTAACTTTATTTTTCCTTATTCCTTCAAACAAAGAAAAAAAACAATGGCATGTGTTTATAAAGTGATTTTAATTGTAATGTACAAGTGATCTAATTAAAGCTTATGGAAGTGCTAGTGTCCCTTTAATACCTCGGCATCATGCCCTGGGTGCTAAAACTTTGAGGGCACCTGCTGGAGCCCAAATACAACTTTGTTTGCAACAAACGCTTTTCATTTGCAATGTTACAGCATAGCTCCAGATCAGGTTAACACTATCTCAGGCTGCAGTGTCTGCTACTGCAGATCATGTGTACACCATCAAGGCAGTGAAGGGATTAACAATAACATCTAACGTGGAATAGAATCCTTGAGATTTAAAAATGTCCCAAGGATTCTAGGTTGAGAATTCCATTCAGAGATGTTAATTATATGTTACAAATGAAATAAAAATTGAACTTGTCTGGAAATACAGACATAAAATAACAGAATGGTGGTAGCTCACCCCCTTCTTCCATTATTTCCTTACCACCACGCCCCTTTTTATTTATTTTATTTTTCTCTGCCTCCTATGCTAGGTGTCCCCTACATGATGGTTGTTGTAAAGTTTCGCGATGCCGCATATTTGATTATAAATGTGTTTGCATTTCTTTTCATGTTATTCTGGCTGATTTCTTTGCAAGCCTTTGCGACTCAACTGATTGCCAGTATATGTTGGGTTTATTGTTCAATATCTACATGCATGACAGAATGTACATTATTTATACTTATAAAGCATTATAAAAAAAAATAACAGAATGGATTCAAAACCCAAACAAAAGATAAGGGTCATATTACATTGTTTCCGCTAACATTAGCGCTCAGCTGTGTGAGCTTTAACGTTAGCTTTGGTGGCCCTAGCGCAGATTGCCCATATTACATTCCAAACGCTAACGGGTTAAAAACCCGGATTCGGATCTTGCGCTTTTCATTGTGAGCTTTCTGTACTTTGCACTCACTGTGCTTAACATGGTGAGTGCTAAGTGTTAATTAGCGTTAGGATTACAAAGTCCTAACGCTAATTACACCCCGCTGTGGTTAGCTCAAAAGCTTCTGCGGAATCCGTCAGCACCAGCTGAAAAAACAATTACCAATAAACAGATATACTCACCTCCCATCCCGCAGCGTGAACGGCGGCTCGATCCGCTTCTTCTTGCCACCGGGAGCAGAGAGAGACTAGGGGAGAAAAGTCCCTCAGTTTCCCTCTGCAAATCACTCCGCCACCGCGAGGCAAGATCCTGCAGGTCATGTGACCGGCATCGTTAGCCTCAATGGAATCCTATGGACTCCATGGAGGGGATGCTTGCGGCGGAGATTAGTGCTGTGTTATGGTGCAGACTGCTGGTTTAGCGCATGCCCCGTATTATCACACTAAAACGGGGACGCTAAGGAGAAACCTGCAGGCGCCGAGTGTGCCAAAAAAAAGGATATATGATTTTATTTGGGTCGTATAATAAAACGTGACTTCAAATCACGTTTAAATATGATGAGCAAAACCGAAAAAAATTAGCTCAGCGCACCGGGGTGAAATCGCTCAGCAGTGAAGGGGTTAAAGAGATAATGCAAAGAACTATAAAATGGCATCAAAAACATAAATGCTGTTTTACAAAAAAGGACAAATACAGTCAGGTCCAGAAATATTGGGACATCGACACAATTCTAACATCTTTGGCTCTATACACCACCACAATGGAGTTGGAACGAAACAAACACAATGTGCTTTAACTGCAGACTGTCAGCTTTAATTTGAGGGTATGTACATCCAACTCAGGTGAACGGTGTAGGACTTACAGCAGTTTGCAGATGTGCCTCCCACTTAAGGGACCAAAGGTAATGGGACAGAATAATAATCATAAATCAAACTTTCCCTTCTTAATACTTGGTTGCAAATCCTTTGCAGTCAATCACAGCCTGAAGTCTGGAATGCATAGACATCACCAGACACTGGGTTTCATCCCTGGTGATGCTCTGCTAGGCCTCTACTGCAACTGTCTTCAGTTCCTGCTTGTTCTTGGGGCATTTTCCCTTCAGTTTTGTCTTCAGCAAGTGAAATGCATGCTCAATGGGATTCAGGTCAGGTGATTGACTTGGCCATTGCATAACATTCCACTTCTGTCCCTTCAAAAACTCTTTGCTTGCTTTTGCAGTATGCTTTGGGTCATTGTCCATCTGCACTGTGAAGCGCCGTCCAATGAGTTCTGCAGCATTTGGCTGAATGTGAGCAGATAAAATTGTCCGAAACACTACAGAATTCATCCTGCTGCTTTTGTCAGCAGTCACATCATCAATAAATACAAGAGAACCAGTTCCATTGGCAGCCATACATGCCCACGCCATGACACTACCACCACCATGCTTCACTGATGAGGTGGTATGCTTAGAATCATGAGCAGTTCCTTTCCTTCTCCATACTCTTCTCTTCCCATCACTCTGGTACAAGTTGATCTTGGTCTCATCTGTCCATAGGATCTTGTTCCCGAAATGTGAAGATTTTGTTAGGTGTTGCTTGGCAAACTCTAATCTGGCCTTCCTGTTTTTGTGGCTCACCAATGGTTTACATCTTGTTGTGAACCCTCTGTATTCACTCTGGTGAAGTCTTCTCTTGATTGTTGACTTTGACACACATACACCTACCTCCTGGAGAGTGTTCTTGATCTGGCCAACTGTTATGAAGGGTGTTTTCTTCACCAGGGAAAGAGTTCTTCGGTCATCCACCAAAGTTGTTTTCTGTGGTCTCCCAGGTCTTTTGGTGTTGCTGAGCTCACCGGTGCATTCCTTCTTTTTGAAAATGTTCCAAACAGTTGTTTTGGCCTCGCCTAATGTTCTTGCTATCTCTCTGATGGGTTTGTTTTGTTTTTTCAGCCTAATGATCCCTTGCTTCACTGATCATGACGGCTCTTTGGATCTCATCTTGATAGTTGACAGCAACAGATTTCAAATGCAAATAGCACACTTGAAATGAACTCTGGGCCTTTTATCTGCACATTGTAATTGGGGTAATGAGAGAATATCACACACCCTGGCCATGGAAAGCTGAGAAGCCAATTGTCCCATTACCTTTGGTCCCTTAACAAGTGGGAGGCACATCTGCAAACTGCTGTAAGTCCTACACCGCTCACCTGAGTTGGATGTACATACCCTCAAATTAAAGCTGACAGTCTGCAGTTAAAGCACATTGTATTTGTTTCATTCCAACTCCATTGTGTATAGAGTCAAAGATGTTAGAATTGGGTCGATGTCCCAATATTTCTGGACCTGACTGTAGCACATAACATGCACAACATGAGAAAAAGTTAAGAAAAGCACATACAGTAGCTGACCTTAGTTCTCTAAAAATGCATGATTTCCCATTTCCTCCAACAATATATGGTGCTAATTCTGGTTATGAGGTTTTTTTTTCTTTTTAAACCTACAAAAATCTTGGTTAAGGTTAGCAAATGCAGAGTTTATGATTCATATCTAATAATGCTTTGTTTGTCTTCATATACCTTTTTTCGTCTACACGTTCGCTACAGTAATAATATTCTAAGATATCATTTTTACTAATGTACCTTTCTACATTTCTAGCTCTCTTTATCCCGTTTGCTAGGTTTTTAAGGCAATTTATGATAATTATGATACATTTTCTTTAAAAAAGAGCTGTTTTTGAACAGTACCATTAATTTTAAACATGGATAGATGACAGAAAAAGCAAAACCTTTTTTGATAGTCACCAGTGCTAACAAACGCCAAGCATAATCAGTTATGTGAACGTTAATTTAATATCTACTAGGCAGGCTGTACATTATTATATCAGACAAATACATTTTGCAAGTATTTTCTGAGTACTGTTACTTATTTTCATAAGGATCTGTAGAATATGTATTGTGCTCATCTGAACAGGGCCCTTTACACCTTTCTTTTTTCTGCTTCCCAAGTCTGTTTGTAATGTTGTTAATATAATTCCCCATTCTTTGCTGTAAACAGCGGTAACTGTTAGAACTGTATCAGTGATAATATTAATAAAAATAATATAAATGCTCCTTAATTGCAATTATGAAAAAAAGATAAAAATTTAAGCTTTTTATATCATCTTATTGTGATTTGTATGAAGTGTAAATATGGCCCAAGATATTTCGACATCGATGTGAAGGGGTTAATTAGTAGTCAAGTGCAGGTTCAACACAGGAGAGTAGTGGTCCTCCACTATCCGTGCCCTGCAGTCTCCATTCCTACTAGTCTCCTGGTCTCCTACAATGTCCGTTCCTTTCACTCTTCGTGCCCTGCTCCTGCCAGTTTCTGTTCTTCACAGTGCTCATGCCCTTGTCCTGCCAGCTCTCCATGCTCCTGCTAGTTACCAGCTCTCATTGTTCTCCATTATGCCCTGTTCAATGCTCCCCGCGCCTTGTTCCAACCTCCAGTGCCCCTATACCCACAGCCACTAGTGTCCTCCTGTGAGTCCCTGGTATCTCTGTATCTTGTTACCTGTCTTCCTGTTCCCTGCTAACCGGTATCTCCTCTTACCCCTGAGTATCTTGTGTTTCTTTGTATTCTGTGTCTAGACCTTTTCCTGTCACCTTTACCTCCGTGTTTCTACAGTCAGTCTCCTTTTTCTCTTGCCTGTCTGTCTCCAATGCCAGGTTTCCCTCCAGTGCTACAGCCCTGTTATTGCATTCGTTGCTCTACAGTTAAGTTCCCTTATATCATTTATTTATTTAGCCTGTTATATTACTTTGCCATAATAAAACCCTTATTATTTCGTACTATTCCTCCGTTTGTGTGTTGCTGCATCCTGAGCTCAGACCCCCTGTGCACCCTGAAACAGGTACAGGACAGGTTGACAATGCAAGTGCAGGGTCATGTTGCAGAGTTCTGCCGGCGATGCCACTGTGTCGTATCTAGGGATGAGCTGTTTGGTTCGATCGGTTCGGAATTCGATTCGAACTTTGGCAGTTCGCAAGTTCGCGAACTTTGAACTTTTTGGCGTGTTAGGTTCGAGCTCTTGTTGCTAAAACATCAGGCAGACGAGGCCCTCTAAATCAGGCACTGTAGAGGGCAGCCCGCCGGAGCCTCCCTCCCAAGGACCCCTTGACTTGAGGAGCATGCGGCCGAAAGATTACAGAGCTGCGACTGTGCGGGCTGGCCAGCCGGGTGCATGTGGCAGAGAGGTGGCGCAGGGACTCCAGGGAGGGAGCCACAGCAGACCCCCCTTCCGCCCAACCAGGATCCACTGACCACCAGGCTAAGGTAAGGCGACACATTTTAAAAAAAAAAACATAAAAAGCAACATAAAATAAACCTTTTTTTTTCTTTCTAATATTCACCTGATTCCTGGATACACAAACTGTAGAGGTGCTGCCCGGCAGTGTGCGGAATCATATGCTGCATTAATTATACCGTAAGGCTGGGTTCACACCTTAAAGGTTTTTTTTACGTGCGCAATACGTGCGTTTTTTAACGCACGTATTGCGCAAACGTAAAAAAAATGCGAACGCGCATTGCAGCGTGTTCGCGGCCATAGACTGCAGAGTGAACGGCTGCAATACGCCCCAAAGAAGCTCCTGTAAATCTTTGGGCGTAGGACGTTTTACAGCGCGTTCCTACGCGCTGTAAAACACCCAGGTATGAACGGGTCCCATAGAAAATAATGGGATTTCCCTGTTTATGCATTTTACAGTGTGCAGGAACGCGCTGTAAAACGCTTAGGTGTGAACCGGGCCTTAAGGTGCTGCCCGGCAGTGTGAGGATTCATATGCTGCATTAATTATTCTTCTTACAAATTTGGTTACTTAACCCGTTTGCGTTTGGATTGTAATATTGTGACATCCAGGGCCTCGGGTGGCGATTGGGGGGGCCCCGGACGCATGGTGCCGCCAGCTGGCTGAATGCCGGGAGCGCCGGGAGCTCCGGCGGCACCCGACGCAGCTGTGAGTGATCAGGGGGCAGGGCGCGGCGTGATGACGCAGAGCCGCCGGGACTGGTGTGCGCCATTTCTCACCGTATACAGTAGCGCAGTACAAGTGCCTAAACGTTATTGAGCTGGTTTTGTTATAACAAACTACTCTCGCTCTGTGCCCCTGTCTGGTATATTCCGCTGCTTGTTACTGCTGGTGCGCTTCCATCCTGCCATACACTATAGCGCAGTAATATTTTGCTGCACTGCCACTGACGCCCGCCTATATTACCAGATTCATATAATTTTAATATAGGACCGCAGGGTCCAACCCTGCACTCTTCCACAATACCACAGAGGGGTTACTGTATAATGGCACTTGCTGACCTGGCACCAAAGGCACAATATTTGGGTGCACTGACGCCTTTACCAGATTCATATCTTTTTAATATAGGACCGCATGGTCCACCCCTGCACTCTTCCACAATACCACAGAGGGGTTACGGTGTGACGGCACTGTTGCCGACACTAAAGGCCCAATTTTAAAGCACCTATTGTTACTTTCATCTAAAGCCTGCATAAGATTCACCATAATTTAGCCCAAAAAAATCACTAAACTTGTTCTGCGCGTCCTAAAATGTCTTTTCATACAGACTGCCGCCCCAAGCAGTTGTTTATGAATAGATTAAAGGAAAACCATTTACCATCATTTGAAATGTCATTTTTTTGTATTTAAATGTTTCTATACATCCTACAAATCCGCCACTACACGGGCAGGTTATGGGGACCTCCTAGGCACAATATTTGAAGGAATTTTTCGTTTTTAATTTAAACCCTTATTTCATGGAAAACTGACTGTCCCTTTAAAAACTTAATTTTTAAAACTTTTTGTCCTTGTTTCCTGTCCCCCAGGGCACTACCCGGACCCCCATACACCTTTTATGGCAAATATCTTGCATATATGACCTCTTGCAGGGCACTCTAAAAACCAAACTTTTGAGTCCCATTGACTTGCATTGAGTTCGGTTCGAGTTCGAACTTTTGAAATTGTTCGAGTTCGAATGCGAACCGAACACGGGGGTGTTCGGCTCATCCCTAGTCGTATCCATCATCTCCTGTGCCAGGCGCGTTCAGTCCCAGTCCTGTTCCAGGAAGGCCATCCTAGTAGTGATGCTCTGGATGTCAGATCAGAGGTTTTGTAGCTCTGCCATTTTGGAGGCTCCACGTTTGCCGGCAAGAAGGCAGACTTATTGGGCAAGTCCTGCAACAGGGGCAGCCAGGATGCGAGTTCCACTACTGCATCCCCAGCAAGAGAAGGGTGAGTCCCTGTATCGGCCTGCATATCATCCTCCCTTTTGCCAAACGGCTCCAATGGCCCCACGTAGTAGCGGCAGAGTGACGAGGTAGCGGCAGAGTGAAGAGGCACCTGCAGCTTGATCACTTCTGAGCATCTTCTGGGAGCCAGGAGCTTTCCGACCCTTTGCCATCGCCGGTCAGGATGAGTTGGGACACACTATAGAGCCAAATTCATGCTACAGTTCTTGGTTCAAGTGGCCCTCTTGGCTGGAGCCTATGCCATGCCTCGGAACAGAGGTTTTTATATTTCTTTAAACTTTGTAAAATCAAGGGGCAGTATTACAAAGCTGGTGCTAATTTAACTAGAGCTGTTGTAAACTTAACCCCATAGACGATAATGGCTCTGGTAAGTTTACAACCGCTCTGGTTATGTTAGCACCAACCTTGTAATGTTGCCCAAAATTATTTGCAAAAACATGGAGTTGCACATCCAAAATATCATAACATAACTTGCAGATGATCTTGATCACATGCTAATTTGTTTTTCCCCTTTTATAATGCTTTGTTCTCCGTGAAAACCACAGATGACAGAAGGACATTATTACAATATGTCCAGCCCACGTATATGTGTGTTTTGTGATGCAGAAGCCAGAAACATCAGGTGCAATATGAGATCTGCTTATTGAACAACTACTGTAGATACTCGAGTATAACGCTAGATTTTGGTGACAAAAATTTACCATAAAATTGGAGGGGTCGTGTTATATTCGAGACATCTGCATCGCATGTAAAAAAAAAAAATATATATATATATATATATATATTGCCCATCTCTGGATCCCAAGCCTCCCGGAAGTTCCGGTAGTCTCGCTGAAGTGGATGCGGGCTCTCTGATGCTTGCAAACACTTCAGGAACTCCCGGATTCAGGAGAGGTGGGATCCATCACGGCCAGAGGGCACTCTCGGTTTAAGCCAATCATTCACCTCGCTCGCCTTCACCGCTCATCTAATCGCTAGTAAAGAAGACGGGTGGCCGGCGGCTTCATACTTGGTAACAACTACAATCATTCTAGAGCAGAGAACCCTGATCTGAGGGAGAGCCTGACTGTGTTAAGAGAATCTGGATGGATCTTAATTGTTTACCGGTACAGTATACTTTTGTTCCTCTAGTTATATTCGAGTCTTGAATATTCTCTCATTTCCATAATAAAGCTCTATCCATCGCATTATATTCGGGTCGCGTTATATTCGAGTATCTACGGTACTCTCTTTTGACTTATCCTAACACTCCAGGCACTATAACCACATAAGCTTTGTATGACCTGCCCCTTCTTCTAAAAAAGCTGAATATTAAAAGGCAGAAAAGCGTATACAGGTTTCATGCCCAGCAGAAACAGATGCTATATCAAACTATGAATAATCTCTTCAACTTCTCACAATCAAACTTTCAAGAGTGGTTTGCAATTACACTAATTATATTCAAAGAGGTATAGTACGCAATAATAGAGATCATTTTATGCAATCTAGTTGGATAACAGTTTGATGTTAAACAACATAGTCTACACATCGTTAAATATTTTAAATACATAACCTGAAAGATTAAAACAGTTCTTAAATTTTATATTAAATTATATAATTGTTTTTAAACCTTGCATTCATGCAAATCAGTTAAATTCGAGGTTCAGCAAAGCTTTAAATAAAAAGTGTCAGTATAGCGAGCATTCGCAGTTCAATCCTCAGATATGAAATGTTGTTTATTTAAGCTATATCCGTGGGCAGGTAATCCATATTAATGCCATTACTACTTTGTGTGGTTGCTGCTATCATTGATTTCATTAAAAACAAATAGTGCTTTCTGTATTCCATACCAATCCAAAAAAATTGGATGCTAGACATATGTATTATTAGGTTTATTATATCAATGACACCATCTTCTGGACACGTTGAAAATTGATACGATAAGGCTAATGTCAGACGTACGCAGTCTGAGCGCACTCTGCGTGCGTGCATAACGGATGGGTGTACTGACGGAAGATACTGTAGACACCACACGGTCCATTTTTTTTTGTAAGAGATGTAGAAAAAAAAGGGAAATGTGGGAAACAAAATTAATTAAAATGAAATGACAGGTACAGTCAGCCAGACCAAAAAAAACTGAGAGTCAACGTGATGGATGTCGCAAGTGCCCTGCGTCTGACGCCTCATCACGCACACAGGCCGCTACGCAGACGCTGGGCACTCTGGGCATTCGTCGTAGCGCTTTTACGTTGAGGCCTGAATGGCATCCATTGCCACCTGCGTGGTGCATGCGCACTTCGGTGTGCACGTACTTCGTGTGTTGGTCTCTATTGATCACAAATCAATGCTACGACAGACGTTAAACTGTGCGGTGACACGGACGTGATGACTGCATTCGTCTGACTCTAGCCTAAAAATGAAGCAGATCAGAAAGAACTACTCTAAGACGCTTCTGAGATCCACACCTCATGGAATTTTCAAAAGCATTTTTCGGGCACGTAAAAATTTTGTCAGTACTCGAATCGAAACGATTTAAATACCTATCAAATGTCTGCTGCTAGCAATTACACCATACCACACCATACAATAGAATATAATCCAACCAGTGTAGTTCTGATTTGACAGTGTACACTCGTTTTTCAATACATTTTTGTGTTTCACACACCACCATGCAAATTGTGGAAACTTTGAGTAGAAACCTCTTATCACCCCAGTCTGTATCAGCCACACAAGGGACAGATACGATCATAAGAGAGGTTGATATTTCCTTGCCATGTTTGCATTAGCCTCCTTAACCGTCTCACTACAAAAAAAATTGAGTTATCTTGATTTTGCATTATAATGTGGTCATCATGGCTACTGGTGTGCAAAGCTTACCTGCTGACCAGGTTCTGGCAGATGACTCTCATATGGGTAGTTCCAGCGGGAGCACTGTTCCAAACAACAGGGCCCCCCTAACTGCTAGTGATTTTGATGTTGGGCGCTCTCAGGCTGCACCATTTATTTTGACGCCTGTACTGCTACCATTTATTTTGACGCCAACGCACATGCGTCATTTGATTCATCCGTATTTTGGCGCACCTGTATGACATTGCTCAATCAGGAGGAAGCAACACTGTTTAAGATAGACTGTCTCACATTGCCCTATTGTGGCGCTCTTAGACCAGTTAGCACATTCTATACTTCTGACTTACTTTCTGTGTTTGACCTTGGTTACATTTTACCATGTGTGATATTCTGTCTCGCTTTGACCTTGGCAACGTGTACTAGTCTGCATAATTCTTAACGAGGCTTGTTTCTTTATTTATATCCGGCCACTCTAAGAACCGGAGGTTAGGTTTATCGGTGTGTATCCATTCTGTGGACATTAGACCTCTCTTCTGTTGCCATCATTGCAAAGCCCAGCCATATCAAGGACTAGTACCGCACTTGGCATCAAGGGTTCTTGGTCTTACAGTTAAGTTTTTCTAGAGACTTACAAAAACTATTGCAAATACGTTGGAAAGTTACCCTGGTGAGAGATAAAACTTGCTGCAAATAGTAATCCCCTACCCTCACAGTCACAAAAGGTTCCAACACATTATTGTTGCAGTACAACACCCAGGGAGAGATCAAAATACAGGGAGATCTCTGTGGTCACTCACTGCTGTACAGGGATAAGATTTAGATGGTTATAATGAATGAAAATCTCTGTAGAGTACAGATACAAGGTGCTACTGTACATTCCATATACAGGCATTATGACACATCAATATACTGTATTAGCTTTGTATTCTACTGGTATTTTGTTGAAGCTGCATTGCTAATAATCTCATTATGATCACTACACATTCCCATGAGCAAAATATGTCCATTTTTATTAAAAAAAAATTTAGAAAGTATTTTACCAGGAAGGATACATTGAGATTTCTCGCGTTTTCAAGTATGTCCTGGGTGGCGATTACGTACCGGTAGGTGTCTTGCCAAAGGACACTTACTGGAGAGGTGCTCTTGCCGGGATCAAAACTGTCTCCACAGTCTCTCTCCACGGTTAAAGAGCAGTGATGTTACCTCTACTCCACCCAGCTGGCATTTGTCTTTATCACAGTTACAGTATTTCACACAAAAGCCATTTCTGCCTGTATGCTAATAATGCAGACCGTGGGTGAAATTTTAAAAGGACACCATCTTGAGTTTAGAACCTTTCACTCCAACAATAGCTCTGTAAAGGATTAAAGAATACATGAAAAATGAGCAAATTCATATTTTTTAAGGTGTTTAACTATCTCAGAACAACAATCTTTTAGCAATTTTTTTAATTTTACCCTTTAATTATTTACTTAGCATCCCATGTTTCAAATAATTGATATGATATAATTTTTTAAAACAAAAATTGCATTGTATTGAAGGAGTTAAAGACCAATATATACAAACCACATACAAGTGAATTTAACATAAATCTAAGGCTTGGGTCAGACGAACACATTTTTCGCATTGTCCTTAAAAAAGTGCGTCCGAACGCATGGACGTACTTTTTCATGGAATACGGGATAGCGGTCATACGATGCGCATTTTCGTGCGTGATTTTTTACGGATCCAAACCAGGAAACTTTGGGTATCTGGACGTTATATTGGCCGGACATGAGCAGCGTCTGACGTCTCCTAATCACGCACACACGCCGCTATGCGGACGCAGCGCACTCTGTACGTCAGTATAAGCGGTTCGATGTTCTTGCGAAAATGCGTTCGTTTGCCGCTTGCGTTGTGCGGCCGAGCTTTCGTGCGGCCGTACTTCGTGTGTGGGCCTGCGTTGGACGTCATTTGCTGCTCCCACAGCCGTAATAAAGTGCGGCAAAACGCACGTTCGCACTGCGTTCGTCTGACCCCAGCCTGAGGTAAGTAAAGCTAATTTCCAGTCTGTGACACTGCAATTAGTCATTCTGACTCTCACGGTGAGTGTCGGACTATAGTGTTTTGTGAATATGCCATGGCCAGCTTTTTTAGTGGGAAGTTATGCCCATTAGCGGTTTGCTCTTATTTTGCTGCAAGATGATGCATTTTAACCATCAAGGGTCTGTTCTCATTGTGCCAATTTACAGGAATACAGGTTTTCAGCCAGTGTTAGAAACATAGCTAGTAACACTGAGTGGATCCAGGATACAAATATGTTCATATTATTTAAAGAGAAAAGCATAATTATATATAACGTAAAATAACCAATTTGACTTTCTAAGTTAATACTATGTCATGGTTTGTTGAATGCTCCTTGTTTATTCTACTCAATGGGGAAAATGTAATCCTCCTACAAAAAACATATATAATAGCAGTGGAGTGGCTAAACTATACTTTTTTAAATGAATGGTCTCTGGTTTTTATAATCTTCTCAAATAAGAATAACTCAATTTTATGCTAATATTGGCATTTGCTGAGTTGCCCTTAGTGCTAAATCACTTAAAAGCTTTAACTTATTATATGTTTCACTCAGAAAGGCTTCCCTTTTAATCCCAGTCATGCTGTTTTACAGGCATGCTGAGGATTTTTTTTTTATGTTCATTTTCACAATCCTTAATTCATTATAAGCCAATTTCCAGGGCTCCTTTTAGTATCATTTCTGTAGATTGTTCTCTAAAATATGGGCAAAATGCACCAGAGACAAATGTTAAAAATAATCTTTTACAGAACAGCTTTTATGACCTAACCGAGGTAATTTAAAGGTATTGGCTTGATCACAATTTTTTCCTTCGCACATTAATCCAAACTTTTTCTAGCTTAAAGTTGATTTATAATGGATCGAAGTTGTCAAGTGTAATTTTTCTTTACATTAAAGGAAAAATGTTTCAAACAATTACCAGTTTACTACATTTACTAGACACTGACGTTAAAATAAATAACACTTAAAGAACATTTTGCTTGCCTGCGTATAAATACAGCGCAAAGGACATCTAAAATTAATCTTGACAGCTCTTTGAGCAGTAGGTACCAATGTATTGCTTAACTGGATATTTTGAATGGCTTGCTTTTAAGAAGGCAGTAATTACTGCATTTCTCGCTCCATAAGATGCACTTTTTTCCCCAAAAAAATGGGGTGAAATGTCTGTGCGTCTTATGGAGTGAACATTGACAACTCGCTGTGCTCACTGACCGATCCTGTTTGATGTTTCATTGTGTGATTATCTTAGCTGAGGCTGAAACGTACAAATCAGTGATCACAGCCGAGCTGCACTTGATGACATCTACTCGGCCATTAATATTTTAGCACATCAGTTGGTTCAGAATATTTTTTTTCTTGTTTTCCTCCACTAAAACAGGGGCTGAGGTGCGTCATATAGTGCTAAAAATACGGTATGTTTTGTAGAATAAAGAATGAAGAGAAAATGTGGCAGAGTTGGCGCTTCAGATGCTCTAATGGTGGTATATTCGCAGGATATGTGCTTGCTTCTGAGGTCCGGTGTAGCCCTTAACCCTTTCACTGCTGAGCCATTTCACCGCTGTGTGCTGAGCTAATTTTTACCGCTTTTGCTCATCATGTTTCATGATGATGTTCGTCCATCGTATTCGATGAGGACCTTGACATCTAGTAGGTTGTGGGTTGTCCACGGTGTGTCCACAGATGGCTGAGGAGGCCTATTCGAGCACGAAATGTTCTGCCACACGTCGAGCAGACATGTGTGGGTACCCCTGTTGCAACATTTGCAGTTCTGGCTTTACGAAGTGCTCGCTTCTCTTGTGCTATGGTTGCTCTTCTGTCCTCAAATATCTGGCAGCCTTGGAGGATCAGCATGCGCCATGTCGATTGATCTTGTGCCACGATTTCCCAGGAGGTGATATCAATATCCATGGACTTGAAGGAGGCTTTCAGTGTATCTTTGTATCACTTCCTTTGTCCCCCATGCAACTGCTTTCCTTGAGACAGTTCACCGTAGAGGAGCTGTTTAGGGATGCGATGATCGGGCATCCTTGCAACATGACCTGCTCAGCGTGTCTGGGCTATCATCAGCAGGGTGTAAACTGATGGCAAGCCTACTCTGGAAAGGACTTCTGTGTCTGGCACCTTATCCTGCCACCGGATCCTAATAAGTCTGCGGAGGCATGTCATGTGGAAGCGATTGAGTTGCCTAGCATGCCTCCTGTATACAGTCCAAGTCTCACTGGCATACATCAGGGTAGTTAACACTACTGCTCGGTAGACTTTGAGCTTTGTATCAATGCTTATTCCACGGCGGTCCCATACGTTGGTCAATAGTCTGCCAAATGCAAAGCTTGCCTTGGCTACTCTGCATTTGACCTCAATGTCAATTGTCACTGTGTGGGAAAGGGTGCTGCCTAGGTATGTAAATTGGTCCACTGCTTGCAGCTTTTGTCCCTTTACTGTGATGGTGGGCTCTTGATGTTGGGCTTTCGGAGCTGGCTGATGCATCACCTCGGTCTTCTTTGTGTTAATAAGGAGGCCGAAGTTGTCGCATGCTGCTGAGAATTTGTCCACACTGGCTTGCATTTCCTGCTCTGATCCAGCATTCAGGGCACAGTCATCAGTAAAAAGGAAGTCTCGTAGCACAGTCTCCTTTACCTTGGTGACAGCCTGGAGTCTACGCAATGTTTAAATGCGATTTGAAGCCACCTTTTATTATATGACCCAGACATATTATATATCGTTCTTTCCGGCAGACTCGGCAGATTAATAATATATCATTTTTATATGTATACGTCATGTCCTGCCTGGTATATTATAACAAAAAATGCAATAAAATTAAAAATTTTAATCATCTACAGCGTGTAAAGTGTTTTTTTTTCACATTTTATTATACGAGTTTTTGCGTCAACATTTTCTATGGGGTGCGCTTGTTAAAAAAAATTGAAATTGGGACGTTACAGTTTTTTGGGGGGAATTACGTGATTTTTAGCAATCGCACCCCAAAGAAAAAAATCATTAGTGCAGCATCATTGTTCACATTATAATTGAAATGTGAACAATATTGCTGCATAAATAAAAAACCCACCAAAAAAACCCCACGTTTTTCTTTTCTTTTTTTCTTTACTTTAAACATGGTCATTTTTGGCATCATTCGAAAGGCCACGCTCACCCCCCTAGCTGCCACCATTTGGGAGATATGGGGGTTCAAAAGAACCCCCTATCTCCACCAGGGGATTTCCTTGGGAAATCCCCGGGCAGCTAGGGTTCCCCGGCTAACCAACTAACGCATGGCGCAATGACGTCTGTTGCCGACGGGGGACCCGGAGGTGGAGCCGCCATCTGAGATGGCGGCCCCACCGGATCTAGGCCGCGATCTGGCGCCATTCGGCATTTAAGGGGTTAAAGCCAGGCACCGCTTTGAATGGCAGACACTGTGCCTGGCATTTGGATGTACACCCTCCGAACGGATCCCCTTCCTCCCTTCAGGCGATCTCCCGGCTTTTGCCGGGGGGGGGGGGTCGTCTGGAAGTGGCATCATCTCATCCGACGCGATGATGTCATTATGGCGGGAGGGTCTATAAAAGTGGCATCTGACTTTATTGTAGGTGTGGCAGTTGTGAAATTATGAATGATTAATCCTTTCCACCTACATACAGTGGCTAATACTACTTTACACATGCTTTTATCATTTTTGTTTCTTTGTTTGCCAATTGGCAGTATACAGTAAAGTTCTTTTTCATTAGTAGGTAGCCAGTGTCTACCGCTTTTTTATTAATAAAAAAAGCTATGCAATGTGATCAGGTGAGAAATTTATCAGGGAAAAATGCATTACTTAACCGCTTCACTACCGATATATCTCGGATTTCAAAGGCACCATCTGGTGCCCCAATATTGAGATCTCTCGATATGCTGATCTGCAGCCCAAAAGAGAATGATATTTGTTTGTTGCAAACGAATTTCATTAGCTTTTGGGCTGCAGAAGATGCCCCCAAAGTTTTAGCCCTGTGGGCATAATGACCAAAGAGCTAAAGCTGTAAAATCGGTAGCTCAAAGCTCTGAAATATCGGGCTTCCAGGCACTGTCAGCAGCCAATGCAAGAGAAATAGAAGTAAATAGATCTGTTTAAACCGCTGTAACTCAATTTAGCAGTAGATGTCGCCATCTACTGGCCAAATAGGTATTACTGTACAATTTAGTAAAAATTATTTTTCAAAAAAATCACTGGTTTCTGACAATGTTTTTTTGGAAAATCACTTGGTAGTGAAGAGGTTAATTTCCTACTTTCTGATTAGAACTCTCAAATCAGTGCATCTCAGGACAGTCTTGAGGTTTTGGGGAGACGTCTGATCTGTGCAAGGTGCAATGTTTTGAAGTCTCCCATAACCTCAAAGGCAGCTTCCTCACAGAAGAAGGCTGCAGGGATGTGAATTGAAATTTGAGAATGTTGAGAATTGTGGTCAGAAGGTGACAGACTAAGCATTGCAAAGAGCTACTTCACACAAGAAGGGTGACAGTGAGACAGTCAACAAAATCTTTCGGTCTCCCCACCAGCATATTGAACAGAAGACTTTCCCCTTCTGGAGCTGGATTTTTGGATTGCCTGTTGGATTGTAATATAGGACAACTCTTCTCACTAGCTATCCCGTGGCTCACCATGGGTGATAAAAGTCTAGTTAATGGTCTGCTAGTGCCACTTCATGTTGATTCACCTCTGCAGGATTTAATCAAATATCTAATGACATATCTTACGACAACCCTGACAGTCCATTAGCACTGCAAACCTCTGGTCTGCAGCGGACAGTGATCAATGATCAGAAATCAATGGTTATTCGAGAAACTTAATTCAGGAATTGCATAACTCTGAATTGATTTTCATTCATAATCAATGCTGATTATTATCTGGTTTAAACGCTTAATACAGAGCTGCAGAGGAACACCTATTAATCATAAAGCCTGTATTTATATACTATATTTCTGCATAAATAATATCTGCTTTTAGTTTTCCATCAAGCTTTCTTATATTCTTAAAGTTTCTTAATTGCTTTTTGAAGAAAATGTGTCAATGTGTAATGACAAAATACTTACAGTTCTTCTATCATTTTAAGAGTGTAATAAAGAGTTTACTAAATAATTATTAATTTCATTATTATCTACCAGTTTCTGATTTGCAATTGACTGGAAAGAGACATTAAATTCATAGGATTGTGCTTATCCACACAACATCTGAACGACCATTCTAAATAAGAAGTTATTCAAACAGAACCGAAATTGCACTGAACAGTGAATTTCCCTTACGGTGCAATTTCGGGACCATTTGGCTATTCAGAGAGCAGGCAGTTCGCCAAATATTGGTGAATTGCCAGTGAAATACGTTGCTGTTCGATGGCATTGAATCCCCCTTATAGAAGCAATGGTTAATCTATTCAGAGAACACCGAACAGCAGTGATGTCAGTGAAATGTCCTGATTTTTGGTTGTTTCATTCGGCAGGTTTAATTCAGGCGAATCCCATAGGTTTCAATGTAAAAAATATTCCTGTTTTTATTTAAATAATTATTCAAAAATGTATTCCTTTTATCTGCAGCAAAAAGTCTATTTTTCGGAATTTTTTTCAGAAATTATTTTTTTCAGATTTTTTTTATAAAAGTACTTTTTTGTATCTGTAACAGACCTTTTTATTATTATTCATAGGACCGTTTATATTAATTCCAGGCATTTTTGCACAGTAGTTTTTTTTTGCAAACAGCTTTTAAAAGTTGCAGTGTTTTTTTTGTGTTTTTTTTTTACCCCGTTCGTCTGGCTTCTTTTGGCGGCTGGTCAGTGCCCCGGGTCGGCGGATAGGCAGCTTTTTTCGGATGTGTCCAACGGTTTTGCAGCAGATCGACGATGTATTCCGTGTTTTTTTGGGGGGGTTTTGGATCGATTCGGTAGGTTTTCAGCGGCGACTTTTCAGATGCAGTCGGCACTTTGTTCCCTGCACTTTGGGGACCCTGCGGTGAGTACTGCCAGGGATGAATCAGACTAGTCAAAGTGCAGGGAACGGGAGAGCACTGAAATGTCGGTGACATTTTGGTGCTCTCTGAATAACCCTGAAAATGTTGTCTATTAGAGGAAAAGGGATATTGGATTTCCACTGCTTGTAAAGAAAATTGCCAAGAGTGTTTGGTTGGAAATAATCATCGTATTCATGTTGAGCTCAACGGAACTGCGGCAACCATAGCATACCTAACACATACAAAACCCACATTAAGGTAATCACTTGTTGTCATCATATTCCATCCGTTTTAATATCCAAACGTTGCAATCGGTATTGAAATTCGGCAACCAAAAGTTGTTCAGCTATCTGAAATGTGTCTCCGTGTCATGGATGGGGTCCCCCTGGTTAGCCAACGGCCAGCAGCACCGTCCTCGCTGGCCTGCCGGCCGCCGACTCTTATTACTGGCTCTCAGGGACATCAGTGACGTGGGTGGGGCACGGGATGATGGCATGACACCTGCCGATTTTAAAAAACAAGAGGTGAGTTTGCCTCATTGCCCTGTTGTGGTGTTACCCAGATAGTGTGGTCTTGCTTCCCATGTTACTGATTTATTTTGTATTGACCATGGCTTTGTTCTGACTACTCTCTTGGCATTACCCCTTGCTATTCCTGGTTTACAGAGTATCGAGCTTGGCGTCATTTTCTGACTATTCCCTTGGCTGTATATTATAATCTTGTTTTACCTTGTGTACCAAACCTTGGTGTGTCTGACACCCCTCTCTGGTTTCTGACTTCGACTTTTTTTAAATGTATGTAGCGCTGTGTTAAAAATCTTGCTGTGGCAGTACCTATTTTTGGCCACAAGATGGAGACAATCGCGATCAGAGATACTGGACATTGGGACTACAATGCCCGGCATGCTTTGCAAGAAGACAGGAAGTGGGTGGGGACTGGACACTTACATCCTCTGCCTCGTGGAGAAAGTTCCAGAGCGCACGCAGGGAACAGGAGAAAGCAGACGCACTGAGGAGATCGTGGAAGAACCTAGGCCAAAGCCCGAGGGAGACCTATTATTCCTGTCTGGGTCACTCAACCTGAGGAGAAGGAGACTTGCCAGAGCTCAGACATTGCTGCAGACCGGCGGAATCGAACGGAGAGCAGGCGGTGAGCTGGACAAGCTGCATGAAGTCAGACAACGGATCCGGCCGCTAGTATCCCCAGTCAAAATCCGGAGGAAGACGTCCTGGGTCAGCGGAGCCTAAAGCCTGCGTCGGATGGGTGAGAGGCCTCCAAGGCTGTTTGTGATTAAAGGTCAAGCTGCTGTTTTCTCTTTAAAGTCCACAGGGCCCCAACTGACTAGTCGAAGACTTTCCTTCATGTAAATTCACTGGCCAGTTGAACAGTACCCGGGTACCACACACATACATATACACCTTCTTTACATTCCGGGACTTAACCTGTGCAGGACTCAATTTGTTACGAATCGGAACAGGGGTTAAAGATAAAGATACGTTCCGAATATATTTTTCCTCTTTTTCCGCTGCGCGTTTGCCGTAATACGAAGAGATTGTATGTTTGGGGTTTTTGCTATGTGTCCCCTTTTCTGAACCATCGGGAAATTGCATTGCTTTTATGTTCGGTTGCGAATATTTTATTTTCCGAAATACGAAGCCTCGTGTTTCGTTTCTTTTCCGCTACGTGTTTTACCGTGATACGAAAATACTGTAATAATACTTGTGAATACCGTGTTTCAACATCTGCTCAAGATTTTAGTAAACTATTTAAATGATAAAAACTCACAACTGTGTTGGAGTATATTTATTCCCTAGTGCGGGGAGACTGACCCGTGGTTCATTTTCAGCGGCTCCTCCGGGAGTGAGCGCTACACGTGGGGGCTCGTTTCCGGGATCCAGTCTCTGGAAAAACCGCATCTAAATGGTTAAATATGGATCCAGACACTGTTGCCGAGTGGTGTGGGGAGCACAGTAGCCAGTCAGAATGTTGTATAGTTATGGATATTCCAGCAGACACTTGGGCTGAAGATCAGATTCGCCAGGCCGTGGCCACGCTAGCACCAGATCATCGGGGGTTAATACTGGACATTAAAAAAAACCCAGATACTTCTCACATGTATGTTCTTCTCGAATGGAGAAAGGGTGTTCCGCCATGTTTTTCAGGGCACGAGCGTGAAACTGGCCGAAGAGGTGGAAGTCCAACTAATTAAGCCAAGTACGCCACGTGGCGAATCCGCAAGTGTTTCCGCGCCTAGTCCGTTGGCCATGATCGGGCCTGAATTTATCGTGGCTATTGGAGATCTACTGGCTAAATGTCAGAAAACAAGCCCTCCTCACACTAACTTCGGTTATCGACGGTTAAGAAATTTTACAGGAAACGTACCAACTCCGGCGGGAGAAGAAACCTTTGAAGAATGGGTGGAACAGGCGATGCAGGCTCTGGATGAGTGGGATGTCCCTGAGGCCCAGAAAAAGCAAAGGATCACGAGAGCTTAAAGGGACCTGCGTCAGAAGCGGTGAGAAACCTAAAACTGAGTAGAAAAGATTGTACTGCTTTGGATTATTTAAACGTTCTTGAAGAAGTTTTTGGGCGAACTGAAAAGGCGGCCGAATTGGTATATCAGTACGAACACACCTATCAGAGAAGAGGTGAAAGGATGACCGAGTACATGAGGCGCCTGGATAAGATTCTACACCAGATACTCCTGAAGAAAGGGGCCGAACCGGCCGAAGTAGATAAGATCCGAATAAAACAGATCCTGAGGGGCTCTCAACCTCTAGATCCAGTGATGATGCAGCTGAGAAGCAGAGCAGGTAACCAAGAGTTAAAGTACCTGGAACTGATCCGAGTTGTACGAGAGGAAGAGGCTTTACTAGAAGAGAAATCTTTCAGGCGGGGGGAAAGGACTTATGCACAACCTGTGAGACATAACGACGGCCTGCAACCTGAAAGCGACTCTCTAGATACCTATGGATCTGACGAGGACGAACAAGAACATCTAGTTGTTTTTAAATCTACAGAGAAGGCTGCCAAAGAGTCGAACCTCCCTGAATGGGTGAATTGTCCAAAACCGTCAAGAAAGTTCAGGAAGCTCAAGTTGAATTGCAACAAGCGCATGCGGAACTGTGCGGGTATTGATGAAGGTGACAGAGATGCAGGCAGAAATGCAGAAATTCCTCACAGGTATGCAGACGACGGGAGTTGCTGTGGCGTCTGGTCCAAATCCTTTAACCAAATCTCAACAAGCAACTACGTCTCCACTCTCCAAGAAGAGATGTTTCGGGTGTGGAGAAATGGGTCATTTCCGCGCACAGTGCAAAGGCCGAAAGCCTGAGAAGGATAGAGTCAAGGGACTGTTGGAAGCCCTGGAAGGACTGTTATCTACCTCACCGGCGGGAAACGCCAGAGGGCACCAGTAAAGGAGCAACCTGAGTGCCCGAGGGTTGAACCCCGCTCCAGAAACCAAGCAAAGACTAAGAGGGCGAGAAGGCCCAAAGCCGAGCCAACTGTAGAGCCTGCCAGGACTGAAAGAGTCACTCCTTTAGCATCCGGGTCTACGTCATGGGGAAGCAATGCATGCCAAAAACCTGCACGGGCCAAGAAAAAGGCCAGGGTACAGCAAACTGGGTCTAAGCGTCCGGATACCGCCACAAAATTTCCCGATCAACTGATAGGTCCTTCTCCTATTGTGCCAATCCAAGTGGAAGGAGTCTACACCAAAGCCCTGTTGGATTCAGGGGCTCAAGTGACATTGATCTACAGAGACTTCTATGAGAAACACTTAAAGCACATTCCTTTGCAAGAATTGAAGGATTTGGAAATATGGGGTATCGGCACTGAGAAACTCCCTTATGACGGGTACCTGCAGGTGAAGTTGGAGATCGGATCTGAAGTCATCGGGCAGTCTGGGGGTTGTGATGCATTGGCTATTGTGTGTCCTCGACCCTCGGGTGCGAACAGAAGCTCCCTGATAGTGGGACGAATACTGACCTAGTGCGGCGTCTCCTGACGCCTATCGTGTTGGAAGAAGGTTCAACTCAAGGAGTACACCCAATGTTACGTCCGGTCTATCAGAGGATGGTCGAAGAACGAAAGGCACCTGCCGAGGTGGGAAGACTGTGGAGACTGGGTGGAACAGAGAAGGTTCTGCAAGCAGGAGAAGTAGCGAGTTTCCGGGCTTCAGTCAAGTTGAATGGATCGCAACCAGGCCCCTATGTGGTGCTGGGAACCGATTTTGATCATGGGAGTGAAACCGGAGTCAAAGTAATTCCTGAGAATAATCCTCCAAAAGCTCTGAAGAGAACACGAGGAAGAAGGAGTCGGTCAGCGTATGCAATGTGACGGATTCTCCAGTAGTCCTTAAAGCACGAATGCCTATCGGCTAGTAGGGGTAGAGTCTGCACCCCTCTCTACCGATTCAGGAGGGGGAGTGGGTAAAGAGATTCCAGATGAAAGATTCTACCCCAAGGACGCTCCCATTTCACCTGAGTGGAAGAAACGTCTTCAGTCTCAAGTCCTAAAGTGGAAGGAATTGTTCTCAAAAGATGAGTTTGATGTGGGCCTAGCTAAGAGTACTGAGCACCGCATTCGGTTACAAGAAGAAAGCCGTTTCGAGAAAGATCAAGGCGAGTTCCGCTAGGAGACTTAGATGATCTGCGAGAGCAGCACTGAACGAATTACAAAGAACCAAGGTGATTCAAGAGTCCAGGAGTCCATACGCATCTCCCATAGTGTTGGTCCGGAAGAAAAATGGTTCTGTCCGCTTATGCATAGACTACCGCACATTGAACCGGAGAACCATCCCCGATCAATATGCCACTCCTCGGATAGAAGATGCCCTACAGTGTTTGTCTGGAGCAAAGTGGTTTAGTGTACTAGACCTGCGAAGCGGGTATCACCAGATACCGATGCATCCTGAAGACAAGGAGAAAACTGCGTTCATCTGTCCACTGGGGTTCTTTGAATTCAACAGGATGCCTCAAGGCCTTACGGGGGCTCCAGCCACGTTCCAACGGTTGATGGAGAAGACAGTCGGGGATATGAATCTAATCGAAGTATTAGTGTACCTGGATGACATAATTGTGTTTGGGAAGACTCTGGAAAAACATGAGCAACGTTTGGAGAAGGTCTTGAAGAGGCTCCATGAAGAGGGGCTGAAACTGTCTCTAGAGAAATGCCAATTCTGTCTACCGTCTGTTACGTATTTGGGACATGTGGTCTCAGCAGAAGGTGTTTCAACAGACCCTCGGAAGTTGGAGGCCGTAGCTTCTTGGCCTAGACCCCGAAACGTCACTGAGCTTAGATCTTTCTTGGGATTCTGTTCATACTATCGAAGATTTGTGGGAGGATTCGCGAAAATAGCTCAACCACTGAACAAACTCCTGCAGAAGGAAACCACAGAAGAAGGCTGCAAGGTCTCCGAAAACCCGTCAGCTCCGGGGCCAAGGAAAGCTCGAGAGTCTATACAAGGTGAATGGACCAGTCAATGTGAAGGAGCTTTCGTAAAGCTGAAAGAGAGCCTAACCCGAGCTCCTGTTTTGGCCTATGCGGACCCTCACAAGCCGTATGAACTACATGTGGATGCCAGCCGAAAGGTCTGGGAGGAGTCCTATATCAGGAGTATGGTGGATTGCTGAGGCCTGTGGCGTACGTGAGCCGGAGCCTTACGCCTTCAGAGAAGAACTATCCTACTCACAAGCTGGAGTTCCTAGCCTGAAGTGGGCAGTGGTGGACAAGTTGAAAGACTATCTGTATGGAGCTGAGTTCGTGATCAAAACGGATAACATCCTCTTACCTACATCCTTACTACCGCAAAACTGGACGCAACGGGACATCGGTGGTTGGCCGCTCTGTCAGGGTTTCGGTTCAGCCTGAAGTATCGCCCTGGGGTGAATAATCGAGATGCTGATGCGTTATCGAGAAGACCCTACACTACAGAATGGACTCAGTTGACTCCAGACGGGGTGCAAGCTTTGTGTCAAGGAACAGAGCGCCGGGTCAAAGGAGGGATTGAAGCAGAGGCCATAGGAGTTATGGCTGCGGCTGTTCCTGAGTTCTACTGTAACCCTACGCAGTTAAGGGATGAAAGTTTACCTACCTTTTCGAGACAGGACCTGAAAGCGGATCAGGCCAGAGACCCTTTAATTGCCTTGACCATAAAGGCCTTGTCTGCAAACCAGCGAGAGAATTTGTTAACCAACTCCCCGAGTGGAGCCAGATTGGTCTACAAAGAGTGGGAGCGGTTAAAGATGTTGGATGGGGTGGTCTACCGAAGGGGCCCCTCAACCAACTCTGAAGAGATTCAACAGTTATTCCTCCCTACTAAACATAGGGAGAGTGTGCTGCGATCACTACATGATGAGCATGGACATTTGGGTGCAGAGAGAACTTTTAAGCTGGTGCGAGATAGGTTCTATTGGCCTTGTATGAGGGCTGAAGTAGAAAGTTATTGTCATTCCTGTCTGAGGTGCATTCAGAGAAAGACTCTACTGACCCGAACTGCTCCAATGAGCCATCTGCAGAGCCAGGGACCCATGGATTTGGTGTGCATTGACTTCTTGTGCTTAGAGCCTGATGCTAGTGGGCAAGGGAACATTCTAATAGTGACTGATCATTTCACTCGTTACGCCCAAGCTTTTTCCACGAAAGATCAACGCGCTCCGACTGTAGCCAAGGTGTTGATGGAAAAGTTCTTTGTTCACTACGGACTGCCAAGGAGGATACACTCTGATCAGGGTAGAGACTTTGAAAGCAGACTGGTGGGGCAGTTGTTAGAGCTGTTGAGAATCCAAAAGACCCGAACCACACCATATCACCCTCAAGGTGATGCTCAGCCTGAAAGGTTTAATCGCACACTGCTAAACATGCTGGGGACCTTGTCGAATGTGGAGAAGCAGAGTTGGAGTCGTCACATAGCTACTCTGGTGCATGCATATAACAGTATGGAGAGCGATGCAACTGGATATTCATCGTACCGTCTTATGTTTGGAAGGGAGGCTCGACTGCCGGTTGATTTGGCATTTGGGTTATCCTAGACCAGACATCAGTAGCTTCCCATAGAAACTACGTGGATAGACTTCGAAAGAATCTGGCTTCTGCGTTTGAACAGGCCCGTTTGACCTCGGGAAACAGGGAGCAAAGAAACAAAAGGAACTATGACCTGAAAGTTCGAATACAAGATCTACAACCCGGTGATAGGTTCTATTGAAGAACTTGGGTGCTGCTGCGAGACACAAGTTGGCGGATAGGTGGAGTTCCCAGTTTACATTGTCTGCAAACAACTGCCGGGTTTACCAGTGTATCAGATTCGCCCGGATGGAAAGGCTGGGCCTCTTAAGAACTGGCACCGAATCATTTGTTACCTTTGAGAGAGGCTGTAAGGATGCCGGTTGGGGACGAATTGCCTCGGCCAAATCCGCCTGTTCCATGTTTGCCTCCTGTTACTCGGTCTCAACAGATCCGGGTTGCCGAAGAGAGCGAAAGAGACAGTGAAGAAGAGAGTTATTGTCTAGATTGGATGCGCTCGCCGGAGCCTGAAGAGGTTGTCGTTGTCTGAACGGTGGGAGAGTAACTTGAGGCCTGAAGCTCCTGAATTCTTGTTGGAAGTCCCTGAGACTGTTGATATCCCTGAGCCTCTTGAATTTCAGTTGGAAGTCCCTGAGGCTGTGGGGATCCCGGTAGCTCCGGAAGCTTACTCAGGTGATTATAGTTCTATGCCTTCGCTGGAGGGATCATACTCTGAAGAAACGTCTGCTCCAGTGATAGAGAGAAGAATTGAGCCAACGCCTATAGTACTTCCACCTGAAGAGGAACTGATTGAGCCAGAACCAAAACGCTCTGTTCGACCCGCCCAACGACTCACCTACGACTCACCAGGACATAGCACGAAGAAGGCCATCACCACGGTGCGGAGGTTGCCCGAAGTGTCTGCTATGCTAGCTGAGGTAGCCCAAAATATGAGTCAACTTGAGGAAGTGTTCCTAACCCACTGCCTGTATGCTGCTGAACCTGTACATGTTATGTAAACTGTATTCAAATATTGTGGAAATGTAATGTAACTGTTGTACCTCCTTGGAGAGACCCAAGAGTTCTAGGAGGGGGAGAGTGTAGCGCTGTGTTAAAAATCTTGCTGTGGCAGTACCTATTTTTGGCCACAAGATGGAGACTATCGCGATCAGAGATACTGGAGATTGGGACTACAATGCCCGGCATGCTTTGCAAGAAGACAGGAAGTGGGTGGGGACTGGACACTTACATCCTCTGCCTCGTGGAGAAAGTTCCAGAGCGCACAGCAGGGAACAGGAGAAAGCAGACGCACTGAGGAGATCGTGAGAGAAGCCTAGGCCAAACCCGAGGGAGACCTATTATTCCTGTCTGGGTCACTCAACCTGAGGAGAAGGAGACTTGCCAGAGCTCAGACATTGCTGCAGACCGGCGGAATCGAACGGAGAGCAGGCGGTGAGCTGGACAAGCTGCATGAAGTCAGACAACGGATCCGGCCGCTAGTATCCCCAGTCAAAATCCGGAGGAAAGACGTCCTGGGTCAGCGGAGCCTAAAGCCTGCGTCGGATGGGTGAGAGGCCTCCAAGGCTGTTTGTGATTAAAGGTCAAGCTGCTGTTTTCTCTTTAAAGTCCACAGGGCCCCAACTGACTAGTCGAAGACTTTCTTCATGTAAATTCACTGGCCAGTTGAACAGTACCCGGGTACCACACACATACATATACACCTTCTTTACATTCCGGGACTTAACCTGTGCAGGACTCAATTTGTTACGAATCGGAACAGGGGTTAAAGATAAAGATACGTTCCGAATATATTTTTTCTCTTTTCCGCTGCGCGTTTGCCGTAATACGAAGGGATTGTATGTTTGGGGTTTTTGCTACGTGTCCCCTTTTCTGAACCATCGGGAAATTGCATTGCTTTTATGTTCGGTTGCGAATATTTTTTTTCCGAAATACGAAGCCTCGTGTTTCGTTTCTTTTCCGCTACGTGTTTTACCGTGATACAAAAATACTGTAATAATACTTGTGAATACCGTGTTTCAACATCTGCTCAAGATTTTAGTAAACTATTTAAATGATAAAAACTCACAACTGTGTTGGAGTATATTTATTCCCTAGTGCGGGGAGACTGACCCGTGGTTCATTTTCAGCGGCTCCTCCGGGAGTGAGCGCTACATGTATTTTTATTAGGCATAGCAATAAAATACAAATGATCAGATCATAATATGTGACATATTAGACACATATTGTCATGTCTCAGCCCTGGGAGCCTGCTGTGGTCAGCCTGGGTCACTAGCTCTCCGTAGCTGCTTCCCACCCAAGGGTTAACTCCTGTGTCTGAACCTGAGGTTCTGCATAAAACCAGACCACACCCTCCTCCCCTTTGCTCTTTCATTTTGTGTTTTCCCTTCCTGTGTTCAGAGGTCCTGAGAGCTCCCTCTTGTTATTTCTTGTTCTTTGATGTACCTGCTGTGCGGTGTATACCAGTTATTCCACCCTTGCTGTGTCTGCACTAGCTGTTTCCTGCTTGCTGGATGATACACTGCGTGGCCCACTGTCCTGTGGGTCCAGAGACTCTCAAGTGGCTTCCAGCCCTCAAGCTCTCTCCAAGGAGACCATAAGGCTTTTGCTTCTCCTCAAGCGGATCTGGAGAGCGACTATGTGGCCCACCATCCACTTGCCTGTATTTACTGTGTTACTATCTGTTCTGTGCTGGACTGTTTGCTGGTAACCATTCTACAATACAGCCTTATTGTACATATACTGCCTCCAGTGTCTGTGTGCCTGCTTACCCCCAGCGCTTGGGATTATATATCACTACACAGAGGCTGTGCCATGGCTCCTTCATAGCGCGAGCCTGACACATATCATCCGAAATGCAAAAAGCCATCAATAATATTTCAAAGTAAAAAGAAGGGAGGAAAGGGGCGGGGAGATAGAGAAAAAGAAAGAGAAGGACTTTGGCTTGCTCTTGACTGTTTTTTTTTGTGTGTCTCTCCTGTTGATAGATTTCTGGCTACTCTAAAGACGTGCAGTGTAGAATGTGCAGTGTCTGCATGTAGGGATCAGGGGATTCCGTTATACTCAGAATTACAGAAAAAGGTTTATTTTTCTTAAAACCATGGAAATCAGGCAAAGACACATCAAATCTCTAACAATATCCATGATACAGATAATAACACAATATGTTGACTCCACCATAACGTAGAACAGTTTTATAGAAAAGGAGATGAAAACATGGGGATTTTTGTGTCAAATTGAAAACCAAATTGGATAGTTTAGGAAAAATTAACAATATGGTTTTCAATGTACCATGTGTCACCAGAATACTTCAATGCACTGCTCTGCTTCACCAAGAATTACTCGCTTTCCATTCAGTCTCTACACATTTCATCCATCCATATTAATGACAACATCTCCTCTTTAGGTCACACTATACTGTATATGTATTTCCCGCAAAATTTCCCCTCATTATTGATCACAGGGAGATCTAAAAATCGGTAAATCAAGATCTAAAATATGACATTACCTAAAATCCACAGCTAACAGAGAAAGCCAACATTTTCAAGTGAATATAAATACTTCACTCAAACTAATGGATAAGTGCATGATCAGAATTGATTCTCTTCAACATCTGCTTCCTCTAAAACATTGTCATTTTCACGGCATAGAGTTGCCGGTTAGAGACCAAAATGCAACAGACAACGTCAATACAGATAGGTAAGTGATTGAAGACAGGGATTTATTAACATTGGAACCTGGGCTACTTGACTCAACATAGAATCACAGCATTATTAGGTGCAATACATGGTAGATTCAGGTGGGGACTAACAAGAGGTACTCAGCAGTGACAGGGGTTTTGAAGGGGATAACAGGAACCACAAACGGGAGGCAAGGCAAGACAGACTAGAGTTTAAATCCTGGTAATACCATGAACAACTCCAAAGCAAAGGTATTTAGTCCTTGGGGCAGCACCCTTATATTGCAAGGTCATTGATTACAGGGCTGGACATGAAAGCACCAATGGTTCCCTTTTAGACAGAGAAGGTAGAAGACAGGTACTGGAAATCTTGACCAGCTATCAAGGTCAGATGTAGGAAATGTACTGAATACACTGAGAGAGCAGCAACCTTTACTAAGCTCAACAGGATGGTGCCTCTGGTGACAATAGATAAAGTACACAAAGAGGAGCGCACTATATTACAAAAACAACACTGTCAATGCTTCACAATTTAGACGCTCATCTCATGGTTTTCACCAGATTTTAAAAAAATATATACATTTTTCCACAACCTAACTATGTAATAAATGATGGGAGTTTAGTTCACAAAATATGATCATATCTTGCTTAAGCCAGTCACAACGCCAATGTATCCCATGTTAACAGGTCCTATAATAAATATCTAACGATCACCTTTATGGGATTAACTCACTGAGGACAGAATCCTTTCTGGGGCTCCCAGCGATTGACGATGAAATAGAACCTGCAAATGGAATACCTGTGGCAGGGAGCGGAGCTTGCCAGGGGGTTGTCAGCCCTTCTCATACAGAAGAAACCGAACAGGCAGCACTCAACCTTCACCAAGTTCAACGGGCAGTGTTAAATTACATGTTTTATAGCAGAACCCTTACAAATTATATGTTGTTTTTTTCAGCTGACTCAGATAATTCAAAATATTTCATTACTATTTGTATATCAGGAAAACAAAATGGTACTAGCACACAAGGGATCTTTTCAATGTGTCTTTTGATTGGAGCTCACACTTCAGCGCGCCAGCAACATTTCTCTCAGCTTTTTTCATGCCATCGCATACAATTTATACAAAACACAGAAATATATCAACCAATAATATCAAAAAAGCTGCAGGAAGCTGCATAGAGAGGTCAGACTTCCGGCCAGAACGTCCACACATCAACACAGAGAAGCAACGACACGTGAGGGATGTTGCCTGCACCACAGAGCGAAACTAGATAATGTTCCTTATATGACATCTGCAACATCAATTGTAGAGACACGTCATCCCTAGCTAATGGGTTAAGCATTTCAGTAAATAAATGATGCTTATAGAAAGACACACTATTATTACAGTTACAAATAACAAAAAATGACTATGTTTGACGTAATCACTACTGCGACTAATGGAATGTGTTTTCATAATGACTACTCCTGTTTTGACTTGATCAATAGATGCAGGAGATTTATATGTCTGACTAAAAAGTGCAATTAAGCTAAAATGTCGCTGCATTTTGTGTATATAACTATTGACTGGGTTCTTCAGATTCTTCAGCATATTTATTGAGAAATAACTTGAACAGGAGTCCATTTATGTGAGAAAAATGTGACCAGGCCCCTCCACTCTGCTGCATTTTCATAAATAAGCAGCGGGTGTAATTATCTTAAACGATAAAATGTATTGATATAAGCAGCAATCTAATTTTAGGTCATCTGATTTATCAACCACTTATTTCCATTCACTTGTTAATTTGTTGAAAGATAGTTTCAATATACAGCACATAATAGGTTGGCTCATTAAATTTACAAAAAAAAAATCCGTTTGCACAGTCAGATGCCATGTAATTACCTACTCAGGTGCTGAAATAAAACGTGGATTGTTTTTTGACACATAGAAAGTAAAAGAAATGTACTTCTTTCCAAAGTTCGAACCTGTGTTTTAATGGAAAGTAATAAATATTAATATTGCTGAAGCAAAGGTTGAGTCTGCGAGTACTCATGTTTAGTTGTCCTGTTGTGGTTGGACCACCACTCCCAGATTTCCCAGCAAGTGTCAATTCCTGAAGTTGACAGCAAGTTGATGATGAATGTCAACGGATATTTATGACTACTGGGTGCATACCTGTAGCCTAAACCAGTGTTTCCCAAACCTGAGCTCAAGGAGCAAAATAGAACAGGTTTGCCAGATATCTGAAGCACAGTACATGTGATTTGATTGATTGCAGTATGCAGTCTGTATTTCCCCAAGTAAATCCTTAAATTCTGGAAGGTTGATGCTCCCTTAGGACAAAATTGGGAAATATTGGCCTAAAATATTAGGGAATAAACAGCAATACTGCAGTCAAAATAAGTTGTTTATGAGAATGTCACAATCATTATAACATTGTATACTTCATATTTAAAACTAAATTACATTAATAATCTAAAAGCCATCGAACATAACAACTTGTAATTTCTGAAGTGTCTTTGCATACATTTTGAAAATCACGCGGATATTATTCAAGGCACAAATGGTTTTTCCTAGAGGGATTGTAATACGTCTCGCCTTTTGAAATGGCAGTGTTTTTATTATTATTATTATTATTCTTTATTTATAAAGCGCCAGCATATTCCACAGCGCTGTACAATAGGCACAGTATAGACAGGGTTACAATACATTGAACAACATTTGACAAACAGTACAGGAGGAAATGAGGGCCCTATTCCCGGTAGGAACTCACAATCTAGAAGGGTTGGGGTTGGAAACAGGAGGAGAAGACTGCAAGGTGGGAGTGATGGTTGCGTCAGTGATTTGGGTGGTAGGCTTCTCTAAATAGGAATGTTTTAAGGGAGCGTTTGAAGGAAGGGAAATTAGGGGAAAGTCTGACCATATGAGGGAGAGCGTTCCAGAGAATGGGGGCTGCGCGTGAGAAGTCCTGCAGTCTATCATGGGAAGAGGTGTCTGGAAGACATCACCAAGGTTTGGAACATATTAGACAAGACAGCAAGTGTATGTGTTCTCGCTATCCTTTAGTTTATTAAAGCAAACTGTGCATTAGGATTTAAGTATTGGTAAAATATATGATTATTAGGCATTCTATACATTGGTTTTCAAGGTAACATCTACAAGACAGCTTACAATAAGTGAAGCAATGGCTTTAATAATTTTACTGCTTGCAAAGCATTATTTTGAAAATAATTTAATATTTTGTAAATGTTGGATAATATTCTTCTAACGTAGTTTTTAAAATTTCACAGTAGTAAAGTATTACTGTGAGCTGCATTAATGAAATATCACAATTTTATTCCTACAGGGTTATTCAAAAAGAGCCGATCTGGCCCCGAAATGTAACCAGACACTGAAATTCAGTGTACGGTAACATTTCCTGGCCATTTGGCTATTCAGAGAGCAGGCAGTTCGACAAATGTTGGCAAATTGCCTGCACATACGCAGCCTGTTCGAAGGCAGTGAATTCCCCAATAGAGAAGCAATGTTTAGTCTACTCAGAGAATACCGAACAGCAGTGAAAAGTTGCCGAAATGCCCTGCTGTTCGGTGCTTTCATTCGGCAGGTTTATCCAGGAGAATCCGAATAGACTTCAATGTTAAAAATATTCCAGTTTTAATTAAATATCTAATAAACCGTTTATTATTTTATTCTGCAGTAAAAAGTCTCTTTATTTATAGATTTTTTTAGGATCTTTTAGGCATTTTTTTTGGAATTTTGTTTGCAAACTTTTTTCCCCATTTTTGTTTTTAAATGGTTTTTTCTTTTTTCTGTAACATCCCTTTTTATTATCATTCATTGGATCCTCTATGCAAATTTCAGACTTTTTCGTTCAGTAGTTTTTTTGCAAACAGCGTTTCAATTTTCAAGCTCTCAACCACATTTTTTTTTTTTTTCAACTCGTTCGTCTTTGTGTTAGCTTTTTCTGGCGTCTGCTCTGCGCTGTGATCGGCGGCTAGTCGGGTTTTTCTGGTGGGGTTATTCCAGCTGTTTCTGCACGCTTTCGGTGAGTGTTCGGTGAGTATTCGGTGCGTGTACGGCGAGTGTTCTATGAGTTTGCGGCGAGTATTCCCTGCACTACGGGGGCCCTGCGGTACTTGCTGAATACACCGCAGGGTCGGCGAACTAGGAATTGCCGAATCCCCTGAAGTGCGGGGAACGAAAGGTCACCGAACGTGCAGTGAGTTTTCGGATCTCTTTGAATAACCCTGCTAGTTTAAAGTCCTGAAGAAAATGGTCATCGACTTGCCTAGTGTTGAGATTGGATATCTGACCTTTTGGAGATGAGATCTACGAAAAGAGGTTTTATGATAAGTATCATTAGTTTCCTATTGTTCGATTTTTAGTTTCACATGCTGCTACACTATCATTTCTTCAAATGCCAAAGTAAATTTAGGATTGCCTTTAGTTATTTACTTTAAAAAACATAATGATTGCAGAATACAGATTGGTAATGTTCTTAAAAATGTCAACCAAACTTTCGGCATATTACGATTTTAAATTCTTCCCACAGGTTTTCACAAACAAAGACTAAAGTGCATGAACCCTCTTGGAGGGCCAACTTTTTCTTCTCCTTTATTTGGAGTCTGGGGATGATTGGGATAATAAAGAGATTATAAAATGAATCAAATGCCATAAAGCAAACTAAAAGAAAATGCATAATGATATACTGAGAGGAAAAGACCTCAAAGAAAGTCTGCTAACTTATATCCTGGGGGACAACAAATCAAATATTCTAACAATTGACCTAAAAATGCATTTGGCACATAAAAACCTATCTTAGTATACTAAGACTGGCCTAGTAAGCATGGAGTAACTCCCACTGGTGCACAAAAACATCCCATGTTAAAAAAAAATGAAACAAATATGAATTAACTACGTCTTAAATTGTTTTACATAGCCATCTAGTGTCACGTACCTCCGGCGCCTGGCAGCCTCCTCCACGCTGCTTGCTGGCCGAGCGCCAGAAGAAATGCACGCTGGCGCCAATCACGTGATGAGCAGAGAGGCGGGGCGCGGAAAGAAAACCGGCGATCGGGTATATAAGCTGTTCACTCAGTCTTGACCAGCACGCTGACGTGTTTTCACACTCCCTCAGTGCTCCAAGCGTTCTAATACTAAATTATATTATGTATGACCTCTGGCTTTGGAAATCGACGACTCTTGTGTTTTGACCTCTGGCTTTGGAAATTGATATAGGGAAATATATAGGGTATGAAAAGCATCAGCAAATCACTTACCCCGCTTGTGGCGTGCCACCTAGCGAACGCCAGGAGGCACGCCACAAGCGGGGTAAGTGATTTGCTGATGCTTTTCATACCCTCTATATATTTTCGCTACCCACCCTGTGCCTATGACCTTGATAAAGGCCCCTGTGAGGGCCGAAACATCGGTTAGGTGCGTTTGGGCATCTTTTTAATGTTTGTTTAAATAAAAACATTGTTTTTACTTTTATTTACTGAAGTCCTGGAGTGCGTCCTTCCTTCCCTTCAATCTTTATACTATCCACAGGACTCTGCACCCAGGCATTTTTTTGCTCTTGTATGGCCTCAGCAGGTTGCCGTTGTCATATATATATATATATATATTGGTATTGTGTCCTTGTTTATCCGATCATACTAAGGATCGGAGGATAGGGGCAACTTTGCGTACAGGGATCTGTTCTCATATGCCTGAGGGGAATCAGGGACATCTAGCCATATTGTGGAGAGACATGTCAGGCAGTAGGATAATGGAGTTTCCATAAATTCTGTGTAAAATCTGAAGAGTCACCTCAATCCAAACTTTTGAAAACCAGGGGTTCTATTCTCTAGTGCGCATACATGGGGACGCTAATGGGGAATATCTGCGCCTGCAGATTTCCCCTTAACATGGGGATGCTAACACGATATTACAGGGCAGGCGCTAGCTCAGTACCTCGCCCTGGAATGCAGCGCTAACCACTAGGATACTCGCAGTAGCGATTTTGCGCCACCGTGCGTATCACCTCCTGGAGTCCATTGGACTTCATATAGGTTTGCGTTGAGGGACCACAACCCTTGCATGATCTCGCTCCATGGGGGGATCACTGATGGAGACTGGGAACTGTTCCCAGTCTCTTTCTGTTCCCGGTGACAAGAAGCGGCAGATTGGGCCACTGTTTTCACCGCAGGATGAGAGGCGAGTATCAGATTTATTGGTGGGGTTTATAGGGTGTGCTAAATGATTTTGCAAATACTAAAATTTTCCTTGCATGTCCCAACCGTAATTAGCAATAGCACTTTGTAATACCTCACTTATCAAAATGCTAATGTACGTTTGCGCTCCCCATGTTATGTATGGGATGCGCAAAGTACAGTAAGCTCACAGAAGCTAGCGCAAAAAAACAATACGCTAACGGATTACTATCGGGGTAGCATCAGGAATGTAATATGGATGACATGCATTAAAGTCACTTAGTCAACACACATCAAGTTCTTAGAAACACTTGAGGTTGCCAATGGCATAGATCCAAATGGGCCTAACCCACCTATATCACAACCAAAAGAAGAAAAAAGAGCACCTATGCATCCAAATGATGCTAACAGGAATAAAGGATCTATGTCCCCAGTGAATACACAATTGTACACCTTTATTAAATAATACATTTAATAATACGTATTTCAGAACCCAGGAGAATCCGATGTCTTAGAGGAAGGGAATCGTGGCTGGAGAGCCACAATATCCATTCTGCTGCAGCTCCTAACACACTGTGAACATTCTCCAGCCTTTCCTTCACAGACATGCTGCCTAGAGACAGTGTGATCCTAGACAGCATGTCACATGCTGGGGCTGCCCAGAGGCTCCCAGTGTGTGCTGCAGTATGCAGAAATACTCAAGAGCTGGGTACCTGAGTGGCAGCTTTCATCCATATAAAATTCCAGTTTTCAGAGTCTTCCAAATTTTAGAATTCAGGATAATGGGTGCTCAACCTGTACTATAGTATTTATTCGAAACTTGGGATGTGTAATTGATACTCAGATGTAGGGTTAAAACATCAATATCTTTACCTTGATTACTTTTCCCCCACAGGGGAATTGTTTGGTGAAATGGTAACAGTAAAAATTGTGAAATAAGAATATAAAGGATATACAAAATAAACCCAGCATTTTGTCTCTGAGCTGAAAAAAAGGCAGGAGGTATTTAAATGGCTAATATTTTAAGATCTTCAAGCCAAATCAAAAAAATTGATATTAAGATGAAGGATTTTGTGTTGTACTTTATTCTTTTGCTGTTTATGAGTTGACAAAACTCTTAAAATACTATCCCAAATAATGAATACTTGTATTTTAGGCCAGTAAAGCACAAGAATGGAAAAGAGGAAAACCTTGCCATTAAGGTAAAAATAGATTATATTGTTATTGGAGAATGTAATTCTGTTTTAAATTATAGCTATCTGCAAAGCATCTGAAAGAATTATTGGCAAAGATGGTCACCATTATGATCAAAATGATCAAATTAACAGTGCTCCTAAATCATAAACAGTTTCTCAGATGAAAAAGATACAATCTGGTATTTCAATAACCAAAGATGCAGTGTAAATTTAGGTTACTCTGAAGAACTTGATCCTTTTAGATTGAAACGCTTCCAAAACAAACATAATGTCCTTTCACAGCCCAACCCAAAAATTGTGCTGGATTCATAATGAGGAATTCCACTAAGCAGCCCATTTTAACCCCAGCATGCACTTGTGTTGAGGTAATCTATCCTACACACAATACACATTCTTTGTGATTAAAGATGAGATTTGAAATGATTCTAGCGACAGGTTTCTACACAATGCTGTTTGTTTACAAAGTGAACAAACTAATTTAATGTTGTCCCCTGAACACCCAAACTGGAAAGAATTCAAAAACTAGGTTATGGTTTCAGGCTAATGTACTAAAATATCAATTTCTTAGTTATTTCTTCACAGCTTCCAGTTTATCAAGTATTATTTTACATTTCTACTCTTGCCTCTTTAAACAATTCTATTTTCAAATACTGAATGGAAGAAAAATTCCAAAAGCAATTAAAACATTCCAAATGTGGATAGGTCAGGCTTTACAGAATTAGAGGCATTGGTGGTGCAAGACGTTTTCCATTGTTTAATTTTTGACAACTAATTCATTAATAATAACACTTAGGACCCTATTCGATTAAAGCCACTGGATCTAACAACTCACCCGTTAGCGGTAATGACCCTTTTTTTAAGTTTGATCAGGGCAAGGAAGTATAAAACAGTGTAGAGTTTCAGTTCTTTTTTTCAATTATACATTTTTGTTTTACATCAATGGGGACAGTAAGGGAGGTGATATTAAGAGGAAATGTAGAGATGGACAAATTAGAAAACAGAGGGAAACAAAAGAGGAAAATGGGGGGACAGTAAAAGCACACAACCACATGTTTGTTCTACACCAGCAATCCGACATTCATTACAAATGATCACTAATTGCCTATTTGGGAGTGGAATGAGCGATCTAGAGGAAGGGCACAAGACAAAACAAAAGAATCCCTTGAGTCCCAGATTTTATAGTACGAAACATGGTATGGTGAATCCTAGCAGGGAGTTCATCCATTAGTTGGAGGTGACCCATGTTCTGAAATGGCCCTACTTTTTAACATTAAACACCCCCTGCAGATCGGATGCTGACTGCCCTTATAAAAACTATTGTGGGAGGCAGACAATTCAAGAAATTCCAAGCTCATTTATTATTCTCACTTGCAATCGGTAATGACAAAAAATTATTGTATGCAGGAAACGGTTGGTGAAAAAAATCCCTTAACACACAAAAAAACTCCACTTTAAACCTTCCATGAGAACCTCTGATCCCAATGTGCAGACAAGAACACAGTCTGCGGCATTCTTTCAACGCAAACAGGAGGACACAGAATAAATAGGTCTCAAAGTCCTTCCACTGACCATTCACAATCACATGATATCACATACAAACAATTTTGCAAGGGCTCCCTTATCTCCACGGATTACTATGGTCTATAAACCCCAGGAAATGATACCAGTAGTGGGAGGCAGCTGGTATCTACTAGCAGTTCCAGAGTTTAAAATGTCGAGTTTCTGATTGGGGTAAGGGGTTGGCATGGTACAGGGCGGGTGTGTTAGTCTGTAACTATATACTGCTGAGGGACCAACGCTGCTCTCTCGATGGTTTATATACACAATCCAAATATTAGACCATTAAATCCCTGTGGTTAAAATGGCTCAGCAGGGGGGGCGGAGCTGTGAGTGGATGAGTGTGGACGTGTTTCTGCGGAGCTCTCTGAAGACCTGGCCTTTCTGGCAATATTATACACGTCCCACCGTCCAGGAGAGCTGTTGCCTGGGTCATTTTAATTCCTGCTGTGCTGGAGCATCATTTATGGCCCGAGGCAACCCTCAATCTACCGTTTGCGGTGGAGTTTGAGCACACTGAAGATATTTGCGGCCTAGCCGGAGGTGGCCATCTTGGAAGCCTGTGCGGGAGTCGCCGACTCTCCCCTGGGGTAATCTTACCTGATTTGAGGAGTGACCTGATGGCGGAGTGGATTGGCAGAGGGTCCTGCTTGGTGGAGGCCCCCACCAGCGGGATGTCGAAGCCTTAGTGGAGCCTGCTTCCTCTTCTGCGGTGACGACTGTTATCGAGCGTCCTGATGACTTGTGCCCGCTTACGAGGGGGGAGGTCTGGCGCCTCATAGCGGAGTTCCGCACGCTGTGGAAGGCGGATTTCCAGGAGGTGAGAGCTGCGGTTGTGGAGGTGAGCTCCCGGTTGGAGGCGGCCTCGTGTCGAGCTGTCGCAGACTGGCCAGAAGATACGTCGACCGTGGCCCTGGCAGCTGGCTGCTCTGCCGCAGAGGAGGATGGAGAGCGGTGCCCCGGGAGCGCCGGGACAATGCAGGACTCCAGGCTGCTGGCGGAGGATGATAAGTTGCATGCCGCAGCAGTCGGGCGGCCAGCTGAGACACTGATTGCCGAGACTGCGGTGTCTCTTGGAAATTTGGGCCTTTCTGCTGCGGAGGTCTGGCACCCTAACGTGACATCAGGGGAGATGGTGATGCAGAGGATCTTTTCCCTTACACTTGGAGCGGAGTGCTGTGGGATTTTCTTCCCCTGCGGAGCTAGTGGATGGTGCAGGGAAATGTTGTGCCTTAGTTTCCCGATCGCTGGGCCTAAATGGGCTGACTCTTTGGTCCCCCTCGAGTTTCGTGACACTGGCTAAGGCCTATATGCTGGACTTCGGATGGATCGGCTAACGCTTTTCTTTTGACGAGACCCCCCCCATTTGATGCTGATGGTCTACTCCCCCCTGATGACACCCCCTCACTGATGTCTGTGAATTAACCCCCCTTATTCATGTCTGCTATCTGTTCCTATCCTCTTACTTTTTGTTCCCCCCCTTTTTATGTTCTCCTGACTGATTTTATGGTCATGCCTGCTGAATTTTTGGGTATAGTGGTGTTCGTCTGGTGTTCGTTTGGAGCACTGGGACTTAAGCCCCCTCTTCTTATTTTTTTTTTTTTTTTTGTAGGACATTGGGAAGCAGCCTGGGCGAGCCACTAGGGTGACTACCTAGGCTCTGTCCACCCTTTTGGCCCCAGGTCTCCCGGCCAAGTGGCCTCTTCCATGGCCCTCAGTTCCTTCAAGGTTGCCGGGTGAGCCAGGAATACCACAATATATTTGCAGTCCCTCACTACCCTTTCCCCCTCTCCTTTTTTTTTTTTTCTTCTTTTTGTTTTCCTGGTGCCCCCCCAGCGAACTCCATCGCTCTGTTTTGCTCTTGCTGGATCGACCCTCCTGACGAGTTTATACATCCCCCCCTGTTATTGTATCCCCTCCCCCATTTTTGATATTCTGCAGTTTCTTTTGAGATCCCCTTTTTATGTTTTATGTGATTTCTCTGAGCATGTCTTATCTGGCCCTGTGAGGCCACCTGGCTGGTCAGTCTGTGACCCTTCGTTTATTGCAAAATAAAATTTTGAAATACAAAAAAAAAAAATGTCGAGTTTCTAACATGACAACTTGCTCGTAATAGATCCTTTAATAGGGAGACGTTAATGTTTAATGGCTCACAATGACTCTTACCATTTGCGATTCTCTATTACTGGTTCAGTTGGAATGGAGTCTCAACATGTTGATTACTTTCCTAATTGTTTTGTTATTAGATAAGTGAACAATGAGTAACACATAAAGGTTGTAACTTCAAAATTATCAAAAGAAAAACTTTCACGCAAGTAGTCAGCAACACTTAAAGCGGCAATATCGACATCAGCAGACTTGTACATTCATTTTGGGATGAATTGCGATTCATTTGAATTTTCCTTGAATCATCTGAATTCTGAAGCAAGGAACTGCAACACAGACAACTTTAACCAATAATGAACCTCTGCAGACGTTTTGTTGACATGGGTGGGCCATGTCACCTACAGTATATATCATTATGAAAATATTTTGAAGTCAGCAGAGATGGCAATGAATTAGCTATTGCTGCCCAGTCATTAATTTTGTCTGGGGGCTACTATAAAGAGGGGGATAAGAACATGCAATTGTTCACTTTCTATGAAATCTATGTAGAATGGGAATTGGTGTAGCTCTTTTTATAAAACATTGTTCAGTCATAACAGAAAATGAAAACCATAGCAGAGCTCATTCTGATACACAGATACATTGTTCTTTTCATGCACAATATTCTTACCAGTATGTGTGTCAGCTGAATCGTTATAAGAGGAGACCCAGAGAGGTTTGAACACAGAGAAGGAGGTGGATGAACTTTTAAAGAGATGATGAAACTGGCGACTGAAAAGAGGTGATCTTCATGTACATTTGCTCCAGAAATCCTTAAATCAAAACCATATCATAATTAGGACCATTCATTAGACATATAACACGTCTGATATATAAGCTTCAGAGTCACAGAAATATGAATTAAGTAGATGCAGTTTTTAGCCATATATACCATTGCAAGGAAACATGAACTGTATATTTTTTATTTCCCTATCCATGATTGATGACAATTAGAAGCTGCAACAGTATGTCAACCAACCAGGTATGTCAAGATTTACAGATTTTTTTTATCTGACATGTCTGAGGGTTCTTTACATATGCTCAGTGTGCCCCTTTCAGATATGTCTGAAATCACATTTGCTATCTGTATGGGCAGTGACACACAGATGCCCTTCCTTTGTAAAGATGCAGTGCGCTCTCAGCCTCTCATTAGTTCAAAGGGACCAATAATATGGACACTTGTTTACAATGGATAGAAATAGGAAGGAGCAAGTTGAGCATATAAATCTATTAAGTTATCTAACTTCAATCTGTAATGTAAAGACAAAATATCCGTAAGTGAACAGAGGGGAATGGTCCATTTGGTGAATGGAGTCACCACGACCATCTTTAGTCATCACCAGCACCAGTGTATGAATTTCGGTTACAATGGTCTCATTTATATGTTCATCACAGTATATGAACATTTATGTTTTTGATGATCATAGTCCTTGAGAAAAAAAAATAGTATGTTGTGTGCATTGTAGGTTTTCCTTAACAGACATTTTAGAAATTGCAGTAGGTTCCCAGCAATTTTGCAGTATATAGGAGTAAAGTGCCATGCAGCACACAAAACAATGGGCTTTCTCTAGGAGCTTTACTCACAAATACACAAGGATCAACAAACCCAAATGTTTATATAAGGGATTTTTCACTATGATAGAATGGGAAAAACAGTGGGGCTGGGCAGCTGTCATTTAGTACAACAGACACTGTTTCCAGTTAAAGAATGGTTGTTGTGGTAAAAGTCAAGCTCCTCTGTGAATCCTTTTGCCGTCTCGGCTGCACCCTGCAAAAATCAAGCGGGAGGATCACATCGGTCTCCAGGGAGTCCTACGGACCTCTGGAGCAGATAACATTGGCGGCGCATAGCATATTGCAACGTAAACTACTGACAAAGTGGCTCAGTTGGAATATGGGTGTTAATAGTGAGACGCAAAAGGAAAACAGGTGGCGCACAAGTTTTCCATTAGTATCTCTATTACTTTTAACAACCTAACACTGGAATAGGGCCCTAGGATTTGATTGCTCATCTATCTTTTTTATACTTCATATAGAAATTACAAATGCAGTGGAGCCAGTGAATAACAATTGATGTCCAGCTGTTTGTTGTTCAAGTGTGAGGAAAAAATTACAAGCTCCCAAAAGTTGGCGTTAACACTTAAAAACAAATAATTGGTTTAAAAGTCTCCTGACACCCCACAGTGAAGAGGAAGGATGAATTGGTCACCTTCTTTTGCTTTAAATGAAGGATATAGAGAACAAGCAGTTTTCTGGTGTCCTGCTGTAAATCATGATCCCACAAGATTGCATACAAGTTCTCCATGGAGTGTCTTGGACTCCAGGAGGGGATATTTACTATAACAGGCAAGTGCCATGCAGCTCCAATGATATAACATCTTGTGGCAAATTTATATATTTGTAGTAGCTTAACACAGCCCAGAATAGTGCTCCTGTTTCCACAGAAAGTTTGAACTCATAGGGAAACCATAGCTTCTTCTATTCAGTATATCAGACACAACAGTACTATATACAAAATAATACACATGGCTTGAGAAAATCTGGGCATACATTCCATTGGAGAATATGCAAAAATATCAATCCTTTGCTTTTACTTTATCATGATGTTGCAGTTGACAAGTGCTTCCACCAACAGGAAAAAGGCAGCCAAATTTTAACTTGGGGAAAACCGTTTTTTTGACTTTTACAATAGTCCAGCATTCTGCTTACTTTAAAGATATTGTATGTGGACATCCGGAAAAGAGGTGTCGCGCCCATGCTCACCAGAGCGGCTGCAACAACCCAGTTCATGTATATTTTTCTTGCTATATTGTATGTGGACATCTAGTGCATTGGGACACCACCACCAATAATCAGGAATCCTGGATTATCCTGGATATATTTTGGGCCTCATTATATTAAAGATAGGTACGGTGTTTGCCTGTGAGTTTTGTAGAGGATTTTCACTAATTGCCTATATTTTTGTTAATGCTTTTCCCTCTGGCAGCTCGTTGTTTCTAGAAGATTTTTCTTTAATAAGTTACTCGTCTGTAGATGTGCGAGCATCCAGCTGGAAATTCCAAACCTATAGAACAGAATCAACTAGAAACAGCTGCTAGAGATCTTTAAATTAATCTAGTGATTATCTAGCTTCCTTATTGTCTTTTTTAAATCTTGCTGACTTGAACATAATTGTCCAGCAAGTCTTGTGCATGAAATTATTTTGCAATCTTTGATAAATTGCCAACTCAGAAATCTGTCCCAGTGCTCACAGTTTTACCTGGTACTGTTCTAGTCGGTGTAATTTGGCCATTTACGGGGAAGAACTAATTGACAGAATCCTCCCCTAACGCTATTAGTCACTGACAAGACTCAGAAGTAAAATAATAATCTTCACTGAAACCTACAACAAATATTTCTCGTATTTCTTCAGTTTTACATTTCAAACTAAAAACCTGTAGTATGCAAGAGGTTCACTAGTAATTGATGATCTTATGGTGATGCGTAGGAGTGTGCACAGGGTGTGCCTGGTGTGCTCAAGCACACCTTAATGTTGGGTGAATGGTTCATCTTTGACCCCATACATAGATATTTTGGATGTTCCTTATCTGCTTCATGATAAATTGTCTGAACATTGACTTTATCACTCTATAAAGAACTAGAAATAACTGACTTTTCTGTACAAAATTATCCAAACATAGATATGTAATTAATAAATATTCCATCGGCGCACACCCTAATGAAATGGGCTGCGAACGCCATTGTGGTGACGTCATGTATTATAAATCTAAGTGGTGTCAAAGGGTTTTTGTTTACAATTTCTATATTTTATTCTGCCATGTCACTTCTTAGGCTGGGGTCAGACTAACGCATTTTTAATCACGGCCGCAGTAGCAGCAAATGACGGCCAATGACGGCCAATATACGAAGTACGGCCGCACGAAAGTCCGGCCGCGCAACGCAAGTGGAAAATGAACGCATTTTTTTGAGAATGCAGAACCGCTAGTACTGACGTACAGAGTGCGCTGCGGCGGCGTGTGTGCGTGATTAGTAGATGTCAGACGCTGCTAATGTCCAGCTTACATTACGTCCAGACGCAAAAAGTGTTTTATTGACGATCCGTAAAAAAATCACGCCCTAAAATGCGCGTCGTCTGACCGTTTTCGCGCATTCCGGACGCACTTTTTGACTGTCGCTGCGAATAATGCGTTCGTTTGACCCTAGCCTTAGATTGAATTCTGTCTTGTATTGTTTGGATACAGGTCGTAATGTCATTGAGTATACTTTGACTTCCATATCTGTTCATGCTGCCAGAAAGAATGCTATATGAACTGCCGGTATTTGCGCGCCCCTAAAATGGGAATGACGCAAAACCTTATTGACAATACAGGTAACTGATATTTTTTGTACTGCAGAATATAGGTATCGTCTCTCAGCCTACCTATAGCTCTCTATTGTACTTGTGTGTTCGTTAATTAAAGTGTGAATGGCAGTAATTCGTTTTGAAAAACGCAGCTACAGCACCTATAGGAAGATAAATGATGTCAGGCGGATGCGATTCTTTAAAGTAAATACAGGAGGCTTATATTAATTAAAATAGTAGAAAGTGAAATGCAAGGAAAGATTTTATCATTTTTAAAAAATGCATCTCTATAAATAGTCAAAATGTTTCCGTGTGCCGATCTAAAAAAATCAATGTTGAATTTATTCACAGTAATTGACAAAGCACCATATGAAGCTCAGATAAGTATTGCAGAGTAGGAAAGGTTCTTTTTGGCATTTTTCTTACAGCTCTTTTTTTTCTGCAGGGCTAAGGTTAGTAATCATGTCAGAAAAAAAATGTGTTCTCTGTCAAACTCCCAAATAAAAGCAATAGTGAGTGATTGTATCCTCAAGGAATAGAATGCAAATACATATATTCACAACCGTGCCATTAATAAATAAATAGTATGAATAAAATGTATGAATGTATAAATGCGCACAGTGGAACATGGATGGCAATGCTCGTCTCAATAAAAATGAAATAACGCTCGCTGATAAATTGAACTGACTAAATTAAATTGCTTTCTTCTATGCAGAAAATAATTTAGCCAGGACCTAATATCCATTGCTATGGTTCAGAAGGTATAGAACACATGTGAATATTAATGATTTTCTCTGAATATTTTTTCTCTAAAATACTAAAGTTGAAATAATTAAAGGAAGCAATGCATACTTTAAAGAGAAAGGAAACTAGAAGTAACGGTTTTCTTGCCAAAAAGCAATAGTATCACCCTCACTGACCACTTGTATCCTCATATATCTAGACCTGGGCATAGGGCAGCACATTCGAAAGGGCATCATTTTTTCTCTAATGTCTTTTCCGTCAAAAGGTCCAATATTCGGGGTGTACAGGTACTCCTCCTGCCGTTACCAGTTGTGTAATATTTCCAGAATTCAGCCATTTCTTACTGCTGACCCCACAAAGCAACTCATCCATGCTCTTGTAATCTCCCAACTTGACTATTGTAATAATCTTCGAGTTGGCGTCCCTCTCTCCCGGCTCACCCCCCTACAATCCATTCTCCAGGCTCATCCATCTCACCAGCCGCTCTGTCTCTGCCGCTCCCCTCTGCTTGTCCCTTCACTGGCTCCCCATCCACTGCAGAATTAAATTCAAAATCCTTACCCTGACCTACAAAGCCCTCACTAACTCAGCTCCCCACTACCTGTCCTCACTAATCACTAAATACACCCCAGCCCGCTCCCTAAGGTCAAACAGTGACCTGCGCCTAGCTTCTCCCCGCATCACCTCTTCCCATAATAGACTGCAGGATTTCTCACGTGCAGCCCCCACTCTCTGGAACGCTCTCCCTCGTACTGTCAGACTTTCCCCTAGTTTCCCTTCCTTCCAATGCTCTCTTAAGACTATTTAGGGAAGCCTACCTCCTGCCTCACTAATACACCTCACTGCCCCAACAGTCCATCACTCTCACCTTGCTGTCCTCTCCTTCTGTTTCCACCCCCAACCTCCAGATTGTAAATTCCCACGGGAATAGGGCCCTCGTTTCCTCCTGTACTGGTTTATCAAATGTTGTTCAGTCTCAGTGTATTGTAACCCTGTCTATATCGTGCCCATTGCTTCAGCGCTGCGAAATATGCTGGCGCTATATAAATAAAGTATAATAGTAATAATAAAGCCCCTGCAACGAGTCTCTAAACTATAATAAATGTTATTAAAAAAATCACTTTGTGTAAACAGAATATTTTGCTTCTGTTCTAAAATACATTTTCAATAACCTATAAAATAATTGTCTTAATTTCACCTTTATGTACATTTTTTTTCCATATATATGGTGTGGGGGGCAGCAGAATTTGGAGCATCTAGGGTAGCACCACCCCTAAATACACTCTTGTCACTGATTATTTAAAAGGGGAATGTCAAACAGTGCAGCTAACTGTAATGTTAAACATTTGGGGAATAGAAAGGAGCAGCCTATTTTACATTCCAGCAATTGGAGTTCAATAAGTATGTATTAACACTTTCCGCATCTGCTTCCTGGCTAGAAACTGGTGATTGGATATACATTTCTGAGTTCCTTTGAGGTAAGAATGGAAATTAACTATCCTTATTGAAAGAAAACTGTTCCAGATATGTTGCTTAATTCCCATGGATTACCAAGAGAATAATGAAAGCCAAAATACAGAAACTCCTGAACTGTGGCACCTGTACATCCAATTATGGGCATTTAGCCAAAACCAGATCAACACAAGCTTAAAAGGACATATATATCTGTGGCAGTTAGACTGTACTATTAAATATGTTAGCACATTTGTTATCCACCTGGCAATGGTTCTCAGCATTTCTTCTAGTAGATTCATAAGAGCCCTAAAAATTTGAGGGAATATTTCAGACAAGACTGGCTGCAAGTTAGGGAGCTATGGGGATAACGACAACATGTTTTTTTATTCACACAAATTCAGTAATTTATTGGAGTTTTGGGGCTTTCGCTATCCCTAGCCATAATGTTCAATTAACACCCAGGCAGGCTGCGAAGTGCGACATAACTTGCGTATCGTAATAATGTACTACATTACAGTAGTTTGCAACCTATGTGTTCAAGTCTTCTCTTCAATCCAAAATATAACCACACAACTAATACAAAAAAGGGGAAAAAGGATTTTTTCCCCCATTTTTTTTACTAATTGTGAACCTAAGGGGAAAATGAGTAGTGAGTACATGAGTACAGAGTACAGTCTGCCACTGTACAGAGCACTGGTGAGACCTCACTTGGAGTACTGTGTGCAGTACTGGAGACCGTATCTCCAGAAGGATATAGACATCTTAGAGAGAGTTCAGAGAAGGGCTACTAAAATGGTGTACGGCTTGAAGGAGAAAAGTTACCAGGAAAGGCTTAATGATCTTAACATGTACAGCTTGGAAAAAAAGACGAGACAGAGGAGATATGATAGAAACATTTAAATACGTAAAGGGAATCCACAAGGTAGAGGAAGGGAGTATATTTAAAAGGAAACAAAGTAGCAAAAGAAGAGGACATAGTCTTAGATTAGAGGGGCAAAGATTTAAAAGTAACATCAGGAAGCATTATTTTACTGAGAGGGTGGTGGATACATGGAACAGCCTTCCAGTTGAAGTGGTAGAGGCCAAAACAGTAATTGAATTTAAGCAGGCATGGGATAGGCATAAGGCTATCCTAAACAAGAGATAAATCCAGGTAAAGTATCCATGTAATTGGGCAGACTAGATGGGCCGAAGGGTTCTTATCTGCCGACATTTTTCTATGTTTCTATGTTTCTATGGACTTTAGACTTAGGGCTGTTTCTGACGAGCAAAGGTAGCTTAAACAAGACTGCAGAGGGTCAACAAGGACCTTTGAAATGAGGTAGCCATCAATTAGGAAGATGTAGGCAAGTTTGTCAAGACGTTTGGAGGTGAAAGGGAATAGGCACCATAGAGTTGTAGTTTGATGAAAAGTTTGGTTAAAAAAACCCAGAAATTTATGATTGGGACTACAGTGGCATACGTGCACTTATTTAATAGGTATATATGGATCAATTTAATCAGTTTTACATACTCACCAAATGTCTTTTACTTGCTGGTTATTTATAAAGTTAAATATTGTATTTCATAGGATTTTTTAGTCTACATAAAAAATATTGCCTTTTTTTCTATTTTTAAAATTCATATTGGTTAACCTCCCCGGCGGTAATCTCAAGTGTGGCTCGGGGGTTAAATTTCAGTACTGAAAACGGTAACCCCGAGCCACACTCGGGCTGGTACATACCTTCGATGTCCTCCCGCAGTCTCCTCCGGCCGATTGCAAATATTGTACAAGATGTGCGTGAATATTTCTTTAAAGATTATGCTGAAATCTGCAACCGAAAGATTTTTACTAGATAATTCAGTTGGCTCATTAACCAAATGAGCTATTTTTCAGTCTCTTTTGTATACGTTGTCTCGACGAAAAATAAAGAAAAAACCTGATGGTGCCAGTTTTAATCCCACGATCATGAGCAACCTGTTTAATTAGTTATCAAGGGTTTACACTTAATTAAATTGGGAAATATGCCTGTAAATATGATTCATAAAGAATGGAAACAATGGTAAACACAATCCCCATCAAGCGCAGAATCCCTCAAGTTTCTGCATACTGATAATTGCTTCTAATGTTTCATATCACCTGTCTGATATCATTATCAAAAGGTTGCAGGGTAGTTGCTGATTATTAAATAAGTCTTTAATCAATTTCAGATAACCTTAGCTCTTGGCCAACAAAAGAGTGACAAGCACCTGATAAAGCATTTGATATCCTTATCTAAATATACGCAAGGTCAAAAGTTTTGGATGCAAGGAGTTTTCAGAAACAGGAAGGTGATTTGTAATAGTAATAGCGTGAGATTGACTGATAACAGACATTACATTCCCATAGAGCATAAATATACAATAAATTTGAACAAGAACTAGCTATTAATTACTGGTTAACATCCTGTAGGTGGTATTCTCCAGGGGGAATGTGCAGTATATGCTCTTATTCTCCGTATCGTCAATGGCCTACATTCACCAAACCTTGAAATTTTATAAAATGCAAGATTTGAGAGTTTGAAGGATAAATGGGTGCTGGAAAATTGAAACTGTATGGGCTGAATTTAAAAAAAATTCACTAAGCTGTAAGACGCCCACTATAACCATGATGTATTGTATTACTATTACTGCTATAGGATCTTGCACAGTTGGATTGTGCAAGGTCTTATACCTGGTGGCCTATTGGCAACGCTTTCCTGCACAATAAAGCTCAATTGCTGCTATGCTTTCTGCCAGGAATGGGGGAAAAATGCTCGAGATAATGGTTTTTGTTAGTGTCGGAACATCTCACCACGATGGGGTTTCAACGAGCCAGACGTTGTGCAGGTTGCTTAGCTGGGGAGAAGGAGTAGATCACCATGGGAGAGATGGGGAGGAGAGTAGGAGGAAGAAAGTGAATGACATGTGGGACGCAGAAAAATGAAGGTACATTCTAGTTGTTTTGAGTTTTACCTAAATCAATTCAGTATATAAAAAAATAGCTATTCTGATTTATACATTATTTTTCACCTTTACGGAGTTATTAGTGTTTCAGTTTGTGGACTGATTAACTATATGCCAGCACTTAGTTGCCATCCAAGTCCCTGGTGCAACTACTGCTTCAGCAGTCCACTGACAGTGACTCACAAGGTGTGCACTGGAGAACTGAGAGGGTACAGGGACGTATCTGTTAAATCAACATGTGTGTTTCAAACAGGAGTGAGAAGTCAACTAAAGACTTGAGGGAAACTCATTCCTCCACTATCAATTGCGTTTAGAATCAAACATGCACCTTGTATACCTATACATTTTCAACAGAGCTTAGGGTTATAAACCTATGAAAAGTCTTGAATGAGTAAAGAACTGTTGGAATCCTGGAAGGAGTAAGAGTTGTTGGAAGCTTTGAAGGGTTAAAATTTGATAAAATCTCAATGTTTAACTGTATAAGCTGCTGTTGAGGTCTTTGAATGTATTCGCTGGAGTGCTCTCTTTCTGATTTGTGATATATATAATTGTAGAAAACATTTAAACATCCCAGCAATTCAGAGAACTGCTTTACCCACAGAGCTCATGCTACATTCCACATTTGCAGCAAGGAACTCTGGGTAGGATATGCAAATGAAGTTACAGTTACAAGTTTTTATGAAGCGCTAACAGGTTCTGTACAGTGCTGTACAATGGGAGACAGAATAACAAATATACATACAGGTTAAACACGCAGAACAGCAGGAGAGAGGACCCTGCTCAAGAGCATACAATCTAAGAGGAGAGGGGTGGCACAATAGGTGAGGGTAAATAGAGAATATGTAATAGCGGGTGCATGGGGGCTGGGTGGGAAGATGCAGTAAGAAATTAACAGAGGAGGATTAGGCAGAGAGATGATAGGCTTCTCTAAAGTAATGTGTTTTCACAGACTTCTTGAAGGACTGTAGAGAGGGGGAGAGTCTAATGTTGCGGGGGGTGGAGTCTCCAATTTCTCACTTTTTTGCATCCTGGGTAGGTTTTAAACTCAGAACCAAGGCTCAAGCTTCCAAGAGGGCCGAAACGTCAGACTACACTTACAAGAATTTTTTTATGTTTATTTAATAAAGCACTGTCTTTATTCATTTTTCCTAAGTCCTTGAGTGCATGCTAACTTTATTTACTCTGGATATTTATTTGGTTTTTGCACCAAGGCTTTTTTTTTGCTATTGTTGGCTGTAGCAGGCTATATATGGGAGATGTGTGTGTGTGTGTGTGTGTGTGTGTGTGTGTGTGTCTTATTAATTCCGAATCAGCAGCAGAAAATCGTGGTCTGTGAAAGGTAGAATTTGCTACACTGTACATATGTCTTCTCTAAGCTTCATTTACCCAGTCATTACATTAATGTTACCATATCAATGAAAGGTAACAGGGGCAGTGCTAATTGTTAATATATACACTTTTATACATACCGTCCATATGACGGGACGGGATGAAATAGAGCATGTGAGCGGCTCATTACCCATATGTTGTAGATTTGTGTCATATGATGAAGTCATACGTTTTTACTTCAATTAATGTTATTTATAGCGAGTTAAAAGTGAACAACATGTAAAGTAATATCTCCCTCATTGATTTACAAATTTACAATGGGAAGAATGAAAGTGTTGCCAAGAAATAGTTAGTTATTACCAATGTATATTAAATAAACTTACTTTGAAACAGAATGATTTATGGCCTTTCCTAATCCTCCCCAGAGGGTGGATGTGTACAAAGCGCATGTTAATACCATATTAGCTCACTCTCTCCTTATCTACTAATGATTTTATTGGGTTAAAAGAGCGCAGAAACGAAACTATGTTTTACAAATATTATCAGATTTAATTAAGCAAAGCCAATGTACATGTGATAAGAGCTGAAATGATACAAATGGCTTTGCAGAGCCCAATTTTAATTTTGAAATGTTACCAAGTACTTTAAATGCCATTATTATTATTCTTTATTCCATATCCCATCGAGCATTATACTTTATTAATATAAATTAATTCCATAACACATTTTATTAATTACTTAGAAAAGTAATCACAGCGGCAAGTCCTGAAGATTGTAGCAAATATGTCACAAATTAAAGATTTAAGCTCTATTTGCATTTTAAGGGAGTCTTTTTTGTGTTCTTCCATGGAATTATACTACCAATATACCGATAAAATATTTCCTATTTCAGTGTACTGGTACTTCTAACTGAGTTTCCTAAAGTGCTACTTTCTGGTAAAATACACTCCAGTCAAAACCAGAAAAAAAATCTTTCTTGCACTAATGATAATATACAAATTATAAGAAAGAATTTGAGTTATGTAGAATATTTCTATGGATCATAAATGTTTAATGAAAAATACATGAATTTTTAAATATCTGCTCGATTTTGGTGTAATTGCGGTGTTCTAATTTGACATTCTCTATGTGCCTACCATGGAATAGAATAACTCTGAATAGATGGGGTGGGCTGTCGATTGCTCCTTTTACTGACAAAACCTTTCTATAGTTGAATAACATTTTATTAAAATCTAATATCCATAGTTTTGGAGTAAGTCTTTACTTTAATGTGCTAATAATATATTTCCAATTAACAGTATTACTAAAGCATGTTCTGTCCATTTTCTTGGTGTGTTAGAAGAAGCACATTGGGGCAACAATTGTAACGTCTTAGCACGCTGACTCCTCCACCTCACATCATACAGTGGCCCTCTGAGCTCCATTGCTGTGCTCTGCCCAAATTGCTCTCGTCAATCAGCAGGACGCATATCCCCCAGGTACCATTCCACTCAGTGCAACCAGTTGTTTTAACATGAAACTCTATTAGTGCGTCACTTTATAACGCAACTGATCATCACCACACTAATGTGCCACGCTGACCACAGTCACTTCTCTCAAATATCTAGGTATGTGGTTGGACCCTTAACTATCCTTTGGCCCCCACATCGAAAAACTGTCATCTAAACTTTACCCCAAACTAGGTGCCCTGTACAGAAACAAATCCTGCCTGAGCCCCGCGGTAAGAAAGCAGATTGTACAACAAGTGCTTATGGCTATTGAATATGGAGATGCAGTGTATGCAGCCGCCCCGCAAACACACCTTCAGAAACTTACTACATTGTATAACTCATTCTGCCGCTTTGCGCTACAATGTAACTACATGACCCACCATTGTGACATGTTAAAAGAGCTAAACTGGCCATCGCTGGAGTCTAAACGCACCCTTCACCTTTCCAGCCTGGTGATTAAGAGCTTTTCTGGGAAGCTGCCACCCTATCTGAATAGACTGCTTCCCCCAGCAGCTCCCTCATCCTATAACCTCCGATCCAGGACCAGCACCTTACTTGCAATACCACAATACAAAAAGAAAGTGGCTCGGTCCTCATTTTCCTACAGAGCACCGCAGTTATGGAATAACCTCCCAGACACCATCAAATCTTCCCCCAGTCTTAAGTCACTCAAGAGCTCCTTACTAACATACCTCAATACAGAATGCACCTGTAAACATGTAACATAATGACTATTTCCTACATATTTATTTTCTGTTAATCTGTATATTTGTGTTTTTAATATCTCGCATTGTATTACTTTGTATTTCTGTAACAACTGTAACATTTCATTGTTCTTGAACCCAGGACATACTTTAAAACGAGAGAAATCTCAATGTATCCTTCCTGGTAAAATCCTTTATAAATAAATAAATAAAATAAAGAAATAAATGTTAAGGACACAAGTGCGTCATATCGACGACATTACCCCACATGCACATTTTGACACTCAGGAGTGAAGTCAGAATGGAAGGGGGTGACAGGACCCCAGCTTGCATTCAGTTCACCTCCCTGTTTTAGTTGTTGTCCATTAGTACGCTATATATATTCTTGATGTTTCTGTGTACCGATCCGTCATTGTCGACTACCATTATTGATCCTCTCTCCTGTGTACCAACCAGGCTTTGACTATTCTCGATCCTCTATCCTGGGCACAGACCCAGCTTCGTTTGAGGTTACTCTTTCCCTCTACTCTCTGTGTACCTCTCCCCTTTACCATAGTTTTAGGATTAGTTTCCTCTTCTTTAAAGTGAGGTTTGGTTGTTTAGAAGCCACTCCTTTAGGGGTTTTGTGCCAGAAACTTAATAAACCCAACCATTTTAAGGACTGATAATCAGGTCTAGCCCAATACCCTTCCTTAACCCCCAAGATTGCTAGCCAGCCACTTCAAGGGCTGGTACTGTAATTCGTTTAAAGGTTTTATTACACTGCTTGTAAGGGTCAACAGCCAGTTGTCACAACAAGAAATTACTGTTTGATTTGCTTATCATCATGCACATACATTAATTTTTCCCAGTTGGGGAAAAATTTGTAAAATAAAAAAAACTATTGAAAGAACCTAGGGCTCACTTTATGGCTTTAAAGCATCCAGGGATATATGTTTTGACAAAACCTTTATTTCAGATCCTCCAAACTCTGGTCGTTTTTATCCCATATCATCTTGCTATTCAGTAAAGTATTATAGGCAACTCAATAGACATGTCAAACGCGAACATTTTTGAATGTGAATAGTTGGTTGTCTTTTGTCACTTTACCAGCATTTTTGTGTTCTCTCTATATAATGAAACTCAACTGACAGGCATTTAAAGAATGATCATAGGATTTCACAGTCATAACTCCCAGAACTGTCCCCTGTGGACCTTATTGTAAATACAAAAGCAACTCTTGCCTTTTACACACACACACACACACACACACACACACACACACACACAGAACAGTGATATGATTAAGCAGACATTTGTGCCATATGGTATATATGTCACATACCTGGTATCACTTGGTTTGATCTTCCTGTAGTGATGATGCATCGTGTGATACAGCAAGCCAACAATAGTGGTTCGAGCTTGAATATAAAAGAGTTAAAAAGAAGACCATAAATTTCGGGTACGTGTCATCCTGCAATAGTTTGCTAATTAAATTTCCGCAAATCACACTTGCTCTGTAATTAGTAACGTAAGGCTGTGAAAATAAATATCTTTTCTATTTGGCAAAGAGTTCTTGGAATTCTATCAATTCTTATCTCTCCATATGCTGCTACAATTTATTGCTCAGGCGTTCCTGTTTGTTACAGGCGAACCAAACACCAGTAAATAAAAGAGAAACATCAACAGTTTTCTTTTCCTGGTCCTCAACTTTATGAGGTGTGATAAACAATAAATTGTTTCATCCTGAGAACAGACTTGCACTATTTTAATAATGCTAACTAGATGGTCAAACATTTTGCAAGTTAGATCTAAAGTAATTCTGGTTGTTGAAAATCAGGATTTTTGTTTTTGTTTTGCAAAATGATGTATCTATGAGTTAAAATCATTTTTATGACGCAAAAGCAGGGTTATTCAGAGAAAGGCGAAACTCGTGGGAATGACTGAAGAGAAAATTCTAGGTCAAAATAGCGAAACTAGAAAAATTCTCCCATTTATCTCACTTTCCATATCAGCTATTTGGTCTAGATTGTTCTCTTCTCCTGCCAGTTCTCCTGGTTTTCACCTTTCTCTGTATAGGCCTGTATGGCTGAAACACCTCATTAAGCTGAGAATGTACCAGTGATCAAAAGATTAACTGATTGTTAATTTTGTTAGGGTGGCTCCATCATTTGTACTTTTAAGCAATTTTGATCTAGGGTTATTGGATTAACAAGTCTCTGATTTCCAAAGGATCAATCATATATCTCAGTGATTCCCAACCATATCCTCAAGGTGAGACTTAAAAAGGGACACTACCACCAAAAAATGAAATGTCCACATTGTGTTTATTTTATGTTGCTGCTATCGCATCCATTGTGTGATTTATTGTGTTGTAAACTGCCCCCCTCCCCCACACAGTGGGCCATATTACATAGTTGGTGCTAACTTAACCAGAGCTGTTGTAAACTTCCCAGAGCCATTATAGCCTATGGAGGTTTTAAGTTTACAACAGCTCTGGTTAAGTTAGCACCAACTTTGTAATATGGCCCAGTATCTTTACCTCACTTGGTCCTCACTGTGTGGCCATATAATGGAGTTTATTGGTCGATTGCTGAGTCAAATCATTATATTGTATGGGATGTATTCAAAGGACATCAACAGGGAGTAGATAGAAGTATTTTAGGCTCCCTGTCAAATCTCATTCAGTTGGCATCTCATATCTGAGGTAACAATCAACAAAGGAGCAAACGGGGCAATAAAAGAGGCACTCAGCAGGGCTTGACCCAAAAACCAAACAAACAATGAACCAAAATTGCACGCAGTGCAGCAAAAGTGCCACTGAAGCGATAAACCTTATTTAAACAAAAGCACGCACAAAAAAATAAATAAACAATGAGTGGAGTGAAAAATCCAGATTAGTCCATAATTATATAAATATCAGCATATGGAGACCAAAAACCCCCAAGTAGGCTGATCCAAATTAGTATAGGAAGAAATTGGAAGGATAGTCACTGATTATTACCTCGGCAGTTCGAGCCGCCTATATAGCAAATAACTAGAAGAAAAGAAGCCGGGGAGAAAACCTGTGATTAGCCATAAGTAAGGACCAATGAGCATAAAAAAAGTGTCTGTTAAAAGACTGATGGCATTGCTCGACGCGTTTCTCCTGTGCCGGGCTTTGTCTAGAGCTGAACTGCCAGTCCAACTAACCCAGGTATAAGTAGAGGAAGAAATTAGCTTGATTGCATGCAGCCGGCAATGAATCCGAAGCGTCTATGCCAGTGAAAAAGTAAAGACGCAGAGCATGGAGGTTCTTCCTGGTACGTCAGCGGTCACGTGGTGGAGTTCAGACCAAAAGGATACACACCATACCGAATACTATGCTCGCATAATCCGAAGAGAAACTGTATCAAAAAATAAACATAGTCTGGCAACAATATGCATGAAATGGTATCAGCGTAAACAGCAGGCAATACATATAGAGACGTACACTAAAAGAATTCAAAACGGAAAAAATAAGATTTCATGTGGCGCAGATAGGGGAAGGATATAAATAATAAATCCACAGTCAAAATAAAGGTGACCATAACCTGCTAAATTAAAAACGGGGGGAAGCCCACAATGTAAATACCCGGAAAGATGGGATGACGATAAAACAAGAGGTGCAAAGAATGAGATATTGATATTAATGTAATAAAGCACAAAAGGAATATACTATAATGAGTGGGACAAGGAATAATGAATAATATAGAGTTTAATTAAATGAATGGAGTGAAGGTGAAGCCTTCATTAAGACCTGATGGTGACCGTGTATTGAGTCGATATATCCAATATGCTTCCCGTTTGAGCAATTTGACATCAAGGTTGCCTTTCCTGGGGCCAAGTATAGCTGCATTCCACATTCGTTGGGAATAAGGTGTGTCGAAACTTTTCTCTTACGGATAGGGGAATCCCATAGGGACCACATGAGATTTATGGTACGTCTCCTTGAGTTTGTTCTGTCTCATAACTACTTTATTTTTGATGGAAAATTTTTTTACAGAAAAATCGATCTACAACTCATTGGATTTACTATTTATATCCTTCCCCTATCTGCGCCACATGAAATCTTATTTTTTCCGTTTTGAATTCTTTTAGTGTACGTCTCTCTATATGTATGGGATTGCCTGCTGTTTACGCTGATACCATTTCATGCATATTGTTGCCAGACAATGTTTATTTTTGATACAGTTTCTCTTCGGATTATGAGAGCATAGTATTCGGTATGGTGTGTATGTGTATCCTATTGGTCTGAATTCCACCACGTGACCGCTGACGTACCAGGAAGAACCTCCATGCTCGGCGTGTTTACTTTTTCGCCGGCATAGACGCTTTGGATTCATTGCCGGCTGCGTACAATCAAGATAATTTCTTCATGCAAAAAAACGTTTACACCAACACGAGTGCAATTTGAAAGGGGGCGGATTATATACCCATTTGAATAATAGTGTTGCGCTATGATTGTTTACATCTCTTTTTTTATGTAATGGTTTCCCAATATTTCTAAAGCTATTTTCTTCCTCTACTTATACCCGGGTTAGTAGGACTGGCAGTTCAGCTCTAGACTAAGCCCGGCACGGGCGCAACACGTCGCGCAATGCCATCACGCTTTTAACAGACTTTTTTATGTTCAATGGTCCTTACTTATGGATAATCACAGGTTTTCTCCCCGGCTTCCTTTCTTCTAGTTATTTGGTATGTAGGCGGCTTGGACTGCCGAGGTAATAGTCAGTGACTATCCTTTTGGTTCATTCATATCTCAAGTAGTCTGAACAGCACAATAGCCCCGTGCAGTCTTGTCTAACCATCCACTCCTCCACTCCATTGACTGCTAAATACTGTAGAAGCTAAACTACAGTTGTAAAATAAAATGTTTGCACATATTTTGGTAAATTTAGTAGCATTTAAAAATCTGTACAATGGAGACAGGAGATAAAAACCTAACTTTATTAAGCCATTTTACATGTAATTACTTTAGGCAAAGAAAAAAACGGCATGTGTTTTATAAAGGGTTTTGTGTGTAATGCACAAATATTCTAGTTCCTGTTTATGATAGTGGTAGTGTCCCTTTAATGTCCTTTCTCTGTACTCATCACCATGATGGCTTAATGGGTCCTACACCTATCTAATAAATATCACACCCTTCTATATGAATGACCAATCATGGGAAAATATCTCCAAGCAAGGAATGCTAGGTGTGCTACTTTTTACAGTCTGCACAAAGTGGGTGTAAAAATAGTACTGCCTGTAAGCTTGTTCTCCTGTTCTCTACTGGCACTCAATCCATGACAATTCTTTCTTTTTTTTTTTTTTTTTTTTCATTAACCTCATCTTTATTTACATAGAAATGATGGGACAAGGGCTCCCTGTGTTTTTTTTAAAATCACATTAAACTTTGCAAGAATCGGGCTAAAAAAAAAAGGCATGAAAAGTACCATCCCAGCACATAAATCTTAATGTCCGGGGAGTCTGGCTATATGAATTTGGCACCCCTGCTTATCCAGAGCTGTTGTAAACTTTTTTATTTTTTTTATTTTATTATTCAAAATTTTTATTTTGAAAGAAAGTCAGCGGTACAATCAGCTAGGTAAAAGAAATGAAAGCAATACCATAGAATCAACATACAAGTATTCAGCAAGCAGTAAAACAATATTCAAATAGGAAAGTGGGGGGGGAGACATACCAAAAAGTGCTCCAGGGGAGGAGGGAAAAAAAAAAAGGGGAGGGAGGTGGCAAAGGCCATAAATGTGACTTTCCTGGCTCTCTCCTAAAGTAGGAGGCCATGGAAATGTGCAGGTCACAAGGCCGGGAAACTCTGGGGCCAGGTATGGTGGGCAGAGCCATGGTGGCCACCACAATGGCACACCCAGAGTTGACCCAAGCGCCAAAAGAAAAAGTAATAAAATAGAAAAAAAAAAAAAGGGGGGGGAAGGGGCATCTGCAGCACTAGGTGGCGTGTGAAAACAAGGGGAAAGGGGGGAAAAATGGGGGGGGGGATGGAGTGGTCAAGGGGACATGCATATGGGAATATTACGCAGCAGGCCTGGGAGCGTGTTGAAAACAATAACATGTCTGATGGTATCAGTAGTAGTCCAAAAAGAACTCCAAAAGGCATAGGTCCTCTTAAAACAAGCGTCCTCAGAAAATATAAGTCATCGGGGGGGTATCAAAGCCGAGATCAAAAATGAGCCAGCAGAGGGGTAAGGGACACTGTGTCCACCCCTAAGGCAAAGTGGACATCGCGCCTCAGCATCTTCTCTCTTAGCATGCTGCGGCATCCAACTGTCATCAGTCCGTCGCCATCGAATACACCATCCAGGCCCTGCCAGGCCCCAATCGCTCCTCCACCTCCACTGCCAGGATTCCGGAGCAGGACCACATGGTATGGCACTGCGCACCTCCACGCTGTCCCAACCAGCATTCGGGGGAAAAGTCCCCGCAGGGCCCGGGTCGAACCTCGAACTCCGCCGCCAGATCTCCTTCGGAAAACTGTTCGGTATAGCCGCTTGCGCTTCCGCGCCTTCCTGGCCGCCAGCCGGATGAAACCGTCCATCTCCGCACGTCGAGGGGGCACCAATGCCACTGCCATCCGGGGTGCAGCGAGCGCAGTCCCACCTCCAGTGCAGTAAGTCGGATTCGCTCTGGGGGCACGGATCCTCCGAACCGAGGCCACATGCTGGCCGCCGTCCTCGCCGCCTCTCTCCTCAGCTGCAGTATCAACAGGACATATTGCTGTAAGGCACGAGGACATGTCCGCCTCTACCTCAGTCGTCAGGTGTGTCCTCGGTGTTCGGAAGCCCTGTAGCACGGCCTGCAGTCTGCGCCAAACCCCTCTAGTGAGCTGGGCATCCGGATCCTCCCCATCTAGGATAAGCAAGCAGGCATCCAGGCCGCACATAGCGGCCCCCGCATCACTGGTGAGGGGAGGGGGTTTAGCACATCTTCGACCCACGGGTCCGTCTGCCACCCCCACAGACCTGTAATCCAAGGCGGCCAGGAGATGGGGGCCCTCCATCTCCATATTCTGCTGCACTGACCTGGGTCCGGGGAATGCAGCCAGCACCGTGTGGTCGCTAGGCTCTTCACAGGGGTTAGGCCTCAAGATGGCTGCCGTCTTCTCGGGACAGTCACCCAGCTACAGCGACCAGGGTTGTCTCTCGTCCGGAGGGGGGGACTAAACGGCCTCCGGACAATTCAGAACCGGTGGCCAGCAACTCAGACCCAGGTTCAGCAAAAAAAACCATGACAATTCTTAATCCGTACTGGCTGGGTGGAGTAGAGGTAACATCACTGCTCTATAACCATGGAGACCCAGGTTTAATCCTGGCCAGAGCAACTCTTCAGTAAGTGTCCTTGAGCAAGACACCTACCCAGTACATACTTGAAAACAAGAGAAATCTCAATGTATCCTTCCTGGTAAAATACTTTATTAAAAAAAATTCAAAAATAATATTGAGAGGGGATTTTTTATTTTTCTGTAGGCCAAACATTTGATTGCAATAAATATATGGAGTTTGAAGTGAAAATGTGTATTAAGGATCATTTTTAGCCACAATATTTGTACTACGGTCATCACACAAAAAATGTGTACCAAAGAGATACCTAAAGCAAGTTTTTAACAAACTGAAGAAAATACATTTCCAAATGTTTAATGACTATGCATCTAGCTCATTCTGTTACCAGATGTTATTGTCTACTTGTGCAGATTCCATGACAGACAGATGCAAAATTGAACTCCAGGATCTAGAGGAAAGCGAAAACTTGAACTTGTAGAAAAATCCCACATGTCTGCTCTGCAACACCTACTAACTCTCTGATAATCAATACATTTTAATACACATATATATATATAAATATTCTCGATGTTCCGCTACTCAGAGACTGCTCATAAGATAAAAATATTCTCTTTATTAAGTTGACGTTTCAGTCCAACCGGACTTTTCTCAAGACACATATACACACACAATAGCTCACAGAAGTGAGTACAACCTTCCCATTATTTTTGTAAATATTATATTACATTTTTTCATGTGACAATACTGTCCCCTCAAAATAACTCGACACACAGCCATTAATGTCTAAACTGCTGGCAAGAAAATTGAGTACACCCCTAACTGATTAATGTCCAAATTGGGCCCAATTAGCCATTTTTCCTCCCCAGTGTCATGTGACTCGTTAGTGTTACAAGGTCTCAGGTGTGAATGGGGAGCAGGTGTATTAAATTTGGTGTTATCGCGCTCACCCTCTCATACTGCTCACTGGAAGTTCAACATGGCACCTCATGGCAAAGGACTATGAGGATCTGAAAAAAGAATTGTTGCTCTACATAAAGATGGCCTAGGCTATAAGAAGATTGCCAAGGCTCAGTCCTAGGTCCTCTGCTCTTCTCCATCTATATCTCCTCAGTGGGTAAACTCATCACCAGCTATGGCTTTAAGTATCATCTATACGCTCACGACACTCAGATCTACCTCTCCACTCCCGATCGCTCTCCCTCTGTTCTCTCTCAGGTCAGTAACTGTCTGTCTGGGATCTCGGCCTGGATGGGCTCTCACTACCTGAAGATCAATATGTCCAAGACCGAGCTCCTTTTAATTTCCCCCTCTAGCTCTACTCCGACTTCTGACTTCTCCATAACTGTGGATGGTATCACCATCCTTCCCTCAGCCCAGATCCGCTGCCTTGGAGTGACTCTCGACTCCAATCTTTCCTTCAGACCCTACATCCAATCACTCTCTTTATCTTGCCACAATCACCTCCGCAATATTGCCAAAATTCGTCCATTTCTGACTGATAACACCACCAAGCAACTTATCTACTGTCTTGTCATCTCCCGCCTGAACTACCGCAACAACCTCCTGATTGACCTTCCTATCTCTAACGCTGCTCCTCACTACCTGTCCACACTAATCACCAGATACACCCCAGTCCATCCCCTATGATCCAGCAATGACCTGCTCTTGGCATCCTCAATCATTACCTCTTCACATGCCAGACTGCAGGACTTTTCTCGTGCAGCGCCGACCCTATGGAATATCAGACTATCCCCAAATCTGGCTTTATTTAAACACTTCCTAAAGACCCTTCTATTTAGGGAAGCCGACCACCCGACTCCGTAACAAGACATCCGACGACCCAAAAACAGTTCTCACCTCTCCCTGCATTAACTCATCACTGCAGTCCCCCCCTCCTGTTTCTAACCCCTCACCTCTTGAGATTGTAATTTCCCACAGGAATAGGGCCATCATGTCCTCCTGTATCTACTGGCAGGAATACTGACTGGTCTCCTGTATGTATTGTAGAACTGTCCTGTCTTTGCCCATTGCATCTTTTGTACAGCGCTGCAGAATGTGTTGCCACTTAATAAATAATAATAATAATAAAGGTGAAACTCAAGAGAACAATCTAGATCAAATAGCCGATTTGGAAAGTGAGATAAATGGGAGAATATTTCTGGTTTGGCTATTTTGACCTGGATTTTTCACTTCTCCAGTCAATTCTCCTGAGTTTCACCTTTATTGAACAGACCTGTATATGTAGTGAAAAGGTAAACTCTCAGAAGGACAGATATGAAAAATATCCACTCAACCTAAGCAGATGAAACTGAATTGCAAATGCTAATTTATAAACACAGATTCTACACTTGAAGTTCTTTGTAACAGAACTATAATTATAAATTGCTAGCTAGCTTCATTAGAAAATTACCAACATCAATGTATTTAAGTGTAAAAAGCTTATTCTACGCCTTAGCCTCATTCAATGGTATATGCAACGTGGAAGCTCATTAACCTATTCACAGCACTTGAAAGAATGAGCAGTCTGTGACCTGAAAGTGTCTTCATCCAATATAACATAGCATACAATGACTTACATTTAGTGTGAAATGCTTCTCCTGGGACAGAGATGTAAGATTGTCCTTCCGAAGGAAAACGATAATGTGGCAAACTCAAAGCTTGAGATGCTTTAACTATGGAATAATCTATAATAGCAGAGCAGATCAGGCATTAATGTGCATGAACAAGTTATCAGTATCAAGAACGATTTAAAACTGAGGTATATTGTAAATCAAAGGCATGCACTTGGCAATCAACTGGAGAGGTCAAAGCGAATACAATATTGGCCAGCTTGAAAAGATTCCTCCACATACAGGTCATAACTGTCTGTGACACCATCTTCCTCCTCTCTCTGGTGATGGAGAGGAAGATGGTAAGTGCTTCCGTGGAACAAATCTCCCTCTTACCTAATATCTCCTCTGATGTTTTTTTCGAGGAGACTGTCCAGATAAAATGTTTTATAACCATGTCCTCAGTCTATGAATCCCTCTCCCAGTTTATAGAATGTTCATTAAAGACTTATTTTGTAATATTTGCAGAACAGTAATAATTTTGAAAACATTAAATTTGTGTTGAGTTTCTGAATAGGAAGAATTGATCCTAAATCACTGTCTGTACATTTTTGGCTGTATCACAAAGAGGATCAAATATTGACACAATTTCATAAACAATTTTTTTTATTATTATTATTATTATTTTATTTATTTTGAGCCTGACCGAGGTCAGACCTGCAAAAATTCCCCTTAACTCGTACTTGTTCCTCTCCACGGAAATCTTTAGTAAAAGGCGAAAGATTTTTACGATCTGAAGAGAAACCAGAGTATATAAATAAATATTTTACTTCGCTGTGAGTTTTCCATCATATTTTTGTAAGATACACCTTGTTTGTACCATTACATCACTAGTTACCTGCCACAGATGATTTGCCCTCCAGTTTTACAATCACTGTTGGGTTTTCCCTGAGGTTGAATGCCATGTGTCCCATCACTTTTTCAACAGTCTCAAGGAGCCCGCCAACATCAGGATGTGCCTGGAAAATAAAAAAATATATTCCTTGAGCAAACCATTACTTTCATACGCAATTTGACTTTTGCATAGTTTGCATTTCTTCCATATGAATACTCTGTTGTTGGTTTCTTGAAACCATATCAGAGAAAATATGTAGGCAACTTAATCCAGGATTGAAAGACACTTCTTTTAAGGTAGCTATGATAATGTTAGTAATGAATAATTTCAGTTACAGTTACAAGTATTTATAAAGCGCTAACAAGTTCCATAGTGCTGTACAATGGGTGAGAAGAATAATAAACAATAAGCAAGTTAAACACACAGAACAGTAGGAGGGAGGACCCTGCTCGAGAGTTTACAATCTAAGAGGAGAGGGGTGACACATTAAGTGAGGGTAAATAGCTGAGTATGTGAAGTGTGGGGAAGGGCTGTGGAAGATGGAGCAAGAAGTATACAGGGGTGGGTATTATGGGGATTACATTATCTAAAGTAATGTGTTTTTTTAGACTTCTCAAAGGACTGGAAAGACCGAGAGAGTCTAATGTTGCAGGAGAGGGAGTTCCATCAAAAAGGGGGCAGCTTGGGAGAAGTCCTGAAGGTGAGAGTTGGGGGTGCAGACTCGAGGAGACAATAACATGAGATCATTGGCAGAGTGAAGTGGACAGGATGGGATATACCTGCTGAAAAGAAGATGTGGGCAAGGGCACAGTTATGGAGAGCTTTGTACGTGAGCATCAATATTTTTAATTGGATTCTATAGGAAACAGGAAGCCAATGTAGAGATTGACACAGGGGTGAGGTGCGAGAGGTGAGGTGGATGAGCCTGGCACAGGCGTTCATTACAGACTGCTGAGGGAGAATCTGGGAGCCCTTAAGGCCAGCGAGATGGGGGTTACAGTAGTCAAGTTGGAGATATTAAAAGCTTTGATGAGCATTTTATCAGAGTCCTGATTAAGAAAGGGACAGATGCGTGCAATGTTTTTTTTTAGATGGAAGTTTCAAGATTTGGTAACCGACTGAATGAGAGGAGTGAAGGATAGGGATGGGCTGGCGGTTCGATCCGAACATAAGTTAGAATCGAACATTGCCCGTTCGGCGAACATCGAACATTTCTGCGTGGTCGCTGCGTGTTCACCCACAATGCACCCCAATGGACCACAATGCACTTTTCACAATGCCTGAAGCTCGTAATTGGCTACAGCCTTGCACCTGACCACAGGTCAGATGCAAGACAGGTGCAAGACTATGCCAATCAGGGCTCAGAGTCCTGATTGGGCAAATTTTGCCCAATCATGGGCTCACAGAGCTAAGTCCCGCAGCACACTATATAAGGCTTCCCCTCAGCCCCAGCGCGTGGTATTTTTGCAGGAGTGAGAGGATATTGTACTTTCAGTATGTCTCACAGACGTCTAGCAGATTTCTGTGAATTGTAATCTGTGTCTTCACACTGCCAGCTATTGGGGTCTCACTTTCTTTTAGCAGATAATTATCTGTGAATTGTAATCTGTGTCTTCTCACTGCCAGCTATTGGGGTCTCACAGACTTCTATAAGATATCTGTGAATTGTAATGTGTCTTCTCACTGCCAGATATTGGGGTCTCACAGACGTCTAGCAGATATCTGGGAATTGTAATCTGTGTCTTCTCACTGCCAGCTATCAGGGGGTCCCACATACTTCTAGCAGATATCTGGTAATTGTAATCTGTGTGTTGGCACTGCCAGCTGCTGCCAGGCTATCAGGCTATATCACTGATTTATAGCATTGTTCTGCAAAATCAGTATATCTTTAATCTAATTCTAGATACCATACAATAACACAGTTTAATCAGAGTTCATCTGTTTATCTATTCAGAGTAGAACCTGGATGTTGCCAGCTATCAGCCAGGCTGTATCACTGACGTATAGCATTGTTCTGCAAAATCTGTATATCTTTAATCTATATATCACTCACCATGTCAGAAAGACCAAAAAGGACAGGCAGGTGCTCCCAGACACAGATAAGAGGGCAAGCAGCCTCTGCGTCAGAAGGCAGTGCCCCTGGTCGACGTGGACGTTGTGCATCCTGTGCAGGGGCACGCTTGTCCTTTCTAACTGGTGCTGGCCGTCTTAAGCAGCAGCAACATACAGAGAATTTGGTGGATTGGCTAACCAGGCCATCCTCAACCTCCGAGTCCTCTGCCAGCCAGGCTTGTAGTGGTTTACAGTCCACCTCAGCTGCCAAAACATCTAATTAAGCCTCCATGTCCACAGCTACTCCTGCCGTAGCCTCACTATCATACACGGAGGAGTCAGCTGAATTGTTTGACTACAGTGACAGTGACGTGCTGCTTGAGGATGCGCAGCAACTCTGATTCAAACTCTGAGGTTGAGGAAGGGAGTATAATCAGCCTAGAGGGAGGGGGTGCCAGTGACACAAAAAGAACTGGCACTCATGTTTCCCCAGCAGCTGCAGCATATTGCGAGGTTGGCTCCAGTGACGAAGAGATAGGGGGTGATGACGATGATGAGGTCACTGACTCCACCTGGGTGCCTGATCGAACAGAGGAGTCAAGGGAGGAGGAGGAGGCACAACAAAAAAGAGGCAGAACGTCCTCTATGAGCAACCGTAGCCAGTCCAAGGCATCAGATGTCAGAGCTGCTCAGGTGCAGAGCGCTGTTGTCTCGCAGCACACCTCCAGGATCTCTGCTGTCTGGGAGTTCTTCATGACATGTGCAGCAGACTGCAGCGTTGCTATTTGTAAGCTATGTCAGAAGAGGATCAAGTGTGGGAAAGACATCAGACACTTGGGTACCACGTGCTTGAGGTGACATATGACCACCTGCCACGCATCCCATTGGCACGACACTTTATATAGGTCCTCCTCCTCATCTGTCCACTCTCTACCCCCCTATATGTCCTGCCATGTCATTGCCTACAACCTCCACTGACAGGGATGATGCTACAGTAATGGGTGTACCACGTCCTTCCTCTGAATCTGTCAGCATCCCATCAGCTGCAGATTTATGCAGTCAGATTTTGTTGCCCCAGCTGCTGCAGCGGAAGAAAAAATATTGTCCCAACTATCCACATGTACAACGCCTGAATGCCAACTTGGCAAAATTACTCGCATTACAGCTGCTGCCTTTCCAGCTGGTGGACTCTGCTTCCTACCGTGAATTTGCCGAATGTGCTGTACCACAGTGGCAGGTTCCAAAACGCCATTTCTTTTCATGGAAGGCCATTCTAGCACTATACCAGCACGTGGAAGACAATGTTATGGAGTCATTTGGAAAGTCAGTCAGCAGCAAGGTGCACATTACTTTAGACACGTGGTCCAGCAAGCATGGACAGGGCCATTACATTTCCTTCACGGCACACTGGGTAACTCAGCTTGCTCATCCAGCACACCTCCAGAAAGCTGCTTATATGTGGTCTGTCTGCTCCACCACCTCTTCCTCATCCTTCTACTCCTTCTCTTTCTCTGGTGAAGTGGCAGTTAAACCGACGCGTGGCAGGGGCTACGCAATGGCTCAAGCAAAAAGATGCCATACTGTGCTTGAGCTGGTTTGTTTAGGGGACAGGAGCCACACCGGGCCAGAAATTCTGTCAGCTCTGCAGGGGCAGGCGCAGAGATGGTTAACACCATGCCAGTTTGAGCTGGGAATGGTCATCTGTGATAATGGCAGCAACCTTTTCTCCGACCTATGCCTGCGTAAGTTGACGCATGTACCATGCCTAGCACACATCCTAAATCTGGTGGTACAGCATTTCCTAACCAGGTACCCAGGGCTGTACGAGCTTCTCAGCCAGACCGGAAAAGTCTGCAGCCACTTCAGACGGTCATTCCCAGCAAGTGTTCGCCTGGCAGAAATTCAAAGAGAATTCCACCTTCCCACAAACCGCCTGATCTGTGACATGCCCACCAGGTGGAACTCGACATTGACAATGCTGCAGCGCCTGCACAAGCCGCAGAGGGCCATCAATGAGTACCTGTGTGAGTATGGCACAAGGACAGGTTCAGGTCAACTTGGTTATTTTCCCCCCCCCCGCAGTGGCCGATGATCAAGGATGCATGCACTGTACTGTCACCATTTGAGGGGGCAACGAGGATGGTGAGCAGGGACAGTGCATGCATCAGTGACACAATTCCTTTAGCGTTCCTGCTGGAGCGCACTCTGCGGGAAATTATAGCTGTGGCACTAGAGGCAGAGCAGCGAGAGAAATAGGAGGCCTTCCCTAGCTCTCAAGGCTCCAGTCTTTCCTCAGACAGAATTACTGCGGGTCCTCCTCAGATCAGACAGGAGGAAGATGAGGAGGATGAGGAGGAGGAATATTTGAGTTGTGGGGGCATTGAAGGTGGGGATTCCTCAAGGGAGGGTTTTGTGTCCCCAGAAACCCAAGGACAATTATGTGGCTGGGGGAAGGTAGTGCACGATACGGTCATCCTCAGCGACCAGGAACACTCTGAAGCTAATGCCACCTCCAACCTACGCTGCATGGGCTCCCTTATCCTGCAAAGCCTGGTAAAGGACCCCAGGATTCATGTTATCAAGGAGAGGGATCATTACTGGTTGGCAACCCTTCTTGATCCACGATACAAGGGTAAGGTTGCAGAGCTCATCCTGCCCTCACAGAGGGAGCACAGGATGAAACAACTTGAGGACGCTCTAAAGCGACACTTGTGTAACACCTTTCCAGTCACTGGTAGGTTACCAACTGATGACACAGGTGCTTCTGAGGCTGCTGTTTATCAGAGGAAGAGCGGTGAAGGGGGCCGCTTGACTAATGCCTTTTCCAATTTTTTTAGTCCACGACGCCCAGGGACATCAAATGTAGGAACACATTGCCAGCGTCTTCACCATATGGTGCAGGACTATCTAGGGGCAAGGACAGACCTGGATACCTTTACAGCAGATGATCCACTGGCTTACTGGGTGTTGAGATTGGATCACTGGCCAGAACTTAGCCAATATGCTATGGAGCTACTAGGTTGCCCTCCATCCAGCGTGCTTTCTGAAAGGACGTTCAGTGCCGCTGGAGGTTTTGTCACAGACAAAAGAGTGCGTCTGTCCACCGACTCTGTAGACCGGCTGACATTTATAAAAATGAATCAGTCCTGGATCAGCAGCTATCACTCCCCTGATGCAGATGTAACTGAATAGATCGGGGATCTCTTCTGCATTCCTAAAACCTCCACCACTGCACTCTTCCACAATACCACAGAGGACTTACGGTGTTGAAGGCACTAGCTGGCACCAAAGGCCCAATATTTGGGTGCACTGCCACTGACGCGTGTACCAGATTCATATCATTTTAATATTTGAATGCAGAGTCCACCCCTGCACTCTTCCGCAATACCTCAGAGGGGTTACGGTGTGAAGGCACTAGCTGGCACCAAAGGTCCAATTTTAATGCACCTAGTTGTTACTTTTATCCAAAGCCTGCATAAGTTTAACCATAATTTAGCCAAAAAAATCACTAAACTTGTTCTGCGTGTCCTAAGACGTCTAATCTTTTCATACAGGCTGCCGCCCCAAGCAGTTGTTTATGAATAGATTAAAGGAAAAACATTTACTGTCATTTGAAATGTTCTTTTTTTCTTTTTAAATGTTTCTATACATCCGACAAATCCGCCACTTCACGGGCAGGTTATGGGGACCTCCTAGGCACGATATTTGAAGGAATTTTTTGTGTTTATTCTTAACCTTTATTTCATGGAAAAATCACTGTTGCTTTACAAACATCTTTTTTTAAACTTTTTTTCCTTGTTTCCTGTCCCCCAGGGCACTACCCGGACCCCCATACACCTTTTATGGCAAATATCTTGCATATATGCCCTCTTGCAGGGCACTCTAAAAATCGAACGTTAGAGTCCCATTGACTTGCATTGAGTTCGGATCGTGTTCACGTCCGAACTCGAACTTTTCAAATAGTTCGAGTTCGAATGCGAACCGAACACGGGGGTGTTTGGCTCATCCCTAGTAAAGGAGCGACTTGAGTTGAAGAGGACACAGAGGCACCAGGCCTGTGAGCTAGACGTAATAGAGTCACCATTCACTTGAAGGGAAATGGGTGCAGGAACTTTGGCTTTAGAGAGTGAAGACATTTTTAGAGGAGTTAACCCAATAGGTGGAGATTGTGGCAGTATACAGGTGTCGTTTTTACAAATACAGTGTACATTCTGATGCCTAAAAAATGTTTTTCATGAGAATAAAACCTCACAATTGCATAATTTTTTTAATTTACAGCCATATTCTGATCATTCTTCTAGGCTAGGGTTAGGGTTAGAATTGTAGTGAAGATTGCATAGAAAATTTGAGAAGAATCTTGTGGCTAGGCTAAAAGTAACCCTAATACTAATCCGAACTCTGACAGGGTTATTCACAGAGATCCAAAAAGTCACCGCACGTTCGGTGACTTTTCATTCCCCGTAATTAGAGGCGATTCGGCGATTCCTAGTTCGCCAACCCTGAGGTGTATTCATCAAGCACTGCAGGGCCCCCGTAGTGCAGGGAATACTCGCCGCCAACCGGCATAACACTCTCCGAACACTCACCGAATACCCGCAAAACCACCGCAAAACCCAAGCCGAACACGCCAGAAAAATCCGAGCAGCCGACGATCACAACACAGAGCAGCCACCAGAAAAAGCCGACTAGCAGATGAACGGGGTGAAAAACCCCCCAAAAAAACCAGTTTACTGTTTCAAAGTTTGAAATTTGAAACGCTGTTTGTAGAACAGGCACCATACATGCAGGCAATTCGTCAAAATTTGGCAAATTGCCTGCTCTCTGTATAACCGAATGGCCCCGAAATGTCCCCTTTCACTGAAATTCAGTGTCCAGTTACATTTCGGGGCCAGATCGGCTCTTTGAATAACCCTTTAAATATTATTTATTACTGTCTAATTTTTTGCACTTTCCTCTTGTCATAAAAATCACCCGAATATGGTGGGAAATTGCATAGAAAAACTGACGTGAATGCGCTAATTTTTCAAGTGGAAAATCAGCTTTAAGCCGTGTAAATTTACACCACATTTTTAAAACCGTTACTTCTTAGCACAGCAAAATAAACACAGGGAAACTTTTCTTGGAACATTTCTGCAAGAGTAATTCATTTTAAGACTCCGACAAAAAAATTCTTTATCAAAGAACACCACTAAATGTCCAATTTAAATAACTATTTACTGGCCCGTTTTCCATTCATGGGCACTTATATGTCCCAATAAATAATTCAACATCTACTCATTAGTTATAAGAATTATTCTCCTGGAGTCTTAAACTGAAATAAAATCTACTAGGTCTAGTACATCTTTAAAGAGGTCTAATAAAGAAAGAGATTACACCACAAGCGTGACAAAGTATGACATTTTATTTTAATTATACATTAGTATAATAATGATTTGTTCTGCTGATAATATGTTAATTCATTTTTTGCTAGCCTACAAATATGTTATTAAATCACCAAAACTGCAGGGATGATTATAGCTACAGAGAGTTTTAATTTTAAGATATTTCTCGTCAGATACAATTCTTACAGCAAATACTGATCTTTCCTGGAAATTAAATATCACAGAAGATCAGGAATATGTTTTATGATGTTTATCATCTAAATGGAGCTTCCACTTTGACATTTGTTTTCAAAAACACCTAATTCATCTCCTAATCATGGTCCCATGCACTTTACAGTAAATTGCATAGTTATTCCTACTTCTGCCAATCCATTACGTGGTTTGTCAATAATAGTATGCTCCAGAATTATGGGAAAGATGGGATATTGGCATATCATAAGAAAAGCTTTTATTATGGATGACACTATCTTGGTATCAGGTTTCAAGAATATTGGACACCATAACGAATTTTGAGCTCACAAAGTGGGCCCTTGACAAAATATAGGGAGATTTACATAAAGGCTTATTCAGAGAGTGCCGATCTGGCCCCAAAATGTCACCAAACAGGGAATTTCCCCGTACGGTCACATTTCGGGGCCATTCGGCTATTCAGAGAGCAGGCAGTTCGCCAAATTTTGGCTAACTGCCAGCAAGTACGGTGCCTGTTTGAAGGCAGTGAAATCCCACATAGAGAAGCAATGGTTAATGTATTCAGAGAACACCGAACAACAGTGAAAAGCTGCCGAAGTGCCCTGCCGTTCGGTGGTTTAATTCGGCAGGTTTATTCAAGCGAACCCCATAGGATTCATTGTAAAAAATATCCCTGTTTTTTTTCAATATCTAATAAAGCGTTTGTTATTTTAATCTGTAGTAAAAAGTCTCTTTATAGATTTTAGGCATTTTTCAGAATTTGTTTCAGCAATATTTTTTTTTTTTAACCCTTTCGCTGCTGAGGCTTTTCCCGCCCCTGTGCTGAGGTCATTTTTTACCTGTTTTGCGCATCATGTTTAAACGTGTTTTTAAGGCTTATTTTAGTATATGACCCAGACATATTATATATCGTTCTTTCCGTCAGACTCGGTAGATTCATAATATGTCATTATTATATGTATACGTTATGTCATGTCTGTATATTATAACAAAAAATGCAATAAAATATGAATTTTTAATAATTTACAATGTGTAAAGTGTTTTTTTCCACATTTTAACATGCGAGCAATTGCGGTTATATTTTGTATGGGGTGCGCTTGTTAAAAAAATTAGAGATGGGGTCTCGTTACATTTTTTTTGGGGGAAAATTACACTATTTTTAACAAACGCACCGCATACAAAAATCGTTAGTGCAGCATCATTGTTCACATTATAATTGAAATGGGAACAATATTGCTACACTAACAAACCAAAAAAAATAAAAAAAATGTGTTTATTTTTTTTTTTTTTATTTTTTTTTTTAATTTTTTTTTATTTTTATTTTTTTTTTTTTTTTTTTTACAAATTTTTTAACTTTCATGTTTGGTATCGTTGGAACGGCCATGCTCTGGCCGATCCAACGATATCAAAATTTAACCCCTAGCTGCCACGGATCGGAGATAGGGAGTTCATTGGAACTCCCTATCTCCACACTTGGTGGCAGTTAGGGGTTAACGCTAGGACTGGCGTCATCGTGCTGCGCACGATGACGCCAGTCCTCTGGGGGAGTTCCCGGAAGCTTGGCCGACATCCAAGATGTCGGCCAGCTCCCGGGAAGGATCGCGAATCGGCGCTTTTCAGCGCCGATTTACGATCCAGCTCCCCAGGGGTTAATGCCAGGCATCATTTGGAAGGGCAGGCTGTGCCCTTCCAAATGATGCCTGGGTTAAGCCCCTGTGTGCCACCGATCGGAGGGAGAGAGGTCCGAAGGACCTCCCCCCCCTCCCTTTCAGGCGCCTACTCCGCACATGCGGGGGGGTGCCTGAATTAGGTGTCATCGCGCCCCCGCGATGACACCTAATAATGGCGGCTGGTGGTCCGGATGCCGGGCTGACATCCAGGATGTCAGCCCGCACCGGAGGGGCCAGCGATCGGCCGGAACCCGGCCGAACGCTGACCCCAAACTGAGGACGCGCTCAGCGCGTCCTCAGCACACCAGCGGTAATGCTGAGGACGCGCTGAGCGCGTCCTTAGCATTGAAGTGGTTAAAGTGTTTTTTCTTTTTTTCTGTAACAGCCCTTTTTATTATCATTCATAGGATCTTATATGTAAATTCCAGGCATTTTCGTTCAAGAGTTTTTCTGCAAACAGTGTTTCACTTTTGACCCTTGTTTTTTTACCCTGCTTGTCAGCTTGTTGGCTTTTTCTGGCGACTGGTCTGTACTGTGATCGATGGCTCATTGGTTTTTTCTGATGGTTTTTGTGGCAGTTCCGGGGGGCTTTTGGTGAGTTTTCGACGGTTGTTCGACAGGTTTTCCCTGCACTCCGGGGACACTGTGGTGAATGCTGAATTCACCACAGGGTAGGAACTTTGATTCTCCGAAGTACAGGGAAGCGCGGGGAACGATAGAGCGCACCAACATGTCGGCGACATTTCGGTGCTCTCTGAATAACCTCCATAGTTTGCATGGCAGCTAGCATTCTGGGTGAAATGTTAGCACAATCAGATAAAAAATTAATTATTTTTACATAAACTGAATGAAAAACCTAACTCTCTGTGAAGTGCAAACTCATTTCTAAATGTATTACCCAGTTCCTTATTTCTTAATTGAAATACAAACGTAAGTGATTTTACACATACTGACATCAGCGGGAAGCTTGAGAAAAATACCAGATAATAGTATAGTTTCGTATCAAGTGCCTTTTTGCGGGATTTTAGTGGTTCTGCAGGAAAACCTAGCAATAAACTTAAATTTAGAAATGGTTTTAAAATGAAGACAGGAACATTGGCCAAGTTTACTTGATGTGCACTTAATTCTTATAAATGACATTCCTTGAAAACATAAATTGATGAAATTCACTTCTAAATATGCATTGATACAACACAGAAATATAAAATGAGCGCAGAATAAGAAATCCAAAAAGGAAATCACTGCAACAGAATATCGTTTTAAATTCTATTTATTACACATAGAAGGAAAATAATGTCCAGATAACATAATATTAATAAGGATTTCAGCTAAATTCTTAGTGTACAGGCAAGGCTAGATGCAAGAATTACCTGTATGACACTTCCTACCCATAAATGATTACGTAACCTTATTTTAAATAGTTTCTTTCTTCTATTATCTAGATTACATTGTAATGTCTGTATGTAGACTTTGGGAATGATACAGTGCTTCAATTAGGACCAAGTTTAGGCTAATAAATCTACCATTACTGTAGAAGTATTGACATTTACTTCAGTGCACTTCTAGATTGTGAGTTCCCATGGGAATAGGGCCCTTGTTTCCTCCTGTACTGCTTTGTCAAAATGTTGTTAAATGGATTGTAACCCTGTCTATGTTGCGCCCATTGTACAGCGTTGCAGAATATGCTGGCGCTTCATAAATAACGAAGAATAATAATGTAAAACAAGACAATATTTTGTTTTGAAATGGTCTCATATTATTCAAAGAGGTTATTCAAAGAGATCCAAATGGCTGCCGAAAGGCCTTTCTTGGCCATCAGTTTTTCAGAGAGCAGGCAATTCGCCTAATCCTGGTGAATTGCCTGCACATACGGTGCCTGTTCGGTGCCTGTTCGAGGGCAGTGAATCCCCATAGAGAAGCAATGCTTTCGCTATTCAGAGATCAAAAGCCAGCAGTGAAAAGTTGCCGAATTGCCCTGCCATTCGGTGGTTTCATGCGGCAGATTTATTCAGGCGAATCCCATAGGCTTCAATGTTAAAAATATTCCCGTTTTAATGCAATATCTAATAAACCGTTGATTATAATATTCTGCAGTAAAAAGTCTATTTATAGATTTTTTTAGGATATTTTAAGCATTTTTCGGGATTCCGATTTATTTAATTTTTTTTGTTTTAACTTTACTTATTTTTTTTGTAACAGCCCTTTTTATTATCATTTATTGGACCTCATATGTAAATTTCAGACATTTTCGCTTAGTAATTTGTTTGCAAGCAGCGTTTCACTTTTCAAACATTCAAGCAAACAGTTTTTTTAATTTATTCACTCCATTCGTCTGCGGTGTCGGCTTTTCCGGCGGCTGCGCTGCGTGTGATCGGCTCCTGCTCGGGTTTTTCTGGGGTTTTCGGCGGGTTAATCCAGATGTTTTTGCGGGTTTCGGTGTGCTCTCACCCTCGTTTTGCGGTGAGTTTTCGGCTTCTTTTCCCAGCATTTTGGTGGCCCTGTGGTGCTTGCTGAATACACCGTAGGGTCGCTGAAATGGGATCGCCAAATCGTACCAAATTAAAGAGAACGAAAGGTCACCGAACGTGCGGTGACCTTTCGATTCTCTTTGAATAACCCTGTGAGTATAATTAAATGGACAAGGAATACTATAATCAAAATATAAAGAAGGAATGAGAAATTAATCAGCAGAATAGTTATAGATTATACATTTGCACTTACTGGAGACATATCTGACCAGGCAGGTAACGACAGAACCTCCTCCACAGTTTTCAAAAAAGCCTAGGAAGAGAAAACCAGATATTATCGAAATGTATAACCACTATTAGAGACAAATGTTTCCGGGCAAACATTGCTTAGAGCAATATGTACTTCTTGCAGGAAATACATGCATCTTCAGCATTAAAGTTTTTTTGCTTTATGTCCGCTTAGTTTATAGGTATATTACTTAACAGATTAATTATAGCGGAATATACATGGGAATGATACAGTGCTTCAATTAGGACCAAGCTTAGGCCAATGAATCTACCATTAGATGTAGTGACATTTTAGTGCACTTCTGCAAAATCGTCTGCGCTCACAGATAAATCTTTTTACATTCGCAAATGCAGAAAAGCTGCAGAGTGGTGGGAATGAATTTTATGCATTATTAGATCATAGTCACCGCTATGTCTTAAATAAACTGATGGAAACTGGAGTATTTTTTTTCCCACTGAATATAGCATTAGTACTGCCGTATATGTTGATGCTTAAGAAATGGAAGACGGAAACTGATAAACTCGTGTTAAGAGGGTAAATGTTTTAACTTACGACTCTAGGTCACACATAATGGAAATACTGATAGAAGAATGTATTTACGTCCTTTTTATATAAGTCGCTCACAGGAGGGAAAATGCTTACTTCAATCGAAGAAACAAAATTGACATTCAGATGATAAGCTGTGGTCGCCAGATAGAAAACCTCTTGCAAACATTTAAGGCAAGAAGACAGAAAATATTTTACATGCAAATAATTTCGAAATTCAGTTGGCAGCTCACCATGTTTAATAGACCTGAGGAAGTGAAAGGGGGTATTGCTACCCAAACAACTACAGTCGCATAAACCGTTTACCACGTCCAACCCATACAAACTTGATTTTCCTTAGTTAAAAACCCCCCAATATTTTAGCCATTCTATTTACAATAATAATATATAAAGAAACAAAGTAGCAGAATGCAGGTCTAGAAATAAAGATAGTATATTTGTATATGGGTTGTTTTAAATATAGCTTAATGTTATGTACAAGGGTAAATATAGTTTATTATATTAATTGGTTCTTTTAAAGGCATTTTGGTGATAACACATAATAGGATCCTATTCCATTCAACAGTACACTAATGCTTGCTATACTTTGTATAAGAAATGCTAATGTAGGGGCAGACAATAAATAATAAGCGACTCCAAGGTAGCTCTTAATTCCTGCCTGCAGCAAGTAACAAAAAAACTTAAATATCTTAACCACCTCTGGTCCATGCTTCAGAGGATGGTGTAATCCACTGCCTTCTTAGAAACATAGAAAATGTCGGCAGATAAGAACCTTTCGGCCCATCTAGTCTGCCCAATTACATGGATACTTTACCTGGATTTATCTTTTGTTTAGGATAGCCTTATGCCTATCCCATGCCTGTTTAAATTCAATTACTGTTTTGGCCTCTACCACTTCAACTGGAAGACTGTTCCATGTATCCACCACCCTCTCAGTAAAATAATGCTTCCTGATGTTACTTTTAATCCTTTGCCCCTCTAATCTAAGACTATGTCCTCTTGTTTTGCTACTTTGTTTCCTTTTAAATATACTCCCTTCCTCTACCTTGTGGATTCCCTTGCGCTACAAGCAGAAGGACACTGAAAACGTATAATTAAATATGATCAAGCACAGTATGTCTCCATGGAGTATAACGGACTCCAGAAGAGGATACTACTGATAGTCCACCGCCCCGCTATCAGTATATATCAGCGGCTCCATAACATTAAACTGACATAGCAGCTCACTTAAAACACAGCCGTAATAGAGCGCTGCAAATGGTTAGCAGCTTGTTGTGAATTTTGCCATTTGCAGCTCCCGGTCACCAGCTCATCCGGAATAGGGCCGATTATCAGGTCCATTCTCTAAAGGGTGAACTCAGGAGAACTGGCAGGAGTAGTCCTCTCGAACACACTGAGCTTGTGGAAGACGCACTAAGTGCGTCCTCACTTCGCACTATACTCCATGGAGACATACTGTGCTTGATCATATTTAATTATACGTTTTCAGTGTCCTTCTGGTTGTAGCGCAAGAAGGCAGTGGATTACACCATCCTCTGAAGCATGGACCAGAGGTGGTTAAGATATTTAATTGTTTTTTGTGGTTTTTTTGTTACTGGCTTCAGGCAGGAATTACGAGCTACCCTGGAGTCGCTTATTATTTATTGTCTGCCCCTACAATAGCATTTCTTATACAAAGTATAGCAGTGATGCCTGCCTTTAACCACATATGTGCTGGATCGCAATTTGGCACCAGATCATGATCTTCTCCCAGAGGTGGCTGACATGACCCCCGTATCTCTCGATCAGTGGCAGCTAGGGGGTCATGTTTGCATGGTCTTTCCAATGATACCAAACATGAGGTTTGGTGTAAAATAATTTTTTTTAAAAACTAATAAGTAAAAATAAAAATAGAAATTAATTTTTTCCCTTTTTTAAAATGTATTTACACAGCACTATATTTTACTTTTAAATTATAATGTGACACAAGGATGCTACACTAATGACATTTTTTTCAGTTTTAGCTAAAAACACATATTTTCTCCCAAAAATACAGTACCGGTTTTAATATTTTCATTAAGTGTACCCTATAGAATATATAACCACAAAGGCTTGAATTATAAAATGTGAAAAAATAATCTTACGCGCTGTAGATGATTGAAATTAAAAAAAAAATTAACATCTTTTGTTATAGCATTCTGGCAGGACATGGCGTATAGATATAATAATGATATATTATGAATCTGTTGAGTCTGCAGTAAAAAAAGGATATATAATATGTCTGGGTCCTGCAATAAAACATGACTTCAAATCGCGTTTAAACATGATGAGCAAAACCAGTAAAGATAAGCTCAGCACATAGGAGGTGAAATGGCTTAGCAGTGAAGGGGTTAAGAAGGGGTTGTAATAGTTGCAAACAGTTATGTAGATTTTTATCTTACTAAATAAAATATACCTAGATTAAATATATCTAAATTTCCCGACCCTGCAGTGAATTCAGCATTCACCGCAGGGTCCTCGGAGTGTAGGGAACGGACCCGAAATCCGCCACAAAAGCACCCCAAAACTGCCAATAATCTGCCAAAACAAAGTCGAAAATCAGATGGAAAACACAGTCGATATGGTCCAAAGTATCGGATCACATCGACCTGCCGCAAAAACACGTCGAACAAGTCCGAAACAAGCTGACTATCTGCTGCACAGAGCGCCAACCAGCCGCCGCACACAGTGCCGACCATCAGCTGGAAAAAGCCGAAAAGCAGACGAACGGGGTAAAAAAAAAACAACAAAAAAACAATTGAAAGTGTCAAAATTAAAACGCTGTTTGCAAAAAAACACTTAACAAAAATGTCTGGAATTAACATATAACATCCTATGAATGATAATAAAATTGTCTGTTACAGAAAAAAGAAAAAACACTATTTAATTTTTTTTTTAATTTTCCCGAGAAAATCCCAAAAAATGCTTAAAAGATCCTAAAAAATTTTGATTTTATGCTGCAGATTAACCATTGCTTCTCTCTGGGGACTTTCACTGCCGCCGAACAGGCACGGTATTTGCTTTTGCATAGCTGAATAGCCACAAAATTGCACCGTACAGGGAAATTCACCGTTCGGTGCCATTTTGGGGCCAGATCATGTCTCTCTGAATAACCCTGTTCGTCTAGTGTACCCTGTTCTCACCTTCACTATTTGGAGGCTTCTTCTATGAATCAAGATAAAACCCATGTACACTGACAAATGGCGGCAGTTAATAAGTGCTGAGCTAGGCCCAGCAAGCACAACTCTACTTTAATTGCAGGATTATACTTGTCAGCATTTACGTGGCTGAGAAATATCAGCTAATGCTATTGATTTAGACCAGTGTTTCCCAACCCAGTCTTCAATAGGCAACAAAAGGATAGGTTTTAAGTATTACCAAATGGAAATGCAGATTAAATACTGCAATCACAATCCCTGATAGAGGTTACATTTGTCTGCACCTATCTGTGGATACTCGAGTATACCGCTAGATTTTGGTGACAAAAATTTACCTTAAAATTGGAGGGTCGCGTTATATTCGAGACATCTGCATTGTGTGTAAGAAAAAAAAAACTTGACTTGTTCATGGATCCCAAGTCTCCCTGACTATTGGCAGATGGGGCGGTGTATGAGCCAGTCTGCTGGAGCCAGAGGTCAGAAAATGACACCTCCCGGCGTGCTGGTTGTTGGTGAATGATTCACTGTGTTGGTCATCTCGCTCCGCTGGCCATCCTATCTCAAGTAAGAAGACAAGTGACCAGTGGCTTCATACTGAGGTAGCAACTACAATCATTCTAGAGCAGAGCACCATGGCTTGAGGGGTAGCCTGTGTTAAGAAAACCTGTAAGGATTTTAATGGCTTCCCAGTACAGTATATTTTATAATTTTGCTCCTCGCGTTATATTCCAGTCTTGAGTATTGTCTCATTTCCATAATAAATCTCTAACCATCACGTTATATTCAGGTCGCGTTATACTCGAGTATCTACGGTATTTGTCATGGAGTGAATTTCACCTAGAATTATGACACAGTGCTTAAAGGTTTTGTTTTGGGACTTTTTGTAAATCTATTATTTTAAGTAGAACATTCAATTAAAAAAAAAACTTTTGGATGTTATAAATTGTAATTAGTAAATTATCCTTTGTCTATAGGGACTACAGTCTGTTATCAAAATATATTTGAGTAAAAGAGCATGGCGGTTACAGACCCCACACCCAGCAAGCATTCAATTTATTCAGAGCTGCCACATGCCTCTCATTACCTGTGAGATTGGCTCCTGTTTGACATGAACAAAAATCATTCTCCCAAGAGAGATGGCGAACTTCCCTCACTATAATGACAAGAATTGCTCTTGTCAAGCCAGCATCGGAGCTTAAGACAAATAAGGTGACTCATTGTGTTCATTATTCCATTCTAATGAGGCCAAGGTTATACTTTTCACCTTTCAACTACTCAAGAAACTACTAGGTTAATCTGTAATTTTGTTGTTGATTACAATGTACAAGAAAAGCTTATTAGGTAAATGTAAAAATAAATCCTTGTGGAATATGCATCTCATACGTATCTGCATGTGGGGAAAACAATGACAGTTACCATATTTGGAATCAGAAAATTGAATTACACCTTGCAACAAATATGTCCCCATCAGTTCTAACTTTATGTAACTTGACCATATAACTCATAGAAGACAGGAATGGTTTCTAAAGATACTTCCTGTAGATACATCATTGTAAGAATAGGAAGAATGTTCAATCTGTACATAATATGCTCAAAGGCATTATATATATTACAAACAGTGGATAGCAAAATTCTACACATCCCTGTTAAAATGTCAGGTTTCTGTGATGTAAAACAATAAGATAAAGACAAATAATTTCAGGACTTTTTCCACCTTTAGGCTGGGGTCAGACCAGCGCACTTTTAACGTGCGTTCTGGCGCACATAATTACGGCCGCACTAGCAGCAGATGACGGGCAATGACGGCCAATATACGATGTACGGCCGCACAAAAGTCCGGCCGTGCAACGCAAGTGGAATTTGAACGCATTTTTTTGAGAACGCTGAACCGCTAGTACTGACGTACTGAGTGCGCAGCTGCGGCATAGCGGCGTGTGTGTGAGATTAGGAGATGTCAGACGCTGCTAATGTCCAGCCTACATAACGCCCAGTCGCAAAAAGAGTTTTATTGACGATCCGTACAAAATCACGCCCGAAAATGCGCGTCGTCTGACTGTTTTTGCGCATTCCGTGATAAAATACGTCAATGCGTTCGGAAGCACTTTTTCACGTTCACGGGGAAAAATGCTTTCGTCTGACCCTAGCCTAAATGCGACCTATAAACTCAATTGAAAAACAAACTGAAATCTTTTAGATGGAGAAAAAATAAAAAACTATAAATAATATGGTTGCATAAGTCTGCAGACCCTTAAACTAATACTTTGTTGAAACAGCTTTTGATTTTATTACAGCACTTAGGGCTATATTACAATCCCGGCGTTAAAACGGGGGCAGTAGGGAAAAAAACTGCGCCCGCAGTCTTTCCCCCTACCGCCCCCGTTTTAACGGGGGATTACAATGCAGGCGCAAAATATGATGCCTGCATTGTTAGCGGGCGCTACGGCCCCGTGATGCTCGCGGCAGCGCTGAGCACAGCCGCGAGCATCCACTCGATGGAGTCCATAGGACTCCATTGAGCCAGACGCCGGCGGTCACATGACCTGCCAGATCTCGCCACGCGAGATTCGGCCGGTTGGCTTAGTGATACGCAGGGAGAGACTGGGGGGACTTTTTCCCCAGTCTTTCCCGCTCCCGCCGGAAGGAGGAGGCGGTCAGAGCCGCGGGACAGGAGGTGAGTATCAGATTGCTTTTTAATTTTTTTAGGCTGGTGTTAACGGATTCTGCAGAAGCGGAATCCGTTAACACCAAGTCCTGGTTCTGGTTAACTTTCCGCTAACCAGAGCCGGACGTTAATCAGCGTTAGGATTTTGTAATCCTAACGCTGATTAACACTTTGCACTCTCTATACTTAACATGGGGAGCGCAAAGTATAGTAACCTCGCACTGAAAAGCGCAAGGTACCAAACGCAAACAGGTTACTTAATATGTTTGGATTGTAATATGCGGTAGGTACCGCGGCTAACGTTAGTGCTCACACAGGTGAGCGCTAACGTTAGTAACAAGAATGTAATGTGGCCCTTAGGCGGGGTGCACAGTAGTCTTTTTTTTGTGCGCACTAGCATGCATTAAAAATGACGCACCCGTGCGTTAAAAATGACGGAAGAGATGGTAGACGCCAGACGATGCGTTAATTTTGACGCACATCTTAAAAACTGAATTTGAGTTGAATAAAAAAAAAAAAAGCTGGGCTTTTGACATTTGACGTTCAGCACGCAGCCAACACTGCGTCAATCCTAGCGCACAAGCCTTGGTGTTTCCATGACGGACATCTTCAGTGCGCGTTATGTGTAGCGCGCATTATGCGTGTGTTCTTCTCTATCCGCGTAATTATATGCTGCGACGCACGCCGGTAAGTGCGTTTTAACGCGCGTTAGTGCGCACAAGAAAACCCTAGTGTGCACCCGGCCTTAGTCTTTTTGGGTAGTAGTCCATCAGCATGGCGCATTTTGACTTGGCAATATTTTCCTGCTCCTCATTGCAAAAACACTGCAAATCTGTCAGTTTGTGAGGGCATCTCCTGGGCACAGCCCCCTTCAGATCACCCCACAGATTTTCCACCGGATTCAGGTGTGGACTCTGGCTGGGTCATTCCAAAACTTTAATCTTCTTCTGGTGAAGCCATTCCTTTGTTGATTTGGATGTATGCTCTGTGTCGTTTTCATGCTGAAAGAAAAGTTCCTCTTCATGTTCAGATTTCTAGCAGAAGCCTGAATGTTTTGTGCCAATATTGACTTGTATTTGGAACTTGACTAAGGCCCCAGTTCCAGCTGAAGGAAAACAGACCCTTGGCATGATGCTACCATCACCATGCTTCACTGTGGTTATGGTGTTCTTTTTGTGATGTGCAGTGTTGTTTTTGTGTCAACCTTGGTTTCTTCAGACCATAACACATTTTCCCACATGAGTTTGGGAGACCTCAGATGTGTTTTTGCAAAATTTAGCCAGACTTGGATGTTTTTCTTCATAAGAAAAAGCTTCCGTCTTGCCACTCTACCCCACAGCACAGACAGATGAAGAATACGGGAGATTGTTGTCACATGTACCACACAGCCAGTACTTGTCAGATATTCCTGCAGCTTCTTTAATGTTGTCGTAGGCCTCTCGGCAGCCTCCCTGACCAGTGTTCTTCTCGTCTTTTCATCACATTTGGAGGTAAGTCCAGTTTTTGGTAATATCACTGTTGTGCCACATTTTATCTACATGATGACTGTCTTCACTGTGTTCCATGGTTTATCTAATGCCTTGGAATTTCTTTTGTACCTTCTCCTGACTGATACCTCTTTAGCAATGAGATCCCTCTGATGCTTTGGATGCTCTCTGCGGACCATGGCTTTTGCTGTAGGATATGACTAAGAAAATGTCATGAAAGACTTACTAGAACAGCTGAACTTTATTTGTATTAAATCAGAGGCACTTTAAATGATGGCAGGTGTATACTGACTCCTATTTACCATGATTTTGAATGTGATTGCTTAATTCTGAACATGGTTATATCCCCATATATAAGAGGGTGTGCAGACTTATGCAACCATATTATTTTAGCTTTTTATTTTTCCTGCCTCCACTTAAAAGAGTTCAGTTTGTTTTTCAATTGAGTTGTACAGTTTATAGGTCACATTAAAGTTGGAAAAAGTTCTGAAATGATTTATCTTTGACTCATTTTTTTACATCACAGAAACCTGACATTTTAACAGGGGTGTGTAGACTTTTGCTATCCACTGTATATATACTGTATATCCTTCCCTTAACAATGTTTGACATTTGGAATCTCCTGAACATAAAGTATTAATATGATGCTTTTACTTTTTTGTTTTCCATATTTTGATGAAAAATTTACAACTTTTGTGATAATATCTGAAATATAAGGCATCAGATGTTCAACTATAACTATAAACCCAACAAATTGGAATTCAAAACCATAATTTTTAGTGCCTTTCAATTGTTGAATTCTTGTACCTTTTAAACTGGCTTCCATTAGACAAAATCTGATTTGGTTCTGAACGGTGATGTTGTTACAGATAATATTCAAATGATATTTTAATGCACTTGATATAAATATTATTAACTTTTTTCTAACTAGATAATTCCATCATATCATATCTGTATTGAATCTGACCTCCAAACACTGTACAGAAATAAATCCTATCTGAGCCCCTCGGTAAGAAAGTAGATAATACAACAAAGGTTTATGCCGGTCATTGAATACGGAGATGTAGTGTATGCAGCTGACCCGCAAACACACCTTCATAAATTTACTAAATTGTATAACCCATTCTGCCACTTTGTGCTACAATGAAACTACATGACCCACTATTGTGACATGGTAAAAGAGCTAAACTGGCCGTCTCTGGAATCCAGACACACCCTTCACCTTTCCAACCTGGTGTTTAAGAGTTTTCTGGGAAGTTACCACCCTACCTGAATAGACTGCTTTCCCCAGTAGTTCCCTCATCCTATAAGCTCCGATCCAGGACCTGCACTTTAGTTGCAGTACCTGCAAGTACCTGCAGTACAATACAAAAAGAAAGTGGCTCGATCCTCATTTTCCTATAGAGCACCGCAAATATGGAATAACATCCCAGATGCCATCAAATCTATCACCAGTCTAAAGTCACTTAAGAGATCTCTATTGAGATTCCTCGATACGGAATGCACCTGTAAAAATGTAACATAGGGAGTATATTTCCTACATAGTTATTTCCTGTGTTAATCTTTATATTTGTGTTTTTAATATCTTGCGTTTTGTTACGTTGTATTTCTGTACCTACTGTAAAAATTCAAAGTTCTTGAACCCAGGACATACTTTAAAACAAGAAAAAATCGCAATGTATCCTTCCTGATAAAATTATTTATAAATAAATAAATATTTAATCGGGCAAGAAGAACTGAAGGTTTTCTGGGCTTTTTTAGGTGTTTTTTTAGTTAGGATGACCACCATTTTTAAATAGATAATCTTCACACAGGACGGTTCTGGGTGATTATTTGTGATTCATCTGGGATGCAGGTTCAGATCATACTATTCCTTGCATACGCCAGTACAATAGAAGTCATGGAGTGTGGAAAGACCTCAGAGTGTAAGGCCCCGTTCACACTGTGCGATTTTCATATTCGCGACATGGTGCGATAATGTCGCGCGACATCGCTGTTTTGTTGCGATGTTTGCAATGCATCACCAATACAAATCGCAAAATCGCAGATAGCAAATCGCAAAAAAAGGGTCATGTAGCAGCGGGTCATGTAGGTCATGTAGCAGTGACATGTTTCTGCGACGTCGCGCAGCAAGATGTGTACATCTCCATTGAAATGCATTGGAGAAGCTACACAGCGCAACGTCGCGGCAAAATCCGCGCGATAAATCGCACAGTGTGAACGGGGCCTAAGTGTAATAAACATTATAAGTGAAATGAATCACATAAGACTAACAAGGTTTGGATTGAGTTACCAGTTCAAAGAAATTGTAATGCCATATGCATTGTATGGAAATCTTAACCCCTTAAGGGCCGCTGACATACCCTGTACGTCCTGTCCTCGGGTCTCCCTTAGACCCGCGGACGTACAGGGTATGTCAGCGGTGCCTAATCCCCCTCCCGCCCGAAGCTCACCTCCCTCGCTGGATCCCTCGGCGATCTGGCAGGGAGGAAGCCTGCCCATGTGATTTACATGGGCAGGCGAGGCTGATGACGTCGCCACGCTGCGTGGTGACGTCATCAGCAGGCGTCCCCATGCAAAGCAATGGAGGGGAGGGGGGGCTCCTTCAAAGCCCTCTATCTCCCCAACCATTGCAGCTAGGGAGATGCAGTCTCCCCTTTTCAGCGGTGTATAGCATTAACTTTTTCGCCGCCGGATCACGTATCGGCGCCAATTGGCGCCAAAACGCGATTCGAACCTGGAGGGGGGCTGACATCTTGGATGTCAGCCAAGCCTCCAGGTCCCCCCCACCCACTGACAACCTTACCATATCTGTGAGGATGTCAGTGGGCCAGTTAACCATCTAGCTGCCATGTAGAGATAAGGGGATCCTAAGGATCCCTTTATCTCCCGATCCATGGCAGCTAGATGGTCATATTTGACATCATTTGAAAGGCCTGATTATGGCCTTCCAAATGATACCAAACATGACCAGGTTTGGTTTTAAAAATTTTTATAAAATAAATAAATAATAAAAAAATTAAATTAAATAAAAAAATGTGTTTTTTTTAAAAGTTTTTTTGTCTGGGGGGTTTAATTAAATAGGACCTAGGCTGTCATCTAAAAATAATTAGCACAAAATGGTCAGAATGAGCGCAGCGCACATAGGTGAACTGTCTCAGCAGTGAAGGGGTTAAAAAGCAAACGCATGTAAAAATTGGGTATTTCTAGTCTCGGGACAAAATTTTGAACCTATTTAGCTGTGGTCTTTTTGGGTGGTTGTAGATTTTGGGGATTAAATTACGAAAAAGTGTGTTTTTACCATTTTTTCCTCATATTTCATATTTTTTTTATAGTAAATTATTCGATATGATGGAAATAATGGTATTTCTAGAAAGTCCATTTAATGGCGGGAAAAACTGTGTATAATATGTGTGGGTTGAATAAACGAGTAAGAGGAAAATTTGACCTAAACACTAACAGCGCAGAAACGTAAAAACAGCAGCGGGCACTAAAAGACGGATTTGTGTAAATCCGCCCGGTCACTAAGGGGTTAAAGCTGGAATCACTAATCATTGATTTTTCAGAATTGCCCAGTCGTCTATGTCAAGTATACCTTGCAATGAGAAAATGGGGAAATCAATGACATTTAGATCCACCCAGAAGAGCCGTAATATAACTCTCATTCTAAGTATAGATACACACAGATGGGAACTATGCACACTGACCTAAGTACCAGCCAGATTTCATCAGGGGAAATTTGAAGTCCCTTATAGAAACATCTAAATTTGTCCAAGATAAAAATCATGTACAAAACATCTTTGCCAAATCATGCAATATTGTGAAAAAGATGAAAGATGTGCAGATTCCCACACAACTCACCAACTTCAAATTAGCAAGCCTTGACATCCCGGAAAAAAGGTTTGCTGCAAATTAGAACACTTTAGTGACTGATGAGCGATTTCATTGCCAGACCACCAATGGAACACTCATTGGAGGACCTACAAATGTGGGATCCTGCAGCCACACTGCAAGCAGGACACACTGGACAAAACGCATGCCATATACCCAAAAAACCACAACAGTTGTGCTCCTAATAACCAAAATGCATTGTAAATGTAACCTCACAATGTTAATGTTCCCAAAAACATCCACGAGTTTAGCTAAAACTTAGGTGACATTTACTGTTAGTTACAAGTTTTTTTTAAAGCGCTAACAAGTTCTGCAGCGTTGTGCAATGGGAGGCAGAATAACAAATAAACATACAGGTTCAACACACAGTACAGTAGGAGAGAGGACCCTGCTCAAGAGCTTACAATTTAAAAGGATAGGGGTGACACACTAGGTGAAGGTTAATAGAGAATTGTGGGAAGGTGTGGAAGGTGTGTGTAGAGGGCTGTGTGGGAAGGTGCAGTAAGAAATGACCAGAGTGGGGTTAGGGAGTGAGATGATAGGCCGCTCTGCCGCTCCCCTCTGCGAGTCCCTTCACTGGCTCCCCATCCACTGCAGAATTAAGTTCAAAATCCTTATCCTTACCTACAAAACCCTCACTAACTCAGCGCCCCACTACCTGTCCTCACTAATCACCAAATACACCCCAGCCCGCTCCCTAAGGTCAAACAGTGACCTGCGCCTAGCTTCTCCCCACATCACCTCTTCCCATGATTGACTGCAGGACTTCACACGCGCAGCCCCCACTCTCTGGAACGCTCTCCCTCGTACTGTCAGACTTTCCCCTAACTTCTCTTCCTTCAAACGCTCCCTTAAAACATTCCTATTTAGGGAAGCCTACCACCCAACTCACTGACACAACCATCAATCACTCTCACCTTACAGTCCTCTCCTGTTTCCAACCCCAACCCTCCTAGATTGTGAGTTCCTACGGGAATAGGGCCCTCATCTCCTCCTGTACTGTTTGTCAAATGTTGTTCAATATATTGTAACCCTGTCTATAATGTGCTTATTGTACAGCGCTGCGGAATATGCTGGCGCTTTATAAATAAAGAATAATAATAATAGGCTTCCCTAAAGTAATGTGTCTTCAGAGATTTTTTGAAGGTCTGGAGAGACGGGGAAAGTCTAATGTTGTGAGGGAGGGAATTCCAAAGAAAGGGGGCAGCTCAGGAGAAGTCTTGGAGGCGAGGGTTGGGGGTGCGGGTATGGGAAGCTGATAGCATCAGATCATTGGCAGAGCGAAGTGGTCAGGATTGGTTGTACTTGTTAATAAGGGAGGAGATGTAGGCAGGGGTGTGGTTATGGAGAGCTTTGTATGTGAGCACCAGTATTTTGAATTGGATTTTATAGGAAACAGGGAGCCAGTGTAGAGATAGACAAAGGGGTGAGGTGTGAGAGGTGCGGGACGTGAGGTGGATGAGCCTGGCACAGGCATTCATAACACACTGGCCTTAAGAGATCCCAGATTCTCCCTCTGCAGAGAGAAAGAGGTTACAGTAGTCAAGGCGGGAGATAAAAGAGTTTGGATGAGCATTTTTAGGTGGAAGTAGCAGGATTTGGTTAGCGACCGAATGTGAGGAGTGAAGGAGAGATCAGAGTCTAGGAGGGCACCGATGCACTGGGCCTGTGAGGTGGAAGTAATAGCGGCACCATTTACCTGAAGGGAAATGAGTGCCGGAGTGTTAGCTTTAGATGGAGGAACAAGATGTTCAGTTTTAGAGAGGTTAAGCTTCAGGAAGCGGGAAGTCATCCAGTCAGAAACAGCCGAGAGGCAGGAAGTAACACGGTCCAGCACAGGAGGAGTCCATAGGAAGAGATGAGGCTGCCAAGAGAAGCGGTATAGATCGAGAAGAGTAGGGGACCCAGAACAGAGCCTTGAGGTACCCCAAATGAGAGGGGAGTTGGAGGGGAAGAGGCACCAGTGAAGGAGACACTGAAATAGTGAAGAGAGAGGTAGGAAGCGAACCAGGAGAGAGCGGAGTCACTGAGGCTATATTTACACAGCGTGAGGAGTAGGAGAGGGTGGTCAACAGTGTCAAATGCAGCGGGGAGATCAAGAAGAATAAGGATAGATAAGTGTCCTTTGGTTTTAGCAGCAACTAGGCCATTAGTCACCTTGGCCAGAGCACTTTCGGTGGTGTGCTGGGAGTGAAAACTGGACTGGTGTGGATCAATTAGATATTTAGCAGAGAAATAACCAGAGAGATGGGACAGTAGTTTGAGAGGAAGGTGTGGTGAAGAGATGGCTTCATTAGGATGGGGGTGATCAGAACATGCTTGAATGCAGAGGGAAAGACTCAACAGGAGAGGCAGAGGTTGAAAACATGAGTTAGAGCGGTGCAACAACTGGTAATACAGACCAAATAAGGCGCAAGGGGATGGGTCAAGCGGACAGGTGGTTGGGCAGGAGGACATGAGAAGTGCTGAGATATCCTCGTCAGCGACCAGCGAAAAGGAAGTCATAAAGGAGGGGGCAGGGAGTGACGGAGTGAATGAGGCTGAATGGTTAGTGGAGGAGGGCAATGAAGAGATTTCTAGTCCTAATTTATCAATCTTATCAGTGAAATAGTCAGAAAAGCAGACAGCAGTGAGGTGTGTAGAAGGTTGGGTGGTCGTGAGGCGCATTAACAGATTGAACGTATGAAACAGATGTCTAAGATCATGAGAAAAAGTAGAGATAAGGGATGAGAAATAAAACTGTTTAGTGAGAGAAAAAGCGAGACTGTAGGAGCAAAGCATGAATTTGTAGTGGAGGAAGTCAGATGGAGTACTATACTTCCTCCAGCCACGTTCAGCCACCCTGGAACAGCGCCACAAGTATCTATTGTATTTGGAGTGCCACGGTTGACGGTTCGGCCTGCGTTTAGCAAGAAGATAAGTAAGCGTGAGTTCCTCAAGTGACGAGGAAAGGACAGAGTTGTAGATATCAGTGGCTTTGTCAATGCAGTTGGATGTAGAGATTGGGAAGAGAAGAGGATGGAGAGTGGTGGAGAGTAGCTTAGAATTCAGGGCACCAACGTGGAAGCGGGAGGCTGGGAAGGTGGCAAGAGAAAAGGTGGTGATCGGAAAGGGGGAGAGGTATGTTAGAAAAGCTGGAAACTGCAGAGGTTAGAGAAAATAAGATCCATTAATTTAGTTTTAGATTCAATTTAAATGAAAATTCAAAATAAAATAAATTGAAATAAGTATCCAAATCACTACCAAGTTGCTTTCCTTGACACCTTCACTACTGAGAATGAGATATCTCGGGCTTCAAAGACACCATTCAGTGCCCCAATATCGACATAGCTCGATCTGAAGCTCTGCAGCCCAAAAGCAAATTAAATTTGTTTGCTTCAAAGAATTTCGTTTGGGTGCCCCCAAAGTTTTAGCCCCGTTGGTATAATGCCCAAAGAGCTAAAACTGTGTAAAATCTGTTAACTGGATGTCCTGACATCGGACATTCAGTACATTTGTTGCAGTGACCACAGGCTGCAACTGTAACTCAATTTGGCAGTAGATGGCACCATCTACTGTCCAAATATGTTAGTACAGTGAAAAGAAAATCATTGGGAGTATTTCTAAATATTTCATAACGTATAATTAATTAAAAATGTTTTTTAAAAACACCACTGGTTCCTGACAATGGCTTTTTGGAAAATTGCTTGGTAGTGAAGTAGTTAAAACCACTACCAAGAGCCAGTGGATTTATGGAAAACAACCTGCCAATGCAGAAAGAGAAAAAATTACTGTACCTGTCATACAATATATTTTATAGGCAATTAACTTATTTGACATGCAGAATTTCTAATACATGCATAATAATTAATTTGAAGCTCCATAATTATGCAAAAGAAAAACGGAACTTCAAGCTGTCCAAACAGCTTCAGCCCCTTGGTAACATGCCCAAGGTGCTAAACATTTACAGGGTTATTCAAAGAGATCTGAATGGCTGGAGAAAGGTAATAATATGCACAGCAGGAGATAATATGCACAGCACTGAGCCCCCAAAAAATCAGCGTTCGGTTACCTTTCTTGGCCATTCGGCTATTTAGAGAGCAGGCAATACGCCATATCCTGGCGAATTGCCTGCACATTCGGTGCCTATTCGAGGGCAGCGAAATCCCCATAAAAAAGCACTGCTTCGGCTATTCAGAGAGCACAAACCAGCAATGAAAGGTTCCCGAAATGCTCTGCCATTTGGTGGTTTAATTCAACAGGTTTATTCAGGCGAATCCCATAGGCTTCAATGTTAAAAATATTCCCGTTTTAATTCAATATCTAATAAACCGTTCATTATAAAATTCTGCAGCAAAAAGTCTCTTTATTTATAGATTTTTTAGGATACTTTAAGCATTTTTCTGAATTTTTTAAAAAAAAATTAAAAGTCCGATTTTTTTTTTTTTTTTTTTCAGTTTGCTTATTTTTTTTGTAACAGCCCTCTTTATTATCATTCCCTGGACCTCCTGTGAAAATTTCAGACATTTTCGCTCAGTAGTTTCTTTGCAAACAGCGTTTCTTTTTCCCAGATTCATACAAATGGTTTTTCTAATTTATTCACTGCCTCCTCTACGTCACAGCTGCTTCGCTCTGTGTGATTCGGCTCCTTTTCGGCTCCTGTTCGGCTCCTCTTCGAAGGTTAATCCAGATGTTTTTGCTTGTTTTCAGCGTGCATTCGGTTAGTTTTCGGTGAGTTTACGGCAGCTTTTCCCTGCAATTCGGGGACCCTGTGCTGTTTGCTGAATACACCGCAGGGTCACCGAAATGCAATCGGCAAAAGGAACCGAATTGAAGAGAACGAACGTGCGGTGACTTTTCGAATCTCTTTGGATAACCCTGTCTGTATTTATAGATTTTTTAGGATATTTTAAGCTCACCAATGGTTTACATCTTGTGGTGAACCCTCTGTATTCACTCTGGTGAAGTCTTCTCTTGATTGTTGACTTTTACACACATACACCTAACTCCTGGAGAGTGTTCTTGATCTGGCCAACTGTTGTGAAGGGTGTTTTCTTCACCAGGGAAAGAATTCTTTGGTCATCCACCACAGTTGTTTTCCGTGGTCTCCCGGGTCTTTTGGTATTGCTGAACTCACCGGTGCGTTCCTTCTTTTTGAGAATGTTCCAAACAGTTGTTTTGGCCACGCCTAATGTTCTTGCTATCTCTCTGATGGGTTTGTTTTGTTTCTTCAGCCTAATGATGGCTTGCTTCACTGATAGTGACAGCTCTTTGGATCCCATCTTGAGAGTTGACAGCAACAGATTCCAAATGCAAATAGCACACTTGAAATGAACTCTGGGCCTTTTATCTGCATATTGCAATTGGGGTAATGAGGGAATATCACACACCTGGCCATGGAACAGCTGAGAAGCCAATTGTCCCATTACCTTTGGTAAGAATAATATGCACAGCACTGAGCCCCCAGAATAATATACCCAGCACTGGACCCCCAGAATAATATAAACAGCACTGAGCCCCAAGAATAATATGCACAGCACTGAGCCCCCAAACAAATATGTACAGCACTGAGCCCCCAGAATAATATGCACAGTACTGAGCCCCAAGAATAATATACCCAGCACTGAGCCCCAAGAATAATATACACAGCACTGAGCCCCAAGAATAATATGCACAGTACTGAGCCCCAAGAATAATATACCCAGCACTGGACCCACAAAATAATATACCCAGCACTGGTTATATGGATATATTTGCCCCCAGCTCATATGGATATATTTGCCCCTGCTCATATGGACATATTTGCCCCAGCTCATATGGACATATTTCCCCCCCAGCTCATATGGCCATATTTCCCCCAGCTCATGGATATATTTGCCCCAGCTCACATGGATATATTTGCCCCAGCTCATATGGATATATTTGCCCCAGCTCATATGGATATATTTGTCGATATAATTGCCCCAGGCCAGCTCAAGTGGATATAATTGCCCCCTGCTCACACACGGATATATTTGCCCAAGGCCAGCTCATATGGATATATTTGCCCCAGCTCACATATGGATATATTTGCCCCCAGCTCACACATGGATATAATTGCCCCAGGTCAGCTCAAATGGATATAATTTCCCCAGCTCACATGGATATATTTGCCCCAGCTCATATGGATAGATTTGCATATATTTGCAATATATATGGATCTATTGCCCCCAGCTCACACATGGATATATTTGCCCCCAGCTCACACATGGCTATATTTGCCCCAGCTCACACATGGATATAATTGCCCCAGGTCAGCTCAAATGGATGTAATTGCCCCAGCTCATATGGATATATTTGCCGATATAATTGCCCCAGGCCAGCTCAAATGGATATAATTGCCCCCAGCTCACACATGGATATATTTGCCCCAGCTCACACATGGATATATTTGCCCCCTGCTCACGCATAGATATAATTGCCCCAGGTCAGCTCAAATGGATATAATTGCCCCAGCTCACATGTATATATTTGCCGCAGCTCAAATGGATATATTTGCCCCCAGCTCATATGGATATATTTGCCCCCAGCTCACACATGGATATATTTTCCCCCAACTCACACATGGATATAATTGCCTCAGGTCAGCTCAAATGGATATAATTGCCCACAGCTTACATGGATATATTTGCCCACAAGCTCATATGGATATAATTGCCCCTAGTTCACATGGATATATTTGCCCACAAGCTCATATGGATATATTTGCCCCAAGTTCATATGGATATATTTGCCCCCAGCTCATATGGATATATTTGCCCCAGCTCATATGGATATATTTTCCCCCCAGCTCATATGGACATATTTGCCCCTAGCTCATATGGACATATTTGCCCCCAGCTCATATGGACATATTGCCCCCCAGCTCACACGGACATATTGCCCCCAGCTCACACATGAATATATTTGCCCCAGCTCACACATGGATATATTTGCCACAGATCACACATGGATATAATTACCCCAGGTCAGCTCAAATGGATGTAATTGCCCCAGCTCATATGGATATATTTGCCCCCAGCTCATATGGACATATTTGCCCCCAGGTCAGCTCAAATGGATGTAATTGCCCCAGCTCATATGGATATATTTGCCCCCAGCTCACCTCTCTGCCAGGTGCCAGGCCCGAAACAATTTAGCTGCCGGCCCGGCGGCTGCGTGTTCGTCCTCTGAGCGGCCGCTGGAATGAAGCACGGCCGCTCGCCTGTGATCTATCCAACAGACAGCCGCGATCTCGCGAGATCGCAGCTGTCTGTTGGATAGATCACAGGTGAGCTGCTGCGCTTCATTCCAGCTGCTGCTCGGAGGATGAACACTAGGGATGAGCTGTTCGGGTTCGGTCGGTTCGGAGTTCGGCCCGAACTTTGGCAGTTCGAAAGTTTACGAACTTCGAACTTTTTGGGCGTGTTCGGTTCGAGTTCGAAAAAAAACAAGAAATTTTGAAAAAAGTATAAACAATGCTTAAAAAATACAAAAAAAATCTAGAAGTAAAGAGACTCTTTACTGCAGAATATTATAAGCAACGGTTTATTAGATATTGAATTAAAAACTAATGTGTACGTGCAAAGATTCTTCTCACCTCTAAATGACTTTTTTTTTCAAACGGCATAACAACAAGAGATGTTTTAGTCTGGTCTAATCAATTTGATACATTTTATGTAGAATGAAGGTGTGGGGTGTCTGCTTCTGTTCTGACTGAGTGTTAATTTCCCTCCTAAAACTTCCTATTATGCTGCATTTAACTGCTGTGTGAAAAAATACAAAATTTCCTCATTGCCCGCTTTTAACATCTAAAGCAATGTTATTTTTCACCTGGGATTAAACATTCACAGGGTTATTCAGAGAGCGGTGAAAAGCAGGAGAATAACTGTAGAAATGAAAATTCTAGGTCAAAATAGCTAAACCAGAAAAATTCTCCCATTTATCTCACTTTCCAAATCGGCTATTTGGTCTAGATTGTTCTCTTCTCCTGCCAGTTCTCCTGGCTTTCACCTGTCTCTCAGGGTTGTTCAGAGAAAGGTGAAAACCAGGAGAATGGCAGGAAAAGAGATCTGGTCCAAATAGCCGATTTGGAAAGTGAGATAAGGCTAGGGTCAGACTAACGCATTTTTCACAGCGACCGTCAAAAAGTGCGTCCGAACGCATTGCCGTATCTTTTCACGGAATGCGCAAAAACGGTCATACGATGTGCATTTTTGTGCGTGATTTTTTACGGGTCCGAACCAGGAAAATTTGGGTGTCTGGACGTTATGTTGGCCGGACATGAGCAGGGTCGGACGTCTCCAAATCACGCACACATGCCGCTAGTGGACGCAGCGTACTCTGTACGTCCGTACTAGCGGTTCTGCGTTCTCGAAAAATGCATTAATTTTCCACTTGCGTTGCGCAGCCGGACTTTCGTGCGACCGTACTTCGTATATTGGCCGTCATTGCCCGTCATTTGCTGCTAGTGCGGCAGTGATTAAGTGTGCCTAAACGCACGTTAAAAATTCGCTAGTCTAACCCTAGCCTAAATGGGAGAATTTTTCTGGTTTGGCTATTTTGACCTAGAATTTTCCATTCTCCAGTCATTCTCCTGCTCTTCACCGCTCTCTGAATAACCCTGTAAGGTGAAACTCAGGAGAATGACTGAAGAGAAAATTCTAGGTCAAAATAGCCAAACCAGAAAAATTCTCCCATTTATCTCACTTTCCAAATCGACTATTTGGTCTAGAATTTTCCATTCTCCAGTCATTCTCCTGCTTTTCACCGCCAAAAAAATCAGTAAACTTTTTCTGCGTGTCCGAAAATGTCTCCTCTTTTCATACAGACTGCCGCCCCAAGCAGTTGTTTATGGACAGATTAAAGGAAAAGCATTTACCGTCATTTGAAATGTCATTTTTTTGTTTTTAAGTGTTTCTATACATCCTAGAAATCCGCCACTTCACGGGCAGGTTATGGGGACCTCCTAGGCACGATATTTGAAGAAATTTTTTGTTTTTATTTTTAACCCTTATTTCATGGAAAACTCACTCAGGGTTATCCAAAGAGATTCGAAAAGTCACCGCACGTTCGGTGACTTTTCGTTCTCTTCAATTCGGTTCCTTTTGCCGATTGCATTTCGGTGACCCTGCGGTGTATTCAGCAAACAGCACAGGGTCCCCGAATTGCAGGGAAAAGCTGCCGAAAACCTGACGAAAACTAACCGAATGCACGCTGAAAACAAGCAAAAACATCTGGATTAACCTTCGAAAAAACCGAACATGAGCCGAACAGGAGCCGAAAAGGAGCCGAATCACACAGAGCCGAAGCAGCTGTGACGTAGACAGAGGGAGGTGAATAAATTAGAAAAACCATTTGTATGAATCTGGGAAAAAGAAACGCTGTTTGCAAAGAAACTACTGAGCGAAAATGTCTGAAATTTTCACAGGAGGTCCAGGGAATGATAATAAAGAGGGCTATTACAAAAAAAATTAGTAAATTGGAAAAAAAAAAAAAAAAAACGGACTTTTTAAAAAAAAAAAAAAAAAAATCTGAAAAATGCTTAAAGTATCCTAAAAAATCTATAAGTAAAGAGACTTTTTGCTGCAGAATTTTATAATGAACGGTTTATTAGATATTGAATTAAAACGGGAATATTTTTAACATTGAAGTCTATGGGATTCTCCTGAATAAATTTGCCGAATTAAACCACCGAATGGCAGGGCATTAGGGGAACCTTTCACTGCTGGTTTGTGTTCTCTGAATAGCCGAAGCATTGCTTTTTCATGGGGATTTCACTGCCCTCGAACAGGGACCGAACAGGCACCGTATGTGCAGGCAATTCGCCAGGATTTGGTGTATTGCCTGCTCTCTGGATAGCCGAATGGCCAGGAAAGGTAACCGAACGCTGATTTTCAGCATTCGGTTACCTTTCTCAAGCAATTCGGATCTCTTTGGATAACCCTGACTGTCCCTTTAAAAACGTTATTTTCTTTTACTTTTTGTCCATGTTTCCTGTCCCCCAGGGCACTACCCGGACCCCCATACACCTTTTATGGCAAATATCTAGCATATATGCCCTCTTGGAGGGCACTCTAAAAACCGAATTTTCAGCCCCATTGACTTGCATTGAGTTCGAGTTCGGGTTCGGGTTCGGATCCGAACATATGGAAAGTTCGGGTTCGGGCCCGAACCGAACTCGGGGGGTGTTCGGCTCATCCCTAACGAACACGTGCCTGCCGGGCCAGCCGCTAAATTGTTTCGGGCTCCGGCAAAAGCGGGAACCTGCTTTCCCTCAGCGGGAGAACTGCGGGAACGCCGTTCCCGCAGGACTCGAGCCCTGACCGCCAAAGACCATGGATCTGGCCATGGCAAAATCCACCAAACTGCAGGGGGGAAAAAAACCTCTCCAGTTCTCTTTATAGGCGTTTTAAACCAATAAAAATGTATTGAAATGTGTCTACATAATAAAGAAAAGTCCTACAAAAATGAAAAGGTCTGTTGCAGAATTTAAAAAAAAAAGCCGTTTAAAAAAAAATTGGGAACAAAAATTTTATTTAAAAAATAAAAAGGCATTTTGCTAAAATTAAATGTTTTTTTAATACTGAAACACTGAAAATCAGGGCATTTTGCTGACACTTCAGTGTAGTTTGGGGTTCTATGAATAGATGAACCATTACATGTCTATGGGACAATTTCGCTACCGCCAAAGATTGCTGAACTGTGGTGAAATGCACTGTATTTAGCTGTCAGTTCACCAGTATTTGGAGATTTGCCAGCTTTGTGAATACACAAACTGCCTTGAAATGGCACCGTGCAGTAAAATTCAGTTTTGTGCACGTCGGTGGCAAATTGGGGGCTTAGTGAATAACCTCTAAAGTGTCCAGAGAGCCCAGGATCAAGTAGCTTTAAAGTAGTTATAGAAGAGCAATGTGTAATGTCGAAATCCATGGTAATTTCTGCAATGTGGAAATCCTGTAGGATTCATGAAAAAATACTCAGCCATCGCTGCAGGACTCCAAGGAAACACGTATTATTCTCGTGTGTAGCAGGATTGATGTTTATGTCGTTCAGACACATTTCACTTACTGGAATATGTGGACTGCAACACAGAGATCATTACATTGAGCACATGCTGATAGAAATGTGTGTCTCAGGTTAATCCAATATCATTTACATTGATATGTGTATATAAGAAGGGTTGTTCTTTTTCCCAATTAAGTTAAAATAGTTCCTCTAGGTAGAGTAGTCCTTTCCTTCACTTGGTCAATTGGGATCAAGATTCTCAAATTTTAGTAGGTCTTTCCTTTGGAGCCTTAAGCAAGTAAAGGATATAATGTCTAAAAAAAACTTGATGCACAGCATACACCTTAGAAAATGATTTTGACAGTAAAGAATATCTCGAAAATATTTTTTTTCATCGTTGTCTCCTGTATCATCAGCATCCCCAGCCTCTTCTATGAGAACTTTGATGTTAATCACATGGGTGAAGTAGAAGATGCTTCCCAAATTTCCTCTCCTGAGGATGAAACAACTTTATTCTGAAATAATGGTTCTCTCACCTTTTGACTTCTCTGCAGAATCTTCCATGAATAGTCTTTCTTTTTCTTAGGGGATGGGGAGTATGGTCTGTTTGCAAAGGAAATACAGCTGTCTGTTGTAAATCCTGGAATGTCTGCTGTAAAATATGTTGCAGCCATTGCACAAAGGATGAAAGAACCAATGTATTGTATTTATCTGAAGTCCTTTGCTAGTGACATTGTTCTTTTTTCTGCGAGCTTGGTCTAACCCAATACAGAGAATATATATGGGTTTAGACCACAGTATTTGTTATTTTAAATACTGATGACACAGGCTGTTCCGGTAAATTGGATGTTCCGTAAGGCATAAAACTGAAACGAATGCATACAAAAAAAAAAAAAAAAAAAATCAAGCTATTTACTCGTTTTGAGCTTCACTTACAGGGTTATTCAAAGAGATTCGAAAAGTCACCGCACGTTCGGTGACTTTTCGTTCTCTTCAATTCAGTGCAAATCGGCTTTCCCATTTCGTCTACCCTGCGGTGTATTCAGCAAGCATACTTATTTAAAGAAAATAAAAAAATAGGACTTTTTTAAAAAACAAATGCAGAAAAATGCTTAAAATTTCCTAAAAAAATCTATAAATAAAGAGACTCTTTACTGCAGAATTTTATAATGAACGGTTTATTAGATATTGCATTAAAACGGGAATATATTTAACATTGAAGCCTATGGGATTCTCCTGAATAAACCTGTCGAATGAAACCAACGAATGGCAGGGCAATTCGGGAACCTTTCACTGCTGGTTTGTGTTCTCTGAATAGCCGAAGCAGTGCTTTTTTATGGGGATTTCACTGCCCTCGAACAGGCACCGAACAGGCACCGAATGTGCAGGCAATTCTCCAGGAATTTGGCATATTGCCTGCTCTCTGGATAGCCGAATGGCCAAGAAAGGTAACCGAACGCTGATTTCGCTCCAGCCATTCGGATCTCTTTGAATAACCCTGTTAGTGTACCTATGTCACTGTCACTAATTAATATTTCACCAGTAGCATTTTACTGTCCATTATTCTTTGCAGTCACCGAATTTAGGTAACTCATGCGGTTGCTTATAGGATAAAATGGCACATATCGTATACCATAAAGTGAGAATTGCAATCTTTAGGCTTCTTTAAAATCATAATAAATATTTTTTTTTTGTATTTAAGATTTTTTATTTTGTAAAGAAGTCAGCATATAATCAAACATATTAATGCATGGGCCACGCAGGGCCAACCCCAGCATAAGTACTACTTGTGAAAAATAACAAACATCCCCGGAAAGGGGGGGACTCAGCTTAAAAGAAATAAGGGGGGGGGAGAGATGTCTCAGGGGAACACAGAGCAATAACACCTATCAAGGGATGGGGGAATCTCGGCTTCAAAGTAACAATATGTCATAGTGGGGGGGAAGGGGTGGGGGGAAATAAAAATTAGGGGGCAACAACAACGAAAGTCTGCGGTCAAAAGCACATAATACACGGGGGGTTTCATAGGAAATCAGCAAAGTCTCAAATAGTGAAAAGAGAGATGGGGAAAGGAAAACAAAGAGAGAAAATAATAAAAAAGAAAAAAAAAAAAAAAGTCTCAGTATCCCCAGCCGGGGAGTATCATCAGAGGTGGGTATAAAAGGACCCAAAAACATCAAGAGAAAATAAAAAACAGTCTCAGGTGTCCCATCAACCCGTGTCTCTAAAAGGGGGTACTTGCTTGGCAGGCAGCTTGATCCACGGAAGGCCGATTCGCGCTGCCCAAGCCGCTGCATCTTCAGGCGATCGAGGTGCCCCAGAGATCTCCGCTTCAACCGCCATGAACACCACTGTGTCTGCAGCAAGGCAGACCTCATATAAAGTGTGGGAATCCACCGCGCACGGGTCACAGGGTGGTGCAAGAGCGGTTGGGGCCCCCCCGTAAGACGTCGCTGCCTATTCCACTTCCTTTAAATAGCAGAGCCGGGGATGGGGTGATAGGCCCAGGTTGTAGCTGCCTTCCCGCCAGCCCGTGGGGGTCCTCCCGCTCCAGATACGGACCGGGATCTCCGCATACCGGCTCACAGCTCGACGGTCCACTAGCGACTGATGCAACAGAGCCTCTCTGCCCTGACAGATCTTCCTTCCGCAAGGTAAGCGGCTGCTGCTTAGACTCCCAGCCACCCTTCAAACCAGAGGTCCCCTCCATGTTCTCACTGCCATTCACGACAGCCGTCTCTCCGGGTCTATCCGGCGGGGCACTGTCCGCGGAACACGATCCTCCGCAGGCTCTCAGGACCTCTGTAAAGCGCCGCATGTCGCCCCGCATCAGCGGTCGATCCTCGTCCTCTACCTCCGCCAGGAAACTTTCGAGGCCCAGGAACGCTGCCTCCATGCAGAACCGCGGGGGATCCGGCAAGAGGCCTATTTGCCGCCTCGTGCGCATCCCGTCTGCTCCCCCCGATAAATCAGCCGTTAGTGCCGGGAGGCGGGGGCCCTCCACCTCCACGGCTCTCCACCCAGTCAGGGGTAGCATAGGAGCTGCAGCACAGGGAAAGGCTCCCCCACGGTCGCAGGCAGATCTCGCCAGCCCGGAAACTCCATGCTCACGCCGGGTTGCAGGCCCCAAGATGGCCGCCGGCATCATCTTCGTGTCATCTATTGTCGTCTTCTGGTCCGGGGGGGGGACAAATGGGCCCCGGACCCCACCTCCCCAGTGGCTAGCCGTTCTGGGCTCCCGGGGGAGAAATTTCGGTAGCTAAAGACATCTTGGGAACCCATAGAGAAAAGGACGTGCCGGAGCTCCAAAGATGCACGTCCTCTCTCATCTGCAGCCGGCCACGCCCCCATAATAAATATTTTTATTCAAAAAGTAAAATATCCAGAAAGGACAAAGGCTTCAAATCAAAAATATTTAGATGTGGCTGACAACAAGTTTTGACCCTGTACAAAGTCAGTCTGCGCATACGTACAAGACCAGAATGGCTGCACTCATCTTGCATATGCATTTTACATAAGGCGCTTCTGAGAGACCAATGTCCATAACACACAAAATACTGTATATAAGACTCTGAGTGCTCCACTATAATATACAGGGTTATTCAAAGACAATCGTAAAGTCACTGCACGTTTGGTGACTTTTCGTTCTCTTCAATTTGGTGTGATTTGGCAATCCCATTTCGGCGACCCTGCGGTGTATTCAGCAAGCAGCACAGGGCCGTTGAAGTGCAGAGAAAAGCCGTCGCAAACCCGACGAACACTCACCACAAAACCCGGCGAACACACACCAAAACCCACAAAAACATCTGGATTAACCCCGCCAAACACGCCGGAGAAACCCGAGCAGGAGCCGATCACAGCACAGAGCAGCTGCCGGAAAGAGCCGACACCGCAGACGAATGGAGTGAAAAATAAAACCCAGTACGCTTGAATGTTTGAAAAGTGAAAGGCTGTTTGCATAGAAACTACAGAACGAAAATGTCTGGAATTTACATATAAGATCCAATGAATGATAATAAAAAGGGCTGTTTTTGAAGAAAGAAAAAATTATTTAAAAAAAATAACGGAAAATAAATTTTCGCCAAAAACACCCGAAAAATGCCTCAAAGATCCTAAAGAATCTATAAAGGAAGAGACTCTTTACTGCAGAATATTATAATTAACAGTTTATTAGATATTGAATTAAAACGGGAATATTTTTAACATTGAAGCCTATGGGATTCTCCTGAATAAACCTGTCGAATGAAACCACCGAATGGCAGGGCATTTCGGCAACCTTTCTCAGCTGTTTTGTGTTCTCTGAAAAGACTTGCTTCTCTATGGGGAATTCACTGCCCTCGAACAGGCACCTATGAGCCAACATTTGGCGAACTGCCTGCTCTGTGGATAGCCGAAAGGCCAGGAAAGGTAACCGTACGCTGAATTTCAGCATTCGATTACCTTTCGGCCACAATTCGGAGCTCTTTGAATAACCCTGATAGTCTTTAACCATTTGGCTGCAGAAGACGTGTTGGGTGCATCCTCAGTTTTCTCGTTAGGATGCTGAGAACGTACCTAGGGCGTCGTCAAAACTTAGCGTATAAGATGTAAAAACACTTTACTTGGATATAATAGATATAATAATGGAGGCTGTTCCTATGAGAAAACCCACTTACTTGGTACATACATCCTTCCTACTTAAATAGCATAGGAAGAGTGAGGCAACGTCCAAATAATGGTTTTAACAAATATTTCCCTGGAAAATTCCAATTGTTTAGATTTTTGAATGTGTGGAGGTTCAATAAAATGGTTTTATATTTCCCTCATCAACATAAAAAAAATGGATTTTTATCCAATAAATATTTAATGTACTGTATTTACCTATAATTACCAAAAGGTGATTTATGACTTATAGAGTAGTGACCTTTAGGATTTAGCAGTAGCTAATTGCTCTTTTTGGCATTTCTGCTGCTTTAGACTAAGTGGACCAACTGCTTCTATTCCCCACACTGTGTCAACAGCAATCCTTGGTCTTGGATTTCCTCCTATCTCTCTCTCTCAATCTTTCAGTGTCACGTTCGCTGGTGCCTCTTCAGCCCCAGGTTCTCTCTCATTTGGAATACTTCAAGGTTCTGTTCTGGGTCCCCTATTCTCAAGCTTTACCACCTCTCTTGGTGATCCTATCTCTTCCTGTGGTTTACAAAGGTCATCTATTTATTTATTTGCAAAGTATTTTACCAGGAAGGATACATTGAGATTTCTCTCGTTTTCAAGTATGTCCTGAGTTCAAGAATATTGAATTGTTACAGTTGCTACAAAAATACAAAGTAATAAAATGCAAGATATTAAAAAAACAACACAAATATGCAGATTAACAAGGAAAAGAAATATGTAGGAAATATAGTCACACTGACAACACCCAAAGCTACCTCTGCTCGCCTACTCTCTCCTCCCATGTGATGGATCGTGTTACTGCTTGCCTTTCTGCTGTCTCTAACTGGATTACTTCTCGTTTCTTAAAGCTCAATCTTTCAAAAATGTAACTTCTTGTCTTCTCTTCCTCTGAATCTAATACTCTTGCACCTAATTCTTGTCAGGTTTATGGTGTCACCATTACTTCCACCTCACAGGCTCACTGCCTTGGTGTCCTCTTGGACTCCGATCTCTACTGAACCTTCACATATAGTCACTAACAAAATCCTGTCATTTTCAAGTAAAACATTTTGCACGCATTATTTTCTAAACCAGGACTCTACTAAATTGCTCATCCAAGCTCTTAATATCTCCCACCTTGACTACTGTAACCCTCTTCTCATCGACCTTAAATGATCCCAGATTCTCCCTCTACAGTCTGTAATGAATGCCTCTGCCAGGTTCATCTGCCTCCTATACGTTTCAAACCTCGCCCCTTGGTTAGCCACTACACTCGCTCTGTTTCCTTCAGAATTCAATTCAAAATAATGGTCCCTATTGTACCTTTCCTGATCTTTCCTAATCTATTTCCCACAGAGACTCTATCACATACTCAGCTATTCCCCTCAGTGTGTCATCCACCACCTCTTGTGATTGTAAGCTCTTGAGCAGGGTCCTCGTTTCCTATCATTCTCAGTGTGCTTTATTTGTTTGTTAATTTGGTTTGTTTTGTCCTACCCATTGTACAGAACTATAGAATTTGTTGATGCTTTATAAATACTTGTACATGCTCATCTTTTATCTTGCATAAACTAGATTAACCTCTGTCATTTGTTTTACAAAAAGCCACTGAGTATATTAGGGCATAAATTAATGGGAACACAGCAACGGTAATTGAGGAAAAGTGTAAAGAAGACAAAAATAGGCCAATTTTGACCTGCTTTATGTACATTTGTGTTAAAAATAGTGAGCCTATGCCAAGGTTGGTCATAAAAGTCAGATGCTAATATAAAACTTGTGCGCCAACTGTTTTCCATTAGCATTTGATATAGTCTAGCGTCAGACAAGCGCAGTCATCACGTCCGTGTCGCCGCACATTTTAACATCCATCGTAGTATTGATTTGTGATCAATAGAGACCAACACACGAAGTAAGTGTGCACCGAAGTGCGCACACACCACGCAGGTGGCAATGGACGCCATTTAGGCCTCGAGGTAAAAGCAATACGACGGACACCCAGAGTGTGCCGCGTCCGCGTAGCGGCCTGTGTGCGTGATGAGGCAACGTCAGACGCAGCGCATTTGCAACGTCCATCACGTTGACGCTTCCAAGTTTTTTTGGTCTGCTGACTGTACCTGTCATTTCATTTTAGTTAATTTTGATTCCCATATTTCCCTTTTTTCTACATCCTTAAAAAAACGTACCGTGTGGTGTCTACAGTATCTTCCGTCAGTACACCCATCCGTTATGCATGCACGCAGAGTGCGCTCAGACTGCGTTTGTCTGACATTAGCCTTAACTGCCGTATTTCAATTGGGCTGTTTTCTCTGTACCTTGAGCTGCATTATTTTTAGGTGTTAAATGGCAACAGAAACGGCACTATGCATAGGAGTCTATGAGACAGAGGGTGAGTTCCGGGCAGGATTGCAGACGGAATTGCAGAGGAACACTGGGAATTATTTGTCCACAGTTTTCAGCTGCCTCCATAGAGAGGAAGTGGCAGGCCGTACCAATCTCTCCGCCGTGGTACCTAATGTGAGTGTTGGGTTTACATTTATGTGTTAAGTGATGTGCTGAAGGGCAATCACTTAACAAAGGCTTTTCAAAGACATTATTCAAACCTAAATAAGGTCAGACACCGATGAAGGAAGAGAAGGTTGGAATAGCTTGTTCTTTATTTGCTACATGCAATTTAACATCTCCCATATAAAATATAGGAGATGTTAATGTACAGTAAGCAGCCACGATGTGTGAGACACAAGCTTTACTTGCGTCACAGTTAGAATTAAACGTTAAAAAATAAATCAGAGCGCTAAAACCTTTTGCTGTATGGCTCGAGCGATCAGTGAGTGATAAATAATCACACAGCCCCCTTCTTGTTCAAAGACGTTTGGAAATAACAAAAAAAAAAATACCTGTGCTAAATTGCCAGCAACATCTTCAGACAAAGATTTGTTCAGCAACATGTGTGACATAATCTCCAAGTAGCCCAGAACAACTGGAGAGTCTTCATCGGTCGCATTTGTTACACTAGGGTAATAGGCATCAGTAGAGACCTGGAAAGGGAATAGAAACTGGGATTATTTGGGAAATCTGTGAAAAACAGTTATTGATTGCTACAAACATTAAACCAGGGGTGCTAAACCTTTGCCCTCCAGGTATTTCAGAACTACTCAAACGCTCATCGGCTCAAAACTGCCTGGCAGAAAATGTAGTTCCAAAACATCTGGAGTTGAGCACCATTACATTAAAGGAAGCGAATCCTTTATTTAAAGTATGATACTAGGAAAGATATCTTGAGGTACCTTCAGTTATTTTTTTAGTAGTTAATTTCAAACAAATTATCTAAAATGTTGTATTTTTTCAGCACATTATTACATGCATACTGTAATTATTAACAGTTAGCATGAGCTGTCTCAACAACATAGAATAACGTTCACAGCTCACAGATCCCTCTTATTAGTCGACATTCTCCACTAAATGGGATATCACCTAAATGACTAACTGATAAATGAAACAGTTTATTTCATGTAGTTGAACGAGCAGATATATTCAAATAAAAATATTCTATGTACATTATTGATACGAAAAATAAATAGAATTTTTGAATTTATCCACATACAAACTTATATACTGCAGCTTTGTTAAACTAATATATAGATTTGCGTTCACGTAAACTACGGAAAGAAAGTTGGTTGGAACATGTGCCAGGAACCAGCACGAAGGATTTGCCTGTAAAATTATAATAAAATAAAAGTGATAAAATAAAAAATTAAATGCGTTACGTCTACCATGCTGACTGAGCAAGCCTCGGTTGGTGAAGCACGTTTCAGCTTTTATTTTATTTTTATTTAATAATCATCCTGTATTTATTGATCTGCATTGAGATCAGAGCACAGAATACACTTACACTAATTGTGGATCGGGCAGGTGGAGCACCACCCTGAAGTTTTATTTAAAACAAACCTATTCCTACTTGGCTCCAACTCTGGTGAGTAAATTTCTAGCGGACGTAGCACTTTTGTTTTGACTTATTACACTATAGGAATTATTCAGAGCGGACCGAAATGTCACCCACATTTCAGTGCGCTCTCATTCCACGTACTTTGGGGAATCAAATTCCCCAACCCTGCGGTGAATTCAGCATTCACCGCAGGGTCCTCGAAGTGCAGGGAAAACCCGCTGCAAAACCAACGATTTTAAAAAAATTGTTAAATAAATGCTGCAATACTGCTGAAAATATCAGCAGCTTATCGGATCCGATTCGATAAGCTGCCGGGAACCTGCAGAAATTAAAGGATCGGATCCGATATGCCAACGCAAACCTGCCAAACGCGTCCAATGATCCACCGAACACAGCGCTGACCATCTGCCGGAAAAAAACAGACAAGCTGAAGAATGGGGTAAAAGAAAGAAAAAAAAAGACAATACGAATGAAAGTGTCTAATTTAAAATGCAGTTTGCAAACAAAACTACTGGACGAAAATGTCTGGAATTAACTTACAAGGTCCTATATAAAATAATAAAAAGGTCTGTTACAGGAAAAAAAATATCGGAGAAAAAAACGTTGGTGAGAAAATCCAGAAAAATGGCTGAAAAAAATCCTAAAAAATAAATAAATAAAGAGACGTTTGCTGCAAATTAAAAGAATAAAGACTTTATTAGATATTGGATAAAAACTGGAATATTTTTAACATTCAAGCCTATGGGGTTCACCTGATTAAACCTGCCGCAGGAAACAACCGAACATCAGGGTATTTCACTGACCTTTCTCTGCTGTTCGGTGGTCTCTGAATAGGTTAACCAATGTTTCTCTATGGGGATTTCACTGCCTTCGAACAGCACAGCTGGTAGTTTGCCAAAATTTGGCAAACTGCTTTCTGAATAGCCGAATATGAAAATCGTGCAGAAAAATGCACGATTTTCATGTCGCTGAGTGTGAAGGATATGCTCTTTATACACCATTGTATTTTATACAGTACTGTATTATTGCTGTATATATTTACCTGTATATAAGAAAACACATGGATTGTGACATGTTTGTCACTATATACACTTGTGGCTACACCTTGACTACTGTAACCTCCTTCTCTCTGGGCTTAAAAGATCGAAGATTCTCCCACTGCAGTCTGTAATGAATGCCTGTGCCAGACTCATACACCTCACCTTCCACACCTCTTACATCTCACCACTTTGTCAATCACTGGCTCTCTGTTTCCTTTAGAATCTAATTCAAAATACTGGTGCACATGTACAAAGCTCTCCATAACCGCGCCCCTGCCTACATCTCCTCCCTTATTAACAGGTACATTCCATCCCGACCACTTTGCTCTGCCAATGATCTGATGCTATCATCTCCTCGTACCTGCACCCCCAACTGTTGCCTACAGGACTTCTCCCCAGCTGCCCTCTTTCTATGGAACTCCCTCCCCCCGCAACATTAGACTTTCCTTGCCTCTCCAGTCCTTCAAGAAATCTCTGAAAACACATTACTTTAGAGAAACCTATCTGCTCACTACATTATTCCCCATTGTACATTTCTTGCTCCATCTACTACCACGTCCACATGCACCTGCTACTTCATGTACTCTGCTACTTACCCTCACGTAGTGTGTCTCCCCTCTCCTCTTAGAGTGTAAACTCGCGAGCAGGGTCCTATTTCTCGTACTGTTCTGTGTGTTTAACTTGTATGGACATTTCTTATTCTGTCTCTCCCAATGTACAGCGCTACGGAACTTGCTAGCGCTTTATAAATACCTGTAACTGTTTCTTCACTAATCGGTTGCACACAGGGCTGTCATCAAGGCGGTGACAGCCCGCGATATGTTTAGAGGGCCAGGGGCTCCTGAGGACCCTAGACCTTACCAAACCTGGTGGCGGCATATCTAAGTGCCACAGGTGTAAGGGTCCCTCCATGCAATCCATAACTGGACCACTGGGACACCAAGAAATTTACTGGAGGACCGCGTCATCTGGGTTCTGACAGAGCACCCTGACTGATCACTGAGGGAGTGATTAGTATGGCTTGCAACAGGTAGAGGTGCAGCCTGATCGTTCCCCCACTAGACCACCAGACAGTGCTTTTTTTAACCCCTCCTGGACACCAGGGGACTAGCCACCTGCTTTAAGACAAGGTCAGCAGGAGATGGGGCAAAATGTGTTGTTTTTAGCAGGTATTTTGCCTTCTTTTGTATCACCAGATACAGATATGTAAAACACTGAATTCATTGCTCTTTTTCGACTTGTGTGAGTATACTCTGTAAGAGATTGTTTTTTTCTTACCATAGGATGCGAAGTGCTTGAAACTGTTGATGTAATAGGATCTTCTATGCCTGGAAATACAAATAAGGACAGTATATAAGGGACACAGGATTGCTTTGTTGTATTTTAAATTATGGGTGCCGGACAAAATCCCTACAGCCTGTTTCCATAATGCCAACATCCTGTCGGCCAACTTCCAGACACAACAAGTGCCAGACATACCAAGTTCCCTACACGGCCAACTTCCAGACATCCAAAATCCCAGCGGCTAACACTAACACCCTAACCCTTAGGGTGTTAGGGTTAGGGCTAGGTTTAGGGGGTAAGGGTTATGGCTAGGTTTAGGGGGTTAGGGTTAGGTTTAGGGGGTTAGGGTTAGGGCTAGGTTTCGGGGATTAGGGCTAGGTTTAGGGGGTTGGGGTTAGGGCTAGGTTTAGGGGGTTGGGGTTAGGGCTAGGATAAGGGGGTTAGGGCTAGGTTTAGGGGTTAGGGTTAGGGCTAGGTTTAGGGGGGGTTGGGGTTAGGGCTAGGTTTAGGGAGGGTTGGGGTTAGGGCTAGGTTAAGGGGGTTAGGGTTAGGGCTAGTTTAAGGGGGGTTAGGGCTAGGGCTAGGTTAAGGGGGTTAGGGTTAGGGCTAGGTTTAGGGGGTTAGGGTTAGGGCTAGGTTTAGGGGGTTAGGGAGTTGGGTTAATGTTAGCCGCTGGGATTTTGGATGTCTGGAAGTTGGCCGTCAGGGAGTTGTCTGTGTAGGGAAGTTGGCCGTCAGGGAGTTTTCTGTGTAGGGAAGTTGGCATCAGGATTTTGGCATTAGGGAACCTGGTTGTAGGGATTTCGACCCAAACGCTTAGATTACATATAATGAGTAAGAACATTGGTTTTATGTAACGGTAGCTGTATAAATTAATAAGTTAGAATAATAATGAATATAAAAGGCAGTGCCACCCTTTTGAAAACCTACGCCAGCACGTATCTGTATCCTTTGATACAAAGACTGGGATGATGAGGTTATGGCACTGCTTACCTTAAAATTACAATTAGGATAACAAATGCTTGTTAAGAGGATAAAACAGAACTATGTCTGCTCTTGCTCCCCATGGCCTTCTGTTAACAGCTAGACTAATCAGGTTTAGATCAAAAAGATCTGCTCTGTAAGCATAGATGTGAGGTGACGTTTTATAAAATTTTAGACCATTATGGGCAAGTTAGGAAATATCTGCTCTTTCGAGCTGGAGACGATTTCATGTGATTGTTTCAATTTGTTTCCCAATCAGATTTTCCATGTAGAGCTATCAAAACATATTTTGAGAATATCTAAAAAAAAATAATGTGTTTTTTAATGTTAAAGCTGCATGTACATACAGAGATATGAACCTTCAACCACTATACACTCTTTGTAGTATAAATAATATTATACACATCGTGGAGTTAAAGGGAATATTAATAAAAAAATATTTTACACATATAACGCCTTAGTAAAATCTATAATCACTCTGGCGATATCAAGGTTAATATTAGTGAAGAAAAACAACATTTCCTAAGCATAAATAGTAATCGCCAACATGAGAGCGGTGCGGAAATTCCTAAATGCTCTGAACTGGCTCGACAGCTATACAGCTGCATGCGGAGACATCTGCATTAGTACTGCTCCACGAATCCAGCATTTAGAAAAGGAAAAGTCTTATTAGAGTCAAGATATTAAACAGCTCAGGGAATGTCAAACTCCTAAACAACTGGGTATACAAAGATGCACGGTCCTTGCAATGGTTATTTCATGTAGTGCAAACATAAGTCTTCCCGAGAGGCTCTTCCATCAGTGATCTTGTGTGAAGTCTCAGGAATAATTGGAAGGAAAATTTTTACATGAAAAGTATCCTAAGTAAGAAAAAAATATACTGTTATACAAGCAACGGGCCTAAAATTGCACTTATTAGGATACTGGGCGGTCCTTCCTGGTGGATGAGCTGATTATTATTAACCATACTCTCGATATACAGTATATGTGATAACACTGCAAGGTATATTATATATTTACTCAGCACTTTACATAATAATTTGAAAACCCAGCACAAAACATTAGCAGGTCTATTTAAAGAAAGGTGAAACTCAGGAGAATGACTGAAGAAGTAAAAATTCTAGGTCAAAATAGCCAAAATAGAACAATTCTCCCATTTATCGCAGTTTCCAAATCGGCTATGTGGTCTAGGTTGTTCTCTTCTCCTGACAGTTCTCCTGGTTTTCACCTTTCTCTGAATAACCCTGTAAGGGTTTTATCAGCTGGTGTGAGCTAAAAGGACAAAGCTACATGAAAAATCCAGAGGGAGTGGCTGATAGGTAGCACCTAACAATCCACCAACAGATCGCCTTGTTCGCGGTAGTCCGTGTACAAGATTGATTAGTGCACGCTAGGAAAACGCTATGACCCGGGCTGAGAACCAGCGCTAATGCATTGTATGGTTAAAAATAAAAAAACGTTCTAGTGCAAAAAAGCCTTCTTTTTAAAAATAAAAAAAATCGGAACCCCAAATTTTGCCTGTAAACCCAAAAAAATACCCAATAAACTCTAAAAATTCAATAAATAAAAAGGCTTTTTGCTGCGGATTAAAAAAAAATTAATGGTTGAATAAATAAAGAATAAAAATGATAATATTTTTTACATTGATTCCTATGGGCTTTGCACACGGCAGGTTTTCCTATACAATGCATCTTATCATGTTTCCCCGAAACACGCCAGTTTAACCATACAATGCATCTTTTACACACACGTAAACTACATCCAGCGAGCCAAGAGAAGACCTGTGCTGCATTCCTTTCAATTGCCTGTTAATTTTGGGCAAGGGCTTTTGACGGGTTTTTTTGCCGTTTTTCTTCCTTTTCCGTCTGTTAACACTGGGGTTAAGCAATAGGTAAATTTTTGCGATTAGCGTCGTCACTAAAATCAGCATCAGGACCAAAAGATCTGATAGGACATGGTAAGTACAGTAAGGTCGCGGTACCAATCGATAATTACTGCGCGCCAAGTCGTTTTCACCGTTTGTAGCAAGAGGCAAATGATCAGTTGGTCCAGCGCTAGACTGAATTTACTTGGCGCTGATGCAAAAACAGGCTGATAGGGATAGATCACACCAGCTGATTGTGCCCTAAATATGTAGAGGGTCAGACCAAGCTTATATTTCAGCAGTGTTTAGAAAAAGTCCATAATCTAACACCTGGTGTATATGAGGAGCCTAGGAAAGATGAGCTTTTTTGCCCCCTGATTTCTCTACTCCTTTACCATTTCTCTTTAGTCTCAGTATCTCAGGGAGCTTGGACATAATGATAAATTCATCTGTCGACAACATTTGTAGCACAACATGCTAAAAAGGAATCACAGTTTGTAGAGTTGTGCCAACTAGAACGCCGATATTTTGCCCCCTAACCCACCTCTAACGAAAGGGAGAATCACTACAAGAACAGGGAGAGCATTCTGATTTACTTCTGCTTTGTCTGTAGATATTCTTCCAGTTTTTTCCATGTCCCCTAAAGACTGAATTAAGTGCGTGTATGTGCTAAGTTTTAAGGAAATGGCCCCAAGATATTGTGATGGAATTAGCACTCATTAGTGGAAAATTGCTGATGTAAAATCACAGCAGGGAGATTCTTGGATAAATGGAGCCTAGATTTAAATTAGAAATTCTGATTATAGAAATTATGAAACCATTTACTATATCCAAAATATGAAAGTTTTATTACCATTAACTGTAATATATGTGTATTTAAAAGATATTATGAATAATAATAATAATCTACACTGCCTCTCTAGGCAAACTGATCAACTCCTTTGGATTCCAGTACCACCTATACGCTGATGACACTCAAATATACATCTCTTCCCCTGAGCTCTCTCCTGCCCTCCCTGATCGAGTCATTGACTGTGTCTCTGCCGTCTCGAATTGGATGTCTTTCCGCTTCCTTAAACTCAATCTTGCAATAACTGATTTCTCATTGTTCCTCCCAAGACAACCCCGATGCCACCTATCTCTCTACGAGAAAATGGAACGCTCATTAGCCCGACGCCTCAAGCTCACTGCCTTGGTGTCACTTTCGATTCAGAACTAACATTCTCTCCCCACATCCAGACAATGACCAAATCCTGCTACTATCAACTCAAGAACATTGCCCACGTCTGCCCTTTTCTCATGAAAGAAACTGCAAAGATGCCTACCCGGGTACATTACAACCCCCTGCCAGACTTCTACAGCTCACCGCTCAGTATCCCATGCATGAATCAGGGCGCTTCTTTGGCAGGAGTAGTTCTGGGACCAGAGCTATGAGGCAGTACCCAGGTTGTGCCACTGCTCCACAAGGATCACCCCCAAATAACTTGGAGAATGAAAGTCGTGAGATCAGGCTGCCTGAGGGACCTGACCCGGAGCATCCAACGAGCCATCACATAAAACTGGGATCGGCCAGGAGCAAGGCAGACGGTGTGGTACCAAAAACTGGGCTATGTCTTGGGGCAGTGGCAAAGCCATTATACAGATAGGAAATGGGCTATGGCTCAGGGCAGTGGTAACCCGGCGCAAGGATGTTTGAGGGCGGGCAAGAGGGAGAACAATGGGGGGTGTCTGTCTAAAAGTACCATATATTTCCCTGCAATAAACACACTGATTTTCCTTCAATCTACACTCTGCCTCAGGCAAGTGACTGGGGGGGGGGGTAAAGCGCTATTTTCACAGTGCCTCAGTATCCTCGGATCCAGGCAGGAGTGAACAGAAGATCGGCGTATTCCGAGTAGCGGTTCTGACCACACTGAACGCTGCCTTCGCTGCATCCAGGGCTGACGCCTCAGCTGACCCCCTACCCTGCGGGTCTCCAGGGCAAGGAAGGAGATAACGGCGGATCTACTCAGCCTGAGTAGCAGCTTCGGTCACAGTCATAAAGCAAGTTTTGCATTTTAAAATACCACTTCTACTTGAAGGCAGCTTTCGGTAATTTCAGACAGTAGCAGAGTCTGCTTAAAGCATTCCTATCAACCTGTTTAGAATCATAGCCATCTCTTTGTATCAAACATTCCGAATAAACTGATTCAAATCATTAATCTGCCTGAAAAACTTTGGTTTAAAGTCCAAAAGTACTATGTCAATGCAAATGTCTAATCTAACACTTGCTTCCTCTGTGCACAGAATTAAAATGCTCATAGTCCATAACTAATTGCTTTCTTTTTGTTCTGTACATTTCTCTTTCCCATATTGCGCTCTATAAAGAGTAACCCATGAGCAGCTTCCCTGAAGAAAAAGGAGCAATGTTATTAATTTTGAGAGATATTGCCTTTTATTTAATTTATTCTAGATGCCTGAGAAGAATAGTTTGCAACCTGAAATAATGGATTATTAACAAGGAACAAAATGAAAAAATGACACCTTCTAATTTATTTTGTGTTTCCTTAGTTCTTCTCCAACTTTACAGATAAGAAAGCAAAGCAGATACCTTCCACATTGATAATGACAACATTTTCACACTTTCATTTCAAAGAACTATTGAAGAAATCGTATTAACCCCTTAACCACTTGGCTGCGGACGATACGTTGAACGCAGTGGCGTAGCGTGGGTTGTCAGTGCCCGGGGCAAGGCAAGAATTGTGCGCCCCCCAACCTGTGGACACGGTAACACACCCCGGTCTCTTTCCACCAGTATTGACCCCCTTACCGCACAAGCACATGTATTGTATATTAACCAAATACTGATGTAATAAAAAAATGAAACACACATGCCCTCCACGCTACGCCACTGCTACCAGTCGCCCTTTCCCAGTATACCCTAGCATAGTTCCACTCTTACTCTGCACTATACCCAGTCACACTCTCTCAGTACACCCAGTCACCCTCTCCCAGTACCCCAGTCAATATCTCCCTCCAAGTACCACCAGTCACTCACTCTCTCCAAGTACCACCAGTCACTCACTCTCTCTCCCAGTATCCCCAGTCACACTCTCCCAGTACCCCCAGTCACTCTCTCCCAGTACCCCCAGTCACTCTCTCTCCCAGTACCCCCCAGCAGGGTCAGTGCTAGACTATTTTGCGCCCTAGGCAAGACCAGCTACTTGTGCCCCCTAGAAAAAATTGTTAACTGTTGAAAGTCGGGGGAACTCACACACTGTGCATGCGGGGCCAGACACAGTCGTTCAGTGCCCATCTTATCCCTCCTCTGGTCAGGCCCGGTATTGGTCTTTGCCTCTTTCTTTCCTCTGCATCTTTCTTTCTTTCCTCTGCCCTCTGTGCCTCTTTCTTTCCTCTGCCCTCTGTGCCTCTTTCTTTCCTCTGCCCTCTGTGCCTCTTTCTTTCACCTGCCTCTTTCTTTTCTCTGCCTCTTTCTTTCTTTCATAATGCCTTTTTTTCATCTGCCTCTTTCTTTTCTCTGCTTCTTTTTTTTTTCTTTCTTTCATTCTCCCCGACCCTCCAGTCACCCTCTCCCTGTACCCCTAGTACCCCCTCATTGTGTGCTGATCATGCTGCTCTGGAGTCACACAGTGTCACCTACCTGCGTGGAGTTGCTGGTGGCCCAGGGGAGAGCTGTCCAGGGTTCTTAGTGGGGACCAGATTTTAAATGTGCTGCAGGGCAGGCACCTCCTTCCCTCCCTTCCTGTTCAGTGGCTGCAGGGCTGCCAGCGGCGGGCACAGGGCTTCAAGGTGGGCTGACAAACGTGGTACAGGGTCTTCTGTCGAATAATGCTGCGCTGCTTCACATGACTCATGTGAGTGTTAAGGAGGAGTCAGGACAGGACCAGAATTTTCCGGACGCTGAGTGCCAAGTCACTGCCGGCGCCGCAAAACTGGCAGCTGCCCATGAAAGGGCCTCTCACAGACACCAGTGTCTGTGAGCGGACACCTTGCTATCCTACTGGAAAATAGTTCTTTTGAAATTTTGCGCCCCTAAGAAAATTGCACCTGGGATGACATCCCCTGTGCCCCCCCCCCCCACACTACGCCACTGGTTGAGCGTGTCTTCTGCTTACCCGCTAGGGTGGGAGGACGCACTCCTGGTACGGGCTGACATATTGGAAAAGGTGCTAATTAGAGATGTGCACCGCTGACAATTTTGTTTCGTTTTTTTTCCAGGTGTTTTTTTCGGGTCATTTCAGACCGGGATTCGATATCGATTCAAAATTTCGAATCGATTCGGCGATTCGGGTCATTTTGATCATTTCGGCGATTTGGGTGATTCAGTTCAGTTTGGTTTTTCATTTTTTAATGAGTTATTTGGTTTTTTATTGCTTATTTAAGAAAAGGAAGTAGATTTACTACCAATAGAATGAAAGTTCCTTTACTTATTTATTCTTTTAAGATTTTGTAAGCATTTTTTGGGTGAAATTTTAGGTTTCTTAATTTTTTTTAAAGAAACAAGGCCTTTTAACCCGTAGGTTTCAATGCAGCATATGAATCCGCACACTGCCGGGCAACACCTCTACAGTATAATAATGCAGCATATGATTCCGCACACTGCTGGGCAGCACCTCTACAGTATAATAATGCAGCATATGATTCCACACACTGCCGAGCAGCACCTCTACAGTATAATAATGCAGCATATATATGCGCACACTGCCGGGCAGAACCTCTACAGTATAATAAAGCAGCATAAAACGAAAAACCAACTGAACCTAATGACCCGAATCACCAAAATGATCCAAACGCCGAAATGACCCGAATCAACCCAAAATTTCCAATCATCCGAAGAATCGAATCGAATGACTCGAAATTTCAAATCGATCCAAAATTTCGTGTGGTCGACATTTCGGATTCGGGATGCCCTCGGAAGCACAAAAATGGTAAATTTCGTCCGAAAATCGATTCGGTATGAAACAAATTGCACATCCCTAGTGTTAATAAAGCAATGGCTATTGAAGTTGCTGAAATAACCTTTTCACATGGTGCTACTCACTATCATGCTGCTTTACGAGTCTAAGTTTTACCATTTTCTTCTATCTTAGGCCTTTCTCCTGAATTATCGATGGTTTCATAAGGGTTACCCCCTATATTAGGTCCTAGGTTTAAGTCTTACTACATCGCCTCTGGTTTGCTCCTGCCGCCCCAGGGGTTTTTCACCTACTTGTTTTGTTTAGATACAGGGGTCTCCTGAACCATAAACGTTACAGGGCTATGCTTGGTATCGTTGGCGAAGCCAGAGCATGGCCTATATAAGGATACCAAATATGATCATGGCATATGTAAAAATAATATAAATTAAAATTTGTAGTTTGTAAAAAAAATTAAAAATAAATACAAATTTCTTTTTTTTCCCCCTTTTAATTTTCTAATGAAGCACTATTGTTCACTTTTTAGTTACAATGTGAAGAATGATGCTGCCCTAGCTCACCTCCTCATTTTTCATGATTCCAGCAAGTTTGAAAGAGATGAAACAAACTTATTAAGCATTGTTTTGAAAACCTAAACCGGCGCACTGCTGTGAGGGTGGTGGGGGCACTCTGGAACCCTGCTTCTCTGATCTTTGCACCGTACAAGGTCAACTGAGGTGTCATTGAAAAGGTCAGAGTATGGCCTTTCCAATGACCATATCATGTGTAAAAAGTAAAAGTGTTAATTTTGCATTTATTTTTTTTTCTCTCTGTTCTAGTGTGGTTGCATTATGTGCTTTTACTTGTAAAGCAAAGAATGCCACTGCACTAACTCACCCACTGATTTCCCATGTCAGAATCAAATGTGGAGGTGATGGCTCAAAGCATTATTACACTTTGGTCCATCTAATACACAAGCCACTTCACCGCTGTGAGGCTAGCGGGGGCACTTTGGACCCCTGTGTTTGCATTCGTCACACATCCCACACCATCGTGTTAGGTGTGATACAAAAATTGACCATGTAAAATGTCATGTTAAAAAAAAATTAATATTTTTATTTATTTATTTTATTGATTTTTTTTGTTCCAAAGCAATGGCATTGTCCATTTGTCACATATAAAATGACCAGTACCACTGCCATTACTCACTTTCTCATTTTGCATGCTGCGAGCGAGGTCAGTATTTTATACATACAGGGTTATCCAAATCAAATCAAAATAAGCTTTATTAGCAGGACCAAATACATTTTAGCATTGCCAAAGCATATGGGGTGGAGGGGGGGTAGTGGGACATATATGGGGGGAATGGGCACGTCCATGGAGATCCGAATGGCTGGAGAAAGGTAACCGAACGCTGAAAATCAGCGTTCAGTTACCTTTCTTGGCCATTCGGCAATCCAGAGAGCAGGCAATTCGCCAAATCCTGGTGAATTGCCTACACATACGGTGCCTGTTCGAGGGCAGTGAAATCCCCATAAAAAAGCAAGGCTTCAGCTATTCAGAGAGCAAAACCAGCAGTGAAAGGTTCCCAAAATGCCCTGCCATTCGGTGGTTTAATTCGGCAGGTTTATTCAGGCGAATCCCATAGGCTTCAATGTTAAAAATATTCCCATTTTAGTTCAATATCTAATAAACCATTAATTATAAAATTCTGCAGTAAAGAGTCTCTTTATTTATAGATTTTTTTAGGATATTTTAAGCATTTTTCTTGATTTTTTTTTTTTTTTAAAAATTCCGATTTGTTTTTTTTTAAGTTTACTTATTTTTTATAACAGCCCCTTTTATTGTCATTCGTTGGACCTCACATGTAAATTTCAGACATTTTCGCTCAGTAGTTTCTTTGCAAACAGCGTTTCACTTTCAAACATTCAAGCAAACTGTTTTTCTAATTTATTCACTGCATTCATCTGGTGTCGGCTTTTTCCGACGGCTTCACTGTGTGTGATCGGCTCCTGCTCGGGTTTTTGGCGGGTTAATCCAGATGTTTTTGCGGGTTTTCGGCGTGCATTCGCTGGGTTTTGCGGCGGCCTTTCCCTGCAATTTGGGGACTCTGTGCTGCTTGCTGAATACACCACAGGGTCGACGAAATGGGATCGGCAAAACGAACCGAATTGAAGAGAACGAAAAGTCACCAAACGTGCAGTGACTTTTCGATTCTCTTTGAATTACCCTGATAGTCATATTATTCATAAAACCCTATGCGGCAGAATACAAGTCAAAAAGTTATGGGGTTTTCCAGTTTTACTTAAAATAGTGTATTTTCTCAGAAAAATGCAGCAACATGTACCCATTTCCTAATTTGTTTAACAAGAGTGCCCCATAAAATATATAACCACAAACGTATGGATAATAAAATGTGAAAAAATAATTTGAATGGAAATCTACATTTTTTTGTTATAGCATTCTGACGGGACATGACGTATACACATAATGACATCTTTTTAATCTGCCAATCCTGCTGAAAATAAGGATACATACTTTGCCCAGGTCTTATAATAAAACATGACTTCAAAACAAGTTTAAAAATGAGGAGCACAAAACGGTCAAAATGAGCTCAGCACACAGAGATGAAATGGCTCAGTAGAGAAAGGGTTAAAGCCTAAAGTTCACATAGATTTTTAATACAACGTATATTTACTCAACAAAAAAATTATAGAATTTACTAGGAAAATTATTTTGATGGGGGTTAGATCGGAAAAGTTTTAGAATTGTCCAGTTCAACTATCCTTCTAGAACTGTTTTGTTCTATCTGCATAATCTATACATTTTACTTATTCTTTTATCACAATACAATTTTTGTTGATACACCTTTATGTTGGTCACAAATATGAGTCTTTTGTACGACTGAAAAAAAAAACATATTTATTGAATACAGTCAGGTCCTTACCCATAACAACGTACCAGTGGCAGCTCTAAAATACAAGTCGATTTCCTGAGGACTGAGCGCTCTCTCCCATATGATAAATTCGTCAAACGTTCCATTCACATACTGTTTTGAAGAATCACTGCTTGCCCCCAGAACTAAACTGTTTTTCACATCTCCATAGCTGTAAGACACATGGCCTTTGGAATCATTGGTGCTGAATGTGCCATTGATGTAAATTTTCAAACCATCTTTTGATGTCCACGTGAAGAGAACATGCGTCCAATATTGTCCTTGGGTGAAAATAAAAATGTATGTAGCAAACTAAGATAAAACAAGATAGAGAAATACAATTCTTTTATATACAAACGAGGGTCAGAATAGATAATGTTTATTGAGGTTTATTGAAGTTCTTTCTTTGATACGTAGGTATTCTATGCTTTTCACATGTTGGGTATGGAATGTGATCTCCTGAGCTTTCCAAGTTTTACACAACCTGTAGAAAATGCCTGTTGCTGCAAGGTAGACCAAATTAAAATTGGAATGGGAGTGTGAGGGATAAGGGGCTAATTCCTTGGACAAGAGTTCGATATAAGAATAAGGGAGGATAGATCTATGTACAAAAATGGATCTCTAGCACTCAATACCGATACAGAGCAATATCTGTAACTTTTTTACATTGGCTCTTGGGACTTCAAGTTGTTCAGAGTAGACATTAAGGGCTCTATTAACTGCTTTGCGCAAAAGCTCAAGCGCAGCGCAATTTTTTTTGCGTGCAGCGTTAAACGTTAACGCACGTAAATTAATGCTGGTACTAAAATCTGAGCGCATTTTTTCATCCGTCAAAAAATAACGCGCGTAAAAAAGACGCTCAAAAAAGCGCGCACTAACGTGGCGCACAGAAATCAGTGGGTGGACTGTTTTTTCACGCGATTCAGCCAATCAGAATTAAGAACCACAATTGTATCCCGTTATGTTTTTGCGCCTGTCAAAATCAATCTGAGTATATATGCTGCAGCAATAATAAAAACACGCACAACCGCTCAATTTTATTGATTGGGTATGTGTAGAATGTGTAACTATACTTTGCTGGGTTTTTTTTGGGCTGGTGTATTTGGTTTCGGCCAGTTCGTTCAGATTTGCCATTAACCGCCAGCTTTTCAAAGACATTAAAATTATGCGCGCAAATGTTGTCCGTTAAAATTTGTGCATAGATTTTAATACCATCCGCGTACCAGCACACAAACGCATTTGCGCTCACAATGTTAAGTATAGGACGCGCAATGTACATTACGTTTGCGCAGGTTCACCCGTGGTAAACGTTAAAGCACATTTTTTGTGCGGACATTATTATATGACGTTCTGCGCAAAGGGTTTTTCCCCTCGAGTTAATGCGTTAACGTTTGCGCGAAGCAGTTAATAGAGCCCTAAGGCTAGCATCAGACGAATGCGGTCATCATGTCCGTGTTGCCGCACAGTTTAACGCTCATCGTAGCATTGATTTGTGATCAAGAGACCAACACACGAAGTATGTGCGCACCGAAGTGCGCACACACCACGCAGGTGGCAACAGACGCCATCTAGGCCTCAACGTAAAAGCGCTACAACGGAAGCCCAGAGTTCGCCGCGTCCGTGTAGTGGCCTATGTGCGTGATTATGCAACGTCAGATGCAGCGCATTTGCGACGTCCATCACTATGACACTCAGAAGTTTTTTTGGTCTGGGTGACTGTACCTGTCATTTAATTTTAATTAATTTTGATTCCCATATTTCCCTTTTTTTTCTACGTCCGTCAAAAAAAATGGACCGTTTGGTGTCTACAGTATCTTCCGTCAGTACGTACGTCCATTACAGTATGCACGCACACAGAGTGCGCTCAGACTGTGTTAAATATTTAGCCTAATGTCAGACGAACAATCAATCACTGTGAAAATAAAAGTATGCCAAAATGTTACATATGGAAGAATTGGTTACATGCACAAATCCAATTACTCCTGAGAACACAGTACAGCTAGCAATAAAGAACATAAAATCAAAATGATATAAACATACAAGTAAAGAGATTTTTGGTCTACTTAAATAGCCATTGAACTAATAAGTCCACCACCACATCAAAGCAAATGTTAGGTGGGTACTAACTTAAAAAAGTAACTACTGGAAAATACGAATATGTGGAAAAAACACAATAACATAAAATGCCTACCAGCTGTGATAGGCCATCAGACTTACACTAGAATTATTTTTACACCTTACTCTGTCCGAAAAAATGAGTATTGCAGTAAATTGTATTGAAATATTGACTTGCTCTTTTGACAGAAAAATCACTTTAAGTCGTGAATCTGGTCTATTTTTTGAAATCCACAACATTGCTGCTTCAGCAATTTTCTCCACAGCCACAAAGCTAGGGACTTGTCGACTGTAAAACTTCATAGTAGGGGGTCTTCACTTCACCTGTAAGACTCTACATCAGCTGTCACTGGATAGCCATCCAGGAGATGGAACCACATATTACATCAGCATGTGATCAATGAATGATCCAGCTCTGTAATCTGACTGGAAGTCTGGCTTCAGTGAGCCAGGAACAAGTTTATTCCTGGAGGAGGCATCTTGAAGAACAAAAGGTGAAAACCGTCGTTTGGGGAAAAAAGGGAGCATAATCTCTCGGCAATAAACTGAAGAGGGTAAGAAAAGCAGGGGGTGTGTAAGAGCTAATTATTAACCCCTCAGTTTTAGTTTCAGAATTTTTTTGCCTACTGCGTCTGTTCAAGCAGAGATTGGGATTAGATTTAGAAGGACTTTTTTTTTTAGAAAGTATTTTACCAGGAAGGATACATTGAGATTTCTCTCGTTTTCAAGTATGTCCTGGGTGGCGAGTATGTACCGTTGGGTGTCTTGCCCAAGGACACTTACTGGAGAGGTGCTCTTGCCGGGATCGAACCCGTGTCTCAACAGTTTCTCTCCACGCAGAGCAGTGATGTTACCTCTACTCCACCCAGCCGGTACATTAGAGTTGAAGACTCTAGTTGGAAGACTTTGCATTAGCAATGGAGAGCTTAAGAAGGTCAAGAGTTTTGCATTATTATTTTAAATCAGAACATCTAAAAGAAGACTTATCTATTGATGTGCCAAAACGGAGAATAAGGAAAAGATAACTTGTTTGGCAGTATACAAAAGCTAACCCTGACTTACAAGTTCCTGCTGAAGGAAGTGATGTTTGACAAACATTTGAGGAAATAAACTGCTAACAAAGTTCTTAATTCCAAACTCTCTAGGGAACTGTCCTCTCAAAGAAGAAAAATGTTTTATCTTCAAACACAAAAGTAAGATGTACTGTGATGTATTTTCAGTTCAGAGGAGCAATCTCTGACTTTTGGAGTCTCAGTCAATTTAAATTATAAGGAAGCTTTTGCACTTTTCTCGTTAAGAACAGAAACATTATCTCCTTTATAAAACACATATTCCATTGTGACTGTCTATTTTTTTGGCCCGCAAATCCCAAATTTCACCAGCAGAGAAGTTTGGGAATTGTCATCAAGACACAATTGGCAACAAGTTTGGACAGTGCTGCTGTTCCATCAACATTTGGCCAGCGTACATCTCCCCTTGCCATCAGTATAAAAATAGGAAAGAGATATTTACTCAGCATGTTTTGTTACGTTAAATAAAATATGAATACAATATATATTAATATTAGACCTTTGTTCTTTCCTTTAACTATCCTTACCTAGTTCATCTGTATCCAAATGGGAACATGGCTGCCTGTGAGCGGTACCAAGGAGAGAAGACTGAAAGGCCTGCAGCATGCATTGTATACTCTGTGTGACTGCATAGGTTGGACATCCAAAGACAGACCCTGGCTGTAGAAACCATTGGTGGATTTTGGGGGGCATCAGAGCATGTACACCCTCTGAGTAATGGGGTCAGGCAGCAGGGAAGCGAGTGCTGCACTTGAGTCTGGGCGTTGGTCTGAGAGGCTCAGCCAGACCTACAGCCACTTGTAAAATAATAGCCATTATATAGCACAAAGTGAAAGGATGGGGCAAATGGGGGCATAATAAATGAAATTGGGCACAATAATTGAAATTTGTGGATTGTCTCTGGTAAAACCAATAAGTCAAGGAAAATGCTAAATAAGTACAATGTAACCTCAACCAACAAACATTTTTTTATTTTTTTTTAAGGAACAGAAAATAAACAGAAAGCAAATCTAAACAGAGTTTGGTTTTTCACTTTTTACAAGTATATGATGAAAAGTAAACCCTATGTTGTCTTATTGTCACGGCCCATGCCCAGCACCAGGGTAAAATCATATGAAGAAACATGGCAGAACTGGGGCAGCTACGGCCTGATTCATATGTCAACCCTCTCCTCTCAGATTGGAAGCTCTCGAGCAGGGTCCGCTCTCCTACTGTTTTATGAGTTTAACTTGTATGTCTATTTATTATTCTGTCCCTCCCATTGTACAGCGCTACGAAACTTGTTGGCGCTTTATAAATACTTGTTACTGTAACCTATCCAACAGTTTGAGTATCACTGCATATCGGGTTCATACAGTCAGGTCCAGAAATATTGGGACATCGACACAATTCTATCATCTTTGGCTCTATACACCACCACAATGGAGTTGGAATGAAACAAACACAATGTGCTTTAACTGAAGACTGTCAGCTTTAATTTGAGGGTATGTACATCCAACTCAGGAGAATGGTGTAGGACTTACAACAGTTTGCAGATGTGCCTCCCACTTGTTAAGGGACCAAAGGTAATGGGACCGAATAATAATCATAAATCAAACTTTCCCTTCTTAATACTTGGTTGCAAATCCTTTGCAGTCAATCACAGCCTGAAGTCTGGAACGCATAGACATCTCCAGACGCTGGGTTTCATCCCTGGTGATGCTCTGCCAGGCCTCTACTGCAACGGTCTTCAGTTCCTGCTTGTTCTTGGGGCATTTTCCCTTCAGTTTTGTCTTCAGCAAGTGAAATGCATGCTCAATGGGATTCAGGTCAGGTGATTGACTTGGTCATTGCATAACATTCCACTTCTGTCCCTTCAAAAACTCTTTGCTTGCTTTTGCAGTATGCTTTGGGTCATTGTCCATCTGCACTGTGAAGCGCCGTCCAATGAGTTCTGCAGCATTTGGCTGAATGTGAGCAGATAATATTGCCCGAAACACTTCAGAATTCATCCTGCTGCTTTTGTCAGCAGTCACATCATCAATAAATACAAGAGAACCAATTCCATTGGCAGCCATACATGCCCACGCCATGACACTACCACCACCAGGCTTCACTGATGAGGTGGTATGCTTAGGATCATGAGCAGTTCCTTTCCTTCTCCATACTCTTCTCTTCCCATCACTCTGGTACAAGTTGATCTTGGTCTCATCTGTCCATAGGATCTTGTTCCAGAACTGTGAAGGCTTTGTTAGGTGTTGTTTGGCAAATTCTAATCTGGCCTTCCTGTTTTTGAGGCTCACCAATGCTCTACATCTTGTGGTGAACCCTCTGTATTCACTCTGGTGAAGTCTTCTCTTGATTGTTGACTTTGACACACATACACCTACCTCCTGGAGAGTGTTCTTGATCTGGACAACTGTTGTGAAGGGTGTTTTCTTCACCAGGGAAAGAATTCTTCGGTCATCCACCACAGTTGTTTTCCGTGGTCTCCCGGGTCTTTTGGTGTTGCTGAGCTCACCGGTGTGTTCCTTCTTTTTGTGAATGTTCCAAACAGTTGTTTTGGCCACACCTAATGTTCTTGCTATCTCTCTGATGGGTTTGTTTTGTTTCTTCAGCCTAATGATGGCTTGCTTTACTGATAGTGACAGCTCTTTGGATCTCATCTTGAGAGTTGACAGCAACAGATTCCAAATGCAAATAGCACACTTGAAATGCACATTGTAATTGGGGTAATGAGGGAATATCACACACCTGGCCATGGAACAGCTGAGAAGCCAATTGTCCCATTACCTTTGGTCCCTTAAAAAGTGGGAGGCACATCTGCAAACTGCTGTAAGTCCTACACCGTTCACCTGAGTTGGATGTACATACCCTCAAATTAAAGCTGACAGTCTGCAGTTAAAGCACATTGTGTTTGTTTCATTCCAACGCCATTGTGGTGGTGTATAGAGCCAAAGATGTTAGAATTGTGTCAATGTCCCAATATTTCTGGACCTGACTGTATCTGCAAATCCGATACCAATCCCTGACACTTCTATACATTGATAGAGTGCTTAGATTATTTATTAATTATGTTGAAATTGTAGGTAAATAATAATTTGTAATAACTACTTTATATTTATTAATTAATAAATAGATCACTAGTATAATTATAACAGAACAGTAGGATAAACATAATATCCATCTTGCATCTAGCAGAACTAGAAATATCAGGAACATTCCACAGATTACACAGATCCACCTTGTGTCAGTGTCAATCTTTTTAAACTTGAATCCTCACTTTGCCACAATAGACCAAGTATAACCCCATCTGGCACATTCTGTTCGCAATGACATTTTTCCTTTTTTAGAGCATTTCCCTTCCATTGTCATTGAACAATACCCACTATGTTTGAATGATCAAAGTACAATAAATCAATAAGGCAAGCAATTTATGTTATTACTTTGCTTTGTAGTTATTCCTTATTCTATAAATCCTATTTACTGTGTAGCCCCGAATTGGTTATCGAGATACATACCTGGTGGACTAATGCTTGCCTTCCACAACTTCGAGTTGTCTCGTGTGTAAAGCCCCACATAACCTTCATGTTTATCAGTGTAGACTTCAAAGCCGCTAGATGTCACTTTGTTCCCAGATGGCTGTGATGGTGACTGCACATTATTTTGAGACTGATCTTGCTGGTTAGACGTGGTATACCTTTCCCGCTGAGCCTCCTCTCCTTGACTCTGAATCTTCCAGAAAAATGAAAATGTTACGCCTAATGGAATAAAGAGAAATGCATGAAAATCCGTGACTTGGAAGAAGTACAACAAACAGAAGTAACTACAAGGTGACGGTCCAAAACTTTTTAAAGGTTATCTCTCCTTTCAGTGAAAAACCCACATATTTACTTTTATACATAAATTCTTCATGCAGTATAGTTTTCATGAGATCTGGGCATTGATTTTTTTTGCTTTTAAAGTGTAGATCAAGTCAAGGTTTCTATGTTATTTTTATCTACGTTGAACACTTTGATGAAATTCTTTATTTGTTCTGTCCTAGTGTTTTTTGACAAAAGGTTATTATAAGTGAAAACTTAAATGTAAGTTAAAACATAAATTTTAAGTTAAAATTTATATTCTGAATATATAACCAAAAGGATGTAAAAATATTATCTCTGTGGGAACGATACCTGCATATAAAAATTACTTAACACCATGTAAATGTACTGTACAGGGATTCTCAACAATTATAACGCCCTGAATCTTATCCCTGTAAAGCAGTGCATGACCCCAGTGCTCTCCCTGTATTCTACCCTCTCCCTGGCAGTTGCAATGCAGTAGTAAAGTTTGCTGAACATTTTGTTACAGTGAGGATGGGTACTACGTCTTGTAGCTTTTTACACGAATATAGGGTAACAGGAGTGATATCTCACAAAGAATTGAGTTTATCCCTGGAGAGAATACGAATTTTGCATTAAAAAGGAATGAAGGGGGGCTCTGTTTTATTTTTCATTGTCCTTCAATGCAAAATCGTGTATACATGTCTTTGGCAGTGAGAGGGTTAAGGAACCATCACTGTAGAGATAATTATCATTGTAAAAATACTATTCTAAACAAAGTGGCCAAAACAGGATCTATAACACATATTTATAACATACATTTTTTCAAAGCATTTAAATTGAAAATTTCAAAAACCGAATGGTAAAAAATACCTCTATATCCCAGGCACCTGCATGGTAAGAATGTTATACCAACTGTAGCAAACGCTACCAAGAAAAGTCATTACAAATGTGATGCAGTAATTGACAAACTAAATGGAATGTATGGGCTCGCTGTGAATGACAAGGCATGTGTACGCTCATATTCAAAATGTATCAGGAAACAGGATGTGGAAATTGGGAACAGTATTCTTTCTGGAAGAGATACTTTTTATCGAATCTGGTGCAGATCATAAGCGTTGGCAACCTTTATTACTCAAATTATTTTATCACACAAACAAGTACTGAAACGTGAGTCATTATGCGTCACTAACCTTCAGGACCACATATACTTGGATTACTGATACAGGAGTTTTTGGAGCTTCCAAAATGGAGAAATGAATTTCTATTTTCTTCATTGAGGAAGATTCCATGGCTTACTGTCCCTTCCACAATATCTGAAGAGAGATCAGAACAAAATGTTTCCACCATAAGCAAGTTGTATTTTTCATCAACAAAACAAGAACAAAATAAAATAAGCAAAGAACAAACAAGATATATATATCCACGACCGCAACAGTTACATTTTCCTGTTATCCCGATGAATATCTGAGCATTTTAAACAATATATTTATAAAAATATAGAATACACCAGGAGGGCAGCACTCAGCCTTTACAAAGCACAGAGGGTGGGTACTTCAATCCCATAAAACATAGCTCATCAGGAGGAGAGCACTCCAGCCAACAGATTCAATGATTTAACCTTTTCGCTGCTGAGGCAATTCCCGCCTCTGTGCTGAGCTCATTTTTACCGCTTTTGCTCATCATGTTTAAACGTGTTTTGAAGGCTTATTTTAGTATATGACCCAGACATATTATATATCGTTCTTTCCGTCATACTCGGCAGATTCATAATATGTCATTATTATATGTATACGTCATGACCTGTCTGTATATTATAACAATAAATGTAATAAAATATGAATTTTCAATAATTTACAACGTGTAAAGTGTTTTTTTTTCACATTTTCACATGCGAGCAATTGCAGTTATATTTTGTATTGTTATAAAAATTCGAAATGGGGACTCGTTACATTTTTTTTTGGGGGAAAATTACGCGATTTTTAACAAACGCACCGCATACAAAAATCGTTAGTGCAGCATCATTGTTCACATTATAATTGAAATGGGAACAATATTGCTGCATTAACAAACCAAAAAAAAGAAAACAAACTTGTTTATTTTTTTTTTATAATTTTTTTTTTAAATATTTTTTTATTTTTATTTTTAATTTTTTTTAAAGAAACTTTTTTCACAGTCGTGTTTGGTATCGTTGGAACGGCCATGCTCTGGCCGATCCAACAGTACCAAACTTTAACCCCTATCTGCCACGGATCGGGAGATAGGGGGTTCATTGGAACCCCCTATCTCCACCATTGGTGGCAGCTAGGGGTTAACTCCAGGACTGGCGTCATCGAGTTCCCGGAGGCTTGGCCGACATCCAAGAAAGCTCCGGGAAAGGATCACGAACCGGCGCTTTTCAGCGCCGATTCGTGATCCAGCTCCCCAGGGGTTAATGACAGCCACCGTTTGGAAGGGCAGGCTGTACCCTTCCAAACGGTGCCTGGCATTAAGCTCAGGACCCCCGCGATTGGGAGGGAGAGAGGTCCGAAGGACCTCCCCCCTCCCTTTCAGGCGCCTCCTCCGTACACGCGGGGGGGCGCCTGAAATAGATGTCATTGCGCCACCGCGATGACATCTATTGTGCCCGCGGCGGTCCCGGATTGACGGGCTGACATCCAAGATGTCAGCCCGCACCGGGGGGCACAGCGATCGGCCGGAATCCGGCTGATCGCAGGCTGCTTCGGGAGCACACGCTCAGCGCGTCCTCCGCAGCCAACCCTTCCTGCGGCAGGACGCGCTGAGCTCGTCCTCCGCAGCGAAGTGGTTAAAGATATACAGGGTTATTCAAAGAGATATGAATGGCTGCCGAAAGGGAACCGAATGCTGAAAATCAGCGTTCGATTACCTTTCTTGGCCATTCTGCTATCCAGAAAGCAGGCAATTCGCCAAATCTTGGCGAATTGCCTGCACATACGGTGCCTGTTCGGTGCCTGTTAGAGGGCAGTGAATCCCCATAGAGAAGCAATGCTTTGTCTATTCAAAGAGCAAAACCCAGCAGTGAAAAGTTGCCGAATTGCCCTGCCATTCGGTGACTTCATGCGGCAGATTTATTGAGGAGAATCCCATAGGCTTCAATGTTAAAAATATTCCCGTTTTAATTCAATATCTAATAAACCGTTCATTATAATATTCTGCAGTAAAAAGTCTCTTTACTTATAGATTTTTTAAGATCTTTTAAGCTTTTTTCGGGATTTTTTTCAAAAAACATTTTTCCGATTTTTAAAACATTTTTTTAACTTTTCTTCTTTTTCTGTAACAGCCCTTTTTATTATCATTCATTGGACCTCATATGTAAATTTCAGACATTTTCGCTCAGTAGCTTCTTTGCAAACAGCGTTTTACTTTTCAAACATTCAAGCGTACTGTTTTTTTTTTCTCACTCCATTCGTCTGCGGTGTTGGCTCCTATTTGGGTTTCTCCGGCGTGTTCGGCGGGGTTAATTCAGATGTTTTTGTGGGTTTTCGGTGTGCCCTCGCCGGGTTTTGCGGTGCGTTTTCGGCGGGTTTGCGGTGACTTTTCCCTGCAATTTGGGTACCATGTGGTGCTTGCTGAATACACCGCTGGGTTGCCGAAATGGGATCGCCAAATCGAACCGAATTGAGGAGAACGAAAAGTCACCGAACGTGCGGTGACTTTTCGATTCTCTTTGAATAACCCTGATATTCAAAATTCATGGAGATTTTATGTGACCCATTTGTTTCCTTCATTTCATGCCAATAAGGAGGATCTGCCTTCAATACTATTAGTATTTTTTGTCAGCGGTCTTATTGATTATATGGGAGAAAGCCCTATATTTTGGCATTTATCCCCTTCTTTGTTGGAGCGCCTGCTGCATACATCTGCAACTAGCCGAGAAAAGAGGTTAAGTGCTTACCCCAAAACCACCAAAGCGATATGAGTCTAAAAGGATCCTACACTCCCACATAGATGAGTCTGATACTTTATTTTATCCACCATTTATATGAAGACTAATTATACTATGGGAGCACTGTCTTCTCTTTACGCTGTTCCTTGGGCAACCCACCTGTGAACGAAGATGGCCAAGAAGGAGGCGTCAGAGAGGCTGTGCCACCCTTTTAAGATGGCCAATCACAAAGAATCCCTCTTTTGGCTCTGTAGAGTGTGAGTGTTCTTGATCTTGAGTTTTATTTACCCAACTGATGTACATGGATTCTGCACCATTTCTGGCTTTATGTGTTTCTTTTGAGGTCATCAGGAGACCAGATTCATGAATGAACATTCTTTTTCCAATTGTATAAGTATAAAGGACTAATCACACAAATTGAAACTTGGTCTTGCACTTTTTCATACGTCTATAAGATTATACACTCTGGTTGACATGTAAAGGTTGTTCGCTGAAAGTTGTATATTCTATATTGCACATATCCTTATTTTGCCAACTGCGAACATTTATTAACCCATTCACTGTCGATGAGATATCTCAGGCTTCAAAGGCACCATTTGGTGCCCCAATAGAGATATTTCAATATGTTGATCTGCAGCCCAAAAGCAAATGAAATTTGTTTGCTTTATGGCTGCAGAAGGTGCCCCCAAGGTTTCAGCCCTATGGCCATAATTCCAAAGAGATAAAACTGTAGAATCAGCTGTTGAAAGCTCTGACATATCGGGCTTTCAGCTGCTGTCAGGAGAAAATAGACCTGCTGTTTAAACCTCTAACTCAATTTGGCAGTAGATGGCGCCATCTACGGGCCAAAATAGGTTATTTACAGTAAGACATACAATGGGTATAAGCTCAAGTATTTCTTACTTTATAATTAATTAAAAATGATTTTACAAAAAAAAAACACTGATTTCTGATAAGGTTTTTTGATAATGTTTTTTTTGGAAAATCACTTTGCAGTGAGGGGGTTAAGACTGTCACTTTACCAATATAACTGAGTGGGGGTTAGTGGTCTACTTATTTCTTCCATGGTACTCTCCGTGGCGCTTTTACGGTTGCGATGCTCTGAATACTGTTGTATGATATCACACCTGCCGTAACAGATGCATCCTTGTCAACCTTTCTTGATACTGCTGTGTTTTATGTGCCTATGTTCACTTTCTTAATAAACTTTTAATTTGCAAAAAAAAAAAAAAGACTGTCACCTATTGACGGCACACAATTTGCACTTCTATGTATAAACGCCAAATAACGTAACACTGAATTTTGTGCCATATGGAACCTTCTCACAATTTCCATTATACGGGAGATACACTGACTTCTACTTAATTTCCAAACTTCTTGTACAGTATAATAAAAAAATAATAATCCCAAGAGTGACCCAGCATACATAATGAAAATGGAATTATTTCCAGTTTAGCATGTCGACAGTGTTATTAAATGCTAATTTTCATGTTAAAATGATAAATGAATGGTCGTCTATGCGGTATGATGAACAATTAAACAGAATATGGAGTGCAAACCAGGATTCCTTGGCTAATCTCAGATATTTCCTGGTCCCTGAAGAAGTTGGTAATTTGAACGTCAAATAAAAATTTTTACTTTTTTATTATTATTATCATTTTTTATACTCAATCCGCGTCTTCAAATAAGCTGTAATAGTTACATTAATTTTTCCTAAACTGAACTTGTGACTATGATTTCATCTTTAAGCAATAAAAACTGTGGAATGCATTTCCAAAGTGTAACAACTCCTGTAGTGATACCCTGTTCTGTTGGCAAGGCCTCAGTATGCTAAATATTTGACAGACCTCATAAAACATCTTTGGCAGAATGAACTAGGGTAATTACTCCTGTCAGGCATGTTTGAAATGTCAGTGAATTGGCTCTTTGGAAAACAAAATGCAGAAAATCCATTTAAAGCTCTATTCCACAGGAGGATAAAACAATCTGTACGTTACTTACTGAACATCGTTTTATGTCAATAATGCTTTTTGCAAGGTTGGAAATGACACCAATTATTCATACCGTAAATATATACACACACATATATACAAATTCAGCAAAATAGGAGCAGTAAAACAAAAAAAGTTTTATTGGAATTTACATAAAAGGGGACCGACGTTTCGGCTCCTAGAAGCCTTTATCAAGGAATGACCCCACATAAAAGGACATAACATAATTAATGTTATGTCTTTTTATGTGGGCTCATACCTTGATAAAGGCTTCTAGGAGCCGAAACGTCGGTCCCCTTTTATGTAAATTCCAATAAACCTCTTTTTGTTTTACTATAAGACCCAGAGTGCTCCTATTTTGATGAATTTGTACGTATACCCTGTTGGGTAGCACCTGGGCATTATGTCACTCCATTGACTGAGTGCTCTTCCCCTTTTGGATTCTTTATATACAGTATATATATATATACATACACATATATATATATATACACATACATACATATATAATTTCATTATTTATTTCATTGTCATGTATTTTTTGGAAATGTTATAGAATTAATGGAATTGGAATAATTGCATAATAAATGTATGATAATGGTTTTAACATAGGATAAAATAGCAGTTTTGAATAGAGATTGTAAATGTGTGCAAATCAAAAGATTAAGATAGCGTATATTTGAACACGCATTTTTACTTTTTCATGTATTTGTTTATTCTTTAGAGACATATTGCTGGAATGAAAGATTCTGATGATGTTCTTTATCTTACATAATATCCCTCTGGGTCTGCATTATCAGCATACTGGCAGAAATGGCCTTTTTGTCGAATCCAGTAAATGTGATAAAGATAGATAATAAACATGGGGCTACATTACAACCTATGTGCTAACGTTAACGCTCACCTGCATGAGCATTAACGTTAGCCGTGGTGTCTACCGCATATTACAATCCAAACGCAAACATATTAACCCTTTCGCTGCTGAGGCATTTCCCGCCTCTGTGCTGAGGTCATTTTTACCGATTTTGCTCATCATGTTTAAACGTGTTTTGAAGGCTTATTTTAGTATATGACCCAGACATACTATATATCGTTCTTTCCGGCAGACTCGGCAGATTCATAATATGTCATTATTATATGTATACGTCATGACCTGTCTGTATATTATAACAAAAAATGCAATAAAATATGAATTTTCAATAATTTACAACGTGTAAAGTGTTTTTTTTTCACATTTTAACATGCGAGAAATTGCAGTTATATTTTGTATGGGGTGCGCTTCTTAAAAAAATTAGAGATGGGGTCTCGTTACATTTTGTTTTGGGGAAAATTACGCGATTTTTAGGCTAGGGTCAGACTGAGGCAGTGCGAACGCGCGTTCTGGCGCACTTAATCACGGCCGCACTAGCAGCAGATGCCGGGCAATGACGGCCAATATACGAGGTACGGTCGCACAAAAGTCCGGCTGCGCAACGCAAGTGGAAAATGAACGCATTTTTTCGAGAACGTGAAACCGCAGGTACTGACGTACAGAGTGCGCTGCGTCCACTAGCGGCGTGTGTGTGTGATTAGGAGACGTCAGACGCTGCTAATGTCCGGCCAACATAACGTCCAGACACAAAAAGTGTTTTATTGATGATCCGTACAAAATCACGGACGAAAATGCGCATAGTATGACCGCTATCGCGTATTCTGTGAAAAAATGCGTCCATTCGTTCGAACGCACTTTTTCACAGACAACATAAAAATGCGTTCGTCTGACCCTAGCCTTAACAAACCCACCGCATACAAAAATCGTTAGTGCAGCATCATTGTTCACATTATAATTGAAATGGGAACAATATTGCTGCATTAACGAACCGAAAAAAAACTTATTTTTTTTTTATAATTTTTTTAAAATATTTTTTTATTTTTAATTTTTTTTAAAAAACTTTTTTCATAGTCAAGTTTGGTATTGTTGGAACGGCCATGCTCTGGCCGATCCAACAATATCAAACATTAACCCCTAACTGCCACGGATCGGGAGATAGGGGGTTCATTGGAACCCCCTATCTCCACCATTGGTGGCAGTTAGGGGTTAACTCCAGGACTGGCGTCATCGTGCTATGCACGATGACGCCAGGCCTCAGGTGGCATTCCCAGAAGCTTGGCCGACATCCAAGATGTCGGCCAGCTCCGGGAAAGGATCACGAACCGGCGCTTTTCGGTGCTGATTCGTGATCCAGCCCCCATGGGGTTAATTCCAGGTACCGTTAGGAAGGGAAGGCTGTGCCCTTCCAAACGGTGCCTGGATTAACCCCCGCAATGCCCTAAACTGGGGTGCATCTCCTATACCTAACATCAGGAGCGCAACCATTTTTTAGGGTCTCGCCAAGTGAGGTATTACAAAGTGCTGGCGCAATTTAGGCCCTGTTGACAATATACGATTTTAGGGTGCAGATTTTGCCGTGACGTCGCAGCAAAATCCCCGCGATATTCCAGACCTCTCTGATTAACCCCTATAATCTTCTACCAAGCTGCATCATGGTTCTCTTTAAAGCTTTGAATTATCTTGCAAAGTAATGGCGTGCCATTTACTGTTAGCTGGGGAAAAGTAAAAATGAAATGAATATTTTGCGATTCCAGCTTAACTGCCCAGAACAACAGAAACATCTATAACACTATTACGAACAAAGATATAACGATTAACTCTTACTGGGTAGAAAAGTAATAAATGGCAACAACTGCTAAATTACATATTATACCAAACTGGATTAATTTAGGGTTACCTTTAACCCCCCCCCCCCCCAGAATAGCCCTTTAATGATCCCTTACAGAGAGTCTGCTTTTACTTACTGTCTTTCATGAGAAGAGATCTCAAAGTGTAAATAAAAACTTTCACAAACTGCTTTTTAGAGGGTCTGTCACATTTGAGAATAGTGTGGATTTTGAAGCCAACACATAAAAGTAACAGTTATTGTGTTATTAGTTGTTTTTTTGGTGTTGCCCATTTCTCGCGTTTAGGTCTGCAAATTGCAATTCAGGGGATTCATTCATTCTTTTATCCAATTTTTCGCTACAGGGATGTGATGGGAAAATTTTAGTTTTTATTAAACAGCCAGCCTCTGTCATCTTACAAGGCACTTGCAATTTAGAAGTGTATTTATCTAAATGTATAAAAAAAAAGAACCATAAGACTTGTTTGTTTTCTGTATGCCGCTACATTTCATCATAGGGGCAGAAATGGCCTTTGTGTCAAAAGCAGTAAATGTAATAAAAGATAAATAAGTAATAAAATGGACAGGTAATACATGTGTTTGTAGTGAGACTCTTAGCAAAGTAGCCTCCAAAAATTACCAACAATATATAAAATAATACCTGTATATGGTATAATGCCTGTATATGGAAATTACAGTAACACTTTGTATCTATGCAGGGATTTTCAGTCTTTATAACCCCCTGGATCTTATCTCCTTCCCCTGGCTGTTGCAATTCAGAAAATTGTTGAGCTTTTTGTTACAGTGAGGGTGGGGGCTGCTCCTTGTAGCTTCTACACAGTACACAAGATGATAGGAGTGAGATCTCAGAATTTTGTTTATCCCCAGAGATACATTTTAGGTAGTGAAAGAGTTCTCATGATCCTCCAGATTAACCCTTTGACTGTGCTGCAATGTAGCTGTCCTCTCATGAAGGACCTTAGTTTATATAAACATGACAGATCTGAAAAGAAACTGACTTTTTGAATTCTGGTGTTCATCTCAATATTTGTTAATCTTGTGCACTATTTTATTGCCATTTTTATACATCCCCCATCCTCTAGAACGCTCTCCCTAGTACGGTCAGACTTTCTCCTAGTTTCTCTTCCTTTAAACGCTCCCTTAAGACATTCCTATTTAGGGAAGCCTACCACCCGACTCACTGGCGAAACCAATCCATCACTCCCACCAGCCCATCACTCTCACCATGCAGTCCATCACTCTCATCTTGCAGTCCTCTCCTCCTGTTTCCACCCCCAACCCTTCTAGATTGTGAGTTCCCACATGAATAGGGCCCTCATTTCCTCCTGTACTGGTTTGTCAAAATGTTGTTCAATGTATTGTAACCCTGTTTATACTGTGCCCCATAGGCGTGCGCAGCCTATTGCATTAGGGTGTGCACCCAAAAGCTCAAACACACACTAATATATATATATATATTATACACACACAGACACACACACACACACACACACACATACATTCAGACAAAATATATCATTACTATCAGGATTATTCAGAGAGCGTGAAAAGCAGGAGAATGACTGGAGAATGAAAAATTCTAGGTCAAAATAGCCGATTTGGAAAGTGAGATGAAAGGGAGAATTTTTCTGGTTTGGCTATTTTGACCTAGAATTTTTCATTCTCCAGTCATTCTCCTGCTTTTCACGCTCTCTGAATAACCCTGTTGGTGTATGCTTCAGGAGTTCAGCAACCTTGGATACCCAGAGGTTTTGGAACTACATTTCAAATGAGTCTCAACTACCTTAATTAGTGGCTGAGCAACATATGTGATATAGTTCCAAAACAGCTAGAGGACCAATGACCCCCGGTATACCTCATGTCACGTCAAAATGCTAGATCAAAAAAATAAAATTTCCATTTGAATTTCGATTACATGCAGCGTGTAGATTTATTTTACCCCATTTTTTCATCTAAAAGATTGTTAGGAATATAATATGGCCCATAGAATATATAACTAACGCTAACTTTAGTGCCCACCTGAGTGAGCGTTAATGTTAGCTCTGGTGGTCCTAGCGCAGGCGCACCATATTACGATCCAAATGCTAACGGGTTAAAAAACCTGTTACCGTTTGGAATCTTGCGCTTTTCAGCGTGAGGTTACTGTATTTTGTGCTCCCTATACTTAACATGGGGAGCGCAAAGTGTTAATCAGCATTAGGATTACAATATACTAACACTAATTACTGTCCGGCTGCGGTTACTGAACATTTACTCACAGCCAGGGCCTGGTGCTAATAGATTCCACTTCTGCAGAATCAGTCAGCACCAGCTGAAACCCCCCAAAAATCAGATACTTGCCTCTCATCCCACGACAAGAACTTCTTCTGGCCGCCAGGAGCAGACGGAGACTGAGAGAAAAAGTCCCTCAGTCTCACTCTGGGAATCATTCTGCCGACCTGCCGTATCTCGCAAGGACTTCAATGACGTGACGATTACATCTGCACACAAACATGAACCCAGAGGATGCGCTCAGCATGTCGTCAGCAGCAAAGTTATTTAAATGTTAAAGGGAGTGAAATTTGAGGTGAGTGACCCATTTAGGGCCATATTACAAAGTTGGTGCTAACTTAACCAAAGCTGTTGTTAACTTACCAGAGTCATTATAGCCTATGGAGCTGTTAAGTTAACAACAGCTCTGGTTAAGTTAGCACCAACTTTGTAATACTGTCCTTAACCTCTTAATGACCTGCACCAATACAGTCTCCTACCTGTACCTCACGATGCTGCCAATACGCTCGCTGTAATTCTTTTTGTGGAGTGCAGGCAGCAGATATTGTGGTGATTTCTGTGCGCAATACCAGCCTTTTGGGTCTAGGGCAAGGGGGCAACACCGGACTGCGACAAGGAAACAGGCGCAGAATTTTACACATAGCAGCCTGTTTAAAGACAAATACATGCATTTATACACACACAGCCATACGTTCAAATACAAAACTATATCCTCCCCCCTACACCCCGGGGGTATGTAGCAATAAAATCCACAGTAATGTGCACTGTGTATGAGCGTATTCCAGAATCCACAACAATAAAACTCTCAGCAATGTTCGGTGTGTATTAGCATATCACAGAGCTCCACAGCAATAAAACTCCTCAGTATCGTGCATTTTGTATGAGCGCATCAGAGCTCCATTGCAATAAAACTCACAGTAATGTGCGGTGTGTATGAGCGTATCCCAGAGCTCCATAGCAGCAAAACCCACAGTAATGTGCGGTGTGTATGAGCATATCAGAGGACCACAGCAATAAAACCCTCAGTAATGTGCAGTATGTATGAGCGTAGCAGAGATTCACAGCAATAAAACCTACAGTAATATACGGAGTGAATGAGCATATCACAGCAATAAAACTCAGTGATGTGCGTATAAATATTATAAATAAAAACAACCGAGAAATAGAACACTGGGGATATAGAAAAAAAGCCAGTGTCAGTGTGGGCATAACCCTAATGTATATTAGAAAAACAGAAAGGGTAGACACCGGCTACCCAATTAAACTTTATTAAACGATTAAAATGTACACAGTATTAAATCCACTAAAAATAAAAAGATGTAACCTCCCTAAAGGGAATAGTAAACCATGCCTCCCATTCCCTTTAGGGAGGTTACATCTTTTTCATTTTTAGTGGATTTAATACTGTGTACATTGTAATCATTTAATAACGTTTAATTGGGTAGCCGGTGTCTACCTTTTCTGTTTTTTAAAATATTATATAAATGCTATTAAAAAATATGTTAATATAAAAATTGCCCCCTCTCCTGCTTACCTTCTTTTTTTTTTTGCTTGCAGGGAGGGGGTTGAATACGAATCATTGGTGGTCCAGTGGCACAGAGGTGGGTGGGGTCGAGGAGGGGGAACCCAGCTGGCCGCATCCGATGGATAGCCGCCGGGACCCCCCATCTCCGCATGCCTGCGGCAGTGTCCGCTTCCCTGGTGGTCCCTGTGGTTTGCGGGGTGCTGCACTGCGATCTGCGCTTAGTGCACAGACCGCAGAACACTTCCCACACTGACACAAGCGGCCGGCGGTCGCTGATGACCTGTCACCTGACCGCCGGCGCTCACTGACTGTGTCATAGCGCCGGCGGTCAGGTGACAGGTCATCAGCGACCGCCGGCCGCTTGTGTCAGTGTGGGAAGTGTTCTGCGGTCTGTGCACTAAGCGCAGATCGCAGTGCAGCACCCCGCAAACCACAGGGACCACCAGGGAAGCGGACACTGCCGCAGGCATGCGGAGATGAGGGGGTCCCGGCGGCTATCCATCGGATGCGGCCAGCTGGGACCCAGAATGTGTTGTGGGCCAGCATTAGGGTGTGCCCAGGCACACCCGGCACACCCCGTGCGCACGCCTATGCTGTGCCCATTGTACAGCACTGCGGAATATGCTGGCGCTTTATAAATAAAGATTAATAATTAATAATACTACATCAAAAGAGAAGATGTGCTAAAACGATAAGAAAAGAAATAGCCAAACACTACAGAAATTCAGGGTAAAAAAAACTCTCAGACTTCAGAATTCTGATGCACACGCGGATTTGGAACAGATTAATCTTTATACTATCATTAATCTGTTTGTTTAAATTCATGTAAATACAGCAGTATGCTCCCACCACCATCTGTGGGAAACAGGAAAATGCAAATATTATAGATAATTGTTACGGTAAGCCACATACAACACTCATCTTAATTCATATGCTTTGCAATCAAAGTTACAATAATCTTAATCTTCTGGCAGTGACAAAAATATGAAGAACTAGATCAAACAATAGATACATAAATTATGCGTAACTGTTTAATGTTGATATTAAACAGTGGATGGAGACATTTTGGCAGAGAAATGACAGCCTGGGTTTCATCACCTTTGATCATGGGAATTTGCACTTGTCGACCTTTATAAAGTTTCTGCTTGCTTGTAATAATGGATTTCATGTAAATGCATGTTTACAGCAAGCTATATAAAGTTATTCGTGGCTATGGATTTCGTGTAGCTTTCACTGCTTAGAACTCCGAGCTCACTGTTATTCTGATTCCAAGCAGAATTTCAAACAAGTACATAAATTTTTCATTGTTATACAGAGAATATGTTATCATCCGTATCCTCTTGCATTCACTTTTTTTGTTTGGACCTTCCATTCCATGAATGATAAAATTACATGCTCCTATAATAACATCTGTGGCAAGAGTAAAGCGGTCCTAGCTGCGATTGAGCTGGTCATAATTATATACAAAACCTGCTAAATTGTGCCTGTGCATTATGCCTTACAAATGGAATTTTTGGAGTATGAGCAGAGAGTGCTTCAACAGAAACTTTGGTTGCTCATTGAAGATGCTGTGTGTGAAGTCATTATTTCCTGCTGATACCCTGGCTATGTATTGCAATGCTGGACACGTTAATTATGTTCTGAAGCTTTTAGAACAAATGGCTCCTCTAATTAGCACTTTTTGGAAGAAATACATGATTTCCAAGAACAGCACAGATTGCTTACAGGAATGTACCTGTTTATAGCTTTTTGATAGCAGTCCTGTCAGCCTGATACACTGTATTTAATTAAGAGAAAATACGGTTTTAACATAAAAAGAACCGTTTGATCTGCTGAAGACCTTTCTGTCTTTAACCATTATATCGGATATAGCATAGCACTAATAGGAAGTACATATTCACCCACATTATTTCATCAGAAACTGTCCCATTCTAAGCACCGGCTGGGTGGAGTAGAGGTAACATCACTGCTCTGCGTGGAGAGAGCCTGTGGAGTCATGGGCTCGACCCCAGCGAGCAACCTCTCCAGTAAGTGTCCCTGGGCAAGACACCCAACGGCACACACCCGCCACCCAGGACACACTTGAAAACAAGAGAAATCTCAATGTATCCTTTCTGGTAAATCCTTTCACACAAAAAACTGTTGCATAGACTTTATGAATAAGTCAAAAGAGGGCATAAAAGACGCACATTGAGTGTCCAAAATGTAGTCCCTTACTCCATAACAATCCACATTATACCTCTTTAAATTAAATCTACTGAACTAGTCCTAACACATTCAGGGTTATTTAGAAAGTGGTGAAAAGCAGGAGAATGACTGGAGAAGTGAAAATTCTAGGTCAAAATAGCCAAACCAGAAGAATTCTCCAATTTATCTCACTTTTCAAATCAGCTATTTAGTCTAGATTGTTCTCTTCTCCTGCCATTTCTCCTGGTTTTCACCACTCTCTGAATAACCCCCATAGTGAACATAAAAACACATTTATGAGAGCATTGAGCATGATGCGCCCTGCCCTTCGATGTGTCCCCACTTAGGTCTCATAAGGTTTTAGCTCGATGGTGCCATTATTACCGAAAAGATGTTACCATATACAAATCTGACTGCTATCACCCAAAAAGGTGGTCAGAACTGAATTGTTATAGTAGTACTCTCTGCTTGAGGGATACAGCAACTTCCAAACATTTTGGACTCATTAGGCTTCATCAGGAAGGAATAGCTGACAACCCTCTAGTTGCCTCGAGCAAAGGGTCCATGTCTGGATTGCCCTCTATACTTCTAGGGCCACATTACATACTTGGTGCTAACGTTAGTGCTCACCTGCGTGAGCGTTAACGTTAGCCTAAGTAGTTAACGCATATTTTAATCCAAATGCTAGCGGGTTAAGTAACCCGTTTGTGTTTGGTATCTTGTGCTTTTCAGGACAAGGTTACTGTACTTTGTGCTCCCTATAATTAACATGGGGAGCACAAAGTGTTAATCAGCATTATGATTACAAAGTCCTAGCGTTGATTAACATCCGGCCACGGTTATCAAAAAGTTATCCAGAGCCAGGACTTTGTGTTAACGGATTCCACTTCTGCAGAATCCGTTAACACCAGACAAATTTTTTTTTTAAAAAAATCTTATACTCACCTCCTGTCCCGCGGCGAGGACCGCGGCTCTGTCCACCTCCTCAGTCCGGCGGGAGCAGGAAAAGACTGGGGGAAAAGTCCCCCCAGTCTCCCCCTGCGTATCACTACGCTGACCAGCCGGATCTCGCAAGGAGAGATCCAGCAGGACATGTGAATGCCGGCGTCTGCTTCAATGGAGTCCTATAGACCACATTGAGAGGATGTACACAGCTGTGCTTAACGCTGCCGCGCGCATCCCGGGGGTTACCGCCTGCAAACATTGCAGCCTGCATCGTATTCTAGCGTTAAAATGCAGGCACTAGGGGGAAAACTGTGGGCGCAGTTTTTCCTCCCTAGTGCCCGCGTTTTAACGCTAGGAATGTAATGTGGCCCCTAGTGAACAAAAACTAGTTTATTGGAGCAGCAAAAACATATTTTCATACTTGAAAACAAGAGAAATCTCAATGTATCCTTCCTGGTAAAATCCTTTATAAATAAAATATGAAACATCAAAAAGCTACTAGACATTTCCTCTTTAGCCATATCTGAGTATATTAGGCTGTAATAAATTATAAAGACGTGTCTCTAAAAATCATCAAGAACAAAATAAAAGCCTTTGTGGACCCAAAAGGGCCCCCACAAAGAAATCTGCTAGTACCAAGATTTATAATGAACTCGGTGTCATCATAATATAAACCAAATTGTTAAACTTTATTAGGTAATCCAAACAATAAAATTATATTTCCAATAATAAAAGATATCGGGTTTTTTATTTTCCCCTTTGTCACAGCGGGGGTTGGTAGGCAGTGCTGAGGTAGGGTTTCTTGATTTAAGGTGGAATTTGACGAATTAGAAGTATGGGAGATGGGAGCAGAGTTAAGTTGGTTTGGTTTAGGAGCGGTAAGGAGGAAATGTGGAGTACCCTGTCAGCACTGTATGTTATTTTGTATATATTTATTTTTTTTGAGAAAGGATTTTACCAGGAAGGATACATTGAGATTTCTCTCGTTTTCAAGTATGTCCTGGGTGGCGAGTATGTACCGCTAGGTGTCTTGCCCAAGGACACTTACTGGAGAGGTGCTCGTCGGGATCGAACCCATGTCTCCACAGGCTCTCTCCACGCAGAGCAGTGATGTTACCTCTACTCCACCCAGCCGCTAGGAATGTAATGTGGCCCCTAGTGAACAAAAAATAGTTTATTAGAGCAGCAAAAACATATGAAACATCAAAAAGCTACTAGACATTTCCTCTTTAGCCATCTCCACCCAGCCGATATTTGGTGGGGTTGTAGCTGTGGCAGATAATAAATACAGTATATATCATTCCACAGTAAAATTGTTGGAGTTATTATTGTGTTGAGTCTTTATTTTATCTCCTTGCGGACGGACGGTCCTCAGTGGGTGACTTATGGCATTTACCTTCTTTACTCACAGGTTTCACAGTATGCTAACCATTTTCTCTCCAGAAGCACCCAAAGTCCCCTATTCCTCTGCAAATTAGGCAATCTCATCTGCCCTCCCCCCCAAGTATAGTATATCCCATTCATTCTCTCCCCTGATCTTAAGGAACACCCTTTATTATACCTACCATACTTGTAAATGTACAGCTGCTTAGTGGGTCATAAATTCCATAGGGAGCAAACAGACTTAGGACTCCAAGGGACTAACAGCAAGGTGAAGGCCATAAAATGATATCATTACCTTACCTTAAGCAGGATTCAAAGTCATTTCATTATCTGTACTATGCACTTTATTTAACGTATTATCATCTTATCTCATTAAAAATAATAATACTGAAAGGAATACAGAATTCATGCATTCACAGAAAGTACCACATGTAGACATGGATATTTAATTAAATGATTTGTTGATCGGAAATATTTTTGCACCTTCTCAAAATGAATTGTATTTCATTAACTGGTATATTAGAAACACCAGATTCATATAGAATTACCACATTTTTATTTTATAAATCTTTTAGACACCACCATTGATAAAACAAATCCATATACAAGAAAATCTTTAAAAAAATAAAATACTCAGGTATACAACGGGATATTTTTGGATAAATCCGATATGGTTTTTCCCATGTTTTTCTACTGTAGAACATTTAGCTACTACCATTTATACATGTCAAACATAGTGAGTAATTGTGTCATTTAATAAACCATTGATTAAACCTTTTCTTATTACCGTGTATGACAAAGAATCCCTTTGTAAACATTTGAAGGATGCTCCGCTGCATCAAGTATAAAAATAATACTCATTTGGTCCTCACCTACAGTTGCAGAAGAATTAGAGTATGCAGAATCATTGGAATGAGCAGAGGAAGAGTGATGGTAAGGAAACACAGTGAAGTTGTGGGTGATGATGACAGCTGGAATGTACAAAAGAAAAGTGAAATGACACATCAGAAAGACACAATGCACACTTTATATCTCTCAACAAAAAGAATGTATGACCAACAAAATGATTTTCGACCATGGATATTTTTGTTTATTTCTTTAATGTAGATTGGAAAACCTGACACATAATGACAGAGACAGAACTTAAAATATTTGAAATTGCATGTGCTTTTCCTTTTTTTTAAAAAAAATGTAACTTAATTTATTTTGACCTTTTCATCTCCTCATGCCCTACAGCTGCCTTAACTCAAGAAATGCTTAGGAAGTATTCTCTGTCCAAATCATCTCACAGTGGACTCCGGATACTCCTTTCTTATCACTTACTCCCTAATGCAAAGATTGTTCAGGCATTTGAAATACTGTCCAATCTACCAAATACATCGCATACCATGGGCTTGACTCTTTCTATCCTGTTGCGGACTGTTTCTGCAGTCATTTGTAAATAATTTTAGTCTACATGTTTCCAATGTGATAAATATAAAAATAAAGACTGACAATAATACACTAAAGAGAAATTCAATACAGAAGGAGCTGCATGGTGCCAGGGTTTCACAGGAAATCATACTACTGCCGTATAGGATTCGCACAACACTACATTTTAGAGGACGCCTTTATGAATTTTGCATTGTTCATGCACATTTGTACATTTAAGAAGTGAATGAATATTTCACATGCTTCTTGCATACCTATATTAATCTGGTTATTATAGCTCTAAGGCCGAGGCGGCTCCCTTATGATCCCAAACAGCCAAGTTTCACCTCTACCACACGATACCGAGCTCCTCGGGCCTCCTCTGAAACAAGGGAACCAGTTCAGGCCCCATTCCATAGCAACAAAACCCGTTCAGACTTCCCCTGCAGCAACAGACCCGAAAGCTCTCCACGCCGACATCCGCCGAAGCCGGACTGTACTGCATATGTGCCAAAAAGTCCTAGGACACTGGGGTCTCTGAGAAGTTAAACCAGAACTTTTACTAAATATCAAGAATAAAAAGAACACACTTGGGGTGGTAACACCAAAATAAGAAACATATATACAAAGATGCTCTGTGTATATCCAGCCAAGCTGCGTGAATACCTAATGAGGTAGGTTTTTCCAAGTAGATAGACAGTATTTAGAAGTTAAACAGGCCTCAAGGGTCCGTGGCTATAGAACAGAGAGTGGAAATAGCTAGCTACCTATCATATCTATAACATAATTTCTAGCAGCAGCAGCCTTGGTAGCCCAGAGTGGTATATGGTCTTAAGATACCTGGGAGCACTCCCAAATATGTAAATCAGAGATGAACGCCAACTAGGCAGTCTGTGCAGGCTGGGATTAGGAAAGGCAAAGAAAACAAAGAAATTTTATAAGAAGACACTCATAGCTCTACGCGTTTCACCAAACAGGAGCTTAGACAGAGTGACATGCCGCTCAGAAGACAAAGTCTGTAAGCCAAACTGGCCACTTGCTAAAGATACCTCGGTTGGGAGCCGGCGCCTCCAGATGCACGATGATGACAGACGGCTCTAACACGTTCAAGGAAGATCCACTATAAAAGGACACCAGGAGGGTGAGTTTCATTGCTCAATTATTGTTTATTCATTGAGCTAGTATCCTCGATTCCTCGCATACTTCCTGACCCTATTATTGACGAATATTCTGGTTGCCGAATCTCTGCTTGAATCTGACTGCTTACTTCCCGCCTGCCTATGACCTTCTGCTTGTTTAAACAGCTCAGAATCTAAGCAACCTGCCTAGGACCCTTTGCTTATCTAATCATTTAAGCACCCAAAGAAACAGCAACATTTTAGCCCACAGACAGCCTTTTATCAAGCTTGAAATGTGGCTCTTTCTGTAGGTGATTGCACAATAAAATCTGCATTGTTAGAGAAACAAGGACCCAGTATTTGTACTGTTTGCGAGTCAAGGAATTTCCTCTGGATTTGGATACTGGAATCCAAGGGTCAGCAACCTTGGCCCTACAGATGTCTTGAAACAACATCTCCCATGATGCTAAGCCACCCATTGGATTGGCTAAAGCTCATAGGTAAAGTAATTCCAGAATAGCTAGAACGCGGTTAATATGTGTCCTGCCTCACTTCTCTATTTAATGTATTAAAAAAAGGGATATGGAGAGGATGTAACATCAACTGCCAATCAGATTATATGATTTTAAAGTAACTTCCAGCAATTCACGGTTCAGAAAACCAATTAATAATGTTATTTGCCCAAGGTTACATCAAATCCTTTATTTCATTTAGTAAAAAAGTACTGTACGGTTTTAATGATACAGTATTTAATTAAAACTGTCAATATGTAGAGTACTGAATTTTTATGCACAGAACCTTTTTTGCTTATTTTCAAAACTAATTCAAAATGAATAAATAAAAAAAAATAATAAAAACAAGGAATAATGGAGTCAAATAATGTTGTCCCAAAAGAACATTCAGGGCTATTCACTAATGGTGAAACTCAGGAGGAGACTTGGCAGGAGAAGAGAACAATCTAGAACAAATAGCCAAACCAGAAAAATTCTCCTATTTATCTCACTTTCCAAATCGGCTATTTGTTCTCTTCTCCTGACAATTCTCCTGAGTTTCACCATTAGTGAATAGATCTGACTGCATTCCCTAAAGGCAGTTTTTGTACAAATTTGTAGAACTGCCCCAGTTTATAGTCCAGTGTAAATTGGTTACACATTATATTAAAAAACATTTCCAGTTGCAGTTTTGTTGTTGTTATATATTTACACTGATACATTGTAAGGCTAAATTGAATAAACAAACACTGCTCTTATAGACAGAGCTGCCATCAAAAATCTTGGGGCCCGTTACTGAACCACTGGTGGACTCACCATCTATTACATTAAATTAGTTAACAATACTGATATTTGTCCCTCACCTGCTTATCTTTCTTTTTTCAGGGAGGGGTATAAGCCCCTGTGATCCAGGAAATAGTTAAAAAGCATTTCCCAGAAGTCCAGTGGGAGAGCAATCAGCCTGCACTTCCATCTGGGGAAGATCATTCTAATTGCTACCTTGTGGTGCTGGTGTTCAATGATGGGTCATAATGCTCTGACGGTCCTCAGATGCCAAAGACCAAAGGACCAGTGGTAAACTAGTGGGCCAGTCCTTGGCAGCATGAAGCACTCTTACACACATGGTCATGTTGACAAACTTCCAATGGGTTTGTCAAGAACCTGGGCCAATTGGAAGAGCAGGGCTGCTGAAAATGTCATGGGCTGTCACCCCTCTGATGGCAGCCCAGCTTACAATGATTCCTCTGAGCATTATGTTGAAGCAGTCATAGGTGGTGTAGCTGCCTGTTTAAACTAATATTATTGTACCAGATATACAAAATAGGGAGAAACCCTCTATAATAAAAGCTTATCTAAAAAAAATTGTTGTGTTATACAAGTTCTAAATATAATATTCAAAGGAAACTATAAACAAGCTACAAAGTAAAACCTAGTCTGTTATGAAAAGCATGCATCTCATCATGCAGGAAGATCTTGTAAGAACATAAACACTTATGTTGCTTGGAAGTTTTAATATAAATGAATAAAGAAGCTATGTTTTGCTTACTAAAAACCCCCAACAACTGGTCAGCAAATTCCACTTATTTCTTTACCTGCTCCAATGTGCATTAAAAAGGAATATAATTCAATTTTCTATGTGAGGCAAATAAAACATTATACTGTGCCGACACTTCTCTTTAGTCCTGGAAGACAGCTGGCATAAACTTAAAACAATGTCAAACGTTTTCAAGATAATAGTGAAGATCAAATAGCACTAGCATGGGCCAAGCTTTCCCACTGACAGAAAACATGTAAAGCAGTCGGAGATGCTGATAGAAAATGCCCAATACATCATACCATTACTTGTGTTTAGCAAAACATTGTATTCCTGTTGATAATGTATCCTCTGCTGTCATCTGACAAGTACAATTATCACTCAACCTTAGAGACGGAGTACAATATAATGAGCAACAAACGGAAACTTTTATATGTAATTTGTCTTCTACTTTGTGCAGATTTTCATAGAGAGAGGTATAAACCATTAGTGGTGGTTTACACAATGTTAACAATGGCCTGAAAAAGCATGTCTACGGTTTAGAATTATTTGGTTTTCTGTACGACTTGGCAATAAAATGTTCTCATCTTCAAAGTCACAAGTATAGACAAAGCTAATGTGCACAAACACGCCGACAATTCTTTCATGTCTTTATTGAAAACAGGCCGATAACTATTGACAGTGATGTGGAAAGAGTAAGTGAACACTTCTATTCAACGGCTAGCTGATCCTCCCACGGCAGCAATAACCTCAACCAAGCAGTTCCAGAAGCTGTGGATTAGATCTGCAGAAGGAATGGATTTTGGGCCACGCTACCTTATAGAACTGCTTCAGCTCTGACATATTCTTATAATGTCTGGTGTGATCAGCTCTCTAATGGGCATTCCACACCATCTCTATTGGGTTAAGGTCTGGGCTTTGAAAGGGCCACTCTACAATGTGACTTTTTTTTCCATTCTGTAGTGGATTACTGGATGTTTAGTATCATTCTCCTGCCGCATCATCAAAAGTCTACTGTGCTTCCGCTGATGCACAACCACCCTGATTTTATCCTGTATCATGTCTTGATAACTTGGGAATTTAATTTTCTTCCAATGATGGCAAGTGGTCCAAGCCACAAAGCAGCAATGAAGCCCCAAATCATGATGTTCCCTCCACTGCACTTAACCATTGTAATGGTATTTTCAGGTCGGTATGTAGTGTCCTTTTAACACGATTCATATATCTCTGTGGTCTTCCCAAACAATTCAACCTTAGTTTCACCAGTCCACAAAATATTTTCTCAGTAGCGTTGGGAGTGTCAAGGTGGTCTTTAGTATCTCTCAGGTGCACAGCAATGTTTTTTTTGGAAAGCAGCGGATTTGCCTGTTCAATGTTTTCTGTAAAGTAGACTCATGAACAGAGATATTAACCATTTCCAATTATTTTTTCAAATCTTTAGCGGTCATTCTGGTGTTCTTTTTACCTCATTGAGAATTGTGAGTCGTTCCCTTTGAGTTACCTTGGCTCTAAAAGTAACCACAATACTAAATCATATCCATTTACAGACAATTTGTGTAATAGTAGACAGATGAATATCTAAGCTCTTTGAGATAAAATTGTAACCCTTTCCAGCTTTATGCGACACAACAATTCTTGATTGCAAGATTGCTAGAATTCTTTTTGCTTATACATTAAATGCTTTTTGTGAATAGCAAACTCAAAATGTTTGAGTGTTTTTTTATAAGTCATAGAAGCTCTAACTCACATCTCCAATCTCATTTCTCTTTTATAATTCTCAGTTTATTCAGATAGCATACAATATTGAAAGTACAAAAGGTAAAAAGGTAACAAAAGAGCATAAGATAAACAGAAATCAAACTCCACACAATCCAGGACAAGTAAAAAAAATAAATAGGTTGTATAGTAGAGTACGAATCTCAATATCAAATACGCATTCTAGAAACCAAAACTGAGCAATGAAAGGTGAAGAAAAAGAAAGAAGGGGAAAAAAGGGAACTGGGTGAGGAGGAGGAGGGAAGGAGGGAAGAGGAAAGGGAGTATATTATCATCCGGGGGGTAACAACCATATCTCCCAGCCTCCAGAAATAGGACACAGCGTCACATATGCCCCCCATTGCAGACCCAAGTCCCCCATGCCAACCCAGAACAGACAGCAACTAAAAGGGAGGCACGGTCTAGCAAGGGAAATCAATCCCATAAGAAGAAAAAGAAACAGGGCAGGGAAACTCAGGAGCTAAGACGATGCTAGTTAAGCAATGTACTGCTCCCAATGATACCATTTCCTGGCTAATTCATCCAATTCTCCTTGAGAAGTAGCCATCAAAGCCACCAGTTATAGATTTAACTGAAAGCGGCAAGTGGAATAATAAGAATCATTGGGGTAATAGGTCCAGGGAGACCTGTTTTTTAGCATCCAGGACAACGCTCCAAAATCAGGTGATGTGCGGGAAATCCTACCAGAAATGGAGATAGGAACTAACCCCCGACTCACACCTTCAACAGGCTGGCAAAACAGAAGGGAATATATGGGGTAAGAGGAGAGCCACCTTGTACCAGAAGGAAACCCATTTGTAAGATGTCTCTTGGGCTCTGGTAACCCTTGTAGCCTTATGTACTAACACAAGCGTTTCCATCCATTGGGCTGATTGAAAAGTAAGGCGCAACTTCGCCTCCCACTGACTCTGAAAAGATGGTGGAGTATTGTCTGAGGATTGCAGCAAGGAATTCAATGTGGAGATACCATGGGAAAGTTGTGGGCCCAGCCGGCAAAACGTCTCAAAGGGCAGCAATTGCCTGCCAAGGCTAAAGCTGCAGTTAAGTGCTTGAGGGTATGATTTAATTTGGTGAAGATTAAAGAGCTCCAGCAGGGACAAAAGGTGCCCCATCCAAAGGGATAGCGATATAATCCGCATCGCCTGCCTCAAACAAATGCAAGACTATTTATCGGCCTCCCTCTGCTAAGGGAGGTGCATGCCAAAATATGGGACACATTACGGCTGTGCCAGCAGTCTTGCATCTGCCCAAAGTGAGGGCAGATCCCTATCTGTACTGGGTGTGCATAGGAGAAAGTGTGGCAGTGCATGCATGATCAGCCGAAGGGGGGAAGCACCTTTACAGGAGGCAGCCAGTGGAGGAGTGTTTGCTAGCCACATACCCAAATATCGCATCTTGTGCCTACACCATTTAAATGGGTGTTATACTGTAAAAGCATGCACTGTGCGGTAGGGGGGGGCAACGGAGATGTTAAAAAGAATTCAGATTTTTCCATATTAATTCTATAGCCAGATAAGGCTCCGTAAGTCTCAAGTTCCTGCAGAATCTCAGGAAGGGAAGTCAGCACATCAGTAAACAGAGACATCAAGTCATCGGCTTCCATCAGATCCCACGCTGAGGTACAGACCGCGGGTCTGTATGCCATTTTAGGCCTTGTCAAGGGGGTAGAGGTTGCAGAAACTCGTCAGGCGGACCCCCGTAATGTCCATGCTGTCGACCAAGCATTAGGGAATTGGCGGTGTCTGTCTATTGAGTCCCATGCCCAGATGGTGCAGGGAAATCGAAGGAATGGCGGAGGGGACCGAAGAGCTCCTCGATTACACGGTCATCTTGTTTGGCAGTCAGGATACTTCCCAAATCTCATTTAATTAAATGGATGCCAGGATTGCCAATTTCCAACTCCAGTTAGCAGTGCTGAAATCATTAGCCTAGGGCTTCACATACTTTTCCCAACCTATACTGTGAATATTTGAATTGTATAATCAATATGTAGAAGAATAATACAACAATTTGTTATTAGATAAAACAGATTGGGTTTGCTAATTACTGTAATTTAGGACACCAAACCAGATTTTAAGACAAATTTATAAATAAATGCAGTCATTTCTAAAGGTTTCACATTTTTACTGCCTCTGTGTCTATTGATTGGTAGGGTTAACCATGATTATCATAACAAAATCGATATACTGATTGCCTTAATCCCATATATACCCACACCAACATACACGTGCATAAATAGGAATCCAAAATTTCAGCAATCCTGCACTTACAAAGAGCTATTGCCAATGTAACAATAAAACAAACAATATTCTGCAAAGCGGAGACTCTTGCAAGCTATCACTTGACCTTATTCACAAACGTCAACCATTCAGTCATCAAAGGACTTATTTTACAAGACTTTTAGTTCATCTTCATCCACAATGGAAGTAGAGGATGTAAATAAACTCTTAAAAATGAATATTAAAAATTGAAACATTTATTTTCTTACTGAATTAACATTCAAAAAGATAATTTGGTCCCCCCCTCACACCCATAACATAAAACAGCACTGCAATTTCAAACTCCACGTTCTGTTACATAATCATGAAAGAACCTCTAAATAGTATGAGGCTGAGCGGAAGAATAAGACTTGTATTGAGACCACATGAATAGATGTCATGTGGCTCCCTTTAATGCAGTCCATCTTATTTCCCAGTAGGAGCTGGTGAAAATAAAGTAGCTTCTTCCCGTCATTGATTTATTTTGATAACGTAAATATAATTATCTAGGGGATGAATTATGACAATGTTACGTCTAACGATCCTTTTAATTCTTCCAAAAATCAGACAGTTGAGAGATATAAAGCGTTTCAATAACAATAACACAATGGGTGCAAATCAATGATTGCGTGATGATGGTACATGAAAATACATGAAAAACAAACAAGTGACAAGGGAAATAAGCAACAATGAATGAGACAAACACAATACATTGAAATAAAACATCCATCTTGTGTTGCTGCCTGAATTACTCATAAATGGCCCATTTGTATAGCGTGCTAAATGTATTCGGCTACATGTGGAGACAGGTTGTGAAAAGTGAAAAATACTGTATTAATACACCCTATTTATATTTTCCAGCTCTGTTGTCTGCTGCAATAGCTAACACTGCAGTAATAATTCATGTAACAATTCAGACAGTATGTACCGTTGAGACATTCTGTCCCAGAAACTAGGAGAACAGTTTGACTAATATCAATAGCATCTTGAAATCAGCTGTGATCAGAACTTCTCATGATATTGTCAGGGCATCTGTTTAGTGTTAAATCAAACACCAGCGCTAAAATAACCTGTGCAATGTTATGAAAGAATCTATCATAAAAAACCGTGCTAATTCTCCTGTTTTACTGGCAATGCTTTGTAGTTTGAGCATCTGATATCTGTCAGAAGACAACGCGGAGTTTCTGTGAGAGCCAAAAAGACAATCAAAATGAACTGTTTAATAATAAATCTGGCTCTGGGGAATCAGGGTGAAAAAGATGAAAGGAATATCGAAATAATGGAAAGCAAATTCAAATTCACGTAAGTGTTAAGATAGATAAATATAGAAAGATACAGAGCGTTGTTCAGCGAGCACCGAAATTTCAGTGCCTTCTCGTTTGGGGCACTTCGGAGATTCCAGTTCGCCGACCCTGCGATGAGTTCAGCATTCATGTCCGTGAAGTGCAATTGGTACACCAATGATCAACCCGTCGAAAAAAAGTCTATGACCCGCCGAATGCCACCGAACTGAAGGGGGGACGACAAACTGCTATTGTTTAAAAGGCTTTTATAAATAATAGAAATGTATCGAAATAACAAAAGAGGTCCTATAAAAAATAAAATGGTCCGTTACAGAATAAAAATAAAAAAAACACCATGAAAAAAAAAATGGGAATAAAAAAAAAAACAGAAAAATACCTACATTTTTAAAAAATAAATGATTAGAAGCTTTTCGCTGACACTGAAAAGAATAAACGGTTGAATAAAAAAATCTTTCTTTACATTGAAAAATTTTTTTTTACATTGAACCCTATGGGCTTCACCTGTTTAAACCTGTCGAACTGAACCACCGGAAATCTGGGCATTTTGCCAACATTTTGGCGTTCTCTAAATAGATTAACCATTACTCCTTTATGAGACAATTTCACTGCTGCCAAATTGCAGCTATCTGCACCGTATTTTGCTGCCAATTCACAGCATTTGGTGAATTGACAGATTTCTGAATAGCCAAACTGCCACGACATGGCACCATACGGTGAAATTCACTGTTCGGTGCAATTCAGTAGCCAGTCTGGCGCTTTTTGAATAACCCTTATAGAGAGGGAGATAGAGAGGGAGGTAGATAAAGATAGAAAAGCTTTCTATAATATATTTTACCTAAAATATTATTTTTCCTACAGAAAACATTTTTTAAATCTGTTTGAGATGCAAATGTAAAAATGATGACTGCTGTCAAATTTCCTCTTGAAAGCAAAAATTAAAAATGACAAGCTGTTGACAGACAGAATGGCAGACATTAAATCTCAGAACATAATTTCATTTTAAAAAGATATGTCAACTGTTAGAGCTATTTAGTAATACAAGTGTTCTTGTATCTTTGCAGCAACAACCTGATGAGGGGAATTATTTATGTATAATCTGATCGAAAATTTAATGAAAAGAGAAATGACATTAATTGGATTAGCTTTTCTTGTATACCAGATAACCAAGATATAAATATCTAAAAAGGACTACAGTATCTGTATCCATAGATGCAGGAAATATCATTTGACTTCATGAATGAATCCTTATTGATCTTATTTAGTAAAAGAAAGAAATGAAATTGATTATATGTTCCATTTCACTAAATTGTAAAAATGGTTAAATATATGTTTGTTAAATTACAGTTTAGTTCCTGCATCCCAATATCCTTCAATAGTCCCTGTTTTGTTAATTTTAATTAAATACTGTTACAATCTGAACTAAAAAGTGCAGTTTATGCATTCCATTAAATTACTTGTCATGCAATACAATGCAGGGCAAAGAAAATTAGAAACTATGCATGGTCAGACATACAGGTCTATTCACGAAAGGTTAAACTCAGAAGAATTGGCAGAAGTGAAAATTCTAGGTAAAAAAAGCCAAACCAGAAAAATTCGCCCATTTATCTCACTTTCCAAATCAGATATTTGGACTAGATTGTTCTCTTCTCCTGCCACTTTTCCTGAGTTTCACCTTTTAGTGAATAGACCTGTTAGAAACCACCAAAAGTTACAATAGAACAGGCAATGTATGTAACATCGATTTCATGAAGTTACCAGTTAAAAAACAAAAGATAATTTTATATCATGTACATAAAATAGTAGCGAATACCTACAAATGATGGCACTGCCGTTGTTCGAAACAGCAACGGTCTTAATAGAATTTAGCCATCGTTCCCGTATATTGAAACTACAGTTATCACTGGAATCAGTATAGTGAAATCTGGAATATCTGGCCCAGGCCCCCAAGGCCTCAAGTGGTGTCCCAGCTGCCGTCTGCTTCCTCGTGGACCACATCTTATACGAGTACTCAGAGGACACTGATTCACACGCACACAATAATGGTTGAGAATATGTCTCAAAGTTTAATGAGGTAATCAAGTTTTTATCAAAAAGATGCATTTCAAACTGGGTTATTTAAAAAGCACCGAATTGGCTCCGAAATTGCACGGGACAGTGAATTTCCCCATATGGTGCAATTTCGTGGCCATTCGGCTAGTCAAAAAGCTGGCAGTTCGCCAAATATTGGTGAATTGCCAGCGAAATATGGTGATCTTCGGCAGCAGTGAACTTCCCATAGAGACGAAATGGTTACTCTATTCAGAGAGCACCTAACAGCACCGAAATGTCAGGGAAATGCCCCGATGTTCAGGGGTTTCATTCGACAGGTTTAATCAGGCGAATCCCATAGGTGTCAATGGTAAAAAATTCCCCTTTTTACAACCATTTAATCTTTAGGATTTTAGGCATATTTCGCCAAAACAAAATCTGTGTTTTTTTTCTGTAACAGACCTTTTTATTATTATTCATAGGACTATATATATATATATAAATGTTGGTGACATTTCCGTGCTCTCTGAATAACTTTAATCTTCTCCACTGGTGTCTCGCAAAATTCATTGAAAAGGCATCACATATCTTTATCCATTGCATAGCCAACATCACTTATCAACATTATGAAGGGAATCAGAGACAGCATATCCACCACACACACACACACACACACACACGCTAGAGGTGGAATGACAGCTTGTAGTTTGGCAGTTCCAAGGGCAGGAGTAGAGCAGACAGTGGATTTCTACATCTGGTATGCCTTCGTCATTATCTCCATCAACATCAAGTGTTCAGGTACATGCTGGTGAGCAGCCGGGCGCAGAACATTGTCATAGAACGAATAGTATGGTGTGTTGGTACCTAGCTCCATTCTTGATGATCCTTCCTATAGTATATATATTAGTATATTATAGGGGTATTCACCTTTCACCTAAGGATCTATTCACTAAGCACCGAACGGCGAATTTCAGCCCTACAGTGCAAATTCAGGGCAGTTCGTCTAATCACAAATTTTTTAATTCGCCAAATAGAGGAGAATTTACGGCGAAATATGGTATAGTTCAGCAGTAACGAAATTGGCCCATAGAGAAGTAATGGTTTATCTATCCACAGAACTACACCGAAATGCCCTGATTTTTAAAAAGATGTTTTATCATGTTTTAAAGGAACTTTTTAACTACTTAGACACATTTTAATACATTTTTATTGGTTTAAACACTTAGGGCCCTATTACAATCTTCGCACAAACGTTTGTGCCGGGCAAAAACGCATTAACGCAAGGGTAAAACCCTTTGCGCTGAACGTCGTATTACAATGTCAGCGCAACAAACGCACGTATACGTCTACCGCCGGTGAACCTGCGCGAATGCTGCGCGAGCTTACTTTACTGCACGCGTCCTATACTTAACATTGTGAGAGCAAATGCGTTTGTGCGCTGGTACGCGGATGGTATTACAATCTATGCACAGGAATTAACGCATAGACGTTGCGCGCATAATTTTACCAACTCCTAAAAGGTGGTGTTAATGGCAAATCTGACCGACCTGGCCGAACCCAAATACACCAGCCCAAAAAAAAAAATAATCTGCAAAGTATATTTACACATTCTACTCATACCAAACGAATAAATTTGAGAAGCTGTGTGTGCATTTATTATTGATGCAGCATATATGCTCAGATTGACTTTGACAGGCGCAAAAACTTAACGTGAGATAATTGTGGTTCTTAATTCTGATTGGCTGAATCGCATGAAAAAAAAAAATAGTCCGCACACTGATTTCTGCGCGCGCATTTGTGAGTGTCCGCTTAACGCGCATTATTGCGCGACGGATGAAAAAATGCGAGGATTGTAATTCCAGCGTTGATTTACGCGTGTTAACGTTTAACGCTGGGTGCACAAATTCACGCATTGCGCGAGTGTTTTAACACGAAGATTGTAATAGGGCCCTTAGAGCAGTGGTTCCCAAACTTGTCCTCGGGACCCTCAACCAGGCCAGATTTTGCAGATGACCTTGGGGAAATGCACACTGAATCCTGCCATCACTGAGCAACAAATCATATCACCTGTGCTGTGCTTCACATATCTGGAAAACCTGGCGAGGCGGAGGGTCCTGAGGACAGGTTTGGGAAACACTGACTTAGAGGAATATGAGACTTTGTTTTTTTATCGTTCAGTGGAATTCGCCAACGCCACTTAAGCGATGTTCTCCAACTTTTTTGTGAGGCTTCGGCGACTCCATCTGTGGTGCACTATGTGACCATTAGGTAAATGGTGACTTCACGGAAATGTAATTGCCAAAGTGCAGTGAACTGTACCTAAACTGAAATTTTAGTTCTTAGAGAATTTATTTATTTATAAATTATTTTACCAGGAAGGATACATTGAGATTTCTCTCGTTTTCAAGTATTTCAAGAAAAGACTCTATAGTGAATTCAAAAAAGTGTAAAGAGTTAGGACTAGAGTTACGGTTGGATTTACTGAATCGGATTACGTTTAGAGTTAGGAATAGGGTTAGGATTGGAATTAAATTTAAATTTAGAGTTAGGGTTAGGGAATAGCATTAGGGTTACAGTTAGGGGGTCTTTGAAAAATCACTAGAGTTTTCTTAAAACAACACTACCACCATTGTCTGAAGGGAGAATGTTACTTCAAACAATGGCAATGCAGCGGTTTGAATAAACTTTAGTAGTTTTCACTACAACCAATGACAACGCCAATGTTTGAAGCTATAGTCTACTATTTTACGTACTGGACATTATACAAAAACTGACCATCAGTTGATGGGCCCTGTTGCCTGTTATACTGGTTATTTTCTTTTGTTTTTGTATATCTAATAATAAAGGTTTAATCCTGTCGATGGGAGTGTTGTCCACCTTTTGCTACGTGGACAGGTGATTGTTTTCTAGGTGGGACCATTTTCTCACCTTTGTTGTTATATTTGTTTAAGCTGGCAAACTAACAGCCATAGGTTGGGAATCAATTTATAGAAAATTAGGAACATCTGGGTGTCCACTTTTGCAAATAGTATGCTTTAATCGAAAATTATGATTTGCAGATTTCTAAGAAATGCAAAGAAATGCAGTATTTTCAGGGAAGCAATCAGAAAATGTGGGAGTCAACATATAGACCTATGCATTACCTTCTAATTTACCCAAATCCTTACCAATCAGTACGTGTTAATGCCCTCCTATTTGATGGCTATCAAACATACTTATATCACTTTAATAGTCAGGACCTGTTGTGTCACCACTGCTTTGCGGCAACTGATGAATTCCATTCCCCGTCTGCAAGGGCCAGTAATGAGAGGCTGATTTCATCACCTGGAAACCTGGCAAGAGATAAGATTACATTGTTAAAGGACCACTACCACTAACATAAGCACACAAACAAGAACACATCATAAAACCAAATGCTGCTGTTTCTTTTTCTTTGTTTGAAGGAATTGCATATAAAAAGAAAAAATAAAGTTAGTTTTTATCTCCTGTTTCCATTTTGTGATTTTTCCCATGATGCAACATTTACCAAAATTTTACGCCAAGTCTCACTTTACAGCTGTAGTATAAAATAAAACAGTAGTGCAGAGGCAAGGATTGGAGGAGTGAATTTTTGGACAAGGCTGGATGGTATCAATTGTGTAGCCTAGGCTACCTAGGATGAGAGAAGGCAGCTGGAGGAGATCTGAGAGTGGGCTAACACGGAATAGTACCTCCTGGGGAGGTCATTTAGATACATTCCACACAATGCTAACCAATAAGTCAGTTTTGTAGACATGACCCATAAACTCCATTCTATGCCCAATGCCACACAGGGAGGAACACATGCTGTATAGATACTGTGTGGTGGGGGCTGTTTACAGCACAAAATATCAGAAAATAGTTGCACCCAGTGACACAAAGATAAAATATTTTATTAACTATACAGGAGAAAAACAAAGTATATGTAAGATTTTTGGTGGTAATGTCCCTTTAACCTCTTCCCACCGCGGGGTGAATTATGTGGTACCATCGGTGGGTGGGCCTTGAAGCCGCGAGGCTTCATAGCACGTCCCACTAGCTTCAAAGGGCCTCCAGTCCAGTGAACTCAGGCCATCCTTCTGCAGCCAAAGACGTGTGTCAGCTGCGTAGGCGGGTCTGAGGTGGTGCTTGACGCAGCAGGCGACAATCGGGGCATACTAGTACGCCCCACCAGCATTAATGCCCCACCATCAGGCACAACCTGTCCGGCATCAAGGGGTTAAATGCTCTTTTAAAATAATTTGTTTTTATAAAATTATTCAGTTTTGTATATGCGCTTTGTGCGTAGGGGAAAAGGTTAATTCGCATTTTCAAAATTTCCACAGTAAGTTTGAGTTTATGAAAAGACAGATGTATTTTTATATTAGGAAAACCCAGAACGCTCCCATAACAATCCTGCCTGCCAGAGATGTGAGTGATATGACAGAAACACATCTCTCACACATGTTTTCTTTTTTATTAAAAGAACTGCAACGTGTCTGAAATACTAATAATAGGAGGAAACAGAACATACCTCCCATTAACAAAAATTGGGATATTGTAACCATATGGCCCTAGCATTTAAAATAAACAAATGATATGATAAAATCTGTTCTTGTGGTCAGGAAAGTCAAGAATGGATTGACCTGTAATATATATGAAGACATTTAATTACTGTACCCAAGGCTGCCATTGAAATATTTGCTGCATCATATTGAACCATTGGTGGGGTGCCCATCCTCCCCCGAAATCACCCATTTTATTAACCGTTAAAAATAAAATGTTTTTCCCCCCGCTCAGCTTACCTTTTTGTTTTGCAGTGAGGGGGCTAAAGTCAGCACCTCTGTTTTATGCAGACCATATGAATCGCTCCCTCATGCTGCCTAGTATTGTCTAAAGAATGTATTCTGATCAGCCCCAGATACAACGGCCCACTGGGTATTTTCCCGGTATCCTTACCTTACAATTGGCGGCACTTAGCCTAGTCTGTATATCTGCCAAGCTCAGCGGGTGATGGTCTTACTGAAGCTGCCAGACCATGAACAAATCACTAGCTGCCACTCCTTGATGGTGGCACTGACCATATTTGAATTTTACTCATTCCTAAGTTTATAAAACAAGAAATATATGCAGTCATTCTGTGAAAATTCACATATCTTCTCCAGCTCATTCTTTGTATTTGCACTCTGCTTGTCAGATTCAAACAAAATTTAATTTACATGAAGGACACATTCTTCCAGAAGGAATCGGTTCCCAAAGAACACTCATTTTTAATGCATCTTCTAAACAGTGTGACAAGACAAGGAGCATAGACCATATGACTAGGAATAGAGCGACAGGGGAACTTTTTAGCTCATAGTTTGATATGGCTTTTGGAATGTCTCTTTAACCATATACTAAAACAGGCTTTAGAACTGGCTCCTGTATGTATTGAGGTTGGTTAAGTAATCTATGATAAATCTTTAGGGACACGCTTTGGCATAATCGAATGGCCCTGGACAAGAATCCCGGCTGGAGCCTTCCAGAACCTTAATCCACTTCTGGCACTATGTAGTGGCACTTCATGCTCAATTGTGCTCTTAATTTGTATTTTTTCTTTCTGTTAACCATTTATTGTAAGCCCTAACAGCTACAACTCAAGAACCTGTTTAAGATTAAAATGAAATTCAGCTGCTTATTAATTCACTAGGTTTCACAAATCATAAGTATTTATTCATAAGGTTCTGTTAATGAGACTATAAATTAACAGTTTGGCATGTAAGGGATGTAATTAAATGTGGAGCCAGGAATGGACTGCAAGTAATCTCAGTAGGCCATTACTAGGGATGAGCCGAACACCCCCGTGAATTTTTTTTTTTTTTAGAACTCGAACCGAACACGCCAAAAAGTTCGAAGTTCGCGAACTTTCGAACTGCCGATGTTCGAGTCGAACTCTGAACTGATCGAACCGAACAGCTCATCCCTAGCCATTACACCCAGGGTATATACACATGTATTGGAAGAGTTCCCCACTCCAATTGTATACACATTTTTTTGTCCGTCTCAAGGGCTAGGGGTTCTTTGAGCTCAATACAAAAGGCACAACTCCTGGGATTTGCAGGTTCTGAACAGAGCTTTCTCCAAAACAGGAAGTGACTTAAACTCTGTCACTCCTGGTCACTCTATTATTTGAAGAAGGAATAGGCCGGGGATTGCCCTTAGTAAACATTGTAAAAAAAATAAAATAATAATTTTAAAAAAAGATAAACGATTCAATTGAACAGTGTGATGGTCTACTACATCTACAGCTCAGCCGTCACATGCACAGGATGAAGCGCTTCTCTGACCAGATACTACGAATTTGGTACGATTGGCTACAAGTAGCTCAGTTTCTTCACTTACATACTAAATAGCTCCATTGATGGTTTTTCTACAAATAAAAATTGTAATCATCATGGACACACGCTCAAGTAGATAAATAATAAGCAGTCTTTCAAAGGTGATGGGGAGTTTGATGGAATGCATCCACAAAATTACAGTTTGACCCTTTCAGTTCCAAAGTGATGTATACATGATTTTGCATTAGAATTACATTAAAAATGTAAATTAGCACATAAACCCTATTAGCATGTCCTTTTAACCCCTTCACTAACGAAATCAAGATATCTTGGGCTTCAAAGGTACTATCCGTGCCCCGATATCGAGATCTGGTGATCTGCAGCTCAAAAGCAATTTTTTTTGTGAAAGGATTTTACTAGGAAGGATACATTGAGATTTCTCATTTTCAAGTATGTCCTGGGTGGCGAGCATGTACCATTACCATTTGCTTTTGGGCTGCATAATGCCCAAAGAGCTAAAACTGTAAAATGGTCTGATGATGCCCTTACATCGGGCTTTCAGCAGCAGATAAAGGGAAAAAATAAGAAAATAGACCAGCAGCTCAAACTGCTGTAACTCAATTTGGCAGTAGATGGCGCCATCTACTGGCCAAAATAGGTTAATTACAGTAAGAAATATAATAGGTATAGGCGCAAATATTTCTTAATGTATAATTAATTTAAAATGATTTTTTCAAAAAACCACTAGTTTCTGACAATGTTTTTTGGAAAATAATTTGGTAGTGAAGGGGTTAAGTGTAAAAGTAGTAAGCTTCCTGAAGAGAAATTCAATTTGAGATCTCAACCCTGTCACTCTGTATTACGATAATGAAACCTCAAGGAGAAGTCCCCATCCTCACTGTAACAAAAATTCAACAAATTTTACTGCTGCATTACAACAGCCAGGGAGAAAGCAGTATACAGGTTGAGTACTGGAGTCAGTCACTACTGTACAGGAATAAGATTCAGGGGGTTATAATGACTGAAAGTCCGTGTACAGTACAGATACAGCAGGTTACTGTATTCTTCATATAAACATAGAAACATAGAAACATAGAAAAATGTCGGCAGATAAGAACCTTTCGGCCCATCTAGTCTGCCCAATTACATGGATACTTTACCTGGATTTATCTTTTGTTTAGGATAGCCTTATGCCTATCCCATGCTTGCTTAAATTCAATTACTGTTTTGGCCTCTACCACTTCAACTGGAAGACTGTTCCATGTATCCACCACCCTCTCAGTAAAATAATGCTTCCTGATGTTACTTTTAAACCTTTGCCCCTCTAATCTAAGACTATGTCCTCTTGTTTTGCTACTTTGTTTCCTTTTAAATATACTCCCTTCCTCTACCTTGTGGATTCCCTTTACGTATTTAAATGTTTCTATCATATCTCCTCTGTCGCGTCTTTTTTCCAAGCTGTACATGTTAAGATCATTAAGCCTTTCTTGGTAACTTTTCTCATAAAGGCATTATGCCACAGAAATTTTTATATTCTGTTGATATTTTTTCACGGCTGCATTGCTATTAATCTCATTGTGATCACTACAAATCGCCTTAAGCAGGAGATCTGACCATTTTATTATCTAATCTGCATCACATTTACTGTATTTGATACAAAGGTAATTTTGCTTGTATACTGATAATGCAGATGCTGCAAGAAATGATGCAAGATAAGGAACACTGTACAGAACAGGGATCTTAAACTCTGGGCCCCTAGATTATGCTGAACTACAACTACATGATCCTATGGCCCTGTAGTGAATTCACAAAGCATTGGGATGTCATCAACATCTTGGAGGGGGGGGGGACAGAGTTTGAGATGCAAAATTTTAGAATTTAGAACCTTTGAACCTGTCATTCCACCAAAATTTCTGTAGTTGAACACACACTCACACACAATTATTTTGAGTTAAAATAAACAATATTAAATGCAAAATTGATATTCTACCCTCAATGTAATTATTATTGTGCATCCAGTGCTTCGAATAAATATTATATATTTTTTACCCTGTAAAAAGTGCTTGGTAGGTGAAAGGCTTAAATTTAAAAAAATACATACATTATAGGCAATCAACTATCAGGGTTATTCAGAGAGGGGTGAAAACCAGGACAATGACTGGAGAAGTGAAAATTCCAGGTTAAAAAATAGCCTAACCAGAAAAATTCTCCCATTTATCTCACTTTCCAAATTGGCTATTTTGACCTAGAATTTTCAGTTCTCCAGTCATTCTCCTGGTTTTCACCCCTTTCTGAATAACCCTGTATATGTATTTGTATACAAGTTGCACAGAAAATTTACTGGTCTATTCACTAAAAGGTGAAACTCAGGAGAATGGCAGGAGAAGAGAACAATGTAGACCAAATAGCAGATTTGGTAACTGAGATAAATGGGGGAATTTTTCTGGTATTGCAATTTTGTCCTGGATTTTTCACTTCTCCTGCCAATTCTTCTGAGTTTCACCTGTATTGAATAGACCTGTTAGAGATCAGAATAACTGGGGGATATCCATCTTAGCTGTTATCCAAAATTCCCTACTTTGGCCTTAAATTTTCATTTTTATTATCAATTTTTCTGTCATGACCAAGTCAATAAATCCACCATGTCGTGACATTAATATGTAAAATGTAACCCTTTGTGTCAGGACTGAGAATTCTCCAACCAAATGAATAAACAGTTATTTTTTACGTATTTATAGAACATAAACTTTACACCGTTAAATCTTTAGAGAGTAAAAGCCCAAGGGTAATGCGAACTTGTGATGTTATACTGACTTGACAAACCAACAAGCAAAAAATGTGTCATTAAAGTATATTCACTGTTCTAATAAACCCATTAATTTATGTCTTTAAATAACTGTCACGGTGGTGGAAAAAGTTACAGACAGACTTTCTATACAGTAATCATTCTGTATGACTTGTCTCTGTCAAATTTTAACATTGTTTTAATAAATCCCCCAGTTGCTTTAACGCTGCACACATTATCAATGTTACACAAATAGACTGCAATAAGTATAATAATGTAGCCAGCGAGAAATCAGCTATAATTAATTGCATTCTTAAGTGGAGGGATGTCATTTTGACAGAATGACAGGACATTTCATTAGTATACAGTATGCACACAATACATATAGTGTATATGGAATGAAACTATAACAAGAATAAAAACGCTATATTTAGAATTATTAATTTCATTTTCATTCAGGTATTTCTTGCGGATTGTGAAAAATGTCAACTAAGCTCCCACGAATAAAAAATGATTGGCATCACTATGTATGTCCAGGAGGTTCCATGGAAATATAACTGTAGATGCTATTTTAAAATTCAATGGGTAACTTCCATAATGCAAGCATTGCTATGTGTAGCAACATATCTACACAAGTACAGAGCCAGCCAATCAAAGGGTAAAGGCAAGCAGGAACAATGGGAATGTCGTTTTTATCACCAATTTTAAAGGAGAAATATGCGTCCCTTTCCAATTCAACCAATGCACTCTAAGGTTGATATTTTGGTATTCAGTTATAAGATTCCATGATAACTCCTAATAATTACACAATATTTATAATGATTATCATGAAGAGTCTCAAAAATTATATTATACAGGGTGTCCAGAAAGTCTCTTTAATTTCAAAAAATTTATTACAAAGGCAAATGAAAAGACAGATAAGTGAAACTTATTACAAAAAGAGACGTATGTATTTAATTTTCTTTGCCTTATTTAATACACCTCTATATGGGCACCATTAATTGCACGAAGCACATCAAGACGGTACTCGATTTCTTGCCATGTTCGCTGTAGCATACCCTCATCAAATGGTGGCAATGGCATCAGTGATCTTCTGCTTTAGATGAATGTGTGGAGTGGGATCATGTGCAATCGAATCGTTGGTCTGTTTTTCCTTGGCGAGACATCAATTACTGCAAATGTTTACCTTGACCTTTTGACTGAAACCGTGGCACCACAACTACATGACCTTCAACCAACCATCATTTTCCAGCAAGATGGGGCACCACCACATTAGGGACTGCATGTTTGTGGGTTCCTAAATGAAACATTTCCAGAACGGTGGACTGGAAGGGTGGCCCAATTCCCTGGCCACCTCGTTCACCAGATGTCACTCCCCTCGACTTCTTTCTATGGGGCCATGTTAAAGATATCGTGTATGGAACAAAGATACGGGGCATCGCTAATCTAAAGCAGAGGATCACTGATGCCATTGCCACCATTGATAAGGGTATGCTACAGCGAACATGGCAAGAAATCGAGTACCGTCTTGATGTGCTTCGTGCAACTAATGGTGCCCATATAGAGGTGTATTAAATGAGGCAAAAAAAACTTAAATATATACATCTCATTTTGTAATAATTTTCACTTGTCTTTTCATTTGCCTTTGTAATACATTTTTGAAATTGTAAAGAGATTTTATGGACACCCTGTATATCTACAGTATCTATCAACTAAGCGACACTAAATTCTTACTTTAATTTCTAGGGATTCATGTAAATCACCCTGGTGCACTTTCCCAGTAGATATATATTATTGAAGAAAATTGGCAGCAGTATCGGGTGTTCTTTAAAAAAAAAAAGAAAAAAAAAAAGAATTTAAATAATTTAAAACAAAATAAGTTTCTGCGCCAGCCAAGGCTCAGTTGGAATTGAAACATTATAGTAATGTTATTTAAAAACAAAGGATAGAGTTTTTTAAGGAAGCTGCCCTATTTTCTTTCCATATATACATATGCCAGAACTCTTCATTTGCACCAATCCACATGCGAACATTCATGCGGCGCTTGAAGGGGGAGAGGGGGCGCAACCCACAACCTGTTGCTACACACTTTCAACAAATGGAGCACCCTTTCCCGTCAATGAGAGCAATAGGGATCAGCCATGTTTCACTTGTTTCGTGGTAGGAATTGTGCCAGAGAATTATTGAAGCATGAAGCATTTTGGATTCTTACCTTGGGACCCAGGGCCGGCCCACGCTACTGTGCTGCCTGGAGCAATGGATGAAGTGCTGCCCCCCTCCCAAAAGAAAAAAAACAAACATGCGTTGTATATGAGAGTATCGCAGAGTTCCACAGCAATAGAACTCACAGACACTCCACTGGTCACACACATACACACACTCCACTGATCACACACATTTATTTATACCAATACCAATACCACTGTGTTCTTCCTTGTAATTAAATCATCCCAGATCCTCCTAGAAAACCTCTTTAAAACCAATCATCCTCCCAGTGAGCCCATTCCAAAAAGAAACTACAGTAGAAAAATAAACTTTCAGCAGGAGGTAGACTGATAACCCCGGAACAGAGCTGACATTTATTTCTCTCCAGCTACTTGTCACATGGGTACTGAATACCAATCATGGCCCCATGGTCGATTACACCAATCAGGATGTACTGAAAAAAAAGGGAGGATGGGGGCACCACCTTACCGGCAAACTCCAATTCCTCGACCTGATCAAAGATGATTCAATTGAACAATACATAAATCTATGAACAAGACAAAAAGAAAAATAGGGTAACTTTCCTGGACAGCAACACCTTCCCACCACTGGCAACTGAATGGAAACCGTCACCATTGCTCTGTCCGGTTTGAAAAGGCATGTTTCAAAGATGACTGAGCTCTGGCAATCCAGTGGCGTGAAACTACATCTCGCATGATGCCAGCGTGCTTTAAAAGCGGCCCCTCATTTGCATCATGGCAACACTAAAATCCTTACTTCTGGATACATAGGAGGTCCACAACGTGTGCAAACAAATCAAAAGGCAATAAACGTAATACACACTCACACTCTCTCTCTCGGGCGCCTGCAGCCTGACACATACACACGGCACTTCCTAGATCCGTCCCCACCCTTAGGTGCAAACACTTGAGCGCTGTCAAGACCTCGATCGCTCTCCCTAATAAGGGGCGGGCACGGCCGGCTGGAGGGGTGTCCTGCTTTCTCCTCGAAACACCGGCCTGCCGAAGGGCATTCCGCAGCCTTTGAAAGGGCAGCAAAATGCCGCCCCTGAAAAAGGGCCGCCTGGCGCCACTGCTCCTCCCTGCTCCATGGACGGGCCGGCCCTGTTGGGACCACTAGCTTCTTGGGGTTTGAATGAAAAGGGAAAAAAAAAACTCAGGGCAATATTCACTAGTAAACGCTAACGTTATCGTTCTGATGTGTAAGCATTAACGTCAGGATAAGTGCCTTTAACGCATGCCTCCATATTACCTTCCTAAAGCTAAACCCGTATGAAATCACTTACAGCATCGGATGATGCGCTAGCTTTCGCAAGCTTACTGTACTTTGCGCTCTCCATTATAAGTATTGGATGCGCAATCACCAATTAGCGTTTCTATAAGTAAGGTATTACAAAGTGCTATCACTAATTAGTGCAGGGACACGCAAGTTGAAGTTTTAGCTACTCCTAATGGTTGGTGCCAAATGATTCTGCATTTGTATAATCATGTAGCACCCCTTAACCCCCCCCCCCAATAGATCAGATACTCACCTCTCATCCTGCGGTGAGAACGGTATCCCAATCTGCTGCTTCTCGTCCCCAGTCTCCCTCCGCAGCACTGCACGATCTTCCGACAACAAGATCATGCAGGGCTCATGGCACGAAAGCCCAAACCTTTAATGGAATCCTTTGGACTCCAGGAGGTAATACTCGTGGCGGCGCTACCTCAAGTATCCCAGAGGTTAGCACTGTAGCAGTTATTGCGATAAAATGGGGACACTACAGGGAAACCTGCAGGTACAGATTTTCCCCGATATCGTCCCCAGTTTAGCACAGACTAGGGAATAGTGGCCACAAAGGTTTCTGCCAATTATCTGATATTATATTCTTTCCTTGGTACTTGTGGTTATAATTAGGCAGCATCAATTTATCACCCATAGAAGCTAGTTTGTATATAAAACAATGTTTGGTTGTGTACATCTTGATAATATTGTTTTTATTGCTACCCTATATGTCCACACTTTTCCCTTTGTTTTCGATTTAACATGTTATGCTATATTTGAGTAAAGTTTTATCGGTATGAGTTTATGGTTTTTTTCACTTTTTACACTGGCAGTAGACATGTCCCTTTTTGAATGCACAAACTGCCGTTTTGGTGTATGGTGCTCACGTGGTGTTTGTTGCTTGCTGATACTTTGCAAATACTGTATATATATTTCTATGTTGTGCAATGTAATCACAACTTGAGAAAAATCCCTGCAGGGACTAAAAACACCGATACATGATGACACCGATACATGATGTTACAATACAAGATTACACCAATAGATGATGACACCGATACATGATGTTACAATAGTTTAATTGTCCTGCAACAAATTGTCATTGTGCCCAGCTTATTTTCAGATATATATTTATAGAGTATAAAATCAATATTACAAAATAGAGTGTGGCGCAGTGAGGCAATAAGCTAAAAAAAAAAAAAATGTTACTACATAAATGCGGAAGAAAATCTTGGTGAGTTCCCATACTTTGCTACCAGACGCTATGGAACACATGGTTACCAAGAATCTAGAGTAGTAGATCAATCCCAGATTCTTTTTTTTTTAACTCCAATTACAATGAAGTAGCAGCAGCTTCCACAGCTCTTCTTCCAAATCAGTATGATACACAGGGGAGGTAGGGGAAACAGCTGGGGAAGGCAGTCACATACCACAGGTGGTCACAGAATGTCAAGGAGCAGTTGCACAATCTAGCAATGAAAAGAATGTCTGTTAAAGTGACATTTTATATGAATTTTCTCATTACAAGAGCAATTCGAGAGGACAATTAAGACATAAGAAAGAAGGAGAGAGGGAGCCGGGAAAAAGATAACTGCCCTTCCAGCTTTGAGACCACCTTCACAGCACTGTTTAATTTGCTCCCTATAATAATAGTGGTGCACATTCCATGGTGCTCCATCAGCTTCGACCCCTTAAATCATGTAGTTGCCAAGTAATATGCTTGAGAGCATTCAATTTTTTTCTATATATGTGTCACAGAATGCTGCCAACGGCAGAACTTACCTGGAGTCACCCCACGTCTCAGCTGGCATCCGTAATGGCCTCTGTGGCGCTGGCCCGGCAGGGGGGTTCCCTTCTCTGGCGCCGAAAGGGTCACATTCCACTGAGCAGTGAGGGGAGTCAGCCAATGCGAACAATAGCTTTGGGAAACCATGACGTGCGGTTCTCCCTCGGGCCACCTGGAGGGAGTGGCCAAAGATGGCACACGGACATGGGGATTCCCTTTGACACATCGAGGGCTTGGTGGGGGCCTAGATTGGAATCAGCTGGGTTCAGCACTAGGGTGGACTCCCAGTGCAGGCAAGGGCCAATGGGAAGATGACACGTCACTGTCTGGAGGGGGTGTGACCACCTCACTTACCCATAAAAGCTTTGCAGCATGTTCAGTGCCACAACGTCACGCCACTTATGGTGTCAGCGCCTGCAGCTATCTCTCAAATTTTCTCCCTGTGTACCAGTCCTGGAACGTCTCCCAATATCGCTGCTCACTGCCAATCCCGACCCGACTGCCACTTTAACCTCGATTCTGGATTAATCTTTACTTGTACCTCGCCTCAGATCCTCCGCATCTGGTTCAGGTTTCCCCCGAACCCAACCCTAATAGTCTACACTTGGAATTTACCTGGAAGTGGTGCAGCATTATCTACTGTAACTTAACTGAAATGTGCAAACTGGCTAACACTTGAAGTGCACAGGAGTTGCTGTTCACATTTTTGGGGATACGGTTCACCCTCATATCTGTCTGGAAGCCCACATTTTTTACTTTAATACCTTGAGATAAAACCTTATTCCCTTATTTATCTGTTAAGTATTCACCCACTTGACGTTTATACATTTTCTAATTGTTAGAGTAGAACAGATCGTATATATTCATTTTAACTAAGGAATATTGTATAAACCAAAAGCAATAAAAAGGTTGTAGCACTAGAAAATGTTTGAACATTCACATTATCGCTTATTCATGGCTGGATATTCCAATATGTTGTGCTTTTTCCACTCATGACAAATATAGGACCCCCCCAGATTACCAAGACACAAATTTTAACTATAGGGATTTATATGCCATTTTTCGCTATTGTTAAAACGTGGAAGAGACCTGCCTTTGCCTCTAATATGAGAAATTAAGTGATAGACAAGTATTTTGAGCATATCCTAATTTATCACACTCCGGCACCACCGAATCTGCATTATTGTCTTAAAGCTGGACATTAGATTTTAAAATCTCACGCCTGAGAAGTTAGGTTTTGCATCTTAGTTTTTTTATATGAAAAAGATGTTCTCAAGCAAGAAAACATCGAGCTTCCTATTGCTATTAAGTATGCTCTAGAGAGCATGTACAATACAATGCAACATATGTAAACAATATCATATACAAAGCAAATCAACCAAACAATAACTACAGCTGCATTTTGTAAGGAGCCAGATTACAGACTGCGGAGATCCAAGTTTAATAACAACTTTGGGCAAAAACACAAGCATAAAGTAAATAATTTAAAGGGACACTCCAAGCACAATAAATTGCAGTATTGTTTACTATAGCAGATATCAGGTTTTTCTGACACAAACGCAAAATAAAAAACTCTGCAATTTTGATGTTGTCAAAAAAGACCCTTGCATCAGTTTCAGATCAGTTTTTTGGGAACAATCAATTTTTTTTCCTTAAAATTTGCCTCCATCCAAATTTTTTACAATTGCTTCTAATTTGGAGCCTTTTTGTAAAATATCTATTTTTAGGGTTAGAATTAATTTACCAATACTATCTGTATTATCTGTAAATTACTTGTACTTTTATTTTACATAAGCCATGTCAGTTGTGTTAGTTTTAGGGCTAGGGATAGGCTCGCTATGCCCGCTTCATAAGAAGGGGCAGAATCTGTTGAGTAAAAAATAACCAAAACTAGAACAGAATGTTAAGGTTAGTGTAATGGAGTACCTCCGTCAGCAGACTCTCTCCCATGTAAAATAGTCCCCACTATCGTCGGAGCAATCTTCCCTAACTGCCCACCCAAACTTTAACCGCAGCTGAAAGAAGGTTGCAGACCGTTGAAATTCAAAAGCAGTCGAACACTTTAAGGGACATACAGCTACACAGTTAAGGAACAACCCCCTTCATGACTACAACCAAACAGATAACATCAACAGGTCAAATAACTACACAGGGAATGGGACCTTCAAACAACGGGACCTCCTGGGAGGTGAAGGAAGAGGAGCAGGTAAAACAAAGGAATATCTTCTTAAAGAGAGAATTACACTATACAGGGAGCAGGTAGTAATACAGAGGTCTACGCTATACAGAGAGAGGTTAGATAGAGGGAATGTACACAGTATACACAACAGGAGTCTACAATAAATACATAAATGAATAATACACAGACATCAAAAGTCTTTAGTTAGCTGGGGGATGTTTAAAACAGTGACAAACCCAATATCTTTAAGTTTCACAATTCCCCCATAGTCTCTTTCACGGGCTATAGTTGCTGGGCAGGAGGCTAGCCCACAGCCCCCTCTAGATGCCCCAGTGACGGTAGGTTCCGTCAGTTAGGGTTAACCCTATCCTAAAAGTAACCCTAACAACAAGCACAAATATTAACCTAACCCTAGCCTCAATCCAAAAACAAATTTCTAACCCTAATTTGTAGCTCTAAACCTAGAAATCAATATGGGAGCAAAGGAACAATTTCGACTGAAGCTATATTTTTAGGTGCCAAAATCAGATGCATGTGAATTGGAACAGGTGTCATTTTCAGGCACGCTCAAATTTTTTTTCCTCCGCAGCTTCTTTAACGTATTGTTTTTTGTTGTGGCTATTTTTTTCCAGGTCATTCCTGTAGGATCCGTATCTACGTATATATTGGTGTGTGTATGTATGTGCGGTGACCAGCACATTCTAAAAATGTAAGAGCGCATTGCATTTACGGCAGGTTAGAGAGATGGCACATAAAAACAGTACCTGTGAAAAGAAAAAAAAACCCGAACAAAATAAAAACAATTGCATCTGCAGTTAGGAATAGGAGTTCAGAGCTGCCAAACAATATTTTTTGTCAGTAAATCAAGATGCTGCCTGTAGGTTCTTTAAGCCATGAATCAAGTTAATAACTCTGTTTTGTTCAGTCTGGGTGGAACATATTTAATAGAGTATGCTGTAAAAATGGTTTCAGAGTTAAAATAGAGGGTGTTATTAGTTTTGAATAGAGCACAAGCCACACTATTGTATACGGCTACAACAGAAGTACCTGTTAATGATACAGTAACTGTAATCCAAGTTGAAGAAACCTCCTAAACTGACCGGTAATAACAATATGCCGTATTTCCAATGCTCTGAAATTGTCCCCAGGGACTACTTGCCTAATCAAAACTACATCCATCTAGCTCTTTTAGATTGTTTGCTTTTGCAATTATCCCTATAGGAGGGCTCACATTACACGTTTTAACTCAATACCAGCACATGTTCACCACTTATTGATTTAACAGGACATAATAGGCTAAAAACAAGACAATGGAATGATCAGGCGAAAGCATTGACAGCTATGGGACAATCAAATTGGTGTAATTAACTACAAATGATAGAAACCCATTGTGACGTGCGGCTTTTGGACTTTGGGTGCGTGGGCATGGAGATGGGTTTAGGGTACAGGCTTGAGGTTCTTTTATTATTTTCATTGCCCTCTCTTGTGCAGAGGGTTTGTGAAATCTGTGTTTAGGCAAGAATGCTATTGTCTACTGTCTGGTCCTTGTGTATCTGTTATCTGTTGAAAAGATTAACATCTCAGCCTACTTTTTGTCTCAAGAATGTACTTATCTGTTTATATTTAAGTAGTTTGTAAATTTGCTGTAAACTGTTATCATCCCGATTCCCATTGTCTTGACTCGTTTAGAAATGTTGCGTAAGGTTTGATTTAATTGTCTGTTCCTAATCTAATTATGTTTCACATTCCAAGAAGTAAATGGTTTTCCAATCTGTTTCGGTGTGGTTGGGTCCCCAGCAGTTTCTAGGGGGGGTTGTGTATGTAAATGAGGCATATGTGACCGTAAAAATGTGTGTGTGTCCCTGATTAAACCAGTTCTATTCTAACCCTGAAAGACCTCAGATCTATAGCCTCGTCTTATTTCTGGGGGATGCTAGCAGACTCTCTATGTGTCCCGATCCTTAAGCTTCATCTGAGGATGGCACAGGAGTCTGCCTGGGTTGAACAGGGGGGGGGGGAAGCAGCAATGGCAGATGTGATCCTGTCGGAGTACAGAGATCTGTTACACCCATAATTAATAGTTGATTGAAAGCCTTTACAGTGGATGGGGACTTACTGCTGTCCCTAAGTGTCACAATGGCCATGGGGCAAACTGCGACCTTGGTTTTTGTAACACCAAGGCTAGGGTCAAACAAACGCATTATTCACAGCGACCGTCAAAAAGTGCATCCGGACGCATTGACGTAGTTTTTTACAGTGGACGCGAAAGTGGTCATACGATGCGCATTTTCGGGCGTGATTTTTTACAGATCCAAACCAGGAGACTTTGGGTATCTGGACGTTATGTTGGCCGGACATGAGCAGTGTCTGATGTGCTATGCGAAAGCTGCAGACGCAGCGCACTCTGTACGTCAGTACTAGCGGTTCTGCGTTCTCAAAAAAATGCGTTCATTTGCCGCTTGCGTTGCGCGCCCGCACTTTCGTGCGACCGTACTTCGTATATTGGCCATCATTACCCGTCATTTGCTGCTACTGTGGCCGTGATTAAGTGCGCCTAAACGCACGCTAAAAATGCGTTAGTCTGACCCCAGCTTAAGAGATAGGGTGGGGGAGTGAAAAGTGGGCTGGCACTCAGCAGAGTTTATGAACCCCTTCACTACCAAGCAGGGCCAAATTAAGATCTCTATGGGCCTGGAGCTGAATATTTCGGTGGGCTTTTTTTGCAATTTAGTGAAATGAAAACATATTTTTGGTTATTTAATAGTGCAGATACGGCTATATCTAACCAGGCAGATACTGTGTGATTAAATGATTGAAATCGGAATGAATAATTCAAGAGTGTAAAATTATCTTTTCCCATTTTATCATCCAAACCTTTGTGGTTATATATTCTATATGGAAGTCTTGCAAAAAAAAAGAAAGTGAAATGGGAACCTGTTACTGCATTTTTTTTGAAAAAAAAAATATACAATTTTAATTAAAAAATGAAATATTTACCTTGTGTTTTGGAGGATGGCATTTTATGAATAATATGACTATGTATAAAACACTGACCTTGCTCCCAGCATGGGAAGTTAAAAGGTGAGTAATGGCAGTGGTATTGCTCGTTTTATATGTGACAAATGGACAATGCCATCGCTTTGGAACTAATACTTTTTTTTGTTCTCATTTAGATTTTACATGGTCAAGATTGGTATCAGTGCCGTACTCTGACCTGTCCAATGACACCTCACTTGATCTTGTGAGGTGTAAAGATTAGTGACGCAGGGGTCCAGGGTCTCCCCCCCCCAGTGCCCTTCACTGCAGTGCGGCAATTTAGGTTTCTGGTGTAACAATTCGGAACAACGGATTGTGCCATCATCTGCACGCTTGTTGGTGACATGAGAAATGTGATGGTGAGTTAGTGCAGCATCATTGTTCACTTTATATTTGAAAAGTGAAAAATGTTGCTGTGTTAGACAGAAAAAATAAAGAAATATTTTATTTTTATTTTTAACTAAAACCTGGTCATATTTGGTATAATTGGAAAGGCAATTCTCTGACCTTGTAGCTGTTATGGAGTTGGAGAAACAGGGGTCTAACTGCCCATCAATGCAGACATACAGGGCTATTCAAAGAGAATCGAAAAGTCACCGCACGTTCGGTGACTTTTCATTCTCTTCAATTCGGTGCGATTTGGCGATCCCATTTCAGCAACCCTGCGTTGTATTCAGCAAGCACCACAGGGCCGCCGTAATGCAGGGAAAAGCCACCGCAAACCCCTCCAAATACTCACTGCAAAACCCGGCGAACGCACACCGAAACCAGTAAAAACATCTGGATTAACCCCACCGAACACGCCGGAGAAATCCGAGCAGGAGCCGATCAGAGTGCAGAGCAGCTGCCGGAAAAAAAGTCGACACCGCAGACAAAGGAAGTGAAGAAAAAAAAACAGTATGCTTGAGGCTGCGTTCACACCTCAGCGTTTTACAGCGCGTTAATGCGCACTGTAAAACGCCGAGACACGGAAATCCCATGATTTCCTATGGGACCCGTTCACACCTGGGGGTTATACGTAAAAGGTCCTATGCCCAAAGAAGTACGGGAGCTTCTTTGGGGCATATTTGCAGCGCGTTCACTCTGCAGTCTATGGCCGTGAACACTCTGCAATGCGCGCATTTTTTTACGTTTGCGCGACACGCGTGTAAAAAAACGCACGTTTTGCGCGTGTAAAAAGACACTGAGGTGTGAACCCTGCCTGAATGTTTGAAAAGTGAAACACTGTTTGCAAAGAAACTATTGATTGAACGAAAATGTCTGAAATTTACATATAAGATCTAATGACTGATAATAAAAAGGGCTGTTACAGAAAAAAGAAAAAACTATTTAAAAAAAAAAGCGGAAAAGAAAATTCGCAAAAAAATCCCGAAAAATGCAAAAAATAAAAAATAAATCTAAAAATAAAGAGACTCTTTACTGCAGAATAAAATAATAAACGGTTTATTAGATATTGTATTAAAACGGGAATATTTTTAACATTGAAGTCTATGGGATTCTCCTGAATAAACCTGTCAAATGAAACCACCGAATGGCAGGGCATTTCGGCAACCTTTCTCTGCTGTTCTGTGTTCTCTGAATAGACGATGCATTGCTTCTCTATGGGGATTTCACTACCCTCGAACAGGCACCATTTGTGCAGGCAATTCGCCAACATTTGGCGAAACTGCCTGCTCTCTGGATAGCCGAATGGCCAGGAAAGGTAACCGTACGCTGAATTTCAGCATTCGGTTACCTGTCGGCCACAATTCGGAGCTCTTTAAATAACCCTGTAAGTTATCCTTGCTCTGGGCATGGGCCTGGAGCTGCTGCTCCATCAGCCCCAATGTTAATCCGGCCCTGCTACCAAGTGATTTTCCAAAAATCCACTGCCAGGAACCAGATTACATTTCCAATGTATTACTTACTGTAAAAACCTATCTGGCAGGGAGATGTTGCCATCTGCTGGCCAAACTGCGTTACTTCAGGTAGAACCCGGCTTGGTGGAGTAGAGGTAACATCACTGCTCTGTGACTGCGGAGCCCATGGAGACACAGGCTCGAATCCCAGCAAGAGCAGCTCTCCAGTAAGTGTCCTTGGGCAAGACACCTAACGGTACATACTCGCCACCCAGGACATACTTGAAAATGAGATAAATCTCAATGTATCCTTCCTGGTAAAATCCTTTCTCAAAAAACAAAAAACTTTTCTCTCTTCTCCTCCCACCTTTATGCTGGCTTCCTTCTCTCCCTCCTTTTACTCAGGGGTGAGGCCTGTCACGGAGCCTTTTCCCCACGTTAACGCATTATGATGGCTAAGACCCTTAAGATATGGTCCCTGAATGTTAAGGGACTTAATTCCCCTGGAAAACGGCGTCTGCTCTTTCGAGAGATGCGTCGCCAACAGGTAGACATAGCCTGCCTGCAGGAAACCAGAATTCCACGGTCCGCCTCCTTCCGGCTCTCTGACAGGCGCTACTCCCAGGTGTATTCCTCGTGTGCCTCTACTAAGACCCGGGGGGTGAATATTCTCGTGCGTAACTCCTGCCCTTTCACGCTGGATACGGTAGTGGCGGGTGGGGAGGGCAGGTATTTGGTGGTGAACGGGTGGCTTGCACATAAGAAGTACTCGGTGGTCTCGGTGTATGCACCGAACGTACCGGATGTGTCCTTTTGGTCTGATTTACAAATGTTTATTTCCTCCCATGCATCCGGAGCTCTGATAGTTGCTGGGGACTTTAATGCTGTGCTTTTCCCCACCTTGGACCGGTCTGATGCTTCCCAGCGTGCTGTGCCCCGAGAGCTCAGGACACAGGATAAACAATTTCACCGCTTTGTTAGGGCCCTAGATCTAGTCGATGTCTGGAGATCGCACCATCCCACCACTAGAGATTATACATTTTACTCGCCCCCGCATGCGTCGTACTCAAGGATTGATTATCTGCTGGCGGCGCCCTCCTCCCTTCCGGAGCTCGGGTCACCCGCCATTGGCTCGATCACGTGGTCTGACCACGCTGACGTAAGCATGCATCTCAGGCTGCCGGGACGCCGGACCCCTGGACAGTGGCGCTTGGACCCGACCCTCTTGGATGCGGAGGGGGTGTCACAGGCGGTTAGGCAGGAGCTGGAGGGCTACTTTCAGGTTAACGGCACGGACGACGTACCCGCTTCAGTGGTATGGGCAGCGCATAAGGCAGTTATAAGAGGGGTGCTCATTAGCCAGGCTTCCTATCGGAAACGGCGCAAGGTGAAATGTTCACGCAGCTGCAAGCTAGCTTGCGTAAACTAGAATTTAGACATAAGGCGGAGCCTGGACCGGTGACCTTTGATGCTTTGCAAGAGGCGAGAAGGGCATTGACCCAGCTATCTCTAGATGAAGTCAGCAGATCCATGCTCTGGTCCAAAAGATTTTACTATGAACGCTCAAACAAAATGGACACCCCTATGGCAAGGAGGATAGCGGGCCTCCAGCGTCACGGGGGCGTAGGAGCCCTGAGGGACGGGGCAGGAACTGTTCACAGATCCGCCTCTAAAATTAGGGATATTTTCACAACGTTTTATGAGAAGATCTATAACCACTCCCCGCAGGCGACCTTAGATAACCCGACACATGTAGCTAATGTACAGCGGTTTCTGTCAGAGTTGGCCTTGCCGACCCTGACGGAGGCACAGGCTGCAACCCTGGGTGCGCCGATAGATAGCGAGGAGGTGCGGACAGCCATAGGACTCATGCAACCAAACAAGGCCCCGGGTCCGGATGGACTCCCAGGACTTTACTATAAATCGTTTCTGCCCATCTTACTCCCTCACCTTACCACAATGTGTAACTCGGCGAGGTCGGGGACTCCCTTTGCAAGGGACTCCTTGACGGCCTCTATTGTTACTATCCTTAAACCTGGGAAGGACCCTTTGGGCCCGGAGAACTACAGACCGATTTCCCTCCTTAATTTTGATATTAAAGTTCTGGCCAAAGTATTGGCTCTCAGATTGAACGAGATCATACCAACTTTGATTCATGCTGACCAAGTGGGGTTTATCCCAGGCCGTCAAGCATACGATAACACCCGGAGGGCCTGCGACCTGGTCTGGCTTGCGCAGCGTCTGAAGGTACCAGCAGTGTTCCTGTCCCTAGACGCCGAAAAGGCCTTCGACAGGGTGGGCTGGGCTTACCTCTTCCAGGTGCTGACGCACCTGGGGTTCCCACAGGAGTTCACGTCCTCGATTGGAGTAATGTATGATACGCCGGTGGCGCAGGTGGTGGTACCGGGTACGCCCCCTCGTCCTTTTCGCCTCACGAACGGCACTCGACAGGGCTGTCCCCTGTCGCCGCTGCTGTTCGCGCTCTCCCTGGAGCCTCTGCTCTCGGCGGTTCGCGCGGACCCGCTGATTGCGGGGGTAGCATACAGGGGGGAAGAATATAAAGTCTCTGCGTATGCAGATGACGTCCTCTTGTCCCTTACCTGCCCTGTTCCCTCGGTGGCGCGGCTGTTGGAGGTGTTGGACCGGTTCTCGGGGGTGGCGGGGTACAAGGTTAACATGACTAAGTCTACGGCTCTCCTTGTGGGGGCCTCGGATGGGGACGCCGGGATTATGGAACATCGGCATGGTTTTTGCACAACTACAGAGTCCATATCGTACCTTGGTGTTCGGATCCCGGGGTCCCACTCGGAAATATTTACTCTTAACTATGCTCCATTGATACAATGTATAAAAAGTGATCTTGACCGATGGGCTAAGCTGCATATTTCATGGTTGGGGAGGGTGCACTGCATAAAAATGAACGTTCTGCCTCGTCTCCTGTATCTTTTCCAAGCCCTACCGATAAGTGTGACGCAATCAGATCTAACGTCACTGCAGACGGCCATAGATGCTTTTGTGTGGGATAATAAGAGACATAGGGTGGCGAGGCAGACGTTGTTTAGACCTCGGGCAGCGGGAGGGATGGGGTTACCCTCTCTCCTTTCGTACTATAGAGCAGCACGGTTAGCCCAAATAGTAGCTTGGCACTCCCCAATGGGCGCAAGGAGATGGGTGGATCTGGAGTCTTCCATGATGTCACCGGATCTTCCACAATTCTGGCTCTGGACTTCGCCACCTTATCGTCCAACATTACGCACGGAATGCCCGGCCATAGTAGCTGCGGTGAAATTATGGGACTCTGTCGCAGTTAAATGTGACCTTACAAGTTATCCGTCGCCTCTGACTCCGATCTTGCGCAACGAGGAATTCCCCCCGGGCTTGTGCCCGCAGCCTTTTGGCCTGCTGGAAGATGCGGGTCTTCAACGACTGGTGGATTTCTACCCTAAAGGAGCCCTCCTGCACTATCCGGATCTACAGGGCACACACTCGCTGCCTCCATCTACTTTTTTCCGATTTTTACAAATGAGGGACTTTATCACCAAACCCCACCTTCGAGCCGCAGCACTCACCAAGCCTTCGTGGTTTGAGCGTTTGTGCCTTCAGGAACACTACCCCAAAGGTCTTATCTCCACAATATACTCTTCTATTACCTCGACCCTTGAATGGAAGGAATTGACATACATTAACGCATGGCATAAAGACCTGGGAGAGGAATTGGAAGGCGATGAGTGGTTGGACATCTGGGAGGCAGCTAGGAGGTCCTCTATATGTACTACGCACCAGGAGCAATCTCTGAAAATGATATTCCGCTGGTACACCACCCCGGAGAAACTTTTCAAAATGAAAGTGACTACCACTGATGTGTGTTGGAGACTGTGTGGCGATAAGGGAACCTTCCTGCACATGTGGTGGTCATGCCCCCGCCTTAAACCACTATGGTCGAAACTACATTCTCTTGCCCAAACCGTGCTGGAGAGAGACATACCTTTTGTGCCGAAAGTTTTTCTCCTTGCGTCCCCCTTGGAGGACCTTTCCTTGCGCCAGAACAAACTACTTGCTAAAATGTCGTTGGCAGGGCGTCGAGCCATAGCGGCAGAGTGGAGGGCAATGGAGCCCCCCCGCTTTGGCAGGGTGCTGGCTAATATCAGAGACGTGGCCCTTATGGATGAACTGTCGGCCAGAGTACACCACACTATGGATGCGTTTTCTAGATTGTGGGAGCCTTGGGTGAACCATGATGTTTAGATAATGATCTACCTAATGATTGCAGGGACTGGAAGATTGGGGTTATCGTGTTGTGCCAGTTGGGTCTTGGAGAGAACATTTCTCCTCCCCTTTCCCTCCTCTTCCCCCCCCCCTCTCCTTTTTTCTTTCTCTCCTTCCTTTTTCCTTCTTCTCTTCCCTCTGCCCTTTAGGCCTTTTCTCTTCCTTCTTTTCCTCTCTACTTTCTACATCCTTTTCCCTTCTTTCTCCTGTTTGTCCTCCCCAGTTTGTCCTATGAGAAGATGTTGTGACAGGGTGGGGTGTATTATAACTTGCTGATTTGTTCTAGCTATGGTTGTATCCTAGCACCCCCTGGAGTCGTTTATGGCTTGTACATCACAATAAATCACAATAAAATATGTTTTCAAAAAAAAAAAAAAAAACTGCAGCCCTTTGTCAGCTGGAAAATGCCCGATAAACCAAAGGATATTCCCCACCTGATTATAAAAAGTTTTGCACCATGGGCAGTACGCCCACAGGGCTAAAACTTTGGGTGCACCCTCTGGAGCCCAAAGGCAAATTAAATTCGTTTTCAAGAAGCAAATTTCATTTGCAATTATACAGCATGGCCCCAGATCATGTTAACACAATCTCAGGCTGCTGTGTCTGCAACTGCTGATCATATATACACACAATCACAACAGTAAAGGGGTTAAAGGAAGGGGCACTCTTAAGAAAATATACCTCCTTTTTATGCCCTTATAAAATTGGGCAGATGCTGCTGAGAGGGTCTATCCAGTTATTATCTCTCTCTCCTCCCCTTCAGCTCACATCTTCCAAAATGCTGATGTCAATGCGCCCCCCAATGTACGTAGGCAACTTGCGTTGCATACAGTGGGTAAATGTCCATTGCACAAACCTTGCGTACTTTTGTACACAAGTTCCGTCGCACCTGTGCAGAATGATTGGTTCCTCACGTGTGGATCAGCTGCCTTCTCTCAGGATGCTCACTATTGCAAGCCCTGTAAGAGGTGCTGATATCATCGGTGACCAGCAGCCAGAAAATTCAAAGTCCTTCGCTGCTTGGTGTCGCGTGTGGGCAGAGGAAACTCAATTCACACAGAGGTTTCTGCCAAATGGAGCTAAAGAGAGGGGGCACTCCACACAGCCTGACCACCTTAAAAAGCTAAAGTGATCACAGGGAGTGTAGCATGTCCTTCTAAGTTAAAATCGTCATTCTGGTTTCAAGTGTCACTTTTTTTTGGTATGTTAACAGGAAGGATACATTGAGATTTCTCTCGTTTTCAAGTACGTCCTGGGTGGTGAGTATGTACCGTTAGGTGTCTTGCCCAAGGACACTTACTGGAGAGGTGCTCTTGCTGGGATTTAAACCTGTGTCTCCACAGTCTCTCTCCACGGTTATAGAGCAGTAATGTTACCTCTACTACACCCAGAATGCTCTACTAAATATTTTACTAAAGGGGCTAAAGCAGCAGAATTTCGCAGGGTTATTCAGAGAAAGCTGAAAACCAGGAGAATTGTCAGGCGAAGAGAACAATCTAGACAAAATAGCCAATTTGGAAAGTGAGATAAATAGGAGAATTTTTCTGGTTTGACTATTTTGACCTAGAATTTACACTTCTCCAGTCATTCTCCTGCTTTTCACCTTTCTCTGAATAACCCTGTATGTGCTTTGCACTTCGGCGATTCCATTTCGAAAAGAAAAAAAGGGAACTTTCCTATAAGGTGTTTAACCCCTTAAGGACCAATGACGTAACTGTTCCGTCATAAATGCATTGACTTTAAAGACCCTTGATCCTTAAGGGATTAAACCAATAAAAATGATTAAAACGTGTCTGAATATTTTAAAAAGGTCCTTTTTAAAAGAAGAATAAAAAAGGTCTGTTACAGAATTTACAAAAAGTTCTAAAGAAATAATGAAATGATTTTTTGCTGACAATGAAAAGCATAAACATTTCTTTGTAATGATTCACCTGTTTAAACCTGTTGAACTGGATCACTGAGAATCAGAGCATTTCGCCAACACTTCGGTGCAGATCAGCATTCTGTGAATTAACCATTACTGCTCTATGGTACAATTATGCTGCCGCTGAAGACCACCGATCTGCACTGTATTTCACTGTCAATTCGCCAGAATTCGGCGAATTAACAATTCAGTCAATAAATGAACTGCCGAACTCGCCTCGGTCGGTGCATATCAGTGGCAAGCGTGCCATTAAGAGAATAACCTCTGATACTGTTACTATATTCTATATGATACTGTTACTGGTATACTGAGTGACCCGTATGATTTCTGCACGGGGAATGCTTCAGATCTTTTAAACACTAACAGCACAATCCCATTTCTCTCCATTAATTACAGAGGTGAAGCATTGATTTTTGAAATATACTTAAATCATTTCAGTCTGTGGATATTTTTTCTTCTTTTCAGCTGGATGAAATGTTTTTGTTAGAAAATGTAAGAGGAAACCTAATAAAACAGAGCTTCATTTTTTTTCTAAACCAAGAACCAAGGCAATTAAATTGCATTTCCAGGAGCAGAAAGAACGTCCAACTCCCTTTACCTTCATTCATTGCATCCTTAATAAGGCTGCTGCATGGAGAGCACGAGGATCCTGAAATTGTCTCGATATGAGCCGGGTTCAGTCTTTTGTCACTCCGTTAACAAAAATTAAATGGCATTGTCCGAATAGCCCAGGATTTTACTCAAAGCTTATCTGGGTATCATTCTGAAACAAAATTCAGCTGTTTATGCTTTTCTCAAACGTGAAATATAATTTTTACTAAGGAGTATATTCCATTTTCAAAAGCACCTGCTCTGAGATCAAGTATACTCGATTTGTTCTATGTGGAAGTAGTAATGGCAGTTAAGTCCAAAAAAAATGATATATTTTTTCTATTGGGATAAGGGATGAAAAGTTTTTGTTAGTAGATGGTGTTCATTATCTTGCTACAAAATGCAGTATTAGAACAGTAAGGCTGGGGTCAGACGAACGCAGTGTGAACGCGCGTGCAGCCGCACTTTATCACGGCCATAGTAGCAGCAAATGACGGCCAATGACGGGCAATGTACGAAGTACGGCCGCGCAACGCAAGCGGCAAACGAACGCATGTTTTCGAGAACGTGATACCGCTAGTACTGACGTACATAGTGCGCTGCGCCGGCATAGCGGCATGTGTGCGTGATTAGAAGATGTCAGACGCTGCTAATGTCCGGCCTACATAACGTCCAGACGCAAAAAGGGTTTTATTGTTGATCCGTACAAAATCACGGACGAAAATGCGCATCGTATGACCGCTATCGCGTATTCTGTGAAAAAATACGTCCATTCGTTCGAATGCACTTTTTCGCGGACGACGTGAAACATGCGTTCGTCTGACCCTAGCCTTACCCTGTTTCCCTGAAAATAAGACCTACCCTGAAAATAAGACCTAGTGTGTTTATTTGATAACTGGGCAAATATAAGACCTACCCCGAAAATAAGACCTAGTTGTAGGGCAACTTGAAGAGTCGCAGGAGAGAATCAGTGATACCGGCACCAGAGGAAGCGTTGCAGCAGTGGAGAGAGCAGAGCCACATAAGGCTGCGGTCACACGAGTGTTCTTTGAGCAGAAGGAACATCCGTGAGACTGGACGTTCCTTCCACTCTGATGCCAGTGTGGCCACCTCGCTGAGCGCAGTTAGTGTGCTCAGTGCTACACACAGTGCGAATGGAGGATCATGCGTTGAAGCCCCGTCTGCATCCGTCGTAGCTGTTTGATGGGGAGGCTGAAATCACATCCGGTGGTAGTGCACGCAATTCGTGCACACGCAGCACCATGTGACCCACTCCCTCCAGCCTTCACAAAGCTGCAACGGGCGCAGGGAAGTGTGGTCACATGGACACTCAGTGCGTTCCTTCTGCTCAAAGAACGCTAGTGTGGCTGCAGCCTTAGCCGATGCTTCCTCTAACGCCAGCTCCTGTCACAGGCGGAGTGATACCGGATGTACACCATCAAAAAAAAACCACCAACATAAAAATAAGACCTACCCCGAAAATAAGACCTAGTGTGTTTTTTGGGGGCCAAAAAAATATAAGACAGTGTCTTATTTTCGGGGAAACACGGTAGATGTCTCAATAGGCAGAGTAGGCATATACCTGCAGGTACCTTGACCCTAGGGGGGAACTATATTTGTTTTTTTGAAACTGTTTTAAAAATACATCTACAAAATAAATGCACATTTATTCCTCTCACCAATTACTTTCTGCTTCAGGCATATGTGAACACACAGAATACCAATTTATATCCACTTCCCATCCTTTAAAACTACTTCCTGAACAGGCTCAATGCCGCAAGAATCACATCTCCTGCCTATATAGACTAGTAACAGACACCCAAAACACAAAGGTGAAACACAGCGATCTCTATGGGTAATCTTAACAGGGCACTCTAAAAAAAAATAATTACCCCCTTTTTTTTCCCCCCAATTTTATTTTTTTGATTGTTAGGTGCAAACATCACCTTTTCACCCTTTAAACGCACTGCTTGTCCCTTCCAGCTCAAGGTTTCCAAAATGCAGGACTCCCTGAAGCTTTGCTACGCAACCTGCGTACTTACGCAATTTGTTTTGTGTAGGATATGCAAATTTCACATCGATCAGAACCTGCGTACTTTTGTAAGCAAGTTCCATAGCGCCTGCACAGAAGGATGCACTGGAGCTGTGCAGGCATGCGCAAAACCAATCCGTTGGTTGCTTCTCTCAAGATGCTCGCTATTGTGGGCGTTTTGAGACAGGATGATGCCAGCATCATCTGGTGACCAGCAACCAGGAAATTCAACATCCTGGCTGCCGGTGTCGTTGGAGTGGGTGGTGGAAACTCTTCCACTTCACAACATGTTTTCTGCTGAAGGAAGGCGGGGATCATTCCATACAGCCTGGCTACTTTAACAACAGAGTGGTCAGGATGTGTCGATTGCCCCTTTACATTGAGTGTGTAACTCTGCATTTGAGTGTGTATTAGCCTGTGAGTATGTGTTTGCATTTATACATATTATGTTCTATGGGCCCACCGAAACTGATGGACATCAGTGGCGTAGCCAGAGTTATGGTCGCCCCAGGCAGAAGGAAATTTTGTCCCCCCACCCCCCTGTTCCACCCTGTCCCTTTGGTTGTAAAGCCAACTCATCACTTGTAAAGAGCATTATGGCTTTTTTTATAAATAAACACTTAATGCAGTATAAAAACAGGAGGAAAATTTATGATGGTCTTAGGGTACACTACCCCTGGGTGTTCAGAGATGCGGGCTGCAGGAGCTATTACTTCCTATGGGACATCTGCTCTTCTTATGCCACCTTGCTGAACAGCCTGAGCTAGGAGAGATACCTGGCCATCTGCCACCCCATCACCGCCAAGATGAGCATGTCCAGGACCAAGAAGATCCTCTCTGCCACCTGGATCGACAGCGAAAAGCAAATCCTACCTAACAATAGGAAGGATATTACTTCGCTGCAGATGTATTTAAATAGATTGGGGGACTGGGCACTTAAAATGGTAGGCACTTTGGAATGAAGGACACACAAGCCACTTTGCACCATAAAGGGTAATCAATACAAAACAATTTGCACAAAGTGCAACCAGAGTGCCACCAGCACAGTTAACTTTATTGAATGAACACACAATGCTATACAAGCAAATATAGTGAAAATTCATAAAAATGGTCCGAATATTTGTCAATACCGGCATATAGAAACCAAATCCCAAAATGAGCATACCCATAGTCTGCTTAGAGGAGGGAATATAAAGGATAGTCACTGACTAATACCTTGGGGGTTCTAGCCGCCTACACACCACATAACTAGAAGACGGAGTCAGGAAGGAAAACTATAAGTAGCCATAACCTAGGACCAAAAATATAAAGGTGACTGTTAAAAGAAAAAATATGGCATTGCTCGACGCGTTTCACCCGCACCGGGCTTAGTCTAGAGCTGTCTCCAGCTCTAGACTAAGCCTGGTGCGGGCGAATCGCGTTGAGGGTAAATGTGGCAATATGTAACATTAGTGCTAGCATTATTAAGTTTTAGGTCTGGCATCAATATTCTAATCTTGAAGCTAAACTGGGGTGAAATCAGTTAGCGCTTCGCAGCTTGCGTTAGCTTACTGTACTTTGGGTCACCTATACTTAACATGGGGAACGCAATCTAATTTTAGCATCTCAATAAGTGAGGTATTACAAAGTGTTGGTGCAATTTACCGTTGGGACGCAAAAGCAACGATTTTAACACCTCCTAAAAGCTGGTGCTAAATGATTCTGCAAATGCAAAATCATTTAGCACGCTCCAAATCCCCCCCCCCAAAAAAATACCATACTTACCTTTCATCCTAGGCAAAAAAGCAAGCATAATCATCCTCTTCTCCCTAGTAGCAGTGAGATTAGGAACAAAATTGGCTGCATCTGGCCCGTGAGCCCGGTACTGAACCAGGTGGCTGGATCTGGCCGTGAACCCGGCACTGGACCAGGTGGCTGGATCTGGCCCTGAACTCGGCACTGAACCAGGTGGCTGGATCTGGACATGAACCTGGCACTGATCCAGGTGGCTGGATCTGGCCGTGAACCCGGCACTGAACCAGGTGGCTGGATCTGGCCCTGAACTCGGCACTGAACCAGGTGGCTGGATCTGGCCGTGAAACCGGCACTGATTCAGGTGGCTGGATCTGGGTGAGAACCTGGCAGTGTACCAGGTGGCTGGATCTGGTTGTGAACCAGACAGTGAACCAGGTGGCTAGATCTGGTGGTGAACCTGACAGTGATCCAGGTGGCTGGATCTGGAGGTGAACTCAGCAGCCGGCTCTGGTGATGATGAAGAACAAACATGGACAAGGCCAGGCATTGGCAGATATAACTCTCGAATCGATTGGATCAGGTTGTATATTCAGAGATAGTAGCTTCAAGGCAATAATTGAGGAGCTGTGCCTGGAGACACCACACACACACGAGTGACTCAATGATAGAACACTGCCTTATGAGAGCCATACCGTAAAATAGCTGGTCAGATGTTCTGCTGGACAGGTGTAATCCGAGATGACCAGTAGGCTGCAGATAAGTCAAAGGGGATAGAACCAAAGGGTCAGACTATAATAAAAGCTGCCATGGATCGATGGACAACAGGAATACTTGGATCTCTTATCAGGTTCAGAGCTGGAATCATGACAATCCATAGGATAAATTTGTGAAATCACTCACCCACTGTACTTTGTAACATGACCACGGAGCATGGTGGACTAAGAAAATAGAATTCCACATTTCATTTTCCTCCATACCTGTCATTGGTTCAGAGAATATGCTTTATATTCTGCTACTAATTTTACAAATCTTCATAGAAAAGGCTGAGCAAACTTCCAGATCATCCTTCACTACCATGATGGTTTCCATAAATCTGCTCCCAGGACCCAGTGAACTTGTGGAAAACAATTTAGCATTATACGTACATTGAAAACGGTGCTTCAAATATTAAAAGCACATTTTCAAATGTATGTGTTATGTGACAGGCAGATGGTGCCATTTCTTCAGGGAAAAAAAGAAGGAATCAAAAGTTGCTTAAACTCTTTTGCCACCTTGGATATCATGTCCATGGTGTTATTATTTTGGGGGACACTTTCTGGAGCCCATTTGCAAATAAATTTTGTTTGCAAGAAAACAAAATTCCTTTGCATTTCTCCAGTATTAGTCTACATTGAGTATATGCGATATAGGGGCACCAGCAGGTGCTTTGAAGATCAAGTACTGTATACTCTATTTTGGTATTCGAGCTGTTAAAACTTCACTCACACTTTAGGCTCGTGTCAGACGAGCGCAGTCTTAAAATCCGTGTTACCGCACATAAGTACGTCCGTGATAGCATACAATTGTGTTAAATGGAGCCCCACACACGAAGTACGTCCGCACAGAAGTGCGGACGCATGACGGACGCAGCAAACGGACACAGGTTAGGCAAGACCGTAATACTGCTAGAACGGACGTGCGGAGTGCGCCACGTCCGCATAGCTTTGTGTGTGAGTGACGGAAAGTGGTCAGACGGACTGCGTTTATACGTCCAGCATTTTTGACGGACAAAATGTTTTTTCATTTTAATTTATTTTCCCTCCTACATCCGTCAAAAATAACATCAGTCACAAAAGTGTTCCGTCAAAAAGTGCATCCGTACTACGCGGGCACACAGTCCGTAGAAAACGCGCTCGTCTGACCCTAGCCTAAATGGCTAAATATTCTATAGTAATATACTGTTAGATTTTGCAATATTTAACCTCTAGCTATTAATGCTACCGGACTTTCTTATGCGGTAACCAATGGCAACATGTAATGTAACGGCAACATGTAAGATACAAAAAAAATTACCTGGATGATTTGAAGTCATGGAATAATTGCTAATAACCTGCATTGAAGAAGGAAAACAAACATTAGATACTTATACTGACATTTGGAAATGATGTGAATGCGTGAGAGAAGTTATATAATTTGCATAAAATTCAATAGAAACATGGATTGTTTATTTTGGTAATATATTAGAATGCCTTGACATATGCAAACATAATGTAAAAGAACTAAATTCTTGGTCACTTAGGCTTACAGTCACAAAGCTCACTCTGACTCAAACTGACAGCTCTTCAACTGTTCCTCAGGGTTATTCATTTGACTGACACTAAAAGATCATTTATTAGTTACAAGATGTAAATATTTAAAATGGTAAATTTTTATAGTCTTGATCATGATCTGAATACGAAAAACCTCAAAAATGTAGATGAGGTTCCAGAAGGTGGACACGCCGGATCAAATCATCCATCTGACACTCCACGTGCACACAAGACCAAAGATTCTTAACAGAAAGTGAGCGCAATTATAAAATCAGAGCTGATTGAGCATCATAGAAAAAGTCTACGAGTGAAAAAAAGGAAATGTGGATATGTTACGGATGCAACCAGGTCGCAAACGCATCCACAACATTATCAGGGCTATTCAGAGAGATGTGAAAACATTGAGAATTGCCAGGAGAATGAACAATCTAGACCAAATAGCCAATTTGGAAAGTGAGATAAATGGGAGAATTTTTCTGGTTTGACTATTTTGCCCTAGAATTTTCGATTCTCCTGTCATTCTCCTGGTTTTCACCTCTCTCTGAATAGCCCTGTATGTTTTGTACCGGTATAGGGTTCAACTGCATCCATCCTTGTCCATATTAGTGGTATCTTTGAAATTAACCCCTTCACTACCAAGTGATTTTTTTTCCATAAAACCTCTGACAGGTCCTAGGGGATTTTTACAAAAGCTATGTCAACTGCCCACACAGTAAAAATACACAAGAACAACTCTACTGTACATTGTCACCTTAGGTAAGCCCTATTTGACAGGTAGAGGGCTCGCTCGCTCCAAAATTGCTACTACAGGTACATTACAGCTCAGGCTCTGTGCGTATTTAACCCTTTCACTGCTGAGGCATTTCACACCTGTGTGCTGAGCTAATTTTTACCGGTTTCGCTCATCATGTTTAAACGTGTTTTTAAGCCTTATTTTATTATATGACCCAGACATATTATATATCGTTCTTTCCGGCAGACTCGGCAGATTCATAATATATCATTATTATATGTATACGTCATGTCCTGTCTGTATATTATAACAAAAAATGCAATAAAATGTTAATTTTCAATAATTTACAACCTGTAAAGTGTTTTTTTTTTACATTTTAACATGTGAACGTTTTTTCGGTTATATTTTCTATGGGTTGCGCTTGTTAAAAAATTTGAAATGGGGACTCGTTACATTTTTTTTGGGGAAAAATCACGTGATTTTTAACAAAAGCACCCCATACAAAAATCGTTAGTGCAGCATCATTATTCACATTATAATTGAAATGGGAACAATATTGCTGCATAGCAAAACAAAAACAAAAAAAAGCTGTTTTTTTTTTTAAAAACAAAATATTTACATTTGGTTTTTTTGTAACTTTTTACATGGTCATGTTTGGTATCGTTGGAAAGGCCATGCTCTGGCTGATCCAACGATACCAAACATTAACTCCTAGTTGCCACAAATCGGGAGATAGGGGGTTCATTGGAGCTTCTAGGGGTTAACTCTAAAACTGACGTCATCGCGCTATGCACGATGACGCCAGTCATCAGGGGGAGATCCCGGAAGCTTGACCGACATCCAAGATGTCGGCCAGCTCCGGGAGAGGATCACGATCCGGCGCTTTTCGGCGCCGAATCGTGATCCGGCCCCCAAGGGGTTAAAGCCAGGCACTGTTTAGAAGGGCAGGCTGTGCCCTTCCAAATGATTCCTGCCTTTTATCGCTGGCCCCCGGCGATTGGGAGGGAGAGAGGTTCGAAGGACCTCCCCCTCCCTTTCAGGCACCTCCTCCGCACTCGTGCGAGTGGCGATTGAAATAGATGTCATTGCGCTGGCGCGATGACATCTATTGGTCCCGGCGTGCCGGGCTGACATCCAAGATGTCAGCCTGCACCGGGGGGCCAGCAATCGTCCGGAATCCCGGCCAATTGCTGCCTCCTGTGCATGGACGCGCTCAGCGCGTCCATCGCACAGGGGAAGCACTTGGCAGGACAAGCTGAGCGTGTCCTTAGCAGCCAAGTGGTTAAAGGAAAAACGGAACGCAAAGTTTTCCAAATAAGTTCAACACCTTGGTTGTCATGTATGATGTGTTGAAACCTCAGGGGTACATTCTGAAGCCCATTTGCAAGCAGTTGGTTTGCAAAACACAAAATTCCTGTGCAATGCTCCATACCAGAAGGACTATACCCAATCTTGGGGCATCTGCAGGTGCTTTTGGAGATCGTGTACACTTGATCACGTTGTGAAATGGTTACGCAGCCAGTGTGTTTATGTACATATGACTAATCTATGAGAATTAGCATGACATTGGCCAGTGAGCTGGTACGTTTACGGCTGTCAAAGTGGTACAAAACATCTCATATTTTTATATACAGATTTGACATATAGCGCAAGTTGTTATATTTTGGGAGTAGTTACAATCAGGCTATAAAACAGAAACTAAACAGGTCTGATCTGAAAAGAGGCCACTTACTCCAACCAGTTATCCACCTATATGCTATAGATATTACCTATATGCTAGTCTCACTATTTCCATAGTGCAATATATATTTATAGCCTCATGAATTTTCCCAGGTGTTATCTACCAATTTTCATTCAAAATAATTGTCTACTATTGTGAGGATATTGAGGGCTTGGTTTTGCTTTAGATCCCCATTTCTGCTTCAAGGCAAAGAGAGAAAATGTCAAGTGCCTTTAAAATTAAGTATATAATAACAGTAAACAGAGGTCTCATTGCACGAATAAACCAAACCAGCATGTTTGTGATACAAAGTGATAGAAACCACATGGCGTAACTTTGCCCTTTCTTTACAAATAATGTACATACATAATTACGTATTGTAATACAGTGAAAACTTGCATTAAATCCATATTTGCATATTTTTTAATGCAAGATTAGTGTTCTCCCTGGAGAGGGAGAGATCCTGTGAGATTTCACTCCTGTCACCCAATATTACTGAGAAGATACAAGTAGCAGCACACACCTCATTGCTGGATCACAACAGCCAGGGAGAAGGAAAACCCCAGGGAGAGCTGTGGGGTCACTAACTATTGTACAGGGTTAAGATTCAGGGAGTTATAATGACTGAAAATCCCTGTACAGGCAGTACAGATACAGCAGGTTACTGTAATTTCCATACATAGGAAATATTTGTATATTATATTGGGATTTTACGGAAGATGCATTGCTAATAATCTCATAATGATCCCTATACTATGTTAGACTATATTTAAATGTCAGCGTCCTATCCATGTTTTAAATATATATTTTGTTCAAGACTAAGTGCTCATAGTGAAAGGTTTAAACCTTTCATTACTGAGATCGAGATATCTCAGGCTTCAAAAGTTAATATCCGGTGCCTGATAGAGATATCTCGATCTGCAGTCCAAAAGCAAATTAAATTTGATTGCTGCAAACGAATTTCGTTTGGGGGCACCTTCTGCAGCTTAAAAAGCAAAGTTTTATCCCTGCAGGGAACAGGAGCTGCAACTGTAACAGCTGTAACTCAAATTTGGCAGTAGATGGTGCCATCTACTGACCAAATATATTATTACAGTAAGAAATACACTGGGAATATGCCCAAATAATTCTTATTGTATTTTAAAAAAACTGTTTCCTGACAATTTTGGGAAATCACTTGGTAGTGAAGGGGTTAAGAGAAAGAAGCATATTTAAAAGGCATTTTTTTTTGGGCTATTAAAAAATACATTTCAGGTTCAGAATTCATTACAGGCTGACGTTTACCAATCTAGCATGCTCGATCAACTTGTCTGGGAAATAGTCTGCTAACTATACAACGTATCACACCTTTTAGTGATCAACAACTACTGTAAGTTAAGTAAATAAAGCATCTTAATTTATTTTTTAACAATTAGATGAGGGAATTGAACAATAGAATTCTATATATTATCATCTGAAAATAGCGATGATAAAAAAACATATATAAATTTTGCAGCGATTCTCTATTTAGAAGCTAGCATGTTTACATTCTCTTGTTTCTTTCTAGAATTCTGGGCTTAGTTAATAAAAACTTCATATCGTATGCTCAAATCCCAAGAACATCATCAAATGGTATATCGTTTGGGGATTTTTAACACCAGAAAACAGAATAGAAATCCATGCTATTTCGGAAACAAATGTAAATATTGTACACTGTTGCTGCAAGGAAATGATTTCATTGAAAAATGTTGATTGCTAAAACATGTTTCCCTAATGTTTAAAAATTCATTATAGGCGCATCTTTAGAGACTGCTTCACTAATCAAACTTTATTTATGCATTGGCAAGACTTCACAAATGGTGTTTGCTTTGTATATTATACATGAACTTAGTTCTTTGACATTGCAACTGCATGTTACACATTTATGATGATGACTTTCATATATGATGTGTAGTTTATTCCCAAGCCCACCCTATGCATGGTTTCACAAAGTCACCTCCCCATAGCAACTACGAAAGCGTCCTGGCATCTGTGCTTCCATGCTGGAGGGGAAAATACCATTTCAGAATCAATAAAAAAAGTAAAGAGTTTGTGCCATAACAGATGTCGGTTGAAGGCCTAGGGTCAATGATTCATGACTACATCCATGTACACAGTACTGAACGTCTCAGGGAAGACCAGAAAAGAGGAAGAAAAGGGGGGAGGGCAAGTGCATGGGCTGCTATGTATTCTAAAGCATTCTTTGCAGTGCAAAATCAAAAGTTATTTTATGTATAAGTGTCACCCAGTTCTGAAATCTAATTAGCTTCCACATACAGTCAGGTCCAGAAATATCGGGACATTGACACAATTCTAACATCTTTGGCTCTATACACCACCACAATGGAGTTGGAACGAAACAAACACAATGTGCTTTAACTGCAGACTGTCAGCTTTAATTTGAGGGTATGTACATCCAACCCAGGTGAACAGTGTAGGACTTACAGCAGTTTGCAGATGTGCCTCCCACTTGTTAAGGGACCAAAGGTAATGGGACAGAATAATAATCATAAATCAAACTTTCCCTTCTTAATACAATCACAGCCTGAATTCTGGAACACATAGACATCACCAGACGCTGGGTTTCATCCCTGGTGATGCTCTGCCAGGCCTCTACTGCAACTGTCTTCAGTTCCTGCTTGTTCTTGGGGCATTTTCCCTTCCGTTTTGTCTTCAGCAAGTGAAATGCATGCTCAATGGGATTCAGGTCAGGTGATTGACTTGGCCATTGCATAACATTCCACTTCTGTCCCTTCAAAAACTCTTTGGTTGCTTTTGCAGTATGCTTTGGGTCATTGTCCATCTGCACTGTGAAGCGCCGTCCAATGAGTTCTGCAGCATTTGGCTGAATGTGAGCAGATAATATTGCCGGAAACACTTCAGAATTCATCCTGCTGCTTTTGTCAACAATCACATCATCAATAAATACAAGAGAACCAGTTCCATTGGCAGCCATACATGCCCACGCCATGACACTTCCACCACCATGCTTCACTGATGTGGTGGTATGCTTAGGATCATGAGCAGTTCCTTTCCTTCTCCATACTCTTCTCTTCCCATCACTCTGGTACAAGTTGATCTTGGTCTCATCTGTCCATAGGATCTTGTTCCAGAACTGTGAAGGCTTTGTTAGATGTTGTCTGGCCTTCCTGTTTTCGAGGCTCACCAATGGTTTACATCTTGTGGTGAACCCTCTGTATTCACTCTGGTGAAGTCTTCTCTTGATTGTTGACTTTGACACACATACACCTACCTCCTGGAGAGTGTTCTTGATCTGACCAACTGTTGTGAAGGGTGTTTCCTTCACCAGGGAAAGAATTCTTCGGTCATCCACCACAGTTGTTTTCCGTGGTCTCCCAGGTCTTTTGGTGTTGCTGAGCTCACCGGTGCGTTCCTTCTTTTTGAGAATGTTCCAAACAGTTGTTTTGGCCACACCTAATGTTCTTGCTATCTCTCTGATGGGTTTGTTTTGTTTCTTCAGCCTAATGATGGCTTGCTTCACTGATAGTGACAGCTCTTTGGATCTCATCTTGAGAGTTGACAGCAACAGATGCCAAATTCAAATAACACACTTGAAATGAACTCTGGGCCTTTTATCTGCACATTGTAATTGGGGTAATGAGGGAATATCACACACCTGGCCATGGAACAGCTGAGAAGCCAATTGTCCCATTACTTTTGGTCCATTAACAAGTGGGAGGCACATCTGCAAACTGCTGTAAGTCCTACACCGTTCACCTGAGTTGGATGTACATACCCTCAAATTAAAGCTGACAGTCTGCAGTTAAAGCACATTGTGCTTGTTTCATTCCAACTCCATTGTGGTGGTGTATAGAGCCAAAGATGTTAGAATTGTGTCGATGTCCCAATATTTCTGGACCTGACTGTACATACAGTGGCAAGAAAAAGTATGTGAACCCTTTGGGATTACGTGGAGTTTTGCATGAATTGGTCATAAAATGTGCTCTGATCTTCATCTAAGTCACAACAATTTGAAAAACACAGTCTGCTTAAAATAATACAACACAAACATTATATGTTTCAATGTGTTTATTGAACATAACATGTAAACATTCACAGTGCAGGGTGGAAAAAGTATGTGAACCCCTAGCCTAATGACTTCTCCAAGAGCTAATTAGAGCCAGGAGTGAGCCAATCTTGAGTCCAATCAGTGTGATATTATTGGATGTGTTGCTGAAAGCTGTCCCGCCCTTTAAAAACACACACCAGTTTTGGGTTTACTGGTTTCAAGCAGCACTGCCTGATATGAACCATGACTCACAGAAAAGTGCTCTCAGAAGACCTACGTTCAAGAATTGTTGACTTGCATGAAGCTGGAAAGGGTTACAAAAGTATCTCCAAAAGCCTTGATGTTCATGTGTCCACGGTAAGACAGACTGTCTACAAATGGAGAAAGTTCAGCATTGTTGCTACTCTCCCTAGGCGTGGTCATCCTGTAAAGATGACTGCAAGAGCACAGCGCAGAATGCTTAATGAGGTAAAGAAGAATCCTAGAGTGTCAGTTAAAGACTTACAGAAATCTCTGGCACATGCTAACATTTTTTTTGACACATCTACAATAAGGAAAACATTAAACAAGAATGGAGTACATGGGAGGACACCACAGAGGAAGCCATTGCGATCCAAAAAGAATATTGCAGCACGTTTGAAGTTTGCAAAAGAGCACCTGGATGTTCCACAGCACTACTGGCAAAATATTCTGTGAACAGATGAAACCAAAATTGAGTTGTTCGGAAAAAACACACAACACTATGTGTGGAGAAAAAAAAGGCACAGCACACCAACATCAAAACCTCATCCCCACTGTAAAACATGGCGGAGGGAGCATCATGGTTTGGGGCTGCTTTGCTGCCTCAGGGCCTGGACAGATTGTTGTCTTTTGCAAGACATTTTGCAGGAAAACATAAGACCATCTGTCCGCCAACTGAAGCTCAGCAGAGGATGGGTGATGCAACAGGACAATGACCCAAAGCATACAAGTAATTCAACAAAAGAATGGCTTCTACAAAACAAAATACGCCTTCTGGAGTGGCCCAGTCAGAGTCCTGACCTTAACCCGATTGAAATGCTGTGGCATGACCTTAAGAGAGCGATTCACACCAGACATCCCAAGAATATTGCTACACTGAAACAGTTTTGTGAAGAGGAGTGGTCCAAAATTACTCCAGATCGTTGTGCAGGTCTGATCGGCAACTACAGGAAACGTTTGGTTGAGGTTATTGCTGCCAAAGGAGGGTCAACCAGTTATTAAGTCCAAAGGTTCAAAAACTTTTCCACCCTGCACTGTGAATGTTTACATGTTCTGTTCAATAAAAACATGTAATGTTTGCGTTGTATTATTTTAAGCAGACTGTGTTTTTCAAATTGTTGTGACTTAGATGAAGATCAGAGCACATTTTATGACCAATTCATGCAAAACTCCACGTAATCCCAAAGGGTTCACATACTTTTTCTTGCCACTGTATATACATACATACATATAAACTCCGGTATAGGTGATAGCACACTAACCTGGTTTCAATCATATGTATCTGATAGGTCACAATATGTGTCCATTTCTGACAGCTCCTCCCTCCCCTCCCAACGCTCAATACTCCACCCCCTTCTATTCACAATATTTATAAATGATCTGCCCAATGTCTGCAAAGCCTCAACTGTACACATGTACGCAGACGACACTGTAATCTATACCAGCACACCAAATCTCCCGCAGCTGTAGGCCGTGCTGCAAGAACAATTCACAGAGGTAGAAAAGTGGATCACAGATAACAAACTTTTTCTAAATACTGAAAAAACTATAACAATGCTCTTTGGAACAGCACCTAAACTACACAAATTGCAAACACCCCATCTATGTGTCAGGACATGATCAAATGACACGCTGACCACAGTCACTGCTCTCAAATATCTAGGTATGTGGTTAAACCCAAATCTATCCTTTGCCCCCCACTTCGAAAAACTCTCATCTAAACTTTACCCCAGACTAGGTGCCCTGTACAGAAACAAATCCTGCCTGAACCCCGCGGTAAGAAAGCAGATTGTACAACAAATGCTTATGCCGGCTATTGAATACCGAGATGTAGTGTATGCAGCTGCCCCGCAAATGCACCTTCAGAAACTTACTACATTGTATAACTCATTGTGCCGCTTTGTGCTACAATGTAACTACATGACCCACCATTGTGACATGTTAAAAGAACTAAACTGGCCATCACTGGACTCTAGACGCACCCTTCACCTTTCCAACCTGGTGTTTAAGAGCTTTTCTGGGAAGCTACCACCCTACCTGAATAGGCTGCTTGCCCCAGCAGTTCCCTCATCCTATAACCTCAGATCCAGGACCAGCACCTTACCTGCAAAACCACAATACAAAAAGAAAGTGGCTCGATCCTCCTTTTCTTACAGAGCACCGCAAATATGGAATAAGCTCCCAGGTGCCATCAAGTCTTCCCCCAGTCTAAAGTCCCTTAAGAGCTCCCTATTAACATACCTCAATACGAAATGCACCTGTAAACATGTAACATAATGACTTTATTTCCTACATATTTATTTTTCTGTTAATCTGTATATTTGTTTTTGTGTTAATATCTTGCATTTTACTATTTTGTATTTCTGTAACCACTCAATGTTCTTGAACCCAGGACATACTTGAAAATGAGAGAAATCTCAATGTATCCTTCCTGGTAAAATCCTTTATAAATAAATAAATATATACACAGGGCGTCCATAAAGTCTTACAATTTCAAAAGGCAAATGAAAAGACAGATAAGTGAAAATTATTAATAAAATGAGACGTATGTATTTAAGGTTTTTTGCCTCATTTACTACACTATGGGGTTATGTTAAAGATATTGTGTATCGAACAAATGTGCAGGACATCACTAATCTAAAGCAGAGGATCACTGACGCCATTGATGAGGGTATGCTACAGCCAACTGGCAAGAAATCGAGTACCGTCTTGATGTGCTTCGTGCAACTAATGGTGCCCATATAGAGGTGTATTAAATGAGGCAAAAAAATGTAATTTTCACTTAAGTTTTTTTTGCCTCATTTAATACACCTATATGGGCACCATTAGTTGCACGAAGCACATCAAGACTGTACTCAATTTCTTGCCAGTTGGCTGTAGCATAGCCTCATCAATGGCGTCAGTGATCCTCTGCTTTAGATTAGTGATGTCCTGCACATTTGTTCGATACACGATATCTTTAACATAACCCCATAGAAAGAAGTCGAGGGAGTGACATCTGGTGAACGAGGTGGCCAGGGAATTGAGTCGCCCTTCCAGTCCACCGGTCTGGAAATGGTTCATTTAGGAACCCACGAACATGCAGTCCCTAATGTGGTGGTGCCCCATCTTGCTGGAAAATGATGGTTGGTTGAAGGTCATGTAGTTGTGGTGCCACGTATTCAGTCAAAAGGTCAAGGTAAACATTTGCAGTAATTGATGTCTAGCAGAAGAAAAACGACTTCTTTCTACGGGGTTATGTTAAAAGATATCGTATATCGAACAAAGGTACGGGACATCACTAATCTAAAGCAGAGGATCACTGATGCCATTGGCACCATTGATGAGGGTATGCTACAGCGAACATGGCAAGAAATCGAGTACCCTCTTGATGTGCTTCGTGCAGTTAATGGTGCCCATATAGAGGTGTATTAAATGAGGCAAAAAAAAACTTAAATATATACATCTCATTTTGTAAAAATTTCCACTTGCCTTTGTAATAAGTTTTTGAAATTGTAAAGAGACTTTATGGACACCTTGTATATTTGTGCTTTGTATCTTATTTGTTGTATTTATTGGTATCAGTACGACCCTTATACAAACTGCATGTTAAGGTTGAGCGCAGCTTCACTGATCTGTGTATCACATGTTTGGGCGGACCACCCTATTAGGCTAGCACCACCACTCCGTGTCACATTGGTTATACAGGGCTGACAAACTCTCCCGCTCCTGATGTTTCTAAACTACAACTCCCATGATTCTCTGGCCATCTATTGCAGTCAAAGAATTCAAGGAATTGTAGGCAATTATCAGGAGGGCCAGAGGTTGATATCCACGATTTACATGTTCTCCATTGCAGCCTCTTCTTGCCGGTGCTGCAGAGAGCACAAGGAGAACGTATGTACCAGTAAGTGGGTAAATTTCATAAAGGCAGCCACCATTAGATTATTGCAGAGGTCCCTACCATGAACAGAGTACATTAATGTTGTGTTGGGCTTAAACTTTATCAGTCCTTTCCTCCTGTTTCCAACCCTAACCCTCCCAGATTGTGAGTTCCTACGGGAATAGGGCCCTCATCTCCTCCTGTACTGTTTCTCAAATGTTGTTCAATGTATTGTAACCCTGTCTATACTGTGCTTATTGTACAGCGCTGCGGAATATGCTGGCGCTTTATAAATAAAGAATAATAATAATAATAATAATAATTATCAGGTTTATGCAGAGAAAGGTGAAACTCAAGACAATTGTCAGGAGAAGAGAACAATCTAGACCAAATAGCCAATTTGGAAAGTGAGATAAATGGGCGAATTTTTCTGGTTTGGCCATTTTGACCTAAAATTTTTATTTCTGCAGTCATTCTCCTGAGTTTCACCCTGCTTTGAATAGACCTGCTTGTGATCAAAATGTGTGACAAAATCTCCATCTTTATTAATGTGTCCTCAGCCAGTTGGTTTTAAAATCTCTTTAATCTGAGTGTTCTGTATTATATATAATATTTTTCATTTATACATTTACAAATGCACATAAATGTGTGCATGTAAAGCAGGGTTTCCCAAACCTGTCCTCGGGACCCTCCGCCTCGCCAGGTTTGCCAGATATGTGAAGCACAGCACAGGTGATATGATTCGCTGCTCAGTGATTGCAGGATTCAGTCTGCATTTCCCCAAGGTGATCTGCGAAATCTGGCCTGGCTGAGGGTCCCGAGGACAGGTTTGGGAAACACTGATGTAAAGTATATATGTATTCAGAAAGTATTGCAGCGGCACTCCAGGACTGTAACAGCAACTTGACCATTATTATTCCATTAAGTGTTGATGTTTCTGGTCCAGTTCAGAGCTTTCCTCAGGACATGAGACATAATATGTTCTGAGGAAAGTTCCAAATTGGAGCTGAAACGTCGACCCTTAATGGATTAATAATGGTCAAGTTGATGTTCCAGTCCTGGAGTGCCGCTGCATTACTTTCTGAATACTTATTTACTGTGGAGTCAAGCGGCAGGCACTGAGCATAAAAAACATTAAGCGTGAGTGCATGAGCTACCGAGGAGTATATATATATATATATATATATACTCAGAGATTATAAAGTCACTTAAACAGGGTCTTCTTTTCCTATGGCTCTCAGTGTGTCAAACTGCTTTGCTAATTTTATGTTAGCTTTGTCCTGCCTTTTGTACATCGCTGCGGAATAAGTTGATGTTTTAAAAATAATTGTCCGTGTGTGTGTGTGTGTGTATATATATATATTATATATATATATATATATATATATATATTACATTCTGTACATTACATTCTTAATTAGTATTAGCTATTTGTTTGTATACAATACTTTGAGGTTTTTGTTAGATGCCAAACATGGCACAGGTGTCATGCGTATGATGTGGTAACAAATGTGTCTTAAGGGTGCCATCTAGGGAAGGGTCATCAGCCACATACTGCTTCACTATTCAAGGATTGTCCTTTACTCATAATATTAATAAGATGATGAATCTCGATACACACAGGAATATATAATATATATATATATATATATATGTGACTGCTTAGGTAAAGGCAAATAAAAAACTGTAAATTTAGCACTTTCATGCTGGCAATAGGAAAGGCTGTTCTATAGAAGATAATTCACTGAGTTTTAAAGATTACAAAAGTATAAAGGTTCACAATTGGCCAAAAGCATTCACTGAGATTCCTGTAAGTAGATAAAGAAGACATGCAAACACAAAACACAGCATTGTATTACTATACAATGACATTCTGAACAGGTTGGTGCCATTTCACTCTAATCATAATTCCTCGCGCACCCCAAATTAATATTTACCTGACTTCCGCAGGGATTTAAATAAAGGAAGATAATCCAAAGAAGCAAATGCAGTGACTGCTCCATAGATTCAATGAAAAACAACTTTCAGCAAATTTGCGATTACGGATCCGGTCGAGGTTCTGGTGGAATATTGATCACTGGAAGCAAAACTTTATCAGTGCAGCTTGACAACTGTTGTTACAAAGTATCCACGATCCAGGACTCATGGAATCATGTAAAACACAGGCGCTCCACTTTTTGCAAATTTTGTACAATGGTGAAACGGTGGGAATGAAAGCCCCTCTTTGTAAATGTTGTTGTCCTTTGCTCATTGAATGTCAGCATCTGGAAGTCAGAGATCCAAACGCAGAAGATAAAGAGAGAAAAAGTCACACATCTGTTCTTCTTGTCACTTCTAAAGAATCCGAGTTTAGATTCTGACAATGTGTACCTCCATCCCACAAAATTAAGGGTGGAGAAAAAGCCTGAGTGATGTCATGCCCACTCCTCAAACTTTGTCCTGTTCCACTACACTATTTATATCCTAACTTTGAAACCTCTGCTCTGGGTCCTAACACTAGCCTGTTAGAGACAATACTTTACTGCTATGTAAATATAACGCAGCCTATAGAAATGAGATAATGGCTAAAGCGCACATTTCTAATTACTTCCACTAACTTTTTTTTAATGGTTTCATGTTTCAGAGCTGGATGAGCCGATAGAATTTCAGGATTGGAAAATAAATGTCAGTGTCGAAACATAAAATAAATGTTCCGTTTGCACACTGCAATCCTTTTGTATAGGTCGGCTCGTTACAGAGTATTGTGACACGTTGATAACTAACCAACAAACTAAAACATAAAACTCAGTTTGATTGTAAATATTTTTGTGCATTGTGCGCACACGTTAGTAGTTAACTTCTTTTTTTTTACTTTATTGGTATATACATACTAGCCTCTATTCATTGTTTTGGTTCAAAAAGTAACTATAACTTAAAGGGTTAAAACAGGAGGGGGAGGAACAGATGGTGTAAACATTAACCCCTCTTGATCCTCGCCACATCTCACCTCCTGTTTAAGGCTGGGGTCAGATGAGCGCAATGATCACGTCTGTGTTGCCGCACATTTGTACGTCCGTTATAGCATATAATTATGACCAATGGAGCCCCACACACAAAGTACGTCTGCACCGAACTGCGGACACATAACGGATGCGGCAAACGAACGCAGGTTAGGCAAGAACGTAAATCCGCTAGAACGGACGCACAGAGTGCGCTGCGTCCACAACGTCCGCACAGCTTTGTGTGTGAGTGATGGAACGAAGTCAGACGGGCTGCATTTTTGACGTCTAGCATTTTGACGGACAAAATGTTTTCATATTAATTTATTTTCCCATCTACATCAGTCAAATAAAATGTCAGTCACAAAAACGGACTGTGTGGCCACTACCTTGTCTTCAGTCAGAAAGTACGTCTGTTGTGCACGGACACACAGTCCGCACAGAATGCGCTCGTCTGACCATAGCCTTAACCATTTAGATTCTTTTAAGGCTGCTGTCAGGCGAGCGTAGTGTTCACGTCCGTGATTGCGCCTAAAAGTACGTCCGTGATAGCATGACAGGAAGCCCATCGGAGCCCGTTACACGAAGTACGTCCGCACTGAACTGCGGACGCACAACGGCCGCGGCCCACGGACGCAAGGCAGGCAAGAACGTACAACCGCTAGAACGGCCGCACAAAGTGCGCTGCGTCCGCAACGTCTGCATAGCTTTGTGTGTGAGCGATGGAACGTGGTCAGACGGACTGCATTTATACGTCCAGCATTTTTCACGGACAAAATGGTTTTGCTTTTTAATTTATTTTCCCTCCGACATCCATCAAAATATACATCAGTGAAAAAAACGGACTGTCTGGCCACTACTGCGTCTTCCGTACTAACGTACGTCCGTGTGCACCGACGTACAGTCCGTAGAAATCACGCTCGTCTGACCCTAGCCTTAAAGTCACATGAATCCAACGTTTGGCTCCATTTGCTCTGGTCTGGACATGACATGATGCCACTTCCTATAAGTCCGAACATGTCATGTGACTGCGGGCTACCAATCTAATGGCTTTCAATGCCACACACATTGAGAGCCATTGGTGGGTTCTGGTTCCTGATGGTCCTGACGTCCCTCAACCTGAGCTCAGTGTTCAGGGTCTGAACGGGACAAAGTCACTGCACTCAGAGAACTGAATCAGCCCCAAGATAACCTCTGCTCTGAGGTGGGAAAGGGGTGAAAGCACTCACACATTTGTGACCACTAGGGTTGCCAGATTGGCCATGTTTTCCTGGACACATATTACTATTTCATGCAGAGGGGGAGCACAGGGAAAAGTGCTGCCATGCAACATGTATAATTCATAAGCTGCAGGAAGGAAATTCCCTGTGATTCCTTTTTTTTACCTGCAGCGTATAGACTATACATGCTGCAGGGGGGGGCGTGGCCTGACTGAGCAAGGAGATGGCCGCTTAGTGTGTGAGCTCCCGGAACCGCCACTGAAATTATCGCACCGCCGCATCAGCCCGTGGATATGGTCCGCACCTCACACCGCAAGCCGACAAGGAAACCGCCCAGCACCCCCGGTAGACCAGCCGAGAGCCCCATCTCGACGTATTTCGCTACACCAACGTCGCGGCCTAGCACCCGGTCTCCCACCAACATGGCGGCTTCTCCCTCGCGGCCTGAGCCCTCGCTGACGGAGGGACAGTCGACCATCAGGAGGTTAGAAGCGCTCATAGCAGAGCTTCCCACCCGCGCTGAGCTACCCACTCGCTCTGACTTCAAGGAAATGCTGGATAATATGCAGGCGGCCTTCGGGAGGGAGATTGCGGAAGTCAGAGCAGATATATCCGCCATTGACACCCGTGTAACCCAGCTAGAAGCACGTGCAGGGGATACCACGCCAGGCACCCGTGACACAGAATCCCTTACGGAACAGCGCTTTCCTGATATACTCCGCAGGTTAGATGACCTGGAAAATAGAACACGGAGGCACAACATAAGGGTACGAGGGGTACATGAAGGGGTAACAGAGACAAAAGATTTTCTTCTCAGTGCCTTTGCACATATACTGGGTGGCCCCCCATTACCCTTTAATGCGATCGATAGAGCACATCGGGCTCTCAGACCGAAGGCAGCCACAGAGGCGACACCACCTAGGGACATCATTTGTCACCTCCCTGACTTTGCTCTGAAAGACGCAATAATGCAGAAGGCACGTAATCGACGAAAATGGAGATTTGCTGAAGAGACATTTGAGTTATTTCAGGACCTCTCCCCGCACACCCTCTCTGCCCGCCGAGCACTGCGCCCAGTCACCCAACTACTGCGGGAAGCTGAAATACCATATAGATGGGGATTCCCCTTCTCCCTCCAAGTCCGGAAAAATAACCTGACACACACCATCAGATCTTATCCAGACGTGGCCCACTTTATCTCTGAGCTAAATCTCCCGAGTGTGGAGGTCCAGGATTGGGAACGCTTCCCTCCAGCAACCCAACCTTTGATGCGCCCCACGGGGGGGCCGCGACCACAAAGACTATCCCGCCGCAGGATCTCAGATGACGCCGACCTACATCAGGCAGGTTCCCACCTGTCACAGGCCCAGGAGGGCTTACGCTCGCCCATAAAGGGATTAGATCATCTGACTTCACCTACACGCTGAATACATCCCATGGATATTACCAGCGGCCCTACCTGATACTAACATAGTCCTTTCTGGCTAAGACTGCTCATGAAGACACCGAACACTCTGCGACCGAACAGACACCGCATTATGGGCGTTAGAGAGAAAGATTGGAATCAGACAGCATAGCTCTGTGATGTGTAGAGAGTGACCACAGCGATGTATAACAGCCTGAACCACCCGTCTTTCTAAGGAAGGATCTATAAGGTCTTTTTATCGCATCTCTCACGGACATCATCAGGATTATAGTTCTGAAACTAGACTGCACCACGCTTCTTCCAACTATTGACTCCTTCGAAAGTGCGGTGAGGGGGGGGGAGGAGGGATGTTGAAGTTACAATGGTTGGGTATAACATAAAGGGTTAAATTGAAAAGGGCGGGAGGGCATATGAAAGTCCATGCATGTTCCTGAAGTTTTTTGGAAACTGTGTTGGGTGGGGGGAGTTAAGGGGGGGAGTAATGTGATCCAGATTATTTAATTGTTCCTGGTGTTTGAAAGTAATTTTACTGCTAAAAGGTGTTATTACAGGTTATTGTGTAGGGGAATTATTACTTTGAGGACATACTTCTTCGAGACATAATTATATATATGTATTCATTTGTTTTAGACTTCGTATGGGTCCATTGGTACTACTAAGGGTATTGTTGTGAGCACCGGTGGGATCATTGGACTGCTTGTGGGCAAGGTATCCCTGAACGCCCAGACCCGCAATGGTCGCAGAGGTTTATAGACTCAGTTCTGCTTGATGCTAGCCCCTCTTACTGGCTTCCTGCTCATTGTTTGCTCTCTTTGCCACGGTTCACTGTAGCGACATTACATGTCGGTGCTAGCGGCTTCCGGTCTCATACGGGCGTCATGCTCTTTTTTGTTATTCTCTTATCTACTGCACTCTTGGTGCTGTGCTCTGTAACACTGACAGTGCACCCTCGGTTTTTGGCCACCTGAAAATCCCCCACGGGGTGTAGTGCATTCTTTCCAACTGAAGGCCCTCCCACCTTGTCCTAGGACACAGTAGTGGTGAGCGATCTCCTGGTTGGTGCACTGGAAGACTCCCTGTCATTCTATCTCTTTTCTTTTCCTTTCTTTACTTGGTGGTATCTAACGCCTCTTTACCTCCTACCCCCCTCCCCCTCCCTTTTTTTTTTTTTTTTTTTCTCTTCTCCCCTTACCCTCTCCCAGACGTTGAGCTAGTAACCATACCTCCCACTGGTGGGAACACATAGGTTGATTAGCGATGGCATCTAGAAAGTCTCCATATGCTCCCTCAGACTTACAGCTGTGTTCCCATAATGTACGAGGTTTAAATATTCCTGAAAAGCGTACTCGCCTACTGCGAGAGTTGAGATCCTCCCGTGCGTCCGTTGCCTTCCTCCAGGAGACCCACTTCCGCGCGGGGTCCGCACCGACTCTGAAAGATGCAAATTATCCAGTGGGTTACTTTAGTGATTATATGCAAAGCAAATCAAGGGGAGTCGCGATTCTAATATCAAAGGAAGTACCCTTTGTAATGGAAGCCACATTGACAGATGACGGTGGAAGATATGTCTTTGTTAGAGGTTCTATACTTGATACGGTCTATACATTTGCTTCCATATATTTACCTAACAAAAAGCAACATACTTGTTTAGCACGGATACTGCGACTTTTAGACACGTTTCAGAAGGGGATAACTCTCGTGGCCGGAGACTTTAATGTTACACTGGAGCCACAGCTAGATTCTTCCACTGGTTCCTCATCGACACCTGCACACGTATTGCGCTCTATTCGCAGATCATTACATGCTTACCGGTTGGTAGACGTATGGCGGGCCCTACATCCTTCAGAACGGGACTATTCTTATTTTTCGCAAGTGCACTCCACACATACCCGAATCGACTATTTCTTCATGCACTACAACAATCTCGCTCTAACTGCCTCAATAGACATCATGGCCACGACATGGTCGGACCATGCCCCACTCAACCTCAAAATTCAATCTCCACTGTTTGTTCCACGAGAACGACAGTGGCGGCTGAATGTATCGTTACTAGATGACCCATTAATTAGTGAGGAATTACGCACCACTCTTGAACATTTCTTTACAGAAAATAACACTCCTGATATCTCCATTCCAATGTTATGGGAAGCGCATAAGGCGGTTATCCACGGGTTTTTTATCGGTAAAGGGACGGCACGTAAGAAAAAGCGAGATGAGGAACACCACACACTAGTGGGTGAAGTTAGGACATTGGAACTTGAACACATTGCATCTAATGATGCAACAGTGTATCAACGTCTCCTCCAAGCAAGACAAGCACTGGAGAAATTGATAAATGCATCCCTCCGTTTCCAGGCACTACGAGCGCGGTCATTTTTTGCGTTAAGTGAGAACAAACCAGGTAGATTCCTAGCTAGAGTCCTTCAGGACAGACGGATCAAGTCGTACATCCCTAAAATTCGGACATCGGGGGACTCTTTGGCAACTGACCCGACACTGATTGCGGGGGAGTTTCTAACGTTCTTCTCCGATTTATATCATATTGACGACGCTGCTACCACACCCTCACAGATGGAACATATAGATGCCTACCTGGCAAAGACAATACCTAAACCGCTTGATCCCTCAGATCGTAAAACACTCAGCGCTGAAATCTCTGCGGAGGAAATAGTAGAGGCATTGAAGTCATCTAAAAATGGGAAGAGTCCGGGTCCGGATGGCTTACCCATTGAATATTATAAAAAGAATTCTGATACACTTTTACCGGGGCTGGTGTCACTCTTTAATGCTTTTCAGGACGGCGGCACACCACATCCACATTCATTGATAGCCACGATTGCATTGTTACCGAAACCGGAGAAGGATCATACGGCCTGTGGGAATTACAGGCCTATCTCCCTACTCAACACCGACGTGAAGCTTTTGGCACGGGTCTTGGCGAATCGCCTAAAACGGTTTATGCCCCAACTGATTCACCCAGATCAGGTGGGATTTATCCCAGGACGAGAAGCCAGAGACGCGACGATAAGAGTTCTTAATGCCATCACACACTCTAAACAATCGAAAACACCACTCCTACTTCTCTCAACCGATGCCGAAAAGGCCTTCGATCGTGTATTGTGGCCTTTTCTATTCCGGACGCTGCATACATATGGGGTAGGGGAGGGCTTTATAAGCTGGATCAGAGCTCTATACTCGGCACCCTCTGCGAGAGTTAGAGTGAATGGAGCGCTTACAACATCATTTCAAATTCACAATGGTACAAGGCAAGGATGCCCACTCTCCCCGCTTCTTTTTGCTCTCAGCTTGGAACCCTTGCTCTCCTCCATCCGACAGAATACTAACATTAGAGGGGTACAGGGATCCTCCTCTGAACACAAGGTAGCTGCATACGCAGATGACCTAATGTTCTTACTGCCTGACCCGGTGGGATCCCTGCCGGAGGTCCTTAGTGAACTGCGGAATTTTGGCTCTCTATCCGGTTTCAAAATAAACGAGACAAAGTCGGAAATGCTGTCTATTGCACCGCGGAATAACTGGCGGCGGACTCTAAGTACTCAATATAATTTTCGTTGGTGCACGTCCTCACTCACATATCTTGGCATACGCCTCACATCTGATTTCACAAACCTCTTCTCAGCCAACTTCTCGCCGCTTCTAGCAACCTTTAAAGAAGATACCGCACGTTGGTCACCAAAATTCCTGTCTTGGATGGGACGTATTAGCGTCATAAAAATGAACTTTCTCCCAAGACTACTCTATCTTTTTCATACGATTCCTATAATTATTTCATTAACCTTTCACAAAGAAATAAGAACACTTTTTTCCTCATTTATCTGGCCACAGACCCGACCACGACTTAAATATGATACTCTCAGCAAAACAAAGATGTGCGGGGGACTGGCCTTACCGGACACACGCCTTTATTACCATTCTACACACTTGAATAGGGTAGTAGACTGGATGACTGGCTCACCTGAACAGAGGTGGATAGATTTAGAGAACGCGCAAATTGGCCGCCCGGTACAAACACTACCGTGGCTGCCATGGAAGTCGATTAGATCTTTTACCAAGGGGACTTCACCAGTAAGCAGTACCCTCGTCATATGGCATAAAGTACGCCCAAAATATGCGCTTTCTACCTATCCTTCCCCGCTTTTGCCAATATCTCACAATCCTGACTTCCCTGCAAAGATTCTCCGCTCTTTAGCGGCACGTCTCACGGATGCCCCGATCATTCGGGCGTGCCACATATTGAAAGATAGCAAGTTCGTTTCCTTAGACGATTTCCAAGGAGTACTTTCCTTCGCAGAAAAATTTAATTTTTACCAAATTAAATCATTTCTGAAGAAATTACCGAATAACCTTTCATTAACTAGAAGACTTTCAGCATTTGAACTGCTATGTCACCGATCCTCGCCGCTGGCACACGCAGTATCCACAATTTACGGTCTATTACGGGCAATAGATAATGAATCACCCGCATTCATGTCGCGATGGGAACGCATACTTGAAGGACCTATATCGGACGAGGACTGGACGAAAACATTAACCCTAACTCACTCAGGGTCTCAGGTCTCAAAGTATCAGGAATCCTCATATAAAATAATCACCTTTTGGTACCGAACGCCTGCAATGTTGGCCTCATTTAACATCACCGTCTCTCCGAATTGTTGGAGATGCAACACTGAAATTGGCACATATATCCACATCTGGTGGGAATGCGCACTTCTCCGACCATTCTGGAAGACGGTTCAGAACCTTGTACGCGTTACTACGGACACAACCCTGGATTTCACACCTCACACTTTTTTGTTACTCCAATTACCGTTCTCAGTTGCGACCTTGAAGAAATCTCTGCTACTCCGCATTTTATTGGTGGCTAGATCACTAATTCCGGTTTGCTGGAAATCGACTTCAGCGCCTACCCTGAAGCTATTGGTGGATAGATTGGAAGTACTAAGATCGAACGAGGAACTTGCCCTCGCGCCCGCAAAGGCAGCCCAACATTTTCTAGATGTGTGGTTTCATTGGTCGTCCTACTGCGCTTCGGCGAGCTTTAGGGAGGCTCTGGGGGGGGGGAGACGGAGGTACCGGGGGATCTTGAGTGGAGGAACCTAAAACATGTTATGTTAACGCATAGTAATACAGCAATTTCTAACGGAGGGGAAAATGATAGGCGTCTGGCTGACCCCTCCCCCCCTTTTTTTTTTTTTTTTTTTTTCTCCCCTCTCTCTCCCCCGCTCTTCTTTCTCTTTCAATCATCCCTTTTCATACTTTCCTCTCTATTGCCTCCTTCTACATATTCAATTCTTTCGCAGCTTTAACCATTTAGCACATACATTAACTGTTTTTTCTGCGTACATAGGTCTTTCCATTCCTACCATCACCTTTCTATTTCTTGAAGACCTCATAAGGACTTCTCTTAGTATAAACTGGCTAGTTTTACGCGAACATCTCCATTCTAAAAGGCGGCGTGTATAAGCGCTGTCGGTGTTACAGATGAAAGCCATTTTAGGAAGATGGAGGGACAGAGAACCTAATCGTATCAAGGGGTAGGATTGCTCTTTTGTTAATCTCTGGTGACATGTTGAGAAACATACCCATGCTGGGCGCTCAATATATACAAGATGCCATGTTATTCACAACTTTGGCAATAGTCGTTAACGTTATATGTAGGCAGAGTTGCCTTACGCATCCCCGCATTCGCAGCGTGGAAATAGAGATTACATAATGTTATAAAACTGTAAAGGATAGTGTTTCCAATTTATCTGCTGACTTATGGATATCCTGTATTGCTTTTCGTTTCTGTATTCTTGTATTACTGAAATAAAAATAAATCGTTTCAAAAAAAAAAAAATACATGCTGCAGGGTGCCATTTCTCATGCACTACCCATCAGCTCGAATAAATTATACGTGGCCAGGAAAACATGGAAGACCTGGCAACCCTGATGACCACTCAAATAACATTGAGTGTTCGCAAAACCTAGAGCAGGGTTCTCAAACTCTGCTCCCCTAGATAATTCTGAACTACAAATCCCCTGATTAACCGTTTATTGCATCCAGAAGTTCTAGGATTTGGACTGATATTGAAAGCACATTTTTCAACTGCGTGCATTATTTGACTTGGCGCTATCTGCTAGTCAGATCGGGCTACTCAGTGTTTCCCAAACCTGTCCTCGGGACCCTCAACCAGGCCAGATATTGCAGATCTCCTTGGGGAAATGCAGACTGAATCCTGCAATCACTGAGCAGCAAATCATATCACCCTGCTGTGCTTCAGATATCCGGCAAACCTGGGGAGGCGGAGGGTCCCGAGGACAGGTTTGGGAAACACTGGGTTACTATCAGGTCTATTCACTAAAAGTAAAACTCAGGAGAACTGGCAGGAGAAGAGAACAATCTAGACCAAATAGCCGATTTGGAAAGTGAGATACATGGAACAATTTTTCTGGTTTGGCTATTTTGATCTAGAATTTTCACTTCTCCAGTCATTCTCCTGAGTTTCACCTTTAGTGAATAGACCTGTATATCTGCATAGTACAAAAATAATTCCTACACGTTACTCCAGAATTAGCCAACATCGAATATACTCAATATTGGAGCACCAGCAAGCACCTCGCAGTATAATCGATCTTGGTAGTGAATGGGGTTAACTATGTGGAAAGTTCAATAACACCTGAAAATGGTGGCTTTATCTTTAGTGTCCACATAAGGAAATGAGAAGATCTTTTAATTTAGTAGTACACAGCCATTAAAAAAGGATTAAACATATATGTCACGTTTGTTTTCCACTCGGTAAGAGCAGTATCTCTCACAATCCATTTCCATATTTGAGCACTGCTGAAAGGGTACATTAGTCTAATAACTGTTCATCACGCACGGTGCTAAGTGAACATTACCTTTCTGTGTTAGTCAGGAACTAAGTAACAGCAAAACAAACAATTAGGGGGGGAGAAAAAAAAAAACGATAACTAAAATACAATGCTTACCAGAGGTCAGAAACAAAAATGCAAGTTATTTCCTTAATAAAATAATTGTGTTATATATGTGTATGGTGTATGCACTGAATTTATCATACTTGGTTTGTTACATTAAAGGGCTTTTACCCATTTCATGGTATGCTTATCGCACAAGCGCAAGGACTCTATGTCAACCCTGTTCTAATCAGAGCTGTTGTAAACTTACTCACTCCATAGACTTTAACCCATTCACTACCAAGTGATTTTCCAAAAATACATTGTCAGAAACCAGGGTTTTTTTGAAAAATCATTTTAAAATAATTAAAAAGTAAGAACTATTTGAGCTTATATCCGTTGCATTTCTTACTGTAAATAACCTGTTTTGGCCAGTAGATGGCGCCATTTACTGCCAAATTGAGTTACAGCGGTTCGAGCTGCTGGCCTATTTTCTTCATTTTTTCCCCCTTTATCTGCTGCTGAAAGTCAGATGTAAGGGCATCATCAGACCATTTTACAGTTTTAGCTCTTTGGGCATTATGCCCACAGGGCTTAAACTTTGGGGGCACCTTCTGCAGCCCAAAAGCAAACGAAATTAATTTGCTGCAAACAAATTTCATTTGGTTTTGGTCTGCAGATCATCATATCGAGATATCTCGATATCGAGGCACTGGATGGTGCCTTTGAAGCCTGAGATATCTCAATATCGGTAGCGAAGGGGTTAATGGCTCTAGAGCTTTACAACAGCCCTGGTTAAGTTTACTCTGGGGTTGGAATAGGGCCCAAGGTAGCACAATCAGCTTGCTCACAGATTGGCTGTGTGCTAACCTATGTGCATGTTTAATGTTTTTGTCCCTTTTGGAAAGGTTAAAACGCCGCAGTTTTGGTTAATCACATTTAAACATCTTGCCCTATTGAAATATGAGGTTTCTTTTGCACTAGAATATCATTTTAAGATCTTATAGACTTCCTTTAACAGACGTTGATGCTTGATAAGAAATTATAACAGGAAAAGTGGCAGAGTGCTATGCTCCATTAAATCATAAAGCATTGTTTAAAACAACCCATGTGCACTGGTTTAAACCAGTTTTATTAAACAATATTGTGTTTGTTGTAAGAAGACTATAAATATACTGTGTGTGTATATATATATATATATATATATATATATTTTTTTTGTAACTGTTGATACATTGTAGCTGGGCAATCCCCAGCTGGAATTTGGCCATCATGTTACAAAATAAAGTTATGCTGTAATGCATATTTGGGATCATTTGAGAGGGACTTCAATTCTATACATATGGTAGCAATTTGGCTGACACAATGTATAGTGCAATCGTGAGTAATTCTCTATCAAGTGACTGCTATCACACTCTTTTTGGTATTTGCAGATGAGAAGGTGACTCCCTAGAGAAGACTGGCTCGGAGTTTGTTGAGGTTTACTAGCTTATTGGGGCCAGCCTGTCGACTGCCGATGACTGAGTCAATAGACAAATATTCCTGCAGAATGATGAAAAGAATAAATCACAAGACTTGTTGCATTGCAAGACTTATGAATCAGTGCAATCGCAGCACTCGGCACTTGAACCCGCTAAGTTGGAATTCAATAAATCTCCTCAAAAGATGAGATTTTGCATGTTTCTTTATGATTAACCCCATAGTGACCAGGCGGTTTTACCATTGTCTGTCCGAAAGTTCCCATTGCTGTTTTAACATTTCTGCGCTGTTTGTGTTAAGGTCTAATTTTCCTCTTACTCGGTTATGGAACCCACACATATTATATACCATTTTTCTCACCATTAGATGGACTTTCTAAAAATAGCATTATTTTCATCATATTGTATAACTTACTATAAAATAATTATGAAATATGATGAAAAGAATGGAAAAAACACACTTTTTCAAACTTTAATCCGCAACATCTACAACTGCCAAAAAACACCCCGGCTAAATAGTTTCGAACTTTTGTCCTGAAATTACAAATACACAATTTTTAAATGTTTTTGCTTTTAACCCCTTCACTGCTGAGCCATTTCACCTCTGTGTGCTGAGTTTCACCGTTTTATGCTCATCATGTTTAAACGTGATTTGAAGTCCTATTTTATTATACCCCAGACACATTTTTATTTTTTTGTATATATATTTTTTTAAAGGACCCCCTAGCTCCACTTGTCATCTAGGGGGTTAACTGGCCAACTGACATTATCGCACATATGGTAATGATGTCAGTGGCTGTGGGGTGACCCCAAGGCTTGGCTGACATCTAAGATGTCAGCCACCTCCTGGAGCAGATCGCGATTGGCGCGGATGTGCGATCTGGCAACTAAGGGGTTAAAGAGAGGCACCGCTGGAAAGGGCAGACTATGCCCTCTCCAGCGGTGCCTTTCTTTTTTGTCTGTGCAGCCGTTCAGGAGGGAGAGGGGTCCCAAAGTACCCCACCCTCCCCTTTCAAGGTTCTCCCCTGCAGGTGCAGGGGGGCCTCTGAAAATGACATCATCACACCCGGCGATGACCTCATTGTGACAGCTGGGGCCCATTAAACTGTTTTGCCGGCTTCAAGGAAGCCAGACTGACGTGGGACCCCAGCCAGAGGGGTGAGTGTAGTAAGGGAGTGGGGGTTAAAGGACCATGACGTATGTAGTACGTCATTAGTCCTTAAGGGGATATTTTCCCCAGGACATAATATGTAAGTCAGTGGTCCTTATGGGTTAATGTGATATCTACTATTTTATAGGGTATGAGTGCTCAACCTTGTTCCCCCCAGCTGTTTTGGACCTACATTTCCCACAGGGTTCTGCTGGTCTAATGAGTGGCTCATGGGAGATGTATTTCCAAAACATATGGAGGAACAAGGAGGATCACCACTCTTATAGGACATTATACCGATGTTTTTATTCCATTCACTGAAGCATCAGAAAACCATGGCTTGCAGTTTTCATTATGTTAAGCAATGCATACAGTTGTGTTCAAAATTATTCAACCCCCACTGAAATTGAGTGTTTTGGCCAGTTTGACATTGATTTTGATCATTCAGTCATCTTGCTTACAATTAAATCAAAGAGGCACGTGTAGGTCAGACAAATATAACATAACATTTATAATGAAATAACCACAAATGTCTTTTCTGTGCGCACATCATTATCAGTTTTATTCAACCCCCAAGTGACATTCAATCTTAGTACTTAGTACAACATTCTTTTACAGTTATAACAGCTTTTACACGTGAAGCATAGCTTGACACAAGTGTCTTGCAGCGATCTACGGGTATCTTCGCCCATTCGTCACGGGCAAAAGCCTCCAGTTCAGTCACATTCTTAGGCTTGCACACTGCAACTGCTTTCTTTAAGTCCCACCAGAGGTTCTCAATCGGATTTAAGTCTGGTGACTGCGATGGCTACTCCAAAATGTTCCAGCCTTTAATCTGCAACCATGCTCTAGTGGACTTGGAGGTACGCTTGGGATCATTGTCCTGTTGAAAGGTCTAACGTCTCCCAAGCCTCAGGTTTGTGACGGACTGCATCACATTGTCATCCAATATCTCCTGGTACTGAAGAGAATTAATGGTACCTTGCACACGCTGAAGCTTCCCTGTACCTGCAGAAGCAAAACAGCCCCAAAGCATGATTGACCCCCCGCCATGCTTCACAGTAGGCAAGGTGTTCTTTTCTTCATAGGCCTTGTTCTTCCTCCTCCAAACATAGCGTTGATCCATGGGCCCAAACAGTTCTAGTTTTGTTTCATCAGTCCACAGAACACTATCCCAAAACTAATGTGGTTTGTCCACATGACTTTTGGCATACTGCAGTCGACTTTTCTTATTCTTTGTAGACAGCAAGGGGGTGCGCCTGGGAGTTCTGGCATGGAGGCCTTCATTACGCAGTGTGCGCCGTATTGTCTGAGCTGAAACTTCAGTACCCACATCTGACAAATCTTTTCTCAGTTCCTCAGCAGTCACACGGGGACTTTTCTCCACTCTACGCTTCAGGTAGCGCACAGCAGTCGAAGTCAGCATCTTCTTTCTGCCACGACCAGGTAGCGTTTCAACAGTGCCCTTTGCCTTGAATTTGCGAATGATGCTTCCTATGGTCTCTCTTGGTATGTTTAACATCTTTGCAATCTTCTTATAGCCATTGCCCTTCCTGTGAAGAGTAATCACCTCTTCTCTTGTCTTCCTGGACCATTCTCTTGACTTCACCATGTTTGTAACCACACCAGTAAATGTCTAGAAGGAGCTGAGTATCACAGTCATTTTAAAGCTGCCTAATTGGTGCTTATTATGCTTTATTGCTGCTCCGTGACATCCACAGGTGTTTTCAATACCTGATTGAAAACACTTGAATGAACCTCTGTTCTTCAGAGTGGTAGTCTTTAAGGGGTTGAATAATTGTGTCAATGAAGAATTCACAAAAGAAACATTTACTACTGTATTACAAAACCAATTGATGTCATTTTAGTTGCATATGGTTCTTTAAAAAGTCCTTGTAGGATTTCATTCTGAATACAATTACAAATGTACACTAAATTCCCTAAAACCCTTTACAGCATTGGGGGTTGAATAATTTTGAACACAACTGTAAATGTAATACAGTGCACTTGTCAACATAAAATAGGGGTAGATAGGACAAGGGGCAAATTGTTAAATTGCATACCCAAGAATACTACATTTACATATTTTTTTCTATTTTTCTATTCAGTTTTTACATTAGTGTTGAATCCATTTTATATCATATTATTATGATATGTTATACTATATGAGCAAAATCAATAATATGAAAAAATCACCTCCCTAGCGCTAAATGGATGAAACCCACATACATAAGTATCTATAGGCAGAAAGGGGGGAAGGGAATCAGAGAATGTAGATATGAAGATTCCTAACTATTCCATTCATCAAAAAAATTTGAGAAAATAATGAAATTAGTAAAACTATTAATAGTTATACATGTACAACTAACAAAGAGAAAATAAAAAAATATCACGTAAGCGAAAATATCAGTGAATGTGATAACAACAATGAAGAGGAATGACTGATGACTCCGATGGCAACAATGTCCACATAAATTCAGGCCATCTCATCAAAACCTCCTCCAAAAATGACTGGAATTCATTGACACCTTGGCAGTAAACATGCCTGTCTACTCATACCATTAACCTAAAATGTGCAGAGGTAGAAAACTAGTGTAGTACCATACATAAATCCCTACACATAGCCAGAAAGACCCCGTTAGCAAATGTAAACATCAGACAGGGTATTGAAAAGAAGGCATACACCATAATGTGCCATAAGGTGCCTTTACACCTATGTAAAGAACTGCTAAAAGAAAGACAGAAGCCCAGCCTGGCCCATGTTTCGCCGCCATGGTGTGAGTGGCTTCATCAGGAGTCTTTACTGCTTATGATGATTTCAATTTTCTATTTTCTATTGGTGTTTCTGTGCTCTGGAAGAAAATGAATTTTCTATTTTATTAAATGTACTCTATATTCTGGTGTTTATAACAAAAGTGATTGCAGAATGTCCCTTTGCTGAATGTTCTGCAAGCCAATCCAAAAATGGAAAGCTGGAATACATTTCACATACAAAAACACCCATAGCTGCAACTTTGGCATCCTAATCATTATGCTTAAATGTTCCTGTATACCTGTTTTGTTTTGCTACTTGATTTGGCCACAGTGGTTGCATAGTATACAAATCTTAACTCTGCAGGGGGAAATAAACAGATTATACACAGGCATACATAGAAGACCTAAATATTAGCATAGCTTAAAAAGCTTGTCAAGACCTCCTTTACTTTGGTTTGTTGTAATCATATATATAAAAAAGACACGTTGCTTAATTTTTTATATAGGAACCATATTATATTTTAAGTGTGATCAGCTTTAGAAGTCCACATTTAATGAGTAAATATTTGCTTTTTGCAGATAACTGCTCAACTGCTCCTTCATTTCTTATGAGTGTAATATTTTATGTTATAAAATATTTATTACACCATACTTTTTGAAGCTTATCCTTAATGAGGCATTAACACTGGGAGTGCCAATGGGACATGCAAAACGTCCTGCAGCAACTGCCTTGGTTTTTTTTTAATCAAGCTGCAGACAGAGTGCAACTAGTGGAATTCTTTAGTGAAGCAGACTGACTGCCAGATGGTTTTGTCCACAAAAAAATTATATATCTGTATAATAGCACACGCTTTCAGAGAGCCATCTCTCTCAAGGAATGGTAAAAAATATGTTTGGGAAAAAACATGTGATCACCTCTGAGGGACAACATGAGAATGTGATTTCCTATGACCTGGTCATCAGCGTGAATATGTGTAGAAATATAAATGATAGGACAATTGGTAATTAAAATAAGGGTCGAAAACCTCGAGACCTGGACTCGATTTTTGGCCTTGGACTTTTTTTTTTATTTCTCCGGGTTGGCGCTCACCATGTGCCGGATGGCGACTTTGCCTGATTGATTTTAGTGTGATTTCCCTCTCCCCATTACTCTCCATCTCTCCCCTACCCTTCACCCCCCTTCTTTTATTGTTGTTGAGGGGATATAACGGACCTCTATAGGAGAAGAGATGGGGAGGGGGAAAAAAGGGGGGGCACACTATAGAACATAAATGAGGGGGGAGGCAGCCTATCAACGTGAAAGTGGTACTCAGCAGCACAACTCCAAACCAGGGATGTGTGCGGTGAGGTCAGTGGCTAGTGAGGCACTGGCTAGTATCAGAACCAGATATGCACAGATATTAACTAACTTTCTGCGGTTTGTGATTAGCTCTAAATTATCTTTTACTCATTTACTGTACTCACACATATTATATACCGTTTTTCTCGCCATTAAAATCGACTTTTTAAAGATAACATTTTTATCATATCATATACCTTCCTATTAAAAAATTATATGTATATGATAGAAAAAACTGTTTTTCTGGGCCTGTGCCTGTCATACTCTGTATCCACCACTAGAGGCCCCTTTCAATTAGGCAAGCCTCCAATGCAGGCGGTTATTTGAATGGATTGGACCAATGGTGCTTTCCCATTGCTCCAAGCTTTTCCATTGCTCTATCACTGCCTCTCTGAAAGTAGGCAGCACGCATCTGTTCCTATTTGAACAGACGAGCGGCTGCAGATTTCTTGAGCAGCTTACACGATTAGGAGAAGCGTCCCGCTATTAAATTGCGTAGGCCTCTTGAAAAGAATGCGCGCAGTGGTAGAGAACAGAGCAGATGGCGGGGAAGCATGGAGCCGGTGAGTCTCTGCCTCCCCTGCCTATCCTGACTGCACATCCCTGATAGAGGTATGGTCTCACCTTGGGAGCACCGTGGGGTAGTCACCTAGGCTCTCTCTGCTCCTTGGACCTAAGGTAGCCTTTGCGTTGTGGTTCACTCTGTGGCCCTCTGCTCTCCTGTGGCGGTTCGTAGGTGTGCTGCTGAGTACCAATTTCACGTTGAAAGGCTGCCTCCCCCTCATTTATGTTCTATGGGGTGTGCCCCCCTTTTTTCCCTCCCCTCTTCTCCCCTTTATCTCTCCCTCCCTTTTTATTTTCTTCCATGCAGCCTCCTGGCATCTGCTCCATGCTGATTTTTTATGATTGTTGCACCCACTTTTCGCATTACAGGTCCATAATATCTTTCATTCCTGGTATGTACTTTTGTTACTGTTCCCTGCCGGCCCTGCGCGGTTCATGTTATTTCCTCCAGCTTGTTGTACAGCTGCCATGCTTTCAAAATAAAAATTATAAATGTAAAAAAATAAATAAATGGTGAAAAAAATATACAGGGTTATTCAAAGAGAATCGAAAAGTCACTGCATGTTCGGTGACTTTTCGTTCTCTTCAATTCGGAGCGATTTGGCGATCCCATTTCGGCAACCCTGCGTTGTATTCAGCAAGCACCACAGGGCCGTCGTATGCAGGGAAAAGCTGTCGCAAACCCGCCGAACACTAACCGCAAAACCCGGCGAACGTACACCGAAACCCATAACATCTGGATTAACCTCGCCGAACACACCGGAGAAACCCGAGCAGCCGTCGATCACAGCGCAGAGCAGCCGCCGGAAAAACCCAACACCGCAGACGAATGGAGTGGAAAAAAAAACTGTTTTTGAATGTTTGAAAAGTGAAATGCTGTTTGCAAAGAAACTACTGAACGAAAATGTCTGAAATTTACATATAAGGTCCAATGAATGATAATAAAAAGGGCTGTTACAGAAAAAAGAAAAAGTGATTTAAAAAAAGAACGGAAAAAGAAATTTCGCCAAAAAATTCCGAAAAATGTCTAAAAGATCCTAAAAAATCTGAAGATAGAGACTTTTTACTGCAGAATATTATAATGAACGGTTTATTAGATATTGAATTAAAGCGGGAATATTTTTAAAATTGAAGCCTATGGGATTCTCCTGTCGAATGAAACCACCAAATAGCAGGGCATTTCGGCAACTTTTCTCTGCTGTTTTGTGTTCTCTGAATAGACGAAGCATTGCTTCTCTATGGGGATTTCACTGCCCTCGAACAGGCACCGAACAGGCACAGTATGTGCAGGCAATTCACCAACATTTGGCGAACTACCTGCTCTCTGAATAGCTGAATGGCCAGGAAAGGTAACCGTACCCTGAATTTTAGTGTTCGGTTACCTTTCGGCCACAATTCGGATCTCTTTGAATAACCCTGATAGTGATATATTAAAAAGGGGTTGAGGGAATGGGAGAAGTAAGAAAATATGACTATGGTTAAATATAGGTGTGAATATGGTGGTGAAGAAGGGAGAAATGAATAAGAGAAATATTGCCACAGTACAAACTTCAGAAAACCTCCACTCCTTGGGATCTAGACCTGTCTCCAAAATAAAATAGGAAGCATGGTTCCCCTCTTTTTTGAATGGTATGTGACCATTACTGCCCTTTAACACATACAGGTCTATTCACTAAAGGTGAAGCTCAGGTGAATTTGCAGGAGAAGAGAACAATCTAGACAAAATAGCCAATTTGGAAAGTGAGATAAAAAGGGAGAATTTTTCTGGTTTGGCTATTTTGACCTAGAAATGTCACTTCTGCGTTTCACCTTTAGTGAATAGACCTGATAGAGAACACTTTGAAACAGAGTAGATTGCTGAAAGTTACCCATGACAGCAGCTAGGTGTTCAATAAAGTGGAGAGGAAAACTGCTTTATTGCACATATTACAGTTTAGATCACACTGGAAATTCATTAGGTCAGGCAATCAGTGACAATAGAGAGTAGTTTGTGACAACATGATGCCACCACGAGCCATACACTTGTGGTGATGAAATTTAGAAGGTTTATTATAAATGGAGTCTCTGATAGACAGTAGGTAGCGTAATACCCACGAGAGAGCAGGTTTTAGGGACAACTACATGTGAAAAGCTCTTTTCTAATCAAAGATAAGCAGAAGGATTCTGGTACCCAGAAAAATCCTAATAAAGTACAGATATTTGGTGTGACTGTACCTACTGTATGAGGATATTATTTCAAATAAAGACATTGTTTTATATTCTTCTCATTCTGAGTTAGTTGTATGCTTTGCCACAATCCTAAGAAAAACCCATGCAAAATATCAGAGTGTCTGACCAGCTCTAACACACATATGGGCCATATTACAATGTTGGTGCTAACTTAACCGTTGGTGCTAACTTTAACAGTTGTAAACTTAAAACCTCCATAGGCTATAATGGCTCTGGTTAAGTTAGCAACAACTATGTAACATGGCCCCTGGTATATAAAAAGGTTGTGAAAAGGAGGAGGCGGAGCTAGCTGTGGAAGCGAGCAGCAGCATTTTGGAGGAGCTCTGTGTCTACCACGGATTTTATTGCTTTTTTCGCCGTTTGCACTGCCCTGTGAGCTTCCCGGGTTGGCTAGAGGGATCCTGGAGAGTTGAGGCACCTGATTTAGCCCTGAGTTTCATGCCCGGGGACAGATTGCTGCCGGCAGCGCGATTTGGGCCTAGTCACAGCGGCCATCTTGGAAGCCTACTCGAGGCGTATTGAGATTCCCTCACCGCCCTGCGACCTCGTGCCAGCCCAGCATCTCCGGAACCATGCCTACCGGTCGTTCCAGCGACGGGCCCCCGACAGAGGGACATTCGGGATGTTTTGCGAGGTGGGTCCGCTTTTACGGGACTGACTGCTTCTTCCTCCCTCCCCCGGGCTATGGCTCCTCGGAGGTTGACAGCGACTATGAACCTCAGGGGGTATTCTGGGATGCCCTGGCTTGCCCCGCAGTCACCGGCGTCTGACTCCCGACCCCTCTCGGCGGCTGCTAGGAAACGGGCACAGAAGAAGAGAAAATCAGCAATGCGGACATCGTCCGGGGCAACGCCGGACACAGAGGATATGATGGGGACCCGACTGAGAGTTCCCTTACCTCCGCCAGTAATAGTGTGACCTCGGATCATCGGTCTGCAGTGGGACGGGACTTCGACAGCAACAGGTGCAGGAGGAGGACGACCATCTCCCCTCCACGAAGGGGGATCTCCGCAGGATCTTGGAGGAGCTTCGGGTGATACGTGAGGTGTGGCAGCCTGAGGTGGCGGCGGTCCACACGGAGATAGCGGCGATGCGTGCTCAGGTGAAGGTGGTACAGGAGACGACTTCTGCTGTGACAACGGAACAAACTCACCTGTCTGGTCAGGTTGCTGGTTTGCGATACCAAGTCGAACTTCTGACACGCTCTGTGGAGATGCTTGAAACGAGACACAGACGCCGAAACATCAGGTCAGGGGTGTCCCGTACTCTATTACCTCCGACGCTGCCGTCCTACGTGACTCGTCTTGTGCTTCAGGTCACGGGGCTTCCCCCTGACACACCTGACATGCTTGGGTCGGTGTTTCGGGTCAGGAGACCTGCGACGAACCACTGGGGCTTCCTCGAGACGTCGTAGTGGCCTTCCGTGAAGTGGCTTTCAAGGTCAAGGTTATGTCTGCTCCGGGCGCGAGGGATCCCGTACGCTTTGAGGGCTCCACTCTGGCCCTGTATCATGATCCCCATTCCAGACCCTGATGGCTCGCAGGCGTTTTCGTGAAGTGACATCAGTTCTTCGCCGACAGGGTGTCCGATATCGCTGGGGTCTGGCAGGAGCTTTGGTGGTGACCCACGCAAATGTCCCCTATACCATCACGGATCCCGGTGGCTTGGATTGACCTTGCGGCTGCGGCCTCTCACCAGATCCGACCTCCTCCCGACCGGATTGAAGGCTGGTTTCTATGCCCTCTACCTCTCCAGGTCTGAGCTTTACTGAATTACACCCCCCCCCTGCATTTCTCTTATATGCTTACGTGTCCCTGGTCTCTAGCTTGGCCTAGTGCCTGGACTTTCAGGACGGTTCGTAATTTGTTTTGATCAGTCCCAGCCTGCATTGCATAGGGCTTTTGCTTTTTTGCCTGCACATGGTACTTTCTGCCTTTTTACTTATTTTTACCGCCCTGTCCTACTTTGCGACGCATGTTTTTTGACCAGCTGACCGTAGTTACCTTGGCCGGCCTTAAGTGGCTGCATTTATATATGTTTGATTTCCCACCTTGATGAGACCCCCGTCTAGGGATGTTTTCTGCTAACATATTGCTATCCTTAGATTTTTTCGATTCGCTGTTTTTACGATGACACTTTTTTGGCCATGTGTGGTTTCCGTTGCTTGTTATGTCTTCTTGTTTGGCCCTGCGAGGTCATCCATTATTTTACAGTATGATGTAATGCTGACTTATTTCAAAATAAAAAACTTTAAATTTAAAAAAAAAAAAAAAAGGTTGTGAAAAAAAGAAAATAAGTTCAGCATTGAAGGGACTGTATTGTATGAAACTGCAAAGTGCCTTGGTGACTCCTAAAAGATAAATAATATATACATTTCCATCTGTCATAAAGCTTTTGCATTATGTACTAATGTTTATATAATACATAATGCAAAATGTTCATGACAGATGGAAATTCACATAACTATTCATGTTGGACAGGTTTACTATTTTCTCAAGAAAAATTATTATAGATGAGAATATAGCCATTAACCTTAGCTATTCACCTAGAATGCAAAGATGCAATCAAAATATTTATATGATGAGAGCCTCATGTTCACATGACCGCTAACTTGACATTATAAATCTCTGATGATAAAATGTTACCATTCATGATTTCCCTAACCATCCTTAAGGTGCATGCAAACGACTGAGTAATCATGTGCCATTTGACCTATGCAGGTTAAAACAGTATAATTACATCTTAATTATCAGCATCCTGTGTGTCATATGGGGATGGCAGCTCATCAGATATTACTACACCTGCAGGCCATTTTCCGGTCGCTAATTACCATCTCGGCTATTAAGATGCATGGCCTGTGAGAGCTCTCTAGGGGTTCCATTAAAATAAAAAATGTCTTTATAATGAGAAGGCAAATGGGAAAAAAGAGAAATGTTTGAAAGCCACACATGAAAAATAGACATCTAATATAGTTTGAGACTTTGCTGCCCTTTTTCCACTGAAATCAATTGATGGTGTAAAGGATAACGGAGACCCAATAACATATTTATTAGTGACCACAAAAGTGCAGCTATTTAAGTTTGAGTCTGTAAACACAGATGCAAGCATTCAGCCTATATTTTTATTTATTCAAGAGCCATTTCACTTACGGAGTGATTATTATTTGTGTTTGAACTGGCTACAGAACACTGGAGTGTCAATCATGTGCAGGCCTGGATCAAAGGGGGCCCCAAGCTGGAAAGTTTTGCTGGACCTCTAACACCTCAGGCCGGCATCAGACGAACACAGTGATCACGTCCGTGTTGCTGCACAGTTTAACGTCCATCGTAGCATAGAATCATGAGCAATAGAGACCCACACACGAAGTACATGCACACAGAACTGCGCACGCACAACGCGTGTGGCAAACGGACGCAAGTTAAGCAAGAATGTAAAACCGCTAGATGGACGCACAGAGTGTGCCACTTCCACGTAGCGTTCTGTGTGAGTGATGAGATGTCAGACGCAGTGCATTTCCGACATCCAGCACCTTGACGCACAAAATGGCTTTTCATATCCTTTTCACATTTTTATCATTTTTCATATTAATTTTGTTTCCCATAATTCCCTTTTTTTCTACGTCCGTCAACAAAAACGGATCGTGTGGTGACTACAGTATCTTCCGTCAGTACGCCCATCCATGCATGCACGCAGACTGACTGCGTTCGTCTGACAGTAGCCTGACTCTAGTCCTCGGTGCACGTCAGCACCATCTCGATCACCCCCAATGTGTCTTCACCATGCAGCCCTCATCGTTCATTGTGCTTTTAGTCTACTCCTTTCAGTCCCCTTTGTGCCTTTGTCCTACCAATGGCTTAGTACTTACCAGTATAAGGGTAAGGGGCTAGATCTCATGAACATAAGAGCCATTTTTACTGCTGCTCCAAAACCGCTGTCATAGATTTTGAATGACAAAAAGATCTATTCCTGTTGAACCACCAGCTATTTTCACATAGATAAAAGTATACTGCTAAATATAAAAACCTTTAACATATAATGAAAATAAGCAAAAACACCGTCTTCGCAAATCCTGAGGTAACCCTGTTCACACAGAAAACACTCTTGTCCCCTCTCTTGCAATTACAAAGACCTATGTGAGGTCGAAATGTCTGTTCTGCTGGTGATGGAGTAAACCTTACTTCTAATATACCACGTTGTGCTGGATTTCTACAATATTTCTGAGATCTATAGCACAGGAAAAACGTGTGAACCTAATTTAAGATATGAGATGATCAGAGCTAAAGAGAAGGGGGAGGCCATATTTGAAGTGGAACATTTTGGCAGATAAATGCAAATATTAAAAAAAATTAATTAAAAAAATTAAATAGGCATTATTTTAATTCAAACAAAATAGCAAAAGGTAGAAGAAAAAATTATGTGAGTATATCTTAATTGCTTCGTGGCTATATCTGGGGATAAATTCTGGCTGTTGGGACTTGCAGCTAGTTATTTTGGAGGGGGAATGAATTTGGTTTACTCATTCATCTTTAATCACTATAACCCAAAAGGCTAGAGTTATACTTATCGTGATGTCAACTTTCATATAAGACGATAGAGCTGCCGCTTTCTTCTCAATTACAATGAGCAATTAAACATGCACTGGTTCAACCCTCATCTTCATTTCCCCCCCTAAGACACTTTTATCATCTTATCATTGAACATCAAAACATTTTAATGCTTTACCTAATGCATTAAACTAAAGGCTTCTTGTACTCATATTTCTTAATAAGATTGGCATGAGTGGTAAACATAAAAGCATATAGTAATCAAAGACATGCATCTAAGCTTTGAATCAGAAAACGCTATCCAAAGTCATTTGGGAATAGAAACATATAGAATAATAATTAAGAAAACAACCCTGTTACAAAGAGAAAGCGACTCTACAAAAAATATCCATCTTTTAGGCTAGGATCAGACTAACGCAGTATCAACGTGCGTTTAGCAGCACTAAATCACGGCCGTGCTAGCAGCAAATGACGTCCAATGCCGGGCAGCATACGAAGAACGGCCGCACAAAAGTGTGGCTGCGCAACGCAAGTGGCAAACGAACGCATTTTTTCGAGAACGTCAAACCGCTAGTACTGACGTACAGAGGCGTGTGTGCGTGATTAGGAGACGTCAGACGCTGCTAATGTCCGGTCAACATAACGTCCAGACGCAAAAAGGGTTTTATTGATGATCCGTACAAAATCACGGACGGAAATGCGCATCGTATGACCGCTATCGCGTATTCCGTGAAAAAATGCGTCCATTCGTTCGAACACACTTTTTCACGGACAACGCGAAAAATGCGTTAGTCTGACCCTAGCCTTAACCCTTTAAGGACCAAGGGTCTTTAAAGTCAATGCCTTTATGACGGAACAGTTTCATCATTGGTCCTTAAGGGGTTAACGTATTCCCGTGCATGCTCCAGTTAAATAGCACACTTTTAATAGCCAGAAATATCAAGAATTAAATTAACCTGTGACAATTTTTTTTGATATTTTATACAATGTCGTTAGACAAAAAGAGTTTTTTTCCCCATTTTTAAGACTTAAATGTAGTTCATATATGTAGGGCTTGTGTTATAAATATATAACATTTTGGTAGATGTTTTGTTCTCTGTTCAGGTTTAGGTAAGAAGATGAAAAGCTAAGAAAAAAACTAAGCTTGTTTGGTGCATTTCATCAAAAAAGCCTTTTTTCCACTTACTTGATTCATGTTTCAGAGCCTTTTGCTAATAGGGATTCTTATATAATCCAACATTATACACAAAACTTGTCAAAAAAATTAAGATTATAGCTTTCTGAACTCTTTTTATGTTTCAAAACTTTGGGTTTTGTAAGGTAGCTGTATATGTGGTTCTGATCAAAATGTTTAACTTGTATAAGCAAATGGATCAGAAAATCCATATTTTAAATGATTACCCACATTTATATATTGAACGCAATTTAAAATTAGATCTCTTGGCACCTGGAACGAGTTTAAGAAATAAATTCTTTAATTCTTGGTATTCCATTTCCAAGATAGGATTGGGTCATTCTAAAGGGCAGCCAATTTGGCAAGAAGATGAATGTAAGATTAAAACAGGTTTCAGGAGGAGAAAAAAAATAATAAAAAAAAGGGATTTTGACAGAACTTTTTAAATGTTAGATCAGTCATGGCAATATAAAAGTATTTTTTTCCCTATCTATTTAGTTTTCCATCTAATGAGTTGCAGAATGCAAAAGAAATTACAACATCAAGTCGACATTTGTGCCAGAAAATCTTGGGATCTGGAAACGTGGATTCCCCCCCCCCCGGTATACGAGAGCGCCTTCTATAAAGACTATACATATATATATATATATATATATATATATGTCTGTAAAGGTTACACTTGTTAGAACAGTGTGCATTCTACAAAAACTGAACATTTTCTTTGTAAAAAGAAGCTTATAATCAGGAAAGACTGCTTGAAGAGCCTGTAATGTATGGTAATGGGGTGACCATTCACCTTCCCCTGTTCTGTGTCTGGTTGTGTTTTATTTTTCTATTTGTATATATGAGAACTTATTATTCTCTTACCTATATTCCATTTTGAAACAATACAAATCCCAGCGCAGCGCCAGTTAGCCTAAGCCTACTGGTTAGCAGAAACTCATATACATACATGTCCATAGTAGGGGTTCTGATATTCCTTCTTCTGTAGAGCCGGAAGTGGGCTCAATAAAATGTGAGCTGGATATACACGCATTGACATCAATCCTCTAAACGAACGTACTGCGCAATTGCTGTTTTCCATCTTTTCCACAGCACTTCTGAAATACATCACGAATAAGGCTAATGTCAGATGAACGCAGTGATCAAGTCCATGTCGCTGCACAGTATAACGTCCGTCGTAACATAGAATCATGATCAATAGATGCCCACAGATGAAGTATGTGCCCACCGAACTGCGCATGCACAAAGCACGTGGCAAACGGACGCAAGTTAGGCAAAAACGTAAAACAGCTACCACGGACGTGCAGAGTGCACCACGTCCACGTAGCATTCTGTGTGAGTGATGAGGTGTCAGACGCAACTCATTTGCGACGTCCAGCACCTTGACGCACACAATGCCTTTTCACATCTTTTTTTAAAAAAATGCATTTTTCATATTAATTTTGTTTCCCTTATATCCCTTTTTTTTCTACTTCCGTCAACAAAAACAGATCGTGTGGTGTCTACAGTATCTTCTGTCAGTACGTTCGTCCGTTGTGCACGCACGTAGAGTGCGCTCTGACTGCGTTCATCTGACATTAGCCTAATGGGTGAATTATAGAAGAAGGAATACCTGAACCCCTACTATGGACATGCGCTGTACAGGAGTTTCTGCTAACCAGTAGGCTTAGGCTAACTGGCGCTGTGCTGGGATTTGAATTTTTTGTGCATACGGTTTGTTAGAGGCACCTCCATCTACAGCGTTCAGCGAGCGGATATACGACTTTCCAGTGGGCGCTTCATCCAGTCTGTTACTTGTATATTCCATTTTCATTTATTTATCATGAAAAAGCTGACGAGGTTAATTTTCTCAATACAACTTGTAGCTAATATTTTAACTAATCTAGGAATCGAAGTTAGAAGCGGTAACTGAAGTAATATGCTGCATTCAGCTTTGAGGTTTTCATGTTTTCCACCAATTTTGACTGTTTTTTACCAGTCAGTTTAAAATCGCTTTATCGGTTTACTTACAATCATAGTATTTTGTGGGTTAGCTGCAATTCTATATACACAATTTCATCATCATTATATAGAAGTGGCAGACTTATACATTGATATCTATGAAGGTATTGGGAACATGTTGGCTTAAAAAGTACCGGCTGGGTGGAGTAGAGGTAACATCACTGCTCTAAACCGTGGAGACTATGGAGACACAGGTTTGTTTCCTGGCAAGAGCACCTCTCCAGTAAGTGTCCTTGGGCAAGACACCCAACGGTACATACTCGCCACCCGGGACATACTTGAAAATGAGAGAAATCTCAACGTATTCTTCCTGGTAAAATACTTTCTCATAAAGTGCAGTTCCTCCTCTTTATCTCAGGGACTCCCAAACCCAGAAGTCCTTGCGGCTATCTAAAGCAATTTGTACTCCTAGCAATTTGATTAGTGAAGGAACTGCAAATTGAGCACCGCTAAGGGACTTGCACACTTTATATAACCAAATTCAGTAGCGCCTGCACAGAGCAATCCATCAGAGTTGCACTGGCATGCTCAGATCCGGTTGATCGCTGCCTCACTGAGACCACTAGCTAATGTGGGTGCTCTCAAAGAGGGTGGCGTTAGCACACTCTGCTTGTTGACAGCACTAGTAACTGTTCGGGTGACCGGCTGTGCAGCCAGGCTGCTGGTGAAACTGGGTGAGGTGGAGGAAACTCATCCACTTCACCCAGCATTTTAACCAGAATGGGGCTACATGGAGGGGGTAGAGTGGGGCACTCTACATATCCTGGCCATTTTAAAAAGATAAAGTGGCCATAATGAATAGAGTGTCCCTTTAATGTTGTGGCTCATTAGTATATATTACCCAATTGTAAAGTGCAGCAGAATATGTAAATAGGAGATACTGTAATGTAATTCGATGATATTCTCTGAAGGGCAGAGTGACAACCGATGTGATTAGCCTATGTTGAAATCTTCCATAAATATTAGGAAATGAACCAGGTAGTCTAGTGGCAGAGGAGAATGTAAACGAGAGATATTGTGCCCTTCAAAGGAACAAAATGATAATAAGCAATAATGGGATGTCACTGCATAATGCAATGAGAAGATATTTACAACCCTCTCTGGCATCAGGATGAGACGTACACTCGTGCAAATAAAAGTACATTAAGTGAATCAGTCTCAGCATACAGACCCGTGTTGGCGTCTGTCTGAAAACCAAAACAATTTATATAGCCTACACATTTGAGCAGATTTGATTGCATGAATGTAAATGAAGAAGGATCAGAGAGGAACTGAAAATGACCAAATTCCCTTGCAAAACAAACAGCCTGGACTCTTTTCTAACATAGTCGTAGGAGGGAGACGACGACCTTTAACGACTCCAAGCTACCAGCTCTATCATGATCAAGCAGCTCTATCAGCACTTTACTGGTATTGGCTACCAGAATCCATAGGGTTCCATGGAGAGAAGTATGACCCCTTATGAGCTTGTGTAAGCCACAAAAGAACACTGAGGACCATTTATTCTCAGTGTCCCACTGCATAAAGCTGGAGAAGACAGCAGATCGTGCTCCCTCTACACCAGGAGGCCAGAGATGACACATTTTTTTTTGTTTATTTCAAAGAAATGATTTTAAAGTAATTTTGTAAAATCACTTAACACCGGGTCTCCAAGATAGTGCTGTTTTCAGATTACTGTCCTGAACCTAGAATAATCAGTGAGGTTGGAGTGGCTTGTTATTCTCTGGCTGATCTGTTAGTGCTACCCATACAAAGCATAGGAAATGTTAACATACAGTAAGCAGCCACTAAAGCCGAGCCGCAAGCGGAGCTTGCCAGTCAGAATAGCGTCTTGGACCATTAAGTTAAAAAGTGGAGCCGTTAAGTATAACAGCCTCATTATTTAATGTAACAGAGTGGTTGGAATAAGGTCCAACTTGTATAAAATGTCCAAACTAAACTTCTATAAAAGCAGCGAGTCATGAAAATCTATGTGAGAAATAAGTAACAGTTGCCAAATCATGGGCAGACAAATCATCCTCATTGGTTTCTATTTTTTTCTGAATGTCTGGGAACAAATTGTAAAATTCTTCATAAACACATATTTCCTATCTCATTGGTAAAGCCAGCAGTCAAGTCGAGGGGGAACTTTTAGGCATGCAGTTCCTTCACTATTTTTGCAAAGGGAACGGAGTTCCCATACACTATAAAGCTTGTAGTCAGGTGTTCAATCATATGTTTCGCTGTTAAGTCACAAAATATATAGGATTTATCATATATTTTCTTTAAAATCCACAAACATATATATTAATATCTCACATTTGAGTGTGTGTTACGTCACGTGGGAGATGATAATTGCTAATTAGGGGACAGGAATTGATAAGATGAAATATGAATCATGGCGAGTTCCCACACTTGCAGGGTTATTCAGAGAAAGGTGAAACTCTGGAGAACTTTTGGAGAAGTGAAAATTCTAGGTCAAAATAGCCGATTTGGAAAGTGAGATAAATGGGAAAAAAATTCTGTTTTGGCTATTTTGACCTAGAATTTTCACTTCTCCAAAAGTTCTCCAGAGTTTCACCTCTGAATAACCTTGTTGTTTTTTTAGGACTTGACTGCTGGGTATAGCGCACCTGTCAGATCATGGTGGTGATATCAGAGCAGCAGTCTGAGGTCGAATCAGAACTCCTGAGGATAGAATATCTGATAGAACGAAAGATCTGGCCTGTGGGCTATGGGTAATGGCAGTGACCGGCAGGAGAGTGTGACGAGTGCACTTTAACCTGGTCCTGTCATTATCCCATGATGCCATCCCATATTTCTCACCTGCCGTGACAATTTTAAGTCTCATTAGACAAAACCCATTATTATTTATTGTATAATAAGTTTTCTCCTTTGTTTTGTTAAAGCAATATGTTTGCTATTAACAACAATAGTATAGTTTTATAGCCTCTTTTGTTATATAAGATTGTATATAATTCTGACCATTCTCTAGCTATTAAAGAGTTAAATGTACTTTCTTTTAATTGCACGTAGCAGCAAATGCTCACAGTATGTACTGGCTCAGTGAAGTGTTGCCTGGGGTGCTTCAAATCTCAGATCTGCTTTTTTTTATTCCCTATTTATTTTATGGTCTTTTTTGTTTTAATTTCATTTACTGCTTGGGTCATTGGAAGGACAGGTTGATTTAGGAAAAAAAAAGAAAAACAATGCTTTAGTTTAATTCATGAAAGCATTTTTGAGTTTTGATGGGAAAAAGTAGAAAAAGGACCAGATATTGAAAATATTTTAATGTAATTGAAAGGGAAACATTTCAAATCGATTAAAAATAGATCGGGTTTTCAATCCATTCCAAAATAGAGCCAAAGAAATAGAAAACCTTCTTGACAGCGCAAAACCTCTGCAGACTTAAATTCTTACTTGAATTCCCACCCCCTTCCCAACAATTAGGGAAAGTATCCAGGAAAATGAAACAACAGAGGTATGAGTGGGCTACTGAAAAAATAGGATTAACTTTACGTAGGCAAAAAAGAAGTAATTTAAATGCTTCATTACAGCGATAGTGTTTACACTATTTGCAGAGTTTCAATAAAACTCCAATATCGCATATACACGATTACTGCCTCTGAATCACATCAGAACACACATTTTCTGTATTGTTTGCAAGTGTGCTTTAAAAAAACTTTTGTAAATTCAGTGTATACAGGCATTACTGGAGTGGCAGCTGATCAGGCTATGATCTCCTGCAGTCTATGTAGTTACAAAACTGTAGAGATTGGCATCCAGGAGATTGACTATAGAAGATGGGGTTCACAATCAGAGGGAGCCCTCTGCCTGTGACAGATGCTGAATCCTACTATGTGAATGTGTGTGTGGGGGGGGGGTTAACAGTGTTAGTTATGGGGCAATGGGTAATTTAAGAGACTTATTTTGTGTGTGGATTGTATATTGGGGAGTGTGTGGTGTGTGTTTGTGGACTGTGTGTGAGTCTAGTGTAGCATGAGTCTGGTGCGTGTCTGAGAGTCTAGTGTAGCATGAGTCTGGTGTGTCTGAGAGTCTAGTGTAGCATGAGTCTGGTGTGTGTCTGAGAGTCTAGTGTAGCATGAGTCTGGTGTGTGTCTGAGAGTCTAGTGTGTATGAGTCTGGTGCGTGTCTGAGAGTCTAGTGTAGTATGAGTCTGGTGCGTGTCTGAGAGTCTAGTGTAGCATGAGTCTGGTGTGTGTCTGAGAGTCTAGTGTAGCATGAGTCTGGTGTGTGTCTGAGAGTCTAGTGTAGCATGAGTCTGGTGTGTGTCTGAGAGTCTAGTGTAGTATGAGTCTGGTGCGTGTCTGAGAGTCTAGTGTAGCATGAGTCTGGTGTGTGTCTGAGAGTCTAGTGTAGCATGAGTCTAGTGTAGCATTGTGTGTGTGTGTGTGTGTGTCTGAGGGAGACTGGTGTGAGTATGTGTGTGAGAGAGGCTGGTGTGAGTGTGTGTGTTAGTTGTAGGTAAGCCCCAAGCCCAGTTTCTAAGAGTTTCTGAAAGTTGTTTGCTTGGTATATCACTTTGTAGTCAGGGTTGGATTAACATAGGGGCTATTCAAGAAGCAGCTCCAGGCCCATGTCTCATAATAGGCACAGGGAAAGGATAACTATGTCTGCATTGATGGGCATTTGGACACCTGTATCTCCAACTCCATAGCAGCTACAGGGTCATGTGAGGTATCACTGGAAATGACCAGGTTTTATGTCACAAAAATAAAATAATAAATATTTCTTTATGTTTTTCTTTCTAACACAGCAATATTGTTCAATATAAAGTGAACAATGATGCTGCGCTAACTCACCATCTCATTTATCATGACACCAACAAGTGTTTAGGCGATGGCACACTGCATTATTACGTATTGTTCCATCAAAAACCTAAACTGCTGCACTGCAGCGAGGCTCACTGGGGGGACTTTGGAACCCTGCGTCTTTAAACTTTACACTGCACAAGGTCAATTGAGGCGTCAATTGACAGGTCAGAGTGCGGCCTTTGCATTGACACCAGACATGACCATGTAAAATCTGAAAGAAGAAAAAAAATGGTTTTATTTTTAGTTCCAAAACGATGGCATTGTTCATTTGCTATGTATAAAATGAGCAATACTGCTGCTGTTACTCACCGAAGAATTCTCTATAGAATTTATAACCACAAAGCTTTTGATGATAAAAGGTGAAAAAATAGTTTTACACACTGTTAATAATTGAAATCTGAATGGAAATTTCCTCACACAGTATCTGCCTGTTAGATATACCCGTATCTATTAAATAACCTAAAATATGTTTACATTTCACTAAATTACAAAAAAGCCCACCAAAATCAGCTTCAGGCCCATAGAGATGTTAATAAGGTCCTGTTGGTAGTGATGGAGTTATATTGCTAAAATGTTTTACTAACCTGGGTTTAACCTCTTCACTCCCAAAAGCGAGATAACTCATGTCTTCAAAAGGCACTATCAAATGCCCGATAGAGTTACCTCAATTTTGCAGCCAAGAAGGACAAAAACAAATGAAATTAATTTATTGCAAAAATTCCTTTGTTGCAACTGTATATCATTTACATGTGAGCTCCAAAACATGCCCCTAAAGATTTAACAACGTGGCCATGATGCCCAAGGTGCTAAAACCATTTAAAATCAACTGGGAAATGTCTGAGGCTAGGGACAATGAGCGTTTTCTGCAGCCACCGTCAAATGTACGTCGATGCGTGGCACGCATTTTTTCACGAATACGCTTAGGGGTCAGACGATGCGCAAATTGGACGTATTTCATGACATGGGGTGAAATCTAGGGAAATCGGCTGTTGACGTTATGTTGGCGCACACTGCAGCGTCTGACGTCTCCTAATCACGCACACACGCTGCTATGCGGCCGCAGCGCACTTTGTACGCAGTAGCAGCGGTTTCACGTTCTGATAAAAATCGTCATTTGCTGGTTGCGTGTGTCGGCGCACTTTCGTACGCACGTACTGCGTAAAATGGCCGTCATTGGCCGTTATGTGGCTGCTACTGCCGCCGTGATTTAGTGCGCCTGCACGCGCGTTCCACTACTCTGCCCTAGCCTTATAGTGTTCAGCAGATCCTGCGTGAAGCTCAGAACTGCAGTAATTCCATTTGGCCAGTAGATGGAGACATATGCCTGCCAAATAATTTATTACAGTAAGAAATACATTGGGAATATTCCCAAATATTTCCTACTGTATAATTAACCACTTACCACCGGGCGAATAACTCACGCCGAGCGACAACTGGTGAGTGGGCCTGACGCGACCCACAGACGCCAGCGGGGCATGCTATGTCACTCTGCGGATTTGTCATGCTATAATCAGACTCTGCAGAGTCCCATCTGCCGCAGGGACGGCATAGTACGCTCCGTGGCGTAAAAGGGTTTAAAAGGGATTTAAAGAAAAAAAACACAACAACCAATGGATCCTGAGTGTTTTTGGGAAAATCACTTGGTAATGAAAGGTTTAATAAGGTTCACTTTAAAAAACACTAAAGGCTGGGGTCAGACCAGCGCACTTTTAACGTGCGTTCTGACGCACATAATTACGGCCGCACTAGCAGCAGATGACGGGCAATGACGGCCAATATACGATGTACGGCCGCACAAAAGTCCGGCCGTGCAACGCAAGTGGAATTTGAACGCATTTTTTTGAGAACGCTGAACCGCTAGTACTGACGTACTGAGTGCGCAGCTGCGGCATAGCGGCGTGTGTGCGTGATTAGGAGATGTCAGACTCTGCTAATGTCCAGCCAACATAACGTCCAGACGCAAAAAGAGTTTTATTGACGATCCGTACAAAATCATGCCTGAAAATGCGCGTCGTCTGACTGTTTTTGCGCATTCCGTGAAAAAATACGTCAATGCGTTCGGACGCACTTTTTCACGTTCGCGGGGAAAAATGCTTTCGTCTGACCCTGGCCTAAGGCTAAACGACCCACTAATCACCATTTTACAAAAAATGTAATTCATAGCTTGTCTAAAAGGCTTTCCTTATTTCATATGAAATCGGGTATATGAAGGAAAAAGGATCCTGTTCACAGCACATTGAAATGAACCAATTCAGAGTCATTTTTACAGAAATTTCTAATATCTGGCACCCCAGTGATTTGGGAATCGCATTACCCATATCATGAGAAACATGCTTTTCAAAACGACCAGCGTGCCAAGGTTAATAATGACTGGTTTATGATATTAACAAAAGTGGCTGGCAATCCTCTGCTAAAGACAAAGTCATCCCCAACAATCAACACTATGTCAGAACAGGTGGCCCGTGCTCTACTGCCATCTGCACATGTATACATCACAAAGCCTCCACTTTTACCAATTTCCTGACACAAATGACTTTAGGCTTTCTTTTTTTCTTAGAATAAGGAGTCATTTTTTTTCCTCTGGCATATTGCAAAGCTGTGAGTGTATACCACCACCATGTGTCTACGAAAGATAGAACATAGAATTCTTGTGCTTCACGGAACACATTCAAGGCATCGCCAACTGTGAAAAAGGTTTACGGGTCCATACGCAGTGGAGAATTGGAGTCTCCTGCAGAGGAGTCCTCTGGTGATCCATCGCTGGGGTAAGTCCCAGTGTTCATGGCCATTCCTAAAACATATTATCCTATACTGATTCAGCTGATGCCTTGCTGTACAAAGGCATAATATCCAAATCAAACTCATTTGAGAGTAAGCCACTATGGAAGCAGCAATATGTGTAATTATTCCAGCTCTCAAAACATAATACCAGCTTGTAGTGACACCCACAGGACTCCATGAAATATTGTGTAAAACGTATTTGGGAGCCCAAGGGATGTTACAACTTATAGTTAGACCAGGAGAAAGATGGCTGCCACATTTGTCACCTGCAAATGGTTTCTGAGAGATTTGCGCTATGCTTGTATCATCTTCTCAAATCCGCACCCATCAGTCTCACCTTCAATACTTTTCCCAAGCTGTCCCCAACTATGGAACGCCCTCCCTCTCCACAGTCAATTTTTACCCATCCCTCCTGTCTTTGAAGATGTCTCTAAAAGTTCATTACTTCAGAGAAGAAGGCTATCAACTATCTCCATAAATCCTCCCACTACACCTTTCCTGATCTCCCGCACGTCCTCCTTTCATCCAATTACTTTTCATACTCATCTACTTATCTTCACCTCAGTGTGTCACCCCACTCCTCATAGATTATGAGCTCATGATCAGGGACCTCTTTTCCCATTGTTCTCTGTGTCTAACTTGTTAATTTAATTGTAGAGTACTGCAATATATGTTGGAGCATTATAAATATACTGTAATTCATATTAATTAACTGCATTTAGGCATTTACTCATTCCCGATCCTATACAAGAGTTGCTAATGTCAGTATGAATTTCTGAATCTTAGTACAATGGTTGTAAATATGGGGTACTCGATTATTCTCTAATATTCTCTTCATTTGGGATCTTAATTATGTGGCTAAAATTACCTTAATTACTTCACTACCAAGCGATTTTTGTTGAAATTGTTTTTATTATAACATTTATTTGAAACATGAGATGTGGGATGTAAAGTTAACAATTAAATGTAGGGTAAACTAGAAGTTTCGTACAGAAATTGTTACTCTGAGATAGTTAAAAAAGTAAAATCATTTGAATTTACTCATTTTTAATTTCTCTTGTATTTGTTTATCGTTTACTGAAATATTGTTGAAATGTAAGATTCTGAGCTCTAGATGGTGTCATTTTATTTTACACAATTTCAAACAGGGTCTACATTATTATGATACAGGCAGAAAATGCCTTTGTGTTAGATACAGTCAGGGCCATAGGGAGAGCAAGTGAGTGAGGTGCTCGCCTCGGGTACAGAGCTGCAGGGGGCGCAGGCCAGGGGCGAGAATATCGCCGCCGCCGGCCGTTCGTCTCCCTGCGAACGGCCACATGCAGCTTGGCCGCTCGCAGAGAACCACCTAACCTGCTCGCGAGAATGCGCCTGCGCTGGACCAGCGCAGCCGCGTTCTCACGAGATTGCGGAGTTCACGTGAACTCCGCATTCTCGTGCCCTGGTCAGGTGGTTCCTGGCGAGCAGCCAAGCTGCATGCGGCCGCTCGCAGAGAGAAGAACGGCCGCGCTGACAGAGGTGAGAGCTGGGGGGCAATATATGCATGAGAGCTGGGGTGGGGGCAATATATCCATGAGAGCTTGGGGGGCAATATATCCATGAGAGCTTGGGGGCAAGATATCCATGAGAGCTGGGGGGCAAGATATCCATGAGAGCTGGGGGCAAATATATCCATGAAAGCAGGGGGGGAATATATCCATGAAAGCTGCGGGGGGCAATATATCAATTAGAGCTGGGGGCAGTATATCCATATCCATGTGAGCTGGGGAAATATATCCATGAGAGCTGGGTTAATATATCAATTAGAGCTGGGGGCAATATATCCATATCCATGTGAGTTGGGGGCAATATATTGTGTATAAGCATATCACAGAGCTACAGAGCAGTAATGTGTGCGTGTACAGTATAAGTGTATCACAGAGCTGCACAGCAGTATACTCGCAGTAATGTGCAGTGTGTACAGTATAAGCGTATCACAGAGCTGCCCAGCAGTAAACTCGCAGTAATGTGCTGTGTGTAAGAGCGTATCAGAGCTGCACAACAATAAAATTTACAGTAATGTGGGGGCGCACAATTTTCTGTTCTTGCCTCGGGTGCAGAAAGAGCTAGCTATGGCTCTGGATACAGTAACTGTGATCAATAAAAATGGTCAGATACTGTATCCTGCTTACAGGGATTTATAATTGTCATAATGAGATTATTGGCAATGCAGCTTCCTAAGAATACCAATAGAATACAAAAATAATATCTGTTTATATGGAAATTACAGTGACACCTTGTATCTGTACTGTACAGGGATTTTCAGCCATGATAACCACCTGAAACTTATCCCTGTACATTAGTGAGTGATCCCAGTGCACTCTCTGTATTCTGCCCTCTCCCTGGCTGTTGTAACGCAGCAGTGATTTATTTGAACTGTTTGAAATGTAGGCCAGATTTTGCAGATCACCTCTGGGTAATGCAGACTGAATCCTGCAATCACTGAGCAGCAAATCATATCACCTGTGCTGTGCTTCACATATCTGGAAAACCTGGTGAGGTGGAGGGTCCTGAGGACAGGTTTGGGAAACACTGGTTTAAAGGAACACTACCACCAAAAGATTAAATTCTCTTAATTTGTTTATGTTGCTGATATCTTAGGCTGGGGTCAGACGAACGTAGTGCGAACGCGCGTGCAGCCGCACTTTATCACGGCCGTAGTAGCAGCAAATGACATCCATGGACGGGCAATATACGAAGTACGGATGCACGAAAGTTCAGAGTGCTCTGCGTCCGCTAGCAGCGTGCATGCGAGATTAGGAGACGTCAGACGCTGCTAATGTCCGGCCAACATAACGTCCAGACGCAAAAAGTGTTTTATTGATGATCCGTACAAAATCACGGACGAAAATGCGCATCGTATGACCGCTATCGCGTATTCTGTGAAAAAATACGTCCATTCGTTCGAACGCACTTTTTCACGGACAACGCGAAAAATTTGTTCGTCTGACCCTAGCCTTACGTGTACTTTCTTTTTCTCATGTATGTTTCATTAAGAAAAAAAGTCTATAAGTCCAGAAAACCAACACAGAGGATTGCATGTGTGGGGTTGTATGTAAATGACATCAACAGGTGTAGTATCCAAATTTGGAAGCCTACTATCAGATCTCGTTCATCTGCCATCTCATACATCAGACAGCACAATAGATCCCTTGCAGCCTTATCTAAACATTCCCTCCACCACCCCATTGCCATTTTCTACCCTATAATAATAACACAGCTGTAAAGTAAGAATGGCCATAAGATTTTGGCAAATGTTGAATCATGGGAAAAATTCACAAAATTGTTTTTTTTTAACCTCATGGTGACCAGGCGATTTTACCATTGTCTGTCCGAAAGTACCCACTGCTGTTTTTAGATTTCTGTGCTGTTTGTGTTCAGGTCTAATTTTTCTCTTACTCATTTATGGAACCCACACATAGCTAGTTTTAGCCGTTCTGGAGGGAGAGAGATCCAAATGACCCACCCTTTCAGGCTCTCCCACGGCAAGCGCCCGGCGATGACGTCAGTGCGACGACCGGGGTCCATAAAGCCGTTAGGGAAGTCTTCAGGGAAGTCAGACTGATGTGGGACCCTGGCCAGAGAGGTGAGTATAGGGAGGGAGGGCAGATAGAGGACAAACCATACATGGTATGTCCCTGGTCCATAACAGGAGTTTTTCCCAGGACGTAGCACCATGTCATTGGTCCTCAAGGGGTTAAATGGGCTGTTCCCATTGAAAGACACCATCAAAGTGTTGTCTGTGTGTGTGTCTATGTCTGGGTAAAGCCTTCAATAAAATCCCCAGGATATACAGGTATCTGCAAACTAACCATCCCCCTTGGGTAAAAGCGATTTTTAGCGTTAGGGTCAGCTTTAACCCCTTCAATACCAAGACAGAGTTAACTCAGGACTTCAAAGGCACCATCATATGCCTGATATTGCGTTCTCGATCTGCAGCTCTGAAGGACAAAAGAAAATTAAATTTGTTTGCTGCAAATTAATTTCATTTGCTTTTGGACTGTAAAAGGTGCCCCTAAAGTTTTAGCTCTGTGTGCATGATGCTCAAAGTGCTGAAATGGTCTAAAATCAGCTAACTGAATGTTCTAATTGAACTTTTAGCAGCTGATGCTGGGAGCCACAAGCTGAAGCTCAAACGGCTGTGTCATGAAAAGAGTGTACTCCATGGGTTGGTTTATAGTTGTTGATTTATTCAGCATAACATCGGATAGAGGAGACACATACAGTACGTCCCTCTAGCATGGCATCCCAGCAGACACTGCCTGGTACCGCCCCCACCCTTCCTGTCATGTGACTCCGCTCTCACCACATCTCCCCCTTTTAACGGTAAAACATACAAAATAAACAACGTAAAGATACAAGTAGATAAACAATGCTAACTTGGACATCGGGGTAGACTACCCTAGTCCGCAGTGACTTTGGGATTATTCTGCCCATTCTTCAAGTCACTGCTCTATCTAAACATTAATCCCGGTAACGTTCCGGAGGCCTCACAACTCTACCACTCGAAGTCATCTTGCAAGAACCATCACCAAGTCCTTGAGAGGGTGGCTGTGGCTCCGCTGGAAGCAGCGGTACATCATGCCCAGAAACCACCTGCAGGGTAGACCCATTCCGTAAGACCGGAGAGTCTGGCTGTTGCGGTGTCGAGGTCTCAGCACTCAACTCCTCGGGTACCGGCTGAAGATGCCTTCTGTTGCGGCGAGCGACAGTTCCTCCTTCCGTGCGGATCACATAGGACCTGGGCTCCGGAGAACGCTCCACAACTGTAGCCGGGGTTCTCCACCTCGTCTCATCATCTAGCTTAACCCGGACACTCTGCCCCGGGTATAGCACCGATAGTGGGCGAGTAGAGTGTCGTCTATCGTAAAAGAACCTGTAGTTCCACTTCGCCACCTCGTCCCTCCTCCGAATATCCTCCGGAAGGACCGGGGAAGCATCCACAGAAGGCAAAGTAGTACGAATCTGCCGTCCCAACATCAGCTGAGCAGGGCTACACCCTGTAGCCTGAACCGGAGCCGCTCTGTACGCCATCAGGGCCAAATAAGGCTCCGCCTGCCCCAAAATAAACTTAGCGGTCTGAACCGCTCGCTCCGCCATCCCATTAGCCTGCGGGTAATGCGGACTGGAAGTCGTGTGACGGAAATCGTAATCCTTCCCAAAAGAAGCGAACTCTTTAGAGGCGAACTGCATACCATTGTCACTCACCAACTCCGACGGGATACCCCACCTGGCAAACATGCTTTTCAGACGGACGATCACAGTAGCACTGGTCGCCTCACCCAGTGGCGCGAGCTCAAGGTATCTGGAGTAGTAGTCCACAACAACTAAGTATTTCCTCCCTTTTAGTTCGCACAGATCCGCAGCTATCTTCTGCCATGGACCCGCAGGTAGGGGGTGGAAAGTAAAGGCTCACGTCTCTGTGTAGGTCGACGTTCTCTGCAGAAGGCACATCTCGAGATGAAATCAGCAATGTCAGCGCTTATCCCAGGCCACCACACAGCAGACGACGCCCTCTCCCTACACTTGGAAACCCCCAAATGACCTTCATGAATCCGCCGTAGCATGTCTTGACGCAGACTTTTCGGAATAACAATGCGGTCTTGAAAAAACACTAAGCCGTCCATTTCAGTAAGGTACGCTCTCTCGGACTGGAACGCACTCAGAGACCACCACGCAGCACGACTCTCCGGCCAGCCATCTCTTACATAGCTGATAACTTCTTGAAGGACAACATCCAGGTGCGTCTCTCTCTTAATCTGTTCCAATCTCCCCGAAGAGATGGACTTGGAGGCTAAGATCGAATCCACATACACCTTCACGTCCGACTCTGTCGACGAATCGCCCTCAGCAGCCAGCGGGAGTCTGGAGAGGGTATCTGCCACCACCAGCTGTTTTCCCGGGACATGCACAGCTCTAACATTAAACCTAAGTAGTCTCATTAAGAGTCTCTGGCATCTCAGAGGTGCCTTGTCGATATCATAAGAATTAATAAGAGGAACTAGTGGCTTGTGGTCAGTCTCCAGACTGAACTCCTCCAAACCCACCAGATAACGGTGGAAGCATTCGCAGGCCCAGATTCCGGCCAAACACTCTTTTTCAATTTGTGCATAATGTCTCTCTGGTGCTGTTAAGGTGCGAGAACAATAGGCAATAGGCTGTAGTTTACCCTCATTCAGCTGCAGAAGGGCCGCTCCCAACCCGTAGCTACTAGCATCTGCGCTAACCACAGTCTTCTTGCAGGGGTCATAGTATCCCAACACCAGAGCGGATCCCAGCATGGACTTGACTCGTGCTAAGGCCTCCTCCTGTGGAGGTCCCCATATCCAGGCGACATCTTTCTTTAACAATTCTGTGACAGGATGTAACACCGAGGACAACTCCAGTAGAAACTTCCCCACATAATTCACAAGGCCCAGTACTTGTCTCAGTTCATTCACATCGGAAGGGCTTTTCATTTTCTCAATAGCGAGAACCTTGCTGGCATCTGGCTTAACCCCCTCCCCACTAATAATATGGCCAAAATAACACAGTTCTGGTTTCCCAAAGTGGCACTTCTCCTTATTTAGCCTCAGGCCAGATTCCTTGACGGTTTGCAGCACACAAAGCAGTCGCCGGTCTTGCTCCTCCTTAATGGACCCATACACAAGGATATCGTCCATAACAACCACAGTACCCTCATGGTCTCTCAACAGGGAACTCATCTCTCTCTGGAAGATCTCCGGGGCCGAAGATATCCCGAAGGGGAGTCTGCGGAAGCAAAACCGACCTACCGGAGTAATGAAGGTCGTCAGTTTCTGGCTCTCTGGGTCAAGGGGTATCTGCCAGAACCCACTGGAAGCGTTGAGCGTGGAAAAGAAGTTAGCCCCCGACAACTGAGGAGCAATATCCTCCAATGTCGGCATGACATATCTCTCCCTCCTAACGGCCTCGTTCAGACGTTTCAAATCCACACAAATACGAACTTTCCCATTCTTTTTAGCGACCGGTACAATGGGCGCACACCAGTCAGTAGCTTCTGTGACCGCCTCAATAACCCCCATCTTTTCCATCCGCAGAAGCTCGCACTCCACCTTCGGCAAAAGCGGAAATGGAATCCTACGAGGCGTAGTAAGGCTATAAGGGACAGCCTCAGGTTTGAGCTTTATACGGACCGGCTCACAGTTCAGCAGCCCCAGGTCTCCAAACACATCCTCAGTGACTTCGTACACTCTAGCAACAAGGCCCAGACTGCAGGCTGCTTTCCGACTCAGAAGGTTATTCACACACAATCCTCTGATCACGTACACCCACATCGATATTTTCCGCTCCCGGTACTCACAGTCAGCAAGGAACCTGCCGATGCAATCAATGCGACCTCCCGGACTATGAACTTGAATCGTAACGTTTTCCAGCTCCGGACGTCAATCTTAAAGGCAACTCTTTCACCCAACATCGTGAGTGTAACACGCCAATCCTCGACAGAGCCGGACTGTTCAGTCACCGATCCTATAAAGGACAGTTCTGGCGTCTCCTGATCACTGTCCAGACACATCTCTCTCACAGACTCTGATTTACAAACCACCTCAAAATGGCCGGCGCGGTTGCACTTCCTGCACCTCTTGTCTATAGCAGGGCACCGCGTCTTCATCTCGTGAGGGCGGTTACAGCGTGTGCAACGGGAACACGGTGTCCAACCGCTCCTGGGTCTGTCCGCTGCCTGCTGTCTGCTGCTTTTAACCCTTTGTGACTGGTGTATTTCTTCCACCCTGTTTTCTGACCTTAAGTCTGCACTTTGTTTCTTCACCAATTCACTCTGACGTGCAATCCGTATCGCCTCATCCAGTGTCAGCTTAGACTCCAGCTGCAACTTAAGTGAAACTTCCGAGTCTGCAATTCCGATAACCAGTCTGTCTCTGATCTGCTCCTCCTTAGCAGCGCCGAACTCACAGAACTGTGCCAACTGATAAAGGCTGCGCACAAATGATTCCACAGATTCTCCCTCACACTGGGCGCGCTTGTGAAAGCAGGCTCTCTCGTGAATCACATTTCTTCTGGGCAGTGGCGTAGCGTAGGGTGTTAGCGCCCGGGGCCAGCCAAAAATTGTGCGCCCCCCCCAACCTGTGGACACGTTATCGATATTGCCCCAGCTCACACATGGATATTGCCCCAGCTCATGAATTTGCCCCAGCTCACACATGGATTTGCCCCAGCTCATGGATTTATTTATTTATTTATTTATTTATAAAGGATTTTACCAGGAAGGATACATTGAGATTTCTCTCGTTTTCAAGTATGTCCTGTTTGCCCCAGCTCACACATGGATATTGCCCCAGCTCATGGATTTGCCCCCAGCTCATGGATTTGCCCCCAGCTCATGGATTTGCCCCAGCTTAAACATGGATTTGCCCCCAGCTTACACATGGATTTGCCCCCAGCTCATTGACATGCCCCAGCTCATGGATTTGCCCCCAGCTCATGGATTTGCCCCAGCTCACTCATGGATTTGCCCCAGCTCACTCATGGATTTGCCCCCAGCTCACTCATGGATTTGCCCCCAGCTCACTCATGGATTTTCCCCCAGCTCACTCATGGATTTGCCCCAGCTCATGGATTTGCCCCAGCTCACACATGGATATTGCCCCAGCTCATGGATTTGCCCCCAGCTCACTCATGTATTTGCCCCAGCTCATGGATTTGCCCCAGCTCACACATGGATATTGCCCCAGCTCATGGATTTGCCCCCAGCTCATGGATTTGCCCCCAGCTCATGGATTTGCCCCCAGCTTACACATGGATTTGCCCCCAGCTTACACATGGATTTGCCCCCAGCTCATGGACATGCCCCAGCTCATGGATTTGCCCCCAGCTCACTCATGGATTTGCCCCCAGCTCATGGATTTGCCCCAGCTCACTCATGGATTTGCCCCCAGCTCACTCATGGATTTGCCCCCAGCTCACTCATGGATTTGCCCCAGCTCATGGATTTGCCCCAGCTCACACATGGATATTGCCCCAGCTCATGGATTTGCCCCCAGCTCATGGATTTGCCCCCAGCTCATGGATTTGCCCCAGCTTACACATGGATTTTCCCCCAGCTTACACATGGATTTGCCCCCAGCTTACACATGGATTTGCCCCCAGCTCATGGACATGCCCCAGCTCATGGATTTGCCCCCAGCTCACTCATGGATTTGCCCCAGCTCATGGATTTGCCCCAGCTCACTCATGGATTTGCCCCAGCTCACTCATGGATTTGCCCCAGCTCACTCATGGATTTGCCCCAGCTCATGGATTTGCCCCAGCTCATGGATTTGCCCCAGCTCACGGATTTGCCCCAGCTCACTCATGGATTTGCCCCCAGCTCATGGATTTGCCCCAGCTCACTCATGGATTTGCCCCCAGCTCATGGATTTGCCCCAGCTCACTCATGGATTTGCCCCCAGCTCATGGATTTGCCCCAGCTCACTCATGGATTTGCCCCCAGCTCACTCATGGATTTGCCCCCAGCTCACTCATGGATTTGCCCCAAGCTCACTCATGGATTTGCCCCCAGCTCATGGATTTTCCCCCAGCTCATGGATTTGCCCCAGCTCACTCATGGATTTGCCCCCAGCTCATGGATTTGCCCCTCAGCTCATGGATTTGCCCCCAGCTCATGGACATGCCCCAGCTCATGGATTTGCCCCCAGCTCATGGATTTGCCCCAGCTCACTCATGGATTTGCCCCAGCTCACTCATGGATTTGCCCCCAGCTCACTCATGGATTTGCCCCCAGCTCACTCATGGATTTTCCCCCAGCTCACTCATGGATTTGCCCCAGCTCATGGATTTGCCCCAGCTCACACATGGATATTGCCCCAGCTCATGGATTTGCCCCAGCTCACTCATGGATTTGCCCCAGCTCATGGATTTGCCCCAGCTCACACATGGATATTGCCCCAGCTCATGGATTTGCCCCAGCTCATGGATTTGCCCCAGCTCATGTATTTGCCCCCAGCTTACACATGGATTTGCCCCCAGCTTACACATGGATTTGCCCCCAGCTCATGGACATGCCCCAGCTCATGGATTTGCCCCAGCTCACTCATGGATTTGCCCCCAGCTCATGGATTTGCCCCAGCTCACTCATGGATTTGCCCCAGCTCACTCATGGATTTGCCCCAGCTCATGGATTTGCCCCAGCTCATGGATTTGCCCCAGCTCACTCATGGATTTGCCCCCAGCTCATGGATTTGCCCCAGCTCACTCATGGATTTGCCCCCAGCTCATGGATTTGCCCCAGCTCACTCATGGATTTGCCCCAGCTCACTCATGGATTTGCCCCCAGCTCATGGATTTGCCCCAGCTCACTCATGGATTTGCCCCCAGCTCACTCATGGATTTGCCCCCAGCTCACTCATGGATTTGCCCCAAGCTCACTCATGGATTTGCCCCCAGCTCATGGATTTGCCCCAGCTCACTCATGGATTTGCCCCCAGCTCATGGATTTGCCCCTCAGCTCATGGATTTGCCCCCAGGTCACACATGGATTTGCCCCCAGGTCATGGATTTGCCCCCAGGTCACACATGGATTTGCCCCCAGGTCATGGATTTGCCCCCAGCTCTCACCTGGATTGTTGCCCCAGCTCCGGCAGGGGGTTGAGGGACCCAGATGCCGGGCAGCGCGGGAGCGCCTGCCCGGTCTTGAACAGTCCGTCCTGTGAAGTGGATGCGGCTGTGTGCGTGCGCAGCCGGTCACGCGGTCCGGCCAGTCAGGTGGTACAGAGACTCAGTACCACCTGATTAGCCGGACCACGTGACCGGCTGCGCACGCACACAGCCGCATCCACTTCACAGGACGAACTGTTCAAGACCGGGCAGGCGCTCCCGCGCTGCCCGGCATCTGGGTCCCTCAACCCCCGGGCCAGTTTTAGGGGCGCGAATGCGCCCCTAACAAAACTGCGCCCGGGGCCACGGCCCCCCAGCCCCCCCCACGCTACGCCACTGCTTCTGGGCACAAAATGGGCGCTGAGCTTATCCACGACTTTATCAAAGTCCATCTCTTCCCCAGCGCTGAACTGAAAAGTACCGTAAATCGGCTCCACGTCTCTCCCCATAGCGTTTAAAAGGGAATTAACCTGCACCTCACCAGGCTCCTTATCCAGCTTCGAAGCGATCCTGAAGCGTGCAAACCTTTGGCGCCAAACAGGCCATGCAGCAGGCTGAGAGAAATCGAAGGGTTCCGGAGGAGAGAACTTAGACATCTTCACAGATCAAAATGGATACGCAGGGAAACACTTCTGACACCATGTCATGAAAAGAGTGTACTCCGTGGGTTGGTTTATAGTTGTTGATTTATTCAGCATAACATCGGATAGAGGAGACACATACAGTACGTCCCTCTAGCATGGCATCCCAGCAGACACTGCCTGGTACCGCCCCCACCCTTCCTGTCATGTGACTCCGCTCTCACCACAGGCTGTAACTCAATTTGGCCAACAGATGGCGACATCTAGAGCTTGAAACATGGCGACATCTGTCTGTCAAATAGATTATTACAGTAAGAAATAGACTGGGAATATTCCCAAATATTTCTTACTGTATAATTAATTAAATATGAAACAAAAGAGAAAAAATTCACATGTAAACCGCGCACGGTGCCAATAGAGAGATATATATGGGGTGCTCAACACACCAGAGTATAGGTATTTCCCCTAATACCTTAAAAACATAAAGGAATAAAAGAGAGTGTAGGGTGGAGCACACGTGTACAGTATAATAACCTTATCGGTGTACAAAGTGTTAGGTGAGCATAAACATATGATCTTACAGTTTTATTCCACCAATTGATAAAGTTCTTAATCCAAAATCTGAAACAAAAAAATCATAAAGGGACCAATGGCGCAGTAATGTGCTTAAGGTAGGAGAACTATCTCATTATTTATGCGTATATACACTCACATAGTAGAGAGCTTCACTAGCTCTAAGGTGAACGTGGTAGGAACGTTTTTATGGCCGTCCCAACTGCCCAGCGATTCCGGTATACCTCAAAGGAGGAAATGGAAGGGGCCAAATATAAGTGCAGCTGGTTTTCCTTTTGAGGGTATCCTTATGTGTGAAAAGGGATTTGACTCACCTTTTATGTGGTCTCCATCAGACCCAGATAATATCGCCTGAAGGTTGTTTATACCCAGGCACAATCTTAAAGCCACGGTAATGATTTACCAGGGAAGCAGGAGAGAGGATAAAAATCATCCAGGTGTCAATTAAAGGACGTTTTAATAAAATAAACAAAACATCAAATGGGAGTAAATATAAAAACGAACAGCACTACAGATGTTTTGTTTATTTTAATAAAAACATGAATGTTTTTTCATTTAATCCCTTCAATAAAGAGATTAGAAGGAGTATTAAGAAACACTGGCCTATTTTATGTAGAGACCCTATGCTGAAAGACAACCTACCAATAATACCACGGATTATCTGCAGAGGAACAAGCAACCTAAAGATGGAACTCACACACAAACTAAAGAAAAAGAAACCCACCAACCATTTCGGTATAAGAGAGGATTTCATCAATGTGGCAATTGCTTGAATTACAGAAACACTAAAGGGAAGAAAAGCACGATATCAGAAAGAGAAAGAAATGGTGAGACCATTAAATTGAGAGAAGTGATGACCTGCTTTTCTAGAAACATAGTATACATTCTAACTTGCCCTTGTGGACTGAACTATGTGGATCGTACCACAAGACATCTGAATAAACGAATACAAGAACATATACGGAATATTCGAAACGGTTTCGAGAAGCATAGTGTGTCGTTACATTTTAAACTCAAACATAACCAGAATCCGGAAGGCCTTATTTTCAGAGTGGTCAAGAAGTTGGAACCCATTTTGGAGAGGTGGCAATCTGGAGAAGAGATTGGGTAATATACACAAAAACACGTTTATATAAAATGCTTTGATATTCATGTACATTCATTTTCAGTAGTGATTAAATTTCAATATATATATATGTATATATATATATATATATATATCTGTATAAGTTGGTTCATTTCCCAGTATCTGCACAGATGATAATAACATTATATTTATTTCTGTGCTTTTGCATACATAAGGTGTAGGACTTGTGAATGTTTGTCTGTTATTAAACCTGAAGTAGGTCAGGTTAATCTCTGTGGACAGCGAGGTACAGAAAACAGGTTCACTTCACAAAGCCCAGAAAATTTCCCATGTGTAAAAGCAAATATATCACGACAATGCTCACCTGCAATGAAAAACTGAACCATGTTTTCTTTTCAATATGCAGTTTGTTGCCCCTAATGACTATGAACACAACATGGTTACAATTAATTACTAATTAACACTCTGTGTTCTGCCTGTTTCATGTGGCTTTAACTTGCTTGATTAATGACCGTGAATTGTACATGGGGGAAATTTCGCAATCTTACCCTGGTAGAAGCTCAGTGTCTAACTTGCCATGTTCTCTACACTGAAAAAAATAGGAATTTTGAAGAACAGTCCTTAACCTTTTCACAGGCAGCTCCGGTCCTGTGGAATGACTTCCTCGCCCTATCAAACTCTCCAATGATCTTCAGGCCTTCAAGAAATCCCTCAAAACCCATCTCTTCAGATTAGCGTACCGCATCACTGACGCAATTCACCCCCTTGCATCAGACCAACTCACACATGATTGAAGCTGCTTCTATGGCCCCACCATTCCCAAACCACTGGCACTCATGATCCTGCTATCTAGTAAAATTCCTCTTGTCTTCCTCAACCCCAATCCCTCTAGACTGTAAATTCCTATGAGAAGGTCTCTACACCTGTCGTTTCCATCATATGTCCGCTTATCTCGTTCCCTTTGGTTATTGTAAAGCGCTGCGGAAACGGTGGCGCTATATAAATGATGACAATAATAATAATAATAACCTTTGGGCTGCATGACAGGGATTCTGATTAGGGTTAAGGGGATCTTAAAATTTCACTGACGGTTTTCGAAAGTGATCATCCGTTGGTTCTTAAATGAAAAAGATACTATGAGGGTTATTCAAAGAGAGGTGAAAAGCAGGAGAATGACTGGAGAATGGAAAATTCTAGGTCAAAATATCCAAACCAGAAAATTCTCCCATTCATCTCACTTTCCAAATCAGCTATTTTGACCTAAAATTTTCCATTCTCCAGTCATTCTCCTGCTTTTCACCTCTCTCTGAATAACCCTGTATATCTCACCGTTATACAGCATGAAATAAGTCACCTCTTGAATAAACATACTTGGAGACTTTCTACCCATTTTTAAAATGCTGCACCCTCCTTCCACACAGGTTGGACAGTAATGACTGCGGCGACTGAGATAACAGTTAATAATCAGGTACTATTGACAATGACTACAATTTCTTTTTGCACGGCTCTTTAAAATCTCAGCTTAAAGCAAAATGCTGTAAATACCAGGCCGATAACATCTTAATAACTGTTCATATCTACAACCAAGGAACACAAAGAGGATACAAAAGTGTTCTTCACTGCAGTTAGTAAAATATATATTGTAATTGCAGTAAAGATAATGTCTGGTTATATCTATGTGGAAGAGCAAGGGTAATCAATAAAGCAGCTCGCCAGCTTAAGTGCTGGAGCCGGGGTTTCATAGTATCGTCTCGTAAGCCGATTCCTTGCGGTCTGCAGTTATCTAGTCAGTTGGGCTGTCGGTCCATGACATTTGGGGTGATCTGAACTCTATCTTGTCACAGCTCTGTCAGATTTAATGAGGAATCATTATAAAAACCAGACCTTTTTATTGAATAATAATTTCATCCCTGGTGATTCGGTGGGAGAGCAGTGCTCCCTCCTCCTCTGTTTGGGGTTGGTCATGTAACTACTTTCCTTAGTGATACAAGCCCACATACACTGCATATTATGGTGAGTTTTATAGTTCTGGAGCTCTGTGATACAGAAATGTGCTGTGTGTATGAATGTGAGTTTTAACCCTTTCGCTGCTGAGGCATTTCACGCCTCTGTGCTAGAGCTCATTTTTACCTGTTTCGCTCATCTTGTTTAAACGCGTTTTGAAGGCTTATTTTAGTATATGACCCAGACATATTATATATCGTTCTTTCCGTCAGACTCGGCAGATTCATAATATGTCATTATTATATGTATACGTCATGACCTGTCTGTATATTATAACAAAAAATGCAATAAAATATGAATTTTCAATAATTTACAACGTGTAATGTGTGTTTTTTCACATTTTAACATGCGAGCAATTGCGTTTATATTTTATATGGGGTGCGCTTATAAAAAAAATTAGAAATGGGGTCTCGTTACATTTTTTTGGGAGGAAAATTACGCGATTTTTAACAAACGCACCGCATACAAAAATCGTTAGTGCAGCATCATTGTTCACATTATAATTAAAATGGGAACAATATTGCTGCATTAACAAAACAAAAAAAACTTGTTTATTTTTTCTTATAATTTTTGTAGCGCTGAGCGCATTAACTGCGCTCAGGGAGGGTGTCACAGTGGAAGGAACGTCCACTCTCACAGATGTTTTCTTCTGCTCTCAAATACGTCCGTGTGACCCACGGCCTAATACCTGTCTTTGTGATTTAACCTGTATTATTGCCCATTCTGCCTGCCTCTTGCCTTTACAATATTTTGTCTGATTACCCACTACTTTTATTGCCCGACCTTTAGTGCATCGAACGTTACAGGTATACCTACTGTGTTACTACACCAGAAACCATTACCGTCTACTGGACTATAGCTTAGAGCAAATACCACTACTACTGTGGTCTGTAATAAAAAGATCTGGTCATCCATGTAGTGGTTTCTCCTAATAAATTAAATTCCCTGCTGTGCTGAGCTGAGTAAGTAATGAATATTCATAAGGGTCAGGGAACAGGAAGTGAGCTGTGCCCCAGGAAGAGTCAGTGTGCAGGAGAGCCAGCACTCATCTCATGTATCATCATAATAAAGAAGTTGCTGTAAACAGAACCTCGTGGATAATTTCAGTACATTAAAAAGCTGAACAACACATGGTACCAGAAGTGGATGTTTCTTCAAGTTCTGCCAGTTAGGCTAGGGTCAGACGAACGCATTTTCACGTTGTCTGTGAAAAAGTGCGTTCGAACGAATGGACGCATTTTTTCACGGAATACGCGATAGCGGTCATACTATGCGCATTTGCGTTCGTGATTTTGTACGGATCATCAATAAGGCTAGGGTCAGACTGAGGCAGTGCGAACGCGCGTTCTGGCGCACATAATCACGGCCGCACTAGCAGCAGATGCCGGGCAATGACAGCCAATATACGAAGTACGGTCGCACAAAAGTCCGGCCGCGCAACGCAAGTGGAAAATGAACGCATTTTTTCGAGAACGTTAAACCGCTGCTACAGACGTACAGAGTGCGCTGCGGCCGCATAGCAGCGTGTGTGCGTGATTAGGAGACGTCAGACGCTGCTAGTGTGCGGCCAACATAACGTTCAAACAGCCGGATTTCCCTAGACTTCTTTTCACCCCATTCATGAAATACGTCCAGAATTGCGCATCGTCTGACCACTTAAGCGTATTCCGTGAAAAAATGCGTGCGCACGCATCGACGTACATTTTGACGGTGGCCGCAGAAAATGCGCTCATCTGTCCCTAGCCTAAAACACTTTTTGTGTCTGGACGTTATGTTGGCCGGACATTAGCAGTGTCTGACGTCTCCCAATCACGCACACACACTGCTAGCGGACGCAGCGCACTCTGTACAACCGTACTAGCGGTTTTACGTTCGACAAAATGCGTTCGTTTGCCACTTGCGTTGCGCAGCCGGACTTTTGTGCGGCCGTACTTCGTATATTGGCCGTCATTGCCCGGCATTTGCTGCTACTACGGCCATGATTAGTTCGCACTGCCTCAGTCTGACCCTAGCCTTACCAGCAAATAAAGCAACATGGATCTGCAACAAGGTACAGCACATGGCCAGTAAACCTCACCGAGCTTACCTGTGAGAACTGACAGTCTGAAGCCACCTCCTGAAATCAGGTTTGTAGGTAATGTGGAGGAAGTGTGGAGAACATTCAAGCAGAGATTTATCTTCTATATGAAAGCAACAAACACCTGCACTTTGCCAAGTGATCAGAAAGTAGCATTGCTCTTCACTATTGCTGCAGCAGAAGGCTTGGACATTTATAACAGTTTTCAATTATCTGAATCTGATGGTGAGAATTATGAGATGGTCATGGAAAGATTTGCTGCATATTGTACACCAAAGAAAAATGAAACATATGAGCGTTTTGTATTTAACGCCAGGGTGCAGCTGCCACATGAGACAGTGGAGGAGTTTGTCACTGACCTAAGATTAAAAAGCAGGTCTTCCAACTTTGGCCCTCTGCAAGAATCTTTAATCAGAGATAGGCTGCAACAGTAATAAAGTATGTGAGAGACTACTAAGAGATTGTGATTTGACTCTGCAGAAAGCTGTGTCCATATGTCAGTCTGCAGAGCAGAACACAAAACAACTAGATGTTTTGTATAAGTAAGATTGTCAGGAACTGGTTAATGAAGTCATAAAACACAGATGTGCATGTTCCAGAAAACAGTCCTTTCCACAAATGTCAGAGAGACCAAAGAATAAAGTGAATGTACAAGATGCAAAATACAGAGGTGCTTCATGTGGGAAATATGGAAAAATTCATGAGTTACGCAAATGTCCAGCCTATGGACAGAAATGTAGTATCTGCAAAAAATATAATCACTTTGCCAAACAGTGTAAGCAAGCTACACAACTACATGCTGTTAAAACATATGCCTCTAGCTCCAGTGATGATGATCTTTTTGTGGATGTGGTCAATCAAGTACCTACAACAGATAGGGAATGGATTGTAGAGGTAGAAGCTCATGGTGTACTGATACCATTTAAATTAGATACGGTAGCAGAACCCAATGTTATTCTAGAGACTCTATGGAAACAACTGCAACCTAGACCTAAACTTCAGAAACAAACTAAAGTACTGAAAGCATATAATGGACTTGACATTCCAACTGTAGGTCAATGCATACTCACCCTAAAGCACAACTCCACAGTAACAAAACACCCATTTATTGTGGTTTCTGGAGAAAAGGTTCCTTTAATTGGATTACAATCTATACAACAACTAGGTCTTATCACCAAGATCTTTGAGATTACAGAATTGAAGCATGAGAGTCTCAATACCTTACTTGAAAAGTATAAGGATGTTTTCAGTGGACTTGGTAAACTTCCCATTAAATATAAAATTGCCTTAAAGCCAGAAGCACTGCCTGTGATTCATGCTCCTCGTAAAGTACCAGTAGCCCTACGTGACCCACTGAAAAAAGAGTTACAGCGCTCGATAAAGATGGATGTACTCGAGCAGGTACATGAACCAACTGAATGGGTTCATTCTTTGGTTATTGTGGCTAAAAAGCACGGTCCCCTAAGGTTGTGTCTGGACCCTAAAGAGTTAAATGCCAGTATTAAAAGGGAACACTACCAAATACCAACACAAAATGAAATTCATGGGGAGATGGCTGGTGCTCGGCTGTTTACAGTTCTTGATGCCGCTAATGGATTTGGCAGGTACCTCTGGAGAAAGGGAGCCGGCGCATTTGTACTTTCAATACACCCTTTGGGAGGCACTGTTTCAAGCGTCTTCCATTTGGTCTGTGGTCCGCACTGGAATATTTCACCGAACCATACAGCAACTGTTTGATGGGGTAGAAGGTGTCAAAGTATACATAGATGACATTTTGATATGGGGTGCTGATGAAGCTGAGCATAATGAACGACTTGAGAAAGTACTACAGATTGCATATGACAATGGGTTAAACTTTAATCAAACAAAGTGTAGATTTCTTCAATCAGAAATTCTGTACCTGGGAGAGATCATCTCAAATTCTGGAGTGAAGCCTGATCCTGCCAAGGTCAAGGCTATTAAGGACATGCCAAACGCAGCAAACAAAGATTTGCAAAGATTTCTGGGAATGGTGACCTACTTTGGGCAAGTTCATTGTGAATCTGTCAGACAAAACAAAACACATGAGAGGTTTACTAGTTAAGGCTGCTGATTGGCACTGGGGAAAGGCGCAAGAGGCTGAATTTGTTTTACTAAAGGAATTGCTAATGACAGCACCTACTCTACAGGTTTTTGATGCTTCACGTATAACAAAAATTTCCACAGATGCATCCAAAGATGGACTTGGTGCGGTCCTTTTACAACATGATGGCATAGTGATGGAGGCCTATTGCTTACGCGGCCAGGGCATTTACAGAAACGGAATACAAGTATGCTCAGATTGAAAAGGAGAAATTTGGCATAGCATTTGGCTGTGAAGCATTTCACAATTTTGTCTATGGGACTTAATTTACAATTGAAACTGATCATAAACCATTAATAACTATATCTCAGAAAGAGTTGTGGAAAGCTCCACTTAGAATTCAGAGACTGCTTCTCAAGCTGCAAAAATATGATTATGTTGTGGAATTTTCCCCTGGCGGACATCTTTTAATCGCAGACACGTTGTCACAAATTTGGCCTGAAAGGACCAGGTCTCCGGGTGCTGGAATCGATTCTGATGTGGATGTGCATTTTAACAGCATTGTGATGTAGGGCGTGATCTCACCAGTCATGTGGAAAAAACTGCAATGAGCTACTGCAGAAGATGAAGCTCTTCAAAATGTGATACAAGCCATACTTTCAACAAATAAGAATATTTACATGCCGAAACAATATCTTGCACACAGGGATGAACTATCAGTGCTTTACCATGTACTCTTGAAAGGCAGGAGATTGGTAATTCTGGTTTCTCTCAGACGAGAAATGCTTCAAAAAATACATGAAGGACATTTAGGAATACAAAAATGCAAGAGGAGAGCAAGGGAAATTCTTTTCTGGCCTTCCATGATGAGTGACATAGCAGCTTTAGTCTCTTCATGCCCTACTTGTCAGGTGTTTCAGCCAGCCAGACCAAAAGAACCTTTACTTCAGGACGATATGGTGAAGATTCCTTGGCATACAGTGGGAGTGGTTATACACTATATTGCCAAAAGTATTCGCTCACCTGCCTTGACTCGTATATGGATGGGTGAGCGAATACCTTTGGCAATATAGTGTATTTTCACTTGATGGACGTGATTACCTAGCAGTGCTGAACTCTTACTCATCATACCCTGAGGTTGGTAAACTCAAGAATATAGAAACATAGAAACATAGAAAAATGTCGGCAGATAAGAACCTTTCGGCCCATCTAGTCTGCCCAATTACATGGATACTTTACCTGGATTTATCTTTTGTTTAGGATAGCCTTATGCCTATCCAATGCCTACTTAAATTCAATTACTGTTTTGGCCTCTACCACTTCAACTGGACGGCTGTTCCATGTATCCACCACCCTCTCAGTAAAATAATGCTTCCTGATGTTACTTTTAAACCTTTGCCCCTCTAATCTAAGAATATGTCCTCAGAGCATGTGTGCCGGAAATTATGAGCAATATTTTCAAGATTTGGCATACCTACAATCCTAAAGACGGACAATGGTCCCCAGTTTTCTTGCAGGTACTTTAAAGCATTTTCTGAAGAGTATGGATTTCTTCACAGAACCTCGAGTCCGAAATATCCTTAAAGCAATGGATTAGCTGAGTGTGGAATTAAAATCATTAAGAGACTCTTTACAAAGGCAAGTCACTCAGGGGAGGCCCCACAGGTTGCTTTGCTTAATTATAGAGCCAGACCTTTGGAGGGGGGGGCAAATCTCCCGCAGAATTGTTCTTCGGAAGTCAGATAAAGACTAAGTTACCACAATTGAATTTGACACAGTATCACAATGACAGAGAGTTGCATACTTCCTAAATTGCAAAGAAGGATGGAATTAGGGAACGTCAGAAAAGGAACTATGACAAAAGTGCAAAGAATGTAAAAATGTTGCAGGTTGGGGACACTGTAAAGATCTGGACTGGTCAGCGCTGGACTTATGAAGCTGTAGTGCTGCGTCAAGTCTCAGACAGGTCCTTTGAAATTCAAACAAAGCATGGAGTGGTGTTGAGACGCAGAAACATTTATTGAAGATACCATGTCACTCTCTAGATCTACCACAGGCACAGGACATGGATTCTTTCAGTAATGGTGAGGATTCTGAGGAGGCGTACTCTGATATGCAACATGACCACGACGTAATTCATCGGGAACCATTTCTGATAGATACTCCTGAGGAGCCCTCTTTAGAGGATAACCCATTCCGTCACACTGACAATAGAGTGGACATTACTGCCCCAGTAGAGCATCCAGGAAGAGCTTTACAACAGTCATCACAAGGGGACCAACAGACATCAAGTGGCAGAGCTGTCAGAAGGCCACAAAGACTCATTGAAGAATGCTAACTGCTGTTGACACTAAACGCATTGACATTTCTGTTATACATAGTTATGTGTTCTAAGTTGATTGTCATGCCAAAACCACATCTTGTTTCTTAGGAAATTGTTCTATTGCTTATTATCATTGTTTGTGTTTTGTTGTTTGTTTTTGTAGAAAAGAAAGGATGTGCTGAGCTGAGTAAGTCATGAATATTCATAAGGGTTAGGGAACAGGAAGTGAGCTGTGCCCCAGGAAGAGTTAGTGTGGAGTAGAGCCAGCTCAGAGCAGAAAGCCAGACTCATCATGTATCCTATAATAAAGAAGTTGCTGTAAACAGAACCTCGTGGATCATTTCAGTACATTAAAAAGCTGAACAACACACCTGCCTACAGGGTTCCTGCATCTTGCTATATGCAAATGTTTTATTGCAGTTGAGCTCTGTATTACTGAATGAGTACCGAATATAGTTCAATGTAGTTTTTGAAGTTTAAAACTTTGCAAGTGGTCTCCAGGCAATAGGAGCTGGAGACCCCTGTACTAGAGCCATGTTTCAGGCCCTATTCTGACAGATCATTTATGGATAATGAATGAGCTATGAAGTATAGCAGTCCCACTCTTTAATTATATCAACTCCTGTCCTGTTCCAGACAAACCACAAATGTCGTTTGCGATTACTGAATATTTAGTACAGGAAGCGCCAATTTGCAGGCAGATAGATAATGAATTCAACTTGAGTCATTATTTATTATTTTTTTTTGAAGCTTAGTATTTATTGAAGTTTTCAAATATAACAAAAATGTATGTTCCAGGAATGCAGCAGAAGGGTGCAGTATGCCATCTACTCTTGCTACAGGAAGAAAGACACTGGAAAAATATAATTTCAAAGTCCCTCCGAAATAACATATTTGCAGTCTCATGGAGGTCTTTCTCTAGTCTCCTTGAAGGGTTATTGACTCCATGAAATACTACAAGAGTTGGCACTGCTAATAGGTGTCTTGCCCAAGGACACTTACTTAACGGTACATACTCGCCACCCAGGATATACCGTATTTTTCGCTCCATAAGACGCACTTTTTTCCCCCCAAAAAGTGGGGGGAAAAGTGGGTGCGTCTTATGGAGCGAATATGGCCCAGCAGCTCGTGGATGTGCCTCCGCTCACCTGCCGCCGCCGCGTTCGTCTCCCTCTGAGCATGGGTCTGGCGGCAGGAAGCTTGGGCACTCGCCTGGGGGAGCCACGTGACCGCGGAGATCGCGGTCACGTGGCTCCCCCAGGCGAGTGCCCAAGCTTCCTGCCGCCGGACGCATGCTCAGAGGGAGACGAACGCGGCGGCGGCAGGTGAGCGGAGGCACATCCACGAGCTGCTGGGCCATATCCATATGTGAGCTGGGGCATTATCAATGTGTGAGCTGATGGGGCAAATCCATGCTGGCTGGGGCAAATCAATGTGTGAGCTGGCTGGGGCAAATCAATGTGTGAGCTGATGGGGCAAATCAATGTGTGAGCTGGCTGGGGCAAATCAATGTGTGAGCTGATGGGGCAAATCCATGTGTGAGCTGATGGGGCAAATCCATGTGTGAGCTGATGGGGCAAATCCATGTGTGAGCTGATGGGGCAAATCCATGTGTGAGCTGATGGGGCAAATCCATGTGTGAGCTGATGGGGCAAATCCATGTGTGAGCTGATGAAGCAAATCCATGTGTGAGCTGGCTAGGGCAAATCCATGTGTGAGCTGATGGGGCAAATCCATGTGTGAGCTGGCTGGGGCAAATCCATGTGTGAGCTGATGGGGCAAATCCATGTGTGAGCTGGCTGGGGCAAATCCATGTGAGAGCTGGCTGGGGCAAATCCATGTGTGAGCTGATGGGGCAAATCCATGTGAGAGCTGGCTGGGGCAAATCCATGTGTGAGCTGATGGGGCAAATCCATGTGAGAGCTGGCTGGGGCAAATCCATGTGTGAGCTGGCTGGGGCAAATCCATGTGAGAGCTGGCTGGGGCAAATCCATGTGTGAGCTGATGGGGCAAATCCATGTGAGAGCTGGCTGGGGCAAATCCATGTGTGAGCTGATGGGGCAAATCCATGTGTGAGCTGGCTGGGGCAAATCCATGTGAGAGCTGGCTGGGGCAAATCCATGTGTGAGCTGGCTGGGGCAAATCCATGTGTGAGCTGATGGGGCAAATCCATGTGTGAGCTGGGGCAAATCCATGTGTGAGCTAAGGCATATCCACGTGTGAGCTAAGGCATATCCACGAGCTGGGGCAGTATATCCATTATTACACTATTTCATTCAGAATATTTATTTTCCGGTTTTCCTCCTCTAAAAACTAGGTGCGTCTTATGGTCAGGTGCGTCTTATGGAGCGAAAAATACGGTACTTGAAAACAAGAGAAATCTCAATGTATCCTTCCTGGTAAAATACTTTCTCAAAAAAAATAAAAAAAATGGTGGCTCCCAGTTACCAGCTCAGCCAGAAGAGGGTTCTATATATACAGTATAGCAAGAGGACGCTTGCAAAGAAATTAGCCAAGAGACTTCACTGGTGTGTGTTTTTAAAGTGCAGGACAGCTTTCAGCAACACATCCAATAATATCACACTGATTGGACTCAAGGTTGGCTCACTCCTGGCTCCAATTAGCCCTTGGATAAGTCATTAGGCTAGGGGTTCACATACGTTTTCCACCCTGCACTGTGAATGTTTACATGTTATGTTCAATAAAAACATGAAAACATATAATGTTTGTGTTGTATTATTTTAAGCAGACTGTGTTTTTCAAATTGTTGTGACTTAGATGAAGATCAGAGCACATTTTATGACCAATTCATGCAAAACGCCACGTAATCTCAAAGGGTTCACATACTTTTTCTTGCCGCTGTACCTATATAAAATCATATAGACAAAATAGGTTGTGAAAAGGATCAGCATAATTAGAACATCATTATTGGAATAATAGCAAACTTGGTGCATCAATTGATCCCCCCCCCCAATTGCAATTGGGACTCCTAAAGGAAAGGTCTATTGCCCACTTAAATAAGATTCAGAATGGCTAAATAAATATCCTGACGCCAAATTAAATTGCATGCTGTTATTAAGCCTTCATTGATTGATTATTGCATTCACAACACAAACTGGTATGAGAAAAAAAGCCATTTCAATTTCTGATTTCAAAGAACCACCAAACAAGAATTAATTAAATACCACTTTATACCTCCGGCTGTTACACCTTGTAATTTGTTGTGTGGCTGTACATAATTCTTGTGGAGCCCTGATAATGTCTATTAGTTTTGCAGCAGTAGACAATTGGTCCCAATAACCCAAATCGTTAACTCTCCAAGTGCGCGAGCGCGTATAATGATTTACAATCCTAGAGATCAAATAGGTCAAAATAAACAAGCTGAATGCACCAATAAGTCAGGATATTTATTTAGCCATTCTGAATCTTATTTAAGTGGGGAATAGACCTTTCCTTTAGGAGTCCCAATTGCAATTGGGGAGGGGATCAATTGATGCACCAAGTTTGCTATTATTCCAATAATGATGTTCTAATTATGCTGATCCTTTTCACAACCTATTTTGTCTATATGATTTTATTTAGGTATATCTTCGCAAGAGTGTTATTTTAATGATGTCAATAAAATTGGTTATAGTACCATCCTAGCACTCTTGGTTCTTTTGGGGAGCCCGAGCAATTGGTTCTCTTTATTCGCTCCAAAGTTCTATGTTTAAAGCATTTCCGGGTTTAATCCTTTATACCAAGAGTGTTCACCCTAATTGTCCTAATGGGGTGAGGTGATTACTAGCGCACCTGGGGAAGGTTTCTCTTTGGTGCATGTTGCGGGTTTTGATTACTGCGTACTTTTCCAGAATTAAAATCAGTAATCCCATATTTAAGCCACTAACCTTAACCCCTTTCATGTTCTAAATCCTTAAAACAAAACATATCTTTTCATTTAATGCCCTCAAACCTCAACTTAAGACCCTCTCCAAGAACTCCCCTTAACTTTAAAATGAAGCACTACTGACCTTAAACGCTAAACTTAAAAGAAGACTAGCCACTATGGCCACTAATATATCCCCTACGTGTTGTGCCTGGTTGGTGTGACAGCACATGAAAGCAGAGGACTTACCTCCACCTTGTAGAACTGCTGGAAACCTACCTAAGCTTCAGTTGAGGAAAACTCAAAACTTTCATGGTTATTCAGAGAGCGTGAAAAGCAGGAGAATAACTGGAGAATAAAAAATTCTAGGTCAAAATAGCCAAATCAGAAAAATTCTCCCTTTCATCTCACTTTCCAAATCGGCTATTTTGACCTAGAATTTTTCATTCTCCAGTCATTCTCCTGCTTTTCACGCTCTCTGAATAACCCTGATAGTCTATGTGTAATTGTGTTCAACCCATGATCTCATTTCTCATCAATGAAGCGCCGGGAAGCATCTGATTGACTATGCTGCACTCTCACACTGATCATTCTACACAAAGTATCCGAGCACCCTGATTGCGCACAGTGCGTCCGTTGAAACGGATGCACTTTATGGCGGATGAGATTGCGGTTACATTGTAACAGTTATGACTGATGTTGAGAAAAAGAAGAAAAAAGCTGTATAGTATCAGTTTTGAATGATGTTGAGAAAAAGCATTAAAAAGGCTGTATAGCATCAGATAGTTATGACTGATGTTGAGAAAAAGAAAAACAAAGCTGTATGTAGGGGGTTTCTCTATGTCCATTGTAGATTTTTCACGTCAATGCATTTTGGCATCTGTTGCAATATGTGTTGCCGTGCGTGAAAAAGTGTGCACATGCTTCGTGTGTTGTCCTCTATTGACTCCTTTGAGAAGTTACGCCGGACAGCAATCAGGGCGGTCAGACGCACATGAAAAGTGTGCTCGTGTGACCACAGCCCAAGAAGGTAGGATTCTTCCTGTAAGAACAAGACCACCAGTATCATCTTCATGAAAGAAAACCAAATTGAACCCAAATGTACACTTTTAGTTAACATATTGTTGCAGAGAGCGTCTGTTCTGTCTCATCCTCGTGGACATAAAAATGCTACACTATTCAGCTGGGGAATTCCAAAGAAAGTTACGGTCATAGAGACCTAAAACAAAGACATTTGAATGGTCATCTTTAACAGGCTCTGTTCTTATGCTTAATCAGGGGTCAGCAACCTTGGACCCTGATTTTTGGAAGCATCCCATGAATCTCTGCTAATCTAATGAGCGGCTGAGCATTATCGGAGCTGTAGTGTCAAAACATTTGGAAGGCCAAAGCTGGCCAAACCCCAGATCTAAAGTTTTGAACATCAGGGCCTCTATATAATATTTTTTTTATCTTGGTTTAATACTATGTCTACTTTCAATCCTGTCCAGTGCTGCAGAATATGTTGGCACAGGGTAAATATATGAGTAATAATAACATACAGGGTTATTCAAAGAGAATCGAAAAGCCACCGCATGTTCGGTGACTTTTCGTTCTCTTCGGTTCGATTTGGCAAACCGATGTTGGCAACCCTGCGGTGTATTCAGCAAGCACCACAGGGTCCCCAAATTGCAGGGAAAAATCGCCGCAAACCCTCCGAAAACTCACCGCAAAACGAGGGCGAACGCACACCGAAACCTGCAATAACATCTGGATTAACCCGTCAAAAACGCCGGAAAAACCCGAGCAGGAGCCGATCACATGCGGCGCAGCCACCAGAAAAAGCCGACACCGCAGACGAATGCAGTGAATAAATTATAAAAACGGTTTGCTTGAATGTGTGAAAATGTGTGAATGTGTGAAAATGTGTGAATGTGTGAAAATGTGAAAAGTGAAACTAAACTACTGAGCGAAAATGTCTGAAATTTACATATGAGGTCCAATGAATGATAATAAAAAGGGCTGTTACAGAAAAAATAAGTAAAGTTTAAAAAAAAGAAATCGGATTTTCTTTTGAAAATCCGGAAAAATGCTTAAAATATCCTAAAAAATCTATAAAGAGACTCTTTACTGCAGAATATTATAATGAACGGTTTATTAGATACTGAATTAAAACAGGAATATTTTTAACATTGAAGCCTATGGGATTCGCCTGAATAAACCTGCCGAATTAAACCACCGAATGGCAGAGCATTTCGGGAACCTTTCACTGTTGGGTTTTTGTTCTCTGAATAGCCGAAGCAGTGCTTTTTTATGGGGATTTCACTGCCCTCTAACAGGCACCAAACAGGCACCGTATGTGCAGGCAATTCGCTAAGAGTTGGCGAATTGCCTGCTCTCTGGATAGCCGAATGGCCAAGAAAGGAAACCGAACGCTGATTTTCAGCGTTCGGTTCCCTTTCGGCAGCCATTCGGATCTCTTTGAATAACCCTGATAGCCTTTTTGTAGGGATGTGCGTTTCGGGTTTCGGAATCTTCACGAAATTTCCCGATTCATGTTTTCGGATGCGGCCGAATTTCCGAAAATTTTTAGATCCGAAAATGGCAGATCCGAAAAGTTTTCCGAGCCGAAACGAAATATTTTCGGAATTTTCGAATGGACTTGAAATGTGTCAAATCGAAATTTATTGCTTTGAAACGAGGAGAACAGACGAACCGAAAAAACGAAAATTTCCGAACTTACGAAAAGTCGATACAAAAAACGAGCTAAGTGACACGAAAATACGAAAAATGGTCGAAATTCCGAAAACATGTACAATTCCGAAAAACGAAAATTTCCGAAATCACGAAAAGTCGATACAAAAAACGAGCTAAGTGACACGAAAATCCGAAAAATGGTCGATATTCCGAAAAAAAGAGTACACGAAAAACGAATCGAGCCGAACCGAATCGAAACAGAAATCGGTCGAAACGAGCCTAATCGAAAAGTTTCAAAATCCGAAAAATCGAACCGAATCGAACCGAAAAAATAATCGGTGCACAAGCCTACCTTTTTGTGCTCGTTATTTCTCAGCAGACAGTCCACTTTTTTACAGAGGTTATGGCACAAAATTAGAATGTTAGAATGTTGACACTCACTGTATTAAACAGTCAGTGTCATAAAGCTTACTCCAAATAATCTATAGAATAGGAGAGAAAAAACACAGAAACCTTCACATTTCTGCTGCCGGATAAGAAGAGAGACTGGTGCTGGTTTGACAGAAAGTTCTGCAACTCTTGCCTCCAGTTTTTCATTTTATTAAAAAGACAGACTGGTTTTAACTGCTTAAACCATCACATGCTATCGAGAAACCGTTGTTAAGGAAAATCACTTTCAAGAGCGTTTATGGAATATGGATTTGATATCACAACGTATTTCTGAACTCTTACAATGCATTAACCTTTGGCACAAGAGTAATGAAGGGGAGTTAATGAGGGCAATGTAATTTATAAGCTTAATCTGTTTTCATGCTTGAAGGAGTAGATTGATTGACTTTGACAATATATAAAATAGAAAGTAAAGGTCGTGCCAGTAAAATTATATATATATATTTTTATTATTATTTTATTTTTTTCTGCCTTCAATTAATGAGACAGCCTGCATAGACTCTGGGATGGCAAAATTTAGACAATTAAAAGATGACAATATTGGGTGTTTTGTTTTAACTTTGAATATATTTTATCTGTTCTGAAAATACTTTCACACTAGACGTACTGTGCTTCAACGTTTTCAATTTATTGCTTAATGCATTGTAGAACTGGACTCTTCCCCTTTTCCCCTCTTTTTTGGATCCTTTTTGTTGTTTTTTTTTTTTTAAATCCTCAATAAATATTTAATTTGGAAAAAAAACAGAATATTAAAAGTTATCACTTGGAGGGTTATTCAAAAAGCACTGAAATTTCACTGAAAATTTCTCGTTCGGAGCACTTTGATGCGCTTCAGTGATTTCAGTTCGCCGACGCTGCAGTGAATTCAGTATTCACCACAGGGTCCCCAAGTGTGCTGAGCAGGAGCCGCCAAAGACCACTGACTGCTGAACATACCGTCGTACGCCGTTAAAGACCACCGAACACCGCCGAAGAGAACTGATCGGCTCGCCAGAAACCGTCTAACGCTGCCAAACTGCAGAAGAAAAAAAAAAGAACTCTATTTTTCTAAAGGCATTTAAAACAATAAAAATGCATGAAAACGTGTGGAAATAATAAAAAACGGTTCTATAAAAAAAATAATAAAAGGGTTTGTTACAGGATATAGAGAAAAACGCCTTTCAAGAAAGATGGGAATCAAAAGTTTTGCCTAAAAATACAAATAAATACCCAAAAAATAAAAAGGCTCTTTTGCTGAAAATGAAAAGAATAAATGGTTGAATAAAAATAAAATAAAAATGCTACCAGTTTTAAACATTGAATCCAATGAGATTCGTCTGTTTAAACCTGTTGAACTGAACCACCAAAACTGAATAGATTAACCATTATTTAACTATGGGAGTTTTTCACTTCAAGCCGAAGGTTGCCGAATGGCGGCGAACTGCACCTTATTTCGCTGGCAATTCGCCTGTATTTGGTGTATTGACAGCTTAGCAAATAGCCAAACTGCCACGAAATAGCACCATTCATTGCTCGGTGCCCTTCGGTGGCAAGTTCGGTACTCTCTGAATAACACCTTTGGACTTTCTTTGCCTCAATCCTCCATATCCCTTATCTGTGTGTCACCTGTTTCTGCTTAGATTGTAAGCTTTTGAGCAGGGTCCTCATTTCCCATTGTTCTCAGTGTGTGTAGCTTCTTTATTAATTTGGCGAATTGACAGTAAAATACGGTGCAGTTATCCACAATGCAGCAATCTTCAGCGGCAGTGAAATTGTCCCATAGAGATATAATGGTTAATCTATTCAGAGAATGCCGAACTGAACCAAAGTGTCAGTGAAATGCTCTGATTTCCTGTGTTTCAATTCTACAGGTTTAAGGCTAGGGTCAAACGAAAGCATTTTTACACGCAAACGTAAAAAAGTGCGTCCGAACGCATTGACGTATTTTTTCACGGAATACGCGAAAACGGTCATACGATGCGAATTTTTGTGTGTGATTTTTTACGGATCCAAACCAGGAAACTTTGGGTGTCTGGACGTTATGTTGGCCGGACATGAGCAGCGTCTGACGTCTCCAAATCACGCACACACGCCGCTAGCGGACGTAGTGCACTCTGTACGTCAGTACTAGCGGTTCTGCGTTCTCGAAAAAATGCGTTCATTTTCCACTTGCGTTGCGCAGCCGGACTTTCGTGCGACCGTACTTCGTATATTGGCCGTCATTGCCCGTCATTTGCTGCTAGTGCGGCCGTAATTAAGTGCGCCAGAACGCACGTTAAAAGTGTGCTGGTCTGACCCCAGCCTTAGTAGGCAAATCCCATAGGTTTCAACATTATATTCCATTCTATATTAACCACTTGGCTGCTATGGACGCGTCCAGCCAAGTGGTTCTCCTGTGCTATGGACGCGCTGAGCGCGTCCATGCACAGGAGGCAGCAATCCGCCGGATTCCGGCGGATTGCTGCACCCCCCGGTGCGGGCTGACATCTTGGATGTCAGCCCAGCACTCGGGACCCCGGCGGGGACATTAGATGTCATCGCGGCGACGCAATGACATCTAATTCAGGCGCCCCCCCCCGCATGTGCGGAGGAGGCGCAAACCAACTGGTTTGCCTGCAGACTCACAATTCAAAGCTCCAAAAGTCGCATGGATCACCTCCGGCACCTCAATATTGAAGGAAGAGGCAGCAACCACCAGGAAAATAAACCAATATGGAATAAAAATATTTTTTATTTAAAAATATATATATATATATTTTTTTAAATATTTTTTATTTATCCCAAGGGGATCAATCTAGTGGATTAAAATAAACAGAGGGAAACCAGAGGCTAAACGCGTTTCACGCCGCTAAGGGCGCTTCTTCAGTAGCAGGTATAGTGAAAAGGAAAGGAAAAAGGACATGTCCTTTTTCCTTTCCTTTTCACTATACCTGCTACTGAAGAAGCGCCCTTAGCGGCGCAAAACGCGTTTAGCCTCTGGTTTCCCTCTGTTTATTTTAATCCACTAGATTGATACCCTTGGGATAAATAAAAAATATTTAAAAAATATATATATATATATTTTTAAATAAAAAATATTTTTATTCCATATTGGTTTACTTTCCTGGTGGTTGCTGCCTCTTCCTTCAATATTGAGGTGCCGGAGGTGATCCATGCGACTTATGGAGCTTTGAATTGTGAGTCTGCAGGCAAACCAGTTGGCCTATTAACAACCTGGAAAGCGAACATATGAGGGCTGGACATTCTCGAAGAATGTGAGTCTTTTTTTCTGCTATCTCTTTACAATATATGTATATTGTTTATGGTGAACATACAGTGTTGCACTACGTTTTTTCTACGTCTTTTTCTCCTTTTGAGGTATCCACTTTACCAGCTGAATACATATCTTCAGACAGAAGAAAGAACCTCTACATATAGACAATCATTTTCCTTCACAGAACTTTTTTCCACCATTCATCAATGTATGTATCATTGACTGTATATGCCATATGGTTTAGCGGTTAACCTATCTGGTATTCCGTGATCACTTTACCAACGTATATACCTCTCCCTCCATTCCTCCCTGTGTTTATTTCCCTTGAGAACGTGATTTCTCACGCGCAGCCCCCACTCTCTGGAACGCTCTCCCTCGTACTGTCAGACTTTCCCCTAACTTCTCTTCCTTCAAACGCTCCCTTAAAACGTTCCTATTTAGGGAAGCCTACCACCCAACTCACTGACGCAATCATCAATCACTCTCACCTTACAGTCCTCTCCTCCTGTTTCCAACCCTAACCCTCCCAGATTGTGAGTTCCTACGGGAATAGGGCCCTCATCTCCTCCTGTACTGTTTGTCAAATGTTGTTCAATGTATTGTAACCCTGTCTATACTGTGCTTATTGTACAGCGCTGCGGAATATGCTGGCGCTTTATAAATAAAGAATAATAATAATAATAAAAGACGCGCTGCCTGTTTGTATGGTTTTTGTTTATGGTCAATCGGTGATATTGAGAAGATATCAGGTGCGGATCCAGGGGGGGCAACGGGGCAATTGCCCCCCCCCCCCCCGAGATTTGAGCAGGGGACCCAGATGCCGGGCAGCGCGGGAGTGCCTGCCCGGTCCTGAAGAGTCTGTCCTGTTAAAGGGAAGCGGCTGCGTGCAGGCGCCGGCGGTCACGTGGTCCGGCTAATCAGGTGGTACTGAGTCTCTGTACCACCTGACTGGCCGGACCGCGTGACCTGCGCACGCACGCCACGCAGCCGCTTCCCTTCAACAGGACGGACTCTTCAGGACCGGGCAGGCACTCCCGCGCTGCCCGGCATCTGGGTCCCCTCAACCCCCTGCCGGAGCTGGAGCAATATCCAGGTGAGAACTGGGCAAATCCATGTGTAAGCTGGGGGCAAATCCATGAGCTGGGGGCAAATCCATGAGCTGGGGGCAAATCCATGTGTGATCTGGGGGTAAATCCATGACCTGGGGGCAAATCCATGACCTGGGGGCAAATCCATGAGCTGGGGAAATCCATGACCTGGGGGGCAAATCCATGAGCTGGGCAAATCCATGAGCTGGGGGCAAATCCATGATCTGGGGGCAAATCCATGACCTGGGGGCAAATCCATGAGCTGGGCAAATCCATGAGCTGGGGGCAAATCCATGAGCTGGGAAAATCCATGAGCTGGGGGCAAATCCATGAGCTGGGCAAATCCATGAGCTGGGGGCAAATCCATGAGCTGGACAAATCCATGAGCTGGGGGCAAATCCATGACCTGGGGGCAAATCCATGAGCTGGGCAAATCCATGAGCTGGGGGCAAATCCATGACCTGGGGGCAAATCCATGTGTGAGCTGGGGGCAAATCCATGTGTGAGCTGGGGCAAATCCATGAGCTGGGGCAAATCCATGTGTGAGCTGGGGCAAATCCATGTGTGAGCTGGGGCAAATCCATGAGCTGGGGCAAATCCATGAGCTGGGGGCAAATCCATGTGTGAGCTGGGGGCTCTCTGCTCCTCTAGATTGTAAAATCCAGGGTGCCCTCTGCTCCTCTAGATTGTACGCTCCTGGGTGTCCTCTGCTCCTCTAGATTGTAAGCTCCTGGGTGCCCTCTGCTCCTTTAGATTGTAAGCTCCTGGGTGCCCTCTGCTCCTCTAGATTGTAAGCTCCTGTGAGCCGGGCCCTCTGCTCCTCTAGATTGTAAGCTCCTGTGAGCCGGGCCCTCTGTAAATTCTCGTGAGTCGGGCTCTCTGCTAAAACACCTTATTTTCTGTCAGTGCCCCTCCCGAGACTAGTCTCTGGATCCGCCCCTGGAAGATATCTCCATCAGGCTTCTATAGCGATCTTCATAGATCTCCTCCCCTACTTGTAAGCGCACTATCCCCCCTGTCTCTTTCACAGGACATGATGTATACATATAATAATGACATATTATGAATCTGCCGAGTCTGACGGAAAGAACGATATATAATATGTCTGGGTCATATGCTAAAATAAGCCTTCAAAACACATTTAAACATGATGAGCGAAACAGGTAAAAATGAGCTCAGCACAGAGGCGGGAAATGCCTCAGCAGCGAAAGGGTTAAACTGTTTATTCTTTTTATTTTCAGCAAACTGTCTTTAGTTATTTCTTTATTTTTTTGGAATTTTTAGTTGAAAATTTTTATTCCCATTTTTTTAAAGGTGTTTTTTAAATTCTGAAACAGACCTTTTTATTATTATTATTTACAGGGCCTTTTCTATTATTTCCCCACATTTTCATACATTTTTATTGTTTTAAACACCTTTTAAAGAAGAGCAGTTTTTCTTTCCGGCAGTTCGGCGGCGTTCGGCAGTCAGATCAGCGGCGTTCAGCTGTCTGTTTCAGCGGTCGGAGCGGTCTTTGACGGCTCCACGTTCGGTGCCCCTGCGGTGAATAGTGAATTCACCACAGGGTTGGTGAACTGGAATCACCAAAGCACACCGATGAGCGCTGTATGAGAAAGCACTAAGATTCGCCAGACATCTTTTTTTTAAATGGCTGCATCTTACAATGTAACCATGCTGACTTTGACTCTGATCATTACGAACGTCTGATTTCACAGAAGAATAAAAAACACTGCGTTTTTTAGAACAGACCAAGATTTATACTACAGTTTAGGCTGGGTTCAGACGAACGCAATGCGAATGCGCGTGCAGCTGCACTTTATCGCGGCCGTAGTAGCAGCAAATGACATCCAATGACGGGCAATATACGAAGTCTGGCCGCACGAAAGTTCAGCCGGGCAACGCAAGTGGCAAACAAATGCATTTTTTCGAGAACGTGAAACCGCTAGTACTGAAGTACAGAGTGCGCTGCGTCCGCTAGCGGCGTGTGTGCGTGATTAGGAGGCGTCAGACGCTGCTAATGTCCGGCCTACATAACGTCCAGATGCAAAAAGTGTTTTATTGATGATCGTACAAAATCACAGACGAAAATGCGCATCGTATGACCGCTATCGCGTATTCGTTCGAACGCACTTTTTCACAGACGACGCGAAAAATGCGTTTGTCTGACCCTAGCCTAAAAGTCTTATTTGATACTATTATATATTTTTTTGCTTCTTTTATATAAAACCCATGTGGATGTTGTATACCATGAGAACCACCTGTGTACCAAGAAGTGACTATCGTCGCGCTACCAGATATGTATATCTATGTTAAAAGTCCTATTTATTTATTTATTTATAAAGGATTTTACTAGGAAGGATACATTGAGATTTCTCTCGTTTTCAAGTATGTTATAACAAGATTTATAGAAGAAATAACTTGTGTGTTGGGATACCAACTGATTATTTTATTTTTTTATCTAAATGAAGTAAGGTTAAGTAAAGTTCAAAGACCAGAGCGTTCTGTTTTAAATTATTCCGTTCTGTTACTTTTGGTGGCAAGTAAAAGGGATTTTCAAGAAAGACTGTGCTCTTTTGTTTTCTTTCCCCCACAGATGAATGTTCCCTTTTGACTGATCCCACAGCAGAATGAATTCAGACATAATTCTTTAAGAAAGCCCAATAATATTCATGAACATCGTCTGTATACAAACGTCCAGGAAGCGTGAATGTCTCCTTGCCTAAATCGGTAAAGTTACAAGTCTTTGTCAACTCTTCGGATAATTTGATGCTAAATAAGTGATTTCTGCTTTTTTATATTTGGGTATACAGTGCCATCTAGTGTTCAGTATGGACTCAGTACCAGAAAGAAGAGCTTTACTATTGCTTTTTGTTGATTTTATTTTGAGGTTTAGCTACACAACTACATTACAAAAGCTCACTTACAAACTCCAGTCAGCACAAGCAAGTCTACTCTACTTAGGCCCGTGTCAGACGAGCGCACTGATCATGTCCGTGTTGCTGCACATTTGTACGTCCGTTATAGCATATAATTATGACCCACACACGAAATACGTCCGCACCGAACTGCGGACACACAACGGACGCGACAAACGGACGCAAGTTAGGCAAGAATGTAAATCCGCTAGAACAGACGCACAGAGTGCGCTGCGTCCGCAATGTCCGCATAGCTTTGCGTGTGAGTGATGGAACGAAGTCAGACGGGCTGCATTTTTGACGGACAAAATGTTTTTCATATTAATTTATTTTCCCTTCAAAAAAAACGTCAGTCACAAAAACAAACTGTGTGGCCACTACCTTGTCGTCAGTCAGAAAGTACGTCCGTTGTGCATGGATGTACAGTGCGCTCAGAATGCGCTCGTCTGACCCTAGCCTTAACCAGCATAAAGATGACAGTTATGAGGTTTTCCCATTATATATATATATATATATATCTCCTGCCTGAGTCCCACGGTAAGAAAGCAGATTGTAAAACAAATGCTTATGCCAGCCATTGAATACGGAGATGTAGTGTATGCAGCTGCCCCACAAACACACCTCCAGAAACTTACCACATTGTAGAACTCATTCTGTCGCTTTGTGCTACAATGTAACTACATGACCCACCATTGTGACATGTTAAAAGAGGAAAAAAGTGGGGTACCCCTTAGTCAGGCGCTACTCGCCGGTTGTGTCTGTTAAAGTGGCGATGTAATCGCTCTTTGGAATTTTAGTATTGCGACACTCTATTTAAATAATGTCAGCGTATACGATATATGGTCTAGCAATTGGATATTAATTCAACGTGTAACGACCTGGTGTGACATTTAGAAAAGAGTGCAAAAAATGGTCCTTTCGGAATATGCGCCCCCTGGTGTTGGGGGTCATATATGACAGTCTCTAGAGAAAACAGTCTTATATATTGCACAAAAAAGAAATAAAAAAAGAAGAAAACAGAATTTTCTCTTTGTGGTCAAGTGAGTCCTTCTGATCTTGACTGCTTCCGCTTTTCTCGTCCCTTCAATATTCCTCCGAGAAAGAGAGAAGGGATTAAGGATGCGTCCGCGTCTGTCAGATACAGCAGAGAGTAAGGACTGATACACTTACGTTAGTGCGGTGATGGATGCTGCTCTGTCTGTTGCGCTCTGCCAAGAATTCCTCTTTGCGTCTGCTCCTTGGTGCCTTGTCTTTTGAATTTGCTCATCCAGGATACTGCAGAAAGCTTCTGGTTGCTGGCAATGTTAAAAGATGGCAACTGGATGCAGCAGGAGGTTGGCTTGTGCAAATATTTCTTTCTCGGAGGAATATTGAAGGGACGAGAAAAGCGGAAGCAGTCAAGATCAGAAGGACTCACTTGACCACAAAGAGAAAATTCTGTTTTCTTCTTTTTTTATTTCTTTTTTGTGCAATATATAAGACTGTTTTCTCTAGAGACTGTCATATACCACCCCCAACACCAGTGGGCGCATATTCCGAAAGGACCATTTTTTGCACACTTTTCTAAATGTCACACCAGGTCGTTACACGTTGAATTAATATCCAATTCCTATACCATATATCGTATACGCTGACATTATTCAAGTAGAGTGTCGCAATACTAAAATTCCAAAGAGCGATTACATCACCACTTTAACAGACACAACCGGCGAGTAGCGCCTGACTAAGGAGTACCCCACTTTTTTCCTCCAATTAACCTGTAGCAGCAACAAGGCTCTGCAACCACCCCAAAGTTGGCAGCACACCCGCATAGTTAAATACCATATACCCACCAAAGAAAATCTCAACACCGCACAGCGTCAATGATTCTGGGTCTGAGAAGGAAATGACAATGCGTTTGTTCCTGGAGGAGCCTTGGACAGAACCCTGGCGTGTTCCCATTATACTTACCAAAAAAACCTTAATGGCTCTGGGAATTTTGCGCCAGCATTGAAATTAAGCTCCATATTTTCTCAGGTGACAGTGGTTTTAACTCATCATCCTACTAAACCTATGAGAAATTTGAATAACACTTTTAGCACTTTACGAAAAGATTATAGATTGGGGATATTTATGCTTTTCATAGTGTTAAACTAAACCATGACCTTATACCATTCCATAAATGTCTCTTAGTGATGGTATATTTATTTAGCACTGGATGGATTCCATTAAAATGAGCCCCCAGCAGATTGAGATGTGTGTACTTAGATAATGTACATACCTCACCTTCACTGGATCGCCAAGGGACGCAAACAAATCACAAGTGCAATCTAAACATTTTACTGCTGCTCGTAAAAGATCAATAGTGACCTGCAGCCATACTACTATACACATAGGTGACAATGAAAAACTATCAATATGTCCTTTAGCTTGTTATTTGAACAGAGTCTATTTTTTGTGTGCACATAGAAAGTATATGATATACAAAGAAAGCATGAGGTACCTCTCAACTCGCAATAACAGAAAGAACTGCAACAACAGGAGTAAATAATAGCCTTTAGAATGTAAGCAGGGCCCTTTCTTCCCCCGGTCTAACCATGTATTACCCAAAATTATTCTACTGCGTCGCATATTATGATGGGGAAAAAACAAAACATAATTGGGCACATGTTGTCAACAGCATCTGTCTAATTATTTCAAGGTTAAAAAGGAGGTGTGAATTTTTTTATAGTGTCCCTTTAATGGAAATGAGGTCCCCAGCTGCATATCTGAAACCCAGCTTGTCACTGTAGCTGGAGACAAGTTATCCTTTCTTGTCGATTAAGATGAGTGCATTTCATGGCAAGGCAAAATTAATTTTGTAGTTTCAGCTCCCACGGTAATAACTCTATTGATAATAGTTGAAGTTACTCCTTGCAATGCAGCACTGCTCTGATATGACCCATGCTATTATGGATGTATTGTCTGAGAGTGCGCTAGGCTTCATAAAGGTTCAATCACAGCAGAAAGTCAGTATTCCAGTATATTATTTGATCTAACAAGAAGATAAGTTATGAAGGAGGGGAAAGCAATTAGCTATTGCGTTTCAAAATGTTTTATTTGAAAGAACTGTCTAGCTACAAAAATATACATACTTGCATTTGCATTGAAAGAATGATAAAATGCAAATTAGCCTTTAATGCAATTTACTTGCCTTTTCAATACAAGATTAGCGAAATTCTGAGATATGTCCCCTTGAATTACTGTAAAGAAACTAAAAGGAGCAGCCCCCACCCTCACTGTAACAAAAAGATCGACAACCTCCAGTGCTGCATATACAACAGCCGCAGGGCCGATGCAAGGATTTTTGTGTATACAGGTGAAGATTAGGGATGAGCTGTTCGGTTCGATTGGTTTCGGAGTTCGATTCGAACATCGCCTGTTCGCATGTTCACGAACTACGAACATTTCCGCGTGTTCACCGCATGTTCGCCCACAATGCACCACAATGGACCACAATGCACTTTTCCACTGGTCTGAAGCTTGTAATTGGCTACAGCCTTGCACCTGACCACAGGTCAGGTGCAAGACAGGTTCAAGACTATGCCAATCACGGCTCAGAGTCCTGATTGGACAAATTTTGCCAAATCAGGGGCTCACAGAGCTAAGTCCAGCAGCACACTACATAAGGCTTCACACAGCACTTCAGCACGTGTTTTTTTAGAGGAGATTGTTGTATTAGTGTGTGTTCTCACTGCCAGTCTGCCACCAGCTATTGGGGGGGTCTCATTTTTACAAAATATCTGGGAATTGTTCTAATCTTTGTGTTCTCACTGCCACCAAGTATTTTGGGGATCTCATTTCTACAAAATATCTGGGAATTGTTCTAATCTGTGTGTTCTCACTGCCACCAACTATTTTGGGGGTCAGTCATTTATACAAAATATCTGGGAATTGTTGTAATCTTTGTGATCTCACCTTCACCAGCAGTTTTGGGGGTCAGTCATTTAGAAACATAGAAACATAGAAAAATGTTGGCAGATAAGAACCTTTCGGCCCATCTAGTCTGCCCAATTACATGGATACTTAACCTGGATTTATCTTTTGTTTAGGATAGCCTTATGCCTATCCCATGCTTGCTTAAATTCAATTACTGTTTTGGCCTCTACCACTTCTACTGGAAGACTGTTCCATGTATCCACCACCCGCTCAGTAAAATAATGCTTCCTGATGTTACTTTTAAACCTTTGCCCCTCTAATCTAAGACTATGTCCTCTTGTTTTGCTATTTTGTTTCCTTTTAAATATACTCCCTTCCTCTACCTTGTGGATTCCCTTTACGTATTTAAATGTTTCTATCATATCTCCTCTGTCTCGTCTTTTTTCCAAGCTGTACATGTTAAGATCATTAAGCCTTTCCTGGTAACTTTTCTCCTTCAAGCCGTACACCATTTTAGTAGCCCTTCTCTGAACTCTTTATATATAATACAAAATATATGGGAATTGTTGTAATCTTTGTGTTCTCACTGCCACCAACTATTGTGGGGGTCTCATTTCTACAAAATATCTGGGAATTGTTCTAATCTGTGTGTTCTCACTGCCACCAACTATTTTGGGGGTCAGTCATTTATACAAAATATCTGGGAATTGTTGTAATCTTTGTGATCTCACTGCCACCAAGTATTTTGGGGGTCTCATTTCTACAAAATATCTGGGAATTGTTCTAATCTTTGTGTTCTCACTGCCACCAACTATTGTGGGGGTCTCATTTCTACAAAATATCTGGGAATTGTTCTAATCTGTATTTTCTCACTGCCACCAGCTATTTTGGGGGTCAGTCAGTTATACAAAATATCTGGGAATTGTTCTAATTTTTGTGTTCTCACTGCCACCAGCAATTGTGGGGGTGTCATTTCTACAAGATATCTGGGAATTGTTCTAATCTGTGTGTTCTCACTGCCACCCATCTGTAGGGACTTATCTCTGCACGTGACTACAACATATCGAGATTTATATTCAATAAGAAACTTATACGAGACACAAATATCAATCGTTTATATTTCCTAGAAATTCTCCTAAATTCTTTTATTTGTCTGTGTTTTGCTTTGAAGAATACACTAATCAATAATCGGATAAAATTATATATATTTATTATGTATACAAAAAAGTCTCAAATCTCATATCATAAACAAAGATTTATAAAACACAATCCATCCACCAGCACATAGACAACTAGCTTCACAATATATGTGTCACCTGTTAGTGACTGCATATATCATTAATATCATTTATCTTCTCAGTTAGTAACTATACACAAATGGTTAATAAACATTTCCGCTTAATGAAAACAATTAACATGTATTTCCCAGCAAACCAATGTTTAACAAGCTAGATCTTGTAGAGCTATATGTATCTCTCTATGCTACTTGGATCAACAAAAGATGAGCTATCACTTATTCTATTTTTAGAATGATAAGTAATAAAAACTTATTTAGTGAATCCTCCCCTAATATCGAGAATTAAGCTTCTAATCTTCTGCTTTTTATATTTTAGTTATATAATTCCTTGCTTATTAATTACAATCACAGTAATTTCCAAATTCAATATATATATCGGTATATCAATCTTTGCAACAGTTTCTTTAGGATAAATCCTTATATCCAATTTTTCTTCATATCTCTATCTGCAGATATAGAAATATTTTGAAGACTTTAGATCTAACAGTAATCTGAGAAATCTCAGTCTATCTGTTGCAAGAAATACTCCAAGTATATATAATTTTTCTTAATAAAAATAGCTTTCATACATTACCTCTCCAATCACGATTCAATGAATTATAGCTTTTGAATATTCTTTATGTAATATTGTTTTTGGAATATGTGAAAATTATCAATATCAGATAATCAATGCATGTGAGTTAGAGATTTGGTGTGAGTTAGAGATTTGGTGTGAAATCTTGAGTGCATTGTGTCCTGGGATGATCTCCTAGCGATGGTCTGCCTGCGTGAATGCCTTGTCGGGTAAGTCTCTGAATCAATGCAACGAACAGTGCGGCTTCAATTATAGTCAATTTGACGTCACTGGCAATCTATTCTCTATATTAAATATAACATTTACTATCCTCAAGAGGGCAGTGTTGCACTACTAATTATTTCCACATTTAATTTTAATATCTCTTATCTAAGGTCAAGAGGTCAATCTGACTCACAAAGACCCTCTATTTTCAGCCGTAGACTTTGGGTCTGTCCTATCCAAATTAGATTTATGTCTCCACTCCTCTCAAACTGAATAAATTCCTTTCTATAGCACTTAGCGCGGCATTATATCAAATAAAGACATTTTAAGGTTCCCTCATGTCTGGTCACCTAGCCATGAACTATTTAAAAAAAATCTCTGTTCATTTCTAAAACTAGAGAAAATTGAAAAAGAAAAGACTTTCTATTTAAAACAAAATGGCTACAGACATCCATTTTAATTTTTCCCTTCTAATATACCTGACATAACCCCCTTTGGTTTCATCTGATCCTTGCTCAAGAGATAGATGGAAGCATGCAATATTTCCACCTTTTACCAATTAGGCTAGGTTTCCACCTTTCGCAACACATTTTTCTTCTTTCATCCATTTAATAATTGAAGATGCAGTGTTTTTAAACTTCAATGTACGTACTTTCTTTGTTAGTACAATCCATATTTATCCAATATTTATCCAGACAATTAGAAACATAATTACTATACAAATCACAATCTCTGTAATTTTTGGCCCGTTATAAGCAGATAGCATTGATGATCAAGCTGTGAATACATTGGAGCATAAATCGTTAGATTATATTTCTTTATTAGAAGTTCAATGGTATGATCAGGCTTGTTCTCTAGCAGAAATTTCAAATCCGGATTCATAGGTATCTCTCATACCAGACTTCATTTCCGACCGGATAAAGAGTAACGTCTCCGATGACAACTCTTGATTCTTTAGGAACTTTCACGAGAATCACTGGTGTAGGTATCAACACTTTCTGGTCTTGTACCAGATCCTTCCGGTAAACATTTGCTTCTCTTTCTGTGTAAAACAGCGGTTGCAATAAAACATGCAGCAAATCTTTTCTTCCAGTGGTTCTTGTACATAGCAATCAACGGTTTCCTGGCTTTATCCAGCATGTCTTTCAGGCTTGCATGAGCTTGATTCGCATGGGACTTTAGCATTGGATCTGCTCAGAATTGTGCGGAAAACCGTAGAGTTTCCAGATAATCGCAATATCCTTGGTGGTCCGACTCATCTTTGCGGATTAGTGTCGCAGTTCGGATTAACCACTTTTCTCAATTTCTGTTGAAAGAAAGAGTATAAATAACCATTCATAGACTAGCGATTTCACTCAAATTCCCTATAGATACTCTGATCTCTGATTAAATTTAATTAACCGTATGGATCTAGTCTATCTACTAACTTGAGTTAAACATCTGAATGCTGGGAAGAATAGTCACATGTTAATCAAAACATTCACTTCACATGATACCAGTTAAGTGTCTTCTGCTGGTCCATTTTCACATTCCTGAGGTGATCTAGGATGACAATCATGCAATTGAGCTTGGCAGTTTTATTTCTTATAGAAATACATAACATACATTTTCCAATAACATTATGACTGTCTCCGTCATTATCTAGATCTGTTATCCACTCATCTTGAGAATTAGGGTATCTGATCACTAAGGTTAGCCATTTTATTCAGCAGCTCCCTGCTAATATAGCTAATTTCCTGGCGCAAATCTAGCTTAGCCATTTTTTCTCTAGCTAAACTATTTACACGTATAGGGAAAAATATCTCTTCATTTATCTTCTCTATTTCAGTTAAGAACTGAGAATGGTCACTATGCCCATTTGGTTCTGTCTCCCTCTTGTGGAGGTGAATAATTAGCACGTCATTCTCCAGACATATATCTCAAATTCTCTCAGGGGGAACACATATGGTGTTATCCTCCTGCTCTCCTGGAGTCAGGGGCTTTGGCGTTAAGAAAGAGATATCAGGTGTCTGGCTATTTCTGAAGTGGACTTCAATAGAATCCGGCCTTTCCTCAATCACGTGGCAGTTACGCTGAGCGTGATGGGATTGGGATCTATCGTAGCTAATTGGAACATTTACTTGGGACCAAATGACCTCATTGATAAAATCAATGATTGGATTTAACCTTTTGAGAAGGTCCATTCCAATAATTAGGTGATTTTGGGGCAGATACACAATAAGCGTTGGATGCCGAATTACTTTATTCCCCAATTTAAAATCCAATTTAGCTGTGCCCAGAACTTTCAGAGATGTGCCACTCACACTCACTAGTTTAGCATTAGATTTATATAATCTAGGCTTCCTGGTGGACAGTTCTTGAACCTGGTCAAAATAATTAGCTGATACTAATGTAACCTGGCTTCCAGTCTCTAGCAAGGACGTAATATGTGGTAAATTATCTTGTAATTCTACATTCACATAATATCGGTCTTCAATGCTATGCAATTTACAGAGAAATTTAGAGTGAGATATGAAATTAGGTTTTGTACAGATTTTACCGACAGAATTTCCTCTCTCAGGCATGCTCTTGGCAGCTGTGCTGTCCTTCTCGGATTTAGTCTTCTCAGCTTGCTCGCACTTAGTCTGGGGAGATAAAATACATTTTCCTTCTCCTTGCAGGGAAGGGGTTAAATCATCAACCATACAAACATTTGTATTAACCATTTCATCATCTCTTTCTGGTAAATTGTCATGGACACTGGTTACTTCATCAGAATCATCATCTAGTCACTGGTTGGGCGGGGCTGCAGGTGTTGCATCGCTTACAACCTGACCAGGGTTATTTCCAATCATAAGCTGAGTGATCTGATCCAGTTTTTCTGTCAGCACACGGAACTTTTCCTGCATTTGGCCAATACGTTGGTGTACATTATATCTCCGCTTTCTATTTGTCCTTGGGGACAAAGCTTGTGCATTTTCAGACTCATCAGATTCAGTTTTACCTCTGGTCGCTTCCTGTCTAGGCACATTTTCCCTTGATTTAACCCACTGACTTCTAGGTACCCATTGCTTCCTAGACTGAAATTTACTTCCTGAATTTTCTCTGGCAAACCCTCTTTCCTGATCTGGCTTGGATTTCTCCCTTTTAGGTATGGAGTCACGCAATATTTCCGCATAGCTCTTTTTCTGGGACTCAAATTTAATATCACCCTTTTTAACGTGAGTTTCCGCTATTTCCTCAGGTGAGTTTTTCACTCTTTTCCCCTGAGTTTCTTCACTATATTCAAATACAGTAAATAGGGTCATACTTTCTTTTAGTACCCAATCCAAACCATTTCTCGGGTCCTAATCTTTTGCCAAAATAACCTTTATTTTATTTGGCAATGCGTCATACAATAATTGGATAAATTCAGGGTTTTCAAAATTTGGGTTTCTTTCAGCCAAGCTGTACGCATTTTTAAGGACTGAAAGAAATTCACGGGGGCTTTGATTAGGTCTGCATTTTAGAGTTAAAATTGCTCTTTTCACAGCTAGGTTGGTGCGGTGAGGCCCAAATTCAGATTTGACCTCGGAGACTATTTTACTTCAGTCACGTATACCAGATTCTTTCAAAGACTGAAAAAAATACCTATGTTTGCCTTCAAAGACCCATGGGATAAACTCAATTTTCTGAGCATCTGAAGTAATACCTAAAACTGATAATGCTTCTTCAAACACCTCTAAATGGTTTATGATCTTTGGAGACCTCTTTTGGTCCCAATTCCCCTACTGAGTTTTTTAAGAAATGGACAATTCTAGTTAAATCCTGCACTTTATAAGATTTCTTAATAGGCTGTGGCTGGCTAGAGTGATGCGATTTGAAATACTCCTGTGTAAGAGGCTTCGCTCTTTTTTCATCATGAGATTTAGTTTCACTTTCGCTATCGCTCTGGCTCTGCAGAAAAAACAGAGCTGTCAGGCTGTAATTTATAGCTCCCAGCTTTCAAAGGGAACTTCTCTAAGGAAGGAGTTTTAACCCTTTGAGCATCCGCTTCAACCTGATGTAACTCAGTGAATTTTTCATATTCGCGTTTCATTCTTGCCAATTTTGCATTCAGTTCCTTATTTAATTGGGACAATTGATCGATCTCTCTCTGCATTTGATCTTTCTCTTTTGCACACACTTTCAACTCCAATATCATTCGTTCTGACTCATCTTTTAATTTATTTACGGTATCATGCAAGTCACGATTTTTTTTTCTAAACTGCCTCTGGTTTCTTTGTCATCATTCAATCTCTTGTTCATTTCTGCGATCAAGTATATGCATTCAAGCACAAATTTGAAGACAAGAATCTCTTTGTCTTTCTTATTTTTGGCTGCACTTATCTTTCGCAAACACTCAAGAAAATTTGACTGATCTGACCAGATTGAATCAGCATAACTAGAAACATTTGATTGCAATTCCTTTATCCAATCAAATAAATCGTCTGTGACGTGTAACTTGTCCTTTAGATAAGACATAACATCTATCAATACTATTTGATCTGCATGTATATGTACATCTTCAGGAGTCTCAGATTCTGACTCTGACATTTTTTACACTGTTTAGTAGACAACCGTAAAATCACATGTCAAAATACAACAACAAGGAGTCAAAATATTTATATATTTTACCTCTGTCTAATCAGACAATACTGACAGTTATATTTCAAACAAAAACTACAATCTCGGTTCAGTGCCTCCAATATGTTGGGATTATTATCTCGGCAGTTGCCTCCAATATGTAAGGACTTATCTCTGCGCGTGACTACAACATGTCGAGATTTATATTCAATAAGAAACTTATACGAGACACAAATATCAATCGTTTATATTTCCTAGAAATTCTCCTAAATTCTTTTATTTGTCTGTGTTTTGCTTTGAAGAATACACTAATCAATATCGGATAAAAATATATATATTTATTACGTATACAAAAAAGTCTCAAATCTCATATCATAAACAAAGATTTATAAAACACAATCCATCCACCAGCACATAGACAACTAGCTTCACAATATATGTATCACCTGTTAGTAACTGCATATATCATTAATATCATTTATCTTCTCAGTTAGTAACTATACACAAATGGTTAATAAACATTTCTGCTTAATGAAAACAATTAACATGTATTTCCCAGCTAACCAATGTTTAACAAGCTAGATCTTGTAGAGATATATGTATCTCTCTATGCTACTTGGATCAACAAAAGATGAGCTATCACTTATTCTATTTTTAGAATGATAAGTAATAAAAACTTATTTAATGAATCCTCCCCTAATATCGAGAATTAAGCTTCTAATCTTCTGCTTTTTATATTTTAGTTATATAATTCCTTGCTTATTAATTTCAATCACAGTAATTTCCAAATTCAATATATACAGTATATATCGGTATATCAATCTTTGCAACAGTTTCTTTAGGATAAATCCTTATATCCAATTCTTCTTCATATCTCTATCTGCAGATATAGAAATATTTTGAAGACTTTAGATCTAACAGTAATCTGAGAACTCTCAGTCTATCTGTTGCAAGAAATACTCCAAGTATATATAATTTTTCTTAATAAAAATAGCTTTCATACATTACCTCTCCAATCACGATTCAATGAATTATAGCTTTTGAATATTCTTTATGTAATATTGTTTTTGGAATATGTGAAAATTATCAATATCAGATAATCAATGCATGTGAGTTAAAGATTTGGTGTGAGTTAAGAGATTTGGTGTGAAATCTTGAGTGCATTGTATCCTGGGATGATCTCCTAGCGATGGTCTGCCTGCGTGAATGCCTTGTCGTGTAAGTCTCTGAATGAATGCAACGAACAGTGCAGCTTCAATTATAGTAAATTTGACGTCACTGGCAATCTATTCTCTATATTAAATATAACATTTACTATCCTCAAGAGGGCAGTGTTGCACTACTAATTATTTCCACATTTAATTTTAATATCTCTTATCTAAGGTCAAGAGGTCAATCTGACTCACAAAGACCCTCTATTTTCAGCCGTAGACTTTTGGTCAGTCCTATCCAAATTAGATTTATGTCTCCACTCCTCTCATACTGAATAAATTCCTTTCTATAGCACTTAGCTCGGCATTATATCAAATAAAGACATTTTAAGGTTCCCTCATGTCTGGTCACCTAGCCGTGAACTATTTAAAAAAAATATCTCTGTTAATTTCTAAAACTAGAGAAAACTGAAAAAGAAAAGACTTTCTATTTAAAACAAAATGGCTACAGGCATGCATTTTAATTTTTCCCTTCTAATATACCTGACACATCAGGGGGTCTCACTGATTTATAGGAGGTTTCTGGGAATTGTAATCTGTGTCTTCTCACTGCCAGCTATCAGGGGGTCCCACATACTTCTAGCATATTTCTGCAAATTGCAATCTGTGTCTTGTCACTGTTGCCAGCTATCAGGGGGTCCTATCAGGGGGTCTCACTGACTTGTAGGTGGTTTCTGGGAATTGTAATTTGTGTCTTGTCACTGCCACCCATCAGGGGGTCTCACTGATTTATAGTTGGTTTCTGGGAATTGTAATCTCTGTCTTGTCACTGGCTGCCAGCTATCAGGGTGTCTCACTGAGTTATACCAGAGTTCTGGAAATCTTTAATCTTTATACCAGAGTTGAATCAGAGTTCTGCAGTATAGAAACATAGAAAAATGTCGGCAGATAAGAACCTTTCGGCCCATCTAGTCTGCCCAATTACATGGATACTTTACCTGGATTTATCTTTTGTTTAGGATAGCCTTATGCCTATCCCATGCTTGCTTAAATTCGATTACTGTTTTGGCCTCTACCACTTCAACTGGAAGGCTGTTCCATGTATCCACCACCCTCTCAGTAAAATAATGCTTCCTGATGTTACTTTTAAACCTTTGCCCCTCTAATCTAAGACTATGTCCTCTTGTTTTGCTACTTTGTTTCCGTTTAAATATACTCCTTTCCTCTACCTTGTGGATTCCCTTTACGTATTTAAATGTTTCTATCATATCTCCTCTGTCTCGTCTTTTTTCCAAGCTGTACATGTTAAGATCATTAAGCCTTTCCTGGTAACTTTTCTCCTTCAAGCCGTACACCATTTTAGTAGCCCTTCTCTGAACTCTCTCTAAGATGTCTATATCCTTCTGGAGATACGGTCTCCAGTAGTGCACACAGTACTCCAAGTGAGGTCTCACCAGTGCTCTGTACAGTGGCATGAGCACTTCCCTTTTCCTACTGCTAATACCTCTCCCTACACAACCAAGCATTCTGCTAGCATTTCCTGCTGCTCTATTACATTGACTACTTACCCTTAGATCCTCTGAAATAATAACTCCTAAATCCCTTTCCTCAGATGTTGAGGTTAGGACTGTATCAAATATTCTATATTCAGCCCTTGGGTTTTTACATCCCAGGTGCATTATCTTGCACTTATCTGTTCAGCTTGAATCGCTTTATTCACTCTCCTCCCTAGATCGGTAGTGGAGAGGGGCCTAACAGAAGCCACTCGCCTGATTGACATCTGTGCCTTCAAATTTACTGAAGAGTCAGACACATTACATACGTTGACGGAAACTCTTCCACTTGTCCGTTTCAAAACTCTTGCAGAGATTATTTCAGGGACTTCTCTGGACTGTATAACCTTCTCTGTCCCTTCTGTTTTCCTCAGCTGCCTCACTTATGCAGAAGCTCTCTGTTCTTTGACCATCTGTTGACAGACCGGCCGTAACATCGAGTGCGCCTATTTGGGAGCATGATTCTCTTCCTTCACCAGTGGGGTTAGAAGATGTCTCACTAAGTCGGTGTTGGTCCCCACTATCATAGAACTTCGATTAGCTCCCGAGGGCCGAGGACACACAATGGCCAACGTGTCACATACTCTCGGTTGTCCAACGGTCATGGAGCTGAATTCCAGCTTCACCTGTAGATATCCATCATAGGGAAACCTCTCAGTCCCCATACCCCAGATTTCAAGATCCTTCAACTTCTTCAGGGGTATAGGTTTCAAGTATTTCTTATAGAAGTCTCAGTAGTTCAGAGTTACTTGAGCACCTGAATCTAGAAGAGCCTTGGTGTAGATCCCTTCTACTTGAACCGGAATGACGGGCGAAGGACCTATCAGCTTATCAGAGAACTTCTCCGTAGTAGTAGGAAGCATAGGCCCAGTCTGCTGTAACCTAACCCTTGTCCTCATTCGCGGTGATTGAGGGCGTGCATTGTTTTCCAGTGACGTAGGACCGGACCTCCAGGGAGAGGATCTTCTATTTCTAGCAGATACATATTCAGACCCTCCCTGCCTCCTATTTGGATCTTGGGAATCGTAGTAGTCTCCAGCAGTTGGGTACCCAGTTTGTTCTCTCCACCAGGGTTCTCTGAAGTTTCCCACCTGTGAGGTAGATGACAGTCCTTCTAAGGCCTTTAAGAACTCTTCAACTCTTTTTCTTTCAGGCCTTCGGTTCGTACACTGCGCTCGGTAATGACCCAATTCTCCACAGCTGAAACATCTTTCCTTTGAAGACGTGGGCGCACTTTCTCGCTGCGTCTCATTTGAAGACCACCTGTCGGATGCCACAGCAACCCTTGCTGTTCGCATATCTGAAAGAGACCTCTGTATTTCAATCTGTATTTCTGCTACCTTCAAGATTTCCCAGCGCAGATGCGCGTGGGCCTGTTCCAATTCAGCTTGGGCCTCTTGTACTCTCTTGAGAGTCTGCTGCATCTCACCATAGACAGTGAGCTGCTCTTGTCGGTCAATTTTCAGCTCATATGTCTCCTCCGGATTGTCAGGTCCCTAGCCGCCGGCGCCATAAGAGAACTAAAGGCAAAGTGTCTCAGTGAATAACTAACAGTGATTCTCCTACTGAACCAAGTTGTTCCAGCATCCAGGTGCTAGCCAAAGCATCATGATTTCTCCACTATAAAAAAGGGCCACTCCCAAAGCACAATGCTTCTGCATTGTTCTAGTGAACCTCTCACTAGGAAGGAGCTGCCTTCAATCTCTGCTTGCTCTAACCTGTTTTGTCTTGGTTCCCACCATACTGTTTATAGTTCCTGCTACAAGGATCCTGCTGCCCTGCATCTTGCAAGAATCCTCAGAGCCTGTTGCCTTACTTCCTGCAAGGATCCTCTAATCCTGCTGCCCTGCATCCTGCAGAATCCTCAGCCTGCTACCATACATCTTGCAAGTATCCTCTGATCCTGCTGCCCTGCATCCTGCAGAATCCTCAGCCTGCTGCCCTACATCCTGCAAGTATCCTCTGATCCTGCTGCCCTGTATCCTGCAGAATCCTCAGCCTGCTGCCCTACATCCTGCAAGTATCCTCTGATCCTGCTGCCCTGCATCCTGCAGAATCCTCAGCCTGCTGCCCTACATCCAAATCCTCAGAACCTGCTACCCTGCATCCCACAGAATCTGTTGCTCTACAGGCCCAGGACCCTCTGTAGATCCAGGACCCTCTGTAGATCCAGGACTCCCTGCAGACCCAGGACCCCCCTGCAGACCCAGACTCCCTGCAGACCCAGGATCCCCCTGCAGATCCAGGACCCCCTGCAGATCCAGGACCCCCCTGCAGATCCAGGACCCCTCTGCAGATCCAGGACCCCTCTGCAGATCCAGGACCCCCTGCATACCCAGGGCCCTCTGCCTCAAAGACTCTTCTGTTTCTATTTTCCTATTTATTTTTCTAAAGATCTCCTTCACTCTTCCTTCTCCTATTTCTCTCCATATCTGGTTTAACCCTGCTCTAAGTTCAATCTACTCTTTTTCTTTATATATATAGTAGTATAGATTAGTGTAGTTTAGTTTTGTTACTTTTGGTCTACCATTCTCTCATCTTGCCTTTTAGTTTATCTTATTGCTGATTATTATTTATACAGTGTTTTCCTTTCTTATTACCTAGCTACATATTTGTTTACTGCCTTTTATGCCTTACTCTTAATAAACCCCTTTTGTTCATATACGTCTTTCTATTTCTCATCATTGCACATTGGGCTCAAACCTGCCACCCCGGAACCAGCTCCCTTTACATAATGCAGAAGCCTGTACCAATTGAGCCCGCAATGATGCAAGCCCTTACAGGGTTAATTCAGAAGGCCCTTCAGGAGTTCCTGACTCACTTGATTCAACTCCTAAATCTACAGCTTCAAAAACCATGGAATCCTTCCTATAAAGAGAATATTCCTGCTACTAAGGTAACCCATGGTCCTTTATCCCCAGCAGAACGTGCCAGGAGACTGAATGCCAACCTCTGTATCTATTGCGGGGCGCCAGGCCATTATATACCACTCTGCCCCATAAGACCACCTAAGAGGACCCCCACATCTAAATCTAAAGCTACTCCTGCAGCCAAATCCGGTCCTAAGAAATACACCCCAGTTCCTGAACCTGCAAATTTTCCTGATCCTGTTTATAGAGCGCCTTCTACCCCTACACCATTGCCTAATCTGCACTACAGAGAACCTGCTACTGCAACTCCGCCTCTTGTAACAATACCTGAATCTCCACCAAGGCCTACCAGACAACGAATTCCTTCGCCCACACCTACACCTTCTGAACCTATGGACTATGAACTATCAGTACCTGACGATTTTGATATACCTATGGAGACAACGCCTGTATTTGCCACCGGCACCATTGCTCTCAACCAGCAATCTCAGAAGTCAGTAATGTCTTCAAAACAGGTCAGTTCTCTTAAATAATATATACCCGCAAACTGTGTTATAGCTTCAAATGGAACTGTGGTCTGCAAAAATGACTTGGACCTGTTTGAAAAAGCTTTAGAGGCTAGAAAGACAGTATGTCAGTCAAAAAGGCTAATTATGGCAACAACGAATCCTATCACCCCCAGCCATCATTCTGCCTCTGATCCTGGTTCAGAGGGCTGGGACACTGACTCTTCAGGGATATCTTTACAAGTCGCCCGTCATCCCCATGGTGGCCCAGGTTGGCGTAGGAGACACACCACTTCTACTACGAACACGTCCTATAGTAAACCACAGAAAGATGGCATATCTTCCTGCTATGTACTACCTACAGATGATGAAGGGGACCTAAGTGGTGAAGACCCTTACGAAGAGATTGGAACTACCGGGACTGCTACTCCCACCTCTTGTACAGTTCAGGGCTCCTATGCTCATGTACCGATTTCCTCTTCAGCCGCAGAACCTAAAACTGGAGCACCTTATCCAATGTTCTGTGGTGCCACGTTTATAACTTTGCCTATTCAACACCCAAACGGTTCTCCCTTTTCCTGTGCCTCTAATACTGGCATCCTGGACCCGGCTCCTTCGATAACCACCCAAGAGGATGAGCCTGAGAAACCTGACGCCTTAACGGCAAAAGAATCTCAACTGGATGCATTGGTTCAAATTGCTGTGCCTGCTGCAGGAGCTTCATTTCACGCCAAAGAGCCCGTTGCCAAGACTTCGGTTCCTGCTGAAGTTTCGTTGCTGCATCGCCCGCTGATGAAGTTCCTAGTCATGCCAAAGTGCCTGCTGTCCGAGTACCACCAGTCGAATTGCCAACTACCAAGGCACCTACTGCTGAACCGCCTCTGGTTGATATACCCGCTACTAAGGCAGTACTGTCTGGTATCACACATCTACCTGCTGAGTCGTCTAATACCAAAACCATATTCACTACCAAGACTCCATCAGTTGCAGTGGGATCCACTGATGAAATTCTGACCCACACTACATTCTGTGCCACCGACACCATACCTGATCTTGTATCCTCCATGGCAATACTTACTGGTCAAGTTAGTGCAATAGTTCAAACTTTAAACAAACAACAGTCTTTAATACTCGCTTTACAGAAACAGTTACAGAACGCTCTCGATCCTGTATTGCCTCTGCTTTTTGATACCTCTACCTTTTTATCTATACAGAGCCCAGATACAGACCCGTACGGACTTGGTATTCCCATGAGACACCCCGGGATCGCTAAGGTGGATCTTCCCATCATCAATACCAGGAAGATCATGCCAATAAGGTGCCGAACCCTGGATACAAGCAAATCTCCCGTTTCTTCAGGATTCTGAAGACCCTTCTGGAATCCCTACGACTACAGAGGATTCTGAGGCGCCTGCGACGATCCTGTCCGCCCAGAGTGCGTCCCTTGTCGGGGGGCTATGTCAGTCCCTAGCCGCCGGCGCCATAAGAGAACTAAAGGCAAAGTGTCTCAGTGAATAACTAACAGTGATTCTCCTACTGAACCAAGTTGTTCCAGCAACCAGGTGCTAGCCAAAGCATCATGATTTCTCCACTATAAAAAAGGGCCACTCCCAAAGCACAATGCTTCTGCATTGTTCTAGTGAACCTCTCACTAGGAAGGAGCTGCCTTCAATCTCTGCTTGCTCTAACCTGTTTTGTCTTGGTTCCCACCATACTGTTTATAGTTCCTGCTACAAGGATCCTGCTGCCCTGCATCTTGCAAGAATCCTCAGAGCCTGTTGCCTTACTTCCTGCAAGGATCCTCTGATCCTGCTGCCCTGCATCCTGCAGAATCCTCAGCCTGCTACCATACATCTTGCAAGTATCCTCTGATCCTGCTGCCCTGCATCCTGTAGAATCCTCAGCCTGCTGCCCTACATCCTGCAAGTATCCTCTGATCCTGCATCCTGCAGAATCCTCAGCCTGCTGCCCTACATCCAAATCCTCAGAGCCTGCTACCCTGCATCCCGCAGAATCTGTTGCTCTACAGGCCCAGGACCCTCTGTAGATCCAGGACTCCCTGCAGACCCAGGACCCCCCTGCAGATCCAGGACCCCTCTGCAGATCCAGGACCCCTCTGCAGATCCAGGACCCCCTGCATACCCAGGGCCCTCTGCCTCAAAGACTCTTCCATTTCTATTTTCCTATTTATTTTTCTAAAGATCTCCTTCACTCTTCCTTCTCCTATTTCTCTCCATATCTGGTTTAACCCTGCTCTAAGTTCAATCTACTCTTTTTCTTTATATATAGTAGTATAGTTTAGTGTAGTTTAGTTTTGTTACTTTTGGTCTACCTTTCTCTCATCTTGCCTTTTAGTTTATCTTATTGCTGATTATTATTTATACAGTGTTTTCCTTTCTTATTACCCAGCTACATATTTGTTTACTGCCTTTTATGCCTTAACTCTTAATAAACCCCTTTTGTTCATATACGTCTTTCTATTTCTCATCATTGCACATTGGGCTCAAACCTGCCACCCCGGAACCAGCTCCCTTTACACGGATCATCTTCGTCCGAAGAACACTCATTATACCTTACAGGTTGGGCATAAACCTTTTCTCCCCTTCTTGCAGACTTCTCCTCCAGAAGGGCTTCTTCTTCTCGAACAGTTTGAATCAGCTCTAGGTAATTAAACTCTTTACTGCCTTCTTGAGTCTTTAGTTGCAACATCACAGGGTCTAAAGGCTGAGCACCCCTAAATATCTGCCGCATTCTGATCTGATCTACCAGGGCAGGTTCGGCCCCTTTCTTGAGTAGTATCTGGTGCAGAATCTTGTCCAGGCGCCTTATATAATTAGTCATTTTCTCACCTCTCCGCTGGTAGGTGTGTTCGTACTGGTACATGAGTTCAGCAGCCTTTTCTGTTCGCCTGAAGACTTCCTGTAATATATTTAAGTACTCTAAAGCACTACAGTCTTTCTTACTCAACTTCAGGTTTCTGACAGCATCTGATGCAGGTCCCTTCAAGCTCTCTGTAATTCTTTGTTTCTTCTGCGCTTCAGGGACGTCCCACTCATCCAGAGCCTGCATCGCCTGTTGCACCCATTCTTCGAAGGGTTTCTTCTCACGCCGGAGTTGGCGCGCTTCCTGAAAAATTCCTCAACCGTCGATAACAAAAATTGGTGTAAGGAGGGTTTGTTCCTTGACATTTAGCCAGCAAGTCTCCGACAGCCACGATGAACTCAGGCCCGATCATGGCCAGCGAACTGGGCGCGGGAACGTTCGCGGGATCGCCACGTGGAGCACTTGGCTGAGTCAGTTGAACTTCAACATTGTCGGTCAGCTTCACACTCGCGCACTGAAAACACACTGGAACACCCTTTCTCCACTCAAAAAGAACATGTGTGAAAAGTATCTGGGTTCGCTTTAATGTCAAGAATTAACCCCCGATGATCTGGTGTCAGCGCGGCCACGGCCCGGCAAATCTGATCTTCGGCCCAAGTGTCTGCAGAAATGTCCATGACTATGCTTAACCCTATCTGGCTATTGTGCTCCTCACACCATTTGGCAGCAGTGTCTGGATCCATATTTAACACTTTAATTGCGGTATTCACGGAGACTGGAATCCTGGACGAGCCCCCACGTGTAGCGCTCACCCCCGAATGAGCCGCTGAATAACCTCGGGATAATCTCACTGCACTAGGAAATAACTATGCACCAGCACTGTTGTGCTTTTCTAGTTTTATATGCTTTACTAAAAGATAAATGCGCGTTGAATGAAATTACAGGATGCGTGGGAAAAACACGCAGCGGAAAAAGAACAGTTAACCCCCTCAGTTCTGAAGTGTAAGTCCTGAAAAATAGCTCATATATATATATATATATATATACGAAGTTTAGGGTACCCGGGTACTTTGTTCGACTGGCCAGTGAATGAAAAGAGCAAACTTCGACTAGTCACCGTTGGGGCCCTGTGAATTTAAACAATATTGCAGCGTGCGTTTCTGTTTTGGAACTGTGGCCTGGGAGGCCTCTCACCCATCCGATGAACGAAACTGTCCAGCACTCGATGCCTCGACCAAAAGATCTTCTCCGCTTTGTCCTGGGACTCCGTGCCACTGGATCTGCTACCTGCTTGCCTAATCTCTGCAACTGGAACAAACGATCCGCCGCCTGCACTCCCAATCGATCGGTGCGGCCTCCTAACGCGGGGGTCCTGCCGGAACCAGCTTTTCCTCCAGACCTCTCAGCGTTGTGCAGGTAGGTCCCAACATGATTACAGTCCCGATCTCCAGCACCAGTAAGACAGCATCTGTACTCCGGTCTGGTTGCAATCCCTGACAGCTCCAACGTGCGTCCTCCACCTTTCACTTCTCCGCTCTCTCTCCCCATGCCTTGCACGAGGCTGCTGATCTCTTTCCTCTTCCTGTACCACCCACTTCCTGTCCTCACGCAAAGGGTGATGGGACATGGAGTCCGCTCTGTCCAGCATATTCCACCATGTCTCCCTCTGGTGGCAGCAATAGTTCAAAGCACCAGAATACAGATTTTAAAGCAGCGCTACAAACATTTTTTTTTACTTTTTGGCCTTGTTTCCTGTCCCCCAGGGCACTACCCGGACCTCCATACACCTTTTATGGCAAATATCCTGCATATATGCCCTCTTGAAGGGCACTCTAAAATTCCCATTGACTTGCATTGAGTTTGAATTGTGTTCGCGTTCGAAGTCGAACTTTTTCAAATGGTGTTCGGCCCATCACTAGCTGGTGTTAATTGATTTTTCAACTTCACTTAACACTGACATTTATCCACACAAAACTTACATTTAGGCTAGGGTCAAACGAACGCATTATTTGCAGCGCCCGTCAAAAAGTGCGTCCGAAAGCATCAACGTATTTTTTCACGGAATGCGCGAAAACGGTCAGACGACGTGCATTTTCGTGCGTGATTTTTTTAATCGTCAATAAAACACTTCTTGCGTCTGGACGTTATGTAGGCTGGACATTAGCAGCGTCTGACATCTCCTAATCCCGCACAGACGCCTCTATGCCGTCGCAGCGCACTCTGTACGTCAGTACTGGCGATTCTGCGTTCTCGAAAAAATGCGTTCATTTTCCACTTGCGTTGCGCGGCCGGACTTTCGTGCGGCCGTACTTCGTATATTGGCCATCATTGCCCGTCATTTGCTGCTACCGCGGCCGTGATTAAGTGCGCCTAAACGCACGTTAAAAATGCGTTAGTCTGACCCCAGACTTAAGCCTACCAAAAAAAAATCCCAATCTTACCTCAGATCCCAATGTACAAAGAGAGACGATATCCTCCATGCATTATCACCACAAGCAGCAGAAAATTGGTCAAATAGTACACACAGTCCTTCCACGGTTCATGTATTACCCTGCTTACGCCTGCAATATTAGAGAGGGGAGCACAGGGGAAAGTGCAGCCCTGCAACATCTATAACTCATATGCTTAGTGAAATATAAGAATGTGTGAAATCAATATAGCGCTTAGAATATTAACCACTTCACTGCTGAGGACGCGCTCAGCACGTCCTCAGCAGTCCCGCTGGTATGCGGAGGACGCGCTCAGCGCGTCCTCCCATCGGGGTCAGCGTTCGGCCGGGTTCCGGCTGATCGCTGGCCCCTCCGGTGCGGGCTGACATCCTGGATGTCAGCCCGGCATCCGGACCAGCAGCCGCCAGAATTAGGTGTCATCGCGGGGGCGCGATGACACCTAATTCAGGCGCCCCCCCGCATGTGCGGAGGAGGCGCCTGAAAGGGAGGGGGGGAGGTCCTTCGGACCTCTCTCCCTCCCGATCGGCGGCGCACAGGGGGTTAACCCAGGCATCATTTGGAAGGGCACAGCCTGCCCTTCCAAATGATGCCTGGCATTAACCCCTGGGGAGCTGGATCGCGAATCGGCGCTGAAAAGCGCCGGTTCGCGATCCTTTCCCGGAGCTGGCCGACATCTTGGATGTCGGCCAAGCCTCCGGGAACTCCCCCAGAGGACTGGCGTCATCGTGCTACGCACGATGACGCCAGTCCTAGACTTAACCCCTAACTGCCACCAACTGTGGAGATAGGGAGTTCCAATGAACTCCCTATCACCCGATCCGTGGCAGCTAAGGGTTAAAGTTTGGTATCGTTGGATCGGCCAGAGCATGGCCGTTCCAACGATACCAAACATGAAAGTGAAAAATTTTGTAAAAAAAAAAAAAAAATGAAAAAACAAAATTAAAAAAAAAAAAATAAACACTTTTTTTTTATTTTTTTTGGTTTGTTAATGCAGCAATATTGTTCCCATTTCAATTATAATGTGAACAATGATGCTGCACTAACGATTTTTGTATGCGGTGCGTTTGTTAAAAATAGTGTCATTTTCCCCAAAAAAAAATGTAACGAGACCCCATCTCTAATTTTTTTAACAAGCGCACCCCATACAAAATATAACCGCAATTGCTCGCATGTTAAAATGTGGAAAAAAACACTTTACACGTTGTAAATTATTGAAAATACATATTTTATTGCATTTTTTGTTATAATATACAGACATGACATAACGTATACATATAATAATGACATATTATGAATCTACTGAGTCTGACGGAAAGAACGATATATAATATGTCTGGGTCATATACTAAAATAAGCCTTCAAAACACGTTTAAACATGATGCGCAAAACAGGTAAAAATGACCTCAGCATAGGGGCGGGAAAAGCCTCAGCAGCGAAAGGGTTAATACTATAAGTAGTGATGCACTGAAATTTCAGAGACCGAAATGTAAAAAAGCCGAAACAGTGTTACCGCTTTCAGCCGAATGGAAAAAGTGTATGAAACTTTCAGCTGAAAATCAGCCATCCCAGCTGACACTGAGCAGCAGCCCTGTAAGGACACTCGCTCAAAGTTAGCAGGCCGTCTGTGTAGGGGCTTCACTCAACACAGGGAAGTGCTAGCCGGCACTGCTCATGTGTGTTTGTGTGTGTGGTGAGTCGTGACAGCTGTAGTTTGAGATCGAATAAGGCTAGGGTCAGATGAGCGCATTTTGTACGGACTGTGCCAGGGCCGCCATCAGGGCATTACACCCCATGCTGTGGTAAGGGGCCCGCCAGCAGGGGGGGGCCCGCCGTTGGCAGGGTCCTTCCCTGATCTTGGAACTCTCAGAGCCAGCTAGCAACATCTTGTCAGCTCAGCTAACAGCCTGGGCCCTGCAGATTTCTTGATGTCCCCCCTTCCTCCTATCCCTGGTGGTCTGTTGGCGCTGGGAGTGCTATACACCCTGTGCTTTCACTGAGCGCAGAGCATTTCTCCCACACAGAGCAGGCTGCGTCTGATGACGTTTCAGAGCACCGGCTATCAGTGGGGACGGAGGTCAGTGAGGTCCTAGAAGGGCGAAACACTTCCCCTGTCTTGATTTTCCACTACAGAACAGGCAGCAATCCCTGCAAATATTTTTTCACACATTATTTTTACAGGTGTGCTGGGGACTTCACAGGGATTGCTTCCTGTTATTTTCTGGAATTATCACTTGGAAACTAGAGATGTGGGGTTACTGGGGGTGTATCGCCCTTGCAGGACCTTACTCAGTGTGGGAGCAGAGGGCAGCAGCAGTGTGTTAAGGATGGAGTCCAGTGATTATCCCATCAGGTATATCTCCTGCTTTACCTCCACAGAATTAACCCCTCCTGCTCAAAAAGGTAAGCAGGTGAGGGGGCTACATGTGCATTTTATTAATAATGGATTATTTTATTAGATTTGTTTAAATACATATATTATTGGAATTTTTTAAATCTATAAATTGTTTTTTAAGTGAAAGGGCATCACATAGATAATTTCTGCTGAAATATATACCGTATTTTTCGCTCCATAAGACGCACTTTTTTCCCCCCAAAAAGTGGGGGAAAAGTGGGTGCGTCTTATGGAGCGAATATGGCCCAGCAGCTAGTGGATGTGCCTCCGCTCACCTGCCGCCGCCGCGTTCGTCTCCCTCTGAGCATGCGTCTGGCGGCAGGAAGCTTGGGCACTCGCCTGGGGGAGCCACGTGACCGCGATCTCCCGAGATCGCGGTCACGTGGCTCCCCCAGGCGAGTGCCCAAGCTTCCTGCCGCCAGACGCATGCTCAGAGGGAGACTAACGCGGCGGCGGCGGCGGCGGCAGGTGAGCGGAGGCACATCCACGAGCTGCTGGGCCATATCCATATGTGAGCTGGGGCATTATCAATGTGTGAGCTGGCTGGGGCAAATCCATGTGAGAGCTGATGGGGCAAATCCATGTGTGAGCTGGCTGGGGCAAATCCATGTGTGAGCTGGCTGGGGCAAATCCATGTGTGAGCTGATGGGGCAAATCCATGTGTGAGCTGGCTGGGGCAAATCTATGTGAGAGCTGATGGGGCAAATCCATGTGTGAGCTGGCTGGGGCAAATCCATGTGAGAGCTGATGGGGCAAATCCATGTGTGAGCTGGCTGGGGCAAATCCATGTGTGAGCTGGCTGGGGCAAATCCATGTGTGAGCTGGCTGGGGCAAATCCATGTGTGAGCTGGCTGGGGCAAATCCATGTGAGAGCTGGCTGGGGCAAATCCATGTGTGAGCTGGCTGGGGCAAATCCATGTGAGAGCTGGCTGGGGCAAATCCATGTGTGAGCTAAGGCATATCCACGTGTGAGCTAAGGCATATCCACGAGCTGGGGCAATATCCATTATTACACTATTTCATTCAGAATATTTATTTTCCGGTTTTCCTCCTCTAAAAACTAGGTGCGTCTTATGGTCAGGTGCGTCTTATGGAGCGAAAAATACGGTAGTTGGAAAAAGGGATTTTTAAAAAATAAAGACTGCCTCCCTCTTTAGAATTATATATTTCTACACCAAAAGCTGATCTAAGAAAAGGTAGAGATTTCCTGTCAAGTGGGAAAACTCGTTTAGCCATAACAGGTTGACTTTATTAATAGATATCTTTGGGTTTTATTGCTGTTGAGCTCTGAGTGTGTGCTTTTCATTTCACCAAAAATACTATCAGGTCTATTCAAAGATAGGTGAAACTCCGGAGAATTGGCTGGAGAAGTGAAAATTCTAGGTCAATATAACCAAACCAGAAAAATTCTCCCTTTGCAAATTGGCTATTTGGTCTAGATTGTTCTCTTCTCCTGCCAGTTCTCCTGGTTTTCACCTTTCTCTGAATAACCCTGTAATAATTTATTATTTAGAGATTGTTCACCATATTTTCCCAAAAGTGGAATCGCCGTAGCAGTTCTCGGACGTCTACGAAAAATACAGAAATTGCGCAACTTCCACTAAACTGGAAAAAAATTCTAATAAGAGCTTAATTCAATGAAAATGTAGTAAAAATGTGTCTAATGTCCTTTAACCCCTTAACGACAGGCGGGGGACCCCAGGCGCTGCGGCAGACCTCTGCTTCGGCCTGACCATGCAGCTGACGCACGATACGCATCAATGGCTGCAGGGGGATGGCCTGAGGTGGCCCATAGAAGTCAACTGGGAGCACTATAACGCCCTACGTTGTCTAAGCCCATCCGCCGCAGGGACATCATAGTATGTCCTGCGACGGGAAAAGGTTAGAAATAAGGTCTTTTAAAAAAAACAATTTTTAAAAAAGGAAAACTGTCTTTTTTAGAAAATTCAAAAAATACATAAAGGTCTTATAAAAAAAATAAAGTTTTTTGCAAAAGATGAAAAAAATGAGTAAATGGACGTTAATTTTTTTTTTAAAAAAGTTTTTTTTTCACATTACAACCTATGGGATTTGCCTGTTTAAACCTGTCGAATTGAAACACCTAAAATCAGGTAATTTCACCAGAAGTTTGGTGCTGTTTGGCATTTTGTGAATAGAAGACACAATAGTCTTCCTTGGGACAATTTTGGTGCCAACAAGTTGTGGCGATTTGCATCGTAGATTGACAGCTTTGTGAATCGATGAATTGCATTGAACGGGTAAACTCACTATTCGGGGCCAATTCGGAGGATGTGGAGCTCTGATACACACTATACATTTCTGTGAGGTATATTGCTGTGGAACTCTGTCATTTACTTTTTGTTTTTTTGCAAGGGTGGGGGGGGGGAGAAAAGCGAGCTTTTAAAGGGTTGAGGGAGTGCAAGGGGGGGCCCCATCCTTAGGTTCAGTAAGGGGCCCCAAGATTTCTGATGGCTGCCCTGGACTGTGCGTCCGTGCAGTACGGACGTACTTACTGACTGACGACAAGGTAGTGGCCACACAGTCGGTTTTTTTCACTGACGTATTTTTTGACTGATGTAGCAGGGAAAATAAATTACAATGAAAAAACATTCTGTCCGTCAAAAATGCTGGGCGTATAAATGCAGTCCGTCAGACCTTGTTGCATCACACACACACAAAGCTATGCGGACGTTGTGGACGTGGCGCACTCCGCACGTCCGTTCTAGCAGTATTACGTTCTTGCCTAACCTGCGCCCGTTTGCAGCGTCCGTCAGCCCCCGCACTTCTGTCTGGACGTACTTCGTGAGTGGGGCTCCATTTAACACAATTGTATGCTATCACGGACGTACTTCTGTGCGGGCAACACGGACGTTAACACTGCGCTCGTCTGACCCCAGCCTAAAGGTGTGGTTATTATTGGCTTGTTTTCATTTCAAATTAAGTCTACTATTAATACAATTATACAAAAACAACGATTTAGAAAAACAGGTAATTTTTCGGTTTTGTTTCGGTTTTTAGCCAAGCCAATTCTCGGCCCAAATTTTCATTTCATTGCATCACTAACCTTATAATTTAGTGATATAAAACATGCTGCCTCAATGGAGACACTAACAGGGTTATTCAAAGAGATCCGAATTGTGGCCGAAAAGTAACCGAACACTGAAATTCAGCGTACGGTTACCTTTCCTGGCCATCCGGCAATCCAGAGAGCAGGCAGTTTGTCAAATGTTGGCGAATTGCCTGCACATACTGGGCCTGTTCGGTGCCTGTTCGAGGGCAGTGAAATCCCCATAGAGAAGCAATGCTTCGTCTATTCAGAGAACACCAAAGAGCAGGGAAAAGTTGCCGAATTGCCCTGCCCATGGTGGTTCTATTCGACAGGTTTATTCAGGCGAATCCCATAGGCTTCAATGTTAAAAATATTCCTGTTTTAATTCAATATCTAATAAACCATTGATTATAATATTCTGCAGTAAATAATCTATTCATTTATAGATTTTTTAGGATCTTTTAGCCATTTTTCGGGATTTTTTTGCAAATTTTTATTTTCATTTTTTTTTTAAATAGTTTTTTCTTATTATCATTCATTGGATCTTATATGTAAATTTCAGACATTTTCGTTGTGTGGTTTCTTTGCAAACAGCGTTTCACTTTCAAACAGCCGGCTGGGTGGAGTAGAGGTAACATCACTGCTCTGCATGGAGAGAGCCTGTGGAGTCATGGGCTTGATCCCAGCGAGCAACCTCTCCAGTAAGTGTCCTTGGGCAAGATACCTAACGGCACATACTCACCACCCAGGACATACTTGAAAACGAGAGAAATCTCAATGTATTCTTCCTGGTAAAATCCTTTCAAAAACATTCAAGCGTACTGTTTGTTTTTTTTTCACTCCAATCATCTGCGGTGTCGGGTTTTTCCGGCAGCTGCTCTGTGCTGTGATTGGCGGCTGCTAGGGTTTCTCCGGCGTGGTTAATCCAGAAGTTTTTGCAGGTTTTGGTGAGCGTTCGCCGGGTTTTGCAGTGAGTGTTCGTGGGGTTTGCGGCGGCTTTTCCCTGCACTACAACGGCCCTGTGGTGCTTGCTGAATACACCGCAGGGTCGCCGAAATGGGACCGCCAAATCGCACCGAATTGAAGAGAACGAAAAGTCACCGAACGTGCGGTGACTTTTCGATTGTCTTTGAATAACTCTGAATGTGTGAAAAAAAAAAAATCTACACATACAGATACTAATACGGGAACAAATTCTCCAAAGTGCAATAAACAATGCACAATAGTAGTGATATAGTATAAAAAAGTGCCCATGCAAGTGTTCTCCGGTCATGTAAAGGGTGACACTTTCCTTCTTTAGAGAGCATGACCGTCATTCTCTGGTTCTAGAGAAAGTGAGCGTTTAGCAAAAAAAGAGTTTATTTTCCCATTTATATACAATACTAGACTATTTGTGTTTTGTTTTGGAGATGCACAGCAGTATGAAGGAAATCTGACTATTAATAAGCATTATATTCTTATTTTGGTTATTCACATAGAACATTGCATATGCACTTCTTATAATATATCACTACGATTATGCATTGTTTATAATTCTCACGCTGCAGGATGGAAATCAAGGCCGGACTGGCCTACCGGGATACCGGGAGGTATCCCGGTAGGCTGCTGCAATCTTTGGGCATTTTTTTTAATTTCACAAGATGCAACATTATCGATTTTGAGAAACCGCGGGCTGGTAGCGGCCAGCAGCAGCCAGGCCGGCCCGCAGGTTACGCAATGCCTGGACGGTGGCCGCCTGTGCCGCGGCCGTCTTGTGTTGCTACTGAGTGACACGCTGTTGTAATTCTCTCGGAGGCGGAGCTGATTTTGCCCTCTTTCTCTGACAGTCACTGTGATTGTCAGACAACACACACTAGAGGCTGCCCGCTGCCGCCGGCCCCTCTTTGTGTGAGTGAGTGAGGAGGGGCCAGGCTGACAGCCACTGCAGAGTGCAAGCTTTCCATCAAACACAAGGCTGGGATTGGCACTCACGATGCATTGGCGCCACCCTCCTCACCTACGTAGAGACACATTGCGCAGGCCAGCAGCCACTCGCTCAGCTAACTCCTCCGTCCTGTCCCGTTTCACAGCTGGGCTAGGACAGGAGGAGAGGACACAGTGCCACCGCCGGGGTCTGCATTCTAGCTGCAAGGAGGATTCCCTTCAGACTAGAGGGAGTACGACAGGTTCTCTCTCTGCACAGTACAAGTTAAGAAAACAGGTGAGTGTCCCTCTGTCTGGCACTAGTAGTAGCACTACCTGGTGGTCAGTCACAGACTGGGGGGTAATATGAAATAAATTGATATATACTGCAGGGGGGGTAATATGAAATAAATTGATATATACTGCGGGGGGGGGGGGTAATATGAAATAAATTGATATATACTGCGGGAGGGGGGTAATATGAAATAAATTGATATATACTGCGGGAGGGGGTAATATAAAATAAATTGATATACACTGCTTGGGTGGTAATATGAAATAAATTGATATATACTGCGGGAGGGGGGGGTAATATGAAATAAATTGATATATACTGCGGGAGGGGGTAATATAAAATAAATTGATATACACTGCTTGGGTGGTAATATGAAATAAATTGATATATACTGCGGGAGGGGGTAATATGAAATAAATTGATATATACTGCGGAGGGGGTAATATGAAATAAATTGATATACAAGTGCTTGGGTGGTAATATGAAATAAATTGATAAATACTGCAGGAGGCGGTAATGTGAAATAAATTGATATATACTGCGGAGGGGGTAAAATGAAATAAATTGATATATACTGCGGGAGGGGGTAATATGAAATAAATTGATATATACTGCGGGGGCGGGGGGTAATATGAGGCTGGTATGAAATTATTTCCAGTGCTGTTTTTTTTCCCCAGTCCGGCCCTGAAGGCAGGTGATCTGGAATTCCACTGTGACTTCTTAACTGCAGCATATGGATCCTACATGCTGCAGGTTGAATTTTTCATGCACTGCCCATCAGCATGAAAAAAATTATGGAGTCATTGAGAGAGAGCCGATCTGGCCCCGAAATATCACCGAACAGGGAATTTCCCCCGTAAGGTGTCATTTTGGGGCCATTCGGCTATTCAGAGAGCAGGCAGTTCGACAAATTTTGGCGAACTTACTGCAAATACGATGCCTGTTCGAAGACAGTGCAATCCCCCATTGAGAAGCAACGTTTAATCTATTCAGAGAACACCGAACAGCAGAGAAAAGTTGCCAAAGTGCCCTGTTGTTCGGTGGTTTCATTCAGCAGGTTTAGGCTAGGGTCAGATGAACGCATTTTTCGCGTCGTCCGTGAAAAAGTGCATTCGAACGAATGGACGGATTTTTTCACAGAATACGCGATAGCGGTCATATGATACGCATTTTCGTCTGTGATTTTTTAGGCATCATCAATAACACACTTTTTGCATCTGGACGTTATGTTGGCCGGACATTAGCAGCGTCTGACGTCTCCTAATCACGCACACACGCCGCTAGCGGACGCAGCGTACTCTGTACGTCAGTACTAGCGTTTTGACGTTCGCGAAAAAATGCGTTCCTTTGCCACTTGCGTTGCACGGACGGATGTTCGTGCGGCCGTTCTTCGTATGTTGCCCGGCATTGGACGTCATTTGTTGCTAGCACGGCCGTGATTAAGTGCGGCTAAGGCTAGGGTCAGACTGAGGCAGTGCGAACGCGCGTGCAGCCGCACTTAATCACGGCCGTGCTAGCAGCAGATGCCGGGCAATGACGGCCAATATACGAAGTACGGTCGCACAAAAGTGCGGCCGCGCAACGCAAGCGGCAAACAAACGCATTTTTTCGAGAACGTGAAACCACTAGTACTGACGTACAGAGTGCGCTGCGTCCGCTAGCGGCGTGTGTGCGTGATTGGGAGACATCAGACGCTGCTAATGTCCGGCCAACATAACGTCCAGACACAAAAAGTGTTTTATTGATGATCCGTACAAAATCACGGACGAAAATGCGCATAGTATGACCGCTATCACGTACTCCGTGAAAAAATGCGTCTATTCGTTCGAACGCACTTTTTCACAGACAACGTAAAAATGCGTTCGTCTGACCCTAGCCTTAACGCACGTTAAAACTGCGTTCGTCTGACCCTAGCCTAATTTAGGCAAACCCCATAGGCTTCAATATTAAAAATATTCTTGTTTTAATTCAGTATCTAATAAACTGCTTATTATTTGAATCTGCAGTAAAAAGTCTCTTTATTGATTTTTTTTTCTAGGTATCTTTTAAGCATTTTTTGGGATTTTTTTTTAAATAGTTTTTTAATTTTTCGCCAACAGATCTTTTTATTATCAGTCATTGGATCTTATATGTAAATTCCAGGCATTTTCGTTCAGTAGTTTTTTTGGAAACTGCGTTTCAATTTTCAAACTTTCAAGTGAACTTTTTTTTTTTTTTTTTTAACCCTCTTCGCCAGCTTGTCGGCTTTTTCCGGCGGCTGGTCTGCGCTGTGATCAGTGGCTCGTCGACTTTTTTCGGCGGGTTTTCCCTGCACTCTGGGGACCATGCGGTGAATGTTGAATTCACCGCAGGATGGGGAATTTTGATTCCCCGAAGTGCATGGAACTGCGGGGAATGAGAGAGCACCGAAATGTAGGCAACATTTCAGTGCTCTCTGAATAACTCCTTATGTGTGTCCAGAAAAACATGACCGATCTGGCAACCCTATGCATACCACGTTTGGGAACATGTATTCTAGTAGATAGCATCAAAAGGCAAGTCTGGTGATTTCAACTATGTATCTTGCAGAGTAGGGTAGCAGCTCTGCCAATCCAATGCTGTTGCACTGAACGACATTGGCTAATCAGCAATATGCAGAGCTGTGCATTCTAGAGCTAAACCACATTACGCTGACAGCTTGGGAGAGATGGAGAAACTCCCTCATTCAGAACGCTGAATCAGTCTTCATGGACACCTGGGGTTCTTCTACCCTAAAGGGAAATCTTGCAAAAAAATGATACACGCAATCTCACCGTTTTGCACAGTGGACTGCAGGATGGAATACCAGCTCCAACATGCAGCAAAGGCAGTCAGTATTGCATTATAAGCCAAAACAATGGCAAGCTGCAACTGATTTAGGCTGGGGTCAGACCAGCGCACTTTTAACGTGCGTTCTGGCGCACATAATTACGGCCGCACTAGTAGCAGATGACGGGCAATGACGGCCAGTATACGATGTACGGCCGCACAAAAGTCCGGCCGTGCAACGCAAGTGGAATTTGAACGCATTTGTTTGAGAACGCTGAACCGCTAGTACTGACGTACTGAGTGCGCAGCTGCGGCATAGCGGCGTGTTTGCGTGATTAGGAGATGTCAGACGCTGCTAATGTCCAGCCTACATAACGTCCAGACGCAAAAAGAGTTTTATTGACGATCCGTACAAAATCACGCCCGAAAATGCGCGTCGTCTGACCGTTTTTGCGCATTCCGTGAAAAAATACGTCAATGCGTTCGGACGCACTTTTTCACGTTCGCGGGGAAAAATGCTTTCGTCTGACCCTAGCCTAACAGGTAAGAGTTTGCACCAAATGTATACGTTTGTGACAGTCTAACTACAGGAAAAGGGCCCTCTCTATGTTTGTGTCCTCAGACTAGTATAGAAATGGAGGGTATTGAAAAGGCAGAGGAAAATTCTGATTAAAATTTCCATATTTGCACTTATTGAGTCTTATTTATTTTATTTTTTGCTCTTTCTTAGCATCTCCTTCTCTCCAGCTCTGAATACCCTATATCATAAAATAGCATCACTATCGCTGTTTTAAAATTTCAACAACTCTCTGCAGATTTGTGTCATTGCTCCTGGTCATGTGCTTTTTATCTAATTATTTTAGGGTGCAGTCTGACAGTTTGGCTCCTCTGTTTTGCATTCTAAGGTTCCTAACACTCCAGAATAGGCCATTTTTAATCATTCTAACACCACCTCAAAACAATCTCTCTTTACAATCACACAAGTTTTTGCTTATTCTCTGCCATGGGTAAAAAAAGACATATTGGCGTAATGTATCTCTCCTACAGCCCCTTTATAACGCATAGTAGATGACAGGATGTACGCCATATTCTTGAATGATTGGATGGACGCCTTCTTACATCAGGACAAAACGGATGCTATGATCAGACAAGCGCAGTGTTCACGTCCATGTTGCCGCACATTTTAACGTCCGTGGTAGCATACAATTATGATCAATAGAGACCACACACGAAGTACGTCCGCACAGAAGTGCGGACGCACAACAGACGCGGCAAACGGACGCATGTTCGGCAAGAACGTAAATCCGCTAGAACGGACGCACAGAGTGCGCTGACTTCGCAACGTCCGCATAGCTTTGTGAGTGGTGGAATGAAGTCAGACGGGCTGCATTTTTGATGTCCAGCATTTTGACGGACAAAATGTTTTTCATATTAATTTATTTTCCCTTCTACATCAGTCAAAAAAAACATCAGTCACAAAAACGGACTGTGTGGCCACTACCATTCCGTCAGTCAGAAAGGACGTCCGTTGTGCACGGACACACAGTCCACACAGAATGCGCTCGTCTGACCCTAGCCTAAAGCATTAATTGGCCCTCCTTGATATAGGTACTGTCCCCTCCCTTACCAGTTTTTAACCTTGTGCTAATATACTCTGCAACCCTTGGTTCAACTGCCCACCAAGGACTAAGCCATACTGATTGTAAACTGTATTCATTTAGTAAGGTTGACCCCTCCTCTCCCCTTGTGTTGTGGCCCTAATGTAGTTGAAGTTTTGAAGAGTCTTCCTTGTCTCCTCTACTGTTACTATGTAAGTTTCATGTTTTACAAGTCATCGCAATGTCAGACATGTGGACGTGCTTATGTACCTGTCCATTAATAAAAATATTTAATAAAAAAAAAGCTTCACTTAACTCTGCATTTGTTTCCAACCTTTTGAAATCCAGCCGCTCAAAAAGTAACCCATATTCCCACATTGACAGGCTCCCAGTTCAATTGTTGCATACTGTTACGGATGGACTTGTCAGCCATTCGGTACATCAACAAGCTGGGGGAAGCACGCTCCCGACCACTGTAACTCCTGTCCAAGGCCTTTTGGGATTTCTGCCTCGGCAAAAAATATTCAAGCACAGACAGAGTACCTGCCAGGGCTGTGCTACATGGTAGCAGACTGGCACTGCAGGATTGCAGCGACTGCCATCTGCATGTTCCAATTTTTGCTTAGCTCTCCATGCCCTGGGGTCCTTTACGCATCCCACCTCAACACTTAACGGACTCACTTTTACAGTTTGCGCCCCAATCCAGATGCACTGCTACAAGAGCCACTGGATTGTGTTTTTAGGCTGTCAGACGAACGCAGTCTGAGCGCACTCTGCGTGCGTGCATAACGGATAGACGTACTGACGGAAGATACTGTAGACACCACACGGTCTGTGTTTTTTTGATGGACGTAGGAAAAAAGGGACTATGGAAATAAAATTAATATGAAAAATAAAAATTTGAAAAGGATATGAAAAAGCATTTTGTGCGTCGCGGTGCTGGACGTCACAAATACGCTGCGTCTGACATCTCATCACTCACACAGAACTCTACGTGGACGTGGCGCACTCTGCCCTTCCATGGTAGCGATTTTATGTTCTTGCCTAACTTGCGTCTGTTTGCCACGTGCGTTGTGCATGTGCAGTTCGGTGCGCACGTAGTTTGTGTGTGTGGGCCTCTATTGCTCATGATTCTATGCTACAATGGACTTTAAACTGTGCGGCAACACGGACTTGATAACTGCGTTCATCTGACATTAGCCTTTCCAGACTCCCCTCGCCTTTGCCTATATCAGCTTGTTACAACACTTTTACGTGCTGCGCCCATGGGTCCTTTGCTTTGGCTTGCCCATTTCATCCAGTCTCTTCCTTCTTTTTTTTTTATATTGAAAGTTTTATTTTGAAACCAATGTCAGCAAAACATCATACAGTTAAAGGATAGAAAATGGCCACGCAGGGCCTCAGTATGTAAGTCATCATATGGTCACATAAGAGAAAGGATGCACAGAAAAGTAAAGTCACCGTAGCCAGAAAAAGCACTGCGAAAAAACCATTGAGTCTTTCACACACATTTCAGAAACACAAAAACACATAGGAAGGTGTGGGGGGGGAGGCATGCCAAAAAGTGCTCCAGGACCCTTAAAAAAAAAAAAAAAAAATACAAAAAAGGTGGCAAAGGCCAAATATGTGACTTTCCTGGCTCACTCCTGAAGATCCACAGGACCGTAGTAGGACATGGACATGTGTAGGTCACAAGGCCGGGGTAGTCGAGGGCCAGGTATGGCGGGCAGAGTGATGGTGGCTGGCACAATGGTACACCCCGAGATGGCCCCAAACTCCAAAAGAAAAGGAAAGAAGAGAAAAAAAAAAGAAAAGGGAAGTGGGAAGAGGGTCTGCAGCACGCAGGAGACATGTAGAAAAAATAAGAACATTTAAAAAAAAGGGGGGGGAGGATAGGAAGGAAAAACAGGGGGGGGGGGTAGGGGCCAGCAAAATAACATACTCTGCTAAGAGGCACTCATAAACACTGCAGTAAATAACATGAACAAGTGTCAACAAAGTCTTCCGAGTGGGGATTCTCAATAGGCAGTAAATACAAAATGAAAAGTCATCAGAGGTGTCAGCAGAAAAATGAATATAAAATCAGCGTGAAGGGAGCATTACCGCATCGGTGATGGCGACCACATCGAGGCAAACAGGAGTCGTCAGCCTGCATCTAGCCACAAGACGGTGTAGAGGCCATCTCCGGTGTTGGGCACTGCAACAGCAGTTTGTGCGTGTAAAGTAATCTGCCTCCCAGAAGCGGTATCTCCCAAGAAAACATGGCTAGTAAGTGTCAGGAACGTGGGGATGGTACCTGGGTGGCACCTGGATGGCAGGGGTATGAGCCCAGGATGCAGTGTCCTGCACTGATAAGCAGGCAGGAAGGGGTAGGGAGGATGATGTGGAAATAAACTGACCGGATGATTCTCAGAAGGATGATGGTGGAGTTGCAGGAAACATAAATAATAAACAGGAACAGATGGGTATAGCAGAGCAGCGAGTTAGCAGCACCTCACTCTCTCAGCACAAGAGCTGTATTGAACCAGCAATGTTAATTGTGGGGCAGAGCCCTTTATTTTGTGTTTCACGTGTGTTGGTTGGGAGTTAACTGTTGCATTGCTGGATGCTGATAGTGAATGCTGGTTACAGGGCCGGAACAGTACATAGAAGTGTACCACCAGGGGGGGTTTCAGGATGGCTACAGCCAGGGATCCTGACAGTACCTCCCCCTTCAGGTCACGCTCCGAGTGACTAAGGATGGCAGCAGGACTGCCCATGACCAGGCACGGGTCACTTTAGTGGGTGCTGTTTCCAATAGGCATAGCACCACTGGAGGGCAGAACGAGGGTCAGGAGTGGTAGTACAGGGTTGGGCACGTGCCTTCCTGTCGCCGCCGTGCCTTGGTCTTGGTCTTCTTGTGGATAGCAGATACCTCAGGAAGGAGAGTGCCCATGTACCCAGATGGCAGTCTCTCTTCATCGTCGTCTTCAGTCGCAATGGGTGAAAAGCAATCACGAGATAAAATAAAGTCCACTTCAGAGTCTTTAGGGATCCTGGGGTTATGCTCTTTTTTCATAGGTGATGCATCAGGAAGGAGGGTGCCCACGTAATCGGATGGCACGAAGGTGGGTATAGCATAGATGCCCTGCACCGTATAAGGAGCTGGATCCTCAGGTAAGGAATCTGGAGCAACAGGAATGTCCCTGGAACGTCTGGCGTTGGCGACAGAGGGCAAGAGATAGGAGGTAGAGTCACCCTCGAACCTGGTGCCCACATAGGAAGAAGGCATCAGAGTAGGCATCTTCTCCATTTCTCCCGGTTCCCCTTCTAAACATGATCCATCACTAAGGGAAGGATAGTCGCACAGCCAGGACTTAATGCCCTCGTCCTCTTCTTCTTGCTCTTCCCAGCCACAATCCCTTTCTGATACAGATCCATCGCTGGATGAAGAACAGAAGCCTCGCCATGCCTTTATAGGGGTGTCAGACCCCTGGTGTTGACCTGGGGGTCCCTTTGAGCGTCGGGCTGTCTGTCTCGGTGGGCTCTCCTCAGAGACAGCGATGTCCTCTGGGTCATATTCAGGCAGGGAAGAAACACAGGAAGACAGCGGCGGATTGTGCTGGCTGGGAGTGATGGGAGTTGTGATCGCCATAAGGGAGTTCTTAATCTTCTGGGCTTTCTTCAGCCTGGCCTTCATTACCGGTTTGAAGGGGATCTGTGTCACAGTAGAAACTGGCATGGACATGATCTCCATAGGGGTTGGTAGATCTGTCTCCACAGGTACGGTGGTCTCCAGATCCATGGGAAGGACAGGTTCTATGGGCACAGTGTAATCAGTCTCCATAGGCATTACAGGGTTCGCATACTCCTCTTCTGAACTGACCTCCAGAGATGTCACATGCCTGGATACAGCAGGTACAGTTCGTCTGGGGACAGGTGTAGGTGCATGAGTGGTTCGAGGTGCAGGTCTGGGTTCAGGAAATCTCTTGGGGGCCGGTCTGGGTAGGGGTACCGGCTTAGGAACGGCAGGTCTCATAGAAGCAGGTGTATACACAGTGGCTGTAGCAGGCCTGGAAGCCTGGGGCTGCTTCAGAGCTCTACGCACCGGAGCGTGTTTGGGAGTTGCAGCTGGCTTGGAAACCGGTGCTGGCTTGACAAACGCTGATCTGGGGGGTTTTTCTGGGCAATTCAATATCCAGTGCGATCCTGCCCCGCAGTACAGGCACAGATTGTCTGCCAGTCTCCTAGCACGTTCTTCAGGGGACAGTGGTTCTCTGTACTTGTTAGCTGCAGGAGTGCACTCCTTAGTTGAGGAGCCCCACATATCTTGCAGCAATTTCACCAGGGAATCAGTCAGGTTTTTAAACAGGTCCTGGAAAGACTTTTTCAATAACTCCACCATAAAGTGCAGCACTGCGGGCTCATTTGTATTAGGCTGGTTCATTCTGTCAGGAACGTGGGGATGGTACCTGGGTGGCACCTGGATGGCAGGGGTATGAGCCCAGGATGCAGTGTCCTGCACTGATAAGCAGGCAGGAAGGGGTAGGGAGGATGATGTGGAAATAAACTGACCGGATGATTCTCAGAAGGATGATGGTGGCGTTGCAGGAAACATAAATAATAAACAGGAACAGATGGGTATAGCAGAGCAGCGAGTTAGCAGCACCTCACTCTCTCAGCACAAGAGCTGTATTGAACCAGCAATGTTAATTGTGGGGCAGAGCCCTTTATTTTGTGTTTCACGTGTGTTGGTTGTGAGTTAACTGTTGCATTGCTGGATGCTGATAGTGAATGCTGGTTACAGGGCAGGAACAGTACATAGAAGTGTACCACCAGTGGGGGTTTCAGGATGGCTACAGCCAGGGATCCTGACAGTAAGTCCGCCGGTCACGGAGTCTCCTCTGGAGGGGTGCCGGGCATACCACCACCCAGTCTCCGGGCACTCCTCTCCTACTTCATTTGGCAGACCCAACAGCTCAAACTCCTCCAGTATTATAGGTCTCCAGGTGGTAGTTGTCACAGTCGGTTCAGCTGCAGCGGCCGGTTCCCAGGTCTCGCCGACTGCTTTATAACACCCGGCCAGGGTCTCCTTTGGGGGCCAGTGGTCCAGACTCGGCACCCCATCTGGTCCTCCAACCTCCTCAGGGCTCTTCACAGCCATCCAGTCTCTTCTACCTCCCTCTCGCGCTGTATGCGATTGTTGAAGTCTTTAGCAAGCGTTGATGGTTCTTTACTGGGCCCAGTTCGGTAAAGGGGCAATAGCATCTAGGGCCTTGCCCATGGGCTGCTGTTTGGAGGACATTATGCATACTGTGGACTGGTCTAGAGTCCAAGTTTCAGGAATTCTATTTTCGCACTGTGGTTCAATGGGCCTCTTAAAACATTGCCTCGGCTTTAACCCCTTAGTGACTGGGCGTATTTACACAAATCCGTCTTTTAGTGACCGCTGCTCTTTTTACGTTTCTGTGCTGTTTGTGTTTACGTCAAATTTTCCTCTTACTCGTTTATGCAACCCACACATATTTTACACTGTTTTTCTCGTCATTAAATGGACTTTATAAAGATACCATTTCTTTCATCATTTCATATAATTTACTATAAAAAAAATTGTGAAATATGACAAAAAATTTTGAAAAAAAACACTTTTTCGAACTTTGATCCCCAAAATTTCACATGTATCAACAACCGTCAAAAAAATTTAATTCCTTAGTAGTTTCTAAATTTAGTCCTGAGTTTAGCAATACCCAATGTTTACATATTCCTCGCTTTTTTCCTTATCTTATGCAACAATAAGTGAAAGTAGCACTTTGCATTTCCAAAGGGTTTATTTTCAAAAGTAGTGCTAGTGACATTGTAACACTGATATCTGTCACTAATTCCTGAATAACCCTCCACATATACATATTTTTTTAAAGTACACAAATCAAGGTATTAAACTTGGGGTATTTTGACTCTTTCCATGTAACCATTTTACCCCAAATCTATGCCAAAGTTTGAGAAAAAAACATTTTTTGGTGATTTTTTTTTTTAATGCAATTTAAGAATACATGTACTGTGAACTTTAAGGTTTACTGCCAAAAAGCACCCCAAAATATGTTCAGCAACATCTTCTGAGTAAATTGATACCACCCATGTGTAGGTATGTCAGGTCATTTGGGGGCTAATAGGCCTTATTTGGGGGGTGCGCATTTCAGTTTTCCAACTTGGAATTTCACATTTCGTCATCATGCACCCATGTCCTATTTGGGACATTTTTGAAGCCGGACAAAGTAATTTACCCCCATCAAACCATATATTTATAGAAAGGGCACACCCTAGGGTACTTCAAAGAGTTGTATTTTAACACTTTCCATGCACTAGCTCTTTGTCAAACTTTCAGGTAGTCACTTTTTGTGTTATTTTTTCACACACATTGTACTTTAGGCATGAATTGTCAAATCCAGTTAAAGGTTACTGCCAAAAACACCCTAAAATATGTTCAGCAACATCTTCCCATATATAGATTTGTTGGGTTGTTTTTGGGGTGCTACGCCAATCTTCTGACATGTGCTTGTCATTTTTCTAATTCGACATATCTTCTTTGCTTATCTTTTTAGGGGCCTTTTTACATACCCCAATTTTTTTTATTGCCATGAACGTACATATATTTGGTAAGCTAACACCCCAAAGTATTTGTAAATGGAGTGTTTTTATGCCCTGGATGCAACCGTTTGCCCCAAACAAATTGGATACTTTTTGGTGGTCATTTTTCATTCATTTTTACACCATTAGTTTTGGACTGTGATTTAGGAAACACTGTTGTCGGTTACTGCATAAAAACTCTGCAGGTTGTTTTCTGCAAGGTCTCCTGAGTACACCCATGCCCCATGCATAGGTTTGCCAGGATTTTGGGAAGGTTCAAATACAATTTTTATGACTTTGTCATTGGAGTTGAAATTGAGATTATTTCTTCAGATAGGCCTATCTTTGGTTTTGGGTCTACCGCATACTCCAGTTTGAATTATTGCCAGAAAAGTGTTTATATTTGAAATGTTGACACCCCAAGGTATTGCATAAGGAGTGCTTTGATGCCATGGCTGCAACAGTTTTAGCCCAAAACATTTGAGAAGGTGTGTGGCGGTAATTTTTAGATTGTTAAATTTTTACGCCCACATTAGATTTGGACTGTGATTTAGGAGACACTGTTGTCGGTTACTGCATGAAAACTCTCCAGGTTGTTTTCTGCAAGGTCTCCCGAGTACACCCATGCATAGGTGTGCCAAGATTTTGGCAAACTACAGCACCAATTGTAGAACATAAAAATGTAGGAATAAAATGTAAAAGTCTGGTGCAGTAAAAGAAAAAAAACTAAACTGAACTAGATTGTAAGAAAAAATAGAAAGGAAAAAATAAATAAATCACAGATCGCACACAGTGTGATACACCTTGAAACAGTCCAAGACACAGACCGGGTTGTCCAGGGCATTCTGGGCAGTAAAAAGTTGTCTCTCCTCTGCCTCCTATTGAAACACACCCTGCATCTTTTTTGGGGTCTGTTTGCCCTCAGTAGGGGAGGGGGGGGGATTTTAAAAATAAAATGTGTAGCCCCAACTCTGTCCCCCAGCACCGCCCGGGGAGCAGGTACATCCTGGTATAAAAGCCCCGAAATGACCTGGAGCTGAAACTGTAAAAAGGACAGTGTCACTCCGGGCTTTGCCTTTTTGCAGAGCAATTTTATGTTCTTGCCTTACGTCTGTTTGCCACGTGCGTTGTGCATGTGCAGTTCGGTGCGCACGTAGTTTGTGTGTGTGGGTCTCTATTGCTCATTATTCTATGCTACAACGGACTTTAAACTGTGCGGCAACACGGACTTGATAACCGCGTTCATCTGACATTAGCCTTAGACGTACTAAAACCGTCTCTAGGAAAAAGCTCTACCCGACCTTTCCAGACTCCCCTATATGAGAACTCTGCTATAGTGGTTATTCAAAAGAGCCGAGTTAGCTCCAAAATTGCAACAAACTATGAATTTCCCCATACGGTGCAATCTTGTGATCATTCAAAACCTGTCAATTCACCAAATATTGTTGAATTGCCAGTAAATTACAGTGCCTGTTCAACAGCAGTGAAATCCCCAGAGAAGCAATGTTTAACCTAGTCAGAATACCGAACTGCACCACAATGCCGATTAAAGGGTTTCATGCAGCAGGTTCAATGTCAAATCCCATAGGTTTTAATGTAGAAAAATATTCCTGTTTTTTATTAAACATCTAAAAACCACTCTTTTAATTTGCAGCAAGTGGTTTTCTTGGGATTTTCTTTTTCCTGTAACAGGCCTTATTATTCATAGGACCTTATACTAATTCCAGGTATTTTCGTGCAGTAGTTTTTTGCAAACAGCTTTTAAAAGATGTTTTTTTTTTTTTTTAATCCAGTTTGTCAGCATCTGGTGTATTGGCTTATTTTGGATGCGTATGGAGTTTTTCAGATGGGTTCATTTAATGAGCAGAAAAACGACAAGTACTACACGGGGTAAGAATTATGGAAATCTACAAGGCATATGCAGTACTTTATTTTCTGAGGTACTATGACAAGCAAGTGTTACAGAATTAAACTAGGCCGTGTTAGAGACACACCCCTTACAAAAGGTAAGAGTTAATGCAGGGTGGCATAAGGTAAAGATTTCCTTACCTACATCACATAGGTGATTTTTGTAGGTTTCAGACTACCTTTTAAGATAAAAATACAAGAATACAATTACTAGGAAAAGTGGACAGCAACGAACAGTTTATTTTGCTGAGTGCCATTATATAGGGCATACTGTGCTGTATTTTAGGAGGGGATTGAGAAGCCTCCATTTAGAGAATTCAACTTTATGGAAGGTGGGGCGGCACACATCACTAAATCAGACCATTTCCACAAGAAAACGCCAACATGGTCACTCTTAAGGGGGTGGATGACTGACTTTTGGAACCAGTTTCAGAAAACAGATCTATCCAGAGATCACAGGAGCAAGAAATGTTCTAAGACTGCAAACCCATCAGTCAGGTTATAAACCCTCAATATACACAGGAAAGTCAGGGCATGAGACCCCTTACTTGAAAGCACTTTCCTATTCCAACACGTGTCCTTGTGTAATGCTCCGCGCACGATGACAAACCCCTTGCAAAGGTAGAAATTGATTCTAGGTTATTCACAGCCGTTAAGACCATCCATATAGAAAACTTCACGTAATACTTAGAATTTTTCCAGCATTCGAATGTGGCTTATTTTGTATGTCAGATGACAGCCAAAAAAAAAAAAAAAAAAAAGATGACTATGGGTTACATAAACTGCAGATGTTAAAGTTTCAATTTCTATCTAGGATTGTGATTTGTGGGTATTATATGAAGTTTAGATTAGCACATCACCGTGCTGGGAAACAATTTTGTAGTTTTAACATGTACAACGGTTTTTCATTTGAGATTTTCACCTGGCTCTTCTCTGAGCAAATTTATATGTGATCTAATTTTACCTTCAAAAACACCCATTTATATAGTTTGTTTTACTATGCAGATAAGGTGCTGCCAATTGTGGAATCAAAGGGTCTGAAATTTAGTGATGACTCCTAGGCTTGCATTTTTCCAAGATGCACACCAAATTCAATATTTCAGTAAGCGTACAAAGTACTCCGTTTTGAACAAATATCTCAAACGGCTGACGTTAGCCCAGCACCGAAGTGGTTAAACTAAACCTCCAAGGGTTGTACACAAGACTTATAATTGTACATACAACTGGACCATTAAAAAGAGGTTAAGCGAACAAAAACAAACTTCGGTAGCCAACTTTCTTCACTGCAGCTCAGAATCCTGTGGAAGATCACAGGTCTGGAAACATCAGGTTGTTAAATTGAAGCCTGAAAAGAAGTCAGTGACAACTAGAACTAACAGTATCCTTTGAATATTGGACATTTAATAGGTTCAAATAGCACCTTATTCCATATTTCACAGTCAACCGTTAACAGGAATGTAATGGATCAAGTCTAGGCAGACCTATAATGCTACAGCCAGTCAAGGTTTTTAATACATCATAGAAAAGCTCATAAAATGCAAGCAGCGCATTTCCTGAAACCGTGATTTTAAAGTACCTTTGAAAGATGTAATGCATTAGCTGATCAAGATTTGCAACAGGGTTGACGTTCCTGGGAGGGATCAGCCAAATGATTTAGGGAAACTAAAAAAAAAAAAAATGGTCTGAGCTGTGGCAATTGAGTTTTAATGTGGATAAGTAAAAGATAATGCACCTTGGGCGTAAAAACCCAAGGGCTGAATATAGAATATCTGATTCAGTCCTAACCAACATCTGAGGAAAGGGATTTAGGGGTTATTATTTCAGAGGATCTAAGGGTAAGTAGTCAATGTAATAGAGCAGCAGGAAATGCTAGCAGAATGCTTGGTTGTGTAGGGAGAGGTATTAGCAGTAGGAAAAGGGAAGTGCTCATGCCACTGTACAGAGCACTGGTGAGACCTCACTTTGAGTACTGTGTGCAGTACTGGAGACCGTATCTCCAGAAGGATATAGACATCTTAGAGAGAGTTCAGAGAAGGGCTACTAAAATGGTGTACGGCTTGAAGGAGAAAAGTTACCAGGAAAGGCTTAATGATCTTAACATGTACAGCTTGGAAAAAAGACGAGACAGGAGATGTGATAGAAACATTTAAATACATAAAAGAGAATCCACAGGGTAGAGGAAGGGAGTATATTTAAAAAGGAAACAAAGAAGCAAAACAAGAGGACATAGTCTTAGATTAGAGGGGCAAAAGGATTAAAAGTAACATCCGGAAGCATTATTTTACTGAGAGGGTGGAGGATACATGGAACAGCCTTCCAGTTGAAGTGGTAGAGGCCAAAACAGTGATTGAATTTAAGCAGGCATGGGATAGGCATAATGCTATGCTAAACAAAAAGATAAATCCAGGTAAAGTATCCATGTAATTGGGCAGACTAGATGGGCCGAAAGGTTCTTATCTGCCAACATTTTCTGTTTCTAATATATAAATATTTTGCTCTAGAGGTTTTCCCTCCCAGTTTCAGAAATTTGGACTATCTAGTCATTGCATTTATGGATAAAAGTGGACATTCAATGCAACTCATGGAAATACTTTCCATTGGATTGGGGAGTCAAAAAGAATATAAAATTAATGTGAGCCATATGGACAATATCTACACATGCTGGCCGTTAGAGGAAAAAAATATGGTTTAATTGAACTGTTGGTGCTCAGTGAAAGTTAGGCTCACCTTAAGAGTTGATTTTATGATTACAAAACACTCCAGATTGTAAACTCCTATGAGTAGGGCCCTCTATACCTCTCGTTTCCATCACATCAGTTTGTTACCTTTGATTATTTTAAAGCGCTGCGGAAACTTTGTATATAAATGATAACCAATTCACATTTGGAAAGAACTAGTTCCCAGTTTGCAGTTACTTCTTTGCAGCATGCTACAGGGTGGCATCAGAGCTCAGGCTGGAGGGCTGCCCTATAGGACTTGCTCTTTGCTCCATATGTCCGACTGCTCCCAGCATGCATCTCCAGATGCAGGAACAATGTAATGGCTGCATTATATCAAAAGGTAGGAGATATCGTGTTGATTGGTCTCTAGGCCAATGTGATATTCATCCCCACTTTAATGACACCAGTTAACGGGAATGTTTGTGTGGTATTTGAAATACTTTATTATGATCTAAACGAAAAAGGTATGGGAATGACAGTAACAAACAAGGTTTAACCACTGGATATTGTGACGCGACCGTAGCAGTCTTAACTTAAGATTTGAAACTTGAGAGTAATTGCAGTCCCAAACAGCTAAATACGAACGTCCAAAATATGAATTTTTTTTGACTGCCACATTCACTCCAAAGCCCATTCATCTCCTTCAGCATCCCAGAAAGATTAAGCACATGTTCTGCTAGATAATAAAGTGGCAAACACGCTGCACCACCGACATCACAGGACAGTTGCCTATAAAACTAGACTTCTGACGCTGGGCTCCAGCTTCATTCGCCTCACAGATCATCATCTTCATCTGGGAGTGCAGTGGTTTGGGCAATCTAACGAAAGTCAAATGATAATGTAATTAGCAATTTTAACAGATTAAGTTTGAATGCCCAAACAGGCTTTCTCACAGGTAAACAGAATTTTCGGTGTCCGAGTGTTTTAAAATAGATTTCTAACAGACAGGCAACCAAAGTTACATTTCTACACAGATCTCGAATTCTACCATAAAAAACGGACACCACCACTTATACAAACTGGGACCAGATTACTTGTGCATTACAAATAAAACCACATGCTACTTTTCTTTGAAGTAGCTTTCCATTTTGTGGATATTTACTACATGTTATACTTTGTGGCTGCACTTTAGCTGTTAAATACTGTAGAAGATAAAGGCGGGGGGGGGGGGGTCGCATTTCTCCTGCCTCTGCTACCCAAGCTACCCCCCCTTCTTTCAGGTTCCCCCTGTGCAGGAGCATGCGGATGCTTGAAAGTGATGTCATCGCGATGGCCAGGCCCCATAAACATGTGGGGCAGGCCTCAAACCATGCCAGTCCGCCATGAGAGCCCAGCCTGAGGTGAGTGTAGGGGAGGTTAACAGACCATGACGTACATAGTACGTCATTAAGGAGAATTTTCCCATGTAGGTCGGTGGTCCTTAAGGAGATAAGCAGTGGCACTTTTAAACCAACTGGAATGGAACAAAAGTGTTGTACTGGGGACAAGCCTACAGTTTATCAATTTGCCGTGGCTGAAGTTAGCTCAAGCACTGTTGACCTAGGAGCGCATTTGGACCATAGCTTAAAATTGTTCAAGGGTCGCATTGCCAGTATGAGGAGCAGCACCGCTTTTAGTGTCTTAAAAAGGGAGCCAACCCTTCACTACCAAACTGAAAAGGTTTACATCTACATTTGATACTATGATAATTTAACCAAGGAAAAACTGCAAACAAATTGCTGAAAGCTACCCATCAAAATGCCCATTTTCCTTTAGAACCTTGATTCCAGCAATTTTGTTTAAACTTTACATCTAGAGATCCTTGGCCCTCCAGAGGTTTTAGAACTGTATGTCCCATGATGCTTAGTCATTGGCTGGGCCTTGTGGAAAATTTAGTAGCAAAAACTTCTGGAGAGCCAAGATTGCCAGCTCCTGTTTGCTAATAATGCAGACCCTGTTTCAAAGGCCATTTCTACCTGTATATATCAATATTTTTTTTTATGGAAATTGGCAAAGATATTTCACATTAGCAATGCAAAGGAATAAGAACACCAATCAGGCATATTGCATGCATAGGAAAGACCGTAAAGCTTTGTAGAGGATTTCGCCAACCCTCTGAATCTCATCCCCGTTTTCTACCCTTTGATTTAAATCACCATTAGGGTTTACACTTTACAGTAAGGTGGAGGTTGCTCTTTCTAGACTTAGAAAGGGGATAAGAATGAAATTGTTTTGTTTCTCCCCAGGAAAGTGACTTTAATACTTAAGAAAATTGAACACACATTTTTGGTATTAAACATGTACAATTACTATATATACAACCCACATAAAAATTTACATTAGCCAGCGGACAACTAGAAATTCTACCATTTGCAGCTTTAAGCTGGACAAAACCAATTTAGTGTAGTAACTGAATGTTAAACTCACCTGTAAATCTTGCTCATACTGTGCTGCCAATGCTGGATCCATAACAACCTCTGGTGGAGCTAGAGCAGGCATGGCTACAAATTCAAGATTGGGGTCTCCTATCAGTTTTCTGGCAAGCCAAAGGAAGGGTTTCTCAAAGTTGTAGTTACTCTTAGCAGAGATGTCATAGTACTAGAACAAGAAAGTAGAGATCGAAAAATTTAATTTTATTTTAGGAGCAGTAATCTAAATGCAGGCTCTCTGGATTACTGCTCCCCTGTAACAATTGAGAGCACATTACTGCCAATATTTCAGTATTAGCTCAAGGCATTTTACACGACGTGCTACAAGTAGTGACAGTAAGCATACATTTGATTGCCAAGACTCCATTGAATGTACACATGGAAGCTGCATGAGATCTCGTGATTGCCTATGAGTTGATGCATGGATGGGCGATTTGTATCGCCTGACACCCTGTTCCTAGCGCCAGGCAAGTGCTGCGATGAGCTGTCAGGCCAGCAAGCTAGAAGGCGAGAATTGCTGTGATCAGAGCCAGTAGTAACATACCAGCTTGGTCGCCACAACACAGAAAAACAACAACAAACCCTGTTAAATGTGCATAATAGCGTCCCTGGGTAAGAGGGCAACTACATATTAAAGGAGGTGGGGGGGGGGGGAAATGAGGAAATTAAGCTTCTGCCTGTATTTTTATTGTACAGGACTGCAGAATAACTTGGCATGTTAAAACACCTTTGGGTCCATTCAATGAAGGGTGAAACACAGGAAAATGACTGGAGAAGTGAAATTCTAGGGCAATATAGCCAAACAAAAATTATCCCATTTATCTCACTTTACAAATCGGCTATTTGGTCTAGATTCTCTTCTGCCAGTTCTCCTGGTTTTCACCTTTCTCTGAATAACCCTGCATGCCAGCTTATTCTGTAGTGCAGTACAATATGAGAAGCTGTAGCCCTAATAAAATGATATTTATAAAGCGCCAATATATTCTGCAGCGCAGTACAATATAAATGTAATTTTATAAAGGGTTAAAGCTTCTGCTTGTATTTTTAAACATATTCTGCAGCAAACTACAATGGAAATACAAGCAGAATCTGTAACACAAATAAGGCCCGCAGTTTAACATCCGTCGTAGCATAGAATCATTATCAATAGAGACCCGCGCACGCACCACGCAGATGGCAACAGACGCAATTTAGGAAAGAATGTAAAACCGCTAAGACGGACGTGCAGAATGCGCCACGTCCGCATTGCGTTGTGTGCGGGATGACACGAAGTCAGATGCAGCGCATTTGCGTCACCCAGCACCTTGATGCACAAAATGGCTCATTATTTTATATTAATTTCATTTCCCATAATTCTTTTCTACGTCCATCAACAAAAACAGTACAGTATCTTCCACCAGTACGTCCGTCCTGCACGCAGAGTGCGCTGACTGCGTTCATCTGACAGCCAAAAATGTTTTCTAAATCGCTACCATATTCTGCAGCGCGGTACAAAAAAGTTATATACACAGTGACCGTAAAAGCAGAAACGGTAATACAGTAGTTTTTTTTTTTTTAAATCAGGACAAGTAGATCAGACACCACTTTAGTCTGTTGGACAAGTAGATTTTAGGTTTAATAACATCTTGATGTGAGTTAGCCTCATATCTGATGTTGACATGTGACGTTTATGGTGTTCAATTTGGTTGTGTTTTTTTATGTCACACTTTGTTTCTTTCTGAAATCTACTTTTTGTGTGTTGCCCACATGCGATTGGTATACACTATTTGACCTGTATACCAATCCTTATTAGGACTGATTAAAAGCTTTGGTTTTGTTACATTGCCCAGTGTAGGATAAATTTAGAGGTTATATTGTACCAAGTACCCTATACACTCGCAATCCCAAACTTTTTTTCTTAAAAAAAAACACTGACTGGCAATATGGCGCTGCTCTTCTGTGAAAACCATGCTGGCATGTCCTACAGAACTTGTAGGACACAAACTAGTAGGGATGCACCGATACCGGAAGCCAGCATTGAGCTGGCTTACCGGCATCTGAATGCTCTAACAGCAGACAGGCCCCTGCGGCTGGCCATATTCCAACGAGTGCCACCGGCAAAGTCTCAAGAGCGGCCACTCGTTAGGAAGCTTCCAGTCGTGGTCTCACGAGATTTGCAGCTGGGGGCTTCACAACTGCTCGAAGACTTTGCTGGCTGTGCTCATTGGAAGGAACACGTCAGCTGCAGAGAGGGAGGGCGTCATTCTATATATAAAAAAAATAAAAAAAATTTATATACACACACTTGTAAGCTGTCAAACAAAATGGTATCTGTGCATCCCTACTAACTAGCATCAACATGAAAAAGCTGAGTAACACACACTGCCATTCAACTTTGAAAAGTAATGCAGTAATAATGGAAAACCTGCAATAATTAATGTTCCTAAGGGTATAGCATAGCTCATGTTCGCAGAACATTTTACACAACTGTTACAATCCATAAACTGACACGTCAGCTTACCTGAAGGTTCTTCTTCCTATGAAAGACAATTGATTTTGCTTTGACTTTCCTGTCTTTTATGTCCACTTTGTTTCCACAAAGAACAATGGGGATATTTTCACATACTCTTACAAGATCTCTATGCCAGTTTGGTACATTTTTGTATGTGACTCTTGATGTAACATCAAACATTATGATGGCACACTGGGCTGCAAAAGAAAAAAAATAAAATGCAAAGTTAACCTAATGACTCAATTTAAGCATACATCAACATGATTAATGACAGAACATATTTAATAATGGCCTTGAGAAATCCAGGTGGCCACATTCTGAATTTCAGACTGCCATGGTAATTTTAAAACAAATTGCTTGGCTCATAGTTTGAGGTAAAATGTGTATGGCCTGCTATATGTATTAGTTAGCATGGAAGATCAAACTTTCGTGCAAATTAAACGTAAGGGAAGACATGAGGATTTCATTGCAATCTCTTCTAGCCTTCATGCATTTACCCTATCATTTGCAAAGACCCTCTAGTTCTAGTAAACAAATCCCATAAATGCACAACTGTTCTCCAGATATAGAATTTGGACTGTAAATGAACATCCTGGGGTTAAGTTTGACACTGTTCAGATTTAAAGGGATACTCTGGGCAACATGACCTCCTAAGCTTTTTTAGATGGTCATCATGACCCAACTATGCCCCCCCCCCTCCGATCGGCTGAAACAGATGAGACGCGGAGGACTTTCCTCCATCCTCTCGGCTGTCAGTCAGCAGAGCGGGATTTGTATTTCCCGCTTCTGCCAACTATTGCCGAGTAGGAGATGTCTCTATCTCGCTGCAGTAGCTGGCGGCAGCAGCTGTGATTAGTGTTGTGCGCATTCTCTTGCGTGTAACACTAATCAAAAGAAGGTGGAGTGTAGACCTTGTGCTAACTTCCGGGATCCAGTGAGGACGGCGCGGAATTCGGAAAATGCCGTCGTTTTAAAGGTAAGTAGAATTTAAAAATAATAAAAAAAAAAAAACGACTAGGTAGGGTAGTAGCATTTGCATACTGCAAAATAAAAGGGGGGGGGGGCATTTTTTGCTTAGAGTGTTCCGTTAAGCATTTAACCTATGGCAAAGCTGGGCAGTGCATGCAAGTGTGTATAGACATGTTTACCTTGAATGTAGTAACCATCTCTCAGACCACCAAACTTCTCTTGACCAGCAGTATCCCACACATTAAATCGAATAGGACCTCTGTTGGTATGGAACACCAGAGGATGGACCTCAACACCAAGTGTCGCTGTAAAGCAAAGTGACTTTAAAACATTGGAAAGACTGTCAAAACTACATTCTTAATATGTATGCTGTAAGAGACACATTGGGGTTATTCAGAGAGGTGAAAACCAGGAGAAGAGAACAATCTAGATCAAATAACTGGATTTGGAAAGTGAGAAAAAGGGGAGAATTTTTTTGGTTTGGCTATTTTGACCTAGAATTTCACTTCTCCAGTCATTTTCATCTCTCTGAATAACCCTGAGATTGTTTAATCCAGTTGAGCATCTAGGATTATATCTAATCATCACCCTTTACAAGAAAACATTTGCACAAAAGCATTGTCAAATTATTTATAGGCAGGGTATATCAGAATACATTGTAATTTACCCAAGTTTCTCTACACTGCATGTATGGTTAAATGTTACCATACTCCGATAAAGCAAAAACCATGTACAGTTTCTCTCCCAGTAGAAAAAGATTTCTCCATCATTTCAGACTCAGCACATACCATTTACATTGCTCCCTCAAGACAACTGCAGGTTTGGCACAATAAAAAAAATAAAAAAAAAAAAAAAAAAAAAAAAATTGTAAAATAATGTAGTAACAGTCTTCTAGAAAGAGCATGGACAGCAACTGGTCACCAGCTAAGAAAAAGCAAACTAGGATGTGTCAAGCCAATTCATTCCTCTTTATGGAAGAAACCAAGTAAGAAGCACTATTACTATTAACAAGATAAAGTGCACCGTGGTCATGCTCTTTAGTATGATTTTATAGGGAATCACCCAGCATTTGTTTATTGCAGACAATGAAAACAGTTACTCATTTCAAACTTATCATTTCCCAACGATATCCTAGAGTGAAAGCTGTGAGTGGTTCTGATTAGGGATAGACCGAAATATCGGCTGCTGATATTCAGAAAATTACTGATATCGGTAGCCACATTTTATTTGCCGATAATTGGACAAGTTGGCTCACTGCAGCAGCGACACAAGATCCCACAGAACAGCGAATCTGGAGCTTCTCCCACATCAGACTGCAAGCCCTCACTGCAGAACGACCCCTGCTCACTGACCGTATTGCGCATGAGCAAGATAACAGAAATGGGGCTTCCATCCCATCTGGTAGGGAATTCCCTATACAGGAGATGCAGGGGTTAGCAACCTGGGCCCTCCGGATGTTTTGGAACTGAATTTCCCATAAGGCTCCAAGAACCTAACGAGAAGCTGAGCATCATGGCAGGTGTAATTCCAAAAACATGTGGGGCGATATTACAAAGTCACTGCTAACTTAACCAGAGCTGTTATGAACTTAACCTCAGACTATAATGGCTCTGCTAAGTTTGCAACAACTTTGTGATATAACCCTTGGAGGGCCAATTGGTTGCTGAACCCCTTACATACAGGGTCATGAGGGATCTTTAAGAAAGCCAAAGATAGTCTTATAGTTTGTGAAAATAAAAGCTTTGGACAAAAAAAAATAAAAAATCATTAAATTGAATAAATGAAGTGGACGTGGCGCAAGTTTTAAAATGTTAAAAAACACATTGAGAGTTCATGGCATAATGTCAGATTTGTGCTGTTTTTTTCACAACCTTAAGTTTACAGAATATATCGGCACCAAATAATATCGTCCAGAAAAGCTGCCAATAATCAGTATCGGCCCTAAAAAAATAATATCGGTCTATCCCTAGCCTTTCACTGGTTTTGTTTCCTCCAGATAATAAAAGCACTTTCCCTAATGCAGGAGTCCGCAACCTAGGCAGCTCCAGATGTTTGGAACTACACATCTCATGAAATACCACAATACTAGTTCACCTATGTAGCACTCCTGATGAGCCGAGGGAGCAAAATGCACATCAGGTGCGTTTCTATGCAGAGGCAGATGTGTGTTTAGAAATATTGGGGAGTGACAGCAGGGAGAGAAAGTATTTTACTAGGAAGAATAAATTGAGATCTCTTTTTCTTCAAGTATATCCTGGATTCAAGAACATTGTATATCTGCATATTCGTGTTTTTTTTTTAATATCTTGCATTGTATTACTTTGTATTTCTGTAACTAACACTTCAATGTTCTTGAACCCAGGACATACTTGAAAACGAGAGAAATCTCAATGTATCCTTCCTGGTAAAATCCTTTATAAATATATTAAATAAAATTTCTGTACCAACAATTCAAAGTAATAAAAACGCAAGATATTAAATATACAGATCACAGAAAAATAAATATGATAAAGGAAGATTTGATGGCGTCTGGGAGGTTATTCCATATTTGTGGTGCTCTGTAGGAAAATGAGGATCGAGACACTTTTTGTATCATGGTACGGGTCCTGGATCGGAGGTTATAGGATGAGGGAACTGCTGGGGGAAGCAGCCTATTCAGGTAGGGTGGTAGTTTCCCAGAAAAAAAAAAGATCTTAAACACCAGGATGGAAAGGTGAAGGGTGCGTCTAGATTCCAGCGACCGACAGTTTAGTTCTTTTAACATGTCACAATGGTGGGTCATGTAGTTACATTGTAGCACAAAGTAGCAGAATAACTTATACAATTTAGCAAGTGTATGAATGTACGTTTGCGGGGCCACTGCATACACTACATCTCTGCATTCAATAGCCGGCATAAGCATTTGTTGTACAATCTGCTTTCTTACTGCAAGACACAGGCAGTTATTGCCTTTCAGCCTAGAATTTTTTTTATAACTAAATGGGATTTGTTGAATCAGCCCGTTATTCATCACTACCCTGTTGTCTCAACCTTCACACTCTAGTTCCTCTGCAGGTCTACAGTGATAGTAATTAGATATACCATATAGAAGTATAATCTTGATTTATAGTGTACGGCAGATACAAATTATATTATAACGTTTTAGGTCACAGTTGCACATACACAATTTTTTTCCCCCTTGTGTGTTTAGTTGTCTTTTATATTTGTTGCGTTGAGTCTAAGCCTGATGCATTTAATGCAATTTTCTGCCCATTAACAGCAGATTGGGTGCATTCATACATGTACCATTGGTAACATGTTTTGGAATTCATATCCCATGATGCCTAGTCTGCTCAGAGACCTTCTGGGCATTAAGGAAAATTTTGTTCGATAACTTCTGGAAGTCCAAGCATACAAACCACAGCTTCAGTGGGTACACGGGCAAGTGTTATACAGTACATGGAATTTGGATAAAGGTAATATGGCAGACACAGAAGAGTCCTTTGCTACGTTTTGCAAAGGGGAAAACATTTACATACCTACATACTTCTTTTCAAACTCCCCAGTCAAGTGACGCTTCACAAAAGTCGTTTTCCCAGTACCACCATCTCCGACCAGTACAAGCTAACGAAGGACAGGAGTCAAATAAAGTTAAAAAAAGCAGATGTGGTTAAGGGGGCTACATGATAGTGTACAAGACATTTGATGGCATTTGACTACAGCATCAGTTTACCTTAAACTGCACTTGAGCTTCTCCTTGTGATGCCATGGTTTGTGTCTGCTTTAGAGAGAAAACTATGTTGTAATGACATTGATTTTTTCAGAGTCAGCAGAGTGTGCAGCGGCAGACAGAACATAATAGACCACTCATCCCCCAAGGCAGCCCTCATTGAACCCTAGTCAACAGCACGTTGAGGGTGTGGGTCATCCACACCACCCCCTCCTAGCCTGGGTGCACCCCCCTTCCCCATGTACAGTTAAAGCCGCATTGTATGGAGGAATGCTTGGGCAGCACATGGCTGCTGCATTTCACATGTTTAAATGATCTGCATTCTTCAGGGCTGAAGAGGCACAAATTCTTGTGGTGAGGTGGTGTGCACTGTGGCCCTCTGAACGTAAAGAAAAGTTACATTTAGCAGAGCAATCCTGTCACCCTGCCAAAAGAGCCTATATCTGCAGGAGCCCATACACGGTGCAGCCACCAGGGGGGAGACGGAAGGAAAACAACTTTATGCTCTCCTGCCTGTACTGTTTCACACTGCAGCAGGCCAGCACCACACCACCACGTGTCCAACCCAGAAAGCCCGGGGTACAGAGACACAGAACAAGCACCTCACACCCTGAGCGGTCAGAAAGCGCCCAACAATGAGCCCAGGGAACCCACGAGAGGGGGAGCTCACACCCAAGGCGTTTCACTCACAGCTAGGCCACGTGGTACCTGACTGCGGGAAAGTGAGGGGTTAACAGTCGGAGAGGGGGGGCGCTGTATGCCGAGATGTGGGTGTCCCAGCGCACGCTACGGCATGAATGAAAAGTAATGGCGTCCAGGCCGCTTCCTGTCTGCTCACCCCGAGCTCCCCGCCAGCTAGCCAGGCGGAAGCAGGCCCTCGGTCCCCGCCTGCCTAGTCACAGTGCGAGAAAAAAGGCCCGGGGCCTGTCTGGGTGCGAACCCTACATACCCCTCGGGACCAGGCCCAGCAAAGAGGTGATAACTCGAGCGCGGTTGAGGTAGCGGGAGAGGGGGTGAGGAGAACGGAGGGAAGAGGCCCTGAGAGAACAAGAGGAAAAAAAAAAAAAGCGCGCCAACATGGCAGCTCCCGCGCTCCGTGACACGGCAAGTCGCCGCCCGACTCACCGCGCACGGATCCCCTGCAGATTGACGGGAACGAAGGGCGTCGGCGATGTGCGTGCGCTGCAAGGCGACCGGGCGGCTCGGGGACAGAGGATGGCGGAGATGCGGCGCGGATGGATGTCGCGCGGGGAGAGCAGCGCCTCTCAGGAGTCAGCTCTCACCTTCCAGAAGCGTCTGTGTGAGGCAGCGATAGAAAATGGCGGAAGCTGGATTCAAATACCAGGGCGCGCGTCGACGGGCGGGGCCGGGAGGGGGGGGGAGGGATTGCTGTGTGACGTCACTGCAGCCAGTTCTGCGGGCGGTAAAAAGGGCGGGAAGGTTTAAATAGGAGGCACTGGGGATGTGGGAGGAGCGTGCGGCTCTCTGTCTGAGGAGCGTACACGCACATCCTGCACATGGGGCTGACACGCACCATTCCTTTGTACAGTCTCCTGCGCTGCCAGTTTAGGGGTTAATCCACAATGTGCAATCACTGAGAGTAGGAGTGATCCTCCCTCGCTGGGATTCGTTCCTCGCCATGTCGTCACAGGCTAGCCCAGGGAAGCAGCCATTCACGGCAGTATAAAGCAGTGGCGTAGCATGGATTGTCAGTGCCTGCGGTAAGGCAAGGATTGCTCTTCAGGATTGACTTCCTGATACAAGACAAAGTGGTGTCTGAGGCGCTTTATTTCAGTACCTGCAGCATTCAACTCTGTGTACTTGGCGCATGTGTGCTGAATGTGTTCACTGATAAAATCCTCTTTTTCAGCATCCCACAGAAGCACATCGCTGGTGAAGCGTATTAATTTGTATTGTACTTTTACTAATTTCTGCCAGAAGCTGATGGATTGCTTCCGGTTGTGCTCTGCAAAGTTTCTTATACTAAAGTCAAGTCAGCATCACATCTCAAACAAGTAGCTTGGGGCCTGATAGATGGAGCAAATATATTTAACCCCTTAGTGACCGGGCGGTTTTACACAAATCCGTCCTTTAGTGACCGCTGCTGTTTTTACGTTTCTGCGCTCTTAGTGTTTACGTCAAATTTTCCTCTTACCCGTTTATGTAACCCACACATATTTTACACTGTTTTTCTCGTCACTAAATGGACTTTATAAAGATACCATTTTTCTCATCATTTCATATAATTTACTATAAAAAATATTGTGAAATATGACACAAAAATTGAAAAAACACCACTTTTTCGAACTTTGATCCCCAAAATTTCTTATGTATCAACAACCGTCAAAAAAAATTAATTCCTTAGTAGTTTCTAAATTTAGTACTGAGTTTAGCAATACCCAATGTTTACATATTCCTCGCTTTGCTCCTTATTTTATGCAACAATAAGTGAAAGTAGCACTTTGCCATTTCCAAAGAGTTTATTTTCAAAACTAGTGATAGTGACATTGTAACACTGATATCTGTCACTAATTCCTGAATAACCCTCCACATATACATATTTTTTTAAAGTACACAAATCAAGGTATTAAACTTGGGGTATTTTGACTCTTTCCATGCAAACCATTTTACCACAAATCTATGCCAAAGTTTGAGAAAAAAAAAAAAATTGGTGATTTTTTTTTTTTTTGAACGCAATTTAAGAATACATGTACTGTGAACTTTAAGGTTTACTGCCAAAAAGCACCCCAAAATATGTTCAGCAACATCTTCTGAGTAAATTGATACCACCCATGTATAGGTATGTCGGGTCATTTGGGGGCTAATAGGCCTTATTTGGGGGGTGCGCATTTCAGTTTTCCAACTTGGAATTTTCACATTTCGTCATCATGCACCCATGTCCTATTTGGGACATTTTTGAAGCCGGCCAAAGTAATTTACCCCCATCAAACCATATATTTTTAGAAAGGGCACACCCTAGGGTGCTTCAAAGAGTTGTATTTTAACACTTTCCATGCACTAGCTCTATGTCAAACTTTCAGGTAGTCACTTTTTGTGTTATTTTTTCACACACATTGTACTTTAGGCATGAATTGTCAAATCCAGTTATGGGTTACTGCCAAAAAACACCCCAAAATATGTTCAACATCTTCTGAGTAAATTGATACCACCCATATATAGATTTGTTCTGTTGTTTTTGGGGTGCTACGCCAATCTTTGACATGTGCTTGTCAATTTTCTAATTTGACATACAGTATCTTCTTTGCTTATCTTCTTTTTAGGGGCCTTTTTACATACCCCAGTTTTATGAACGTGCATATATTTGGTAAGCTAACACCCCAAAGTATTGTAAATGGAGTGTTTTTATGCTATGGATGCATCCGTTTGCTCCAAACAAATTGGATACAGTTTGGTGGTCATTTTTCATTTTCACACCCACATCAGTTTTGGACTGTGATTTAGGAGACACTGTTGTTTGTTACTGCATGAAAACTCTCCAGGTTGTTTTCTGCAAGGTCTCCTGAGTACACCCATGCCCCCCATGCATAGGTTTGCCAGGATTTTGGGAAGGTTCAAATACAATTTTTATGACTTTGTCATTAGAGTTGAAATTGAGATTATTTCTTCAGCTAGGCCTATCTTTGGTTTTGGGTCTACCGCATACCCCAGTTTGAATTATTGCCAGAAAATTGTTTATATTTGTTATGTTGACACCCCAAGGTATTGCATATGGAGTGCTTTGATGCCATGGATGCAACGGTTTTAGCCCAAAACATTTGAGAAGGTGTGTGGCGGTAATTTTTCAATTTTCAGATTTTTACGCCCACATTAGATTTGGACTGTGATTTAGGAGACACTGTTGTTTGTTACTGCATGAAAACTCTCCAGGTTGTTTTCTGCAAGATCTCCTGAGTACACCCATGCCCCCCATGCATAGGTGTGCAAAGATTTTGGCAAAATACAGCACCAATTGTAGAACATAAAAATGTACGAATAAAATGTAAAAGTCTGGTGCCTGTCAAACTGGGGATGCTCTCTAGGGGGGCACAGGCTGTTGTCACTGAAGTGCATGAAACGCAAAATGTTTTCATACCTTCTACGTGACATTGATTGGGGGTAAATGGGGGTAGAGCAGATGGGGCTACTGCTCCAGTAGGAGCGAATTGAGGGCTTCTTTATGATGCCCTCAGCATAGTAAATGCCCAGAATTTCAGAAATTCTGGCACATCTAGCGGGGTCCATTGCTGCCTTGCCAAGTAGGAGTCTGGCTTCGCAGCACAATGCTGATGGGCATACAGATTTGATTGGGCCACGATGTGGCCCAACAAATCATCCCCCATAAACACCTGCAAAAACTGTGTGGCGGTAAATCCTGCAACATCAATATTGATGCCAGGATTTGCCGTGAAAGGAGGGATATCTGGCCTCTGGCAATGAGGCACTACCCACTCCTCAGCTGGAGCTGTGCGTCTCCTGCTGGCAGGTGGTGACCCAGGATCTGCATCAGAAACATCACTAGATACATCAGCCAGCGTAGATAATGTATCTAGCGACGTCTCTGAGCAGTTAGCGGGGTCGAAATGAGGGTCTGAGTCTGACGCAGATGCCTCAGATTCTGACGCCAGGATGGCATATGCCTCCTCGGCGCTGTACACCCTCTCAGACATTATATATAATAGATTATAAAATTTTATAATTATTATATATATATAAGCGGATTGTTGGTTCTTAGAAGAACCGTTGGGTTTCACAAGAAAATACAAATAAACACCTAAATCTCTCTAAATCCCTCTAAACCTGCCTCAATTCTTCTAAATCTCCCTAAAATCTCTCTAAATCTGCCTCAATTTTTCTAATCTCACTAAAATCTCTAACCTGTCAAATCTGATCTCTCTCGCTCACCAAAACACAAGTGAGGAGAGGGAGGGAGAATCACAGAGGTCAGAGCCAATATTTACAAAATATTGACCTGACCTGACAAATTAGAAATTTTATTTTGATTTTTTATAACTTCTGATTGGATGTTGCTAGCCTGCCTCTCTGATGAGGCAGGCTAGGAACATCCCACTCAGCCCCAAGATGACCCTGCCCTTAGAACCCTAACCCTACCCCTAACCTTACCCCTAACCGTCAGTTTATTTTATTTATTTTTATTTTACTTTTTTTTTCACTTTTTTTTTACACTTTTTTTTACTCTGCTGGGTGCCTTGATCCCTCGAGGCACCCAGCAGAGCACCTGATCACTGATGTGATCGTTTTTGTACTGAGTGCCACGATACCTCGTGGCACTCAGTACTTCCTGCCGCTACCGGAAGTGATCGCTCGGGGGAGCGATCACGGACGGACCGGCGGCAGGTAAGCATATTGCAAGGATGCCTCGATGTCGAGGCATCCTTGTAATATACTCAGAGCAGCTGGAAGCGATCTGATCGCTTCCAGCGCTCTCTAGAAGTGCCGGGCACCTCTCCGGTGAAACCGGATGTTGATCGCTCCCGGGGAGCGATCACATGGTGCCCCGGCACTTCTAAACGCCATTGCACGGCTGCCTGGACTCCCAGGCAGCCTGCAATGGCGTTTGAGCTGCTGGAAGCGATCCGATCGCTTCCAGCGCTCAAAAAACGGCAGGACGTACCATGTACGTCAGCGGGTCTAAGAGAGACCCGCTGCAATGACGTACATGGTACGTCCTCGGTCCTTAAGGGGTTAAAAGCAGTGGGTTTATTTTCCGAGCCGGCACCTATCTGCTGAGTCAGCCGCACTTTCCGGGGGGTGGCTGCCCTGCCGCTCACTGGTCCGCGGGACCCAGCCCCCAGGTTCACTCTAGGTGAATGGGAGGGGTGGGCAGGGCCGGTGCTAGACTATTTTGTGCCCTAGGCAAGTCCAGCTACTTACAACCCCCCCAAAAAATGCAGGTGCAACTTCCTCAGGGCTGTGATGTAATGAGTACATCAGCGCAGTGCCGTAGTCGGTATAAAATAGTGTCTCCCAAAAGTTATTTGCCCCCCAGCTCACATGGATATATATATTGTCCCCCAGCTCACGCATGGTTATATTTGCCCCCAGCTCACACATGGTTCTATTTGCCCCCCCTCTCACACATGCATATATTTGTCCCCCTGCTCACACATGGTTATATTTGCCCCCCCCCGCTCACACATGGTTATATTTGCCCCCCCCTGCTCACACATGGTTATATTTGCCCCCCCTGCTCACACATGGTTATATTTGCCCCCCCCCTCTCACACATGGATATATTTGCCCCCCCTCTCACACATGGGTATATTTGCCCCCCTGCTCACACATGGATATATTTGCCCCCCCCTGCTCACACATGGATATATTTGCCCCCCCTGCTCACACATGGGTATATTTGCCCCCAGCTCACACATGGTTATATTTGCCCCCCCTGCTCACACATGGTTATATTTGCCCCCCACACATGGATATATTTGCCCCTCCTACTCACACATGGGTATATTTGCCCCCCCCTCTCACACATGGGTATATTTGCCCCCCCTGCTCACACATGGATATATTTGCCCCCCCTGCTCACACATGGATATATTTGCCCCCAGCTCACACATGGATATACTTGCCCCCCCCCCTGCTCACACATGGTTATATTTGCCCCCAGCTCACACATGGGTATATTTGCCCCAAGCTCTCGCCTGGCCCCATGTATCCGCCGGCATCCCGGGCCAGATACAGTGCGATATGTGCCACACCAGGAGCAGCTTCATCTCTCACCTCGTTGTCCAGCTGCTCCGCCTCCTTCACGCGAGACCCCACAGCACAGGAAGCCAGCGACTGACATGAGGCGCATGCTGCCGCCGGCACTGACACGGGCCGGCGCACGTCGTCTACGTCAGCGTCTGGAGGAGGAGCCTTCCTTTTGTGATCGTGGGCGACGGAGGCAGGCCTGCGGCAGCGAAGGAGTAGTAGTTGCGGCGGCCGAGGCCTGGAATTTCCTGCTTCAGTGGTAGGGCCGGCTGCGCCCTAGGCGGGCACTGCGCTCTAGACAGCCGCGCCGGCCCTGGGGGTGGAGGTTAAGGAAATTAATATTTATTTATAAAAGGATTTTACCAGGAAGGAAACCTTGAGATTTCTCTCGTTTTCAAGTATGCCCTGGGTTCAAGAACATTTAATTGTTACAGAAATATAAAGTAGTAAAATGCAGAATCTTAACACAAAACAAATATACAGATTAATAGAAAATAAATATGTAGGAAATATAGTTACAGGTGCATTCCGTATTGAGGTATGTTAATAGGGAGCTCTTAAGGGACTTTAGACTGGGGGAAGATTTGATGACGTCTGGGAGGTTATTCCATAATTGTGGTGCTCTGTAGGAAAATGAGGATCAAGACACTTTTTTTTTTGTATTCTGGTACGGGTCCTGGATCGGAGGTTATATGATGAGGGAACTGCTGGGGGAAGCAGCCTATTCAGGTAGGGTGGTAGCTTCCCAGAAATGCTCTTAAATACCAGGTTGGAAAGGTGAAGGGTGCTACTAGATTCCAGCGACGGCCAGTTTAGCTCTTTTAACATGTGGGGTGGGGGTTTTACTGAGATGAGTGGGGGGTTAATTTGTGCTGGGGGATTAATGCATTTGACCCGGGGGGGGGGGTAATGAAATTGATGTGCTGGGGTTGGGCTGTGCAATATTGACAAAATAATCATACTGCGATTTCTTGAATGAATATTGCGATTTAGCCAATTGTTTTTGCTTTTTCAAACATGCTACATACATTCTAAATGTATTCAGTATTCAGAACATGGATACTGCCCCAGCTCATGGATATACTGCCCCAGCTCAGATACTACCACCAGCTCGTGGATACTGCCCCAGCTCGGGGATACTGCCCCCAGCTCGGGGATACTGCCCCCAGCTCGGGGATATGCCCCCAGCTCGGGGATACTGCCCCCAGCTCGGGGATACTGCCCCCAGCTCGGTGATACTGCCCCCAGCTCGGGGATACTGCCCCCAGCTCATGGATACTGCCCCAGCTCATTTACTGCCCCCAGCTCGTGGATATGCCCCCAGTTTGTGGATACTGCCCCAGCTCAGATTCTGCCCCAGCTCGTGGATATGCCCCCAGTTCGTGGATACTGCCCCCAGCTCATGGATACTGCCCCAGCTCAGATACACTGCCCCCAGCTCATGGATACTGCCCCCGGCTCATGGATACTGCCCCAGCTCAGATTCTGCCCCCAGCTTGTGGATATGCCCCCAGTTCGTGGATACTGCCCCCAGCTCGTGGATACTGCCCCCAGCTCATGGATACTGCCCAAGCTCAGATACTGCCCCCAGCTCATGGATACTGCCCAAGCTCAGATACTGCCCCCAGCTCATGGATACTGCCCCAGCTCATTTACTGCCCCAGCTCGTGGATATGCCCCCAGTTTGTGGATACTGCCCCCAGCTCATGGATACTGCCCCAGCTCGTGGATACTGCCCCCAGCTCGTGGATACTGCCCCAGCTCGTGGATACTGCCCCCAGCTCATGGATACTGCCCAAGCTCAGATACTGCCCCCAGCTCATGGATACTGCCCCAGCTCATTTACTGCCCCCAGCTCGTGGATATGCCCCCAGTTTGTGGATACTGCCCCCAGCTCATGGATACTGCCCCAGCTCGTGGATACTGCCCCCAGCTCGTGGATACTGCCCCCAGCTCGTGGATACTGTCCCAGCTCGTGGATACTGCCCCCAGCTCGTGGATACTGCCCCCAGCTCACCTCTTTGCGCCGCGTGTTCGGCTCCCTGTGAGCTTCCGGCGGCATGGAGCTTGCCCCCAGCTCGTGGAGTGCTCGCGAGTGCCTGGGGGAACCACGTGACGAACGCAAGAACGCGGCTGTACACGTGGTTTCCCCTGCGAGCACCCAAAGCTCCATGCCACCGGAAGCTTACAGGGAGCTGAAAATCGCAGCCTTATGCGGTTTATATATATCGCAGGGTCTTAAATCGCGATTGTTTTGCGATTGCAATTAATTGCACAGCCCTATGCTGGGGTTTTTTATCGCTGTGGATTCTGATATGCTCACACACTGCACTGTGTTGGGGTTTCATTGCTGTGGATTCTGATATGCTCTCACACTGCACTTTGTTGGGGGTTTCATTGCTGTGCATTCTGATATGCTCACACACACTGCACCTTACGGTAAGTTTTAGTGCTACATACCCCCGGGGTGTAGGGGATATATGGTTATGTATGGCTGTGTGTGTAAATGCATGTATTGGTCTTTAAACAGGCTGCTGTGTGTAAAAGTCTGCATCTGTGTTCTTGTCGCAGTCCGGCGTTGGCCCCTTGCCCTGCACCCAAAAGGCTGGTATCGCTCCTAGAATCGCCACATTATCTGCTGCCTGCACTGCGCAAAGTAAGAATGACCTGTAAAATTGCCTCTGTCCTTAACCACTTCAATGCGGAGGACGCTCTGAGCGCGTCCTCCGCATTACTGCTGGTATGCGGAGGACGCGCTGAGCGCGTCCTCCCATTGGGGTCAGCGTTCGGCCGGGTTCCAGCCGATCGCTGGCCCCCCCGGTGCGGGCTGACATCCTCAATGTCAGCCCGGAACCGCAGCCGCTGAAATTAGGTGTCATCGCGGTAGCGCGATGACACCTAATTCAGGCGCCCCCCCCGCATGTGCGGAGGAGGCGCCTGAAAGGGAGGAGGGGAGGTCCTTCGGACCTCTCTCCCGATCGGCGGCATTGCGGGGGTTAACCCAGGCACCATTTGGAAGGGCACAGCCTGCCCTTCCAAATGGTGCCTGGCATTAACCCCTGGGGAGCTGGATCGCGAATCGGCGCTGAAAAGCGCCGGTTCGCGATCCTTTCCCGGAGCTGGCCGACATCTTGGATGTCGGCCAAGCCACCGGGAACTCCCCCTGAGGACTGGCGTCATCGTGCATAGCACGATGACGCCAGTCCTAGAGTTAACCCCTAACTGCCACCAACGGTGGAGATAGGGAGTTCCAATGAACTCCCTATCTCCCGATCCGTGGCAGTTAGGGGTTAATGTTTGGTATGGTTGGATCGGCCAGAGCATGGCCGTTCCAACGATACCAAACACGAAAGTGAAAAAGTTTTTTAAAAAAAATTAAAATTAAAAATATATTTTAAAAAAAAATTATAAAAAAAAAAATAAACATTTTTTTTTCTTTTTTTTGGTTCGTTAATGCAGCAATATTGTTCCCATTTCAATTATAATGTGAACAATGATGCTGCACTAACAATTTTTGTATGCGGTGCGTTTGTTAAAAATCGCGTAATTATCCCCAAAAAAAATGTAACGAGACCCCATCTCTAATTTTTTTAACAAGCGCACCCCATACAAAATATAACCGCAATTGCTCGCATGTTAAAATGTGAAAAAAAACACTTTACACGTTGTAAATTATTGAAAATACATATTTTATTGCATTTTTTGTTATAATATACAGACATGACATAACGTATACATATAATAATGACATATTATGAATCTACCGAGTCTGACGGAAAGAACGATATATAATATGTCTGGGTAATATACTAAAATAAGCCTTCACAACACGTTTAAACATGATGAGCAAAACCGGTAAAAATGACCTCAGCACAGGGGCGGGAAAAGCCTCAGCAGCGAAAGGGTTAAAGGGTTAATAAAGGAGTATTTATTAGGAGACGAAAAATAGTCATAATAATCACTGTTTTTCCCCGGCCGTGAGAGTACCCAAGAAAAAAAGCACTGGTTAAAAGTAAAACATTTATCATTGATTAAAAAACAACATGCTGCACAGCACATACAAAACAACGGGCCAATACATCAAATAAAATCACTCTCAAGTCTGATTTGGTTCTAGCGTTGTATCTATTCTATATATCTCTGGTATACAGTTCATAAGTCAAAGACCTATTCAGACTGGGAATATAGTCTCAATACACAATATAATGCTCTTTTAATCATTTTCAATTCTCAAGAGACTCAAAATTATTTTTCAGATGTCTACAGCGAACGAATAATCTTGCAACAGTATCCAAGTATGTATTCAAGCAGTCTAAACACTCACTTTATCGGTTTCTCTTTCAATTATTTACTCCAGTTGGCTGACAAGTTTCTAAAATTGACATGCCTATTTCCAAATTTCTAAGTGGTATACAGTCATGGCCGACATTGTTGGCAGAATAAAGACAAGAAAGAAAAGGGCGCAAGATAGGTGGAAATTGAAAAAATACCTCTGGAGCACCTCAGAAACAGTTAGGGTACTCCTAGGGTTCACAGTAGATTGATATCTTTAACGCCGCAGGACGTACATTTACGCCCTGCATTAGGCGGGCTTTGACGCCGCAGGACGTAATTGTAAGTCCTCGGCGTTTACATCCCCCCTCCGTTAATACTCACCTCCTCCGGTCGCTCCCACGTTGCTCTGACTCCCTCGGAGTCAGATCAGTGTGAATCCCTCCTCCGGCGCAGTGACGTCATCGCACCGTTGGCGCGATGACGTCAGTTTCAGGCGTCGTCGTCCCCCCCCGCCGGAGCAGGGGAAGCGCCTGAAGGGGAGGGGGTGGATCCTTTGGATCCCTCTATCTCCCGATCGCCGGGGACCAGGCGGCTGTGACCAGCATCGCTGGAAGGGTCACAGCCTGACCTTTCCAGAGATGTTTGGGGGGTTAACCCCTTAGTTGCCAGGTCGCGACCGGGCACTAATTTGTGCCCGATCGCGGTCTATTTCCGGTGGGGGCCGCCATCTTGGATGGCAGCCCCCACCTCTGGGTCCCCCCCCCCAGTCAACTGACTCATCGCGCATAGCGCGATGATGTCAGTTAACCGGGGAACCCCCTAGCTGCAAAGGGATTTCCTATGGAAATCCCTTAGAGGAGATAGGGGGGGTTCTTTGAACCCCTTTATCTCCTGATCGGTGGCAGCTAGGGGTCATGTATGATATTCCTGGAAAGGCCAGAGCATGGCCTTTCCAATGATATAAAACATGACCATGTTATAAGTAAAATAAAAGTTTAAAAAAGTAAAAATAATAAATTAAATAATAAAAAAAAATACGTGTTTTTTTTTTTTTTTTTAATGCAGCACTGTTGTTCACATTTCAATTATAATGTGAACAATGATGCTTCACTAATGATTTTTTTGGGGAGGGGGGGTTTAGCTAAAATCACGCAATTTCTCCCCAAAAAAAAAAAAATGGGTTCCCCGTTCAAATTTTCTTAACAAATGTACCCCATAGAATATGACCGCAGAGCCTCGGATAATAAAATTTAAAAAAAAAACACTTTACACACTGTGGAAGATTGAAATTTTATTGAAAATTCAAATTTTTTTACTTTTTTATACATTTTTTGTTATAGCATTTTGGCAGGGCATGACGTATACATATAATAATGATATATTATTAATCTGCCGAGTCTGCCGGAAAGAACGATATATAATTTGTCTGGGTGGTATAATAATACGTGACTTAAAAACGGTCAAAATGAGCTCAGCAAACTTCTACTTCCGAAACAGCGCCGAAGTTGTAAAATTACTCCCGTCCTTAAGGGGTTAAAGAGTGCTTTTGCTTCTTAGTTGGTTAATATAGCATGCACTGAAAAATCAAGAGAGAATATATATTGTGCAGTATATTTAATAATTTTTTTTTAAACAAAATCACAGTGTTAAAACAAACTCACAAAAATAGAGCACAAATAAATGTGCAAAACAGCATTTGCCACAATGGCCAGAACCTCCCGATTTCTGTACTCCAAACCTCCGGTCTGCAGTCCATCAACATATAGATCGAAGCCCGTTGGAATGGAATGGAACGCTGGCTCAGCATAAACTGGAGTTTGTTAGAATGGAACACTTGCTCAGCATGGATGTTCGGCTTGGTCTCTGGCTTAATTTCTGGCGTACAGAACTTTGCTCAATGCATTTCGTGGGGCACACCCACTTCCTCAGGAGCTAGTTCACAAATGTCCTAATACCCTTTTTATACATTCCCATATGAACAGTGATTAAACAATCATTGAAAAATGCAAAACCGCTGATCTAATCTGCTTAGAAGATGCTAATTTGGAAAAAGAAAACCTCCACCAGCTTTCGGAATGATTCCTTCTCTGCGTAGCCGCAATATACCATGCACGCACTCGACTTCTCCCAGCATTGGTGCACACATCTTCTACCACCCAGAAGGGACAGACTTCAACTGCGCATGCACCTTGTTTGGCATGCTTTAATAGATTTTCTGTAATGCGCTTGGTGAACGTTCTCTCATCTGCATCCTAATTTTCACATTGTTACAGCTTTGCCAATGTTATTGCAGAATTAAGTTCAAAATCCTTATCCTTACCTACAAAACCCTCACTAACTCAGCTCCCCACAACCTGTCCTCACTAATCACCAAATACACCCCAGCCCGCTCCCCAAGGTCAAACAGTGACCTGCGCCTAGCTTCTCCCCGCATCACCTCTTCCCATGATAGACTGCAGGATTTCTCACGCGCAGCCCCCACTCTCTGGAACGCTCTCCCTCGTACTGTCAGACTTTCCCCTAACTTCTCTTCCTTCAAACGCTCCCTTAAAACTTTCCTATTTAGGGAAACCTACCACCCAACTCACTGACGCAACCATCAATCACTCTCACTTTACAGTCCTCTCCTCCTGTTTCCAACCCCAACCCTCCCAGATTGTGAGTTCCTACGGGAATAGGGCCCTCATCTCCTCCTGTACTGTTTGTCAAATGTTGTTCAATGTATTGTAACCCTGTCTATACTGTGCCTATTGTACAGCGCTGCGGAATATGCTGGCGCTTTATAAATAAAGAATAATAATAATAATTACTTTACTGACACCTACAAATAAATATACAGGGTTACTCAAAGAGATTCGAAAAGTCACCGCACGCTCGGTGTCTTTTCGTTCTCTTCAATTCGGTTCCTTTTGCCGATCCCATTTCGGTGACCCTGCGGTGTATTCAGCAAACACCACAAGGTCCCCGAATTGCAGGGAAAGGCTGCCGCAAACCCGACGAAAATTAACCGCAAAACCTGTAAAGTAATGTGACAGACACAGAGCTTCAAAACAGAGCTGTGCTCCTGTAGATGTTTAATCTATAACTGAACACAAAATGGAGGGGGGGAGGGATCAGGAAGACTAACTACGGTGGTCAGGATGGCTCAAAAAGAAACATAGGCAAAACACAATACATTACATCTCCCTTCGTAAGTATAAAACAAACCCTTAACTAGCATAGTCACTTGGGATACAGGTATAGATATCGCAAATATTAAATCGGTGATATTTCTTTAAACTTCTCAATTTACATAAACAGAAAACTTGCATCCCTCAAAAGAACAAAGGAAAGGTTAGCACATTTTAAACGAGACTCAAACGATAACATATCATCCAGAACAGTGCACCATTGTACATAAGCAAGTGGAACTGGAACAGTTATTGGCACACTGCTGTCGCCATTCGCGTTTGCTACGCATGTCTCTGGCTACAAGGAAAGCCGGTCCGGAGGTTTCACAACTCTGCCTAGCCTGGTGATGTACTGCCCGGTTGACGTCATTCCCTTAGCAGACTGTGGTACTGGAGCAGATTCTTGCTGGGAGTTAGTATGTTCCACAGGCTCGGGCTCCTCGGCACTCACTGGCTCCATCAACTCAGCCCAATGATCATTGATAAGTCTGTGACGGGAGTCATTGGCATCTGGTGTGCTCTTACGAAGGTGCTGGACGTTGCGACGGTATTCCTTATTTCCACTTTCTACAATATAGGATCGAGGGGCATCGTGAGACCTCACTACTACTCCAGGCGACCACCTGTTACTGCCTGGGTGCGGCTGCATCCGAACTTCATCTCCAGGCTTCAATTCAGCACGGGGGCCACTTGCTCTTTTATGGTCATAGTAGAATTTCTGAATGCATTTGCTTCTGTCTAGGCGCTGTTTGACTTTGATGGGATCATAAGCTGCAGGTGCGAGCAGCAGACGAGCAGTAGGCAGGCTATTCGGGGCCGCCTGCCCATCAGCAGTTGAGCAGGCGAAAAGCCTACAGAATCCAGTGGAGTTGTCCTGTAATCAAGCAGTGCAAGGTGTTTGTCTGACGCTTTGGCCCAAAGTTTTTTAACAGTCTGGACTGCACGCTCGGCTTCACCATTGGAATGTGGTGTGTGGGGTGACGAAGTTCTGTGAGTAATTCCATAACTTTGGCAGAACACCTTAAATTCCTCTGCTGCATATTGAGGGCCATTGTCTGTTCGAAGGATGACAGGGATCCCATGCCTGCTAAACTGAGCCTTCAGCTTTTCTATGATACTGCGACAATGTAGATTCTTCAGCGTGTCCACTTCGATGAACTTTGAGTAGTAATCCACCAGCAGAATGTAATGGGTCCCTTCGAACTCAAACAGGTCCGAGGCTACTTCTTCAAAGGGAAAACTGGGGGTTTCTGTTGGACGTAGGGGTTGTCTTGGCAGTTTATTCTGGAAGTCTGCACACTTGCCACAGTTCTTTACCATTTGTTCAATTACAGAGCTCATACCTGGCCAGTATAGGACCTCACGGGCTCTCTGCTTGCTCTTCACTATTCCCAAGTGGGACTGATGTATGAGCTTCAATATGTGAGCTTGCATAGAAGGGGGAACCACTATACGCAGGCCTTTGTACACAACGCCATCGGAGACAACAAGCTGGCTTTGCGAGTCCCAGTATGGTTGTAGTTCATTAGGGAGATCATGCCTGTGGTCTGGCCAGCCTTGCCGGATTATCCTTTGAAGACAGCTGAGCTCTTCTCTTGTGCAGTTCTGCAGCTCTGAGTATTTCTGCTCACTGACTGAAACAAAATGAAGCATGGAGACGCACTCTAAGCCTTCCATCTCAGGCTTGTTCACAGGTAACTGGGCTCTCGACAGCGTATCCGGCAGTTCCATATCTTTGCCCCGTCTGTACTTAACGGTGAGATCATACCACTGCAAGCGAAGGCGCATCCTCTGAATGCGCATGGGGGTAGAGAGCAATGGCTTCCTAAAAATATCCTCCAGAGGCTTATGGTCATTGTAGACGGTAACGTGGTTTCCAAATATGTAATTATGAAACTTGACACATGCATGAACAATTGACAGCATCTCCTTCTCGATTTGCGCATAACGAGTTTCAGTGTCTGTTAGTGACCTGGACGAAAAGGCAATGGGGTGGCTGTCCTGCAACAATACTGCACTGAGGCCGTTGCTGCTGGCATCACAGAAAATTTCGACAGACTTGGATGGATCAAAAAATTGTAGCACAGGAGACTCAGTGCACATGTCTTTGAGTGTGTCAAAGGCTTGTTGTTGAGCTGGCTGCCAGGCAAATTCCACATCAGTTTTAAGAAGTTGTCTCAGAGGTGCATCAACTTCGCTGAGATTAGGCAGGAATTTCGAGAGGTAGGTGACAAACCCTAAGAAGCGACGGACACCATCCTTGTCTCTTGGTGTTGGCATGGATTTCACAGCCTCTATTTTTGCAGGGTCTGCCTTCAGGCCATCTGCTGTTATCAGGTGTCCTACATAGGGCACAGAAGATTGCTTGACGTGGCATTTATCAAAGTTGAGACTCAGGTTGTAGCTTGTGGCTCTCTGAATTACCTTACGGAGAATCTCATCATGTTCCGGTACTGAAGGGGCCGCAATGAGAATGTCATCCATCACACTGATTGCGCCGCTAATACCCTCAAGCATTTCGTCCATAATACGCTGGAATATTTCAGGTGCACATTTTAGACCAAAAGGAAGCCTAAGCCACCTAAATCTGCCAATGGGCGTGTTGAAGGTTGTCAGGAATGATGACGCTTCATCCAATTCTATTTGTAGGAACCCAGATTTTGCATCCAAAACAGAGAAAACTTTAGCACCAGGTATTGCAGAGACTACCTCCTCGATGGTGCGCATTGGGTAATGTTCCCTCTTAATGACTTTATTTAAGTCGCTCGGGTCAATACAGATTCTTATTTTGCCATTACGCACAGCTGCCACCATAGAACTCACCCACTCGGTTGGTTGGTTAACTTTGGTGATGTAGCCATCTTTAACCATCTCTTGTAGTTTCTCTAGTATCTTATTTCTCAGTGCAGCTGGTTGACGGCGGACAGGATGAACCACACCTTGTGCTTCAGGATCAATTTTGATTGTGTACTTGCCCGGCAAGGTTCCAGTAGTGCGAGTCAGTTCTGGGTAATCATCTAGCCCAACTGGCAGAGGTCCTGTTGTTGCCACTTGGATAGAGTGTCGTGTGTTGCTTTTCATAGTAGGCTGCAGCGCATGGAGCCGCATCACTAAACCTAAGGCTTCTGCTGTTGCGCCACTAAGCACATTTTCTTGCAAAATGTCCACAATCTCAAATTCTGCTGGTATCTCTGTATTCTTGAATTTGATTAGAAGGTCCACCGCAGCTATGGGCTTCAGCCTGTGGTTAGAGTAGGACTTTAGCACTCGATTAGAGCGCTTAAGCTCACCTACATGCGGGAGTGTCTGATAATTACTTAAAGTCAATGTGTTGCACTTTGCACCAGTATCAATTCTGAATGGCACTTGCCGAGACAGGATTTCAATGTCCGCAGTCCATTTGTCATCATAGTGCTCATCCGTTCGTGTGAGATTTATGCCCAGTACCTCCTCATCCTCAGTTTCTGATTGCTGCTGCACACTAACTGTGTTTACTGACCTTTTGCGACACACTGCCACCCAGTGGTTTGGTTTGTGGCAGTACGAGCAGACAGAACCTTTCGCTGGACATCTGCCCTGGGTCCACTTATGCTGGGGATCTTTTCCACAATTTAAACAGTTGTATGTCCGGTAAGTATTCATGTCTTTCTGCACAGACTTTGGCTGATATTGTAGATAGGCTTTTTTATTTGCAGTTTGGAATTGTGTATTCACCTTTATTGCTTGCACTTGAGATTCTTCTTCTCTGATTATTGTAATTTGCTTCTGTGACAGTTCAAACTGTTGGGCAATTTCAATTGCTTTTGGTAGTGTTAGATCTTCCCCTTTGTCTAAGAGTCTCTCCTGGACGCGCTTTTCTTTGATTCCAGCGATTATTGTATCGATTAACATATCATCTGGATCAGCATACTCGCAATCCATTAGCAGGAGTCTTAAATCCTTCACAAAGTGGTCAAATCCCTCAGTGACTCCTTGTTTTCTCTGCTTAAAGCGGTGTCTGGCAATTCTCTTATTCTTTCTTGGCCTTATATAGCTGGCAAATTTATCCAGTACTTTAGATGGATCATCCTTCTCCCCTTCTCCCCAGGGTAGCGTTTTATATATCTCTCTGCCCTGCTCGCCAATCCACGTTCCCAACCAACCTGTGCGCTGCTTCAGTGTTTGTTCTGATAGCGGTCCATCAAACACAAAGGAGACATGGCTGCGAAATCTTTCAAACTCTTGGTACAAGTCTGGAGCTTCCCAGTCAATCTTGGGGTGTTCAAACTGCGATAATGCCATAGTAAGCGTGAGATCTGTTCCAGACAGACTTCTGACACCATGTAAAGTAATGTGACAGACACAGAGCTTCAAAACAGAGCTGTGCTCCTGTAGATGTTTAATCTATAACTGAACACAAAATGGAGGGGGGGGAGGGATCAGGAAGACTAACTACGGTGGTCAGGATGGCTCAAAAAGAAACATAGGCAAAACACAATACATTACAAAACCCACCGAATGCATGCAGAAAAGCCACAAAAACATCTGGATTAACCTGCCGAAAACCAAGCCCAAGCAGGAGCCGAAGCAGCTGAGACCGCAGACGAGGGAGGTGAATAAATTAGCAAAATAGTTTGTGTGAATCTGTGAAAATGAAACGCTGTTTGCAAAGAAACTACTGAGCGAAAATGTCTGAAATTTACATATGAGGTCCACGGAATGATAATAAAAAGGGCTGTTACAGAAAAAATAAAAAAAAAATCGGACTTTTTTTAAAAAAAATAAAAATTAAGAAAAATGCTTAAAATATCCTAAAAAATCTATAAATAGAGAGACTCTTTACTGCAGAATTTTATAAGAACGATTTATTAGATATTGAATTAAAACGGGAATATTTTTAACATTGAAGTCTATGGGATTCTCCTGAATTAACTTGCCGAATTAAACCACCGAATGGCAGGGCATTAGGGGAACCTTTCACTGCTGGTTTTTGTTCTCTGAATAGCCGAAGCAGTGCTTTTTCATGGGGTTTTCACTGCCCTCGAACAGGCAACCAACAGGCACCGTATGTGCAGGCAATTCGCCAGGATTTGGCGAATTGCCTGCTCTCTGGATAGCCGAATGGCCAGGAAAGGTAAACGAACGCTGATTTTCAGCGTTCGGTTACCTTTCTCAAGCAATTCGGAGCTCTTTGAATAACCCTGATAGTATATAAAATACAGAGAATACGAAAGGTTTGTTTTTGCAACTTGAATTTACTCAAATACAGATGTTACTTCTAAACCCAAGACAAAACAATGTGGCTGATTACCTAAAAAGAAAAACAGGGATAAAAAAAATAAAAAATCAAAGAGAGAAAAAGGGACAAATTTATATTCAATCCATAAATGCCAATATATCAATATCATTATTAAGTCCCTTTCCACCAAGAGTTCCTAATTTATAAATCCATTCAGTCTCTGTTAGTTTAACCGCAACATCCCCTCCTCTCCAATCTGGTTCAACTAAATCTATCCCAATACTGAGGAATTCTTCAAATCTAAAAACTGAACATTTATTACAATGGAATGGAAGGCTATGTGTCAATTTCTTAGTGCGGATCCCAGAATAATGCTCCATGAATCTTTAGTGTAGGGTTCGAGACGTCCTACCCACATATTGGGCTCCACATTTACATTCCAAAAGATATACAGCATTTTTGCTTTTACAATTGATAAAATGATCAATCTTAAATACTTTTCCTGTTACAGTACTTTTAAATTCCAATGTTTTTCTAGCCTGATTTTTACACGTTGAACATCGACCACACTTAAAAAAACCTTTTAGTTTGACTATCATATCTGTCTTTTTTTCTTTCCCTTTAAACCAAATACTTGGAGCAATTTTAGATTTTAAATTTTCTGCTCTTCTAAATACTGTGACAGGATGTTCAGGTAAAATTTGTTTCAAATACGGGTCCTGTTGTAGGATGGGCCAATGTTTATTAAAAATCTTTTTAATTGATGGTACATCATTATTAGATTTAGTTATGAAAACTAGTCCAAAATTACCATTCTCATTCTTATATTTATGTTCAGTTAGGAGATCCCTCCTATTCAGAGCTTTAACTTCTGTTTTAGACTTCTCAATTCTACTGGAAAATTTCTCTTTTTTAGTTTGTCTTCAATTATTTCTGCCTGTTTGACATATTCATCAATTTTTGAACAATTTCTACGCACTCTTGCCAACTGATTTTTAGGGATAGATTTAGTTGAACCAGATTGGAGAGGAGGGGATGTTGCAGTTAAACTAACAAAGAGACTGAATGGATTTATAAATTAGGAATTCTTGGTGGAAAGGGACTTAATAATGATATTGATATATTGGCATTTATGGATTGAATATAAATTTGTCCCTTTTTCTCTCTCATTTTTTTTTTTTTCTTATCCCCGTTTTTCTTTTTTTTCTTATCCCTGTTTTTGTTTTTAGGTAATCAGCCATATTGTTTTGTCTTGGGTTTAGAAGTAACATCTGTATTTGAATAAATTCAAGTTGCAAAAACAAACATTTCGTATTCTCTGTATTTCATATACTATATTTATTTGTAGGTGTCAGTAAAGTAATATTGCAAGTTTTAAAATTGTATTTTTATAACATTGGCAAAGCTGTAACAATGTGAAAATTAGGATGCAGATGAGAGAACGTTCACCAAGCGCATTACAGAAAATCTATTAAAGCATGCCAAACAAGGCGCATGCGCAGTTGAACTCTGTCCCTTCTGGGTGGTAGAAGATGTGTGCACCAAAGCTGGGAGAAGTCGAGTGCGTGCATGGTATATTGCGGCTGCGCAGAGAAGGAATCATTCCGAAAGCTGGTGGAGGTTTTCTTTTTTCTTTTTCCAAATTAGCATCCTCTAAGCAGATTAGATCAGCGGTTTTAAATTTTTCAATGATTGTTTAATCACTGTTCATATGGGAATGTATAAAAAGGGTATTAGGACATTTGTGAACTAGCTCCTGAGGAAGTGGGTGTGCCCCACGAAATGCATTGAGCAAAGTTTTGTACGCCAGAAATTAAGCCAGAGACCAAGCCGAACATCCATGCTGAACATCCATGCTGAGCAAGTGTTCCATTCTAACGAGCTCCAGTTTATGCTGAGCCAGCGTTCCATTCCATTCCAACGGGCTTCGATCTATATGTTGATGGACTGCAGACCGGAAGTTTGGAGTACAGAAATCGGGAGGTTCTGGCCATTGTGGCAAATGCTGTTTTGCACATTTATTTGTGCTCTATTTTTGTGAGTTTGTTTTAACACTGTGATTTTTTAATTTTTTTTTATTAACTATACTGCACAATATATATTCTCTTTTGATTTTACAGTGCATGCTATACTAACCAACTAAGAAGCAAAAGTGCTCTTTAAAAGATATCAATCTACTGTGAACCCTAGGAGTACCCTAACTGTATCTGGGGTGCTCCAGAGGTATTTTTTCAATTTCCACCTATCTTGCGCCCTTTTCTTTCTTGTCTTTATTCTGTCAATTAAGGGTTAACAAGGTACCCTCGTTAAGAGGCTGCAGTGGGAAAGATTCTACCTGTGTATTTTTTGCGACATTGTTGGCACCCCAGACATTTATCCAGAAAATCAAGTAACACATGCTTTGCTATACACATGTTTGTTCCCTTTGTGTGTATTGGAACAAAACAAAAAAAGGAAGGAAAAAAGCAAATTGGATATAATGTCACACAAAACTCAAAATGGGCCAGACAAAATTCTTTGCACCCTTAACTTAATATTTGGTTGCACACCCTTTGGGAAAAAATAACTGAAATCAGTCGCTTCCTATAATCATCAATAAGCTTCTTACACCTCTCACCCGGAATTTTGGACCACTCTTCCTTTGCAAACTGCTCCAGGTCTCTTATTGGAAGGGCGCCTTTTCCCAACAGCAATTTTAAGATCTCTCCACAGGTGTTCAATGGGATTTAGATCTGGACTCATTGCTGGCCACTTCAGAACTCTCAAGCGCTTTGTTGCCATCCATTTCTGGGTGCTTTTTGACGTATATTTGGGGTCATAGTCCTGCTGGAAGACCGAAGATGTCGGACGCAAACCCAGCTTTCTGACACAGGGCTCTACCAAAATCCTTTGGTAATCTTCAGATTTCATGATGCCTTGCACACATTCAAGGCACCCAGTGCCAGCAAAACAACCCCAAAACATCATTGAACCTCCACCATATTTCACTGTAGGTACTGTGTTCTTTTCTTTGTAGGCCTCGTTCCATTTTCGGTAAACCGTAGAATGATGTGCTTTACCAAAAAGCTCTATCTTGGTCTCATCTGTCCACGAGACGTTTTCCCAGAAGGATTTTGGCTTACTCAAGTACATTTTGGCAAACTGTAGTCTTGCTTTTTTATGTCTCTTTGTCAGCAGTGGAGTCCTCCTGGGTCTCCTGCCGTAGCGTTTCATTTAATTTTTAAATGTCGACGGATAGTTCGCGCTAACATTGATGCTCCCTGAGCCTGCAGGATAGCTTGAATTTCTTTGGAACTTGTTTGGGGCTGCTTATCCACCATCCGGACAATCCTGCGTTGCAACCTTTCATAATTTTTTCTCTTCTGTCCATGTCCAGAGAGATTAGCTACAGTTGCAAACTTCTTGATAATGTTGCGCACTGTGGACAAAGGCAAATCTAGATCTCTGGAGATGGACTTGTAACCTTGAGATTGTTGATATTTTTCCACAATTTTGGTTCTCAAGTCCTCAGTTCTTCTCCTTTTTCTGTTGTCCATGCTTAGTGTGGAACACAGACACACAATGCAAAGACTAAGTGTACTTCTCTCCTTTTTATCTGCTTTCAGGTGTGATTTATATATTGCCCACACGTTACTTGCCCCAGGTGAGTTTACAGGAGCATCACATGCTTGAAACAATCTTATTTATCCTCAATTTTGAAAGGGTGCCAAGAATTTTGTCCAGCCCATTTTTGGAGTTTTGTGTGACATTATGTCCAATTTGCTTTTTTTCCTCCCTTTTTTTTGTTTTGTTCCAATACACACAAAGGGAATAAACATGTGTATAGCAAAACATGTGTTACTGCAATACTTTTCTGTGAGAAATACTTGATTTTCTGGAAAATGTCTGGGGTGCCAACAATTTCGGCCAGGACTGTATGTTGTGCTAGCCACAACATAATAGACCATGGCTATTATTCTCCTTTATATAGTGCCACAAATTCCGCAGCGGTTTACAAGATCAGTGTACAAGGGGTTGATACGTTAGAATACCACACATGGCTGACCTGATTCGTAGGGACCCTGTTCCCAAGGGAATTTACAATCTATGAGATGTACAAGTATTTTGTGAGGTAGATGCATCCATATCGTTAAGTGTCCTGCCCAAGGGCACTCACTGGTGGCGTCTTCTGAGTGTGATTGGTTCGTCTTTCCATGATTTTACAGCAGCGACCCGGTGGATATATTGAACCCGTTTCTCGTAAAGTCGAGAGTTGTTTCTCCACAGTTGTATTGAGAGAAGTACTGAACAAGACTTGACTTACTTCTCCAGGGTTGAGGGGCAGAGTTTTTAGCACTGGACTCCAGTCGATAGTGTGGTAGGCAAGTATGTACTGTTAGGCGTCTGCCCAAGGACACTTACTGGAGAGGTGCACTGGCCAGGACTTGAACCTGGGTCTCAATAGTTATAGAGCAGTGGTGTTAGCCTATGTCCCCTCTACATAGAGAAATACAAATTTGGGTGCTAGCTACAATCTAGCAAACAGTAACCACAGTATGTATTTCCTCTAATCCTGCATCTGACGCACGTTTTGCGCCTGATGAGCTGGTGGGCGAAACAAACGTTGGAGGAAATACTGCTATACGCTATAGCCATGGTCTATTATGTTGTAGCTAGCACAAAATATACAAACTAACAGACTTCCTGCATCTCCCTCGTTTCAGAGTTTTCTTCAGGGCTATCTCGCAATACTTACTATTAATCTTTATTTATATCCGTAATGTGACAGAGCGACTGTACACTAAGGCTAGGGTCAGACGACGCATTTTTCACGTCTACCATCAAAAAGTGCGTTGATGCGTCCGAACACATTTTTTCACGGAAGACGCGATAGCGGTCACACAAATGCGCAATTTCGGCATTGATTTTTACAGTCCAAACAAGTAAACCTTGGGTGTCTGGACGTTCTGTTGGCCGGACATGAGCAGCGTCTGACGTCTCCTAATCACGCACACACGCCGCTATGCGGACGCAGCGCACTCTGTACGTCAGTACTAGCGGTTCGACGTGCTTGCGAAAATGCGTTCGTTTGCCGCTTGCATTGCGCGGCCAAATTTTCGTGCAGGCCTGCACTGGACGTCATTTGCTGCTACCACGGCCATAATAAAGTGCGGCTAAATGCACGTTCGCACTGCATTCGTCTGACCCCAGCCTTACTTAGTACCTCCGTCCGCAGGCTCTCTTCCATGTAACAGTCCCTGGAGCAATCTTTCCTAACAGCTCCCCAAAACCTTAACCGCAGCTTTAAAGAATGAGGCTCACCATTGGAAATCAAACAGCAGAATGAAGATTTATTTGTACAGACACCCGCTACCCAAACAGATAACATCACAGATCAAATACCTGCACAGGACCTTCAAATAATGGACAATGGGACCTCCTGGGGGGAGGGAGAACGCCGGTAAAACAAAAGGAATATCTTCTATGAGAGAATTACACATCAGAAATCTTTGGTTTGCTGGGGGATGTTTAAAACCGTGAAAAGCAAAATATTTTTAAAAGGTCCACCAATTCCCCAATAGTCTCTTAAACGGTGGCGGGGCTTCCGTCCCAACCATCTTCCAGGGACCACGTAGTACAAGGAATAGGGGGGTGGACCCCCCAATATGGTTTTGGCGTCACAAATACATTGAACAACATTTGACAAACCAGTACAGGAGGAAATGAGGGCCCTATTCCCATGGGAACTCACAATCTAGAAGGGTTTGGGCTGGAAACAGGAGGAGAGGACTGCAAGGTGAGAGTGATGGATTGGTTGCGTCAGTGAGTCGGGTGGTAGGCTTCCCTAAATAGGAAAGTCTTAAGGGAGCGTTTGAAGGAATAGAAACTAGGGGAAAGTCTGACTGTACGAGGTAGAGCGTTCCAGAGGATGGGGGCTGCGCATGAGAAATCCTGTAGTCCAGTGGCGTAACTAGAAACCTGAGGGCCCCGGTGCAAGAATTCATGAAGGGCCCCCCCCAACCCCCCCCCCCAAAAAATCTATATTTTTACTTTTTTTTTCCTGCAATATAAAAAAGATAGTATTGCCCCAGCTGACACGGATATATACTGTATATTGCCCCCAGCTCACATGGATATATATATTGCCCCAGCTCACATGGACATATATATTGCCACCAGCTCACATGGACATATATTGCCCCCAGGCCACACATGGATATATTGCCCCAGCTCACACATGGATATTTTTGCCCCCAGCTCCTGTATATATTTGCCCCCAGCTCATGGATATACTGCCCCAGCTCATGGATATACTGCCACAGCACATGGATATACTGCCCCAGCACATGGATTTACTGCCCCAGCTCATGGATATACTGCCCCCAGCTCATGGATATACTGCCCCAGCTCATGGATATACTGCCCCAGCTCATGGATACTGCCCCAGCTCATGGATATATTGCCCCAGCTCATGGATATACTGCCCCAGCTCATGGATATACTGCCCCAGCTCATGGATATATTGCCCCAGCTAATGGATAGATTTGCGCCCAGCTCTTATGGGTATATAGGGCCCCCCAGCTCACCTCAGGCTCCTCTCTCCGTGGTGAGCGGCCGCTGAAAGCATGCAGCCTGGCCGCTCACCGAAAACCACCTGACCAGCGCAGCCGAGTTCGCGCGAGTCAGCTAGTTCCCATCCCACGCGAGCGGCCAAGCTGCAAGCCAGCTCACAGGGAGGGGAACAGCCGGCGGCGCTGCTCCCAGATTCCGGTGCTTTTTGCCGGAATCTGGCGGCGGCGGCGCTGGGCCCCCCTCCAGTGGCGGAATGCCAGGGCCCGGTCGCAACTGCGACCGTTGCGGCCCTGGTACTTCCGCCACTGCTGTAGTCTATCATGGGAAGAGGTGATGCGGGGAGAAGCTAGGCGCAGGTCACTTTTTGACCTTAGGGAGCGGGCTAGGGTGTATTTGGTGATTAGTGAGGACGAGTAGTGGGGAGCTGAGTTAGTGAGAGCTTTGTAGGTCAGGGTAAGGATTTTGAATTTAATTCTGCAATGGAGGGGAAGCCAGTGAAGGGACTCGCAGAGGGGAGCAGCAGAGACAGAGCGGCGGCTGAGGTGGATGAGCCTGGCAGAAGCATTCAGGATGGATTGTAGGGAGGATAGAGGGAGGCCAGTTTAAAGATTATTACAATAGTCGAGTTGGGAGATAACAAGGGCGAAGATGAGTTGCTTTGTGCTGTCAGCGGTAAGAAATGGTCGAATTCTGGAAATATTACGCAGTTGGTAGCGGCAGGAGGAGGAAAGAGACTGCATGTGGGCGGTGAAGGAAAGAGCAGAATCAAGTGCAACTCCGAGACGAGCCTGGCTTCTATTATTTGTTCACGGTGTTCAGCAAGTACACGTACAGCTTCATGCTTTTAACTCCATCTCAAGTCACATGATTGCGTTACGTGAATTGGTACATATTCTTTTGGAACATCCCACCGATGGGTGGAGCTTGAAAAGAGTGTGTGCACCTTTTCCACAGTGGCAAAGAAAGTCGCAGACTGTGTCCCAAGACAAACTACATGCACACCAGCAAGATTGAGCGAATGATTGTTACAATGTCACAAACACTTTTTTGTGATTCAAATCCAAAGTTCGTTTCTGTACACCACTAGAGTGTCCAGCCATAGTTGTGGCATTGTCATATCCTTGGCCGTAGCAGTGCTTCAGTTTATGGTCATCTGCTTGCAACTTCTCCATAAATCTGTTGTGTAATGGCATCAGTTGATTTCCCATGTAACTGAATGGAGTCAATAAAAGACTCTACCGCACTGACTTCTATATCCTCAATTATGGATGCACCAATACAACCTTAAGACAGAGTAGAAATACCAATACCGGTACTTTTAATGTCATGTGACTGCTTTCCAAAAAATAATTGAGGATTTTGCAGCAAGCACAGAGACCCCTTGTCTCTCGAAGATCATGCCCAAAGACAGATGCCAATCTCTGTCTCTATTGTGGGGGCTCAAATCACTGGATCTCTGGCTGCCTGGTGAAACCCCCAAAACGTACCACTGCTTTCACCAAACAAGCATCTGTACCTAAGTCTGCTGCTATTCCCAAACTCACTCATGTGTTTAGACCTCTAATGCAACCCCTGGCTCACAGGCCTGCTACAGCCACTGTGTCTAAGCTTGCTTCAGGGAGACCTGCCATTCCTATGCCGGTACTCCTGCCCAAACCAGCCTCCAGAAGTTACAGTTACAAGTACTTATATAACGCCAACAGATTCCGTAGCGCTTTACAATGGGGAAGCACAGACAGGTGACATAGGAAATAATTAAACATAAGGAACAGACGGCCCTGCCCATAGGAAATTGTCCTGCTAATTTTTTTATTTTTTTTTGAGATAGGATTTTACCAGGAAGGATACATTGAGATTTCTCTTGTTTTCAAGTAGGTCCTCGGTGGCACTTACTGGAGAGGTCCTCTTGCTGGAATCAAACTCCTGTCTCCACAGGCTCTTTCCACGCAGAGCAGTGATGTTACCTCTACTCCACCCAGCCGGTGCAGCAATTTATACGAATGCTCAGCCAGACATCCCGTAAATTTACAATCTAAGGGATTAAGGAAAGTGAAACAAAAGAGAGAAGAGGGAGTGTGGAGATGATTACCAGAAAGAATATGGCAGATGCTGCATAATGATAGACCAAGAGCTTGGGCATGATGAGGTTAAACCGAGAGATCTGCTGTAGGAGAGTCTGCACCCAGAAAACCCCCTGCACCCAAACCTGCCCCCAGAAGAACGGTTTCCGCTGTGTCCAGGAATATGGCATCTCTGGAGGTCAGTTCTGAAGAGGAGTATATTAACCCTGTAACAGGCCAGCCATCAGAAGTTTTGGGGCCCCTTACTGACCCTCAGAATTGGGCCCCCCACGATCCCCTTTTCCCAAAGGAAATCAATATTTACTGTGAATCGTGGTCACATTAGAGTGTTAGTCCCAATATCTTAAAAATCACCCATATTGCTCGCACAACAGCACATTTAGCATAAAAAAAGTATCTATCTGGCTCAAATAATTTAACCATTTGGCTGCTAAGGACGCGTTGAGCGCGTCCTGCCAAGTGTTCCTCCTGTGCTACGGACGCGCTGAGCGCGTCCTAGTACAGGAGGCAGCAATCAGCTGGGATTCTGGCTGATTGCTGGCCCCCCCCCGGTGCAGGCTGACATCTAGCATGTCAGCCCGGGACGCCGGGGGGGGGGGATAGATGTCATTGCGCCGCCGATGCCCCCCCCCCCCGCGAGTGCGGAGGAGGTGCCTGAAAGGGAGGGAGGGTAGGTCTTCCGACGCTCTCTCCCTTCCAGATAGCGGGGGACCAGAGGCTGAAGGCAGGCACGGTTTGGAAGGGCACAGCCTGCCCTTCCAAACCGTGCCTGCCTTTAACCCCTTGGGTGCCGGATCACGATTCGGCGCCAAAAAGTGCCGAATAGTGATCCTCTCCCGGAGCTGGCCGACATCTTGGATGTCGGCCAAGCTTCCGGGAATGCCCCCTGATGAACTCTGGAGTGATATAGCACGATGACACCAGTCCTGGAGTTAAAATCCTAACTGCCACCAATGGTGGATTGGAAAGCCCTATCTCCCGATCTGTGGCAGCTAGGGGTTAATGTTTGGTATTGCTGGATCAGCCAGAGCATGGCCTTTCCAACGATACCAAACATGACCATGTAAAAGTAAAAACAAATTTAAAATTGTTTTGTTTTGCTAATGCAGCAATATTGTTCCCAATTATAATGTGAACAATGATGCTGCATTAACGATTTTTGTATGCAGTGCGTTTGTTAAAAATAGCGAAATTTTCCCCCCAAAAAAATGTAACAAGTCCCCATTTATAATTTTTTTTAAAAAGCGCACCCTATAGAAAATATAACCGCAATTGCTCGCATGTTAAAATGTGAAAAAAAACTTTACACATTGTAAATTATTGCAAATTCAAATTTTAGTGCATTTTTTGTTATAATATACTGACAGGACATGACGTATACATATAATAATGACATATTATGAATCTGCTGAGTCTGCTGAGTCTGCCGGAAAGAACGATATATAATATGTCTGGGTCATATATTAAAATAAGGCTTCAAAACGCGGTTAAACATGATGATCGAAACCAGTAAAAATGAGCTCAGCACAGAGGCGTGAAATGGCTCAGCAGCGAAAGGGTTAAGACAGTATGAAATTCAAATTGTGATTAAAAAATAATATGAATCAAGATCGTATTACAGAGTGTTGCTCCCAATACCTTAAAATCACATAAAATGTGTATTAGTACAAACAATGTAGCATAAAAGTATAATTATATTATTCCACTGGTTTAGCATATCAGAGCACTACAGCAATAGAACTCTCACGGTAAAGGCAGGATCCACAGCAATAGACCTCTAATGGTAAAGGCAGGGAATATGACCGTAGACAGGATCCACAGCAATAGACCTCTAAGGCTAGGGTCAGACTGAGGCAGTGCGAACGCGCGTGCAGGCGCACTTAATCACGGCCGTGCTAGCAGCAGATGCCGGGCAATGACGGCCAATATACGAAGTACGGTCGCACAAAAGTCCGGCTGCGCAACGCAAGTGGAAAATGAACGCATTTTTTCGAGAACGTAAACCACTAGTACTGACGTACAGAGTGCGCTGCGTCCGCTAGCGGCGTGTGTGCGTGATTAGGAGACGTCAGACGCTGCTAATGTCCGGCCAACATAACGTCCAGATGCAAGAAGTGTTTTATTGATGATCCGTACAAAATCACGGATGAAACTGCGCATCGTATGACCGCTATTGCGTATTCCGTGAAAAAATACGTCCATTCTTCGAACGCACATTTTCACGGACAACGTGAAAAATGCGTTAGTCTGACCCTAGCCTAATGGTAAAGGCAGGGAATATGAACATACACAGGATCCACAGCAATAGACCTCTAATGGTAAAGGCAGGGAATATGAACGTACACAGGATCCACAGCAATAGACTTTTAACGTTACAGGCAGGGGGTCTCTCCTTTATCATGTCCATCTCTCCACCACCATCCCCACTGTTTTCATTTCATTAACCCCCATGATCCCCCCCACTGTTTTCATTTCATTAATCCCCACACTCTTCATATCATCAAACACCCCCCACCTCTTTTCACCCCAACCCCCCCCCCACACACTGTTTTCTTTTAATTTAACAACCCCCCCATCCCCACTCTTTTCCTTTCAGTAAGCCCACCCCCGTTCCAACCTGGGGGCGCCGCTGGGTCCTGAGCTACCTCTCTCCTCCTTCGGCATCCCATGGCGTTACTTCTTCCTCTTAAAGTGTGATTTCAGCTTGTTTCTTTTTTTATTAATAAACCTTAACTTTAGGCCAGGGGCGGATCCAGGCACAGGTTTGGGGGGGGGCATTCTACCAGTTTTGACCAAGAGCTGTTGTTGGGTTCGCAGTGACAGGCAGATATATTTGCCCCAGGCAGCTCACATGGAGATATATATATATATATATATACGAAAGTAGAGCTGGGAGCACTCACGGTCTTTGATTAAAATAACAAAATTTATTGGTTTTACATTAAAAGAACTCCAACGTTTCGGCTCACTTACGAGCCTTAATCATGGACAAATACAATAATGAAAAACACATACTTTTATACTGAATGTAGATGAACTACTCACCAGCTGTGTATCGCGCTGCCTCCGATTACGTCAACCCGAGAACCGGAAGTGACGTACCGTTGTTTGGCCTTGCGCTGTCATGATAATGTGGTTGCTTCCTACTCGCGATACACGAGTGTAGTAGTCATAGCAATTAACACAACAAAGTAACGGAAGCACCTACACTTCCAAAGGAAAGGGGATGACCCAATAATAATTATGATGAAAAACGAAAGAACAACTTTATTAAAGATAATAATGAAAAAACAATCCACACATAATACAAAACATACGTAAAAAACACAGTGGAGAACAATGGTAATGCGTTCTGATATGTCACAAAGTACTTAACACCATGTCCTATTAGGACCAATTGGTAATGGTGCACCCCAATATAAAATGGGTTCCCAATTACGGGTAATTATACAGAGTGTATACAGAGTGTATAGCTCTACTATTGGTATAAAAATTAGGTAATTATGACGAAATTGTGAGCCACGGGGATAGAAATTATATACTGCATCCAGGCGTTCCAGCTGATAATTGGCGAAAATCAGTTCTTGTGGCAAAACCACAGTTTCATCTTATGAAAGCAATTAGAACCAAACCAGCAATTATAAATTGGACATCGAATAAATGTCAGGTAACCTCCCAGACCAATATATTGGAAAGCTTAAATAGTGCACAAAACCATATCGAAAATTCTTTGGCTTAAAATAAACGCACGATGTTATAGTATCGAGGTACCAAAGAGGACTTAATTAAGTCACTTATCTATCTATTTGGCAGGATGATCAACTGGCCCGACAGGAACCTTCATTAAACGACATATTGGGTCATTCCATATAATTCATCTAGTACATTTGTATATGGCGCAGCCGATGGAAAATTATTATACACATAGACACTTAATGGAATTAAATTAAACGGAACATTCAATTGTCTTATACGTAGGCATATAGACCGATGTGGTCCCACAAATGTTAGGCTTAGATTGGTAATCAGGTAGACACAATTTCCAAACAATTTCCATATAATTAATTTGTAACTACTGCAGCATATAGCAAGATATAGCTAGTTGTTTATAGATATAGAGTCATACAGGTTAATGTACACGTAGACGTTTACATGGAATTGAATTAGAAAGAGCATTCAATTGTCCTATACATAGGCATATAGACAGATGTAATCCCACAAGGGGTTTTGCTTGGATTGGTAAATCAGGTAGACACATAGGATGGTCCAACCAACTAGCTTTCATATAGTGCTACAATACTTGCTATACAGCGATATAAGGGCATGGAGTATACAGTTATACATATGAGTATATTATCAAGCAGTGTCACGAAACGGCTTATAGAAATTGTTCTAGATGCTAATTATATTGCATGTAGCCACATGAGGAAATTAAATCCAAATCAATCTTCACACACCGAGAAATAGTGAAATAACCCAGCTGACAAGCTTAATTAAATTAGGTAGGTATAATATATCATGAAGGTCTACATTCAACCCAATATTCAGATATTAAGCACATGCTGGTTGTTTTAAGGTGTAAAATCGTTATTAGGTTAAATTTAACCATATAACCACACACAGCTGTGGTTTGACCAAACAATTTCCAAACAATTACCAAATGAATTCCATATCATTAGTTTGTAGTTACTGCAGCATATAGCAAGATGTAGCTAATTGTTTTTAAGTATAGAGTCATACAGGTAGTGGCAACGCCACAATTCAACCCAAGGGTTTTATCAGAAGCATTGAATGAAAAAAAGTGACTGTTAAAAGAGTATCATACTCTGAGTAAAAAACTCAACGCGTTTCGCCGTTTTAGGGTCACGGCTTCATCAGGAGTGATGTTACTCATACCAGGGGCATCCATATATACCCTTCAAATTAATAAGGCACATCAGAAAAATAATTACGTATGTAAATTAGACATGTGATTAGACATGTGACTTCAAACCAGTACGTCATTTCCATTGGAGCTGGGATTTTAAGCACTAAAGGTCCCCACCCAATATGGAGAAAAATCTCATTGCTGGGCAACCATCGGCTACCAAAAGGATTCCCATACCAATATGGAGAAGGAGTAATTAAATATGTAAATTAGACATGTGATTAGACATGTGACTTCTTCAGGCCTGCACGTTATGATTTTAAGTACTGAAGTTCCCCTTCCAATATGGAGAAAAAGTCTCATTGCTAAGCAACCATCGGCTACCGGAAAGATTCCCATACCAATATGGAGAAGATGTCTTATTGCTAGGCAACCAACGAAGTCGCCGGGAAAAGCTAGTCTATTTTATAAATTGACATTTAGCCGGCAGATCTAAAATATAACACAGTTGGTTGCCAGATACATAAGGGAACCAAAACCTTGGATTAAGGGACTCTGAGGCACAAGGAGAAAACATTAATGCTCAAGGAAATAAACAAACCCATCTAGTATCGTAAAAAGAAAGAAAAAGTGCCTATCAAAATAAAAACTATAGAAATATATAGATGTCCCTGTTTAAAAAAATATATAGTGAAATGTGTGAACGAATTAATATACAAAATACCATGACGCAAAAGTTGTAAAGCCAAGTATGTCAATACATACAGTATATGGCAGGTAACTCAAATAGTATTATCAATAAAGGGGGTAAAAGTAAAACCTTCATTTAAGCCACCTGGATTTTTAGTTCCCAATTTATAAATCCAATAGGCTTCTCTTTGACGAAGTTTTTTATCGAAATTTCCACCTCTAGGTCCAATCCGGACCTGTTCAACGACCATAAACCTAAGACCTTCAGGAATTATTCTGATGTTTAAGGCGTAAATGTCTAGATATTGGAGTATCCCGTGGGTAACGCACTGAACGTACATGTTCTAAAATTCTTAATTTCAGTGGACGAAAGGTTTTACCGATATATTTAACCCCACAACTACATGTAAGAAGATACACTATACCAGATGTATTACAGTTAGAAAAATCTTTAACCGTAAAAATTTCACTATTATCAAAATTAGTGAATTCTTTAGAGTCTTTCTGTATGTATTTACAGCCTTTACATTTGCCACATTTAAAAGTTCCAATAGGCGGTTTACTCAACCAACTAGTTTTTGGAGAATTTACAGTTGAAAAATGACTGTGAACAACTTGATCACCAATATTGGAGCAACGACGTGATGTTATTGAGGCATGTTTTGTCAAAGCTTTTTGAAGATGCAGATCTTGTGTAAGTAGAGGCCAGTAACGTTCACAGATTTTCCGAATTTCGTACCAGCCCGTATCGAAATTGCCAATCATTCTAATACAAGTATCCGTATTTTTTTGTTTATCCTGTAAAGTCAAATCACGGTTAGTGAGGAGGGCATTTTGATATGCCCTCTTAAGGCATCGATTAGGGTATCCTTTTTGTTTAAACATCGCCCTAAGGTCCTTAGCTTTAGTCTTAAAGTCTTCCAAAGATGAACAGGTTCTTCTTAGACGAATGTACTGTCCCGTTGGTATTCCCCGTTTAAGGGGAGGAGGATGGAAACTCTCCCAATTGAGAAGATTGTTGGTTGCTGTCTCTTTTCTATATAATGTGGTCATTATTTGTCCATCAAGAGATTTATTAATTGAGACATCTAAAAAATTAATAGTATGTTTCTGAATTTCAAAGGTAAACTTAAGATTTAGATCGTTCTGGTTAAGTTTATTTACGCAGTCGGTAAAGCTATCACGACTCCCGTCCCACAGAATAAAAATATCATCGATATAACGTTTCCATTCAATGATTCTATGGTGATATTCAATAAATTCCGACCATAAACAACAAACTGTTCCCACTAGCCTAAATGTAGGTTGGCGTAGGAAGGTGCCATGGATGTTCCCATGGCAGTCCCAGTGATCTGCCTGTAAAACTTATGGTCAAAAAGAAAGAAATTGTGTGTAAGTACAAATTGTAGTAATTGTAAAACAAACGTAGTATGTTTCTTATGTTTTTCACCTCTACGATCCAAATAGTATTTTACATGCTCGAGTCCTAGATTATGAGGAATGCAGCTATATAGTGACTCAACGTCCAAACTACATAGAAGGACATTCTCTGTCAAAGTAAGATTTGATAAAAATTGGAGCATCTGTGTAGAATCTCTAATATAAGAGGGAAGCTCACACACAAAATTCTTCAAAATTTGATCAATGTAGACACTTGCATTCTGTGTGAGATTATTACAACCAGAAACTATGGGACGTCCTGGAGGAGGTTGGATTTTTTTGTGTATTTTAGGTAAGGCATAAAAAGTGGCAATTCTAGGATTAACTGGTTTCATAAAATTATATTCTTTCTCAGTAATTAACCCTTCCTCACGTGCATCCATAAGTATGTTATTAAGATCATTAGAGAATCTATTACTAGGATTTTGGGTTAATACCCCATAAGTTTTTTCATCTGTAAGAATCTTCAAAACCATATTTTTATATTGTTCTGTACTTAGTATGATGATATTACCACCTTTGTCTGCTTTTTTAATAGTTATTTGGTCATCTTCTTTTAAGGTTTTTAAAGCTTGAAATTCTTCTTTTGAGATGTTATGATTATGAGATGAATTTATAGCAGAATCATCAATTTTTTCAATCTCTTGGCATACTAGCTTACAGAACATTTCGATGTTACTATAATCATTGATTTGTGGTGTAAACAGACTCTTAGGTTTTAAATTAGTATTAGTATTAGTATTAGTAGTCATAGCAACCTGACACAAACGAAGCCTGTAACGCAGTGCCACAAGAAAGAATTTAAACAAACGGGTAATGAGCCTCTGCTAAAAAACAATAGGAATATAGCAATGGTGCTAAAAAAACAAAAAAAAAGAAGAAAAGAGAGAGATGGTCAATGCTAATGCCCACCTCGACCATACATATAAATTCCGTGATAACAATGTATCAGGCAGTGACTGTGTAATTGCATGATACAAAAAATGTTATATAAGACAAGAAAAATCTTGATATGCCATTAACTGGCAATATGAATATTGAGAGGTGATCAATAAGTGGATTAAATTGGATAATATTGAATAATGTAATGGGGACCATAGATAAAAGTGAAAATAAACAATGGTGAAAAATTAATAAAAAATGAAAAATGATGACAAAGTGAAAACAAAGTGAACAAAATTGTGATCCGTGTAAAAATTTAAAATGTGTGTGAATATACAGTGCTAATGTAAAAATCAGTGTAATGGATTGTAAAAAATTGTTTATATACAAAAAGGAAATTGGACATATGTATTATCGACTGTAAAGAAATGATGTGTATGAAATATATTCATTGAGTCCTCGAGGAGCAAGCGTATTCAAGGTGGATATCCAAAAAGTTTCTCTCTGCAAGAGTAATTGTGACCGATCTCCTCCTCCTACGCAGAGGTGGAACGTGATCTATAGCGATGAATTTGATCATAGCGATGATTACAGCGGATCCTTTTGATAAAAGCGCAAAACCAATCGCTAAGCATTACTGGGTAAAATCGCCTGACCGGAAGCTGAGCGACCGGAAGCAGGAAGTGGACACCCTGCCAACGTGGCCGGAAGAAACACAATTACGGTGCACTATAAGAGAGGATGCTTTTACTTTTACTTTCATATTGCTTTTATATATATATATATATATATATATATATATATATATATATATATAGACAATATTGAGTTCTTTATACCGACTGAGGAAGGCTTTTTTAATTAAGAACCTAAAAGCTAATCTGGTACACAGAAAACCAAAAAATAACAAAAAAAGAGATTTAAATAAATTCAATCTCAAAAATGGTTATTATGTTTGCGGACAATGCCTAGCCTGTAGATCAACCGCTAATAGGAAAAATTGTATAACAGAGTATACTAATCGTAAGAATGGGCAAAATGTACAAATGAAAGAGGTTTTAAATTGCTGTTCAAAGAACGTAATATACCTCTTAGAATGTCCCTGCGGTTTGCAGTACATTGGGCGCACAAAAAGAGCCCTAAATGTAAGGATTTCCGAACATGTACGCAACATAAGAAAATTGTATGATAAACACTCTGTTTCATTACACTTCAAACTCAAACATGGAGGTTCTCCGATCGGGTTGAAGTTTATGGCTATGAAAAAAGTATATAAAATGGATGTAGATGAAGATATTGCTAGTAAATTGGGACAAGAGGAGATGCGGAGCATCTTTGAAATGGGTACTGTGGCACCAAATGGGTTAAATAACGACTTTGAAGTTGTCCATTTTTTATAAATGGACACAAGTCACTATGCATCCCTCACGAATATTTTTATATATATATTTTTTTTTTTAAAGGCACAAGAAGTAGGTTATATAAATATACTCTATGGAGGAATTGATTATATCCATAAAGGAGCGCATAGGGTTGTTTTGGGTGGTAGACATGCACATATATGCACCATTTTTGGTAAAAAAATGTAATTATAAGTAATGATATTCAAAATACATCAATAGGACATACTTTTACCGCACATTAATTCAAAATTAGTAAGAATTATTTGATTATTTAGGTATTTTAATATATTGGCCAAAATGGAGTATGATTACTGCCCTATTTATTAATGGCCATGCACAATTTAAGCAAAGATTATTTGTCTAATTATATGCATTTTAAATAATAAGTCTATTTGGTATAAGGATTGTAGTTTTGCACAGGTATATATTTATTATGATCTAGTTTTTACAAATATTGACAGATATTGTGTCATTATGATTATTAACTAAATACACATATTGATATGCATAAAGTTTATATAAAATTTGGGGGATCCATAAAATAGATTAATATCCCATTATAGCACTATGCACTTTAATATAATTGTTAATGAATAAAAAAATATATATATATATTTTTTTATTTTATTTATTTTTTTGGCACTATGCACTTCAACTAGTAGTCATTTAGACTCTATGCACTATAAATTTATATTTATTCATTAGGATTTTAGGGGTAGGTATATCAAGGGATAAAAAAGGTAATAGGTAAAGGGGTTAAAAAGGATCACTGTATAGATTTTATTCACAGTATAGAAGTCATATTTCTACATAAAAATATTTTTTTTGAAATATAAGAAAGTACCCGTATAAGGAGCATTTTTGTAGATTACACGTTGAAAGAAATTCATAGGGATTGTAAATAAAGGGGAAAGGGAAAGAAGTAAATAAGATAGCACTTTAAATAGGATCATTAATAATACGCACAAATAATAAAAGTAAACACAATTTAGAGGTTTTTATGCATTAGTTAATATAAATTATAAGCTTTGTGCATGACTATTGGCCCATAATTAAATATTATGTGCTCCATTTTTTTGGATTTTGATCTTTTTGTTTTGCCATGAGGTGATTAAAGGAGTCTTGCGAGATGCATGGTGACAAAGATAAAAGAAAAGAAAAAAAAATTTCTTCTTAGAAAAGAAACTCCATGTGTTTTTATCCCTAAATATATTTATCTTTTAATTCGAGCGGTGTTATAAACGAAAGAGATCTCCGGAAAGCGTTCGTAAAGCGAGTGAACTTAAACCGGAAGTGGAGAATTCTGGTTGAAACGCAGTGGAACGCGGAAGTGGTATTGCGCATGCGCAAAATGGTGGCGCCTATCGCTAGATGCTCGGGGGAACACCGGAACTATCAAGGCACAGAACAGGACACCTGGAGACCCTTAAAGACATTAGTGGTCATTATATAAGGACCTATGGACTAAATGCATTCATACCAACTGATGAAGCCGTGATTTTAAGCGGCGAAACGCGTTTTGGAAGCTATTGTTTTTAAAAATAAATTTTATTTTGAATTCCTGTTCCTGTGTCAGCTGTGCCATCTTTCTGGATATGAAGTGGTTTTTCTTTGGGTTCTCCAAAAAACCCATGGGCGCTTATTCTGGAGAGGAAATGTGAGTACAAGACCTCAAATTTATTATGTTATAGTTCTCACAGATCTGCGCAAGGTGTGTTCTTCTCTTTTCTGTCTTCCACTACATGAATCTGGCTATAACAGTCTAAATAAGGTGGGGGCCACCTGAGAAATTGGAAGAAAAATCACCCACACGCCTGGACCCACTTAGAGCCAGTGATAAGGCTCTAGACTTGTGAGTGGGAGATTATTTGTATTAACATACCAATTGCCACCTATGGTGTTACACTATTATTGTTTATTCTCTTCTATGTATATGTGAGATCCCAGGACCCCAGAAAGCATTGTTTGCGCCGATTCAGGTTATATATTTTATATTCTGTGTATATTGGTGTAGGGGAAACCACTATATCCTGATATTGGCTATTTGGGGTGCCGTGGTGGTGGATACATATAGTGTGGCGCTGCACCATCCTTCATATATATATATACATACAAACACGAAGGATACCGCACCACGGAGTCTCAATTTCACGACTTTATTGTTCAAGAAACTTCAACGTTTCAGTCCGGATTGGACTTTCTTCAGGAATAAAAAAAATCACATACAAACCAACAATTTATATACGGATAGCAATTTACCTGTGATCCAAGTCAGCTCCGCCACGACCTGCACGCTATCCGGAACCAGAACCCCCCGGTGCCTAGCGATCACGTGACCGCAATTAAGGCAACGAGACGCCACCGGCCCCGAACGCGAACATATCGCGGGGGAAGCCAGACCTGTATCTATAACATAAAGCAATAAGCTCCTGCGTGTCCGTCGCCAAAAAACGGACTGCGCATGCGTGCGCATCCAACTGAAACACGTCCCCCCTTCTCTCGCACAGCCACCTCGCCGAGCTGTCTCGGATCAGCCAATCGCAGCCGACTGACAGTGACGTTTGGGATTAGCCAGCGTGCACGCCCTCTCAGGAAGAGCCTCTCCCTCGGCATGCTGTGTCCTGCTGATGGCCAGTGACAGGCTGCTGGGGAGACTGATTACCATGATCCGACAGCAGAGAGAGGAACAGAGCATATGGGATGAAGTTTCCCCTTTGCTCCTGTGCAGGGTCAGCTGCCCCATCTGCCTCCTGCCTCTTCCGGGAGCTGCCTCTGCCACTCTGTCCTCCCCCCAGGCACAGGTGAGCAGGCAGAGGGTTTGCCACCAGTTGTGCTGCCCCTCTGTCAGACAGACCCTGGCTAAAATGCTTTCTGACCCAGGGTGAGAATCTGGCATTTCCCCGGGCAGCTGCTCTGAGTGCTGGGTCCTCATAGGAGGAGGAGCACAGAGAAAAGTACCCCAGTGCACCACTATTAACTGGGGGAGGGGTATATATGGAATAGCAGAGGGAAGGCTAAGGTGAAGGGGGAATGAGTGAAAACTTTAACTTTTATTTATACTGGTGTAGCGCTGTGTTAAAATCTTGCTGTAGCAGTACCTATTTTTGGCCACAAGATGGAGACAATCGCGATCAGAGACACTGGACATTGGGACTACATTTCCCGGCGTGCTTTGCAAACAGACAGGAAGTGGGTGGGACACAGACGCTTGACATCCTGAGCCTCGTGGAGAACGCGCCAGAGCGCGCCAGGGAACGAGGGAGAGCAGACGGAGTGCAAGATATCGCTAGAGGGCCTAGGCCAGAGCGCGAGTGAGACCTGTCAGTTCCTTACACCGGGTCATCCAGCCTTAGGAGAAGGAGACCTCCAAGTTCCCGAGATTTGCTGCAGATTAAGGAACCGAAGACCTTGAGTGAGGAGTTGCCGCGAGTTGATCGGATACGGAGAGCAGGCGGTGAGCTGGACAAGTCGTGGACAAGCTACGGAAAGTCAGACAACGGATCCGGCCGCAAGTATCCCCAGTCAATATCGAGCGGAGAGACGTCCTGGGTCAGCGGAGCCTAAAGCAATCGGTGGATGGGTGAGAGGCCTCCAAGGCCGTTTGTAAATAAGGAACACGCTGCTGTTTTCTCTCTAAAGTCCACAGGGCCCCAACTTGACTAGTCGAAGACATTCCTTAAGTAAATTCACTGGCCAGTTGAACAGTACCCGGGTACCATACACACACACATACACACACACCTTTTACATTCCGGGACTTAACCTGTGCAGGACTCATTCTGTTACGAATCGGAACAGGGGTTGAAGATACGTTCCGAATATATTTTCTCTTTTCCGCTGCGCGTTTATCGAAATACGAAGAGATTGTATTCTTGGTTCCGCTACGTGTCCCGTTTTCCGAAATTTCGTGCAATTGCATTCTTTTCTGTTGGGTTGCGAATGTATTGTTTTTTTCCGAAATACGAAGCCTCGTGTTTCGTTTCTTTCCCGCTACGCGTTTTTACCGCGATACGAAAGTACTGTAATAATACCTGTGAATACCGTGTCTCAACGTCTGCTTAATATTTTAGTAAACTATTTAAATTATAAAAACCCACAGCGGTGTTGGAGTATATTTATTCCCTAGTGTGGGGAGACTGACCCGTGGTTCATTTTCAGCGGCTCCTCCGGGAGTGAGCGCTACACTGGCAAAACAAATACAAATGGGTTATAATAAATGTATCATAGCTGCCAAGTGCCCTGGAGCGCAGAGAAAGTCCTGATAAAAGGCATAAGTATTAGTATCTCTGGATATTAGGCTGCGGGAAACCCAATATTATATGCACTCAGCTCCTGATTTTATAATTATATATAATATTATGTTTCCAGCAGCCTAATATCCAGAGCTACTAATACTTCTGCCTTTTATCAGGACTTTCTCTGAGCTCCAGGGCACTTGGCAGCTATGATACATTATAACCCATTTCTATTTTTTTTGCCAGTATAAATAAAAGTTAAAGTTTTTATTCATTTTTTTTTCTTTCACCTCAGCCTTCCCATTGCAATTCCAGAGAGCCCTGTGCCCTGCACATCATGCAGCTACTGACCACCGGGACAGGTATTATTCATCTCTCTATATAAAACTGTTTCCTCCATCGCCATCAAGGATGCGCACACATTTAACAGCACGGATGCGCACACAGCCCTACCGTTCGGCTGTGCAAGCATCCAGCACAGTTGGATGTGCGCGCTGGGACGAGGTGAGAGCTGTGCTGCGCTGTATGGTCCACGCTGACAGCCCGCCTTCCCGTGGGCCCCCGCTGACAGCCTGCCTTCCCGTGGGCCCCCCCGAGGTAACTCTGCCCCCCTGCCTGTCATTTCCACCACCGGCTCTCCCAAATCCAATCTTGCCCTGGCCACGGAGTAATGGATCCTGTTCCCAGGAGCTTACAATCTAAGGCTAATGTCAGATGAATACAGTCAGCACACTCTGCGTGCGTGCATAACGGACAGACATACTGACAGAAGATACTGTAGACACCACACAGTCTGTTTGACGGACGTAGAAAAAAGGGAACTATGGGAAATAAAATTAATATGAAAAATGATTAAAAAAATAAATAAATCGGAAAATGATATGAAAAGCCATTGTGTGCGTCAAGGTGCTGGACATCACAAATGCACTGCGCCTGAACTTTGTGTCAACACGCACACAGAAACGCTATGCTGACGTGGCGCTCTCTGCACCTCCGTCTAGCGTTTTTACGTTCTTGCCTACCTTGCGTCCATTTGCCACGTGCATTGTGCGTGCGCAGTTCGGTGCGGACGCACTTCGTGTGTGGGTCTCTATTGATCATGATTCTATGCTACGACGGATTTTAAAATGTGCAGCAACACGGACGTAATCACTGCGTTCGTCTGACGCTGGCCTAAGAGGGGTCCTGTTCCCGTGAGCTTACAAACTAAGAGGGAAGAGGAGCCTGCTCTAATATATAAATGCCTTTGTAATGCGCTGTCAGCTGCACGCGCACCCATCAGAGCTGATCATTCGGCCGTCGCGGACGGGACGGCGACGGACGCGTTACAAACACAATTATGTATAGAGATACTCTTGGATAGGACATTGAAAAGCAAATATGTGGATACGAATTCTGAGCTGGTGACAACAATAGACTGCCCTCCGGGCAGGCTTTACAACTAGTACATACATAAACAAATATAAACAAACATAAGTGCCCAAAAAGTCCCGCAGGGATACAGACCCACAGTAATCAACCACCCCATAGCCCCCAACAATAAATATTTAAAAAAAAATAATAATAACAAATGATGCGGCGAAAAGTAAATACATTTAAGCCACATCATTGTTGTTGGCTGAATCCAGACCTAAACAAACATATATAAGATGGAAAGTGCTACTATAGATGGAAATACAGCCTACAATACGCTAACTGGTCTGCAACTAGACAAGATAGTTGATGATACTTGTATTAACATGTAACTCCATAAAGAACAATGTAACTACATTTCAGTGATGATTGCAGAATGCACATAATGTCACTGCAACTGTAAAACTACAGTCACAGTCATATATGCAACAGGTACGAGGATAATGAGCCGACGAATTATCTCTGCCTAACTGGTAGGAAGGAGCTAAAGGAATTAGACTCATTTAACCCCTTAGGGGACACAGTGTTGAGCGTAAAAATCCAATACGCCTCTCTACGCAAAAGCTCACCTGCCCTGTCCCCCCCGCGTGGGAGCACAGGAACATGATCGATCAGTCTTACTCTCATAGTAGAGAGTGCGTGGCCATGATCTTTAAAATGTCTTGCCACTGGCTGTGGATTTTCATTGCCAGAAAGTGCTGCCCTAATCGATGAGCGGTGATTTGCCATACGGGTCCGAAGATCCGTTGTGGTCTTCCCTACGTATGCTAGCCCGCACGGGCACGTCAATAAATAAACAACAAACTTAGTCGTAGAAGTCATACGGTGCCTAATCTTAAAAGTGCGTCCTGTGTGCGGGTGTTGGAATGACTTACAGGGATTCACGAAATTGCACGTGGTGCACCCTAGACATCTATAACATCCTGGGCTAGTCTCTAGTGTGCTAAGATCTCTCGTGTATTGATCTGTGTGGACCAACAGGTCCCTCAAGTTTTTATTCCGTTTGTAGCACATCATGGGTAACTGTTTAAACATGCCCTCCAGACCAGCATCACTCTGTACCATACGCCAATTTCGACGTATGCAGCTACTAATCTGCCGAGAATACATACATATTATACTTTTGTGGAAACAGAAATCTGGAGGGTTGATGTTCTAGTGGTGCTGGCTCACATGTACCAAACCTCAACCGTGCTTTGGCTAGAGCTGTTTCTAGAATGGGTCTGGTATACCCTCGTTCCAGAAAACAATGTCTCATAAGATCTATTTGGGTCTCGCGTACCCCTACATTAGAATTATTCCGTAATACCCTCAAAAATTGGGATATGGGTAGAGACTCTTTCAATTTAGAGGGATGAAAGCTGCGACTGTGTAAAATAGTGTTGCGATCTGTCGGTTTACGGAACAATGAGTATGCTATTTTATCTCCTGCTCTAGAGATGTTTAAATCCAAAAACTCAACCTGCTGAGGGTCACAGTGGTATGTGAAACGTACAGTAGAGGGTAATTGATTCAAGTATGTCATTTTCTGTTCCAACTGTGCTCTATCCCCGTCCCAAATAATGAGGACGTCATCGATGAACCTGTAATAGGCTTTCAGCCCTTCAGAGAATATTGGTAAAATATGTTTGGTCTCGTAAACATACATAAATGCGTTGGCATACATAGGCGCCATTGGGGCACCCATTGAAGTCCCCCTCCGCTGGCAATAGAATTTTTCCTCAAAGCGAAAATAGTTCAGTCGAAGAGATCGTTTAAGTAACTCGATCACAAAACCAATATCCCACTCAACCTCCGCAGTAGTGTTCTCCAACACCCATCTGGCAGCCTCCACACCATCCTCATGAGGTATGATGGTGTAGAGGCTGCGGACATCGATGGTAATAAACAATGTATGCTCAGAAAGCGAATGCGACTTCAATTTCTTTATGACATCAGCTGAGTCACGAAGGCAGTATTGCAACTGCATAACAGGTACTTTAAGAGCCCTATCAATCAATTGCCCCAAAGGCTCCAATAAGCCGCCCACGGCAGAGACAATAGGCCTCCCAGGTCTGGATTCAGCCAACAACAATGATGTGGCTTAAATGTATTTACTTTTCGCCGCATCATTTGTTATTATTATTTTTTTTAAAATATTTATTGTAGGCGGCTATGGGGTGGTTGATTACTGTGGGTCTGGATCCCTGCGGGACTTTTTGGGCACTTATGTTTGTTTATATTTGTTTATGTATGTATACAGGTCTGGCTTCCCCCGTGATATGTTCGCGTTCGGGGCCGGTGGCGTCTCGTTGTCTTAATTGCGGTCACGTGATCGCTAGGCACGGGGGGTTCCGGTTCCGGATAGCGTGCAGGTCGTGGCGGAGCTGACTTGGATCACAGGTAAATTGCTATCCGTATATAAATTGTTGGTTTGTATGTGATTTTTTTATTCCTGAAGAAAGTCCAATCCGGACTGAAACGTTGAAGTTTCTTGAACAATAAAGTCGTGAGACTCCGTGGTGCGGTATCCTTCGTGTTTGTATACTTGCGCATCGGCTAGATACCAGCACCGGAGCACGTTGTTTGGATACACGTGGAGTGCGGGGTCCCCAGGACTTATATATATATATATATATAGACATTATTGAGTTCTTTATACCGATTGAGGAAGGCTTTTTTAGGCCGAAACACGTCTCGGTAGACCTTTTGTCCCATTTTTACTATTGTTTGATTTTTAAATAAATACCTTGGTTTTATAACTCCATATTCGCCACCTTTCTCCGATTTTTCCTTGCATATACGGATCATTCGCTGTCGAGATAAAGGGGTCTGGGTCTTCACCTTTAAGAGTGCCCAAGGCTATATCCATTGAGCCTAAATATCGTGAGGCTCCAGAATTGGTGAGTGCGATCCATTCTTCCTTCTTTATTATCCTATACATACAGTTTTATGCTATGGGAGTGCCGTCTCCCGACTTTTTTTGTTTTATCTAGTACCCATTACGGATGAAAGAAGGGGAGTGCCACCCTGTAGTTGGCCATAGGCTTTCTTTCCTTGAGTCGGGACCTTGTGGGCTCCCATAAATGTGAGTGGTCTATACTCTGGTTAAAACATTCTGACCAACTCTGTGATGACTACCTGCACTATTATTGCCTTTCTATGATGTGTTTTTTTTGAGGAACATTGATGAACAAATGAATCTGATACCAGCACTTTAGAGAAGATCAACACATCCCTCTTTTCGATTTTCTTGAGTATTGGACAATTATACACTTGAGCACTTTTTTCGCATATTGGACTTTGTTTCTGGAGTTCACTTCATGCACGTGCACTTTAAAATTATGATATTTTAAATTGATATCCAGCACTGTTGCACTTTTTTTCAGCACTACTGTTATGAATTATTTGCATGTTCAATTATTTGCATGTTCACTTATTAATTAATCTGGATGCGCCGTATGGTTTTGTTTTCGCCTTTGTCCTTTATGACACATATTTTGGTTGTTTTATATGTGTTTTTTACCATGTTATAGGCAGCATCTGACTATTTCTTAGCACCTTATTTTAGCACTTTATCTAAACGTTAGATCAATTTAGCAGGCGCCCACACTGTATAGTGTATATATATACACACCTTTTGATTCTATATGTTATATTAACCAGATAAGGAGATCTTAAGTCCGTGAGTGCTCCTTATCTGGTTAATTATATATATATATATATATATATTATATATAGCCCCCAGGCAGCTCACATGGATATATATTGCCCCCCTGGATCCGCCCCTGCTTTAGGCCACGGAGGAGGTTCTGTGGCCTACGTGGGCCCAGCTGCCTGCGAGCAGGGCCTCCAATATGGCTGCTGGCGGGCCCCCTCTGATGTCAGAGAGGGCCCGCCAGACGTCTGTAGGCTAGACACCTGGCGGGCCCTCTCTGACATCAGAGGGGGCCGCCAGTGGCCATCTTGGAGGCCCTGCTAGCCGGCGGCCGGGCCCATGTAGGCTGCAGAACCTCCTCCGAGGCCTGCGGCCTAAATTTAACAAAGTTGCTGACGGTGGCTGGCGTCCCCAGGCCCCTTACAGCAACATGGGCCGTAATGACCTGATGGCGACCCTGCCCTGTAATGCCTATGGAGACTGAGATCACTTTGCCCATAGATTCAGAACCCGTCCTTCCTATGGATCTAGGAACTACTGTACCTGTGGAGTCAGATCTACCAACCCCTATGGAGATCATCCCTATACAGGTTTCAGCTAGAACACCGATCCCTCTCCAGCAATTTATGAAGGCCAGACTGAAGAAAACTCAGAAGATCAAGAACTCCATGATGGCACTTACAACTCCCATCACTCCCAGCCAGCAAGATCCACCACTGTCATCTTGGTATTCTTGTGACCCAGAGGATCTAGATGCCGTTGACCTCAATGGGAACCTACCGAGAAAAACAGAGCAACGCTCCAAAGGACCCCCAGGTGAACATACGGGGTCTGATACTCCTATCAAGACATGGTGAAACCTCTTTTCCTCATCCAGCGACGAACTTGATCCAGAATGGGATTGTGATGAGGAGGAAGGCAGTGAATCCTGGCTGTATGACTATTCCTCCCTTTAGTGATGGGCCTGGTCCAGAATGGGAACCTGGAGGAGAAAAGACTAGGGATGCACCGATACCGATACTAGTATCGGTGCCCATACTGCCGTTTGCACGAGTACTTGGTACTCGTGCAAATGGCCCGATACATCCCCCCCTGGGCCGGCTTGCTGGTATCCGCTTGCGGGCTATGCGCGTTCATACTAACATATATATACACACCCCTGGGCTCATATTTCCCTCACCCGGTACCATCCCTGACACCAATAGACCTCAGATGCATGAATAACCACTCAGACCCCAGACAAGAGTGTGTGTGTGTGTGTGTGTATATATATATAATTTCAGCAAAAGGTTGCACTCAACCTCAAAACTAAGCGGGTGCATCTAAGACATCAAATACAAAACACCAAGAAAGAGCACTCCATATTGTTGACCACCTTCTTCCATCATTTTCTGTGAAAAAAAAACGGTTTTAAAAAATGCTCAAAAAACCTGACTGAGGTAAAATGATGGGGATTCAGATCACAAAGTTATGAACATAATTTGCTTAAGCCTGTCACTATCGCCAATGTACCCCATCTTTGACTGCTCCTATCTAACTTGACCGTGTCCGCACTTACAGGATCAACTCACTCTGGAGTTCCCCGGCTGCTCGAGGCCTTTATAGGCTATCATGGTGCAGCACCGGTGAACAGGGAGGGGTGCATACCAAATGAGAGTTGTCAGCTCCCTATATATAAAATATAAAACAACAAAAGGTTGCACTCAACCTCAAAACTAAGCGGGTGCATTAAGACATCAAATACAAAACACCAAGAAAGAGCACTCCATATTATTGACCACCTTCTTCCATCATTTTCTGTGGAAAAAAAAACAGAGTTTTAAAAATGCTCAAAAAACCTGACTGAGGTAAAATGGTGGGGATTCAGTTCACAAACTGTTTTTTTTTCACAGAAAATGATGGAAGAAGGTGGTCAATAATATGGAGTGCTCTTGGTGTTTTGTATTTGTCTTAGATGCACCCACTTAGTTTTGAGGTTGAGTGCAACCTTTTGCCGTTTTTTATTTTATATATATATATATATATAATATATATTAGAGCTGACAACTCCCATTTGGTATGCACCCCTCCGTGTTTACAGGTGCTCCACCATGACAGCCTATGAAGGCCTTGAGCTGCTGGGGAGCTCCAGGGTGAGTAGATCCTGTAAGTGTGGACTCGGTCAAGTTAGATAGGACCTGTCAAAGATGGGGTACATTGGCGACTGTGACAAGCTTACGCAAATTGTGATCATAACTTTGTGAACTGAATCCCCATCATTTTACCTCAGTCAGGTTTTTTTGAGCATTTTTAAAACTGTTTTTTTCCCACTGAAAATGATGGAAGAAGCTGGTCAATAATATGGAGTGCTCTTTCTTGGTGTTATATTATATATATATATTATATATATATATATATATCACAGTTGTGTTCAAAATTATTCAACCCCCACTGAAATTGAGTGTTTTGGCCAGTTTGACACTGATTTTGATCATGCAGTCATCTTGCTTACAATTAAATCAAAGAGGCACGTGTAGGTCAAACAAATATAACATAACATTTATAATGAAATAACCACAAATGTCTTTTCTGTGCTCACATCATTATCAGTTTTATTCAACCCCCAAGTGACATTCAATCTTAGTACTTAGTACAACATCCTTTTACAGTTATAACAGCTTTTAAACGTGAAGCATAGCTTGACACAAGTGTCTTGCAGCGATCTACGGGTATCTTCACCCATTCGTCATGGGCAAAAGCCTCCAGTTCAGTCACATTCTTAGGCTTGCGCACTGCAACTGCTTTCTTTAAGTCCCACCAGAGGTTCTCAATCGGATTTAAGTCAGGTGACTGCGATGGCCACTCCAAAATGTTCCAGCCTTTAATCTGCAACCATGCTCTAGTGGACTTGGAGGTATGCTTGGGATCATTGTCCTGTTGAAAGGTCCAACGTCTCCCAAGCCTCAGGTTTGTGACGGGCTGCATCACATTGTCATCCAATATCTCCTGGTACTGAAGAGAATTCATGGTACCTTGCACACGCTGAAGCTTCCCTGTACCTGCAGAAGCAAAACAGCCCCAAAGCATGATTGACCACCCGCCATGCCACCCGCCATGCTTCACAGTAGGCAAGGTGTTCTTTTCTTCATAGGCCTTGTTCTTCCTCCTCCAAACATAGCGTTGATCCATGGGCCCAAACAGTTCTAATTTTGTTTCATCAGTCCACAGAACACTATCCCAAAACTTCTGTGGTTTGTCCACATGACTTTTGGCATACTGCAGTCGACTCTTCTTATTCTTTGGAGACAGCAAGGGGGTGCGCCTGGGAGTTCTGGCATGGAGGCCTTCATTACGCAGTGTGCGCCGTATTGTCTGAGCTGAAACTTCAGTACCCACATCTGACAAATCTTTTCTCAGTTCCTCAGCAGTCACACGGGGACTTTTCTCCACTCTACGCTTCAGGTAGCGCACAGCAGTCGAAGTCAGCATCTTCTTTCTGCCATGACCAGGTAGTGTTTCAACAGTGCCCTTTGCCTTGAATTTGCGAATGATGTTTCCTATGGTCTCTCTTGGTATGTTTAACATCTTTGCAATCTTCTTATAGCCATTGCCCTTCCTGTGAAGAGTAATCACCTCTTCTCTTATCTTCCTGGACCATTCTCTTGACTTCACCATGTTTGTAACCACACCAGTAAATGTCTAGAAGGAGCTGAGTATCACAGTCATTTTAAAGCAGTCTAGTTGGTGCTTATTATGCTTTATTGCTGCTCTGTGACATCCACAGGTGTTTTCAATACCTGATTGAAAACACTTGAATGAACCTCTGTTCTTCAGAGTGGTAGTCTTTAAGGGGTTGAATAATTGTGTCAATGAAGAATTCACAAAAGAAACATTTACTACTGTATTACAAAACCAATTGATGTCATTTTAGTTGCATATGGTTCTTTAAAAAGTCCTTGTAGGATTTCATTCTGAATACAATTACAAATGTACACTAAATTCCCTAAAACCCTTTACAGCATTGGGGGTTGAATAACTTTGAACACAACTGTATATATATATATATATACAAAACAGTCCAAAAAGGGATGCACACCAGGGCTTAAGTAAAAAAAATTTTTTTTTTTTTTTTTTGCTATTCGAGGTTACATTAAAGCTAGGGTCAGACGAGCGCGTTTTCTACGGACTGTGCGCCTTTGCAGTACGGACGCACTTTTTGATGGAAGACGCAGTAGTGGCCACACAGTCTGTTTTTGTGACTGACGTTATTTATGACGGATGTAGGAGGGAAAATAATTTAAAATGAAAAAAACATTTTGTACGTCAAAAATGCTGGACGTATAAATGCAGTCCGTCTGACCACGTTCCATCACTCACACACACAGCTAAGCGGACGTTGCGCACTCCGCACGTCCATTCTAGCAGTATTACATTCTTGCCTAACCTGCGGCTGTTTGCCGCATCCGTCCGCACTTCTGTGCGGACGTACTTCGTGTGTGGGGCTCCATTTAACACAATTGTATGCTATCACGGACGTACTTATGTACGGTGACACGGACGTGAACACTGCGCTCGTCTGACCCTAGCCTTAAAATGACCAACGTTTTGACCCTGCACAGGGTCTTTATCAAGGCACAAGACAAAAAAACAACATATAAATAAGTAAAATGACCTATACACTCACCAATGAGGACACTGCTGCACACTGGTGCATCTTCTCCAATTTTTTCCACTTAAGTGGAAGATGGCTTCTTTTAACCCTTTCGCTGCTGAATCATTTCACGCCTCTGTGCTGAGCTCATTTTTACTGTTTCACTCATCATGATTAACCGCGTTTTGAAGCCTTATTTTAATATATGACCCAGACATATTATATATCGTTCTTTCGAGCAGACTCGGCAGATTCATAATATGTCATTATTATATGTATACGTCATGTCCTGTCTGTATATTATAACAAAAAAATGCAATAAAATTTGAATTTTCAATGTGTAAAGTGTTTTTTTCACATTTTAACATGCGAGCAATTGCGGTTGTATTTTCTATGGGGTGCGCTTGTTAAAAAAATTAGAAATTGGGTCTCGTTACATTTTTTTTTTTGGAAAATTTCGCTATTTTTAACAAACGCACCGCATACAAAAATCGTTAGTGCAGCATCATTGTTCACATTATAATTTAAATGGGAACAATATTGCTGCATTAACAAATCAAACAAAAAAAATTGGCCGACATCCAAGATGTCGGCCAGCTCCGGGAGAGGATCACGATTTGGCGCTTTCCAGCACCGAATCGTGATCCGGCACCCAAGGGGTTAAAGGCAGGCACGGTTTGGAAGGGCAGGCTGTGCCCTTCCAAACCGTGCCTGCCTTTAGCCCCAGGACCCCGGCGATCGGGAGGGAGAGAGGTCTCCCAGCCATTTTGTCTCCCAGCCATAGGGGCACCTTTTGAGTTTTTTTATTTGTCACATGTCCTTTATCTGTTTGTCTCTGCCTGAGTTAAGGCAGCAGGTTCTCTTAGTGGCAGTTTATTAAAAGAAGCAATCTTCCACTTAAGTGGAAAAAATTGGAGAAGATGCGCCAGCAGCTTTACTCTGTATGAGTTTGTTCTAGGTTATGCTAGACATCACCAGTTTGTTTTTTATTCTACAACAGCAACAGAACTGTCGCACAGACTCTGAGGTACTGCCACTGGGTGGTTGGAGATGTACCACTGGTGTTTTATCCTTACTTGGATTTGGTGTCCTGTGCCACCACCCCACCCTTCCTGCCTCTCCCTCCTCTCTTTCCTGTCCAGAGCTGCCATACCTACCTTTGATCCTGATCCCCCCCCCAAACTCCCTCCCATCTCTGGTCCCTCTGCCCACTCTATGCACCATGACCACTTTAGCTTATTAAGGTGGACAAGCTGCATGGAATGCCCCCCAGCCTTCTCACCCCGGTTTCATGCAGACATCATTTAAACTACTTAGGGAGTTATTCATTAAGCGACAGTGTTTGTCAAGTTTGCAAACATTACCGAAAAAAGCCCTTGTTGCAGCAGAAGCCATCTTCAGCATTTCAAAAAGAGAAAAGCTTTATCAATGAAGCTTCTTCTGCTGCAGTTTTAATTTCCCTTTTGTGAAACTCTGAAGATTCAAATCAACTACATCAAACAATGGTATGTCCTTTGTAACCTACTTAGACTTGTGCATTTGTTTGCAAACCAATTGTATTTTGTCCAGATTTTAATGATTCAAATGGATGAAAAATTTATTGTGTATTTGATAGACATTTTGTTCATTTGTACTGCTTGGCCAGGATTGTTGTGGTACTGTAGTGGCCAAATCTACATTGAATTACTAAAACAGAAACTACAGTGGAAACACCGTTGGAAACCCCATTTACTGTAAACCCAACTCAGAATTAATCTAGACAACTCAGTGGAAACGGTGGTGGCAGTTCTCTAAATAGTGACTCCTCTGTAGTATGCCAAAGTGAAACCATCATTCTTTGAATGAAAGAACAGTGCTTATTGAATAACACCTATCAGGGTTATTCAAAGAGAATCGAAAAGTCACCGCATGTTAGGTGACTTTTCGTTCTCTTCAATCCGGGCCGATTCGGCAATCCCATTTCGGCGACCCTGCGGTGTATTCAGCAAGCACCACAGGGCTGTTGAAGTGCAGGGAAAAACTGCCGCAAACCCGACGAAAAGTCACCTCAAAAACCCGGCGAATACACGCCGAAACCCGCAAAACTATCTGGATTAACCCGCCGAAGACACCGGAAAAACCCGAGCAGGAGCCGATCACACACAGCGAAGCCTCTGGAAAAAGCCGACACTACAGACGAGTGAAGTGAATAAATTAGAAAAACAGTTTGCATGAATGTTTGAAAAGTGAAACTCTGTTTGCAAAGAAACTACTGAGCGAAAATGTCTGAAATTTACATATGAGGTCCAAGGAATAAAAAAAATAAAAATTCAGAAAAATGCTTAAAATATCCCACAAAAATCTATAAATAAAGAGACTCTTTACTGCAGATTTTTATAACGAATGGTTTATTAGATATTGAATTAAAACGGGAATATTTTTAACATTGAAGCCTATGGGATTCTCCTGAATGAAACCACCGAATGGCAGGGCAATTCGGGAACCTTTCACTGCTGGTTTGTGTTCTCTGAGTGCTTTTTTATGGGGATTTCACTACCCTAGAAAGGCACCGAATGTTCAGGCAGTTCGCCAGGATTTTGCATATTGCCTGCTCTCTGGATAGCCGAATGGCCAAGAAAGGTAACCGAACGCTGATTTTCCTAACCCTGTATGTCTGTAATCAGAAATAATTATAAGACGAGGATTTTTTTTATGCAGAAATCAATTTCGTTATCTGTACATCTTTCACGGCTTTCCTCTGAACAAAATCGAAAACAACTTTTATAGAATTCCAGTGGCGGTCTTGAGAAAATAATATCTATGGCCGGGTGCACACGGGACATTTTCTTTAACGCACAGTACGTGCGTTAAGAAAACGCTAACGCACCAGCATCCAGTCGACGCTCGCCTGCCCCCCTCAGTGCTGAAAAGCGTGATCACGCATCCTAGCGCATCATCGCCATCGATGTGCTAGGATGCGCGTCAACGGGGCTGCGCGATTCTCCTGCGCTCAACAAGTGCGCATGCACAATGCATTTGACACCCGACGTCGCGTCAATCCTAGCGCTACAACCTCTGTTTTGAAGACGGAGGTCTTCAGAGCGCGTTAGGCGTAGCGCGCGTTAGGCGTGTGCGGATCCCGCCTAATGATACGCAGCGACGCGCATTAATAACGCGAGTCAGTGCGCATCAAAAAACATCCTGTGTGCAGCCGGCCTAATCTGCCGCAATCACCTATGCAATTTTGCCAAAATTCATCCATTTCTGACTGCTGACACCATCAAACAACTTAGACTACTGCAATAACCAAATAACTGGTCTTCCTATATCCCGCTTCTCCCTCTGCAGTCCTTCATAAACGCATCAACCCAGCTCATTCACCTAACCCGTCGCTCCGTCTCTGCTGCCCCTCTCTGATTTCTTACACTGGCACCCCATCCACAGCAGAATTAAATTCAAATTACTCACCCTGACCTACAAAGATCTCACTAACTCCACTACAAGTCCTCACTAAATATACCCCAGCTTGCCCTGTAAGATTAAACAATGATCTACTTCTGGCTTCCTTCATCATTACCACCTCACATGCCAAATTGCAGGACTTTTCTCATGCGGCGACAACCCTATGGAACATGCTTCCTCGCAATATCAGACTCTCCACAAATCTGGCTTCTTTTAAATGCTCCCTGAAGACACTTCTGCTTAGGGAAGCCTACCACCCAACTCTCTAATAAACATCAAACCAACCCATTAACTGTCCTCGTGTTACCATAATTTCCATCATTGCAGTCCTCTCATTTTGCTCATCCCTCCATCATCTAGATTGTAAATTCCCATGGGAATAGGGGTCATGCTTCCAACCCTGACGCCCACAGGAGGGCCAGTTATGCTGGAATGACGCTGGCTAGACTCCGGTGGCCTCTTTCCTGCCCTGCTCACAAATGGTTCCAGACCAGGTTTTTGCCTCAGCCTTGAGCATCATCCAAGCTCCTAAAGATTCGACCTGGGTTTCTGATTACTCCAAAGTGCCTCAGGTTTACCCCACTCCAACTGTGGAGGTTTCCACAAAAGAAAGAAAAGCTCCTAGTGGTAGGGGCTGATGTGGATCTGCCTACTAATAAGTCCATTTTGAAGTAATGCAGCCTTTCCTCAAAGAAATTGTTGTATCTCTGATCAGAGAAAGGGACATTCAGGCGACGATTGGTCTAGGAGCAAGTTGTTGATTGCATCAGAGAAGCCTCTTTGCGCAGCCCCAAGAAGTCAAAGCGTAGAGCTAGCCGAGAGTTACACGTCCCACAAAAGCACGGCAAGCAAGATGTTTCACCCTAGCAAGCTGCATTTGGTCCAAAAGTTATACCCGCAAGACAATTAAATCTGACTATGCAGGAATCTCCAGGCGTTAATGCAAAATGATGATCACCTGCTTTCAAAAATCATTTTCGGTGATGTGTCGACCTTCCACTTAAGTGGAAAAAAATTGAAGAAGATGCACCAGCTGCTTTACTCTGTACGTGTTTGTTCTAGGTTATGCTAGTCATCACCAGTTTGCTTTTTATTCTACAACAGCAGCAAAACTGTCGCACAGACTCTGGAGGTACTGCCACTGGGTGGTTGGAGATGTACCGCTGGGGTTTTATCCTTACTTGGAGCTGGTGTCCTGTGCCTCCACCCCACCCTCCCTGCCTCTCTCTTTCCTGTCCAGAGCTGCCATACCTCCCTTTGGTCCTGGTCCCTCCCCCCCAACTCCCTCCCATCTCTGGTCCCTATGCCCACTCTACGCACCATGACCACTTTAGCTTATTAAGGTGGACAAGCTGCATCGAGTGCCCCCCCAGCCTTCTCACCCCAGTTTCACGCGGAAATCATCATGTCCATCCAAGTGCTCATAGTAATGTTCCTTTGGGGAGAAAGCAGACACAGGCTTGAGCTGCGCAGGTAGCATCAATCCGTCAGTCTGACCAGGCACTTGCTTACTTCCTATACGAAAAGTACGCGAGTTTGATATGCAATTTGTGTATGGACACAGATTCCCTTTTTAAGTAAAAGAAATTATTTTTTTATCTGGGAGGAAATCGATTAATCGGCCAACTATTCAATTATGAAAATAATCGTAAGTTGTAACCCTAGTTTTATCCTATTCCACAGCTGTAAAATGAGACTTGCGGTGAGAAAAAAAAAAAGAAGAGGTTTGTGAGGGTCCTGAGGACGAGCAGCTGCACTAGTGGCTCTACGGCGGGCCCGCTCAGGTCACACAGGATTTTTGCTCGATTGTGCCATTACAGGGATGAATGCTCCATATGCAAAATGGGACTTGCCATAAAATTTTGGTAAATGTTGCATCATGGGGAAAAAACAAATCACAAAATGGAAGCAGGAGATAAATGTCTAACTTTATTTTTTCATTTTTATATGCAATTATTTTAATCATAGAACAAAAACTGCAGCATGTTATTCACGTTATTTTTTTTCTTGTAATCTAGTTACAGCTTATGTTTGTGGTAGTGTTCCTTTTAATATGAGCTGTCTCCTTCACAACATTCATAACAAAACATAATAACCAGTATGTGAGAGCATATGTAAACATATTCTGTCTTTTAACTAGGTTTGGTACTGATTCAAATTTTCGTGTTCGATTTACCGTAGATACTCGAGTATAGCGCAACCCGAATATAACGCGATGGATAGAGATTTATTATGGAAATGAGAGAATACTCAAGACTCGAATATAACGCGAGGAGCAAGATTAATAAATGTACAGTATACTATACTGGGAATCCATTAAAATCCTTCCAGGTTTTCTTAACACAGTCAGGCTAGCCCTCAGGCAAGGATGCTCTGCTCTAGAATGATTGTAGTTGATACTAGGTATGAAGCCGCCAGCCCCCCGTCTTCTTACTTGCGATAAGATGGCCAGCGGAGCGAGATGACCAACACCGTGAGCCAGCACGCCAGGAGGTGTTGTTTTCTGACCTCTGGCTCTAGCAGGCAGGCTCATCCACTGCTAGTCATGGAGATTTGGGAACCATGAGCAAGTCAAGTTGTTGGGTTTTTTTTCTTACATGCGATGCAGATGTCTCGAATATAAGGCAACCCCCTCCAGTTTTGAGGTAAATTTTTGTCACCAAAATCTAGCGGTATACTTGAGTATCTACAGTAAGCAATTTTTTTTTAATCGTTAATTATAACGCACATACAGATCCAACTACTTTTAGCTGACTTGCTTGGATCTTGGGCCCTTGGTCTTGGGTCTGGGCCCTTGGTCTTGTTGTCTGGGTCTTGTTGTCTGGGCCCTGGGGTCTGGGCCCTGCTGGGGTTTGGCTGGGTCTGAGGCTGGACTGAGACAGGCAGCACCAAACTCACCGCTCCTTCGCTGCCTTCTTGTCTGCAGTCTTCTTCCTGCGCCAGTCGCTGTGTGTGACACGTGCATTGCATGCTGCTGCAGGGCCGCCCAGGGCCCCAGGAAGCCAGTACAGCTCCGGATTCGGACTCCGAGTCAGATACCGGAGCTGTTGGGCCCCCCCCAATCAAAATAAATTTAAAATCGATCAAAAATTTTACCGATTAATTCATCGTTAATTTCCACAGCCCTAATTTTAACAAATTAAAAAAGTGGGTGTTTATCTCAAATGCCCAGCCAAAGACTAACCAAAGGTCAGACAAGACGCAAGTTTAATGGACAATGTGAGAATCATCTCACCCTGAACCTCCTACTGCACTTCCTTTTGTAGGAGTAATGACATAACTGAGTGATGTCATTGGTTCTAGGACATCCACGTAGTCCAGTCCAGGGACTTTCTCAAGAGTACAGTATATGATGGGTTGCATACACGCTTTACAGTCATTGTGTAGTGATTGCCGATTTTCTGCTTTGTGTATCAGGTGTCTGATATTAGCCTGTACAGGCAGCAGAAGGGATTCCTGCGGCACTGAACCCATACAGATAGTTCTAAAGTAATGAAGGCAAAGTTTAGCAAACAGCTACAATTTATTTATTTGGGAATTGGATTTAATCTGGCAGGATTCAATTCTGCGTGTTCTGACCTGCCTGAAGCAGAGGGAAATTAGTATGCGGAATTAGGCTAGGGTCAGACGAACGCATTTTTCACGTTGTCCGTGAAAAAGTGCGTTCGAACGAATGGATGTATTTTTTCACGGAATACGCGATAGCGGTCATACGATGCGCCTTCTCGTCCGTGATTTTGTACGGATCATCAATAAAACACTTTTTGTGTCTTGACGTTATGTTGGCCGTACATTAGCAGCGTCTGACGTCTCTAGGGATGCACCGATACAGATACTAGTATCGGTATCGGGGCCGATATTGCCGTTTGCACGAGTACTTGTTACTCGTGCAAACGGCCCGATACATCCCGCCGATACCGGAAGCCGGCGCTGGGCCGGCTTGCCGGTATCCGCGGGGCTGGGGAAGCTGGCCGCGTACATGAAAAGCACGCGGCCAGCGTTCCCCTCCGGCGCGCCAAATACTCACCCTTCCTGAAGGTCCGGTCACTGGGCAGTGAAGCGTTCCCGCGGCCACTGGGCGCTCCTGTGACGCTGCCTCTCGGCTGGAGGCAGCGTCACAGATGCGCCCGGCGGCCACGTGACCGCATCACTGCCCAGAGACCGGAACTTCAGGAAGGGTGAGTATTTGGCGCGCCGGAGGGGAACGCTGGCCGCGTGCTTTACATGCACGCGGCCAGCTTCCCCAGCGTTCGAGCTGGGGGTAAATCGATGAGAGCTGCGGGCAAATCCATGAGAGCTGGGGGCCAATCCATGAGACCTGGGGCAAATCCATGAGACCTGGGGGCCAATCCATGAGACCTGGGGGCCAATCCATGAGACCTGGGGGCCAATCCATGAGACCTGGGGGCCAATCCATGAGAGCTGGGGGCCAATCCATGAGACCTGGGGGCCAATCCATGAGACCTGGGGGCCAATCCATGAGACCTGGGGGCAAATCCATGAGACCTGGGGGCAAATCCATGAGACCTGGGGGCCAATCCATGAGACCTGGGGGCCAATCCATGAGACCTGGGGGCCAATCCATGAGACCTGGGGGCAAATCCATGAGACCTGGGGGACATATTCATCAGAGCTGGGGCAAATCCATGTGAGCTGGGGGGCAAATCCATGAGACCTGGGGGCAAATCCATGTGAGCTGGGGGCAAACCCATGTGAGCTGGGGGCAAACCCATGTGAGCTGGGGGCAAATCCATGAGACCTGGGGCAAATCCATGTGAGCTGCGGTCAATCTCATATAAATTTTTATATGAGGTCTGTTCCTATTGGAAAGCGTCACATGACATTAAATAAAAGTATCGGTACTCGGTATCGGTGAGTACTTTTAAAAAGTATCGGTACTCGTACTCGGTCTTAAAAAAGTGGTATCGGTGCATCCCTAGACGTCTCCTAATCACACACACACACACCGCTATGCGGACGCAGCGCACTCTGTACGTCAGTAGTAGCGGTTTGACGTTCTAGAAAAAATGCGTTCGTTTGCCACTTGCGTTGCGCGGACGAACTTTCGAGCGGCCGTACTTCGTGTGTTCCCCGGCATTGGACGTCATTTGCTGCTAGCACGGCCGTGATTTCGTGCGGCTAAACGCACGTTAAAACTGCTTTCGTCTGACCTTAGCCTAAATGTGTATATGTTTTTAAAAGGTAAATTTAAAGTGTCCCCTAGTGGTCAGGTGGATGTAGGCATGTGCCTACTCGGCGTAATAAGAAATTCAGCTCTTTATGTAACAGAGAAATCTTAAGACTCTTCTCAGCCCAGAACATACAACCTGGAAATTAAATAAATACCAAATTTTTTACTTTTTATTCTGACAACATATTCGTCTACCAGTGGCTGCTAGTAAAGCTGTAAGATGCTGAGAGCTGGAATTAGACAGCATTATTATTTTTTTTTTAACAAAAAAATCACTAGACAGGTTCAATTCGGCCTGAATGAAGACATATTCGATCAAATACTCACCACTTTAGAAGCGGAACTGAATTGCATCCAAATAATAATAAATAAAAAAAATACATAATTTGATCTGAACCAATCCAATTAAAATTTGCCAAATAAGAATAAGATTTGATTGTTTTAAACTCACATGGTGGCAGTATTTAAACCTAGTGCAACCCAACTTTAACATGAGTTATCACCTGCACGCGATTCATTTCATTATTAATTCCGGTCTCTGTCACAACATTCATAAGAAAACATAATTCACATATGTAGATCTGTGTGTGACCATGTGGAAATTCAATCTGTGTTCAACCATTTTTAAACGTCTGTTTATCGCAATCACCAAGCCCGAAAACAAAACAAAGGCCGTACAGGGCGCAAATCTTAATGGACAGAGTGAAGATCCTCACACCCTGAACCAAATACTACACTGGGAGGCCTTTTATAGGACTAGTGACATCATTGAATGAGGTTGTTGATTCTATGACATCAAAACTTTGCAGGCCAGGAACTTTTCAAGACTGCACAATGAGAGAAATCAAAAGGGCAGAAAGAAAATGAAGATTATATACGTTCAAATATCAGACTGTCTTTAACCGCTTCGCTGTGGAGGATGCACTGAGCGCGTCCAGACGCAGGTAGCGTTGGCTGCGGAGGACGCGCTGAGCGGGTCCTCCCTTTGCAGCCAGCGATCGGCCGGAATCCGGCCCATCGCTGTGCCCCCGGGTGCGGGCTGACATCCTTGATGTCAGCCCAGCATTCGGGACCGTCGCGGGCACTAATAGAGGTCATCGCGGCAGCGTGATGACATCTATTGCAGGTGCCCCCCCCCACGAGTGCGGGGGAAGGTGCCTGAAAGGAGGGGGGGTCCTTTGGACCTCTCTCCCTCCCCTTCCGTTCGGGGCAGTAATCAAATCCAGGCACCGTTTGGAAGGGCACAGCCAAGCTTCTGGGATCTCCCCCTGATGACTGGCATCATCGTGCATAGTGCGGTGACGTCAGTTCTGGAGTTAATCCCTAGCTGCCACCAATGGTGGAGATAGGGGGTTCATTGGAACCCCCTATCTCCCGGTTCGTGGCAACTAGGGGTTAATGTTTGGTATCCTTGGATCGGCCAGAGCATGGCCTTTCCAACGATACCAACAAATGACCATGTTACAATTTAAGACAAAAAATAAATAAAAATGAAAATAAAAAAAAACTGTTTTTTTTTTGTTTTTGTTAATGCAGCAATATTGTTCCCATTTCAATTATAGTGCAGCATCATTGTTCACATTAACGATTTTTGTATGGAGTGCGTTTGTTAAAAATCGCGATTTTCCCCCCCAAAAAAATTTAACATGTCCCCATTTCTAATTTTTTTAACAAGCGTAACCCATAGAAAATATAACCTCAAGCGCTCACATGTTAAAAAAAACACTTTACACGTTGTAAATTATTGAAAATTTAAATTTTATTGCATTTTTTGTTATAATATACAGACAGGACATGACATATACATATAATAATGATATATTATCAATCTGCTGGAAAAAATGATATATAATATGTCTGGGTCATATAATAAAATATGGCTTCAAAACGCGTTTAAACATGATGAGCGAAACAGTAAAAATTACCTCAGCACACAGGCATGAAATGGCTCAGCAGCGAAAGGGTTAAGATTACCAGTAAAGAAGGCTGTTTTTCTCCTTTGCGCTTCAAGTGTCAAGAGTCTGAGTAGGCAGCAGAAATTATTTCTGTGGCACAGAGACTGTACGTAAAGTAGAAAAAAAAACTGCAAAAAGGGGCAGTGGATTTATGCTGGCAGGAGTGGAAACTGCCTATTCTGACCAGCCTGAAGCACATTGGCATTAGTGAGAGTAATAAATAGGATCTCCCAGCGGCAAGGCGTGCTAAACACCACAGGCCAGCATAGCAGACTCTAAAGCCTTCAGCCCCCCTCCCATCCCAGTGGGCCAAGTGTGTTATTGGCTGCCACAGGACCGCCTGAGTTCAGGCACTCCCACAGCAGCCAAAGTCACGCTTGGCAGGGTGCAGGGGAAGTGGGGTGAAGGCGTGCATAGGGAGCCAGCGGGGCATGCTGTGCCCGCCCACGGCATTTAGACACATCTGCCTCGAGGATGGCATAGCGCATCTCACTGCGACAAAGGATATAATAAGATACACTCCCCCCCCCTAGTGGTCAGCTGTCTGTGAGTATGTGCTTTCTCTGCCTAAAATAAAGACCAATTTTGCTTGGAATCTAGCCTTCAACATGATTTTCCTCTGCTAGATATCCATATATGAATAGCCATAATAGAGAGTTGAATCAACCCAGCAACTTTATCATACATTTTCCAAATTGGTGGCAAATTTCCCAGGAAATCACCTTTCAGTCCGTATTCTGTAGAATTTCTCTTTTTTATAAAACGTATTGTTATGTAGTAGTGTTTAATGCGACTGTGACTTCCTCATTTTCTCTCATCCTTGGAGATTTTAACATTTCCATAGACTTTCCTACCAACCCCTACACCTCTAAATTCCTATCACCTCCTCCTTGGGTCTCAGTGGTCCAACTTACTATTTCCAACTATTCTAAAACACCTCTTCCCCTTTCCGATCACCACTTCCTTTTCTGAAAACCTCTCCTGCCGCCAACCAAGCCTCCTGCTTCTACTCCCACTCAACTTCTACCTTGGTGCCCTGAATCCTAAGGTACTCTCAAACGCTATCCATCCTCTTCGCTTTCTGATCTCAACATCCAACTGCACTGACAAAGCCACTGATCTCTACAACTCTGCCTTCTCCACATCACTTGAGGAACTCGCTCCTACCTCTCTCTGTTCAACATACAGGCCTAAACACCAACTGTGCATACTAAATACACACAATATCTTCGGCGGTGTTTCAGGGCAGCTGAAAATGGCTAAAGGAAGTCTTACACTTTGGCTGACTTCCTGCACTACAAATTCATGCTCCGTTCCTACAGTCTCTCTGGCTAAACAAACTTATTTCTCGTCCCTCATCTCCACTTTTTCCTCATGATTTCAGACATGTTTCATACTTTCAATCTGTTAATGCGCCCAGTTTCCTCTCAACCGTCCACGGACCTCAGTGCTGTCAGTTTTGCTGACTATTTCACCAATAAGATTAGACTAGAGCCAGGCCTCAAAATTTCCACTCGCCTACTCGCATTTGGCGAGTGGAAATTACATGACGGCGAGTGAAAATGCAGATGCAGGGCAGGATAAGGGTTAGGTGGGGCAACTAGAGGCGAGTAACTCTTAAGGCCTGGCTAGTAGCTTGGGACTTGAAATTTTGAGCCCTGGACTAGACTAAACTTAGACTAGAGATTTCTTCACTGCCCGCCTCCATTAACCATTCTACCCCATTGACTCCTTCACTCCCTGCCCTCTCTTCTACTAGGTCTTCCTATTCTCCAGTCTCAGAGGAGGACATCTCAGCACTTCTCATGTCCTCCTGCTCGACCACCTGTCCACTTGACCCCATCCCCTCACACCTTATTCGGTGCCCACTCTGCCAGGCTCCTCCGGCGTCTTCTTACTTAGAGCGACCGCCGTTAGAGGTTGTAGCCCGGCCGCTCGTTGGGAACCACGCACAGCCGTGGTCTCGCGAGATCCCGTGAACTCCGTGATCTCACGAAATCGTGGCTGGTGGATCCCAGGCAAGCCGCTGGGCTACAACCCTTTGCCATTGAACGCTCGACGTAAGTAGACGCGGAGGAGCCTGGCAGAGTGCCAAGCACTGCCCCACAGAAACTGGCCAGCAAGCCAGCCCAGCACTGGCTTTGGTTATCAGTTTAGGTATTGGGGGCCTCTGCACGAGTACCAAGTACTTGTGCAGGTCCCGGTATCGGCACCGATACTAGTATTGGTACATCCCTAATAATTTTAATGGTAGTTTTATTTTAACAGTGAGAAACAGAATAACAACAAAAACATCCAGAAAAATGCATTTCAAAAAAGTTGTAAATTGATTTGCATTTTAATGAGTGAAATAAGTATTTGACCCCTTTGCAAAACATGACCTATTACATCTCAGAAGGGATTTTGATCCTCTTCAAGTCATTAAGGTTTCGAGGCTGACGTTTGGCAACTCAAACCTTCAGCTCCCTCCACAGAATTTCTATGAGATTAAGGTCTGGAGACTAGCTAGGCCACTCCAGGACCTTAATGTGTTTCTTCTTGAGCCACTCCTTTGCTGTCTTGGTCGTGTGTTTTGGGCCATTGTCATGCTGGAATACCCATCCATGACCCATCTTCAATGCCCTGGCTGAGGGAAGGAGGTTCTCAACCAAGATTTGATGGTACATGGCCCCGTCCATCGTCCCTTTGTTGCGGTGAACAACTTTGTTGTTCTGAACAGCAAAACACCCCCAAAGCATGTTTCCACCTCCATGTTTGACGTTGAGTATGGTATTCTTGAGGTCATAGGCAGCTTTCCTGCTCCCCCAAACACAGCGAGTTGAGTTGATGCCAGAGAGCTTACTTTTTGGTCTCATCTGACCACAACACTTTTCACCCGGTTGTCCCCTGAACTGTTCAGATGTTCATTGGCAAACTTCAGACAGGTCTATACATGTGCTTTCTTGAGCAGGGGGAACTTTGCAGGTGCTGCAGGATTTGTCCTTCACGGCGTAGTGTGTTACCAATTGTTTTCTTGGTGACTATGGTCCAAACTACCTTGAAATCATTGACAAGATCCTCCTGTGTAGTTCTGGGCTGATTCCTCATGATCATTGAAACTCCACGAGGTGAGATCTTGCATGGAGCCCCAGACCGAGGGAGATTGACAGTTACTTTGTGTTTCTTCCATTTGCGAATAATTGCACCAACTGTTGTCACCTCCTCACCAAGCTGATTGGCGATGGTCTTGTAGCCCATTCCAGCCTTGTGCAGGGGCGGATCCAGGGGGGGGCAACGGGGCAATTGCCCCCCCCGAGATTCTGTCTGAGAAATTTGTGTGTGCTTAGTGCTACTGTAATATTTTTTGTCCGCGCCTCCTCCGCTCCGCTCATACTCATAGCCGGGCCCTCCCCTCAGTCTCACTCAGTCTCGGTGATGGGCCACGCTGGCAGTGGCAGCAGCGGCTGATGGCAGTCAGTGCTGGCCGGGCCAGCCAAGCCGCACTGACTCAAAGCTAGCGAGGAGGACTCGGAGGAGCACGGATGACTGGCGTCAGGCCCGGAAGTAGGGAACAGGAACAGGAAGTGAGGTGAGCGCCGCCAGCAGCCCAGGCAGCCCCACGTCACTAGCTCAGCCTCAGCATGTGACAATTCGGGGCGGGCGCTGGACGTGGTCACATGGGCGGGAAAGCCATCAGGAGCAGGAGGCGCCACATTGGCTATGGCTCTGCTGCACACAGTGCAGCAGCCTCAGCCTGTGCCCTGCCCCTGCTGTGTGCTCAGCTCTGCTACTGGCCTGCTGCGCAGCCTGCCCTGCCACCAGTTTGTCGAGTGAGACAGTGAGTAGTGTGCTGTGGGTAAAAAAATCCGCTGGCCTGCTGCGAGCGAGTGCGTGCGCACGCCACTCCCACAGCGGCACAGTCAGTCACTGTCACACTGCGCACTAGAGAGACTGAGAGTGAGAGAGACAGCACAGTGAAGTGAGAGGAGTGACACTTGAAGAGAAGAGACAGATTCATGATTAAGAAGACACTCACTGTCAGTTAGAGACTCCGGTGAGTGAATGTTAATAAATGGTAATCATTAATGGTGGTGGTGTGATATGATTGTGTGCCACTGCTGCCTGCCTGCCCTCATCTTCATGCCCCCCTGCCCTGCCTGCCTGCAGCCAGTGCTGTGCCACTGCCTAGTGCCCGGCCCCAGCCAGGCCAGGGCCAGGCCAGGGCCCAGTCAGTGCCCAACACCAACCAAGTCTGGACATGACAATCTGCCAGCTTCCTCCTGTAAGCCTCAGCATGTCACATCATGGTCACAGGGGGCTGCTAGACACTCCATTAAGCATCAATTTAATCCAGTGGGATGGGATGGAGGGGATTTATACCTAATTGGTTCCCACTTCCTGGTTCGATGCTTGAAGCTCATGTAGGCTTTCACAGAGGCCCGTTCAATACCTCAGCAGCAGCTGCTGAATTGCTGCAGCACAGCAATTCAGTTTGCTGCAGCAGTGTCGTTGAACCCTTTGGATGCGAATTTTGAATCCAAAATGGCCAACGATTTCTTAATGAAAAATTCAGATTGTTTTTCGGATCACTCGGACAAAATATAATAAAGAGAAGCAGTCAGCACAATTCCGTTTTGTACGCACACACCACAAATGATCGTTTTTAATGAATAAACGTTATGTTTACTTCTGAAACAATATATAAATTGAGCTGTAATATATGTCTATGTGCAGGGGGAAATAATAAATAAATATTTTGTGCTTTGGTGAACAAAAACCTCAAAATTAACATTGCTGTACGCATTCGGAATTATTACTTGCTTCATGGCGGCGGCCATCTTGCTGTACGGAATTGTTACTTGCTTCATGGCGGCGGGGCGGCCATCTTTAAAACGTCACACTCAGCATCTCCTCGGGTCGCTGCAAGTGCTAGGTTAGCACTGCTGAGCGCTGAGCGGTTGAACGGCGTTCAATGGCAAGTTGCTAACTTAGCACTTGCAGCGGCTGAGGTATTGAACAGGCCTCTGTTCTACCCATCGAGCGATGACGTAGGTTCACCATTGTGGCAAGTTCTCTCGCTGGGCAGAACAGCGGCTGTGAGGAATCAAGAGTGAATTAACGGGCGGCAATCGGAGGGGGGGACGAGACACGGGGTGAGGAGACCCCGGGGGGAAGGGACACGGGGTGAGGAGACCCTGGGGGGGAAAGGACTGTATGATACGTTAAATAAAATATTTCAGTTCTGTAAGCAACACCTTATTTTCAGTCATTGCCCCTCCCGAGACTAGGCTCTGGATCCGCCCCTGGCCTTGTGTAGGTCAACAATCTTGTCCCTGACATCCTTGGACAGCTCTTTGGTCTCGGCCATGGAGGAGAGTTTGGTATCTGAAGGATTGCTTCTGTGGACAGGTGTCTTTTATACAGAGTGCTCCTGAACTCCGCTTAATATCTCCGCTTATATAATAGTATAAAAGAAACCTGGGAGTCAGAAATCTTGCGGATTGATAGGGGGATCAAATACTTATTTCACTCATTAAAATGCAAATCGATGTATAACGTTTTTGAAATGCGTTTTTCTGGATTTGTTTGTTGCTATTCCATCTCTCGCTGTTAAAATAAATTACCATTAAAATTATCACAGCAATAAACCTCACAGTAGTGTGTGGTGTGTATGAGAATATCACAGTACTCCACAGTGCAGCATCATTGTTCACTTTATAATTGAAAACTGTAACGGGCGCAGTAGCGCTCACCAAGGAGTAGCGAGGTTGAGATCTTTAAGGACTGAAATATCTGCTTGACGTTTACACACTGCTTGGTATACACAGATTTATACACAAAAGTCAGGGAGGCTGAGAGAACAACTGAGTTGCTACTAAGCACTAAAGGTTTCAAGACCGATAGAGCACGTTCAGAAACACAAAGATACTTCAGACAGTAGGTGAATTGTACGGGCTGCAGGGCAGTCAAGAAATGTGCAAAGTTAACGTTTTCTGATAAACGGGAGCAGGTCAACGGTACCTTACGATACTCAGAGGTAACTGACACACATAGGGGTCTATCGTTGGTACAGTATCAAGTACACTTAGCGGTTTGAGCACACAGAACATAAGATGAATATAAACAGTATTTTTCAATCGTGGTTTTCACATATGTTTGCGGCAAAGAAACATGAGCCCTGGGTTGGGTATAGTAACCTAATGCGGCCACAGACGATACCCTAAAACGAGAAGGGACAAAACCCCCGTATCAAGTGAAAACCCCAGAGGCAAACATGGGGTTAAACCACCAAAGCACAACACTGGCGATCATAAATCGAGCAGCAATAGAATGGTCAAAAATAAACCAGGTCAAAAAGCAGGAGCAGGGATCGTATCCAGAAATGGGTTGGCAACAGAATAAACAAATGGAAACAGCTAGCGATGCGGGAACAGAACTCCACGACAGGGCGACGAGGCAACTCCTCGCTCCCTGTTTTAAACCCGGCGGCTCCTCGTGACCACGCCAGGCCCCGCCCCCTCAGACGCCGCTCGGCCATTACCTGGTACTGGCACTCGACTAGCCCTTGGCACTGAACCTTGCCCAGACCCCCCAGGAAGCACAGCAGGGGCTGAGGACGTAACAAAAACTGAACAATAGTGCTCCAATAGAAAGAAAAAAGTTTTCTTCTATAAAACTTGCTTATGCTCTGACCTTTCCAATGTTATCTCAAAAGACCCTCTATCTTCAAGGAGTTCAGACATACAGGGGTCCAAAGGACATGGCCATGCATGCTGACATAAGTGGGTGGGGATAGGTCCCGCAGGTGGGGCTGAGATCCAAGAGGTCAGTCCCCTATGGGGGAGAAGTCTGTGATTGGCGCCATCTACCATGGGCTGCAGACGTCCTCTGCATCGTAGCAGAGGATCGTCTGCCCTGCCGGTTGGTGCTGGTAATGAGTACTGGTGCATACCAGAAAAAAAAAAAGCCCTGGCAATGGCAAAATTATGGCACGCGTGCCATGGGTTCACCATTGCTGCTATATTCGCACTCCATAATTCCCCCACTGTACATTTCATGTTCCATCTTCCCCACAGCTCACTTGCACCCCACTACTCTTCACCCTCACATAGCCAGTCATCCTCCTCCTTTTGAATGTAAGATTTCGAGCAGTTTCCCCTCGCCTACCGTTCTGTGTGTTCTTGTATATTTATTTGCAAAGTATTTTACCAGGAAGGATACATTGAGATTTCTCTCGTTTTCAAGTATGTCCTGGGTTCAAGAACATTGAAATTTTACAGTTGTTACAGAAATACAAAGTAATAAATGCAAGATATTAAAAAAAATAACACAAATATACAGATTTACACAGAAAATAAATGTGTAGGAAATAGTCATTATGTTACATGTTTACAGGTGCATTCCATATTGAGATATGTTAATAGGGAGCTCGAGTGACTTAAGACTGGTGGAAGATTTGATGGCGTCTGGGAGGTTATTCCATAATTGCGGTGCTCTGTAGGAAAATGAGGATCGAGACACTTTCTTTTTGTATTGTGGTATTGCTGTGGCATTGTGGTGCTGATCCTGATCGGAGGTTATAGGATGAGGGAACTGCTAGGGGAAGCAGCCTATTCAGGCAGGGTTGTAGTTTCCCAGGAAATCACTTAAACACCAGGTTGGAAAGTTGAAGAGTGCGTCTAGATTCCAGTGATGGCCAGTTTAGCTCTTTTAACATGTCACAGTGGTGGGTCATGTAGTTACATTGTAGCACAAAGCGGCAGAATGAGTTATACAATGTAGTAAGTTTATGAAGGTGTGTTTGCAGGGCAGCTGCATACACTACATCTCCGTATTCAATAGCCGGCATAAGCATTTGTTGTACAATCTGCTTTCTTACCGCGGGGCTCAGGCAGAATTTGTTTCTGTATAGGGCACCTAGTTTGGGGTAAAGTTTAGATGAGAGTTTTTCGATGTGGGGCCAAAGGATAGACAATGGATCTAACCACTAGGTATGAGCCGAACACCCCCGAGTTCGGTTCGCATTCGAACTCAAACTTTTCAAATGTTCGAATTCGAACACGAACTCAATACAAGTCAATGGGACTCAAAGTTCGATTTTTAGAGTGCCCTCCAAGAGGGCATATATGCTAGATATTTGCCATAAAAGGTGTATGGGGGTCCGGGTAGTGCCCGAGGGGACAGGAAACAAGGACAAAAAGTTTTAAAAAAACGCTTTTAAAAGGGACAGTGAGTTTTCCATGAAATAAGGGTTAAAAATAAAAACGAAAAATTCCTTCAGATGTCGTGCCTAGGAGGTCCCCATAACCTGCCCGTGAAGTGGTGGATTTCTAGGATGTATAGAAACATTTAAAAACAAAAAAATGACGTTTCAAATGACGGTAAATGCTTTTCCTTTAATCTATTCATAAACAACTGCTTGGGGCGGCAGCCTGTATGAAAAGACATTTTAGGACGCGCAGAAAAAGTTTAGTGATTTTTTGGCTAAATTATGGTGAAACTTATGCAGGATTTGGATGAAAGTAACAATAGGTGCTTTAAAATTGGGCCTTTAGCTTCGGCAACAGTGCCGTCACACTGTAACCCCTCTGTGGTATTGTGGAAGAGTGCAGGGGTGGACCATGCGGTCCTATATTAAAAAGATATGAATCTGGTAATGGCGTCAGTGCACCCAAATATTTTGCCTTTGGTGGCAGCAAGTGCCTTCACACCGTAACCCCTTTGTGGTATTGTGTTTGCAGGGAGATCATCCCAAACTAATCTTATTGATTTTTTTGATTGGGTAACAAAAATAATAGACACAGGTGGTGCAGTAGACATTGCTTATTTAGATTTCAGTAAGGCTTTTGATACTGTTCCGCATAGAAGGCTTATCAATAAATTGCAATCTTTGAGCTTGGATTCCAATGTTGTTGAATGGATTAGGCAGTGCCTGAGTGACAGGCAGGGCCGGCGCTAATGTAAGGCGGCACAGGCGGCCGCCTTACTGTCCTGGCCTGCTGCCAGTTTGAGGGGCGGAAAAATCAGATTTGCGGCGGCGCTGCAGTGTGTGTGCCTGTCTCAGTCCCATCCCACTAACACGAGCAGGCACACTGTGTAATTTGGCGCCGCCCCCACACGTGATCCACATAGCCCAGGAAAACAACTGCAGGAGGAGCCACCAGCCCGCGTGCTTTCACTCTGCTGCGATGGAGGAGCCACCAGCCTGCGTGCTTTCACTCTGCTGCGATGGAGGAGCGAGGCAGAGAGGAGATTTATTACCAGGTGTGAATAAACTAATGGGAGGGGGGGTGTAGATTAATATACTAGGGGGGGGCTTTAAATTGCTATACTGGGGGGGCTGTAAACGGCTATACTGGGTCTGGGGGCTGTAAATAGATATACTGGGTCTGGGGGCTGTAAATGGCTATACTGGGTCTGGGGGCTGTAAATGGATATACTGGGTCTGGGGGCTGTAAATGGATATACTGGGTCTGGGGGCTGTAAATAGATATACTGGGTCTGGGGGCTGTAAATAGATATACTGGGGGGGGTGTAAATTGCTATACTGGGTCTGGGGGCTGTAAATTGATATACTGGGTCTGGGGGCTGTAAATGGATATACTGGGTCTGAGGGCTGTAAATGGCTATACTGGGTCTGCGGGCTGTAAATGGATATACTGGGTCTGGGGGCTGTAAATGGATATACTGGGTCTGGGGGCTCTAAATGGATATACTGGGTCTGGGGGCTCTAAATAGATATACTGGGGGGCTGTAAATTGAAATACTGGGTCTGGGGGCTGTAAATAGATATACTGGGGGGGCTGTAAATGGATATACTAGGTCTGGGGGCTGTAAATAGATATACTGGGGGGGGGGGGCTGTAAATGGATATACTGGGGGGGGCTGTAAATGGATATACTGGGTCTGGGGGCTGTAAATAGATATACTGGGGGGGCTGTAAATTGCTATACTGGGTCTGGGGGCTGTAAATGGATATACTGGGTCTGGGGGCTGTAAATGGATATACTGGGTCTGGGGGCTGTAAATAGATATACTGGGGGGCTGTAAATTGCTATACTGGGTCTGGGGGCTGTAAATTGATATACTGGGTCTGGGGGCTGTAAATTGATATACTGGGTCTGGGGGCTGTAAATTGATATACTGGGTCTGGGGCTGTAAATTGCTATACTGGGTCTGGGAGCTGTAAATAGATATACTGGGGGCTGTAAATGGATATACTGGGTCTGGGGCTGTAAATGGATATACTGGGGGGGCTGTAAATTGCTATACTGGGTCTGGGGGCTGTAAATTGATATACTGGGTCTGGGGGCTGTAAATGGATATACTGGGTCTTGGGGCTGTAAATAGATATACTGGGGGGCTGTAAATTGCTATACTGGGTCTGGGGGCTGTAAATGGATATACTGGGTCTGGGGGCTGTAAATGGATATACTGGGTCTGGGGGCTGTAAATGGATATACTGGGGGGCTGTAAATTGAAATACTGGGTCTGGGGGCTGTAAATAGATATACTGGGGGCTGTAAATGGCTATACTGGGTCTGGGGGCTGTAAATGGATATACTGGGGGGCTGTAAATGGCTATACTGGGTCTGGGGGCTGTAAATAGATATACTGGGGGGCTGTAAATGGCTATACTGGTCTGGGGGCTGTAAATGGATATACTGGGTCTGGGGCTGTAAATGGATATACTGGGTCTGGGGGCTGTAAATGGATATACTGGGGGGCTGTAAATTGAAATACTGGGTCTGGGGGCTGTAAATAGATATACTGGGGGGCTGTAAATGGCTATACTGGGTCTGGGGGCTGTAAATAGATATACTGGGGGGCTGTAAATGGCTATACTGGGTCTGGGGGCTGTAAATAGATATACTGGGGGGCTGTAAATGGCTATACTGGTCTGGGGGCTGTAAATGGATATACTGGGTCTGGGGGCTGTAAATGGATATACTGGGTCTGGGGGCTGTAAATGGATATACTGGAGGGGCTGTAAATTGCTATACTGGGTCTGGGGGCTGTAAATTGATATACTGGGTCTGGGGACTGTAAATGGATATACTGGGTCTGAGGGCTGTAAATGGATATACTGGGGGGGCTGTAAATTGCTATACTGGGTCTGGGGGCTGTAAATGGATATACTGGGTCTGGGGCTGTAAATGGATATACTGGGTCTGGGGGCTCTAAATAGATATACTGGGTCTGGGGGCTGTAAATGGATATACTGGGTCTGGGGGCTCTAAATAGATATACTGGGGGGCTGTAAATTGAAATACTGGGTCTGGGGGCTGTAAATTGATATACTGGGTCTGGGGGCTGTAAATAGATTTACTGGGGGGGCTGTAAATAGAAAAACTGGGGGGCTGTAAATTGAAATACTGGGTCTGGGGGCTGTAAATAGATTTACTGGGGGGCTGTAAATAGATATACTGGGGGGCTGTAAATTGAAATACTGGGTCTGGGGGCTGTAAATAGATATACTGGGTCTGGGGGCTGTAAATAGATTTACTGGGGGGCTGTAAATAGATATACTGGGGGGCTGTAAATTGAAATACTGGGTCTGGGGGCTGTAAATAGATATACTGGGTCTGGGGGCTGTAAATAGATTTACTGGGGGGCTGTAAATAGATATACTGGGGGGCTGTAAATTGAAATACTGGGTCTGGGGGCTGTAAATAGATATACTGGGTCTGGGGGCTGTAAATAGATTTACTGGGGGGCTGTAAATAGATATACTGGGGGGCTGTAAATTGATATACTGGGTCTGGGGGCTGTAAATAGATATACTGGGTCTGGGGGCCGTAAATAGATATACTGGGTGGGCTGTAAATTGCTATACTGGGGGGCTGTAAATTGATATACTGGGTCTGGGGGCTGTAAATTGATATACTGGGTCTGGGGGCCGTAAATAGATATACTGGGGGGGCTGTAAATTGATATACTGGGGTCTGGGGCTGTAAACTGATTTACTGGGGGTGTAAATTGCTATGCTGGTGGGTGTAAAATCATGTACTGGGGGTGTAAAATGATATGCAGGGGGTTTGAATAAACTGATATTGGTACATTACCTTTTTTTATTGCTGTGGAGCTCTGTTATACACTCATTCACACTGCACATTACTGTGAGTTTTATTGCTGTGGATTCTGTGATACGCTCATACACACCGCACATTACTGTGAGTTTTATTACTGTGGAGCTCTGTGATACGCTTTTACACACTGCACATTACTATGAGTTTTATTGCTGTGGAGCTCTGTGATACGCTCATACACTCTGCACATTACTATGAGTTTTATTGCTGTGGAGCTCTGTGATACGCTTTTACACACTGCACATTACTGGAAGGTTTATTGAAGTGAGCTCTGTAATTTGCAGTGTGTATAAGTACATCAATAAGGTAGACGTATCTTATAAACCTGAATTGCTCCTGGTGAGGGTATAAATAAAACCCACCAGTTTCTCTCATGGCTGAGAAGCCGCATGAGGACATGTGGTTGCTTAGAAAGCAGCTTTTGGTTTCATTAGGAAGGACTAGCCTGACCCAGAGGTGTCGTGATGCGGCAGAAGAGCTTACACTTTAATGACCATTCAAATAAACCAAAACCTCTGTGTTTTGTTTAACATGGAGCTACAGGGGTGAGCAGGGCTGGACTGGGACAGAAAATCAGCCCTGGATGTCATCCAGACCGGCCCAATTTAATTATGCAAATACGCACAAATATAGTATATAATCCAACTGGATCGCTCAACCAATCGCTCTACAGATACTGGAGTTGCTGCAGAGCGATTGGGTAAAGCACCGCAGTGGCACTGAGGTCAAGTGTGCACCATGCCTTAAGGTGAGGCGGATGCGCAGAGGGTCTCACCGGCACGGTGGCCGCAATATGAGACTGCGTCTGTTTTGCAGTGTGGAAGTTCTCACCTCACCCATTAAGGGCAGCGCGAGCCACGCGGTGAACCAGCATTCACACTGGCCCACAGAGCCATCGGCCCACCGGGAATCTCCCTGTAGTCCCTATGGCCAGTACATGCCTGGGGGTGAGCGCAAATGACAACTTATTTTCTTGGTATGTTTTAGAGATTATTATGCATCTCAATGCTGATTGACATGGCATGGTAGGGATGGGGGGGGGGCACCAAAACGCACCTTCGCCTGAGTAGACAAAAATGCTTGCACCGGCCCTGGTGACAGGCAACAGAGGGTTGTGGTAAATGGAGTTTATTCGGCGCAAGGTCTTGTTACCAGTGGGGTACCTCAGGGGTCAGTACTTGGACCCATTCTATTTAATATTTTTATTAGTGATATTGCAGAAGGTATTAATGGAAAAGTATGTCTTTTTGCTGATGACACAAAGATTTGCAACAGGGTTGACGTTCCTGGAGGGATCAGCCAAATGACAAATGATTTAGGTAAATTAAAAAAATGGTCGGAGCTGTGGCAATTGGGTTTTAATGTGGATAAGTGCAAGATAATGCACCTGGGACGTAAAAACCCAAGGGCTGAATATAGAATATTTGATACAGTCCTAACCTCAACATCTGAGGAAAGGGATTTAGGGGTTATTATTTCAGAGGATCTAAGGGTAAGTAGTCAATGTAATAGAGCAGCAGGAAATGCTAGCAGAATGCTTGGTTGTGTAGGGAGAGGTATTAGCAGTAGGAAAAGGGAAGTGCTCATGCCACTGTACAGAGCACTGGTGAGACCTCACTTGGAGTACTGTGTGCAGTACTGGAGACCGTATCTCCAGAAGGATATAGACATCTTAGAGAGAGAGAGAGTTCAGAGAAGGGCTACTAAAATGGTGTACGGCTTGAAGGAGAAAAGTTACCAGGAAAGGCTTAATGATCTTAACATGTACAGCTTGGAAAAAAGAGGAGACAGAGGAGATATGATAGAAACATTTAAATACGTAAAGGGAATCCACAAGGTAGAGGAAGGAAGTATATTTAAAAGGAAACAAAGTAGAAAAACAAGAGGACATAGTCTTAGATTAGAGGGGCCAAGGTTTAAAAGTAACATCAGAAAGCATTATTTTACTGAGAGGGTGGGGTGGTGACAGGGGCGGACTGGGCCGGGGGGCAGGGATGCACATGGCCCCCGGGCTGGTCTTCATTCCAATAAAATGGCCTGTGCAACAGCTGCACTGTGTTTCTTTATAATGAGACTGGACGGCTGCTACACACCATGGCTGGCCGATCTCATTACCAGGAGCCACAGGGAATGTGTTAAGCTGGAGCCCATTCAGGAATTGTAGTGCACAGGGCACAAAGATTTAAACACACATCACTAGGCGCCGCCCCCAAATGTCAGTGACTCGCAGGGGCCAGAGCCATCATGCAGGCTGGATACAATGAGCATGGGTGCAGCATGGAGCTGTCGCAGACAGACCCAGAGGCAGCAGAGAGGATGATACACTCACAAATGTAAGTGTTTGTTCTTGGAGGCTGCCCTGGGACCCCTCCTTCAGGTTACTGCAGCATGGTCTGTTTACACTGGAGGAGAGGAAGAAAGAAAGAAACTTAACTTACCCATCACTGACAAGCCCCGCCCACGCGAAGCTCACAAGGCGTAGGATCCACCTTACATCTATTTGGGGTGCCGACCCCACTACTTTTATACCCCCTTCAATCTCAATGGGGACAGAGAAACCCCCACTTGATGCACAGATGACTCCCCCCCCCCCAAGCTTACTCAGAGCTGGGAAGATGCTCGGCAGGAACCTGGTGGAAGATGAGAGTAATTCCAGGGTGCCCTGCATATGCATAACTAGGAGGCCTTCCATGAGTGTGGTGTGTGTGTGTTTGCAGCCAGTGTATGTTTGTAGCCTGTGTGATGTATGTGCAGTGTGTGTGTTCAGCCTGCATGGTGTGTGTGTGTGTTTCCAGCACGTGTGTGTTTTCAGCGCGTGTGCGTGTGTTTTCAGCTTGTGTGCGTGCATGTGGTTTTTTTTAGCTTGCGTGCGTGTGTTTTCAGCTTGTGTGCGTGTGTTTTCAGCTTGTGTGCGTGCATGTGGTTTTTTTTAGCTTGTGTGCGTGTTTTTTTAGCTTGTGTGCGGTGTGTTTTCAGCTTGTGTGCGTTTAGGTTTTCAGCTTGTGTGCGTTTAGGTTTTCAGCTTGTGCGTGCGGTTTTCAGCTTGTGCGTGCGGTTTTCAGCTTGTTCGCGTGCGTGTTTTCAGCTTGCATGATGTGTGTGTATATGTGCAGCATGTATGGAGGGCCGGCGCTCCCGCTAGATGAGCTAGGCAACTGCCTAGAGCACACTGCCACCTAGGGATGCAGCCGGTCCCCGACCAGGCAGTTGTGGCTCAGTTGCAGCCGATTCTAAGGCTGGTAACCGGCCAGAGAATCCAACATGGTGGACCCTCTGACTTCGGAGAGGGTGCGCTGGACGTCTGCCGTCTGTCTGCTTCGTGATTCTCCTGCGGCCACCAGCACCACCACCTCGCTCTGCTCACACTGGGGTCTGTGTCTGGGTAAGTATACATGTATCGGGGGGGATATTGATGGCTTTTTGTTCATTTATGTTTGCTGAAAAGAAATTGATTAATAAACAACATTTTAGTTTAAATGGGGGGCCGGGTTGCTGCACCACGGGCCTATGGCTTGTACTTGCCCCCTGGGCCAAAAGTTGCCAGTCAGCCCCTGGGTGGTGGATACATGGAACAGTCTTCCAGTTGAAGTGGTAGAGGCCAAAACAGTAATTGAATTTAAGCAAGCATGGGATAGGCATAAGGCTATCCTAAACAAGAGATAAATCCAGGTAAAGTATCCATGTAATTGGGCAGACTAGATGGGCCGAAAGGTTCTTATCTGCCGACATTTTTCTATGTTTCTATGTTTCAGTGGTGGAGGTTTTGTGAATGCAGAAGAAATCCCCGCTCTATTCCGTTACGTCAGCATCAGAGGATTGATAGCTGCTGATCCAGGACTGATTCACTTTTATAAATGTCAGCCGGTCTACAGAGTCGGTGGACAGACACACTCTTTTGTCTGTGACAAAACCTCCAGCGGCACTGAACGTCCTTTCAGAAAGCACGCTGGATGAAGGGCAACCTAGTAGCTGCATAGCATATTGGCTAAATTCTGGCCAGTGATCCAATCTCAACACCCAGTAAGCCAGTGGATCATCTGCTGGAAAGGTATCCAGGTCTACCCTTGCCCCTAGGTAGTCCTGCACCATATGGTGAAGACGCTGGCAATGGGTGCCTACATTTGACGTCCCTGGGCGTTGTGGACTAAAATTTTTTTAAAAAGGCATCAGTCAAGCGGCCCCGGCCTTCACCACTATTCCTCTGATCATCCGCAGCCTCAGAAGCACCTGTGTCATCACTTGGTACCCTACCAGTGCCTGGAAAGGTGTTACACAAGTGTCGCTTTAGAGCGTCCTCAAGTTTTTTCATCCTGTGCTCCCTCTGTGCGGGCAGGATGAGCTCTGCAACTTTACCCTTGTATCGTGGATCAAGAAGGGTTGCCAACTAGTAATGATCTCTCTCCTTGATAGCATGAATCCTGGGGTCCTTTAGCAGGCTTTGCAGGATAAGGGAGCCCATGCAGCGGAGGTTGGAGGTGACATTAGCTTCCGAGTCTTCCTGGTCAATGAGGAGGATGACCCCATCATGCACTTTCTCCTCCCCGCCACGTACTAGTCCTTGTGTTTCTGGGCACACAAAACCCTCCCTTGAGGAATCCCCACCTTCAATGCCCCCACTACTTAAATAATCCTCATCCTCCTCCTGTCTGATCTGAGGAGGACCCGCTGGAAACTGTCTGCGGAAAGACTGGGGCCTTCAGAGCTAGGGAAGGCCTCCTCTTCCTCCCGCTGCTCTGCCTCTAGAGCCACATCTATAATTCCCTGCAGAACCTCCATTCTTGCACTAATTTCCCTTCAGATTAATGATGCCACCATTACTTCTACCTCTGATTTATTGCCTAGGGGTCCTCTTGGACTCCAATCTATCGTTTACTCCTCACATTCATTCACTAACCAAATCTTGCTACTTCTACCAAAAACAAACACGCCTGTCCCTTTCTTAATCGGGACTCTGCTAAAATGCTCATCCAAGCTCTTATTATCTCCCGCCTTGACTATTACAACCTCATTCCCTCTGGCCTTAAGAGGTCCCACATTCTCACTCTGCAATCTGTAATGAATGCCTGTACCAGACTCGTACACCTCATATCCTGCATCTCTGTCAATCTCTACACTGGCTCCCTGTTTTTTTTATAATCCGTTTTAAAATACTGATCCTCCCGTACAAAGCTCTCAATAATCGCGCCCCTGACTATATCTCCCAGATAAGCAGGCATATCCCAGCCTGACCACTTCAATCTGCTAATGATCTGATGCTATCAGTTCCTCGTACCCGCACCCCAAACTCCTGCCTCCAAGATTTCTCCCAAGCTGCCCCCTTTCTATGGAACTCCCTCCTCCACTACATCAGACTCTTCCCGTCTCTCCATTCTTTCAAGAAGTCTCTGAAAACACAGGCTTCTCTAAAATAATATCATTTCAATCCATAATCCCCCACTGTGCATTTCATGCTCCATCTTCCCACACGCACCCCTCTACTTTACATACTTGATTTATCTGGCCCGGTGTGGCTCCTGTCCCCTAAACAAACCAGCTCAAGCACAGTATGGCATCTTTTTGCTTGAGCCATTGCGTAGCCCCTGTCAGGCGTCGGTTTAACTGCCACTTCGCCAGAGACACAGAAGGAGGAGGAGGAAGAGGGAGAGGTGGTGGTGGAGCAGACAGACCTCATACAAGCAGCTTTCTGGAGGCGTGGTGGATGAACAAGCTCCAGCACAGAGCCCCGTCTTGGATCCCTCCCAGCTGCAATCAGAGTTACCCAGTGTGCCGTGAAGGAAATGTAACGGCCCTGTCTGGACCACGTGTCTAAAGTCACATGCACGTTGCTGCTGACTGCATTTCCCAATGACTCAATAATATTGTCTTTCACGTGCTGGTATAGTGCTGGAATGGCCTTCCGTGAAAAGTAATGGCGTTTTGGAACATGCCACTGTGGTACAGCACATTCAGCAAATTCACGGAAGGGAGCAGAGTCCACCAGCTGGAAAGGCAGCAGCTGCAATGCGAGTAATTTTGCTAAACTGGCATTTAGACGCTGTGCTTGGGGATGGGTGGGACTATATTTTTTCTTACGCTGCAGCAGCTGGGGCAACGTAATCTGACTGCGTAAATCTTCAGCTGATGGAATGCTGTCACATTGTGAGGAAGGACCTGGTACATCCATTACTGTAGCATCATCCCGGTCAGTGGAGGTTGTAGGCAATGACATGGCAGGACATACAGTGGGGGTAGAGACAGATGATGAGGAGGAGGACCTACGCAAAGTTTTGCGCCAACGGGATGCGTGGCAGGTGGTCATATGTCGCCTCAAGCACGTGGTACCCAAGCGTCCGGTGTCTTTCCCACGCTTGAGCCTCATCTGACATAGATTACAAATAGCAACGGTGGGGTCTGCTGCACATTTCTTAAAGAACTCCCAGACAGCAGAGTTCCTGGATGTGTGCTTTGAGACAACAGCGCTCTGCACCTGAGCAGCTCTGACATCTGATGCCTTGGACTGGCTAGTGCTACGGTTGGTCATAGAGGATGTTGTGCCTCTTGTTTGTTGTGCCTCCTCCTCCTCCTCCTCACTTGACTCTTCTGTTCGATCAGGCACCCAAGTGGAGTCAGTGACTTCATCATCATTGTCATCACCTCCTATCTCCTTGTCACTGGAGCCAACTTGGCAGTATGCTGCAGCTGCTGGGACAACAGGAGTGCCAGTTATTTGTGTGTCATCACTGGCACCCCCTTCCTCTAGGTTGATTATACTCCCTTGCTCAACCTCAGAGATTGAATCAGAGCACTGTACTTGCTGCGCATCCTCAAGCAGCATGTCACTCTCATTGTAGTCAAACAATTCAGCTGACTCCACCGTGTGTGATAGTGAGGCTACGGCAGGAGTAGCTGTGGACATGGAGGCTGCATTAGATGCTTTGGCAGCGGAGGTGGACTGTAAACCACTACAAGCCTGGCTGGCAGAGGACTCGGAGGATGAGGATGGCCTGGTTAGCCAATCCTGCAAATCCTCTGTATGTTGCTGCTGTTTAAGACGGCCAGCATCAGTTAGAAAGGACAAGCGTGCCCCTGCAGAGGATGCACCACGTCCACGACGACCAGAGGCACAGCCTTCTGACACAGAGGCTGCTTGCCCTCTTATCTGTGTCTGGGAGCGTCTGCCTGTCCTTTTTGGTCTTTCTGACATGGTGAGTGATATATAGATTAAATATATACAGAACTCTGATTCAACTCTGGTATAAAGATTAAAGATTAAAGATTTCCAAAACTCTGGTATAACTCAGTGACACACCCTGATAGCTGGCAGCCATTGACAAGACACAGATTACCTCAATTCCCAAATATTTTGTAGAAATTACTGACCCCCCCAAATAGTTGCTGGTGGCAGTGACAAGACACAGATTACCTCAATTCCCAAATATTTTGTAGATATTACTGACCCCCCAAAATAGTTGCTGGTGGCATTGACAAGACACAGATTACCTCAATTCCCAAATATTTTGTAGACATTACTGACCCCCAAAATACTGGGTGTCAGTGAGAACACACAGATTAGAACAATTCCCAGATATTTTGTAGAAATGAGACCCCCCCCCAGTAGCTGGTGCAGACTGGCAGTGAGAACACACACTAACACAAGAACAATCTCCTCTCAAATCTCTCAAATGCGCATTGTGGTCCATTGCGGGCGAACATGCGGAAATATTCGTAGTTAGCGAACAGGCGATGTTCGAATCGAACGTCGAACCGAACAGCTCATCCCTACTAACCACATACCTAGATATTTGAGAGAAGTGACTGGTCAGTGTGTCATTTGCTTTTGTCCTGACACATAGATGGGGATTTTGCAATTTGTGTAGTTTAGGTGCTGTTCCAAAGAGCATGGTTACAGTTTTGTCAGTATTTAGTATAGTTTGTTATTTGCAATCCACTTTTCTAGCTCTGTGAATTGATCTTGCAGCACGGTCTCCAGCTGCGGGAGATTTGTTTTGCTGGTAAAGCTTACGGTGTCGTCTGCGTACATGTGTACAGTTGAGGCTTTGCCGATGTTAGGCAGATCATTTATGAATATTGTGAATAGCAGGGGGTATTGAGCCTTGGGTACACCGCAGGTGACTGGTTGGGGGAGGGAAGTGCTGTCAGAAATGGACACATATTGTGATCGGTCAGATATATATGATTGAAACCAGGTTAGCGTGCGATCACCAATACCGGAGTTTTTTAGTTTTTGTAATAAGATGCCATGGTCTACTGTGTCAAAGGCCTTGGCAAAATCAAGAAAGATGGCTCCAGTTAGGTTTCCTTGTTCCATGCCAGCTTGGATATCATTGCAAACTTTTAAAAGGGCGGTTATAGTGGAATGATTTGGACGAAAGACGGATTGATCTGGGGTTAAATAGTTTAAAAATTGATAATAATCACGTAATTGCGTGTACACACATTTTTCCAAAATTTTTGACATAAAACAGGGAGCAAAGTACTGTCAGCACTTTTATGGATAGGTACCACACTTGCAGTCTTCTAGGAGTTTGGGTATGTATCCAGTCGACAGTGATTCATTGGTTAGGGTTGTGAAAGGATTTGCAATTGCCGGTGCACTGATTTTCAGCAGCATATATATTTGTTATTCTGTCTCACCCACTGTACAGCGCTATGGAACTTATTAGCACTTTATAACTACTTGTAACTGTACAAGATCTGGAAGTTAATAGAATAAACTGAGCATCAAGTGAGGTTAGCCTCCTTCATTCAAATGAATGGGGAGCTGTACTATGGACTTCCACTAGGGGGCAATGACGGCTACATTGTGTTGGAATAGAACTGCTACTTACAATTATTTCACCATTTCAGAGGGAGCACCGCTGGTGTCAGAATGAAAGAAAAACAAACATTTAAAGCGTGGGAACAATTTAGCAGATCGTCCCCACGACCTAATAAATTATGGCCACGCTTTTGATATTTTTTTGTCATCCTGACACCAGCGGGGCTCCGTAGCTTTTTTTTTTTCTTAGGTTAACACTCTGCCCAGCTAATGAATGAAAATAGACAAACCTGGAAAACAATGGCCAGCAATTGAGTCCCGGTCAGAACTCACAAAGGAACTGGCTCTAACAAAAGATCGAGGCTCAGTATGCGCAGAAAGCAGTGGCGCGGCAACGAGGTTCGAAACGCAATCAAAGGATCAGGAAAACCCTAAGAACGAGGCTTGGAACTAAAACCAGAAGAACAACGCAACGAGATTTGAAACGCACATCGGATTTGTTTCCCTGTGGAGTTTTGCATAGCCACGCCCTTTGAGAATCATCTGGCCTTAGGATCTCACCCAACCCTAAACAGTAGGTGTGGCCTGTGTGACAGAGCGTGGCTGGGTGGTGAGCGCTCTAGATTCCTCTCCCCTCCTGCTCCTCACAGCCGTGGTTGCCGTGGCACCGGGCGGAGAGAAGGAGGCGGTGGCCGGCACCGGGAGACCTGCTCTGTAAGACGGGGGAGACGCTGAGCGGGTATGAGGGACCGGCTGACCGAGTTGTCAGCGGTAAGTTTGTAGAATAACGCGCTCCCTCCCCTCCTCCCAGCATTCCATAACAAGTTAACGGTCCCTGAGACTTCGCACCCATTAACCCTGTGCGCGCCGGGCGGACAGCGTCAGACCAGTGAAACTCCGAGGGTCTGCCGGACGGGAGCCTCCATCACGGGCTGAGTGTAGAGCCTGCCCCAGCGCAGCTCCACAGGGGCTGCATTGTTACCCTTTTCCCCCCCAACCCCATAACACCCCTGTTGTCTTGCCCCCTTTCCATCTCTCCTGCCTTTTCCCTGTGACTTCTGCCCCCCCTCCCTGTGACTTCTGCCCCCCCTCCCTGTGACTTCTGCCCCCCCCTCCCTGTGACTTCTGCCCCCCCCCTCCCTGTGACTTCTGCCCCCCCCCCCCTCCCTGTGACTTCTGCCCCCCCTCCCTGTGACTTCTGCCCCCCCCTCCCTGTGACTTCTGCCCCCCCCTCCCTGTGACTTCTGCCCCCCCCCCCTGTGACTTCTGCCCCCCCCTCCCTGTGACTTCTGCCCCCCCTCCCTGTGACTTCTGCCCCCCCCTCCCTGTGACTTCTGCCCCCCCTCCCTGTGACTTCTGCCCCCCCTCCCTGTGAGACTTCTGCCCCCCCTCCCTGTGAGACTTCTGCCCCCCCTCCCTGTGAGACTTCTGCCCCCCCTCCCTGTGAGACTTCTGCCCCCCCTCCCTGTGAGACTTCTGCCCCCCCCTCCCTGTGAGACTTCTGCCCCCCCTCCCTGTGAGACTTCTGCCCCCCCTCCCTGTGAGACTTCTGCCCCCCCTCCCTGTGAGACTTCTGCCCCCCCCTCCCTGTGAGACTTCTGCCCCCCCTCCCTGTGAGACTTCTGCCCCCCCTCCCTGTGAGACTTCTGCCCCCCTCCCTGTGAGACTTCTGCCCCCCCCTCCCTGTGAGACTTCTGCCCCCCCCTCCCTGTGAGACTTCTGCCCCCCCCCCCTGTGAGACTTCTGCCCCCCCCCCATTCGTCTGTCACTCTTGGCGGCGCCCCCCCCCCCATTCGTCTGTCACTCTTGGCGGCGCCCCCCCCCCCATCCATCACTCCTGATATGATGCTTCTGAATTTGTTTTTAATTTTTTAAATTGTAGGTTGTGTGTTGGGGTTGGTCGAGGCACAGGCTCTCTGTAGTGCTGGGTGGATTGACCCTAGATAGTTTATAGTAGTGGCTGTCACTCATGGCCCGTGGCATACTGGCTTGCTGTGCAATGGCAGAGTAAGATGTGTGTTACCGGACACGCCGAGGGAGTAATGTAGCAATGGCACAGAAGGGAAATGTATTATGAAATACATATTTAAACACAACCTTAATCCTTATGTTAAGTATATCCTCAAAATCCTTCAGTTTTTGTTCTTTTAGACACATTTGCTACTTTGTAAAACTTTGTTGGGTAAAAATAGCTTGGCAAAATTTTTTTTTTTTACAAGTATTTATAAAGTGCCAACAAGTTCCACAGCGATGTACAACGGGTGTGACAGAATAACAAATATACATACAGGTTAAACACACAGAACAGTTGGAGGGAGGGTTCTGCTTGAGAGCTTACAATCTAAGAGAGGGGTGACACATTAGGTGAGGGTAAATAGAGAATGAGAAGTAGCGGGGTGCATGTGGGCTGAATACGAAGATGGAGCAAGAAAATACTTTGTTCATTTATAATCAGGGGTTATGGAGCGAGCCGATAGCCTTCTCTAATGTGTTTTCAGAGACTTCTTGAAGGACTGGATAGATGGGGAGGGAATTGCATAGAAATGGGGCAGCCCAGGAGAGGTGCTCAAGGCTAGAGTTGGGGGTGTATGAAGAACTGATTGCTCTGCCAATGATCTGATGCTAAATGGTCAGGAGGAGATGTAGGCAGGGGCGCGGTTATGTAGAGCTTTGTATGTGAGCACCAGTATTTTGAATTAGATTCTAAAGGAAACGGGAAGCCAGTGTAGAGACTGACAAAGGGTGAGGTGGATCAGCCTGGCACAGGCGTTCATAAGAGTGATAATCTGGGATCTTTTAAGGTCAGAGGAGGTTGCAGTAGTCAAGACAGGAGATTACTAAAATGCTCATCCAAGCTCTTGAGTCCTGATTTAAGAAAGGGATGGACGTGTGCAGTGTTTTTTTTTTTTTTTTTTTTTTTTGGTGGAAGTAGCAACATTTGGTTAGTGACTGTGAGGAGTAAGGCTGGGGTCAGACTATGTGCGCCTGTACTGACGTGCCGTCTGCCGCAGCGTGGTAACTGGGCCGGCCACACGCTGTCGCACGAGAGCAGCCTTCCTGTGGCCATCTTTCAAACCTCCCTGTTGAAGTGCTAGGATGCCCGTTCGGGGCTGCAAAGCGCGATCCTCCCATAGGAGGATTGAGCCTTGCAGCGCTGAGCACACTAACTGCACTCGGCAAGATTGTCAGATGGACGTCAGAGTGGAAGAAACGTACACGCTCACGGATGTTCCTTCCGCTCTTCAAAACGCTCGTTTGACCTCAGCCTAAAGGATAGATCAGAGTCAAAGAAGACCCCCCCCCCTAAGCACCTGAGCGGTAAAAGTAATGGTGTTCTCACAAATCATATTCTTATCTACCCCCCCCCCCGCATATTGCATCACTGCCTTTTGATGATTTTATGACACCTCTAATCCTGGACCCTTTCTGGTTCCTCTCTTAGTTGGGGTGCCCCAAGGCTCTGTTCTGGATCCCCTACTCTTCTCAACCTATTCCACCTCTCTGGGCAGCCTCATTTCTTCCTATGGATTCCAATATCATCAATATGCTGACGACACCCAAATCTACCTTTCCTCTCCTGATCTCTTGTCTACTGTCAGCTGTCTCCGACTGGATGACCTCCCGTTTCCTAAAGCTCAACCTCCTAAAACTGATCTTCTCGTCTTCTCTCCCTCTAAAACCTCCATTCTTGCACTCATTTCCCTTCAGATTAATGGTGCCACCATTACTTCTACCTCTGACTTATTGCCTAGGAGTCCTCTTGGACTCCGATCTATCGTTTACTCCTCACATTCATTCACTAACCAAATCTTGCTACTTCTACCAAAAACAAACACGTCTGTCCCTTTTTCTTAATCGGGACTCTGCTAAAATGCTCATCCAAGCTCTTATTATCTCCCGCCTTGACTATTACAACCTCCTTCCCTCTGGCCTTAAGAGGTCCAACATTCTCACTCTGCAATCTGTAATGAATGCCTGTACCAGACTCGTACACCTCACATCCTGCATCTCTGTCAATCTCTACACTGGCTCCCTGTTTTTTTTATAATCCGTTTTAAAATACTGATCCTCCCGTACAAAGCTCTCAATAATCGCACCCCTGACTATATCTCCCAGATAAGCAGGCATATCCCAGCCTGACCACTTCAATCTGCTAATGATCTGATGCTATCAGTTCCTCGTACCCGCACCCCAAACTCCTGCCTCCAAGATTTCTCCCAAGCTGCCCCCTTTCTATGGAACTCCCTCCTCCACTACATCAGACTCTTCCCGTCTCTCCATTCTTTCAAGAAGTCTCTGAAAACACAGGCTTCTCTAAAATAATATCCTCTCAATCATAATCCCCCCACTGTGCATTTCATGCTCCATCTTCCCACTCAGCCCACACGCACCCCTCTACTTTACAGAATTCGGCCATTTCTTACCGCTGTCACCACAAAACAACTCATACACGCCCTGGTAATCTCCCGACTCGACTACTGCAATAATCTCTTATCTGGCCTCCCTCTGTCCCGCCTCTCCCCCCTACAATCCATCCTGAACGCCTCTGCCAGGCTAATTCACCTCACCCGCCGCTCTGTCTCTGCCGCTCCCCTCTGCGAGTCCCTTCACTGGCTCCCCATCCACTGCAGAGTTAAGTTCAAAATCCTTATCCTTACCTACAAAACCCTCACTAACTCAGCTCCCCATTACCTGTCCTCACTAATCACCAAATACACCCCAGCCCGCTCCCTAAGGTCAAACAGTGACCTGCGACTAGCTTCTCCCCGCATCACCTCTTCCCATGATAGACTGCAGGATTTCTCACGCGCAGCCCCACTCTCTGGAACGCTCTCCCTCGTACTGTCAGACTTTCCCCTAACTTCTCTTCCTTCAAACGCTCCCTTAAAACGTTCCTATTTAGGGAAGCCTACCACCCAACTCACTGACGCAACCATCAAACACTCTCACCTTACAGTCCTTTCCTCCTATTTCCAACCCTCCTAGATTGTGAGTTTCTACGGGAATAGGGCCCTCATCTCCTCCTGTACTGTTTGTCAAATGTTGTTCAATGTATTGTAACCCTGTCTATACTGTGCTTATTGTACAGCGCTGCGGAATATGCTGGCGCTTTATAAATAAATAATAATAATACTTTACATACTTGATTTATCTTCACCTAGTGTGTCACCCCTCTCCTCAGATTGTCAGCTCTCAAGCAGGGTCCTCTCTCCTATAGTACTGTGTTTTAACTTCTCATACATTTTCTGTTAGTGCACACTGCAGTGCTACATGCTGCACACCGGGGCTTAGAATGTGTCATAAAGTGTCCACGTGGAGGGGGAGCTTTCAAGTGCTTATAATATTGACAAACATATTTGTGGAAAATGCAAACTTTGTCAAAATAGATTGCACTGCCCTCTTTCTATGGAACTCCCTCCCCTGTATCATTCCCTCCGCACACTTGATTTGAAGCTGCTTCTATGGCCCCACCTTTCCTGAACCACTGGCACTTATGATCCTGACATCCAGTAAAACTCCCCTTGTCTTCCTCAACCCCGATTCCTTCTAGACTGTAAGCTAGTATGAGCAGGGCCTTCTATTGTAAAGCCCTACGGAATCTGTTAGCACTATATGAATGATGATAATCTGGCACCTTTGCTAATTCAGGTTCTTGTTTTTTTGTTTTTTTTCTTCTTCCCTCACCCCTCTCCTCCTTAGATTGTAAGCTCTTGAGCAGGGTCTTCTCTCTTACTGTTCTGTGTGTTTTGTTATTCTGTCTCACCCATTGTACAGCGCTACAGAACTTGTTAGTACTTTATAAATACCTGTAGCTGTAGTTTCTAGCGGTCTGGGTTATTTTACTCCCAACTACTTGCCTGGCTCCCAAAATGGAATATATATATTTTTCTCCCTTGGCTCTTTATGGTGGATAATAATTTGTCAGGCTCCAGGCTAATGCGTTTTCTCTCTGAGGTGGAGCTGTGGCTGTCGCTTTTATTGGCTTTTTACCTGGAGCCATAAATGCCTCATCGCAAAAATCAATTGCTTAGGTTGAAAAGTGTTTTTTTTTTTTCCTCCTTGATTAGAGAACTAATCAGACATATATTGCGTGTGTGTAAAATTGCACGTGTGTGTGCAAAACTTGGACGCACTCTACTTAACAGAATTTTTAATAAAAATCCATGTAAAAAAAAATGTGTCCTATTCCTAAATTGCCATCAACTAGGGCCCGGTGACATTCGACCACCAAGTGGCCTCTGGTTTGTGTGAGTGCAATACATTGAGATAAAAGCTATATAATTTTTCATGTGAAAAGTGGACTTTGACTCTTATTCAGAATTTAGAAAGGGCACATACGAAGCGTAAGGAAGCTTTAAAACCTATAGCAACGATGGCTGACATAATATTGTGTACATTTTCACTCACTTTTGATGGGTTTTTATTTTTCCCATGTTTCAACCTCTGTGTTGAAACCCCCACAGCTCCCAGGCCATGCTGTCAGTTCATACCCCCGTACCGTGCAGGGCTGTGCTGAATTGATATGACTTGTTGGATATCATGTTAATTCGTGTTGTTCAGAGCGTGTACTGTGTACCGGCAGGCTCACTATAAGAAAGGATACTTGTGTGTGCATGAGAGACACAGCTTTGTTTCTCCCTGCTCCTCCTTGGTGGGGGAAGGGAAAGTAATACATTGATCACGTTTCCCTGCTAGACACATCCTGTAGGATTCATCTCTGGGAGGTACAGGACTCTCCAGGGGAACTCCACTGCTCTGCAGGCGTTCAGGCTTGCATTATTGTCCTCACCCGTGCTACCTTGGAGTAGTTTGCATTAAAATACAATATGCCATATTCCAATCCAGCTGTTAAACTAGAACCGCAGCAGTCATTAACTTAACTGCTACTATATACTTTGTACAGTAAAGGAGCAATGGACAGCAGGCCAGCCAGAGACTTCTCGAGACTCTATTCTGAATGAGTACCAGCACAAAGACTCTGGTGTCATGTACCAGGATGCCCAGCCAGCATTTTGGACAATCTTGGGACATGCTTCAAAACATCTGGACTGCCACAGTTTGCCAATACTGCCTGATAGAACTGTAACTGGTCGTGGTGACAAGAATCGACTCCCTTTCCTTGCCCCCCCCCCCATATTGTTCCCTGGCTCCTAGAATAGCTTTTGGAAACAGAGGATTTACACCCACACTGATGGCTGTTGGTGTCTACCAGACAGGTTCCTTTTTGGAACCAAAAAGTACATCATTGCATTGGCTTAGTTTGAGTTAAAGTTTTCATCCACCTGACTTGTAATGCTTCTTCGAGAGGCGTCTGTTTGGGCTGACCATGTGCCCAGCCATCTAGCTACATCCTGTAGTGAAGTGGCTGGGGGCTAGAAGAGTTGTATGTGTATATACACTATATTGCCAAAAGTATTGGCTCGCATATGAACCTGCCTTGACTTGCATATGAATTTACGTGACATCCCATTCCTAATCCATAGGGTTCAATATGACGTCGGTCCACCCTTTGCAGCTATAACAGCTTCAACTCTTCTGGGAAGGCTGTGCACAAGGTTTAGGAATGTTTATGGGAATTTTTGACCATTCTTCCAGAAGCGCATTTGTGAGGTCACACACTGATGTTGAGCGAGAAGGCCTGGATCTCAATCTCCGCTCTAATTCATCCCAAAGGTGTTCCATCGGGTTGAGGTCAGGACTCTGTGCAGGCCAGTCAAGTTCATCCACACCAGACTCTGTCATCCATGTCTTTATGGACCTTGCTTTTGTGCACTGGTGCACAGTCATGTTGGAAGAGGAAGGGGCCTGCTCCAAACTGTTCCCACAAAGTTGGGAGCATGGAATTGTCCAAAATGTCTTTGTATGCTGAAGCATTCAGAGTTCCTTTCACTGTAACTAAGGGGCCAAGACCAGCTCCTGAAAAACAACCCCACACCATAATCCCCCCTCCACCAAACTTTACACTTGGCACAATGCAGTCAGACAAGTACTGTTCTCCTGGCAACCGCCAAACCCAGAATCGTCCATCAGATTGCCAGATGGAGAAGCGCGATTCGTCACTCCAGAGAACACGTCTCCACTGCTCTAGAGTCCAGTGGCAGCGTGCTTTACACCACTGCATCGACGGTTTGCATTGCACTTGGTGATGTATGGCTTGGATGCAGCTGCTCGGCCATGGAAACCCATTCCCTGAAGCTCTCTGCGCACTGTTCATGAGCTAATCTGAAGGCCACCTGAAGTTTGGAGGTCTGTAGCGATTGACTCTGCAGAAAGTTGGCGACCTCTTCACACCTCAGCATCCGCTTACCCCGCTCTGTCAGTTTACGTGGCCTACCGCTTTGTGGCTTAGTTGCTGTCTTTCCCAAACACTTCCACGTTCTTATACAGTTGACTGTGGAATATTTAGGAGCGAGGAAATTTCACGACTGATTTGTTGCACAGGTGGCATCCTATCACAGTTCCACGCTGGAATTCACTGAGCTCCTGAGAGCGACCCGTTCTTTCACAAATGTTTGTGAAAACAGTCTGCATGCCTAGGTGCTTGATTTTCTATACCTGTGGCCATGGAAGTGATAGGAACACTTGAATCTGATTATTTGGATGGGTGAGCGAATACGTTTGGCAATATAGTGTGTGGTGTGTGTGTGTGTGTGTGTGTGTGTTAATATTATAGTAAAAAAATTACAGGCAAAATCTGTGGAGAGAGGGTTTAAATTACTAGCACAAAATCAGGAACAGAGTTGATCAGAGGGTACGAGCAGAGTGCCTATATGAAGGCAGGACATAAAGAAGCATAGGTCCAGGACTTTGCTAAGGGGGGCTTGGAGAAGCGAGCAACAAAATCCAGGAGAAAAGTCAGTGTGAAATCCATGCAGGAACTGGAGAAGGGAGCATAAGAATGCTTGGTAATGGGCACAGTGGCATCTGAATAACTGAGCACTGAGAACTATCAATTTATGATTCTAGGCTAGGGGAAATACAATGGGAAGGAACCAATGACTTGGCTTGTCCTTAAACGTCTGTTGGTAATGCACTTGGTCACAGGACATCCATTCCATTTGTCTCATGCATCATTTACAGGACAGCAGGCTGTTGCTGTCACATACATCGATGCCAAAAATGTTCTTTTGACACATTTTGGATGGTTGTGTTGGTACATACCATAAGCATCTACCGAGTCCCCAGATGCGAAGATGATAGCTGCTAATCATGCAGGAATACATGAGGATGACCACAAGGACACACTGAGGCATGACAGGCATTCAAGAATGTCGAAGGAAGAACTCACAGTATGATGGGGATAGGGGAGATACCTGGCGTATTGTGGCTTTTTAGATGAAATGCTGGCTATAGTGTCCTCTACCAGTTGGGTATTTTTTTTTTTTGTCTCTCCCCCCCCCCCCCCTGCGTTCCTCCAAAGGCAGGGGTCAGTAACCTTGACCCTCCACATGTTCTGGAACTACTTTTCCCATTAGTCTCTTCCAACCTAATGAGTATCTGAGCATCATTGTAGATGCATTTCCGAAACCTTCAGAGGTCTTAGAGAAGGGGGTCAGTAACCTATGTTATGATTATAAACTGTGTATGTGTTTGCATCACCTAGTGCTGCATCTCCATTTACATCATATTCACTGAGCACAACAGTGAAAAGATGCAACAGAATCCTGTTAAGATTGAAACTCACGTCACTACTCATGTATGCTGGCGACGCTGTTCTTGAGCAACTTCAGGGTTTCATCAGGCTTTTTCAGGGTGAATTTTGTCTGAAACGGAGTCCTTTCCCCCCTCCCCTTTTAATGTTTATTGTTTTGGTATGGTTTTCTTTTTTGTTTGTTTTTACATTGACTAGTGTAGTTTTTATTTCTGTATACATTTCTCTCTGTGCACTGCTTGCTCAGTTTTCACCAGATGGTCCTTTCCAGTACAGGGAAGCTATCGGGCTTATTCAGAGAGTGGTGAAAAGCAGGAGACTGACTGGAGGATGGAAAATGCTAGGTCAAAATAGCCGATTTGGAAAGTGAACTGAATGGGAGAATTTTTCTGGTTTGGCTATTTTGACCTAGAATTTTCCATTCTGCAGTCATTCTCCTGCTTTTCACCGCTCTCTGAATAACCCTGTAAGTGTTTAGCCATAGATAACCCTGCCAATTCTTTTGCAATGAAGTCTGCCCCCCCCCTTTCTCATGCTTTCTGATAATCTGAAGATATGCTTTTCAGTTTTGGGTTTTTAACAGTTTATTTGCTTTTTGGTTTTTTTCTGCGGTCAAAGATCTTGATACAGTTGGCTGTATCCGCTTAAATGCACTTTCTTGCATTGAACTTTTGAAATGAACCTAAACATACATACGGCATAAAGGTGCTGCTAAGAAAGAATGTTAAAATAACATACCGAATGTAGAATATGGCTGGAGTGTCAATTTGACGTGACACTGCAGCCACCATGACCGCTTAAGCCTAATAAAGTGGTCATCGTGACAGATGTCTCTTCCTTGTGTGACTGCGTCTTCTAACCCTTTCGCTGCTGAGCCTTTTCACACCTCTGTGCTGAGCTCATTTTTACCGGTTTCGCTCATCATGTTTAAACGCGTTTTGAAGGCTTATTTTAGTATATGACCCAGACATATTATATATCGTTCTTTCCGGCAGATTCATAATATATCATTTGTATACGTTATGTCCTGTCTGTATATAACAAAAAATGCAATAAAATTAGAATTTTCAATAATTTACAACCATGTAAAGTGTTTTTTTTTTTTTTCACATTTTAAGGCTAAGGTCAGACGAACGCATTTTTCACGTGCGTTTAGCCGCACGAAATCACGGCTGTGCTAGCAGCAAATGACGTCCAATGTCGGGGAACATACGACAAACGGCCGCACGAAAGTTCGTCCGTGCAACGCAAGTGGCCAACGAACGCATTTTTTCGAGAACGTCAAACCGCTACTACTGACGTACAGAGTGCGCTGCGGCCGCATAGTGGCGTGTTTGCGTGATTGGGAGACGTCAGACGCTGCACACGTCCGGCCAACAATAACGTCCAGATGCAAAAAGGGTTTTATTGATGATCCGTACAAAATCACGGACGAACATGCGCATCGTATGACCGCTATCGCGTATTCCGTGAAAAAATACGTCCATTCGTTCGAACGCACTTTTTCACGGACAACGTGAAAAATGCGTTCGTCTGACCCTAGCCTAACATGTGAGCGTTTGCGGTTATATTTTCTATGGGTTGCGACTGTTAAAAAAAAATTAGAAACGGGGAATCGTTACTTTTTTTTTTGGGGAAAATTACGTGTTTTTTAGCAAACGCCCCCATAGAAAAAATCATTAGTGCAGCATCATTGTTCGCATTATAATTGAAATGGGAACAATATTGCTGCACTAATAATAAAACAAAAATTTTTTTTTTTTTTTAACATTGTCAGGTTTGGTATCATTGGAAAGGCCATGCTCTGGCCGTTCCAATGCTATAAAACATTAACCCCCAGCTGTCACGGATCGGGAGATAGGGGGTTCATTGGAACCCCCTATCTCCACCATAGGTGGCAACAAGGGGTTAAATGCGAAACTGGCGCTATGCGCGTTGACACCAGTCATTAGGGGAATATCCCGGAAGCTTGGCCGACATCAAAGATGACCGCGATATGGCGCTTGGAAGGGCAGGCTGTTCCCTTCCAAGTATGTGAACCCTTTGGGATTACGTGGAGTTTTGCATGAATTGGTCATAAAATGTGCTCTGATCTTCATCGAAGTCACAACAATTTGAAAAACACAGTCTGCTTAAAATAATACAACACAAACATTATATGTTTTCATGTTTTATTGAACAGAACATGTAAACATTCAGAGTGCAGGGTGGAAAAAGTATGTGAACCCCTAGCCTAATGACTTCTCAAAGAGCTAATTGGAGCCAGGAGTGAGCCAACCTTGAGTCCAATCAGTGTGATATTATTGGATGTGTTGCTGAAAGCTGTCCTGCCCTTTAAAAACACACACCAGTTTTGGGTTTACTGGTTTCAAGAAGCACTGCCTGATGTGAACCATGCCTCGCAGAAAAGAGCTCTCAGAAGACCTACGATCAAGAATTGTTGACTTGCATGAAGCTGGAAAGGGTTACAAAAGTATCTCCAAAAGCCTTGATGTTCATGTGTCCACGGTAAGACAGACTGTCTACAAATGGAGAAAGTTCAGCACTGTTGCTACTCTCCCTAGGCGTGGTCATCCTGTAAAGATGGCTGTAAGAGCACAGCGCAGAATGCTTAATGAGGTAAAGAAGAATCCTAGAGTGTCAGCTAAAGACTTACAGAAATCTCTGGCACATGCTAACATTTTTGTTGACACCTCGACAATAAGGAAACATTAAACAAGAATGGAATACATGGGAGGACCGCACGGAGGAAGCCATTGCTGTCCAAAAAGAATATTGCAGCACGTTTTGAAGTTTGCAAAAGAGCACCTGGATGTTCCACAGCACTACTGGCAAAATATTCTGTGGACAGATGAAACCAAAATTATGTGTGGAGGAAAAAAAAGGCACAGCACATCAAAACCTCATCCCCACTGTAAAACATGGCGGAGGGAGCATCATGGTTTGGGGCTGCTTTGCTGCCTCAGGGCCTGGACGAATTGTTGTCATTGATGGAAAAATGAATTCCAGAGTTTATCAAGACATTTTGCAGGAAAATGTAAGACCATCTGTCTGCCAACTGAAGCTCCGCAGAGGATGGGTGATGCAACAGGACAATGACCCAAAGCATACAAGTAATTCAACAAAACAAAATACGCCTTCTGGAGTGGCCCAGTCAGAGTCCTGACCTTAACCCGATTGAAATGCTGTGGCATGACCTTAAGAGAGTGATTTACACCAGACATCCCAAGAATATTGCTACACTGAAACAGTTTTGTGAAGAGGAGTGGTCCAAAATTACTCCAGATCGTTGTGCAGGTCTGATCTGCAACTACAGGAAATGTTTGGTTGAGGTTATTGCTGCTGAAGGAGGGTCAACCAGTTAAGTCCAAAGGTTCACATACTTTTCCCACCCTGCACTGTGAATGTTTACATGTTCTGTTCAATAAAACCTAAAAACATATATGTTTGTTGTATTATTTTAAGCAGACTGTGTTTTTCAAATTGTTGTGACTTAGATGAAGATCAGAGCACATTTTATGACCAATTCATGCAAAACTCCACGTAATTCCAAAGGGTTCACATACTTTGTCTTGTAACTGTACATGCATACATATTTTTGACGGACAAAATGTTTTTTCATTTTAATTTATTTTCCCTCAAAAATAACGTCAGTCACAAAAACTGACTGTGGCCACTACTGCGTCTTCCGTCAAAAGTGCGTCCGTACTGCACAGTCCATAGAAAATGCGCTCGTCTGACCCTAGCCTTACAGGAAGCAGCAGCATATCACATCCAGGACCAGATCCCAGCACTGACTTCAGATGATGAGTTTAAAAGTAAAGGGTTATAACAGGAGGTGTAGAGGGGGTTAATGTTTGACCCCCCCCCCCTCCTATTTTAACTCTACAGTATCCCTTTAACAGCCCCCGTGACGTGTATTCAGTAGTCAAAGTGGAGTAGAGGTAACATCACTGCTCTGCGTGGAGAGAGCCTGTGGAGTCATGGGTTCGATCCCAGCGAGCACCTCTCCAGTAAGTGTCCTTGGGCAGACACCTAGCGGTACATACTCGCCACCCAGGACGTACTTGAAAACGAGAGAAATCTCAATGTATCCATCCTGGTAAAATACTTTCTCAAAATCTGCCGATTTCCCTGGGAAGAACATACAATGGCTCGCTGGTATGCTCAGCAATGGAAAGGATTCTAAACCTTCTACATTGATTCACAATAGATGGATACAAGGGTGAATGGTCAGGGGGGTGACAGACTGCTCCATTCCAGAGCTCCTGCTTCTATTGATACTACTTTCCATTTTCCTGAAGCACTCTGTCCCTAAAAGACCATCTTATATTGGGGCCAAACTAAGGTTTCATTTGTGTCAGTCTTTCCAAAGCTACAAACCTTACTTGCGTCTGTGTTTTTTGTTAGAAGTGTTTGCTTGACCTGCTTCATGTCAGCAGCGTGTGTGACGTGCTCTGCGTGATGCAATTCGCTGCATTCCATAAGATTCTCCCTTCATACATTTCAGACCTGTTGAAGGCCGCAGTTGGCTTCTGTGCTCTAAAGCCTCGCGTGGCTCTGGATTCAAAATATTAATGGTCTCTCTCTCTCTACACAAAGCACTGTCTAGGCCCGTGATCAGGATTACAAGGGCATCTTTGTGGCCTGAGGAGAGCAGTGTGTTCTCTTTAAAAACTCTGGTGCCTAGAAGTGGTTGCGCTGTCACTTTAAAAATGGCTAAAGGCTTTGCTGTGCTAAAACCTTGAGTGAAAGGCTTGATACAAACTCTGTTAAAGCAAGTCGTTCCATTTGGTAACGATTTTTTTTATTTTTTTTCACACATATTTTCCTAGTGGAAACCTAATACCTCCTACCCAGAGGAATTCTCCTTCCAGTCATGATTTCCAGCTTGATCGGAGGCGGGAGGTGTCGCTTGCACAGACACGACTTGCATGTGTATTTCCCAATGACATATTTAGGTGGACCTCAGGGACCTGCATTCCATTTAGTAACCATGGATTCATCTATTTTTATTTAGTTTGCCTTTTAAATATAGTTTGTCTCAATTTTAATTATTTTTTTTCATCTCCAGTCCCTTCGGAGTTTTTGTCCAGTTAATTATTTTGATGGCTGTTTATTGCAATGGACTTTATTTGCTCTGTTTTGGGATTGCAGCTGCCGTGGTTAGGTCTGCCCAGAATTCTGGGATGGCTGAAAAAAAGTGATTACCAAAATTCCTCTCAAATGTGTTCATGATTATGCTATGTTGTGCATCATAGGGATAGACCAATATCATTTTTTCAGGGTTGGTAGCGATTATCAGCAGCTTTTTCTGGCCGCTAGCCGGTGCCGATATTCCATAAATTTAAAGTTGTGGAATAAAAAGCACAAATCTGACATTATGCCATGAACTCTGTGTTTAACATTTAAACATTACACCACGTCCACTTCATTTATTCAATTTAATAAATTAAACATTAAGCTTTTTATTTTTTTACAATCAGACGGTGTCTTTGGCTTTCTGAAAGATCCCTCAAATAACCCTGTATGTAAAGGGGTTAAGCAACCTTGGCCCTCCAAGGGTTAGATTACAAAGTTGGTGCTAACTTAGGCTGGGGTCAGACCAGCGCACTTTTAACGTGCGTTCTGGCGCACTTAATCACGGCCGCACTAGCAGCAAATGACGGCCAATATACGAAGTACGGTCGCACGAAAGTCCGGCTGCGCAACGCAAGTGGAAAATGACCGCATTTTTTTCGAACGCAGAACCGCTAGTACTGATGTACAGAGTGCGCTGCGCCCGCTAGCTGTGTGAGAGATTTGGAGACGTCAGACCCTGCTCGTGTCTGGCCAACATAACGTTCAGACACCCAAAGTTTCCTGGTTTGGATCCGTAAAAAATCACGCGCAAAAATGCCCATCGTATGACCGCTTTCGCGTATTCCGTGAAAACATACGTCAATGTGTTCGGACGCACTTTTTTACGTTCGCGTGTAAAAATGCTTTCGTTTGACCCTAGCCTTAACCAGAGCTGTTGTAAATTTACCAGAGCCATTATAGTCTATGGGGTTGTTAAGTTTACAACAGCTCTGGTTAAGTTAAGTTGGCAGTGACTTTGTAATATCGCCCCACATGTTTTGGAATTACATCTGCCATAATGCTCAGCTTCTCATTAGGTTCTTGGACCCTCATGGGAAATGCAGTTCTAAAACATCTGGGGGGCCCAGGTTGCTGATCCCTGCTGTAGGAAATAGACCCTGCATCTCCTGTATAGGGAATTCCCTGCCTGATGGGATGGAAGCCCCATTTCTGTTGTCATCACATTCATGTGCAATACGGTCAGTGGGCAGGGGTCGTTCTGCAGTGAGGGCTAAGGCTAGGGTCAAACGAAAGCATTTTTACACGTGAACGTAAAAAAGTGCGTCCGAACGCATTGACGTATTTTTTCACGGAATACGCGACAACGGCCATACGATGCGCATGGTCGTGCGTGATTTTTGTACGTATCCAAACCAGGAAACTTTGGGTGTCTGGACGTTATGTTGGCCGGACACGAGCAGGGTCTGACGTCTCCAAATCACACACACACACCGCTAGCGGGCGCAGCGCACTCTGTACGTCCGTACTAGAGGTTCTGCGTTCTCGAAAAAATTCGTTCATTTTCCACTTGCGTTGCGCGATCGGACTTTCGTGCGACCGTACTTCGTATATTGGCTGTCATTGCCCGTCATTTGCTGCTAGTGCGGCCGTGATTAAGTGCGCCAGAACGCACGTTAACAGTGCACTGGTCTGACCCCAGCCTTACAGCCTGATGTGGGAGAAGCCCTGGATTCACACAGTTCTCTGGGATCTTGCGTGTCGCAGCTACAGTGAAACAACTTGTCCAATTATCGGCAATATCGGCAAAACTGATATATCCGTCTATCCCTAGTGCATCGTCATCAGACTTGAAGGAATCCACTCTGTGCCAATATCCGCCATGTACTAAAATCAAGAAAAGAGAAACGGTAGCGCTGATAACAATAAAACAGGAATCGCTAAAAATACACAAATGGTCCTTGTCCGTAAACATCAAAAAAATTAAGTAAAAAAAAAAAAAAGGGAAGAGTGTAGCAATGGCAATGTCCTTCTTGAGGAAGAGACAAGAGTTTCAATGATGTTTCTTGAATCTCCTTCGCCCAATATCCTCAAAGCAGAGATAAAAATACATATCATAGTGCGACCCATAATCGACAAATTGTGTCTGGGTACTTTCCGGCCACCCAATTGCCCTTTAGGATCCAAGGTGTTCCAGTCTCCAAATCTGTATGTACTGTGTTACAGAGTGCGGTAGGACTGTAAAGAGATCACTCCAAGAGAGGCTCCAATAGTAGATAAAAAGATTCTTTTAATAAAATAAAGTAAAAACAAACCTAAAATATGCCAGAACGCGTTTCGCCTGTTCATATATATATATTCAAGGCTTCCTCAGCTGGCTGCTGATGTCAAATGACTTGTTTGTTGTTTAAATACTGTCATCAATCTACTATTGTCCAATCTCATTTAAATTTGGAGGGAAATCCGTATTACCACTAAAATTAGAGCTTTCAGTTCATTAAACCAATAAGACTACCTAAACTTAATTGGTCTGAAAAAAACTCGTTAGGTTGTATAGATCTCTATTAATGTCATGTGACTAATCAAAAGACTGAAGCTGATTGGATCCACCGGCACCATGTGGTACTTCAAATCGAAACCAGTTCCCATAGAACATGTTTCTTCACGATTCCCCATGACTCCATAATCTCACATCAGTACTCTATAGGATATCATGGCACCTCGCCGATACATAAGGGAAACCAATGGTGCTCCCATAGAACGCACCAGAGCTCCTGTATTGCCACCAGAAACCCAACTCGCGTTATACCCCATGTCGTATGATGACTCCAAACCAGAAGTCTCATTGGACTACATGGACCTCTATCGATGTCACATGACCATTCAAACACTAAAATCGATTGGATCTGCCAACATCACGTGGCGCCCAAACCGAAACCAGAGTCATACATACTTCCGCCATCTTAGACCACCACCCAATGGGCAACGTTGCGGCGCCCCATCTCTCACTTAGGCCATGGGGAAACAAGTAGCGCTCCCACAGGACGTAGGATGTAGAGAGGTTTGGTACGTCCTGTGGGAGCGCTACCGGTCGAGGAAGCCATCTGGCTGACATTATATTCTGGCAAACCGACCCCCTAGCATCTCTCTGACTACCTGACTGGTATTAACCCTTTGTGTCTGGTTCACGAGCAATCCTGGTGTCTGGCTCCAAGCATCCCTAGCATTAACCCCTGGTGTCTATTGTTCTGTTCACATATACCTCTGGTTCTGTCTGTTTCTGGAAATGGGTAGTATTACTGACCATTCTAAGGCCCGGCAGTGGATAGCCCGTCTGTGTGTAGGGATCAAACCTATATCGAAGAGGTACGTGACACCAATGACTTTGAAGGAGGTGGGACCCAAACTGGTTACTGGTCCTGGAGTCTGAAGGTCAGGTTAGTTTACACTGATCTGAACTTGTGAGTGGGACTTAGGTATAATTCAGTCTTTTGCTATGTGGGCCCCCCAGATGAGAGGGCGGCCTGTGGACACTCAGGGCACTGTGACCACTCAATTTACATTGTATTGTCACAATAGAGCAGTATTTCCGATCCCTGTCCTCAAGTGCCCCTAACAGGCCATATTTTAAAGGTTATTTTGGAAATCAGACTAAATACTGCAGTCACTGAGCAGCAAATCCTATCACTTGTGCTTCAGATATCTGGTAAACCCTGGGCTGTTAGCACATACTGAGGACCGGGTTGGGAACCACTGCAATAGAATATCCCTTTTAAGAATTGTGTATCAAGGTTACAATATAGATTTTGCAGGTGGATCATTTTAATATTTTTTTCCTCCCCTCCCTGTGTTGTTATCTGAATATGCGACATGAGTAAATCACCTTTTGCCTTTTTATGATGAAGTGAACAGACATGGTATTTGGTATGGAAGTGTGAGGGTCTGTGCGCAGGAGCAGCAACTACTCATTGAGCATTTCAGTAGTGGCTTGTTATGTCTAAAAAATTTATAAAGTCCTCATTCGAAGGAAGAACAAAGGGTCAAGTGCATCAATACTCGAGAAAACAGGCTATTACATTCCAGTCATTTCACGTTTAACTCCTCTGTCCAGGAGCTGAATAGTGCGACTACTGTAAAGTCTGTTTATTCCGGTAACATGTTGTCATTCTCAGAGGCATACCAAATATTATCGATGTCCTGTTAACGTGTATTATTGCTATATTGAATGCAGTGTTTCTGACTGCCGTGTGTGTGAATAATATATACAGGGCTCAAAATTTCCACTCTCCCTCTCGCCTAGGGAGAGTACAGATTTAAACAGGGCTAGTGGAAATTTGGCACTTGCAAACTGTGGAGTTTGTCTTTTACCTCTTTGGATCAGAGGTGGCGAGTAAGTTTTCAGCCTGGCTAGTATATTATATTCTGGACTGACCAAAGCCCACCTCAAACCGTTTAACCTAGGAACGGGAAATTTTTAAAGGTACATTGTTTTTATTATGTACCGGCTGGGTGAAGTAGAGGTAACATCACTGCTCTGCATGGAGAGAGCCTGTGGAGTCATGGGTTTGGTCCCAGCGAGCAACCTCTCCAGTAAGTATCCTTGGGCAAGACACCTAACGGTACATACTCGCCACCCAGGACATACTTGAAAACGAGAGAAATCTCAATGTATCCTTCCTGGTAAAATCCTTAATTTTTATTTTATGTAGGCACCAGCTATGGAAGGATTTTTGGAAATTCCACTCCTAAAGGAAGTGAATATTTTAAATGGCATACCCATTTCAAAAACCAAAGATATTACAGACGAGAAAATTGGTATTTACAATTTTCTTGAAACATAAAAAAAAAACACGTGTTATTACCATGGGTGGGAGGGGGTGAAAAAGAGGGTGAATATTTTAAATGGGATTGTATATCGAAATAAAAATAAAAAAGATGTGACAGTTTTGTGTTTACAGTCTGCTTGAAAAAAAAATACGTATTTTACCATTTTCCAAAACTCAAGTTGATACACTGCATCAGCAGATTTATTTGCAAAGTATTTTACCAGGAAGGATACATCGAGATTTCTCTCGTTTTCATGTATGTCCTATCCTATCAGAGGGATGTTGTTACTTCACAAACAATGAAGTCTCTATGCAGCTCCTCTCACAGCCCAGGCTCGCACACTCCCTCACTGCTCCAGCATGTCTGCTTCCCTCTCACAGCGAGGACTCTCTGTATACATGATACTGTGCCTGGCCTATAAAAACTGCTGCTATATTGGGGAAATTAGCCTTGAACTAAATCTCCAGGATGAACCTGCAGACACTCCAAGAACAATCAGGAAAATACTTATTGTACCCCAGTGGGACATCCCTTTTAGTCTAACAGGCCACTCCAACTAAAACCTCAGAATTGATAAGGAAATTTTAAAGACCCTCGTGACCGTAAGACATTTCATATGAAAATGATCACATATTTGAACACCATAAATCGACTCAATGTGGACGCAGGCTTTTTAACCAATTATCATAACCTCACATAACATTCAGAATTCTTACTGGTGTTTTTTTTTTTTTGTTTTGTTTTTTTCTTTCACGTTGTCATGATCTTATCACTGTTTTAGGGGCCCAAGATCTCTAATTTTTTTTTATTTTTTTTGACCATACCATTGGACTCTCACTATTTACGACATCTAACCCCCACTCATGTGCCCCTTAATGTTCAATTATATGATACTGCTCAGTTTAGTGTTCAGACTTGGAGAAGAGCGGAATCCTCTTGAAAGCTTGTCTTTTAACTGTTCAATAAAAAAGGTATCACTACGTACTACTATACTCTGCTGTTTTTGGCATCAGGACTAATATGGCTTATGTAATATATTTGTTGACTGTACAATACCTACATTTCCTTAAATTTTGAGATCATTTTAGCCAATAGCATTTCCCGTAATGTATATAATATCTCTATGGACTTCCTTGTTTTGACGTGCAAAAATTTAAAGTAGCCCTCTCTAGGTGCACAGATTTTTGAAGTTTCCTTATTTCGGTTTCTTCACATCTTGATGTATCGCTGATTGTGGTATTGAAGTTTTGCTTCTGTGTTCAGTATGGCTTGACATGTTCACATTCTAACTGTGTCCCATTTTAGGATAAAGGACATGAAGAAGATGGAGAATCAGTGGTGGTTATGCAGAATGAAAACTTTATGGATGACTTTTTCCTGCAGGTAAAGAATGGCTTATACTTGCATGTATTTGTCGGAAGGGGGTGTAGATATTTATTTTGGAGCTTGCTTTGTAGATTAGTAAACAAGCCTCCCTCCCTGTTGTCGTTACAACATGCAGCAAAATTAAATATATTGATCTTTACAATTTATTCATCCCTCTTGACTGTTGATTTTTTTTTTTTATTTTTTTTTTTATATCCACCTCTGCTCTTAAATGAAGTTTATATTTTAGTAAAGCGGTGATATTTAGTTTTTTCTGCTGTGCTTTGCCACAATTGCATCAAACAGGAGTTTGACCCTACTTTATTCTGCCATTGCACATCAAAGGGGGGGGGTTCCAGTAAATCGTACGTTTTCACCCAATTTTATGAATAATCTAACTACGTTTGGCAGATCAAAGATGAGCATCACGGATGCTGGTTCAGAGAACTGGTCTGTCAGAATGTAGGCCCTTGGTTTTTTTGGCCGGACGATGGAATGCTGATGTAGCAGTATCTTTAACATCGTCATGTTGTCACGATTTGAGGACTCCCTTTACTAGATGGAGGACTACTGTCTGCTTATTGGGTGGCAGCAGCTGTATTTTATGTATCCCACTTCATTTATAGTTTAATGTTTGTGAATGTCTGTGTCCTGTAAACACAGCAAATAATCCTCATGCTGCAGTGCTGGATGGTGAACTTGTTTGATTTTCTTTTATTTTTCCCTTTATCTACAGGTAGAAGAAATACGAAATAACATTATTAAAATATCGGAGAATGTAGAAGAGGTGAAAAAGAAGCATAGCACAATTTTATCTGCACCCAACCCAGAAGAACGTAAGGCCATGTTTCTTAATTCAATGTGTCAACATTTCTTTTTCTCACATGGGTTTCAGTGCATGTATGAGACCAGGTTAGTGAAGTCTTCATTTAAACTAAGATTTCAGGAAAAAAAGAGAATTTATGGTTTTATGCCTCATTTTATCAGCCTATGGGCTGCTGCACAATGTTCCGATAATGTCTAGCCATGATAAACCTCGTTAGTATGTTTTTTTGTAATCATATACTTGATTTTAGTTAATTATAAAAGGAGATTGAACTGCATGGAAAGTCTTTTTACTGCAGGTAAGGACTTTCAACTTTGGTCCTCAAGCCTCTGTTCTTTAATTTTGTCAGTAGTTAAAGGGATATTCAAGTAAAGCATTTGATCACTGTTTTGATATGCAATTTCAAATGGCCAGGGTCAGCAATCTTGTCCCTCCCAGATGTTTTGGGACTACATCTCCCATGAAGCTCAGCCAAATGTTCGGTTGGCTGCGCTTCATGGGAAGTTTTCCAGTAATTCTATCCCTTAAAAATTGAAAGGACCTGACAGATCCTGCTGTCATAAATGAATGGTAGTTGTAAATTCCTGTCAGCCTTTTTGCTGTAACGGCATTCCTGACAGACTCCCTGGATCATTGGAGCAAAGTGTATGCATGGTTAGTTGCATTGTAAGCACTCCTGCTACAGGGATCTCTTCCTACTTTTAATGTCTTGCATGTCACGGGTGTGTCTACCAGGTCCCTCCCGCAGTTTTCTGGTGACACACTGCTAACTTCACTCTTATCTGCGATAACTGATCCCATGAGATGCAAAGCTTTGTCTGTTTTATTACTGCAGTGTGAATGTGTATATTCTATCATCTGCATGATCAGTAACGGTCAGTACGTTCTTCTGGAAGTCACGTTTCTCAGTCATTACTGATGCACTGGTCGAAAATAGAAACTTTTAATTATACCCCAACATATCATTTTTACATTAAGCGAACAACCCAGGACATACTTGAAAACAAGAGAAATCTCAATGTATCATTCCTGGTAAAATATTTTTCAAATAAATAAATGGTTCCCATGTAATTAGGAAAGATGGTGAATTAAAAGCTGTTTTATTGGCTAGTTATTAAAGTGAAATGCATGCTTTGCTAGTGTGCTTTTAAAAACTTGCTATGCCTTTTTGAATGAGTCAGTAATGTCATTCAGCAGCCATAAAAAGCAAGTAAATATCATATTTTTTCCTATTTACCTGCTTTTCTTTCTTGGGGTTTTCCATTCCCACCTCAGGAGGTACGTTAAGCTAACTAATCAGAGCCTATACCTAGGTATACATAAAAAACACTGAGCATGAGCGACAGAGTTGCTGCTCCTCAATCCTGAGGCCGGTTCAATACCTCAGCAGCTGCTGAATTGCTGCAGCGCAGCAATTCAGTTTGCTGCAGCAGTGTCGTTGAACCCTTTGGATGCGAATTTTGAATCCAAAATGGCCGATTTCTTAATAAAAGATTCAGATTGTTTTTCGGATCACTCGGACAAAAATTAATAAAGAGAAGCAGTCAGCACAATTCCGTTTTGTTTGCACACACCACAAATGATAGTTTTTAATGAATAAACGTTATGTTTAGTTCTGAAACAATATATAAATTGAACTGTAATATATGTCTGTGCAGGGGAAATAATAATAAATAAATATTTTGTGCTTTGGTGAACAAAAACCTCAAAATTAACATTGCTGTACGGAATTATTACTTGCTTCGAGGCGGCGGCCATCTTACTGTAGGGCATTGATACTTGCTTCATGCGGCGGCCATCTTTAAAACGTCACACTCAGCATCTCCTCGGGTCGCTGCAAGTGCTAGGTTAGCACTGCTGAGCGCGGAGCGGTTGAACGGCGTTCAATGGCAAGTTGCTAACTTAGCACTTGTAGCGGCTGAGGTATTGAACAGGCCTCAGCACTGTGAGCTGAAGGGAGGGCGGGGCTGAACTTTCACCCTCAGCTACTGCTTAGGGAAGGAAAGCAATCCATACACACAGGGAGAAAGACAACAGAGAGAGGGACCACAAAGAAAAGCAGAGAGACACAGCAAGAAACTGTAAAGAGAAAAAGATGGCAAGAAAAAGTGCAGTGATAGCACACAAAAGAGACAGCACAAGAAAGCGTGTGAGAGGGAGTGACTGTGTGAGGGAGTCTGAGTGAGACGGGGAGTATGTAAACCATGAAAGAGTGTGTGAGCGAGGGAGAGTGTGTTTTGCTTTCAGTTGCAGAGATGCTAATATTCAGCTCCTCCGTTTCCACAGTCTGAGGTCCTGAGCTGGACAGCTTGTGTTAGTTCATACAGTCACAGGTATTTATAAATCGCTAGCAAGTTCTGTAGCGCTGTACAATGAGACAGAATAACAAATGTCCATAAAAGTTAAACACACAGCACGATATAGAGGACCCTGCCCAAGAGGAGTGAGGGTAATAGCGGAGTATGTGGGGTGCATGGGGGGATGTGGGCAAGATGGAGCAATAAATGTAGTTCATGTGAAGCTTTGATGGGTGCAATAGTGGGTGGGGAGGAGGCGGGGAATATTCAGGAAGTAGGAGCTGAAGAAACACCCCTAGCTGAGAGGGCGTTGCCGGAGAAGATGAAATGACAGAATTTAAAGCAAGAAAATAAAAATGTTTACACATTTTTAAAACTTTTATTGATTTTTTTATTCTAGTTTGTCTATAGTTATAAAAGTGTCTAGGACATTTTTTTTGTTAAATTGACACTTAGACATGCATATTCCTTTAAGCAAAATTGCAGCATAATTATTAAAGCCCTGGGCTGTTGCCTATTTACAACTTGAAAGGTTATATGTGCTTCAGGTGTCGCAGCGCTGTCAGTATAGTTGCCTCTCACAATTAAATTTTATAGAATTTTAAGACTTGTCTGTATATAGTGCTAGTCTTTACTCTTTATGCCCATATTTCTCTAATGGTCACTGAAGCTGCATTGCATGGGTCACTGCTGATCCCATCCTCTGTCTACTTGCATTTGGAGCTTGCAGTGATGTTTTTGTGTGTGTGTGTGTCAGTGCTATGCTAAACACAAATCGATTAACCCCTAAGGCTAGGGTCAGACTGAGGCAGTGCGAACGCGCGTTCTGGCGCACTTAATCACGGCCACACTAGCAGCAGATGCCGGGCAATGACGGCCAATATACGAAGTACGGTCGCACAAAAGTCCGGCTGCGCAACGCAAGTGGAAAATGAACGCATTTTTTCGAGAACGTTAAACCACTAGTACTGACGTACAGAGTGCGCTGCGCCCGCTAGAGGCGTGTGTGCGTGAATTGGAGATGTCAGACGCTGCTAATGTCCGGCCAACATAACGTCCAGATGCAAGAAGTGTTTTATTGATGATCCGTACAAAATCACGGATGAAACTGCGCATAGTATGACCGCTATTGCGTATTCCGTGAAAAAATACGTCCATTCTTCGAACGCACATTTTCACGGACAACGTGAAAAATGCGTTAGTCTGACCCTAGCCTTAATCCTCGCTAAGCCTGCGTGTGCTGCCCCAACACCCCCAGTTCAGATTTTCCAATAGTAATGTTGGATCTCTACAAGATATTTTGATTTCTGCAGTCCTGCACTGTATAAATTTGCACATTTTATAAATCTTGCACGCATTTTATTTTATCAGCCTCCAGTGGGTGGACAGAATACTGCAATAAAGTGACAAAACCAGAAAAAGCAAAGGTTTTACATTCCTCAAAGTGCTGAAACAGGAATTTTGCTTTCCCCTGACTCTCGAGAGCTGAGTTTTACCAGGGGGCCATGTGTTCTAAATATACATCCAATTCCTGGAATATTTAGTTCGGGCTCCTTGGTTAAATATCCTGCCAGTCGTCCGTTTTTATAAAGGGAAACAAACGCGCACAACACCAACGGCATCAGAACACAAACATTAGTTATTAGACTGGTTTTTTTGGCCAATGAACTTAGCCGATATTGATACAGGGGGGTTTTGAGTAAGAGATTGAAATATCATCAATAATTCAGCTGAAAGTAATTTACGGTCATAAAACTGAGAACTTTGACAATCTATAGCAGAAACCCAGAGCAGTAGGTGTGGCACAGGTATTCCACATTGTTCTGGCCTTGTATCCCCATTTCAAAACCCTGCCACGTCCTATAGTGTTACCTCTGCCAGGCTCATCCACCTCACCCGCCGCTCTCTCTGCCGCTCCTCTGTGTGCATTCCTTCACTGGCTCCCTATTCACTGTAGAGTTAAATTCAAAATTCATACCCTGACCTACAAAGCTCTCACTAACGTAGCTCCCCACTACCTGTCCTCACTAATCAACAAATACACCCCAGCCTGCTCCCTAAGATCAAACAGTGACCTGTGCCTATCTTTTCTCCGCATCAGCTCTTCCCATGATACACTGCAGGATTTCTCACGCGCAGCCCCCATTTTCTGGAACGCTCTCCCTAGTACGGTCAGCCTTTCCCCTAAAGACATTCCTATCCAGGCAAGCCTACCACCCGACTCACTGATAAACCTCACTGCCCCAACCAGTCCGTTTCCACCCCCAACCCTTCTAGATTGTGAGTTCCCACGGGAATAGGGCCCTCGTTTCCTCCTGTACTGGTTTGTCAAAATGTTGTTCATTGTATTGTAACCCTGTCTAGATTGTGCCCGTTCAGCCCTGCAGAATATTCTGGCGCTGTATAATATTATTTTAGGTTATACCTTGTCATCTTGGTCTACCAAATTGATTATGAAAAGGACACTGCGTGGCTGGCCTAACACCTGAGCATATTTATTAAAATATAACCTTTATTTGTGGTAATTAAAATACAATAAAAAAAATATACACAATATAATAAAATAGCGGGTTCTCACTAATGTCTAAGCCTTTTTGTATCGATACTATAAAATAACAGGGGAAATTTATTTCACCCCTATTATCACTTTAGATTAGTCGGAATCCGCTTTGTAATTATATTATTTGTGTTGTATTATGTATAGTTTTTTTTCATTATTGTATTTTAATTATCACAAAGGTTATATTTTAATAAATTTGCTCATGTGTTAGGCCTGGCACGCAGTGTCCTTTTTACTATGGAAAATTAGGGTTTTTCAAGCCCATCACATGAACCTTGATGAGGTGATTGCTTATTGGAACTTGTTATTTTGTAGTAGAAACTACCAAGTTCATTATTTTCACAGTGGAAAGGTAGACAAGTAGGTCTTTATAGGCTAAATGTTTCTAGCAAAGTAGAGAGAAAGCAACTAAAGACACTTGGTCACCAAGAGGTTAAAACCATGGAGTGCATCCACCCTTTTATCTGTCACTATAGATCTGGGTGCTAGCAGTTGAGATTGTGTCTCTTTTGACTTGCTGGTTATTCTTTTAAACTATTTTTGCTCATTTAAAGTAGAAAGAAATTGGCTTGTTTTGAAAAGCATATCTTGGAAGTATTCTGTTTATTGTAATCATCCCTTTAGAAAGAACTTAATTGTTTATGATTAATAATTAACGTTCCTGCCTAATGTATTACATTTCCTGGTTTAGCCTTCACAAACACCAAGCCCTGAAGTCATAAAACATCATGAAGCAGGAAAAGATTACATCATCGTGATCATTAGCATTTCTTCTAAATGATTTCTAATCTATTTCTGTTCATGCGTGTTAACAGTGTAATGGCTACATAGTTTGAAATTTTGTATTTTTTTTTTGTTTGTTTTGTTTCAGGAACGAAGGAAGATCTTGAGAATCTTAACAAAGAAATAAAGAACATAGCCAATAAAGTGCGAACCAAATTAAAAGGTAAGATTTCCTGAAATATATACTTTAATACCCCGAGACAGCTGGTCGGAGTGTGTTCCAACTGACGAAAAAGTAGGCCTGGGAAAAAAGGGCCCATTCTTGGATGAAAGACAGGGGACCTTTTTAAACAGGGTTGAGATGGGAGGGCAATCCTGAATGGACCTGATCATTCAGAGTATGTTCCTCTGGGTTTAAATGCCTCTTATGTCCCTCCCACATTTCCAGGCATCATTTTAACATTGCATCTAAATACATTTCATAGCGTAATATTGACTATTACTTATACAAGGTAATGTAGCATTCTGAAAGGTGCACATAGGAGCATGTATACGAAAAATAAATTTAGAGTTGACTGGATTGTGTGTTCCGTGAAGGGTTTTGTGGGTTATTTATATAATCTTAATCTGATCTAGAAGAATAAGCAAACACCCCATATCACTATCTGTATTAGGCTGCAGAATTTATAATTTAGTCCAAAACATTTTGTCAAGAGTCCGAATAATGTAGATGGGACTTTCTACAAACAACGGACAGAGATCATTTTTTCAGAGCACATACCAATTATCGGCAGCCTTTCTGGCCGATAGCGGATATCTGGTGCCTTATTCTGCACATTTAAAGTTGTGAAAAACTACAAATCTGACATTTTGCCATTAACTGAATAGTTTTAACACCATGCCCTCTTCATTTATTAAATATATTTATGCTTTTTTTTACCAACACTACCATATCTAGGCAGTGACCAGTCATATGACCCTGTAGGTAAGGGGTCAGCAACCTTGGTTCTCCAGATGTTTTGGAATTAAATCTTCCCTGATGCTCATTACTCATTAGCTTGGTAGAACTTCATGAGAAGTTTGGTTCCAAAACATCTGGAAGGCCAAAGTTGCTGACCCCCTGCTGTAGGACATATGGTACTAGAGATACAGGGGTCCAAAAGGCCCCTGCATCTCCTGTGTAGGGCATTCCCTGAGTGAAGGGAGGCCCCATTTCTATCAGTTGGCAGGGGAAGTCCCACAGCCAAGGTGGAAATGCCATAGATCCGCGCGGAGCTGCAGGACTTTAAGTCCTGGTAGCAGTGAGCCACCTTGGCACATTAACGGCAATATCGATAATCTGTCTATCCCTACTACAAACTATAAAGTTAACATTGGTCCATGAGTCCAGGCTTTTAAAGTAAAATATTTGTACTTTGATGCTGGAACATGAAGATTCATGACATCGCGATATATGTTAAAGACTGACTGTGATTTGCTCTAAGGTCTTGGACATTACCAATACTTTTTTTTAATTTATTTTTTATTCAATTTTGTTCTGGTATGTATCGTTACAATTTCCTTTTTTTTTTTTTTTTTTTTTAGCAATTGAACAAACAATTGAGCAGGATACAAATTCCAACAGATCATCTGTGAATTTGCGAATAAGGAAAACTCAGGTACTTCAATATAAATGTAATCCGGTTTTTATTACTAATTTGTGTCAGAAATTCAGTTGACCTGTGCAGCATCTTTCAGGTTTATAAAATCATGACATAATACAGGATGTTACTCAACTTCCATCAGTTTTTGGGTGGTAGTTATCTTTTTTCACAAGTTTATTTTTTCCCCCCTCACATATGAGATTTGCCTTGTCGACGGTGGGCTTATACTTCTAATGGCCATTGTATGTAACCAAAATCTGTTTTTGTTTTGTGGACTGCATAGGTTTCTGACCACATGTGACAAAAAACAATGTTTGTAATTTGTTAAATAGGACATGTCTATTCATTGCTTGAATTCTATTGAAACAATCGGTTAGTTTGTAGTTGCAAAACCAGAACAGTTATAATCCAACATGCTCCCTAGATCTGTGCACGGAAACACTCTGCTATTGCGTGAATCGAGGTTTTGAAATCTCTACGATAGAAAAACCTATTCTTTAACCTGTCTTGTTCTGCTAAGCAAAGTTGCTGAAATCGTTAACTGGCAATTGTCTAACATTCAAACGTAAAGATGCCACACGTTTCAAAGATCTTTGCCTAAAATCTGATTTAATTACTAGTCAGCTGTCCACATGTTACTGGCATTGCCAGACTCGCCATGTTTTTTGGGGGACACGTATTTTAATGCTGATTCGCTTGATGTGAAAGTGCCTACTTGCCTTATGTAGAATGCAGCAGGAAATCAAGTGAATTGTTCCCCCCCCCCCTGCTCGCAGCATATAAATGTTACATCAAAGGCTCCCTTGTGCCACTAAGCGCCAACACATTCCGCAGTGTTGTACAAAAGTACAATGGGTAAAGACAGAACAATTCTACAATACACCAACAGATACAGGAGGTATTGAGGGCCTTATTCCTGTGGGATCTTACAATCTAGATGGGGGAAGGGGTGAAAAACAGGAGGGGAGGACTGCAGTGATGATGTTCAGAGAGGGACGACTGTTATTGGATCGGTCAGATGTTTTGTTCTGGGGTTAGGTGGTAGGCTTCCCGAAATAGAAGTATCTTTTTTGGGAGAGTTTAAAAGCCACCAGATCTGGGGATAGTCTGATGGGGCGTGGAAGCAAGGTTCCATAGGGTTGGTACCGCATGAGAAAAGTCCTGCTATATCTGGCATGTGATGAAGTAATGGAGGATGCTAGGAGCAGGTCATTGTTGGATCTTAGGGAGTAGGCGGTGGTATATTTGGTGATTTAGTGAGGACAGGTAGTGAGGAGTGGCATTAATGAGGGGTTTGTATGTCAGTGTGAGTAATTTTGAATTCTTCTGTGGATGGAGAGCCAGTGTAGGGATTCAGAGAGGAGCGGCAGAGACGGTGACAAGTGAGATGGATAATCCCGTCTGATGCATTTAGGGTGGACAGCAGAGGGGAGGCGGGAGAGAGTAAGGCCAGTCAAGAGGTTGTTGCAGTTGTCTAAACCAGTGGTCCCCAACCTTGCAAGGTCTGGAGAAGATATCATTGGGTTATGTGGAAAGAGGGGTCTGGCAATACTTCTAAAAGAGGCATGTAATGAGTTATACTAGTGCAGTGGTTCCCAACCGCGGTCCTAAAGTACCCCCAACAGGTCAGCTTTTCCAGATATCACCTGTGCTATATGCTTCAGATATGATTTGCAGCTCAGTGATTGCAGGATTCAGTCTGCATTTCCCCACGGTAATCCATAAAACCTGAGCTGTTAGCGGTACTTGAGGACCGCGGTTGGGTACCACAGGTCTGGCGCGAAGATTATAATGGAATCGATAAGTTGCTTGGTAGGGTCAGCAGTCAGCAAATGGACAAGTTTTGGCAGTATTGCGGCAAGATCAGAGTTATTGGATGTGGGGACTGAAACACTGGAGTCAAGAGTCACTCATTGGGTTTTGGCTGAAGGAATGATGATACAATTTAAGTTATAGAAAAGTCTGAAATGGGGGCAGAGTTAGAGGGGGGGGGGATAAGAAGCAGCTCTGTCTTGGCCATATTGATTTTTTTCCAAGCCAAGTAGTGAGAAGCCTTCCAGGAAGAGCTACTAGACAGTCACTGACCTGAGAGAGATCTGTCTGTCATCTGCGTATATATATATATATGTAATATTTGAAGCCCTAGCTGGTGAGGAGTTTACCCAGGTATAGATGGAAAAGAGCAGAGATCCCAGGACAGATCCCCGGGGAACGCCAACTAACAGAGGCATTGAAGAGGAGTTACCAGCAAGTGATACTGAGAAGGATCTATTGGAGAGGTAAGATTTTAGCTGAGAGCAGGTCAGAGAGCGGAGAGTCTTTAGGAGGAGGGAATGGTCGACGACTGTGTCAAAGGCAGCTGAGAGGTCCAGAAGGATCAGTATAGAGTAACGGTCAATGCATTTAACAGAGAGGAGGTCATTCGTAACCTTGGTGAGAGCGTTTTCTGTTGAGTGTTTGTAGTGAAAGCCGTATTTCAGGGGGTCAAGCATGGAGTTGTAGGATAGAAAGTGGGTTAAGCGGTCATAAGCTAGCCTTTCTAACAGTTTTGATAGCGGTATGTTTCAGGAGAGTTTGGGTCAAGGGAGGGTTTCTTGAATGGGTATAATAGTGGCATTCTTGAAAGGGGAATGAACCAGAAGAGCGGGATAAATTGAAGATGTAAGAGCAGGATTGAGAGATGAAGACAGGGCGTGCAGATGCTTTAGGTGTCCCTAAAAACCCATCAGAGTTAGATTGTAGCTTGTTCAAATTCCAGTCTCCGTTTTCCTGGTGTAATACTTTATTGACTTTGCTATTTAGAAGGTTTAACCTTATATGGGCCTCAAGTCTTCCCCTATGGTAATTTAGCTGTAAGAGAGCAGCTAAAGCAATAATGTCGTAGGATATGTGGACTCCTCAATTAGAAACCTATTCAGATGTAAAAAATAAAGTTAACATCCTAGATTTTTAATTTGTGCGAAGGAGAAGCGGTCAGTAAATGGTTTTCGACAAATACCCTCAAGGAATCATTTTTTAGTTGGCAATTTTTTAGTTGGCAGAGCTAAATGTAACTACATTGTATGCTGTTTTTGTGTCCCCCCCCCCCCCTCAAAGAAACAAAGTTCTATACTTTGTAAAACATACACTTGCAACATTTTTCGGATGTGAGGAAGGACATAAACGCAATGATCTTGTGTCTGGAGAGGAGTGGTTTAATGGAACAGAACAATGAAATCCAATAGTAGTAGTTTATTTGGTCAGAAATATGATGTCGTTACTCCCAGAGTGTTTCTCAAGCCACGCTTGAGGCAGTCAAAGTCTGAGCTGGCAGTTCATAAATTGTATTTCTTGTCCTAATAAAAATCTGTTTTTATTGGTGTGCCTGGTTCGTTTTATTGGAGTTTGCCAGCCTTGGCTCAATGGCATCCAATTGATGAAATTCTAAACAACGTATTCACCTTGCTTGCTTTTGGCAGTAACAAAGTATTAATATGTACATGTTTCTGACATACATATATTTGCCATGGGTAATATAGGAGTTTGTATGTGCCATATATACAGTTGTGCTCAGAAGTTTACATACTCTGACAGAATTTATGATTTCTTGGCCATTATTCAGCGAAGATGAATGATAACACGAACACTTTTCTTTCACTCGTGGTTAGTGTTTGGCTGAAGCCATTTATTATCAATGAAATGTGTTTACTCCTTTAAAAATTGTAATAACAGAAACGACACAAATGACCCTGAGCAAAAGTTTACATACCCCAGTTCTTAATACTGTGTATTGGCCCATTTAACATCAATGACAGCTTGAAGTCTTTTGTGGTATTTGTGGATGAGGCTCTTTATCTTCTCAGATGGTAAAGCTGCCCATTCTTCTTGGCAAAAATCCTCCAGTTCCTGTAAATTCTTGACAGCATAAATAAATTCAAAAACCCACGTATTAAATCAAAAAAGTGGATTTATTCCAGCACCAACAAGGATGACGTTTTGACCAGAACTGGTCTTTGTCAAGTCCTTGTTGGTGCTGAAATAAATCCAGTTTTTTGATTTAATACGTGGGTTTTGGAATTTATTTATGCTGTTCTGAATTTGGAGTCGCTGAGAAAGGATTCCCATCCTTTTGCCCACTTTTCGTGAGTAGTACTTGGGTTTAACTGTTTGCAACTATCCCTCTAAATTCTTGGGCTGTCTTGCATGGACTGCAGGTTTGAGATCTCTCCAGAGTGTCTCAACGATATTGAGGTCAGGAGACTGAGATGGCCACTCCAGAACCTTGACTTTATGCTGCTGTAGCCATTGATCGGTCGATTTGGCCAGGGCCGGATTAAGAGTATCATGGGCCTGGTGCTGAGGATTTTGGTGGGCCTTTTTATAGAAATAAATGAATATGCAAAGCATTTTTTGTTAACCTAAACATTGGTCCATCTAAAAACACAAACTGCTTCAACGCTGTGATGAGAGCGGGGGTCCTTTGGACACCTGTAGTTCCATTCTTTACACCCCATAAAGTCACTTTAGGTGTCATTGGACAGGACAGAGTCTGGCCTTTCTGACAATACCAAACATGACCACCTTAAAAAAAAACAAAAAAACACAAACAAAATAATTGTTCCTAAGTGATGGCATTGTCCACCATTTGTCTCCTATAAAACAAGCAATTCCACGCCGTGAAAAATGAGAATTTAACAGCAGTGGTATTGCTCATTTTATGTGGCAAATGGTTCCCATTTCTACATAATTCTTTTAACATGACTGCCCCATAGAATATATTGCCACAAAGGTTTGGATGGTAAAATTGTCTGAGACTGGATCCTACAATAAAACATCACTTCAAATGGCACTTATACATAATGTGCACAAAACGGTCAAAATGAGCTCCGCAAACTAGGGTGGTGAGTGAAATCAGTGCAAGAAAAAGATGGGGACAGCGCCAAAGCGCAGGGTCCAATGTGACACCTCAATGGGTCAGTGTGGAAAAAAGAAGTTTGGAATAAAACGTATAGTTACAGGTGGACAGCAGCCTACCCCACAAAGAAATGGAATGGACAGTTTTGTCAAAAGCACATGTATGCGTAATAATGGTACAAACAACGTGAGAGACATGCAGCACACATATAAAACGTTACCCTCCTTAATAAACGTATGTGGGATAAGGCACAGAAAGTTCTCCAGTCCTCAATACAAGACATATGTGGGAATAATGAGAAAAAATACAACCTACAGTGGCAAGAAAAATTATGTGAACCCTTTGGGATTACGTGGAGTTTTGCATGAATTGGTCATAAAATGTGCTCTGATCTTCATCTAAGTCACAACAATTTTAAAAACACAGTCTGCTTAAAATAATACAACACAAACCTATGTTTTCATGTGTTTATTGAACATAAGATGTAACATTCACAGTGCAGGGTGGAAAAAGTATGTGAACCCTTAGCCTAATGACTTCTCAAAGAGCTAATTGGAGCCAAGAGTGAGCCAACCTTGAGTCCAATCAGTGTGATATTATTGGATGTGTTGCTGAAAGCTGTCCTGCCCTTTAAAAACACACACCAGTTTTGGGTTTACTGGTTTCAAGAAGCACTGCCTGATGTGAACCATGCCTCGCAGAAAAGAGCTCTCAGAAGACCTACGATCAAGAATTGTTGACTTGCATGAAGCTGGAAAGGGTTACAAAAGTATCTCCAAAAGCCTTGATGTTCATTTGTCCACGGTAAGACAGACGGTCTACAAATTGAAAGTTCAGCACTGTTGCTACTCTCCCTAGGCGTGGTTGTCCTGTAAAGATGACTGCAAGAGCACAGCGCAGAATGCTTAATGAGGTAAAGAAGAATCCTAGAGTGTCAGCTAAAGACTTACAGAAATCTCTGGCACATGCTAACATTTTTGTTGACACCTCTACAATAAGGAAAACATTAAACAAGAATGGAGTACATAGGAGGACACCACGGAGGAAGCCATTGCTGTCCAAAAAGAATATTGCAGCACGTTTGAAGTTTGCAAAAGAGCACCTGGATGTTCCACAGCACTACTGGCAAAATATTCTGTGGACAGATGAAACCAAAATTGAGTTGTTTGGAAAAAACACACAACACTATGTGTGGAGAAAAAAAGGCACAGCACACCAACATCAAAACCTCATCCCCACTGTAAAAGATGGCGGAGGGAGCATCATGGTTTGGGGCTGCTTTGCTGCCTCAGGGCCTGGACGGATTGTTGTCATTGATGGAAAAATGAATTCCAGAGTTTATCAAGACCTTTGCAGGAAAACGTAAGACCATCTGTCCGCCAACTGAAGCTCCGCAGAGGATGGGTGATGCAACCGGACAATGACCCAAAGCATACAAGTAATTCAACAAAAGAATGGCTTCAACAAAACAAAATACGCCTTCTGGAGTGGCCCAGTCAGAGTCCTGACCTCAACCCGATTGAAATGCTGTGGCATGACCTTAAGAGAGCGATTCACACCAGACATCCCAAGAATATTGCTACACTGAAACAGTTTTGTGAAGAGGAGTGGTCCAAAATTACTCCAGATCGTTGTGCAGGTCTGATCTGCAACTACAGGAAACGTTTGGTTGAGGTTATTGCTGCCAAAGGAGGGTCAACCAGTTATTAAGTCCAAAGGTTCACATATTTTTTTCCACCCTGCACTGTGAATGTTTACATGTTCTGTTCAATAAAAAACATGAAAACATATAATGTTTGTGTTGTATTATTTTAAGCAGACTGTTTTTCAAATTGTTGCGACTTACATGAAGATCAGAGCACATTTTATGACCAATTCATGCAAAACTCCACGTAATCCCAAAGGGTTCCACATACTTTTTCCTGCCACTGTAGCGCAATACAATATGGATATGATGGAAAATATACACCAGCAGAACTTTACTAGAGGTCCTGAGCCTATAAAGTTAGAGGCTCAATACGCTTGCCTTGGGTCCATTCAAGGATGACCACCCCCCCCGTCCTTATTGCTCCATATGCCAATCAAGTACAGCCACATAAGGAGAACAAGAATATATATATATAGCTGCATAGAACTCACGTGAGCAGTCAGCAGCAGAGGTAAGTCGAGACCGTCTGTCTCTGGCAGTGGGTGGCGCACACAGTGATGACAGGAGTGGGCAGCAGGTGAGAGTGAGACAGGTCACAGGGTCTTTTTCGTTTTTAAAAATGTTGAATCCTGGACCTGGCTTGGCCTGCTGGTGCTGGGGCTGGGCTTTGCGCTATTGTGAGTGACGCGGCAGCTGCACTCAGTCAGGACAGTGCAGGCTGAGCGAGTAGATTAATCTGCGCACTGCCTTGCTGCTCGTGCCTTCACCATATCCGCTTGGGCTGGCACGTGTGAGGGGCTAGGCGGGACACGTGACATGACACGTCACCGCATCTCCTTTCCGCTCCTATGCAGTGTTCTCCTCCCGACGTCTGTGGGCCTATTTTCAAAACGGGGCCTGGAGTGGCCGCTCCATCCACCCCTACGATAATCCGGCCCTGGACTTGGCCTTGTGTTTTGGATCATTGTGATGTTGGAATGTCCAAGTACGTCCCATGCGCAGCTTACGGGCTGATGAATGCAATTTTTCCTCCAGTATTTTTTTGATCACATACTGCATTCATCCTGCCCAACACATCCCAAAAAACATCAGCGATCCACCTCCGTGTTTCACAGTAGGAATGGTGTACCTTTCATCATAGGCCTTGTTGACTCTTCTCCAAATGTAGCATTTATGGTTGTGACCAAAAAGTAAAAAAAAATTTCTCCTCACTCCAAACGTCTTTGTGCCAGAAGGTTTGAAGCTTGTCTCTGTGCTGTTTGGCATATTGTAAGCGGGATGCTTTGTGGCATTTGCGTGGTAATGGCTTTCTTCTGGTGACTCGACCATGCAGCCAGTCTTTCTTCAAGTGCCTCCTTATTGTGCATCTTGAAACAGCCACATGTTTTCAGAGAATCCTGTATTTCACCTGAAATGTATTTTTGATTTTTTTTTTTTTTTTTCTTTGCATCCCGGACTATTTTCCTGGCAGTTGTGACTGAAATTTTAGTTGGTCTACCTGACCGTGGTTTGATTTCAACAGAACCCCTCATTTTCCACTTCTTTAGAGTTTGGACACTGCTGATTGGCATTCTCAATTCCTTATATCTTTTTAGATCACTTTCCTGTTTTCTACAGTTAAACTACCTTTTCCCGCAGATCCTTTTGACAATTCTTTTGCTTTCCCCATGACTCAGAATCCAGAAATGTCAGTGCAGCACTGGATGAAAGAAGAAAGTGTCAGGAGTCCAGAAACTCATTGACCTTTTATACACATACACACACTTATGACAAGCAAACAGATCACAGGTGAGAATGGTTACCTTTTAATAGCCATTCAAACCTGTTTGTGTCAACTTTTTTTGAATGTTAAGGCCAAAATCACCAGGGAATGTAAACTTTTGATCCGTGTCAATTGGGTAGTGTCTCTTGTCATTATGATTTAAAAAGAGTAAACACACTTGATTGATAATAAATGGCTGCAGCCAAACACTTACCATGAAAGTTTTTATCATTCATACGCCGGAATGGAGAGATGATTCAGATCATCGTGATAATTCAAATTGCTAGAGTGTCACTTTTTAATTATGGCTAAATATATGTACATATAGAACTTTTTTACCCCATGAATTGTAGGGGCATAGAGCAGGGCACAGGGCTAAGTGCCATCAGTACTTGAGTAGAATGTGTAGTTTCCTACAGAAAAACTCTTAAGTGATAAAGCATTTGCTGATTGAAAATTCTACTAATGTAAAAACAGCATGAGAGATTATAATGGATAAACATCCTCTTATCACTCAAAAGGCTGTGCTTCCCAGGCCTCGGTGTTATTTCAGGAACTTGGATCCTTTCCAGGACCTTCATAAGCTAAAGAATATCAAAACTATTCTTACTGTGAGCATCAGCAGGAAGTTCAGATCATAAAGAGTAGAATGGCTATGCTGAACATGTTTAAATTCTGCTGGTGACGCACTCTGATAACCTATACAAATATCAGGCGTTTCATAAAGTGGATGGTTAAGCAGATGTAATGAAGCCTTTATATGAATGAATGTGCCCCTGTGCCAGCCAGGTGCACGAAGACTGCGTCCCTTTATTGGGACCAATATTGCATTGGTCTTTAATGTGTGATCTCTTCCGATGATGACCTACTGCTGTCTTTCCAGTGCTGGGTCATGGCAAGACCAATGTCATGTTCAAGGTCTGTGATGTGGAGCTTACTGAAGGCAGTTTTTCAGACATTTATATGGCCAACTTTCTTCGGAGCAGCAGCATTTCTCGAATATCCTCTGGGGCTGAATCTTTTTCAATTGAATCCGCTGATATTTAGGAGAAACAAAATCTGTAAGCAGCCAATAGCAGCCAGATACCCTTATAAAACACAATAGTCCTGCAATCCAAACATAGCATGATCAGGATTGATCACAAATACTCGGCTCCATTCCGCATCCAAGCATTTGGATGATTGGCTACACTGTATTTTTAAGTTTGTTTTTTGTGTCTAAATATTTGCTTTTGTTCGTGACAGCACACAGTATTGTCCAGAAAATTTGGAGAGGTGATGATTGCATACAATGAAATCCAGATCCAGTTTCGAGACCGAAGCAAAGGACGGATACAACGTCAGCTAGAGATAAGTAAGTTGGCGACAGTCCATTCATCTCTTCTGGTTAAGTCTGTTTCTAATGCTTCTACCCAGGTGTTGTAAGGTGACAATGCAACAGTTTCCTCTTCCTGAAAGTGCGTTGAACAGCTCTCCTGCACTCGCATGACTTTGTGTAAGAAAAATATAATGAAGTCATTCTGGTATATTACAACATTAATACCAGACTCTTTTACAGAAGTTATTTTTTAATTTAAATGTTGATGTAACAATTGATCTAGTTCATGCACTTCCCAGTGATCTTATTCAGCATTAGTGCTTGAATCAAGCAGTTACTTTTTAAGTTAGTTTTGGCGTTTCAAGCAACAATTCCACTCGACGTAGAATTCAGATTTGATTATGCATTTACTTTTTTAATATAAAACAAAGCAAAACCAAAGACTTTCCCCCTAACCACTTGTCAGGGAAGTGGGAGATGTGCCAGAGACCCGTTTCCTGTCAACAGTAAATTGCCCAGCCATTATGTTGGTGCCAGTAAATGTATTGTCTAGGTCTGGGGTCCGCAACCTTGGCTCCCTGATGTTCTGGCAACTACATCTCCCATGATGCTCAGTCACCCATTAGATTGACTGAGCCACATGGGAAATGTAGTTCCCAAAACATCAGGGGGCAAAGGTTGCTGACCCCTGGTCTAGGTGCAACACCTAGTATCCGCTAGTAGAGATGCATCCTGACAGCTATGTAGCAGGAGACCACTATGGTAAATCTTCTATTTCGTTTATAGAATATATGAATAAACAGCATTGCTGCACTGATTGCAATATGGTCGCATGATTTTACAGGCTTAATCTTGGAAGCCCAATTAATACTAAAATGTATATCCTTACAAAGTGAAAGTTTTCACGAATCAAATGATTTAGGCCCACTTGGCCAGCTCCAATCATTCAAATGTTTATACAGCATAATGCTGATTTTAAAACTTAAGATTATTCCCATATGGCTGTCTTATTGCTGAAGAGTGCATGAAAATGAGTTTCTTCCACCATACATTGTGCAAGTAGCATGTGTTTGTTCATTGTAGTGTCCATTTATGGATTCTTTATAAAACGAATCCATTGAAACATTGTTTTCTTTATACTGAACCTTCCCCTGTCATTTTGAATCTGGGTTTTTAGTTTTTATTGTCCTCAAATAAAATTTAAGTAGTTCACACAGGTGTAGAGGCAAGCAAAGAGATGGGAACTGGCACAACGTATCTTCAAGAAGGAATTTTATTTGGCAGCCGAAACGGTGCTTTCCAATGTAGATTGACAGCTGAAACATTGCTTTTCAAATAAAGTACCTTTTTGAAGCTAAGCTGTGCTGGTTCCCATGTTTGCCTGTTATACCAAGGAGATGGTTTCTTCAGGGACCTATTGAGCACTGATCATTGGATACCTCTACAAATTAAGCTGCATGCTGTATTTTTTTTCTCCCTACAAAGAGAGACTCACAGAAACTGGTAACCTTTCGGAAATCCACTCTGATTTAATTTTCTTGCATGAACACAGCAATGCAAACTCTCAGATTGAGACAAAGACAAATTGTCAGATACCATAAATAGGTCAAAGTCCCACAATTGCAATCCATAACCTGGACACATACTTTCATCAGTAGGGAGGACATTGGCCCTTATGGGTCCAGGGAAACCTGTTCTCTTGCAAAGAATTGACACAGCATCTTTCCGTGAGAGAAGAGACCACTTGAATGGTTTGGGACTTTGGGAGCAGGCTTTTTAAAGTGAACCTGTAATTGATGGCTTCACTTTCACCTGGTGAGACATCACAAGGATCGATGGCTCATTGATCATAAAGATTAATGTGATCTCATCCGTTGGTAAGATATAGCAGATACACTTCCCTTGTTCCAGCACTGGGTGGCACAATGCACGCTGGGAAATGGGGCCATCGTGCTGTGTGATTTGGCCCGCAACTGTGACTTTGGTGCACTGACTTATTAGGCAGTCATCTGTCTGGAGTGATCGGTGGAAAGCTTTTATGTTCACAGCTGTCACCCAAAGAAAGGGGTTTTATGTAGTTAATTTTGTAGGGAATTCGATTTCCTACATGTTATGTTTGCAAAAAATCCAAACCTGTGCCTAGAGAATGAGATACCCTATCAAATAGGGCCAACTTACATTGGGCATGTCAGGTTCTCTTTAACGGCGGGGTCCTTCTACTCAGGGCAGTGGATTTACACACCAGAGATCCTCTACATTGTGCCTTGAGTGATGTAATGGCGATGACACTGCTTCTCCACATTGAAACTTTGCATTGAAAACCCGGAAGTGCGTGCTTCCCAGACACAGTCCTTGAACTCGGCAAAGTTGTAGTACTCTTTTAATTCAGCATCATAAATTGTTTAAAGCATTATTCATGTTTCACTTGTAGCTGGAAAAACAACTACAGATGATGAGCTGGAAGAGATGTTGGAGTCTGGAAACCCCTCAATCTTTACATCTGATGTAAGCAATGATTATCCTTGTATCCTCTAGTCCTGTTTTGGATGTAAATCTGCACTTTGGGTTCCTGATGGTCTCTTTTGTATTGTAGATCATTTCAGATTCCCAGATCACGCGGCAGGCTCTGAATGAGATCGAATCTCGCCACAAAGATATCATTAAACTAGAGTCCAGCATACGAGAGTTGCATGCTATGTTTATGGATATTGCGATGTTGGTGGAGACTCAGGTAATTATCACCAGCCCTAAGTCTTTGTCATTAATATGTAATTGAATAATTTGGGTATAGACCCAACATGATTTACATCAAACCCAAAAAGAAAACCTCTCTTCAGTGCTTTATTCACACAATTTTTACCTTTGCTCCCTTTGAGTTTGAATTTGGTCATTGTTTATCAAATACTCATGTTATATTTACTAATAAAGGTACTAGAATTGCTTGCTATAGAGTTAAAATTTAGAAAGGTGTGTGTGTTTTCTCATTTTCTGGGTGGTAGAAAGGGTGCAATACATGTTTTGCCCCATCACTTCAAGGTTTTGTGGATAACTGCAAACACGGTCAGCCATTTAGGGACCAATTTGGTTCACATTTCCTTGCAAATGGATAACCTTTAAAATGCACTTGTCATACTTGCTTACCGGGCAATGTCATCTGGGTGATGGTGTTGGCACAGCATTCTAATTCCCAATCAGAGCTGCGGTTTACCTGGCAGGTCAAATCAAAAGATCCGGCCTATAGGAGACAGGGAATGGTGGGGCCCAGCAGTTTAATATGATCTGTACGCTTCAATCGTCTCCATCCTTATCCTAGATCTTACAGTTTCCAAACAAAGTGACATTACAGCCACCTTTTTTAGATGCTTTTAATATTCTAGGTTTTTTTCAATACAGATCATTGTAAACGCATATTTGAGAGACAGCCTAGTTGTCTAGCATACCTTTCAGCTAGGAAATCAAAAGTTGTTAATCCTAGCATTGAAATGGCCACCTTCCATTCTATTCCCATGCACCTAATTGGGAAGAAATTAAATACACTAGTAAAGGTGTGTGCCATTAAATACCTTTTTAGTAGGGTAACGCGATACATTTCTAGGTTGTAGTGGGGGTCAAGCCGTGATGCATATATATTTATATCTCTGAATATTTCTGTAAGACTTGCTTTTTATTGATGGTATTGAAGCCAATAATTAATAAAATGTTTAATTCTTTGCTAATGTTTCTTTTCTTTACGGATGGAAAGATATCCAGGTAATGGATTACTTATGTCCCTCTTTTCATTGCATTTCCATCCAAAACAATGTGTACTACTTAATCTGGTCATATAGCCTAAAATGTAAAGTGCCATGTCTCCATATCTGTTTTGCTTTTCGTTTTTTACATTTTTATTTTAACTTGGTGGGAGAAAGGGAGAATTGACTTTTGTTTGACAATAAAATAGCCTGGTAATTGCTTTATGAAAACTGAAGTACTGTTGCCATTTCCTAACCAGCGTAGTCCATAGAATATTGCTGAAGAGTCTGTTGGACTCTTGCATACCCGAAATGGAGTGTTCACTAAACAACCCTGAATGCCCAAGTTGATAAAACTATATAAACTCTGCAGCTTCAAATATCTTAAAATTCTTTATGAACTCAAATGTTAGAGCGTAAACCCCATATTTATGTAACTGCATTTCTGATAACGGCATCCATAGCTACAGAGTACACACACTGTTTCTGTGTATTATACAGTTTATTCCCCGTGTGTCCGGAATGGGAAATTGGATAATTATTGAGGGAAATTATAACTGGGGTCTCACAAATTGCTTATCCAGAGAAATTTCAGTTACGTCAATCTGCATCTTCTATGAACAATCCCATGGTATAATATATAAATAATGGATCTTTTAAAAGGAATGACCTATATTGCAGGGACATGCCGGCAGGTGAGGCAGGGCCTCACCTGCCATTAAGTGGACTCCCCTAATTTACATCATTACCGACTAGTAAAATATAAAAAAAAAAAAAACAACTCACCTGCTCCGCGCTCCCCCCGCCGTCCGTCTCTGCCACTACGCGCATTAGTTATTGAGAGCAGCGGCAGCCTGTCCTCCCTAAGCCTACACAATTTGCGTAGCTAATAGTGTAAACTAAAGCTGGCAAAGAGCTTCAGAAGTCTGCAGCGTGTATCTGGCATTGCCTACTTCCTGAATCTATGCTCTTCAGTGCCTCGGACACTGAGATCAATGGAATAGCTTGGATCAATGGCAAAGCACCATAGGGCTCAAGCCATTCAAAAAATGCCTCCATGGGAGGCAGGCCTCCCATTCATTGATGCAAGACAGTCATGTGACTGTCCTCGTCAGTCATGGGGACGTGCCACGGGGCTGTGTGCCTGGAGTAGACGACGCACATCCTGGGGAGCACTCACAGAGAGCCAGATACTGGGGAGCACTGAACCTGAACCTACGTAACCTGTGTATATCTGACTCTGGTACTAGCCAGTGCCTCAGCAGCCACTGATCTCACCGCACATCGCTACTATATTGTAAAATGCTTTGGTCTGGAACTTTATATTCCATGGAAAAGTACAGTAGTTCACAATACTAATTTGTGATCACTTTGTCACAGTCTCATTTTACAGATCTAAACAACCGTCCTCATCTTTCTTCCATCCTGTTCATATCTGTGCCACTGAAATCCCTTTCTTTGCTTTCACATTTGTAAAAGGGTTTTTTCCCACCACTTTACTAGGTTTTACCTTTCTCATTTTACACAGGGTGAAATGATTAACAGCATTGAGAAGAATGTTGAAAATGCTGCTGAATACATTGAACATGCCAAAGAGGAGACCAAGAAGGCTGTGAAATATCAGAGTAAATCTCGCAGGGTGAGTGATAAAGATCTGGGAATTGTAGTGCAATTGTTTTTCCTTTTTTTCCAGTAAAAATTGCTAGAATTCTGTTTTTAGAACACTTAAAAAGCATACTGATGCTGTATGTATTGGCTTCCAGGGCTGGATATATATTTTCAGAGCAGAAAATTTGGAGATTATTCACTAGTTGCCCTTTATTGTGGTTTAGAGATTTTCACAGCAGTTTAAAACAATAAACTTCAGCGATTTATAGAGGTTAAAGACGTTTATTGTGAGTTGTGAAAATCCTCTCAAGTTTAATGTTTTATGAAAATGTTCTTTCATAGCCCACAAGACAATAAAAAACTCGCCTTTAGGGTGGAACAAATTATCAGACGTTTCACCGCATGCTACACTCTCTAAATATGTGCTAATATTGTATTTCACTCTATGCCATCACACATGGGCAACGGCCATTCTTATTGTGTAAGAAATGTTTGCAATATGAACTTGTCAAGTTTATGGACGCTGCAAATTGATTGATTGGAGCTCTGCTTCTTTAAATAGCCACTACAGTCACCTTTTATAATCCATGCCACCGCAAGGGGAATTCATAAGGAATAAATGTGTATGTACAGTATATAACCTTTTTAAACACTACCACTTCTAAAGCTCCTGCAGCTGTCAGAGATTGAGATAACACAATCAGGTCTTACTGTCCAGCAATGAAAACAAATCCGTTTTATTGGAAATTAAATTCCTTTACAAATGGACGTCAGACTGTGCCTAAAGCTTCAGCACATTGGCTGACATATCTGATCAGCTTTGAGTTTAGGGCTTCATTCTGTAGAAACAGTTCCTCAGCAAAATTACACAGAGCCCAACCTGCCGTCAGTTTACGGACAGTAAAATGCACTGTGAAGATGCTTTAGTACATTTGTACAGTGTGACGAATGAAAAGTGGTCCTGCCAGTGATTTTTCCATAATATAACTTGATTGTGAATGAATTAAACAGTAACTATAGGTGCTCCCTAGTGGCCAGGTGATGGTAGACTCTGCAAATGGGAAATCTGATCTGTATAAGGAATGAGTCCCAGACAGGGGTGAGATAGTCTAGGAAGTAGCTGCCAGTGGTATGACTTGCATCACGGACACCCAAAAAAGCAGTCCTACTCAGGAAAGTTGCGTCCACCCTCTGAACAAGATGGAAAACTATATTGCATATTTTCTTTCAAGGCAGCTATAACTAATGCCCTATTTGATTGGACTGAGCCACCCTAGAGTTCAATATAAAAAGGTATTTTCAAGCCATCTCTAAGAGCAGACATGTTTGCGTTTAACAAACTTTCCCTTCATATTTGGAAATAAAGCCAGTTCTATTTATCCCTGTCAAGTGTTTTCCAGTGTGCCGTCTGACCGTGCTGTCCTGTTCGCCTTGATTAGGCCATCCACACTGGAATTGAAGAGGTTGCATGCAACTTACTTGTTTCTGCCTATTTCGGGGTGAAACAGGAACTGTCACATAGTGTTCAGGAAGTTCTGACATAAACGTTAGATTAACTCAAGGCCATTGTTTTCAATTTGTCCAAATCTTTTTATAGTATTCCGTTTAGGGCTTATTCTAAAATTTAGAACGGTTTAACCTATTGAGACATTCTCTGCGTGTGCTGCTGCATGATTTATGTTCTGTGCTATTTCATTGAAGCCGCTCATTGCTTGCCCTGAATGAAGGAGGAGGAAAGGGTTTTTCTTCGGCCATGCTCAGCTTGGTTTTATCTACCAATAGTCCTCAAATAGTTTAATGGACAATTTCATATTGAAGATTTTCTAATATATTTTCTGCTTCAAACTCCATTAACCCTTCAGTAACTTAAATCTGTGGAATAAACAGTCTTCATAAAATAACAATGAACTCCCCTCTTCAGTCAATGCGGTCCTTGAGCAAAACATAGAACATTTTTGCAGAAATCTGACTGTACGGTTTTTGTATTTTAATTTTTACTTACCCATCGTTTTAATGTTTTGTTTTTTTCACCAACAGAAACAATGGATAGCTATCATTTTAGCGTTGGTGCTGATGGGCTTAATTGCCTTGATTATTGGTTTATCTGTTGGCCTTCGATGAAGCCTGGATTATTTTCTTATACCTATTCTGCTGCCAGTTTTGGCAGTAAGTAACTAATCCATTCATCTTCTTCTTTATTATTGTAAGAGACCATTAGTGTATTGTAGGTGATGAGGTGCTGGTAATGGCATATCCGTTTTGAGGAGGTGACCGACATGCAGGTCTAGTCACTAAAGGTGAAACTCAGGAGAATGACTGGAGAACTGAAAAATTCTAGGTCAAAATAGCCAAACCAGAAAAATTCTCCTATTTATCTCAATTTACAAATCGGATATTTGGTCTAGATTGTTCTCTTCTCCTGTGAATAGTGAATAGACTTGTAAATGTTTGTGAAAGGGTTCTGGTGTATGGTCTCTTACAATAACTTCATTTGCAGATCTATTCAAAGAGAGGTGAAAACCAGGAATTGAAGGGAGAAGAGAACAATGTAGACCAAATGGCCAATTTGGAAAATGAGATAAATGGGAGAATTTTCTGGTTTGGCTATTTTGACCTAGAATTTTCACTTCTCCCGTCATTCTCCAGGGTTTCGCCTTTAGTGAATAGACCTGTTAATCTTTGCTTAATTCTCACTCGTTGTGCATTCGGTTTGCTTCTCACTTGGTTAATGCTCTCTGGTGATCTGTAAAGGGTCTGAATTTAAAGTTTTTTGTCAGAGGTTATTGTCACATTGGGGCTTATTGGTGGTGGTCTCTGCTCACTCTTATTTTACAGCAGTAACCCAGCTACATGAGGCTTATTTTGAAATGGATCATCTGGGCCTTTTCAATTCCAATCTGTGTTTTTTACTCCAATAATATAGTAACACATGAACCCAGCTTTACATCAATGGTTAGGATTTTCTTTTATATTTCATAGTATATCACTGCTATGCAAGTATTGTCCTCATGTACACTACACAAAGTTTAAACAGAATTTGTATTTGAAACCTTTTGACTTTTACGCCAGAAACATGATATAACAAGCAATTTTTTATCTTGTATTACACAAAGAGCAGTCCCTCTGGTGGTAAAGTTGCACATTGCAAAAAAAAAAACGCCTTTTGCAGATGTTTAGAGTTTCTTTAAATTGAGATTATACCTCTCGCGATGACTTGTCACCTTTGCTGTGGTGTGCGAGTGACTGTACAGTACACTTTCCCCAAGAACACAGCAAAAATAAAATGCAAATTGGAAATAGTCTTTGACCTGTTATTTTTTTTTCTTTTTCCCCGCTTTCCCTTTAACACTGATACGCACGTACGCGTGTAAAAGCGGTACATGCGTATTGTACTATAGGCAACATATGCAAATAAATGGCTCCATACACACAGCTGCGTATGGAGCCGTATATTTGCATTGCGCAAACGCGGGCAAAAACAGAATGGAACCAAGCTGCGTCCGGGCGTGTTTTTACGCTTGTGTGCACGCGTACATTACGAAGTTTTAACCCAACCGGTTTTCCCTGAATGTGGCTCGGGGTTAACTTTCAGTGCTGAAAGCAGTAACCCCGAGCCACACTCGGACTGCTGCTGGATACATTACCTGTCCCTGCGCTCCCTCGCTGTCCCCTGCTGTCTCCTCCAGCGATCGTGGCATTTTACTTCCTGGTTCCCTTCTCGTGAGAAGTAAAAGGCTACGATCGCCGGAGGAGATGGCAGGGAGCGCAGGGACAGGTAATGTATGCAGCCAGAGTGCGGCTCAGTTACTGCTTTCAGCACTGAAATTAACCCCGAGCCACACTCGACCAGGGGGCAAGAGATTAAATTGAATATTGCATATACGCATGTATACGCAATATTCAATTTAATCCTTTTTTTTTTATGGGTGAATGAGGCCTTCGGCACTGTGACCACAAATTGTAATTTGTGCTTTTTAGATACCATGAAGTGCCCTTTTCCCTCTCCTGAGCGGCTTAGGGGATCTAATTCAGCCCTCAGGGTGTGAGGGCTGATTTAGTTCCCTGAAGCAGGACTTGTTGCGGGCTGTTATTGAAAGTCCATTGCATTGGCGGGACATGTGCTCAAGCATTGTTTAACTCCTATGCCCCCCCTGAATTTGAAGAACTAAGTTTAGGGAAAAGGTTATGTCTCTTGTCCTTTTTGTTTTCCATCTGCACAAACAAGTAGAATGATGTGGTAGCCACTGGATCAATGCAAATACAGCTCATTGACATGTAGTGAGCAGGTTATACAATGCTGTTCTTGGCTCTTTCCCCATTGTCCTGATGACACGTTGAAGTTGGGAGTCTGGTGCGTGCTTCCTTGAATCCATCCGTACATGGACAGTGGCTTCAGATAGGGCTAAAACAACTAAATGATTAATCGGCAACTAGTAGATAATGGAAATAGTCAACTATTTTTATGGTTGATTTAATTGATTGATTAATCTGTGTACAGCACACTTTGTTTAGAGTCAAAATTGGTTAAATGTTAATAACCTCAGATGCATCTTCGGAGCTAATCGCAGAAGATGTGCTGCTGCTTTATTTGTTGTGATTTAGTCCTAGATTTGTCAGACATTTTTTTTATTTCTTTTTACAACAGTAACAACTAAAGCACAGACTCTGGGGTACTGCCACTGGTTGGAGGAGCAGTACAGCCTATGTTTTATCCTTTCCTGGAGCTGGAGCCTGTGCCTGCCCCCACCCTCCCTGCCTCCCTCTCTCCGATCCGGAGATGCTATCCTTCCTTTTAGACCGGTGTCTTCCACTAAATCCTCCCACACTTAGGTCCAGTCCCTTGCCCATTCTCCCATCCTCCCACCTGTGTGACGTATATCAAGCAAAGTGCGTAAAATAAAAGGGGTGGGGAGAAGGGAGGGGGTTGTTTTTGCATAGCGTTCCTGTTATGCAAATAAAAAAAGGTGTATAAGATGTATATAAAAACTTTTTTATCCATTTTATGAAAATAATCGTTTGTCGCATCCCTAGTTACCAATTTCATTTTAGTATAGGGAATAATTATGTTTTTACTTTTAAACTTGTCTAGAGAGAGCAGGAATGCTAACTCCTTGGGTTTATTCTATGCTGGTTTTAGTGTTGGCTTTTGCTGCTGTAAATTCCACTGGTGGTGTTTTCTGTCTCACGGGTTTGTCCTTAATGTTGTAACATTTGCTGTTGAAGTATTTACTTCATCGGATGTATATGGTATAAAAGAGGTATTCGAGGAATTTCTTAACTTTACATAAATGAATTCTTACGCTAAAGGGCACATTCTATGGGGCAGATAACTCCTGCAAAGCCCCATCCAGGATTTTTTTTCTTCATGTATTGCTGTAAAAAAAATTATGGCTATCGAGTATCGATACATTCATTATTTTTGTTTGATCCTCAAAATGTAATCGTAATGCTTGAAAGTTAAATAACTTGCCAAATGTAGGTAAATCTGCAAAAACCTACAGAATTGATTTTGATTAAGTTAAAAATTACTCGACTGTCCTTTATTTAAAATAAATAAATAAAAGTTTTGAAGCTGAGGCGAAAATAACCAGGTTGGTTCATCCATGGGCTCCAACCTAAATCCTCCACGAGATTAGCAAACACTGATTACTTAAGTGTATAAAACGTTAACTTTCTTTTTCTTCATTTTCAGAAACTGATCTTCATCATTGTCTGCGTAGCCGTCTTGCTTTTAATACTCATAATCGTCCTTGCCGCCACATTGTCCTAGTGAGCACATCTCAAGACTGATCGTCCAGACCATCTTGTTAAGTGAATTTCAAACCACTTTTTGGACAACATCTTGCTCTAGCCTGTTCAAACTGGGAGCTGGATGTTTACATACTCCAAATCAAATGTTTATCCCACAGAGTTCCTTATGACATGGGTGGGGTAGGTGAGTAAGCATAGGACGAGAGCATTCACTATATTTATTTGCCTGGTTTAATAGGTCCCTTTACCATGAGGCAGGGAATGGTTATCTGCCTATGCCTGAGTAGTGTAAAATTATGATAAATGTGAATATGGATTTTTTTGAGCTGATGTGCAATGATTTACTGTTAAGATTTCCCAAGTCCTTTCTCCACTTATAAGCTTACAGTATACAGCTTTCAATCACAATGGAAATTACATCAAATGCCACTTCCTTCAGTGTTAATGTAACTTTTATCAAGACCATCCAGTCTATAATGATTCTTCTGTTACTCAGTTGTTGGTGTGTTTTTTTTTTTTGTTTTTTTTTGGTCTATCGCTAATGCCCACCAAATGTTCCCAAAACTTTTTTCTCATTTTGTAGTGAACTTGTCCACAGGTGTGCGTTTCAAAATCACCTTCAAGTATAATTTATCCCATGGTCCAAGCATTATTTATTTGTAACTTACATTGTGCTGTTATTTACTTGTGACCTCTCTTTAAGATGGTCTGCCCAGGGAATGCCAGCAGATAATGGCATCCACTCCTCCCCAAATGCTGGGAGACCTAAACCCATGGCACGTGAGAGCTGGCATGCTTAATACTGTGCCACATCCTATGGTTATGGAGCTAAACTGGTGTGTCAGCATATGTTGGTAGTCGCATTCCGAGCTCAGGCTAGTGTCAGACAAGCGTTTTTCAGAGCGGAAGGATCCTATGGAGGATCGTGTTTCAACAGGGAGGCTTTCAGCACGTCCGCTGTAGCATGCAAATTTGTGCATGCACTACAGTGTGTAGCCGGCCCCATCGAAATGTCAACGCTGGGATGGGTGCCGGAAGACACATCAGTACGGGCGCATGTAGTGCACTCGTCTGACACTGGCCTATCAGCTAGTCAAAATGATGGGGGGGGAACTAAAATTACGAATGTAAGTTTAAACCTCACATTCACAGTTGTGTGAAATCATTTTCATGACGGCTCATTAGATTAGATCAATATCTTCCTTTCTGAACCGTCTAATACTATGATATACTTTTGACAGCAATGAAGTCATTAGGGATTTTGGTGCACCTATTCTTTTTTTTGCCCCTCCTCTTTACATACTTGGAGCCTTATCAGTGGTCCTTCCGGACCCGCTGACAGGCCAGGTTTTCCAGATATCTGAAGCACAGCACAGGTGACCTGATTTGCTGCTCACTGATTGCAGGATTCAGTCTGCATTTGCCCAAGCTACTACTTAAAATTTGACCTGTTAGTGGGCCCTGATGACCGGGATTGGGGACCACTGCCTTATATTATCTGAGATTTTAAAACACTACTCCATATAGCAATTGTTGTCAGCATTTATAGATGACATTCATTTGTAAAGCAGCTACTTGTTATGTTTACCACAAAGGATCTCATCTCGTGATGGCAGAAGTGGTGAGAAACAAACATTTCACTTTGGGAACTCTGCGTCTTGATGGTCCTTTCATTTCAAATGCCATCTGTGCTTGCGAAACGGTGTTTAGAGCAAACACTAAATTGAATTTCCCTTTTTCATGATATTTAGAATCACGGGGAGACACTTTATATAGATTTTATTCTGTAAGCAATATTGACCCCGTTGTGATACTTCCTGTACCTTAATGTGAATATCTGTTCCCAGATCAACATTTCGTTTCAGTTTTATGCTTTGCAACGGATGTGACACACTTGTGGCACCCAGCATACAACAGATTGCTAGATCTTTGGAATCCTTGGAATCTTAACTCCCACCCAAGGAAGGATACACAAATTGTGTCGTAGTGATAACCATTTGAGAAATCAGGAGTACATTCGCTCCTTCTAGTGTGTAAAGTATAGCATTATATAAATATTCTGTTAAACCCAAATCAATTTTATTTAAGACTTTTCTTAATTCCTCCCTTGTAACCCATCGCTTTCTTCACTGCATTCTCTTTTTAATATCTGGAATACCAGCCAGGTGCTTAATTTCACGTCACGTTTCAACTTCAACAGAGCTCTGGTAAATTTGCCAACTCCATAAACTTTAATGGCTCTACAGGTTTTACCCGAGCTCTGGTTAAGCTTAGATGTGACTTAGAATCCAGCCTTAGTTACTTACATACCAGCCGCAATCTTTGTGACAGTGGACGGTCTGTAAATATCATTTGTATATCTGCAAAGTGTGATCAGAATATACATTGCACTGATAAACTCCCTTTTAAGGTTGGATAGATGCGTTTTCGTACATTGTTTTCTATTTTGTAATTTATGCATACATGGGAGACTCCCCCCTTTGTGATGTTTGGAAATACAGAAATTGCCTTTTAGCCCATCAGTCCACGAGGCCTACCCCTAGTAAGGCTTCAACTTGCCATATTAAATACACTGCCTTATTCTGCAGAAAGTGTAAATGGATTCGGGCGAATGAAAGGTCACAGTGTGCCTACTTGCTTCATGGATTTTCGAAGTCGCTGTCATTTTTTTGCTAACGTTGGAATCTTTTTTTGACCAAATGTGCATTGTTAATTAAAAGTTATGATGTGGCATCGCTAACTCTACCTTTTTTAATATGAAGGATTTCATAAATGTATTATCAATTTTAACACATTTTTATCTTATAACTATTAGATTAACTGTGTGTGTTTATCATAAGGCGTACATACAAGCATGTGTTCTGTCAAATACCAAAAAAGAAATGCATTTCCCTCATCACTGCAAAATGCATTGTAGGTATAAAGAATGATATATATTTTTTTTAAGTGTTCTAGCTTCGGCCTGTCCCCTGTTGCATATGATTTTTGGAAACTTGAAATGTCCTGTATAAAATGTCACCTACCTCCTATGGTATGACTTGGCTGTACCATGTAACCATATTCACTGCATGTACGATTTTCGGGGGTTAATCCGTGAGTGCCGATGTTGCATTTCACAAAAGTTAAATCCAAAGATATGCAGAAGAAAGCTCGTCAGCGTTGCAACGTGGGCAAACACCGGCACTTACTGATTAACCTCCTTAATGTTTTTCTTTTTACTGCTGAACGTGTGAACAAGTGCAATACTCATCTGTATCGGTCTGCTTTTACATAACTTCTGCATCAAAGTTAATCCAAATAGAAGTTAAGAGTAGGCTGCTGCCAATAAAAAAAATTTCTGCATTTTTGTAACTTTTTTTTTAAAGATTTGCTTAAATTTAATGGCACTTTTAAATGTATGGAAAGGTTGGCATTAAGGGGATTCTCTTAATGCTTTTCTGTCGAGGGTAGAGCTGCCACATTTTGGATTTACTTCCTTTTTTCCCAATCCTAGTCTCCCCAACTCTCCTTGGACATTCACAATCTACATCAAGTGCCTCTTTGTATTTGAACCAAGCACAATTAAAATCGTTTATATCCCAATAAGCTACTCAATTAACCAAAGATGAATTTTAGAGCATGATACTTGTCACGGTTTGATAACTCTTCTATATTTCTAAAACTACCAGTCTAGTGTCCTTTTGGTTATTTTGTAGTACATCTAAACAGCTTTCAGACTTGTACATTTGTTTTTCTTCTATTAAGGATATTGTTGTTTGCTGACAAATTTAAAGTTCATGAAATACTCCCTGGAGAAACTAGTTGGTACAAAACTACAACACAGGCTGGGACCGTTTTTGTTTTAGCTTTTTGTTTTATATATTTTTTTTCCTATTTGCATACAATTTAAAACTTTATTTAAGTTTATATCTTGTTTCTATTCCAGAAGACTTTTCTTCACTGTTGAAAATATTTACACTACAGGCATGCCCAGAGTTAATTTTGGATATGTTCTAACAAACACCTCAGCAGAGTTACAGCTATTTGACTAGATAGAATGTAGTTTAGGGGCTACGGAAGCGTCATTCTGTTTTAATACCTTCTTCATAACCTCTTTACCATCCTGTCAATGCCAAAAGTTGAAAAATGTAATGCCCTTAATAAAAGTTCCCATTCCGGCAATGATTTCATTATTTGAAAATGTTATTTGCGATGCAAAGATTGTAAAGCACCAAATGCATTTTGTTTTGTACGTTTTCCTGTTTTTGGAACATTCCTCAAATTGCACTTTTTTCTGAAGAGACTGCCTGTTTGAACTAACTTTCTATTTTTTTAAATATCCTGTAATATTACCCACGTCAGATTTCCAAAGTGTGTTTTTCTTGTGTGCGGTTTTCACTAAAGCCATGTACAATGTTTTGTGTCTTTTTACTCTTTTCTTTTTGTACTTTGCTACTATTCAATGTTTTTAGAAAATTGTATGCACCTAGCAGTGAGTTGATGCTTTTGTGACACTTATACATCTGTGAATATTAGGAGGAATCCAGAATTCCAATAATATGTACTAATAACATTTGCTAATAAAATGCACTTTAACTGTGATGTCTGAATTATTTCTCTATAGCTAGTACGTTGAAATACGTTGAATTGCTGCAAATGCTATTTTTTGTACTTTTCATTTGTTCTATTTTGTTGTATACAATGTTTCGTATATCAAGGGCTATGATTGCAGGATCTGAAGATGAAGATCTGAGAATCAGAGTATTCACTATTGTAGTTGTCAGCTACTACCACCAAAAAATGAAATGTTATTCAATGTTGCGGATATCTTACACGTGCTTTTGCTTTTCTCTTGTATGATTAGTTAAGAAAATATTTTACTTTCTATGTGTGATTGGTGCATCCATATTGTGATCTATTCAGTTGTAAACTGCCCCCCCCCCCACACAGTATCTTTACATCACATGCTCAGCACTGTGTGAGATTGGCCATATAATGGAGTCTATTGGTAGATCCCTGACTACAATCATTGTATTGTGTGGGATATATTCAAATTCCACTGGGGGGGTGGTGTTAGAACAGAAGTCCTAAGCTCCCTGTCTTATCTCATACAGCTGCCATCTCTTACTTTGAGTAGCCTGGAGAACAAAATACACCCCCTGCAGCTTTATGTAAATGTTCTATCAGATCATGCCCACCCTTGAAGGAAACGTCTGGTAAATGTTGCATATAAAAAGGAAAAATAGTTTTTATCTCCATTTCCATATTAGAGATTCTTCCCATGATGCAATCACTTCAAAGAAATGCATTTGTTCTATAAAGTGGTCTGCTCAATAATTTTATTTGCTTTTATACAAGCAGTAACACCCTTTTCTCCCTTGGCGTGTGCTGCTCCTCCCCTTCAGCTCAGGGCTTCCGAAATTCAAAGTACTGACTGCCAGGTTATGTGTGAGTGGATGAAACACTTGCTTCACACAGCATTCCTTGCCTATCGGCAATGGGAGGGGGTACGCCATACATCCAGAACACCTTGAAAAGACAGTTGTGGGGCATATGTAGGGTGTCCCTTTGCATAGTTCTTATGCTGCAATTTTGCACAAGACTGTGTACCACTTGTGGTTTGTTTGTTTTGTTTGTTTCCCTTACAAAAAATTCCAGAAACTCCCTTTTTGGGGTAGACCACACACTTGACAATACCCACAATAGGACTGATTTTTAGGCTATATTTTCTTTCCAACAACATAATTGCAAATTGTACAAGTAAATTTGTCAATCGATGTTTATTAATTTGCAGTTGTGTGCTTTACTACCCCAAAAAATTCCATGTGGCTTGTGAATGTATTCTGAGAAATAATTGTCAGGTTAAAATTGACCTTTTTTATAAATCTGCATTGGAAAGAAGGAAAATAAAAAAACGTATGTAATTGATAGGACCTCAAATGTTTTCCTCCTGAGGATTGCCGTAGACACTGGTGATGGCATAGTTGCGTGAAATGTGTATCTGCATTTAGGTAGATCTATAGGATATCTAAGGCATCTTGATTGATTGAGCCGTTAATTGTTATGGGCTCAATCACAAATGCTAATGTTCCTTACTTTGAGGGACACCCAGAACAAATAATTTTCTGGAGTTCTGCCCACACCACAAGCTAAAGTATTTTGTGATGCCACGTAAATATCGAGCAACACTCCCTGGAGTCTTATGCACTCACAAAAATGCAGGAAACATTAAATCGTAGAGTGTGGTCTCTGATCTAGAGGGTGACTTGTAATCGAGCTGGTGTTTGGCAATTGCAAAGGTTTAACAATGTGTGTAGGATTTATACCTTTGACTGCCTTTCATCGACAGACTTGCTTGTTGGGCCCTAGTTTATACCAGTGTCGATGTACTCTTGCGTAAGGCATATTCTGACCACTATTAAAGCTAGGTAACCCAGCATAACAACAAAGACAAATGTTGAACAGTCTGAATGCCATCAAAAATCTCACATACTGTGGACTAATCAATGTTGCTGTAGGTCAATGGCTGCAGCTATGGAAAAGGTTGGCTCATGACTTAAAGCTTTTTTCCCAGGCAAATAATTGTTCCTCATGTAAGCTGGTAAATTCCTGTAGCTCTTCTATGCAATTTGCATGGTTTAGGTTACTGAAACTCACTTGGGATTTGCATGTTTCACCTACACATGTTTTGTAGTGCCTGCCTAGAACAGTGGATCAAAGCTGAGCATGCATGTACAGACCTAATCCATTGGTTGCCTCTCTAAGAACACTTGCTATCACGAGCAGTCAGAGCAAGTGATGTTACTAGCGAGTGACTTATCAGGTGACTGGCAGCTGGGAAATGCAAAATCCTGGGTGAAGGAGAAAAACTCCTCTGCTTCATCCAACAATTTCTCCAGATTGAAGCAGCAGCCCAGGAGAGAAGGGGAGTGCTCCACACTTAGCCACTTTACTCCTCCTGATCCCTTTTATCTTTTTAGAGATGGGGTGGGCAATTACGGCCCTTTTAGATGTTTTGAAACAGGTTTGTAGGGCCGCAAGGGAAATGTAGTTTCAAAACCTCTAGAGGGCCGTAATTGCTCACCCCTGTTTTAGAGTGTTCTTTGAATTCAAGTCACAGTGCACAAGAAACTTAAAGTACCCAACGCCTTTTAACATTTTGGCCTTGTATGACAATCTGATATTGGAGGTATATTGTTGTCCTAACCTAAGCGATAAAATACTTAATAGTGCTGATGACTTAATCCTGTGGTACTTAATTTCTTGGATGACTGCAACCCTGGACATGGAGCAACGATTGTGGCTACCTGTTCTAAATTGCAGAGGACACTAAAGGTGGAAATAACACATAAGCAGCCAAGTAATAAAGGAATTAACTGAAAGTATAACTCGTGGATAACATCTGGTAATTGAGGTTGTATACAGTCAGGTCCAGAAATATTGGGACATCGACCCAATTCTAACATCTTTGGCTCTCTACACCACCACAATGGAGTTGGAATGAAACAAACACAATGTGCTTTAACTGCAGACTGTCAGCTTTAATTTGAGGGTATGTACATCCAACTCAGGTGAACGGTGTAGGACTTACAGCAGTTTGCAGATGTGCCTCCCACTTGTTAAGGGACCAAAAGTAATGGGACAATTGGCTTCTCAGCTGTTCCATGGCCAGGTGTGTGATATTCCCTCATTAACTCTGGGCCTTTTATCTGCACGTTGTAATTGGGGTAATTTCAAGTGTGCTAAGACATCATTAGGCTGAAGAAACAAAACAAACCCATCAGAGAGATAGCAAGAACATTAGGCGAGGCCAAAACAACTGTTTGGAACATTCTCAAAAAGAAGGAACGCACCGGTGAGCTCAGCAACAACAAAAGACCCGGGAGACCACGGCAAACAACTGTGGTGGATGACCGAAGAATTCTTTCCCTGGTGAAGAAAACACCCTTTACAACAGTTGGCCAGATCAAGAACAGTCTCCAGGAGGTAGGTGTATGTGTGTCAAAGTCAACAATCAAGAGAAGACTTCACCAGAGTTAATACAGAGGGTTCACCACAAGATGTAAACCATTGGTGAGCCTCAAAAACAGGATGGCCAGATTAGAGTTTGCCAAACAACACCTAACAAAGCCTTCACAGTTCTGGAACAAGATCCTATGGACAGATGAAACCAAGATCAACTTGTACCAGAGTGATGGGAAGAGAAGAGTATGGAGAAGGAAAGGAACTGCTCATGATCCTAAGCATACCACCTCATCAGTGAAGCATGGTAGTGTCATGGCGTGGGCATGTATGGCTGCCAATGGAACTGGTTCTCTTGTATTTATTGATGTGACTGCTGACAAAAGCAGCAGGATGAATTCTGAAGTGTTTCGGGCAATATTATCTGCTCACATTCAAATGCTGCAGAACTCATTGGACGGCGCTTCACAGTGCAGATTTACAATGACCCAAAGCATACTGCAAAAGCAACCAAAGAGTTTTTGAAGGGACAGAAGTGGATTGTTATGCAATGGTCAAGTCCATCACCTGACCTGAATCCCATTGAGCATGCATTTCACTTGCAGAAGACAAAACTGAAGGGAAAATGCCCCAAAAACAAGCAGGAACTGAAGACCGTTGCAGTAGAGTCCTGGCAGAGCATGAAACTCTGCGTCTGGTGATGTCTATGCGTTCCAGACTTCAGGCTGTGATTGACTGCAAAGGATTTGCAACCAAGTATTAAGAAGGGAAAGTTTTGATTTATGATTATTATTCTGACACATTACCTTTGGTGCTTTAACAAGTGGGAGGCACATCTGCAAACTGCTGTAAGTCCTACACCGTTCACCGGAGTTGGATGTACATACCCTCAAAGTAAAGCTGACAGTCTGCAGTTAAAGCACATTGTGTTTGTTTCATTCCAACTCCATTGTGGTGGTGTAGAGAGCCAAAGATGTTAGAATTGTGTTGATGTCGCAATATTTCTGGGCCTGACTGTACATAAAAAAAAACGACTCCCTACGTTGTCCAGAAGGTGTACAATATTGCCAAAAAAATGCAAGCTGTCCAATCAAATACTGAGATGCATTGTTACCCATAAGTATGTAGGTTGTACAACCCTTATCCAGATTTCTGAAACCTGGAATTTTTGGAGCCCTCTGTATCTTGGTTACCTCCTCCACGCTCCAGACAGGTCCTGCTGCTCCACAACATTCCTGTGACTGCTGCAGCAAACGCTGGCAGACTTTTTGCATCCCCAGTGCGTAACATGCTGCACAGAGAAATGCTGGCTGTTTGCAGTATGTCTCTCAAGGGACTGCACAAATCTCCCAGTGTGCGCTCCTACACAACAGGGACGTGCAGTCAGGTGAGTAGGGATGAGCCGAACACCCCCGAGTTCGGTTCGCATTCGAACTTTTCAAAAGTTCGAACACAAACTCCATACAAGTCAATGGGACTCAAAGTTCGATTTTTAGAGTGCCTTCCAATAGTGCATATATGCTAGATATTTGCCATAAAAGGTGTATGGGGGTCCGGGTAGTGCCCTGGGGGACAGGAAACCAGGACAAAAAGTTTAAAAAAAAATATGTTTTTAACCCCTTCACTGCTGACGACGTGTGGGACACGTCCTCAGTTACTCCCGCTGTATGCTGAGGAGGACGTGTCCCACACATCATCAGCTTTGCGGGACCTCCGGCGGAGACACTCCCCTCTCTGTCCGGGGTCCCGCGGCGTTCTGACTTCAGCGTCAGACGCTGAAGTCAAGCTCCTCCCGACGTAAATGGCGCGATGACGTCATTTCCAGGTGACCCCCGGCAATGCCGGAAGATCACCTGGAAGGGATCCCTCTCCCTCCCAATCGGGAGGTCCCACAAAAAAAAGCCAGGCACCACTTAAAAGGGGAGAGTCTCCCCTTTTAAGCGGTACCTGGCTTTAACCCCTTAGGCACCGGGACGCACTTCGGCGCCGAAGTGCGGCCTAGCTCCGGTGGGGGCAGCCATCTTGGATGGCAGCTCCACCTCCGGGTCCCCCCCTCAATGCCTGACGTACTCAACGCATAGCGTGAGGACGTCAGATAGCCGGGGAACCCCTAGCTGCCCGGAATCCCCTGGTGGAGATATCAGGGTTCATATGAACCCCCTATCTCCAGAACCGTGGCAGCTAGGGGGTCATGGAGGGTGTCAATTGAAAAGGTCTGAGCATGGCCTTTCAAATGATACCCAACATGATCAGGTATAAAGTAAAAAAAAAAAAATTGTTATTTTTATTAATGCAGCAATATTGTTCACATTTCAATTATAATGTGAACAATGATGCTGCGCTAATGATTTTTTTCTATGGTGTGCGTTTGCTAAAAATCACATAAGTCCCCATTTCTAATTTTTGTACGAGCGCACCCCATAGAAAATATAACCGCAAATGTTCATGTGAAAAAACACTTTACACGCTGCAGATGATTAAAAATTCAAGTTTTATTGCATTTTTTTGTTATAATATACAGGCAGAACGTGACGTATACATATAAAAATTATATATTATGAATCTGCCGAGTCTGCCGGAAAGAACGATATATAATATGTCTGGGTTGTATAATAAAATGTGGCTTCAAATCACGTTTAAACATGATGAACGAAAGCGGTAAAAATTAGCTCAGCACACAGCGGTGAAATGCCTCAGCAGTGAAAGGGTTAAAGGAACTGAGTTTTCCATAAAATAAGGGTTAAAAATAAAAACGAAAAATTCCTTCAAATATCGTGCCTAGGAGGTCCCCATAACCTGCCCGTGAAGTGGCGGATTTGTAGGATGTATGGAAACATCGCCATCACAGACCCACACACGACACCTTGCACTCCCAGTACAATGTATCAAATTCATGAGACAGGACTAATTAGAAGCACATGTTATTTCCAAACACTAATTAAACACCTGTTGTTTACGCCGTTTGAGAGCACAGGTCATTTAGAGGTGAGAATCTTTGCACCTAGACATTAGTTTTTAATTCAATATCTAATAAACCGTTGCTTATAATATTCTGCAGTAAAGAGTCTCTTTATTTCTAGATTTTTTAGTATTTTTTTATACTTTTTTCCAAAATTTTTTTTTTTTTTCGAACTCGAACCAAACACCAAAAAGTTCGAAGTTCGCAAACTTTCGAACTGCCGATGTTCGAATCGAACTCCAAACTGATCGAACCGAACAGCTCATCCCTACAGGTGCGGCAAGGCCTCACCTGCCATAATTCCATTAAGTGGAGATTGTACATTTTTAAAATAAAACCTATTAAAAACAAAAATGCACATACTGACCTGCGCCGTGTTCCCCCGCCTTCTGTCTCTGCTCTTTTGTTCGACAGCTGCTGTGTGATGTGAATCCTCACACAGCAGCGGCAGCCTGCTCTGAGTCTACGCAATTTGCGTAGCTCAAGCTGGCTAACTGATTCATTGAAGTCTGCAGTGCACACCTGGCGCTTCCTACTTCCTGAATTTACGCTCTTCAGTGAGAGAGAGGCACTGAGAGTAATTTAATTGCTTGGACCAATGGGAAAGCACCATTGATCTCGAGCAATTCAAAAAACGCCTCCATGGTAGGCATGCCTCCCATGCTTTAACACAGGACAGTCATGTGATTGTTCACGTCAGTCATGGTCACGTGGGCTGTGTGCCTGGAGGCACATCCTGGAGAGCAGCAAAAGTTCCTGGGAGCCCTTAGAGCAGTAAAAAGATCCCGGGGAGCCCTGACCACAGCAAGTTCCTGGGGAGCCTTGCGAGAGCAGCCAGATCCTGGGGAGCACTGACAGTTAGACATGTGCATTCGTTTTAGTACTAAAGCGATTTAGTCCGAATTTTGGGATAATTTAGTTTTAGTATGACTCAAGAGAAACGAAACTGCTCAGTACAAAAAACGAAAGAAACTAAAATAAAATGCACTACATTTTAGTTTCAGTCCTTTTTGTGATATTATATTGATGAGTGAAGGAGACCAGCAATGAAGAGCGCAACATCGCAAAATCCGAAGTTCTGCACCCTCCACATGCCAATGCAGGAGGATGTTCTATACAGAGAGGGACATTAATTCAGGAGGATGTTCTATATATTATACAGAGAGGGGTATTAATTAATGCAGGTGGATGTTGTATACATTATACAGAGAGGGGTATTAATTAATGCAGGAGGATGTTCTAAACATTATACAGAGAAGAGCCTTTTTTTTTAGCCCTTTAAATCCAGTGGCTGTGAGCGCGGAGATCGGCTGCTTGTTACATTATCTCTCAGTACAATGTATCAGGCTCAGCTGTTACAGTAACTGACTGCTGCTCATCACAGCGCTCAGAGTTTCAGTAAAACAAGGAAATAATATTGTTCTAACGTCTTATATATAAAAATATTATTTACTAGTTTTACTGAAACTCTGAGCGCTGTGATGAGCAGCAGTCAGTTACTGTAACAGCTTTGCCTGACACGGGGCAGTATTGCAATGTTGGTGCTAACTTAACCAGAGCTGTTGTAACTGAAAACCTCCATAGGATATAATAGCTCTGGGAAGTTTACAACAGCTCTGGTTAAGTTAGCACCAGCTATATAATATGGCCCACATTGTGCTGAGAGTGAGAAATACTGTAACAAGCAGCGATCTCAGCCCTCTGAGGAGCCACTACAATAGTAATTATATCCACTGGTTTTCGGATGAATGAAATTAGTTTTCATACTAAAGAACTGAAAACGAATTTCTTTAGCAACTAAATAAATTGCATTTTAGTACTAATGCATTAGTTCAAAACGAAATTTTGTGCTGTGCACATGTCTACTGACAGTGAGTTTCTGGGGAGCACTGATAGCAGCCAGATCCAAGGAGCACTGAGAGCAGCAAAAAGATCCTGGGGAGCCCTGAGAGAGCAGCCAGATCCTGGGGAGCTGTCACGACGGCACCAGGCTTGCGCCAAGGTAAGACCCAGGTTCAAGTGGAAAGCCCCAATATGCAGGACGACTAATGCAGACAACCCTGTGTTGCTCAATGAGGACATTCCCCACACGTACTCAGCAGTGAAAGGGATAAACTGATAGGCCAGTCTTTAGCATAGACCCGGCTACCCTAGATGAAAAATATCAGAACCGTGCAGAGTCTTAGGATATATAGATACCAGGATATCAATATAAACCGTACAGCAGTGGGGTATTTTGGCCTAGGTCAACAAGGCCTAGGCCTAGGGCAGCACTTTCCAGGGGGCGGCGGCCCGCACTGGTGGCCCCACCCCAAAAAAAAATATATTTTTTTTTTTTTTTACTTTTGCAAAGTATTTTGCCAGGAAGGATACATTGAGATTTCACTAATTTTCAAGCATGTCCTGGGTAGGCAAGGCCTAGGCTTTCACTTTCCAGGGGGCAGCAAAAAACCTCACTGCTAAATGGGTTACTCACAGAGCACTGAAATGACGCCAACATGTTGGTGTTCTGTAGTTCCCTGCACTTCGGGGAATAAAATTTCCCCACCCTGCAGTGAATTCACCATTCACAGCAGGGTCCCCAAAGTGCATGGAGTCAGCCGCTGAATGCTGCCACCTCAAACCCGTGGCCTGCTGTTTTCAAAAGAACTACTGAACGAAAATGTCTGGAATTTACATATAAGATCCTATGATTGATAATAAAAAGTTCTGTTACAGAAAAAAGAAAAACCGCTATTAAAAAAAAAGGGGGGGGGAATTTTGCTGAAAAATTACTAAGGGGTACTAAAAAAAATCAAAGACTTTTTACTGCAGATTAAAATAATAAATGGTTTATTAGATATTGCATAAAAACGGGAATATTTTTAACATTGAAACCTATGGGGTTCGCCTGAATAAACCTGCTGATTGAAACCACCGAATATCAGGGCATTTCACTGCCATTTCTCTGCTGTTTGGTGTTCTCTGAATAGATTAACCATTACTTCTCTATGGAGATTTGCAATGCCTTCAAACAGCACCGTACTTGCTGGCAGTTCGCCAAACTTGTGTGTGAGCATATCACAGAGCAGTGGTGTACTTAGGGGAGTGGCGGAGGGTGGGCCGCCCCAGGTACCAGTGATTGAGTGTCATTAGGGGGTACTAGGAGGTGCCACTGTCACTGTGTGTCAGCTTTGAGCTGTGTTCTCAAACAACGAGCAGCGGAGCAGGGCGTTTGCATACGGAATAAAATCGAATAGAATAAAAATCCCCCTCTCCTCCCTCCATAGCTCCTCCCCTGCCCCGCAGCAGCTCTAGGAGAGGGGAGGGGGATGTGATTTGAGTGCAGAGAGAGAAGATGACAGTAAATGGCAGGTAAAGTGAGGGTATCAGCAGAATATGAAGCCCTGTCTGCTTACTGCTGTTTAAAGTGGATCTTTCCTTAACCAGCACTGCAGTGATAGAAATTTGTCATTGAGCTGCCTGGCTCCTGGTGAGGCTGCGTGCGTGCAGGTCACGCAGTCCGGCCAGTCAGGTGGTACTGAGTTTACTTAATTTTTTCTGTACCACCTGACTGGCTGAACCACGTGACACGCACGCAGCTGTCCGCCCTTTCATTAACACGGACTCTCACTCTATTCTGGACTGAACACCCACCGGAAGGGAATCAAAGCCACGGTGCACCCTCTGGCAGTGGCACCCCACTGCTGACAAGATGGCTCCATGCACAGACACAGCCGCGATCCTGAGTCCGTACACAGTCCCTGCTGACTCTGCACACAGCCCTACCGCAGACGGAGGCCGGTAAATATAGAATAAATAATTGCTGTGTGCTCATATTCACTCGGTTTGCTGGGAGTCTTATTGCAGTGGATTCTGATGCACTCATACACACGGCACATTGCATTGCTGGGAGTTTTATTGCTGTGGATTCTGATACACTCATACACACTGCACATTGCATTGCTGGGAGTTTTATTGCTGTGAATTCTGTGATACACATTGCATATTACTGTGAGTTTTATTGCCCTGGAGCTCTGGGATACGCTCATACACACTGCACATTACTGTGAGTTTTATTGCTGTGCAGTTCTGATATGCTCATGCACAGTGCCCATTTCTGTGGGTTTTATTGCTGTGCAGTTCTGATTTGCTCATACACAGTGCCCATTTCTGTGGGTTTTATTGCTGTGCAGCTCTGTGATACACTCATATACAGTGCAGGTTTATGTGGATTTTATTGTTCAACCAATTAGAGCGGCTGTGATCCAGTATACTTGACATGCGTGGCTGTTCTTTGTAAAAATGCTTGAATTTAAACATTTCATAATTTTATTTATCGCAATAGGTACATTTGAAATGGTATACAAAATATACAAGTAGGCACTTGGTATCCACTTTTAATATAAAGAGAGGAAAAGGCGGAGCTCTAAGAGGAAAAGGTGGAGCTTAAAGAGGAAGGGTGGGGATTAACCAGGAAGAGGTGTGCCCTTGACAGGAAGGGGTGTGTCAAATTTAAATTAGGGGGTGCACGAGTTTAGTCAGGCCTAGGGCAGCACAAAACCTAAATACACCACTGCCGTACAGTCTGGGTATAAGCACAAACATAGTCATGAGGAAAGCCAGGAGTCAGCCAGAGAGAATATGATTGCCATATGCCAGGGTTTTAGAGCCAGAAGGGTAGTCACACAAGCCAAATATTGGTACACAGGAATCAGCATAAAACAATAAAGGGAAAACCATAAACTAAATAACACAGGAATAACCATAAATAAACCAGGAACACAGTGACAGGAGAACAGACAGGGAAAACAGGACCAAAAGTAATATAACTAAAATATACAAACAGAACAAGAACAAAACAGCAGGCAGCTCTCTGAATACAAAACACTGAAATAAACCAGGAAGTGAAAATCATGGAGTAATGCACTGTGGGGGCATTGCTCTTAAATAGGGAATGAATCAAGACATAGCAGACAGGTGAGCTGAGAAAGCAGAACAATTAACCCCTGGGCTGCAACCCAGGATAGGCAACAAAAAACAAGGCCTGAACAGGATATCACATATACAGGGGACAGGGTGGAAAAGTGGAAACAGACCGGAGCACTGACAGCAGCCAGATCCTGGGGAGCACTGACCGCAACCAGTTCCTGGGGAGCACTGAACCACGTAACCCATGTATATCTGGCTCTGATACTAGTCAGTGCCTCACCAGCCACTGACCTCACCGCACGTCACTGCACAAGACTGTAAAAGGAGGTACAGTGCACAAATAAAGATGTTTTACATCCACATTATCCAGATGGATAATTCTCCAGCATATTCCTCAAAATCATAAAGAAGGCAAAACATAGAAATACTATTGTGCAGTATATATGTACAAAATGATGTATGTTGAAATTCGTGCCACTACACACACAGCATGAGCCTCCACTGGCTCTAGAGATAGATGCCTTTGGGTGTTTTCTTCTAGTTCCCCTTTACCCAATCACCTTCTTCTCTTCCTTTTCCAATTTTCCTCAGAGAAGGGGATGGGGAACAAGACAAAGATTGCTCCCTAACGCAACTGCATACAGAGATGGTATTTTCCCAAAGATGAGCCAAATTCAAACTTACTCTTGGTGGTTTTCAACCGGGTTCTTCACTATACGCACGTGGATTTTTTTGTGGCAGGACTTAGGCTGGGGTCAGACGAGAGTTTTGAAAAGCGGAAGGAACGTCTCTGAGTGGACATTCCTTCCACTCGGACGCCCGTCTGGCCACCTCGCTGAGAGCAGTTAGTGCGCTCAGCGCTGCAACTCCTGTCGAACGCGCGTGCTAGCGCTTTGATGGGGAGGCTTGCTGCACGGACGCAGCACAGTCGCTGTTGCACGCGCAATTTGTACATGCGCAACATCGTGTGGCTGGCCCCGTCGCAGCATCACAACCCTGCAACAGACGACAGTATGGGCGCATATAGTGCGCTTGTCAGACCCCAGCCTAAACCTTCCCTAAACGATCCAAAGCAGGCAGACAGAATTAAGATTTAAGCGCTCTTCTTTAAAAACCATCGTACCAGGATTGTAAGGGAGCCTGACCCATATATCCTCTTATTGTAATATTTCTATTCTAGGATGCTGCATTCCATGTAAAGGCAGGTGTTGCCAGAATTTTGTTCTCGTATTTTGTAATTTTGTTATATAAAAGCCCCACTTGCCATTAATATATATTTTCTTTATAATGAGTGCCCTTGACGAGATGTCGGTTTCTTCTTTTTATTTTAATGTCTACCTCTGAACAGAGGAGTAATTGTTATCTGAATCGCCCTGTCTTATTTCAAGCCTAATAAGCTTGGATAAAATTAGATCTGGCGCACTGCCCCATCCATGCACTGTCAATGGGTCAAACCTTGCACCTGTGGAGAAACTCAAGCTTATGTGTCACGTCAAGTGACTGGGACTTCTGACTCTGTAGCACAAGTCACACATTTAAAACTGGGTAGGCAGTATATACAAAGTTGTATATTGGACGTCAACACTATAGAACTTTTTCACGTGAGGCGAACTTTTCTTTGGAATAAGTAATGGAATTTTCCTCCAAAAAGTCAACTAGACGAGCTGAGAGTGCCGAACATGTGGTGAGTAAAAATACTTTGCATTACAAGCTCGCTCAAATGTTCATAAGTTTTAAGTATTTCTCCAAATAGCACGTAGTAAGGTGCAAAAAACTTGCATGCCAGCTCATAGTTCAGTGCATAACTGGTTTGGTCTCAAAAGGGTTTATTCACATAGTGCCGGTGTTGCAGCTCCAGCAAGCGCAGGCATTTCACAAAGGTAAAATCCGAAGATGATCACAGTGAAACCTCTGTTACTTTTTGGATTTCAGTTATGTGAACCCAGGCGTTTGGTATCACCTATGATTTTCACCGGTGTTCGCAACACTGGCACTTTCTGAATAATTCCTATAAGGGGTCATTCAAAAGAGCCGAATTTGCTTTCGGATTGCACCGAACTGTGAATTTCGATTCTGTTTTTAAATGGCAATATTTTTTTTATTCTGTAACAAACCTTTTTATTGTTATTCATAGGACCTTATACATAATTACCATGCATTTTCATGAATTGTGTTTTTTTTGTTGTTTTTTACACCTGTTTCTCGGCTCGTTGGCTTTTTCCAGTGGATAGTCGGCTACGTTCGGTGGATTTCCAGTTGCATTTGGCGGTTTATTGGTTCGTGACTTTTCGGATGTGTTCGACGGGTTTAGTGGCGACATTCGGATTGATTCAGGGACCCTGCGGGGAATGCTGAGTTCATCGTAGGGTCGGCGAATTGAGCTCGCTGAATGAAAGAGCACTGACATTTTGGTGCTCTTTGAATAACCCTTATAGTGTCTTGCACCACGATCGTGGGGATTTCTTTGTTTTCCCTGGTGAACACAAACTATGCATGAACTAGAGTTAAAGCTATTCTCTAGCAAAATCTGGTTTGCAGTTACAAGGTTAGTACTGCTTTTTTTTGTTGGTGTCCCCCCCCCTCTTTTAACATATAAGTACGTACGTATAGCAGATCCGGACACTTGGCACATTTGCTTTTTATCTTTCGGACTTTTTATAAGGGTTATTGCCGGTGTCAATACATAGCAGTAATTGTATTAACATAAGTAGAAGTGGTCCCAGAGGGTACAGCTTCTTTTAAGGCCGGGGTCACACGAGCACACGGAGTGCGTCCTTTGCGACCCCTCTTCCCAGCGTCCGTCGTAGCGTTATGCAACCTCGGCTGGTAGGCACAAATGTATAATGTGCATAATAGTATTGGGCGTTCTGAAATCCTCTCTGTCAAAATGCTACAGCGGATATTGGACGAGTCTACAGAGTGCGATCCTCCATAAGTGACTCGCGCTTTGTAGGGCTGAGCGTACTAACGTGCACTCAGCGAGTTGATCACACAGACGTCTGAGCGTAAAGAACGCCCGTTCTCAGACAGTCCCTCCATGCTCGTGTGAGCCCCGGCCTAATACCGCATATTTTCTTCTGCTCTTTGTCAGGGTCACCACGCTCTGGCCCCTGGCACCCCCGTTAACCCCTGCTATGATGACCTATTCAGGTTCCCTGGACTCTCACAGAACTGCATCCTAGCCCTGGAGCCCCACCTGAGCTCACCTTGCCCTGATTTAACCTGCTCATAAGGAAGCTACGCCCTCTAAGCTGGACTTCCCCATTGAAGTCGCAGACGGTGTTTGTACAGAGCTGTTTTCCTGGACTCTCCCTGCTTTGCCAAAGACTTCCTGAGAACTCCTTCTGTTGTTATCTGGACATTTCATACCGGTACCCCCTTTGCTCCCTGTTCCCCTTATCTTGAAACCCTGGTTACCAGACCCCTTGATATGGACTTGGACCACCCTGATTGCCGCCTTGCCTAGACCCCCTGCTTTGCCAACGACCATTCTCTTGCCTGCCCCTTGCCTGAAACCGTAGCTTCTATCTGTTTAGTGTGTTATTCTTTATTCATTGCTTGTCCCATGTGCTGTTAAGTTCCCTTTGTGTCTATTTCCACTCTCACGTCTCTAGTCTCTTATTCTCATCTTGTTATTCCTCATTTCTCCTGCTTTCCTAAACCGCTCCCATGTTTAGTTCTCCTTAACCTCCCTTCCCACAACTCTCAGCCATCCCTCTGTTGCTTCAACCTTCTTTTTCTGCATCTCCTCTCCTCCCCTGCATCTATTCCCCATTGTGCCCAGTCTCCTCCAGTGTCTATCTCTGATCTCCTTATTTAGTTCTTGTCTCTTATGTTATGTGTTTATTCTAAAATAAACTCTTTAGTTACCCTGCACCTGCCTATTCACTGCATCCTGGGCTCACAACCCCACCTGCTGCATTAATCGCAGTCTGAACCCTGACACTCTCTGAAGCTTGTTTCTAAAAGGAATACAACAAACTGTCACCATTACTTACAGGGTTATTCAGAGAGCGTGAAAAGCAGGAGAATGACTGGAGAATGACTGGAGAATGAAAAATTCTAGGTCAAAATAGCCGATTTGGAAAGTGAGATGAAAGGGAGAATTTTTCTGGTTTGGCTATTTTGACCTAGAATTTTTCATTCTCCAGTCATTCTCCTGTCATTCTCCTGCTTTTCACGCTCTCTGAATAACCCTGTTAGTATAAGATCACATGTAGTAGTGCCTGACATGAAAGGTGCAGTTAATAGCAATTCTAGTGCTGACCATTTACATTTAACACCAAGAAAATGCTAATTGCCAATCAGAAATGCGTACTAAATATTTCACAGCTACCTTGATTTTGGAGTTGCTTTATTTTCCTGGTTTAGGATACAGGGCTGCTATCAGGGCATTATGCCCCATGCTGCCGTAAGGGGCCCGGGGCCCCGTCGGCAGCGGCGGCACCCTTTTCAACAGCTCCGGTATCGGACTCTATTAATCCGGAGCTGACTGTTTCCTGGCTCTGTGACTGGCTGGGCAGGCCTAGCAGCGTGTGTGTGGGTCTCCCAAGCATGCTGCTTTGGCGCCGCCCCCTCCAGTCACGTGTGTGTGACCTGCGATGAAGGGCCTGGCCAGGAGAAGACGGAGAGCCCAAGAGAACAAAAGGAAGAAGAAGAGCGAAGAAAAGGAGGACAGGAACAGAAAACGGCGGAGCGGTGAGACCCCCAGGGCCCAGCCAGACCCCCAAGGCCCAGCCAGACCCCAAGGCTCAGCCAGATCCCAGCCAGACCCCAAGGCCCAGCCAAGGTCCAGCCAAACCCCAAGGCCCAGCCAAAACTCAAGGCCCAGCAAAGGACCAGTCAGACCCCCAGGGCCCAGCCAAACCCCAGGGCCCAGCCAAACCCCAGGGCCCAGCCAAACCCCAGTGCTCAGGCCAGCCCCAGGGCCCAGCCAAGCCCAAAGGCCATCATACAGATAGCACATTACTGTGAGTTTTATTACTGTGCAGCTCTGATCGCTCATACACACCGTACATTATTGTGAGTTTTATTGCTGTGGAGCTCTGTGATACGCTCATACACACTGCACATTACTGTGCGTTTTTCATTACTGTGGAGCTCTGTGATACACTCATACACACTGCCCATTACTGTGAGTTTTATTGCTGTGGAACTGTGGTATGTCCTTTTTTTTCTTTTAGAAGGGGGCGAAAAGCTGTTAAAGGTTGAGGAAGTTTACGGGGGGGGGCCATCTTGAGGTTCAGTAACGGGCCCCATCATTTCTGATGGCTGCCCTGTTAGTATACAAAGACTTTCATTATGCCTGATGTAATTTTATAATCTAACAAACATGATTTGTTTTTTTTTTTGCTTTTTGTTCGCATATGTCAGGGTTTTCTGGTCACTGAAATTAAACTTTCACGGGTAGCTTCGTGCCTTTGCATTCTTCTGTGATGTATGCTTTGTCGATGTGCGTCTTTACATACTCAGCAAAGCCAGGAAATGACTTTCTATACCTGGCTGGAGATAATCTGTATTAGCTGATGAAAGGGCACTGCTGGCTCTTTTCTAATAAGACGCTCCACCCCTCCGAAGGGATAATACCATATTGCAAGCTCTGATTTTAAACTGCATTCAGCTTTAGTGTCTCGTTCAAGGATGGGAACCTGTCTTCACCTTCAATTTGAGTTTGGGAGACATGAAAAAAGTTGTATTGTTCTAGCTGGAATGCGTGTACTCCTGAGACGTGCACCACTATACCTTCTCTGGCTCTGATTCCTAAGAGTAAGTATTTAATATGCCCTAATTATTGGGTTTTTATAATTTTTGTATGTACAATAAGCACAATATGAAGATGGTAAATGGGAGACACAAAAAAGATTATGGAAGAAATGGATAATGAAATCGCTATCCTGTAACTGTCATATTTGGATAAGTGTTTGTATGAATGATGCATGACATTCTGGCTTAAGGTAATTTAGAATTACTGATGTAAAATACACTGCTAGTAATGCAGTGATTTGTGATGTATAAAGCCCTGGCATTCTTGTTTGAAAACAACGGGGGCGTGGCCAGCTGCAGAAGAGAGAGGTCGCATGCTGCCGGAGCTCCGCAGCGATCTCTTCTCCCCGGGCATATTTCTGTTTATTTTTAACTGCTGAGTGCCCTCACCTGAGGATCCTGGGCGGCTGGCCAACGGGAGTGCATTGACCAGAGCCGTTTCCCCCCCCCTCCGGTCCGGAGACCTGCCTGCTGGACGCCTTCTCCGGCTGGAGAATGCAGACGGCGGCCATTTTGCGGCCTGCTTCTTGGCCCCCTCTGACTCCCAGCTTCATTACCTCACCAGCCCTGACTCTGTTGGTGACTATGTCGACAGCCGTGGGGACGGAGGGCCCACGACTCCCGGCTGTACTAGATGCCATAATACTGCTGCTGGGGGACGATGAGGGTCCACTGACGCAGGGCGATATGCGCCGCATCATGGCCGTGCTGCGCTCCGGCCGGGACGCTGATGACCACTTTCCTTTTTGAATATTGTTTTATCACTTGCTGCATACCTGTATGTTAATCCTGTGTTATTGCTTTCATTTATTTTACCTAGCTGATTGTACTGCTGACTTTCTTTTAAAATAAAAATTTTGAATATAAAAAAAAAAAAAAAGAAAACAACATACCATTAGTTCTTCCAGGTGTTCTATGGTAATGCTACTAAAATGGACTAGGAGTGATGGGCCGAACACCGCCGTGTTAGGTTCGCATTCGAACACGAACATTTGAAAAAGTTCGGATTCGAACGCAAACACGATTCAAACTCATTGCAAGTTAATGGGACTCGAACGTTCGATTTTTATAGTGCCCTCCAAGAGGGCATATATGCAAGATATTGGCCATAAAAGGTGTATGGGGGTCTGGGTAGTGCCCTGGGGGACAAGAAACAAGGAAAAAACGTTAAAAAAAGTTTTTAAAGGAACAGTAATTTTTCCATGAAATAAAGGTTAAGAATAAAAACGAAAAATTCCTTCAAATATCGTGCCTAGGAGGTCCCCATAACCTGCCCGTGAAGTGGCGGATTTGTAGGATGTAAAGAAACATTTAAAAAGAAAAAAATGACAGTAAATAGTTTTCCTTTAATCTACAGTGGCAAGAAAAAGTATGTGAACCCTTTGGGATTACGTGGAGTTTTGCATGAATTGGTCATAAAATGTGCTCTGATCTTCATCTAAATCACAACAATTTGAAAAACACAGTCTGCTTAAAATAATACAACACAAATATTATCAGGGTTATTCAAAGAGATTCGAAAAGTCACCGCACGTTCGGTGACTTTTCGTTCCCTTCGGTTCCTTTTGCCGATCCTATTTCGGTGATCCTGCGGTGTATTCAGCAAACACAAGCGGGGTCCCCGAATTGCGGGGAAAAGCTGCCGCAAACCCGACGAAAACGAACCGCAAAACCCAGCGAATGCACGCCGAAAACCCTCAAAAACATCTGGATTAACCCACCGAGAACCACGGAAAAACCCAAGCAGGAGCCGATCGCAGCCGCCGGAAAAAGCCGAGACCAGAAGAGGCAGTGAATAAATTAGGAAAACAGTTTGCATGAATGTTTGAAAAGTGAAACGCTGTTTGCAAAGAAATTACTGAGCGAAAATGTCTGAAATTTGCATATGAGATCCAGGGAATGATAATAAAAAGGGCTGTTACAGAAAAAATAAGTAAACTTAAAAAAAATCAAAAAAAAAATCAGAAAAATGCTTAAAATATCCTAAAAAAATCTATAAATAAAGAGACTCTTTACTGCATAATTTTATAATGAACGGTTTATTAGATATTGAATTAAAACGGGAATATTTTTAACATTGAAGCCTATGGGATTCTCTTGAATAAACTTGCCGAATGAAACCACCGGATGGCAGGGCATTAGGGGAACCTTTCACTGCTGGTTTGTGTTCTCTGAATAGCCGAAGCAGTGCTTTTTCATGGGGGATTCACTGCCCTCGAACAGGCACCAAACAGGCACCATATGGTCAGGCAATTCGCCAGGATTTGGCGAATTGCCTGCTCTCTGGATAGCCGAATGGTCAAGAAAGATAACCGAACGCTGATTTTCAGCGTTCGGTTATCTTTCTCAAGCAATTCGGATCCCTTTGGATAACCCTGATTATGTTTTCATGTGTTTATTGAACATAACATGTAAGCATTCACAGTGCAGGGTGGGAAAAGTATGTGAACCTTTGGACTTAATAACTGGTTGACCCTCCTTTGGCAGCAATAACCTCAACCAAACATTACTTGTTGTAAGGATATAGAGTCACCCAGCACGCAGACAAAACCCAGAAAGGCAAGAAGAAACCCTAAACTGAGAAGCTGGTCCTTAGATTGGCCAGGTACTAATCTAAAATACATAGAAGTACAGATCAGGGACAAGAGAGATATCGTAGTAATAACAAGCCAGGGGTCGGTACACGAGATAAACATAAGCCAAGGGATAATCACAGAAAACACAGTCAATATACAAGCCAGAAGTCAAACCAGAAAACCAATATGCAGAAGCTATACACACGCGCTGAGGGCTAGAAATAACCACGTCAGGGCCCAGAGCACAGTCAGTGACTGATATTTAAAGGCCTAGATCCCTGACCAGGTGCGGCATTCAAAGTGGCCTGATTCAGAGACTGGCGCCCTCTCTGTTGGGAAGGCCGCACTGCAGGAGCACCAGCAGGCATGACAGTACCCCCCCTCCACGAGCGACCTCCGGGCGCCGAGATCCCGGAGCAGTGGGATGAGAGCGGTGAAAGGCACGGACCAGACGGGGGGCATGGAGATCAGAAATCGAAACCCATGAACATTCCTCCGGGCCATACCCTCTCCAGTGCACCAAATATTGAAGACCACCACGGGAATGACGGGAATCAACAATGGACTGTACCTCAAATTCTTCTTGTCCCTGGACTAGTACAGGACGAGGTCGAGGAATGACAATGGTGAACCAATTGCACAGAAGGGGCTTCAACAAGGAGGTGTGAAAGGTATTCGGTATACGGAGGGTACGAGGTAGGTCCAGCGCATAACTGACTTCGTTGATACGTCTTAGGACTTTGAATGGGCCAATGTACCGTGGAGCAAATTTAATCGATGGCACACGTAACCTAATGTTACGGGTAGACAACCAGACTCTCTGGCCTGGAACATAGGAAGGACCCATCCGCCTATGCCTATCTGCATAGGTCTTCTGTTGGACTGCAGCGTGACAGAGGTTGGAATGTACCAAAGTCCACACTTTATGAAGAGACTGAACATAGGAGTCCAAGTCAGGAAGACCAGTGTCAGCACTAGGGGATGGCAAAAAGGTAGGCTGGAAACCATGGGCAACAGAAAATGGGGAGTGACCAGACGAGGCATTCACATTACTGTTCAGAGCAAATTCAGCCCAAGGAAGTAAAGAAACCCAATCATCCTGCCCTTGAGAAGAGAAGCTACGAATGTAGTTCTCACTAGACTGATTAGCACGTTCGGCAGCTCCATTGGACTGTGGGTGATAAGCAGAAGAAAATGATACTTTAATGCCCAACTGTGAACAGAAATTTCGCCAAAATCTAGAAATGAACTGGGGACCTCGATCAGAGACAATTTCATGAGGCAAACCGTGCAATCTGAATACCTCTTTGGCAAATATGTTGGCTAGACCTTTGGATGTTGGCAATTTCTTTAGAGGAACCAGATGAACCATTTTAGTAAAGCGATCAACAATGGTCAAAATCACTGTATGCCCTTCAGAAGGTGGCATATCTACTCTGAAATCCATAGAAATATGTGACCACGGTTTGTCAGGGATGGCTAGTGGTTGCAATAGCCCTGCAGGACATTGAGTAGAGGCTTTGGATTGTGCACATACCACACATGCCTGTACATATTCCCTCACATCCTTGGCAATGTCTGGCCACCAGTACATCGGTGTAAGGGCTGACAATGTCCTTTTTATCCCAGGATGACCGGCTGGCCTGGAGGCATGATAACATGAGAGTAATTCCTTTAAATCTAAAAGATATCATTAAAAAGGAATACATTATATTGTCACAAAAAATCTCAAAAAACATTTCTTCAACAAATTACTAAAAACAAGTAAGGTTCTTCATTTAGTCCTAAAGGTGCCATTGTTTTTAATTTATAAATCCAAAAAGACTCCCTCTGTAGCAATCTCTTATTTCTATCTCCTCCTCTCCAATTCTCTTCCACATGTTCAAGACCCACAAAGTCAAAGGTTCCAAAGTTAAAGAGGGAACAATTTTTACAGTGCACAGGAACAGAATGTTTAAGGAAATTTTTCCTGATATTATTTTGATGTTCAAGTATTCTCTCTTTGAGTTTGCGTATCGTTTTATCTATGTACTGTTTCCCACAGCCACATCTCAACAAATAGACGACGAATTTAGTATCGCATGTGAAACCTTTGACTTTGTGGGTCTTGAACATGTGGAAGAGAATTGGAGAGGAGGAGATAGAAATAAGAGATTGCTACAGAGGGAGTCTTTTTGGATTTATAAATTAAAAACAATGGCACCTTTAGGACTAAATGAAGAACTTGACCTTACTCGTGTAGCGCTCACTCCCGGAGGAGCCGCTGAAAATGAACCACGGGTCAGTCTCCCCGCACTAGGGAATAAATATACTCCAACACAGTTGTGAGTTTTTATATTTATATAGTTTACTAAAATATTTGAGCAGATGTTGAGACACGGTATTCACAAGTATTATTACAGTATTTTCGTATCCCGGTAAAACGCGTAGCGGAAAAGAAACAAAACACGAGGCTTCGTATTTCGGAAAATAAAATATTCGCAACCGAACATAAAAGCAATGCAATTTCCCGATAGTTCAGAAAAAGGGACCCGTAGCGAAAACCCCAAACATACAATCCCTTTCGTGTTACGGCAAACGCGCAGCGGAAAAAAGAGAAAAATGTATTCGGAACGTATCTTTGTCTTTTAACCCCCGTTCCGATTCGTAAAAGGAAATGAGTCCTGTACAAGTTAAATTCCAGAATGTAAGAAGCGTATCTGTGTGTGTGTGGTACCCGGGTACTGTTCAACTGGCCAGTGAATTTATTAAAGGGAAGTCTTCGACTAGTCAGTTGGGGCCCTGTGAACTTAAAAGAGAAAAACAGCAGAGCGTCCTTTAATCATACAAACAGCCTTGGAGGCCTCTCACCCATCTGATGACTGCTTTAGGCTCCACTGACCCAGGACGTCTCTCCACCCGATTTTGACTGGGGATACTAGCGGCCGGATCCGTTGTCTACCTTCATGCAGCTTGTCCAGCTCCCCGCCTGCTCTCCGTTCGATTCCGCCGGTCTGCAGCTGTTGTCTGGGTACTGGCAAGTCTCCTTCTCCTCAGGTTGAGTGACCCAAATAGGAATTACAGGTCTCCCTTGGGCTTTGGCCTAGCTCCTCCAGCGGTCTCCTCAGTGCGTCTGCTTTCTCTCATCCCCTGGCGCGCTCTGGAACTTTCTCCACGAGGCAGAGGATGTAAGTGTCCAGTCTCCACCCACTTCCTGGCTTCTTGCAAAGCATGCCAGTTATTGTAGTCCCAATGTCCAGTATCTCTGATTGCGATAGTCTCCATCTTGTGGCCAAAAATAGGTACTGCCACAGCAAGATTTTTAGCACAGCGCTACACTTGTTTTTAGTAATTTGTTGAAGAAATGTTTTTTGAGATTTTTTGTGACAATATAATATATTCCTTTTTAATGATATCTTTTAGATTTAAAGGAATTCCTTTTAGGCCATTCTGTGGTAAAAAATGCCTCTTTTTTTTAATCTCCCCTATATTTTTAATATTTTTATATTTTTTATTACCATGCATTTTTTTATATATTTTTTTATCCCTTTTTTATATATATATATTTTTATATATATATTTTTTTATAAGTGTTTTATCATATTACATATTTCTTATATTTATATTCCATGACCCACTGAGGAAGAAAATCTGCAGCCAGAACACTCCGGGAAATACATATGAGTGGAAAGCGAAAGTGAAGGTGTCACGGATGGGTCCGAGCGATGGAAGAGATGGGATGGTGAAGTCCCGGCGGCACCAGCGTGGACGGAAGTGGAGGAGGAGACCATGCGAGACTCCGGATCTGAAACGAATCTGGAGGTCATGGCATGAGGAGTATCGGACGCACAAGTGAGGGCAGAGATCAGAGGGGACGTTGTGGATGACGCTGCGGTTATAGGAGGAATTCTGGTAGGATCGAAACCGGAAATGACGTCTCGGACGATACCGGAAGTCACTCTGAGTTACGGCGAAAACGAAACCAAATGAACAGGAAGATCGGAAGATTTGAAATGAGATCGGACTGAATGGAGGGGATTGGAGCATGGAATGGAGACTTATGGGAATAAGAAATGAAGTCTGTGACTCCCCTACCATATAAGGAAAACGCCATAGTTAATAGGCTGACCAAAGAAATCCCTATAAGGGTAATAAAAGGAATGATGGGTATTCTATATGTTATATTATTTTGTTTTATAATTTCATGTATTTTTATCGCCCTTGAGAAAGTCTATTTTCATAGACGAAACGCGTTGGGCCCTGTATATGTAAACTTTATTTTTATTTGGAATAAAAAGTTTTATCCTATACCCATCTTTGTGTGAAAATTTTGGCGTTTCCAGTATCCGTGGTTTGTTGAATAGACCCACGGAGATCCATTCCAGACGCTGAGGTCTCCCAATTTCTTTTCTTAAGCAGAAATGATAGCCAGGAGTTCTCGGTTACCGATATCATAGTTCCTTTCAGCACTAGATAATTTCTTGGAAAAGAAGCCACAAGGCTTGAGTGGTTGGTCAGGGGATTCTCTTTGGGAGAGAACAGCTCCTACTCCTGTCTCCGAGGCATCAACCTCTAGGATGAAAGGCTTCCTTGGATCAGGGTGGACAAGTATAGGGGCCGTAGAAAAAGCCTCTTTAAGAGTCTCAAAGGCTTTAACGGCTTCAGGGGACCAAATACATTTTTTAGCTCCCTTCTTGGTCATATTGGTAATGGGTGCCAGTATTGTGGAGAAATTGAGTATGAATCTGCGTTAATAGTTGGCGAACCCTATGAATCTCTGAATAGCTTTTAGCCCTATAGGACATTGCCAGTCAGTAACAGCAGTAAGTTTAGCCGGGTCCATGGAAAATCCTTCCTCGGAAATGACATAACCTAGAAATGCTAATTTAGGTTGGTCAAAGAGACACTTCTCCAATTTACAGTAAAGGCCATTGTTCAACAACGTCTGAAGAACCTTTTCAACCTGCAAGTGGTGAGTAGCTAGATCAGGTGAGTAAATGAGTATATCATCCAAATACACAATGACACAGTCGTGTATGAAATCACGCAAAACATCATTTATAAAATCCTGGAACACAGCTGGAGCGTTACATAGCCCAAAGGGCATTACAAGGTACTCATAGTGACCAGATCTGGTATTGAAAGCGGTTTTCCATTCATCACCATCTTTAATACGCACTAAATTATACGCGCTTCTTAAGTCAAGCTTAGAAAAGATCTGGGAACCTTTTAACCTGTCAAAGAGTTCCGCAATCAATGGAATGGGATAGGCATTTTTCCCAGTTATTTTATTTAATCCCCTATAGTCTATGCAAGGTCTTAAGTCCCCTTCTTTCTTAGAGACAAAAAAGAACCCAGCACCAGCAGGAGATGTAGATTTCCGTATGAAGCCCTTAGCAAGGGAATCCTTTATGTACTCCTCCAATATGAGGTTCTCATGTTGAGACAGAGGATACACTCGTCCCTTGGGAGGAAAAGTGCCAGGAAGAAGATTAATAGCACAATCATAGGGTCTGTGCTCAGGTAAAGTCTCAGCCCCTCCTTTGTTGAAAACTTCCCTGACCTCCTCATACTGTATAGGAACCAATACAGATAAAGGAGCAGCAGTGGGTACATTTATGGTGTGCACAGACTTGACAGGAATCATGCATGAATCAAAAGAAGACTTGCTCCATGACAGAACAGTGTTTCTTCTCCAGTCTATGACTGGATTGTGTTTTTGTAACCAAGGATACCCCAAAACAACAGGACATGAAGGAGATGATAGGAGTTGGCATACCACAGTCTCTTTATGGAGAACTCCTACAGACATGGAAATAGGACTGGTCTCCTTAGAAATGTATGGGTTAGAAAGGGGTCTGCCATCTATAGCACGAATAGCTATAGGTGGGTTTTTTTCCACACAGGGAATCCCTTTCTCCAATGCAAAAGTGATGTCCATAAAATTTTCCTCTGCCTCTGAATCAAGAAGTGCATCTACCTGAATAATGGCGGAACCCACCTCAATCATAATAGTAAAGTAACAGCGGAGACAATGTCATAACCTCTGATACCAGTCCCCTCTCCTCTGACGGTTTAATCTCTCCAGACTGCATTGGTTGAGGTATAGGGTTGTCAGATGCAGCAGGGTTAAACTCTGGAGACCCACGGTATTAACCTATTAGGTTGCGCTTTTGTTTTACACATGTCCCTGATTTGGTCTTCCATCTCCATACAGAAGGGAATAAGATCATTCAGATTGCCAGGAAGATCTCTTGCTGTAATAGCAAGGGTTAACGAGTCAGACAAACCCTCCAGAAAACAGGACACCAGAGTTTCATTATCCCAATTAACCTCGACAGCAAGCGTCTGAAAGTCAATAGCATATTCCAACACAGTTCTGTCTCCCTGACTTAACCTCATTAACCGTTTAATAGCAGAATTAGTTTTTCTGGAGGGGTTAAACACACTTTTTAAGGTGGTAACAAATTCCTCGTAGTTATTTATTATGGGATTTTTTGACTCCCATAATGCAGTAGCCCAGTCCAAGGCCTTGTCTCTGAGATGGTTAAAAAGAAAACATACTTTAGCTCTGTCAGTTGTGCACATATGAGGATTTAATTCAAAACATACATCAATTTGATTCAGAAATCCTCTGCATGCAGCAGCCTCACTGAAAGTAACAGAGGGCAACATTTGCACTGGAACAGTGGATTTAACCATAGAAGTGTCAGAATGGGTCATAGGAGCAGGTGAGGAAGACTGCACACAATCTGTATTCTCCAAGAACGTTTCCAGCAACATTGCAAAATGATACATCTTGTCATCAGCCTCCCTTATATGGGTACAGCAAGCAGCAAACTGCTGGGCAATGTCTGCAGGGTCCATGGCCCTGACGTAATGTAAGGATATAGAGTCACCCAGCACGCAGACAAAACCCAGAAAGGCAAGAAGAAACCCTAAACTGAGAAGCTGGTCCTTAGATTGGCCAGGTACTAATCTAAAATACATAGAAGTACAGATCAGGGACAGGAGAGATATCGTAGTAATAACAAGCCAGGGGTCGGTACACGAGATAAAGATAAGCCAAGGGATAATCACAGAAAACACAGTCAATATACAAGCCAGAAGTCAAACCAGAAAACCAATATGCAGAAGCTATACACACGCGCTGAGGGCTAGAAATAACCACGTCAGGGCCCAGAGCACAGTCAGTGATTGATATTTAAAGGCCTAGATCCCTGACCAGGTGCGGCATTCAAAGTGGCCTGATTCAGAGACTGGCGCCCTCTCTGTTGGGAAGGCCGCACTGCAGGAGCACCAGCAGGCATGACACCTATAGTCAGTAGTGTATTTAGGTTTTGTGCTGCCCTAGGCCTGACTAAACTCGTGCACCCCCTAATTTAAATTTGAGGCACCCCTTCCTGGTTAATCCCCACCCTTCCTCTTTAAGCTCCACCTTTTCCTCTTAGAGCTCCGCCTTTTCCTCTCTTTATATTAAAAGTGGATACCAAGTGCCTACTTGTATATTTTGTATACCATTTCAAATGTATCTATTGAGATAAATAAAATTATGAAATGTTTAAATTCAAGCATTTTTACAAAGAACAGCCACGCATGTTAAGTATACTGGATCACAGCTGCTCTAATTGGTTGAACAATAAAATCCACAGAAATGTGCACTGTGTATGAGCATATCACAGAACTGCACATCAATAAAACTCACAGTAATGTGCAGTGTGTATGAGCGTATCCCAGAGCTCCAAGGCAATAAAACTCACAGTACTATGCAGTGTGTATCACAGAATCCACAGCAATAAAACTCCCAGCAATGCAATGTTTGGTGTGTGTCAGCGTATCAGAATCCACAGCAATAAAAATTCCAGCAATGCAATGTGCAGTGTGTATGAGTGTATTAGAATCCACAGCAATAAAACTCCCAGTAATGCAATGTGCGGGTCAGCGTATCAGAATCCACAGCAATAAAACTCCCAGCAATGCAATGTGTGGTGTGTATGAGTGCATCAGAATCCACTGCAATAAAACTCCCAGCAATACAATGTGTGGTGTGTGTGTCAGCGTATCAGAATCCACGGCAATACAACTCCCAGCAATGCAATGTGTGGTGTGTATGAGTGCATCAGAATCCACTGCAATAAAACTCCCAGCAAACCGAGTGTATATGAGCAGACAGCAATTATTTATTCTACATTTACCGGCCTCCGTCCGCGGTAGGGCTGTGTGCAGAGTCATCAGAGACTTTGTGCAGACTCAGCAGGAGGTCCCTCCAGGCCACGTTAGGATCACGGCTGTGCCTGTGCGTGGAGCCATCTTGTCAGCAGTGGGGTGCCAATGCCAGAGGGTGCACCATGGCTTTGATTCCCTTCCTGGTGGGTGTTCAGTCCAGAATAGAGTGACAGTCCATGTTAACGAAAGGGTGGGCAGCTGCGTGCGTGTCACGTGGTTCAGCCAGTCAGGTGGTACTGAGACTCAGTACCACCTGACTGGCCGGACCGAGTGTGACCTGCACGCACGCAGCCTCACCAGGAGCCAGGCAGCTCAATGACAAATTTCTATCACTGCAGTGCTGGTTAAGGAAAGGTCCACTTTAAACAGCAGTAAGCAGACAGGGCTTCATATTCTGCTGATACCCCCCCCCCCTTTACCTGCCGTTTACTGTCATCTTCTCTCTCTGGACACAATCACATCCCCCTCCTAGAGCTGCTGCGGGCAGGGGAGGAGCTATGGAGGGAGGAGAGGGGGATTTTTATTGTATTCGATTTTATTCCGTATGCAAACGCCATGCTCCGCTGCTCGTTGTTTGATAACACAGCTCAAAGCTAACACACAGTGACAGTGGCACCTCCTAGTACCCCCTAATGACACCCCAATAATCACTGGTACCTGGGGCGGCCCGCCCTCCGCCACTCTAAGTACACCACTGCTCTGGTGATATGCTCACACACAAGTTTGGCGAACTGCCAGCAAGTACGGTGCTGTTTGAAGGCAGTGCAAATCCCTATAGAGAAGTAATGGTTAATCTATTCAGAGAACACCAAACAGCAGAGAAATGTCAGTGAAATACCCTGATGTTCGGTGGTTTCAATCAGCAGGTTCAGGTATTCAGGCGAACCCCATAGGTTTCAATGTTAAAAATATTCCCGTTTTTATGCAATATCTAATAAACCACTTATTATTTTAATCTGCAGTAAAAAGTCTTTATTTATTGATTTTTTTTTTAGTACCATTTAGTAATTTTTCAGAATTTTTTGGGCAAAATCCCCCCCCCCTTTATTTTTAATATCGGTTCTTCTTTTTCTGTAACAGAACTTTTTATTATCAATCATAGGATCTTATATGTAAATTCCAGACATTTTCGTTCAGTAGTTCTTTTGAAAACAGCAGGCCATGGGTTTGCGGTGGCAGCATACAGCGGCCGACTACATGGACATACTTGAAAATTAGTGACATCTCAATGTTTCCTTCCTGGTAAAATAGTTTGCAAAAATAAAAAAAAAAAATATATATATATATATTTTTAGGGGTGGGGCCACCCGGCGGGCGGCCGCCCCTGGAGAGTGCCGCCCTAGGCCTAGGCCTTGTTGGCCTAGGCCAAAATACACCAGTGCCTACAGTTGCAGATCAGACCTGCACAACGATCTGGAGTAATTTTGGACCACTCCTCTTCGCAAAACTGTTTCAGTGCAGCAATATTCCTGGGATGTCTGGTGTGAATCGCTCTCTTAAGGTCATGCCACAGCATTTCAATCGGGTTGAGGTCAGGACTCTGACTGGGCCACTCCAGAAGGCGTATTTTGTTTTATTGAAGCCATTCTTTTGTTGAATTACTTGTATGCTTTGGGTCAGTGTCCTGTTGCATCACCCATCCTCTGCGGAGCTTCAGTTGGCAGACAGATGGTCTTACGTTTTCCTGCAAAATGTCTTGATAAACTCTGGAATTCATTTTTCCATCAATGACAACAATCCGTCCAGGCCCTGAGGCAGCAAAGCATCCCCAATCCATGATGCTCCCTCCACCATGTTTTACAGTGGGGATGAGGTTTTGATGTTGGTGTGCTGTGCTTTTTTTTCACCACACATAGTGTTGTGTGTTTTTTCCAAACAACTAAATTTTGGTTTCATCTGTCCACAGAATATTTTGCCAGTAGTGCTGTGGAACATCCAGGTGCTCTTTTGCAAACTTCAAACGTGCTGCAATATTCTTTTTGGACAGCAATGGCTTCCTCCGTGGTGTCCTCCCATGCACTCCATTCTTGTTTAATGTTTTCCTTATTGTAGATGTGTCAACTAAAATGTTAGCATGTGCCAGAGATTTCTGTAAGTTTTTAGCTGACACTCTAGGATTCTTCTTTACCTCATTAAACATTCTGCTCTGGGCTCTTGCAGTCATCTTTACAGGACGACCCCGCCTAGGGAGAGTAGCAACAGTGCTGAACTTTCTCCATTTGTAGACAGTCTGTCTTACCGTGGACACATGAACATCAAGGCTTTTGGAAATACTTTTGTAACCCTTTCCAGCTTCATGCAAATGAACAATTCTTGATCGTAGGTCTTCTGAGAGCTCTTTTCTGCGAGGCATGGTTTACATCAGGCAGTGCTTCTTGAAACCAGTAAACCCAAAACTGGTGTGTGTTTATAAAGGGCAGGACAGCTTTCAGCAACACATCCAATAATATCACACTGATTGGACTCAAGGTCGGCTCACTCCTGGCTCCAATTAGTTCTTGGAGAAGTCATTAGGCTAGGGGTTCACATACTTTTCCCACGCTGCACTGTGAATGTTTACATGTTATGTTCAATAAACACATGAAAACAAATAATGTTTGTGTTGTATTATTTTAAGCAGACTGTGTCTTTCAAATTGTTGTGACTTAGATGAAGATCAGAGCACATTTTATGACCAATTCATGCAAAACTCCACGTAATCCCAAAGGGTTCACATACTTTTTCTTGCCACTGTATTCATAAACAACTGCTTGGGGCGGCAGCTTGTATGAAAAGAGGAGACCTTTTAGGACACGCAGAACAAGTTTAGTGATTTTTTTGGCTAAATTATGGTGAAACTTATGCAGGCTTTGGATGAAAGTAACTATAGGTGCTTTAAAATTGGGCCTTTGGTGCCAGTTAGTGCCTTCACACCGTAACCCCTCTGAGGTATTGTGGAAGAGTGCAGGGGTGGACTCTGCATTCAAATATTAAAATTATTGGAATCTGGTACATACGTCAGTGCACCCAAATATTGGACCTTTGGTGCCAGCTAGTGCCTTCACAACTTACCCCCTCTGAGGTATTGTGGAAGAGAGCAGTGGTGGAGGTTTTGGGAATGCAGAAGAGATCCCCGATGTATTCAGTTACGTCAGCATCAGGGGATTGATAGCTGCTGATCCAGGACTGATTCATTTTTATAAATGTCAGCCGGTCTACAGAGTCGGTGGACATACGCACTCTTTTGTCTGTGACAAAACCTCCAGTGGCACTGAATGTCCTTTCAGAAAGCACGCTGGATGAAGGGCAACCTAGTAGCTCCATAGCATATTAGTTAAATTCTGGCTAGTGATCCAATCTTAACACCCAGTAAGCCAGTGCATTATCTGCTGCAAAGGTATCCAGGTCTGCCCTTGCCCCTAGGTAGTCCTGCACCATATGGTGAAGACGCTGGCAATGGGTGCCTACATTTGACGTCCCTAGGCGTCGTGGACTAAAAAATGTAGAAAAGGCATCAGTCAAGTGGCCCCCTTCACCGCTCTTCCTCTGATAAACAGCAGCCTCAGAAGCACCTGTGTCATCACTTGGTAACCTACCAGTGCCTGGAAAGGTGTTACACAAGTATCGCTTTAGAGCGTCCTCAAGTTGTTTCATCCTGTGCTCCCTCTGTGAGTGCAGGAAGAGCTCTGCAACCTTACCCTTGTATCGTGGATCAAGAAGGGTTGCCAACCAGTAATGATCCCGCTCCTTGATAGAACGAATCCTGGGGTCCTTTAGCAGGCTTTGCAGGATAAGGGAGCCCCTGCAGCATAGGTTTGAGGTGGCATTAGCTTCCGAGTGTTCCTGGTTGCTGAGGAAGACTGTATCATGCACTACCTCCTCCCAGCCACGTACTAGTCCTTGGGTTTCTGGGGACACAAAACCCTCCCTTGAGAAATCCCCACCTTCAATGCCCCACAACTTAAATATTTCTCCTCCTCCTGTCTGATCTGAGGACCCGCAGGAATGCTGTTTGCGTAAAGACTGGGGCCTTGAAAACTAGGGAAGTCCTCCTCTTCCTCCTGCTGCTCTGCCTCTAGTGCCACATCTATAATTCCCCGCAGAGTGCACTCCAGCAGGAACACTAAAGGAATTGTGTCACTGATGCATGCACTGTCCTTGCTCACCATCCTTGTTGCCTCCTCAAATGGTGACCGTACAGTGCATGCATCCTTGATCATCAGCCACAGCGGGGGGGACAAGTTGACCTGAACCTGTCCTTCTGCCATACTCACACAGGTACTCTTTGATGGCCCACTGCTGCTTTCGCAGGCGCTGCAGCATTGCCAATGTCGAGTTCCACCTGGTGGGAATGTCACAGATCAGACGGTTTGTGGGAAGGTGGAGTTCTCTTTGAATTTGCTGCTGACTGACTTTCCCAATTGTTACGGTGGCAGTACCACCAGACACGCACTACCCTTTCCTTTCCCTCCGATCCTTGGAAGTGGTCGGTCTGTATATATATCCCTATGAATTTAACTCGCAGCATGGTGAGGTCAAGGTTCCTGAGAGAAGCCCCTATGTGCAGAGATGCACTGTAAACTGCCAGGACAGATGAAAGCAACACAGGGTTAACTAAAGACCTCTGTACGGCAATACCAAAGATTCCCTGCACTGAAAGGCCGGTCTTTAGGATAGCCGGATCTAATCTAAAAGGAAAGTATTACCTTGAAGCCGTACAGAGTCTTTTGTTGTATACAGATGACAGGGTTTCCTGGAAACGGTACAGACAAGGAATATACTATAGAGTAGTCATATAGAGGAAAGCCAAAAGGTCATAACCAGAGAAAGTACGTCATACAGGATACAGGAATAGGAACCAGAAGGGAAGTCAGCCAAGCCAAAAATCAGTAACCAGGGAATCAGAATGGAACATAAACAGCAAACCAAAATACAGAAATAGACAGAACTAAATACACAGAAGGAACTGACATAAACTGGAACAGAAATAACAGGCAAAAACTGAACAAGGATGAACAAACGGAGGATAACAGGAACACAGCAAGGAGCTCTCAGGACACAAGTCGCAAGGAGACCAGGCAAAGTAAAAATGACCCAGCAATGTCCTATAGGTACATTGCTCTAATATAGTCAGGGGAATCAAGGCAAGGGTAAACAGGTGAGCAGCACACAGAACACCAATTAACCCCTGGGAGGCAACCCAGGAATTGGCAGCAACAGAAACACAAGGGAAAAAACACAATATACAAATACTGAGGGCAGGAAGACAGGTATGCCAGCATGGAACGTGACACCAATGACTCCATAACATTGTCTTCCACGTGCTGGTATAGTGCTAGAATAGCCTTCCGTGAAAAGAAATGGCGTTTTGGAACCTGCCACTGTGGCACAGAACATTTGGCGAATTCACAGAAGGAGGCAGAGTCCACCAGCTGCAAAGGCAGCAGCTGCAATGCGAGTAATTATGCCAAGCTGGCACTTAGACGCTGTGCAAGGGGATGGTTTGGACTATATTTTTTCCTACGCTGCAGCAGCTGGGGCAATGAAATCTGACTGCGTAACTCTGCAGTTGATGGGATCCTGTCACATTCTGAGGAAGGACCCGGTACACCCATTAGTATAACATCATCCCTGTCAGTGGAGGTTGTAGACATGGCATGACATGACATATAGTGGGGGTAGAGACAGATGAGGACCGATTTGAAGTGTTGTGCCAACGCGATGCATGACAGGTGGTCATATGTCGCTTCAAGCATGTGGTACCCAAGCGGCTGGCTGATGTTTCTCCCACGATTGATCCTCTTCAGACATAGCTTACAAAGAGCAACGCTGCGGTCTGCTGCACATGTCGGGAAGAACTCTCAGACAGCAGAGTTCCTGGACGTGTGCTTTGAGACAACAGAACTCTGCACCTGAGCAGCTCTGGCATCTGATGCCTTGGACTGGCTACGGTTGCTCAAAGAGGAAGTTGTGCCTCGTTTTTGTTGTGCCTCCTCCTCACTTGATTCCGCTGTTCGATCAGGCACCCAGGTGGAGTCATTGACCTCATCATCATCATCACCCCCTATCTCCTCGTCACTGGAGCCAACTTGGCAGTATGCTGCAGCTGCTGGGGGAACATGAGTGCCAGTTATTTGTGTGTCACTGGCACCCCCTCCCTCTAGGTTGATTATACTCCCTTCCTCAACCTCAGAGTTTGAATCAGAGAACTGATCCTCAAGCAGCATGTACCTGTCATTGTAGTCAAACAATTCAGCTGACTCCTCTGTGTGTGGTAGTGAGGCTACGGCAGGAGTAGCTGTGGACATGGAGGCTGCATTAGATGCTTTGGCAGCTGAGGTTGACTGTAAACCACTACAAGCCTGGCTGGCAGAGGACTCGGAGGATGAGGATGGCCTGGTTAGCCAATCCTGCAAATCCTCTGTATGTTGCTGCTGCTTAAGACGGCCAGCACCAGTTAGAAAGGACAAATGTGCCCCTGCAGAGGATGCACCACGTCCACGACGAACAGGGGCACAGCCTTTCGACCCAGAGGCTGCTTGCTTTCTTATCTGTGTCTGGGAGCGTCTGCCTGTCCTTTTTGGTCTGACATGGTGAGTGATATATAGATTAAAGATATACAGAACTCTGATTCAACTCTGGTATAAAGATTGGAGATATGCAGAACTCTGCTTCAACTCTGGTATATAGATTAAAGATATTCCGAACTCTGCTATAAATCAGCGATTTTACTGATATTTTCCCTGCAAGGCTGCCAATGTCCTCTACTCTCTCTCTGACTCACTTCCTTTCCTGCAGTCTGCAACACCCTGATAGCTGGCAAGACACAGATTCAACTCTGAATAGATAAGCAGATGAACTCTGATTAAACTGTGTTATTGTGATTTTCCAGAACAATGCTATAAGTCAGTGATACACCCTGATAGCCTTTGCAGTGCCAACACACAGATTCAAATTCCCAGAACTCTGGTATAAGTCAGTGATACAGCCTGATAGCCTTTGCAGTGCCAACACACAGATTCAAATTCACACAACTCTGGTTTAAGTCAGTGATACAGCCTGATAGCCTGGCAGCAGCTGGCAGTACCAACACACAGACTCCAATTTCCAGAAATCAGATATAACTCAGTGATACAGCTTGATATGCAACAAACAATCTCCTCTCCTCTCTGATTCACTCCTGCAATAAACACACGCTGGGGCTGCGGGGAAGCCTTATATAGTGTGCTGCGGGACTTAGCTCTGTGAGCCCATGATTGGGTAAATTTTGCCCAATCAGGACTCTGAGCCCTGATTGGCATAGTCTTGCACCTGGCTGTCTTGCACTGACCTGTGGTCAGGTGCAAGGCTGTAGCCAATTACAAGCTTCAGGCCAGTGGAAAAGTGCATTGTGGTCCATTGTGGGCGAACACGCGGAAATGTTCACTGTTCGCTGAACGGCCAATATTCGAATCGAACCGCCAGCCCATCCCTATGAGGAAGACCATTAATGTTTATTAAGGGTGGAAACATTGCAACTGTTTTCAGCATTTCTAATTGGATTGTGTGTAGGTATATATACAGTATATATATATATATATATATCTCAAAACGAGTGAATCGCATTTGCAGGTCATAACTTTAAGGTGGTTTCCAAAAACTCAGACAAAGACGTTTTGGGTTAGTAAAGTCTTTCTCAAGGCAATTTACAACTGTACACAACATTTGGAAAGTTAGATGTTTATGTAATAGAGAAGTTAAGTTTGCCAAATGTTGTGTAAAGTTGTAAATTGTGTTAAGACTTTAGGAAGTCAAAATGTCTAGGTGTGACTTTCTGGTGACCGCAATAATTATTTCTTAAGCGAAGTGCATTTGCGGGTCTCTTAATTGGATTGTTCGTTTTGAATGGAGGCAGCACTGGGGCAACTAAACTAAGAAGTGGTTTTTAGAGGGCCGATCAAGGACTATTGGATACATATAGTATATCCTACCAATTTTTTGCTGTTGACTGTAAATATAAATGAAAAAGAAGTGTTTAGTCATCAAATTACTGGGAGATGTTTTGCAAACTTCTCCATATGGCATATTTGTTTCTGGCTTGATTGTCTAACTCCGGGGTCGGCAATGTTGGCCCTCTGGATGTCTTAGCACTATATTTCCCTTGAGGCTCAGCCAATCTAGTGAGAGTTGTAGTTTCAAAACATTCGGAGGGCTAGGATTGCGGACTCCTGGTCTAAATTGTACCCCTTCCCAATCTGTTGGTCACTGCCTTACGTGTCTTCATGACCATGTTGTCATCTCTCACTTTTGGTTCTATTGCTCAATCAAACTTTTCTGGCATAAGATCATATGCTTTTTATGAAACTCCCTCTCCCCCACCACATTAGACTCCCTGTCTCTCCAGTCCTTCAAGAAGTCTCTGAAAACGCATTACTTTAGACAAGCCTATCGGCTTGTTCCATTATTCCCCCACTGTATATTTCTACCCACACAGCCCACATGCACCCCGCTACTTCACATACTCAGCTATTTACCCTCACCTAGTGTGTCACTCTCCTCCTAGATTTTTAAGTGCTTGATCAGGGTCCTCTCTCCTACTGTTCTGTGTGTTTAATGTGTATGTACATTTCTTATTCTGCCTCACCCATTGTACAGCGCTATGGAACTTGTTAGCACTTTATAAATACTTGTAACTGTAACTCTGGGTACCGTTCGTCAAAGTCTATCCAGTTTTACTCCTGAATGGACACAAAGTTGTCGTTGTCCACCATTCATACAATCCAATCGTAAATCTACACTCCTTTTGCTAGGCCTCAGAGCAGCGGTAGGCAAAAAGGCCATACTTGCCCAATGGATATTTTCCTCTTCCCCATTAAATATGGTTTACTCTAGATTATGTCCTATTCCAAAATGACTGAATGGAATCCACTGTAAATAAAAGGGACACAGGCAAATTCTTGACCTTGTGGGAATAATTGATTAATGAATTGCTATCCCACTAGTACAGTGGTTCCCAACCGCGGTCATAAAGTACCCCTAACAGGCCAGGTGTTGAGGATCACCTTGGGGAAATGCAGATGAATCCTGCAATCACTGAGCAGCGAATCACGTCATCTTTGCTGAACTTCAGATATCTGGAAAACATGACCTGTTACCTGGAAAACATGACCTGTTACAAGTGCCCCCTGGCCTCTCTAATGCCTTGGACCCGCTGATGCATCTTACCTGTGGCAGCGGTTCTCAGGCGGCGCGTCTACCTTTGAATGTTCCCAGGTGCCACCAGGGACCCGCTGCATCAGGTAAGATACTGTACTCTGTAATGGCAAGGTGGGGGAGGGGAGATAATCAGTAATGGGAAGGTGTGGAGTGGGACTGGTGGCACGCACTGTACTCCCAACACCAGGAGCCACTATGCACAATGCACATCTCAGTGAAGCAAAGTATATTTATATAGGCCAGCCTCCCACGAAGTTGTTTTTTTGAATGGCTTGGACCAATGGTGCTTTCCCATTGGTCCAAGCTATTCCATTGTTCTTCAGTGTCTCTCTGAGGCACTGAAGAGCATATGTTCAGGAAGTAGGCAGCGCCAGACGCACGTTGCAGACTTCTCAATCTCTTTGCCAGCTTGAGCTTATGCGATTAGCGTAGAGTTCAGCTACGCAAATTGTGTAGGCTTAGGGAGGGCAGGCTGCTGGGAAAAAATAATGTGTGCAGCGGCAGACGGCGGGGGAGCGCGGAACAGATGGGTTTGATAAGTTTTTTCTAATATCTTCTTATTCATTCAGTAGTGATTTAAATTAGAGTTGCTTTGTCTACCATCACCCCACACTTTGAGACACTTATTAAGAGCAAGAAGCATCCCCAGTTTTCCCTTAAGTTCTAATTAATTTCATATGTTTCAAATACAGTTTATTTTATTGGGTTTTTGCCTCAACAGCATTTTCGTTTTCACTAGTTCTGTGATTACCACACTATCCGTTTTGGAAAGAATTCCTGTTTGTTTACAAAATTGTTTAAAAAGTGCATACATTGTAGAATATTGCACACGTTGTTTTGTGGAATAAATTCTAATGTTTCAGAAATTCTATTTTTTTTGGGTCGCGACTTAATGACCAAGGACAATTGTGGGTCCTGAGGGTCCACAGGGTGAGAACCACTCAGCTAAAGGACATCTAAAATGCCAATGGAGAAGGTGAAAGACAACCTCTTCACCCAACATTAGGGTGCGCCTGGGCACACCAGGCACACCCATGATTGTTTCATTTATGGCTTTTGCTTTCAGAAACTGAATTTAACCCTTTCACTGCTGAGGACGTGTGGGGAACGTCCTCATTGACTCCTAAGGAAAGATAGGGGGTTCCTTTGAACCCCAATATCTCCTTACTGTTGGCAGCTAGCAGGGTCATGTTTGGTATCATTAGAAAGGCCAGAGCAATGATACCAAACATGACCATGTTTAAAGTGAAGAAAAAAATAATAAAAAAAAGAAAAATGTGTTTTTTAAAGACGTGAAATGGCTCAGCAGTGAAGGGGTTAAGAAAGCAGAGTTTGAGTTTCCTATCCCTGTTGCCGTCCTCTAGAATATATTTATTGCCATAGCAACGCACAGCAATTTAAGGAAACTCTGAATAACACAGCGATACCTCAGTGACCATGAGAATAACCTGGCATCTCCTAGTCACATCTATAGGCAAGCACTGAAAGATATATAGTGGAGGTACAGCGCATGAGAAATCTGCTATACATACACGTGGTTGTTAAATCTGTTATAGATGAGGGCTTTTCAATATGTATCTCGTATTGCATAAAACAAAATAGAAAAAAATTATTTTGTGTTATGCAATACGAGATACTTATTGAAAAGCCATCATCTACAACAGATTTAACAAACATGTGTATGTGTAGCAGATTTATTGCGAGCTGCACCTCCACTACATATCTTTTTAGGATCTGAGTGATCTGGATCTGGTTTTGAGGAAACCACTGTTTGGTACACGGCGGCGGCTTGTGTGGATATTATTTGATGTGACGCTCCACTATCTGCATCTGTGAAAAAGCACTGGAAGGTGTTCCTGCTCAGTTAAACGTTCCTGCTTGCGACCTTTGACGCCGACTGCTAGACTTTATAAAAACAACAACGTGCAAATAAAGTTTGATTATTTACAATTTGTAAATGTGAAATGTGTGCACCTAATGAAATATAGGCTGCACACGCCTGTGATCACATACTGTTCTAGAAATTATGGCATCAAGAAATATACACTCCTTTCAGGTTCCAGCAGTTCCTTTTACCTCCTGCACCTGGCTAGAGCAAGACCAGGGCCCTGTCTAGGAAGTGGCCCAGAGAATCAGAAGCCACGTTTTGCACAAATGTTACCGGAATCCACTTGGTTCACTCGGGACGAGGCCGGACCGGACACGAGCAAGGATTGTCTGGACACGAGTCTCTTCGGGAAAGGCAAACTTTATTGTGACGTTACAGAAGATGCTCAGACAGGATTGAATCGCAAAGACTGAGCCCCGAGTTCACCCCGACAAGGGGTCTTATACCCTGAATACATAATTAGGTAAATCCCAATTAGCCCACCTCCCGGTGACACTATCCCACCCCACGTGGATTAATACCTCCCTTAGTCTAATACAAAGACATTCCATTACATTGGCCGTAAATTGGCAAACTTCATGTTAGTTTCGACAGATCATGATTAGTTCTTACATTCAATCCGGGCTATGCTCGCCTCCCTAACGCCTGTACTTATTTGTTGCGGGTAGCACCTGGTCTATCTTCTATGCTTCCCTTTGTCTTGCTGGGGCCTCTGTGACCTTGATGTATCCACTTCTCATTCTATCCCTTCGTGCCAGGAACAGCCTTGATCTTTCTCAGGTTTTAATTGCTTTTCTGCTAATCTAACACATTCCTAAATTTCTATGTATGCTTCATTCTAGTTTCAGCTAAAACCTACCTAGTTATTTTCAAGTGAACCAATATTCTGAACAAGATGGCCGCCTGGCTTATAATGGCGGCCAGCTTCCAGCCTGATTCCACTTCAGTATGGACACTGAAAATGCCTTTTTTTTCTAATTCTTTATTTTGACAGACATGGGATATATATTGGAGTACAGGCACCCTGGGAACATTAGAAAGGAGCATCTATATACTTGAGCAGGCTTACATGCAGTCACCTCTGCAACAGAAGAAATTAGCATCCATAATGATACCAGGTTCTCATTTTCACATTTTAAGTATGCCAACCAGGGAATAAGGATGAGAAAACAAGGAGAAAGAAAGGGGGAGGGAAGAAAAAGGGGGGTCTTCCACCCTGCCTCAGCAGCATAAGCATTATATGAAGTCTCAACAACACAAACAAGCGAAGAATGGACGGCGCCCAAACCTATACCACCACCAGTCAACCCAAGCCCACCAGAAATTTAGTGGTTTCCCCCAAACCAGTAAATAGACAACAATACAGTACGTATCTGGTGGCGCGATGGAAACCGCCTAAGGGTAGCCGGTGGTTCTCTTAGTTCACTTGTCCACATAGATCATATGAAAAAACAGAACAAAATAATAGTGCAGAATGTTTGTACAAATTCCAAGATAAGGTTATACAGTGTTTGCACTCACAAATATGGAGCCCGAACACTGGCTCTAAGTGGATCAACGCATTCGGGTGTTTCAGATTCTTTGCTTGAGAAGGTGACCCGTACTCATTCATAGAAGAAGATTCTTCTCACATGTGGCCCCAAAAAGAGCAAAAGACAAGAGAAACTTTCTCGTGCAGATCTCATAAATGTGATAGCATATAGAGATATAAAGATTGCCAACTCACATGTGTTGGAGCTTAAAGACCAAGCTCGAGGTGTGCGCGCGTATGGATTTATTGTAGGTTAAGTCCAAAAAAAAACCTTTGAAGCTCCCAGGACTTCCAAAGAAACGGGGATAAAATAGATTAAAAGAAATTTATTTAAAACATAAAAAAACAATACCATTGGCACTGCCTAGTAGCCAGAATGCGTTTCGCCAGATCAACTGGCTTCATCAGCTGGTTTTCAGCTGGTTTTTGGCTGATTTTTGGCTGATGAAGCCAGTTGATCTGGCGAAACGCGCTCTGGCTACTAGGCAGTGCCAATGGTATTGTTTTTTTATGTTTTAAATACCAACCATTTATTTTGATGATGTGTCAGGTATGATTGGGGGCGAGAGAGGACAAAAGACCGTGGGTCAAAATCAATGAGCTCATCCAGCACCCTTATCCAAAATGGGACAACCACAGGGCAGTGCCACCAAATGTTTGAGTGCGTCCCCTTCAGACCAGTTGCGCCAGCAAGTAGACTTGTGCAGCAATTTTTTATTTTTTTTTCGTTTCGGTTCGTTCGGATTTTTACAATTTTCGTTTCGGTTCGGTTCGGCTCGTTTTTCGTATCGACTTTTTTTCGGAATATTGGCCATTTTCGTGTTTTCGGGTCTGCTCGTTTTTCGTATCGACTTTTTTTTTCGTGATTTCGGAAATTTTCGTGTTTTTTGGAACATCTGTTCTCCTCGTTTCAAAGTGTCTATTCGTTTTGATGCGCCGGATATGCCTCAACTGCTGCTCCTTACGTGTCTTTAGGTCGGACCAGCGCTTTCGGAGCTGGTCCTTCAACCGGTCCTGGCCGAAATTTGCAAGGAGAGTGGCGCAGGTCTTATCAAGGATGCGGTCCTTCCTCATATTATTTTTCCTGCTGTAAAGGGCCCTTACGGCAGTCGTACTCCGACTTTTGAAATATGCGGACCAGCTCCACCATCTCCTCAAAACTCATATTGCTGGCCCGCTTCTTTCTGGGGGTCTCTGGTGTGTCTGGGGTGGAAGGGGATGATAAAGCCGATCGGTCTGGGGTGGAAGGGGATGATAAAGCCGATCGGGAGTCCTCTCTTTCAGGCTGAGCCATGATGGGATGGCAAGAAATAAAGTTTGGCCTGTGCTAAAAATCTAAAATATCGCCAAGGATCCGTAAAGTTTACGACAGGGACAGGCCGTAATGGAGACAGACATCCACGTGCATGCGCGACCCGCGGACGAACCGGATCCGAAAATGATGACGATCCGAAATGAATTTTTTAAAATAACGTTTAATCGTTAAGTCTATATGCTACATTTCAATCCAATGAATTCCAATGAACCCCCTATCTCCCTGTCAGGCCTGGGTACTGGGGTGGCACCAGGATGCAGGGGATATGAACCCAGTATGCAGTTTCCTTCACAGATGACCGGGTGGGTAAGGTTTGGAAGGGGATGAAATATGGAAACTGACCGGATGAATTCTGCAGGATGGTGGGAAGCGTGGTGGAAATAAATGCAGGAAGCAGGAAAACAAAATTAATAGGTTTTTGCAGAGCAACAGATAAACAGAACTTCACTCTAAGCATACAAGAGCTGTAATGAACCAGCAATTCGTCAGTGTGGGGCGGAGTACTTTATTTTGAGTGTGTGGTGTGACGTGCTTTGGTGTTAACGGTGTATGTGCCACAACCAGTGCTGGTTACAGAGAACAGTACATAAATACAGGGGCGTTGTAACGTGGGGGCGGGGGGTGCGGCCCGCACCAGGTGACACCCGTCCTTAGGGTGACACCGTCACCCTAAGGGTGGGTGTCTCACCCTGTGCCGTGTGTTCGCTCCCTGCGAGCGTCCGAAGCTATGCAGCTTCGGCGCTCGCCTGGGGGAAACACATCACCAGCCGAGTTCTCGCGAGATCGCGGCTGGTCACGTGGCTCCCCCAGGTGAGCGCCCAAGCTCCATGCCGCCGGAGGCTCAGAGGGAGCAGAACACAAGGTGCAGGAGGTGAGATGGGGGCATTATCCATGAGCAGGGGGCATTATCCATGAGCTGCTGTGGCATTAGTCATGAGCTGGGGCATATCCATGAGCTGCTGGGGCATTATCCATGAGCTGCTGGAGCATTATCCAGGTGCTGGGGCATTATCTACGTGCTGGGGCATTATCCACGTGCTGGGGCATTATCCACGTGCTGGGGCAGTATCCACGTGCTGGGGCAGTATCCACGAGCTGGGGCATATCCACGAGCTGGGGCATTATCCACGAGCTGGGGCATTATCCACGAGCTGGGGCATTATCCACGAGCTGGGGCATATCCACGAGCTGGGGCATTATCCACGAGCTGGGGCATTATCCACGAGTTGGGGCATTATCCACGAGCTGGGGGCATTATCCATGAGCTAGGGCAGTATATCCATGAGCTGGGGGCATTATCCATGAGCTGGGGCATATCCATGAGCTGTGGGCATTATCCATGAGCTGGGGCATTATCCATGAGCTGGGGCATTATCCATGAGCTGGGGCAGTATATCCATGAGCTGGGGCATATCCATGAGAGGAGCTGGGGCAGTATATCCATGAGAGGAGCTGAGGCAAAATCCATGAGAGTAGCTGGGGCAGTATATCCATGAGAGGAGCTGGGGCAGTATATCCATGAGAGGAGCTGGGGGCATATCCATGAGAGGAGCTGGGGGCATATCCATGAGAGGAGCTGGGGCATATCTATGAGAGGAGCTGGGGGCAAATCCATGAGAGGAGCTGGGGCAAATCCATGAGAGGAGCTGGGGCAGTATATCCATGAGAGGAGCTGGGGCAGTATATCCATGAGAGGAGCTGGGGCATATCCATGAGAGGAGCTGGGGGCATATCCATGAGAGGAGCTGGGGGCATATCCATGAGAGGAGCTGGGGCATATCTATGAGAGGAGCTGGGGGCAAATCCATGAGAGGAGCTGGGGCAGTATATCCATGAGAGGAGCTGGGGCAGTATATCCATGAGAGGAGCTGGGGCAATATCCATGAGAGGAGCTGGGGCAATATCCATGAGAGCTGATGGGGCATATCCATGAGAGCTGCTGGGGCATATCCATGAGAGCTGCTGGGGCAGTATATCCATGAGAGCTCCTGGGGCATATCCATGAGAGCTGGGGCATATCCATGAGAGCTGGGGCATATCCACGTGAGCTGGGGCATATCCACGTGAGCTTGGGCAGTATCCACGTGAGGTGGGACAGTATCCATGTGTGCTGGGGGCAGTATCCATGTGTGCTTGGGGCAGTATCCATGTGTGCTGGGGGCATATCCATGAGAGCTGGGGCAATATCCATGTGTGAGCTGGTCTGGGGGCAATATATCCATGTGTGAGCTGGTCTGGGGCAATATATCCATGTGTGAGCTGGTCTGGGGCAATATATCCATATGTGAGCTGGGGCAATATATATCCATGTCTGAGTTGCTGGGGGCAATATATAATTGTGAACTGGGGCAATATATCCATGTGAGCTGGGGCAATATATATCCATGGGTGAGCTGCTGGGGGCAATATATCCAGAGCTTCTGGGGGCAATATATCCAGAGCTGCTGGGGGCAATATATATCCATGTGTGCTTTCACTGCCTTCGAACAGGCACCGTACTTGCTGGCAGTTGGCAAAAATTTGTGTGAGCATATGAGAGAGCTCCACAGCAATAAACATCACAGTAATGTGCGCTGTGTGTATGAGCATTCAGTGTTATATGGGAGTACTGATTTAGGAGTAAGAGTAGTTAAAAAAATCTGTAAAACTCTGGGGGATGACACCATAAGTTACCGCACCGGGTGACACCAACCCTAGAGACGCCATTGCATAAGTACACCACCAGGGGGTTCCAGGGTGGCTGCTGCCATGGGGCATGACACTACCCCCCTCTTAACGATCGCACTCCGTGCGATAAAAGACTGGCAGCAGCGGGCAGCAGCGGGCAGCAGCTGGCATCAGCGGATAGGTTGCAGCATCCATTCTCCTGATACAGGGTCCCGAACAGGTATAACAAAAGTTCCTTGTACAGTGTAACAGCCCGGTTCTTCAGGTGGGGGTTCTGGACCTGTAGGAATGCCATGGCTGCGTAAATTCTTTGAAACGGAGTGGCACAGGTAAGAGGCAGCGTTACCGGAGAATACCGTGCCCTCATAGGCGGAGGGCATCGGAGCATGAGTCGTGGAGTAGACCATCCTGGGCCTCTCCAACCTTGGGTCTAGCAACACTGGTTTGGCGGCGGCTTCTCCGCTGACGTCTTCTGGCCTTTGACCTGGACTTCTTGCTGCAGTTGGCATCCAGGGAGTAGTCAATAACAGGGTCATTGGTAAGGATGGGCATCTTCTCTTGTCCCCCAGGTTCACTGTCATCACTAAAGGAGGAAAAGAGTTTAAGATGGGATGTATGGTCCTCTTCTTCCTCATCCACTTTGCCACCATCTCCTTCTGATTTGAGTCCTCGCTGTAAGAAGAACAGATGCCTCGCCATGCCTTCAAAGTGGTGTCAGACCCCGCATGTTGACTTGGGGGTCCTTCAGAGACAACGGTGTTCTCTTGATCTGACTCCTCAGAGGGTAGATAGCCCAATGGGAGAAAGTCATTCAGAGGTTCATAACCAGCTTCTCCCAACTCAATGATTGTCAAATCTTGCTGGCTGTAAGTGATGGGAGTTGTCACGTCTGGAACCTGTGTGCACAGAATCTCCATCGGCTCTGGTTCCACTGAAGCAGCTTCCACATTCATAGGATGGACAGGTTCGGGCTCCCTGGGCAAGGGTATGGAGGCCTCCACATCCATGGGGGCGTCAGACTCCTCTTCAGAGCTGGACGTCGGCGATGCCGCGGTTTTGGGCACAGCTCTCCTAGGAGTGGGTCTGGGTACAGGAGGTTTCCTGGGTACAGGTTTGGGGGGAGGTGGAGGTTTTGGGGACCTCTTGGGTACAGAAGGTTTTCTGGGTACAGGTTTGGGAGGAGGAGGTGGTTTTGGGGACCTCTTGGGCACAGGAGGTTTTCTGGGTGCACCCTCTCTTGCAGCAGACCCCCTGGTGGCCGGTTTGGGCAAGGGTACCGGCTTAGGTGCTGCAGTTCTCTTTGAAACTGACTTCACATCAGGGACTTGCTTGGAGACAGCAGTAGGCCTGGGAGCTCGGGGTTGCTGCAGAGTTCTAAGCACTGCAGCCTGCTTGGAGGTAATAGCAGGCTTAGAAACAGCAGAAGATTTCAGGGGTCTTAGTGGGCAGTCCACGAGCCAATGGGTGGGGTCCCCACAATAGAGGCACAGGTTGGTAGTCTGTCTCCTGGCCCGTTCCTTGGGAGACAGGGGGCCTCTGTGTCTGCTGGTCGTAGGTGCACATTCCATTGGTGTGGTTGTCTGCAGATTGTGCAGCAAGCTCCCCACTAGAGTAGCAAGGCTTCTCAGCATCTCCTGGAGGCATAGCAAGGTGGAGTGCAGGACTGCGGGTTCATTTAATTTAGGCTGGTTCATTCTGTCAGGCCCAGGTACCGGGGTGGCACTGGGATGCAGGTGATATGAACCCAGTATGCAGTTTCCTACACAGATGACCGGGTGGGTAAGGTGTGGAAGGGGATGAAATATGGAAACTGACCGGATGAATTCTGCAGGATGGTGGGAAGCGTGGTGGAAATAAATGCAGGAACCAGGAAAACAAAATGAATAGGTTTTTGCAGAGCAACAGATAAGCATAACTTCACTCTAAGAATACAAGAGCTGTAATGAACCAGCAATTGGTCAGTGTGGGGCGGAGTACTTTATTTTGAGTGTGTGGTGTGACGTGCTTTGGTGCTAACTATGTATATGCCAGAACCAGTGCTGGTTACAGAGAACAGTACATAAGTATACCACCAGGGGGGGTTCCAGGGTGGTGGCTGCCATGGGGCATGACACTCCCGATCCGTGGCAGCTAGGGGTTAACGTTTGGTATAGTTGGATCGGCCAGAGCAGGCCAAGCATAACCATGTTACGTTAAAGAAAAAATTATAAAATATAAAAATATAATAAAAAATATAATAAAATAAGAAAATAGGTTTGTTTTGTTTTGTGTTAATGCAGCAATATTGTTCCCATTTCAATTATAATGTGAACAATGATGCTGCACTAACGATTTTTGTATGGGGTGCGTTTGTTAAATCGCATAATTTTCCCCCAAAAAAATGTAACGAGACCCCATTTCTATTTTTTTTAACAAGCGCAACTCATATAAAATATAACCACAAACACTCGCATGATAAAATGTGAAAAAAAAAACACTTTACACATTGTAAATTATTGAAAATTCTAATTTTATTGCATTTTTTGTTATAACATACAGACAGGACATAACGTATACATATAATAATGATATATTATGAATCTGCCGAGTCTCCCAGAGAGAACGATATATAACATGTCTGGGTCATATAATAAAATAAGGCTTCAAACCGCGTTTAAACACGATGAGCGAAACCGGTAAAAATGAGCTTACTAGCACACAGGCGTGAAATGCCTCAGCAGCAAAAGGGGTTAATTATTATTATTTATTTATTTTCGTATTTTAAATCATTTTATTTGGTCTGGGTTTTTTTTTCCTTTCAGATAATTTTGAACAACTTTTTTTCAGTTTTAAAACCTTTTGTTCTGGTTTTTATTTTTAGAGTCAGACCATTTGGGTCAGTTTTGGGTTGTTTAAATAGTTTTGTTCATTTTTGTTCCTTTCATACCATTTTAATCTGATTAAATAAAGTTGTGCAATGCAAATTCATAAGAAAAAAAGGATCTTTATTTAATAAAAAAACGATGAGCGGGTGGTGGATACATGGAACAGTCTTCCAGTAGAAGTGGTAGAGGCCAAAACAGTAATTGAATTTAAGCAAGCATGGGATAGGCATAAGGCTATCCTAAACAAAAGATAAATCCAGGTCAAGTATCCATGTAATTGGGCAGACTAGATGGGCCAAAAGGTTCTTATCTGCCGACATTTTTCTATGTTTCTATGTTTCTATGATACAATCGGCAGAATTACCGTATCGACAGAATTATCGTATCGACAGAAATATCGGATCATTGGAAATGATACAAAATTACAGAATCAGCGATATAACCGAAAAATTCGATGTCTGACATTACCGAAATGGAACCGAAATCAGGAATGGAGCCGAAATCATGAATGGAACAAAAATGAATTTCGATTTTACACATTTCTAGTCCATTCGAAAATTCCGAAAAGTTTTCGTTTCCGATCCGATTTCGTTTTCGGATCCGATCCGATTCGGAAAATCAGCAAAATCCAAATCCACGAATCGGGAAATTTCGTAAAAATTCCGAAACCCAAAACGCACATCCCTACCAGCAAGTATCCGGTTAGGAGGGTTTCATCTTGTGTAGGAAAACTGGTGTATCAAACCACTGCATGAGTGTTTTTTATGGCTTGATGATGGTAAGCAACACTAATAGAGGTTTTGTGTGTCGCTTCCCATATATCCAACCAGTCTAGGGTTGCCACCTTTTCTTAAAGCCAAACCTGAACACTTCAATAAAAATTGAATAAAATGCCTAAATCTGCATCCGATAAACCTGGACACATAATACAAAACATAGGTGACGTCTTTATCATGAAACTGGACACATAATTCAAAACCCAAACTGTCTGGGTCAATCCTGGACAAGTGGCAACTCTAAAACTGTCCTCCATGTCTATAGGACCCAGTTCTGCCTCCCAGGCTCTCATATAAAGGATCGGGACCGGCAGAGGGCCCATGTGGTGATGAGAAGTCAACAGGTATATTACGCTTCAAGCCTTTCAAGCATCATTTTTCTAAGAAAGTTAGTGTACCCGCAGATGCCATGCGGACTGGAGAAAGTGGTGACACTGGAGGAAGCTAAAGAGGTCCCTCGGTGACATGTCGGCACGTTCCGATAAAGTGTCGAAGATTAGCATTGCGTTATCCTGGTACCACTGGCACATCTGGTCCACTTTACATCTCCAAAGAAAGTCGAAGGGTGCAGAGAAAACGCCCAGGGGGAAAGAATTTTTGTGTAGCACCGGCATAAGCGGGGAAAACATTTCCTCCAGGCCATATTTCCTGGAAACTTTGTCCCACAGGTGATGGGAGTGGCGTGTCACAGGGGTAGCAGAGACAAGGGGCACTTCTCTTTGGCACCGATATACAGTGGCTCAAACAGTCCGGGCTAGCAAAATCATTCTGAATATATCTTTTTTAGGCTCGTGTCAGACGAGCGCACATAGTGCGCCCATCCGTCCGCACTTACCAGCGCCTTTCGCAGCCAAGTGATGCTGCGATGGGCGCCGGTCACACGCTTGTGCGCGCGCACGAACTGCGCGTGCACCAAGTGTCCGGCTAGAGAATCATTCCGTTGATGCGATAAGGAAGTGCGTTGACGGAGCTGCAAAGCGCGATCCTCCATAGGAGGATCACGATTTGCACAGCTGAGGGCACTCCGCGGCAGCAGGCCTGGATTAAGATCTCTATGGGCCTGGAGCTGAATATTTTTGGGGGCTTTTTTTGTAATTTAGTGAAATGAAAACATATTTTTGAAAATTTAATGGTGCAGATACGGGTATAGCTAACCAGGCAGAAACTGTGTGATTAATTTTTCATTGAGATTTCAATCATTTAAAGAGTGTAAATAATTTTTTTCACATTTTATCATCCAAACCTTTGTGGTTATATATTCTATAGGGCATTCTTGTTAAAAAAAATTATGTGAAATGAGAACCTGTTACTGCATTTGTTTGAGAATTTTAACCAAAAAATTAAAGCAAAAATTAAATATTTCCCTTCTGTGTTTTGGACCATGTTTATTTTACGAATAATATGACTATGTATAAAACACTGACCTTGTTCCCAGCGTGGGAAATGAGAAGGTGAGTAATGGCAGTGGTATTGCTCATTTTATACGTGACAAATGGACAATGCCATCGCTTTGGAACTAAAAATAAATAAAAAAATATTTTCTTTTCTTTTAGATTTTACATGGTCAGGTTTGACATTAATACAAAGGTCAGACTCTGCCCTGTCTAATGAACCCTCACTTGACCTTGTGAGGTTTAAAGATTAGTGACGCAGGGGTCCAAAGTTCCCCGCAGTGCTCTTCGCTACAGTGCGGCAGTTTAGGTTTTTGATGTAACATTTCGTAACAATGGATTGTACCATCACCTCCACACTTGTTGGTGACATGAGAAATGTGATGGATAGTTAGTGCAGCATCATTGTTTACTTTATAATTGAAAATTAAAAAATATTACTCTTGAAAAGATAAAGAAAATTTTTATATTTATTATGTTATTCTTTTACTTACAACCTGGTCATGTTTGGTATCTTTGGAAAAGCCATGCTCTGACATTTCCAGCGATACCTCACTTTACCCTCTAGCTTCTATTGAGTTGGAGATACAGGGGTCCAAATGCAGACATAGTTATCCTTTCTCTGGGCCTATTCTGAGGCATGGGCCTGGAGCTGCTGCTCCATTTGCCCCTATGTTAATCCGGCTCTGTGCGGCAGCGGAGAGTGGAAGGAACGTCCGCTCTCACGGACGTTCCTTCCACTCTCCAGTGCGCTCGTCTGACACGAGTCTAAAACTGCTGCTCAGCAAGAAATTTTGCTAATCGTGTGTATATATAAGAAAGATAAAACCCTTAATATCACATGTGACCCTGTTGGGCATCCAATTGCAAAACCATGGGCAATATCTACGGTAGCTACGACTGCCACCACTCATCAGAAAAGGTTTTGGAGTTTGTCCATGACAATCCAACTATGTGCCTTTAGGGGGCAGCAGAGAGTCCTGTTGGCAGGAGTTGGAGCATTGCTCCCAACAGTAGTTACTGCAGTTGGGGAGCTAAATCCAGAAAATAGAGTGTACAAGGGGCAATACCAACAAGAAATAGAACTAGATGGGTGCCAACACGATCCAGGAGAGGCAACCTCCAGAAGAATATGTAGCAGCAGGCACTTCAATGGTTTCTTGTAGGGAAGTTTTTTTTGGAGGTACATCATCTACAAGCCATGTTTTAGCTCCTCAAGAACCTTTTTAAAGCTTGAAAAGGCTAGTGAGGATGCAAAATGTTGCTTCTAGATGTACCTCCAATGAACTTGCCCTAGGAGTAGGTGGGTGCCGCCATATATTAGTGGGTCACCTAGTGAGTTTAGGGACCAGACAAGCTACCAGAGAGATGGGATTAGTTGCACCAGATTATGTTTCTATATCGCCATAGTCCAGTGATGATATGTTTTACATCACTTAAGATGAATGTTGCATTGTGTTTGTTGATGTAAGGCTTGTGCAAAGATGCTCGGTCATGGAAACACATTTAATTTACCTATCAAGACACATAACTCTTGAGCCAATATTTCTGTTTCGGAATAGTGATGTAACACGGCAAGTGATTCTTATGTGCTATGATCTTTAGCAGTTATCCACAACCCCCCCCCCCACACACACACCTTGTTTGAGTTTGTATGGTCTGCTACTTTGTGGCTGGGCTATTTTTTCTTTCAGAACTTCCACGTCACAATAAGAGCACTTACAGTAGACCAAAAAAATCTAGTGTGGTAATATGTGCGATATGGAGTGTATCGTTTAGAGGAATGCAAAACATTTACTCAGTTGCAGGCCAAATAACCCAAGGGACCATTCCCTCTTCTAGATGTCTGTCTTAAAGCTGTGCACATCTCACTTACATTGGATGATGGATGGATGGGGCTTACAAAATAGACATTAATTCCTCTGCTCTGTGTGACCATGGCGATGGAATTGATTGGGGCAGACAAATGACTCCTGGAAAATAGAAGCTTTCACCTGAAATATTTTGAGTTTTTTTGGATTTTATTTTGACCATTAGAAAGAGGTCTTTTTTGTGAACTTCCAATGTCCTAAGATTATTTTTTAAAAAATAAATCGCATAGGTATAATATGGAATATTTTCCTTTTTTTTCCTGTTTGGGGACAAAAAAAGAAATCCGATGGTGGGTATAACTTAATTTTTTTATTTGTATTTAGATTATTGGCCTCTCCCCTCACTACTAACAGGATGAAGGGTTATAACCAGGCTTTTACTGGTGACATGCAGAATAATAACATAAAACTTAAACTTTACTAATTACTATGCATATCTTTAGATTGTGCTGTTACTGATTTCTCTCTTCTGTTGCCTTTATAATTGAGCAATTCGATGTATTTTTTTTTCCACTCTAAGAAAAAGCTTTTTGCGGGTAACCCACAGGTGAAAGCTGACACATTTCCAGCAGCAAAGAATTGTCGGCAACCCTAGATACACTACTTGTAAAAAAAATTCCGTCAGTCATTTTAAAAAGCGTTATTATTGCTGACTGAAACAACCAATGCAAACACTAAAATATAAAAGGCACTAAGAGTTTTGGACTTGATTCAAAACTGTGATGGTGAATCTTGGTACACCAGATGTTTTGAACTACATTTCCTATGATGTTTAATCTCACTTTAGACTGGCTAAGCATCATGGGACATGGAGTTCAGAAGCATCGACTGTGTCAAAGTTTAGTCATCACTGAACTACTATCTTCACAATGTAATTATATTGTCTGTAAGACCCTTTGTCACGTCCCACGCCGGTAATTCACCCCAGTGCCCGGCAGCGCCGTCCTTGCGACGATTACTGTTCAGGATTGCGGCGGCACGTGGGACGCCAGGGGGCATGATGACACGGTGCCGCCAGGTTTAAAACACATTGGCTGAGAGCTACTCGTTGCCCTGACGTGGTTTTACCTCCTCTCAGCGCTAGTTATAGAAATAAATTTTTATACTCGTTTTGAACCCTGGTTGTCTGACTACTCTCCTGGCTCTTAACCCGTGGCTCCCGTTTTGACTACTCTCTGGCGATACTGACCCCTGGCATATGGCTGACACTCTCTCTCTGGTGATACTGACCCCTGGCATACGACTGACACTCTCTCTCTGGTGATACTGACCCCTGGCATACGCCTGACACTCTCTGCTGATACTGACCCCTGGTATACGCCTGACACTCTCTCTCTGGTGATACTGACCCCTGGCATATGCCTGACACTCTCTGGTGATACTAACCCCTGGCATATGGCTGACACTCTCTCTGGCAATACTGACCCCTGGCATACGGCTGACACTCTCTCTCTGGTGATACTGACCCCTGGCATACAACTGACACTCTTTCTCTGGTGATACTGACCCCTGGCATATGGCTGACACTCTCTCTGGCAATACTGACCCCTGGCATACGGCTGACACTCTCTCTGACTATACCGACCCTTGCCATTCACCTGTTAACCCTGTGTGTCAGGCTCCTGTTTATCTTGTGTACCTCGTTACTGTTAACCCTGAGTGTCAGGCTTTCACCCCGCTGTGTTTGTGTTTACTGTTTATTGTTTTTGCCAATCAGTAGACACACCGAACATTCTATGGATTGGAGGGTTAGGATAGTCGTGTGCTGCACATAGGGATCAGATTCGTAGGTATTAGAGAGGATCGTGACACCCTTGGGTTATATGTGAAATGCCTGTTTCCCAAAGTCGAGCAACAACTGCCTGGCTGAGATGAGCTAAATACAATGAGGAAAAAGATGGATGTATGAAAGTGGCACAGACAGGGCACCACAATACCAAATACCACTTTGAGAAATGCAAAGGAGGTGCATTTTTTTTGGAGGGATGGTGCCAGTGTAATCACATAAAAACATCACCCTCTCTTGGCTGCAAATAGGACGGTTTTTTTAAGACTTTACTATCTTTAAAAACATGAATTAAAAGGTTAAAAAGTCATCCCCCCCATGCAACTTTTTAAAGCCACAGACAATCATGTTAACTTATTACGCCATCCACAGGCTCTTTTCTATCGGATATGTCCTCCAATATATTTCTTCATGAACAGTGCTGCAGTCTGCAGATATTGTCTACAATTATCCAACTGTGGTTTTACTTTCCTGTGTAGGTTACCAGCTGCTCTTCAGCGATGAGTAATGCGTTGGACTAGCGTAGCTAATGCTATCCTCTGTAGCTAACAATACATGAACTATTTTTAAATATATCCTGCAATCTGTGCCATCTTTGTAGTTCACTTACATCAACTTCAAATGGACTTTTTCAAATTCTGCTACAGATAAAAGAAAGCTGAGGATATTTTATATAGATCCAATAGAAATTGCATTTGTACGGGTAGAAAAAAATATCTTCTAGCTGCAAGATAACCTTTTTCCATCTCTTCCATCAAAACGGAATAAACTTCACGCTGCTTTCCACTAAAAAAAACTGAGAACAAGAGGTCGTAAAGTAGTAGTTTAGGCCTGTCTTCTACAGCACCATTTTTAAAAATTCTATTTAAACCATACATTCCCATCACGCTCCTCTCAAGTAACCATAGGATTAAAGGGCTGCGCTACCTAGTGCGACCACTCAATATTATCTGCTGTGAGCTCCTTGCTCCCTCTCCCTCAGAGACCAGGCTGGTTTGGCCATCCATCTGTAGAGGCTTAGTCCCGCAAGCAACCCGAGGGCTTCAAGACTTTTGAGAACTGGCCCCATCCAATGGCTCTCAATGTCTTCAATGTAGTGGAGAATAAGCACCCATGCTGCATGCAGTAATCGCAATGAAAACACACACTAGAAGTTTAGGAGCAGGTAATCTGAGGCCTCAACATTTTTTGCCTGAATGTTTGTATACAGTATATATTGACAGTTTCAACAAATATTCAGGTATGTTGCATGACCAGCCTCACAGCATCAACCTTTTGGGTCTGCATGTGGGCTGAAGCATGTAACAGCAACCAGAATGAGTGAGGATTTTGAGAGATGTTGCCTGAAGTTGCACTATGGGTGATCCTTGATGCATTAGGTTCAGTTGCAAGAAAACATACAGTTGCAAGAAAAAGTATGTGAACCCTTTGGGATTACGTGGAGTTTTGCATGAATTGGTCATAAAATGTGCTCTGATCTTCATCTAAGTCACAACAATTTGAAAAACACAGTCTGCTTAAAATAATACAACACAAACATTATGGGCCATATTACATAGTTGGTGCTAACTTAGGCTAGGGTCAGACTGAGGCAGTGCGAACGCGCGTGCAGGCGCACTTAATCACGGACGCACTAGCAGCAAATGACAGGCAATGACGGCCAATATACGATGTACGGTCGCACAAAAGTCCGGCTGCGCAACGCAAGTGGAAAATGAACGCATTTTTTCGAGAACGTTAAACCACTAGTACTGACGTACAGAGTGCGCTGCGTCGGCTAGAGGCGTGTGTGCGTGATTAGGAGACGTCAGACGCTGCACACGTCCGGCCAACATAACGTCCAGACGCAAAAAGGGTTTTATTGATGATCCGTACAAAATCACGGATGAAACTGCGCATCGTATGACCGCTATCGCGTATTCCGTGAAAAAATACGTCCATTCTTCGAACGCACATTTTCACGGACAACGTGAAAAATGCGTTAGTCTGACCCTAGCCTAAACCAGAGCTGTTGTAAACTTCCCAGAGCCATTATAGCCTATGGAGGTTTTAAGTTTACAACAGCTCTGGTTAAGTTAGCACCAACATTGTAATACTACCCTATATGTTTTCATGTGTTTATTGAACATAACATGTAAACATTCACAGTGCAGGGTGGAAAACGTATGTGAACCCCTAGCCTAATGACTTCCCCAAGAGCTAATTGGAGCCAGGATTGTGCCAACCTTGAGTCCAATCAGTGTGATATTATTGGATGTGTTGCAGAAAGCTGTCCTGCCCTTTAAAAACACACACGTGTTTTTAAACACCAGTTTTGGGTTTACTGGTTTCAAGAACCACTGCCTGATGTGAACCATGCCTCGCAGAAAAGAGCTCTCAGAAGACCTACAATCAAGAATTATTGACTTGCATGAAGCTGGAAAGGGTTACAAAAGTATCTCCAAAAGCCTTGATGTTCATGTGTCCACGGTAAGACAGACTGTAAGGATCATCGCCGCCGGCGTAATAAAAAGCCTAAACCCAGTGCTGGCTCATAGTAGTGAGACTTTCAATAGCAGTACCACTACTCACCTCTGCCTGTGCATCGCTCAGGTGTTACCTAGATCACCTACTACTCCTGCATAAAACCAGGCCACACCTGAAACCCAATGCTTCCACATTGTCTTGGAAATATCCAAGCTGCAAGGAGCTACCTGTTGTGCCTCCAAGAAGCCTAGGACCCATACTCTGCTGGATCCTATTCTCTCAAGGCTAACTCTGTTAAATCTCTCCTGGATTTATTATTTGCAAACCTCCTGGATCTCCTATTTACTACAGACCTCTGGACTTGTTATCCTCCTGGATCTCCCAAGTTTTCCTTGCCTGGATTATAAGGATTTGCCCATATCTCCAAGGACTCAGATATATATACATATATATAACCTAAGTACACTTTGCTTGTATTGTATCATTGTTCTGATCTGCAGTTTCCCTTTATACTTAGTATGTTCTGACTTATTTCTGTTTATCCCTCTTATGCATAGTCAATATTATTCTCCTCTTTGCTTCTGACTCTAGACCTCTAACCTGCAAATATATATTTCCTTTCCTATTCCTTTAGCTCTCCTTCTCTCGGGATATATATATATATATCTATTTCTCTTCTGTTCAGTATCTGTGTCTGCATCGTTCCTATTTTGCCTTTCTAGCTTTTGTTCCAGTTTAATACCCTTCTCTATTCTCACTTATTCAGTATTCTCCTTCTCTTGCATACCCCTTCTATATCTGTTATTGCCTTTGCTTATTTATTGTGCCTTTACAATAAATGATTATATACATATATATATATCTGCTTTGCAAGACTTCTTCATTGCACATTGGCTCGTACCTACCACCCCGGAACCAGCACCTTACAGAACGTGGAAGCCCAATACAAACGAGCCAGCAATGAATCAAGTACTCACGGGGTTAATCCAGAAAGCCCTCCATGAGTTCCTCACCCAACTGATTGGATTCCTGCAATTGCAACTCCAAGGATTTTGTAACCCTGCTGCAAAAGAAAATATTTCAAAGGTAACCCGTGGTCCTTTAACTCCGGCAGAGCGTGCCAGGAGGCAAGCGGCTGGCGTCTGTATTTACTGTGGTTCGAGGGGGCACTGGATCCCACTTTGCCCAATAAGACCCCAGAGACAGACCCCAAAGTCTAAAACCCCGGTACCTGCACTAAGGAATCCTGTGACCAAATCTATTACCAGGAAATCCACCCCATTGCCTAAACCTGTGTCTAATCAGCATTACAGAGAACCTGCTACTACAACTCCACATCCGGTAATACCACCAGAATCTCCACCAAGGTCCACCATACAGCAGACTCCTCCACCCACATCTATAGAATATGAAAGCATGGATTATGAACCATCGGTACCCAGTTCCTATGATGTTCCTATGGATACTTCACCTGTATTTGCTGCCAGCACCTTTACATCCATTGCTCACAGCCAAACACCTATCAATACAACGGAGTACCCTGCACAGGCCCGTATTTCTATGGAACCCATACCTACTGACTGTACAATTGCCTCCAATGGGACAGTAGTTCGCAAAAAGGACTTGAATTTATTTGAATCAGCCTTGAAAGCCAGGAAAGGTGTGTACCGATCTGAAAGAGTGAATGCCACTAGAACCACTGTTCCAATCACTCCCAGCCATCATCGTACAGACCAATGCCTCTCACGGTCCCCCATGTTTAACAGTTCTGAAGGCTGGGATAGTGATGATTCGACCGAGATACCTATACAAGTAGCACGGCATCCCAATGGTGGTCCTGTTCGACGTACAGGCTTCATTGGGTCCGCCACAGTCATCCCTCGCAGAGATCCACGAAACGATTTTATACCTTTTGACTGTTCCTCGTCTGACGAATTCATAGACACAGAAGGTACACCCCCCTCGCCTATCTCTGGTACAGTATCAGTGTTTGTGGCCACCCAACCCTCTCAAGGTCCTCAGGCTACAGATTCTGGTACCTGTCACCCGGTTCCCTCCAAGAAAACCCCGGAGGTTGAGCCAAAAGATCCTAAGGCCTTCACTGTGCAAACCGAATCATGTCTGGAAATCTCAACCCAAGCTGCAGTGCCCGCTGCTGAAGCTTCACCATGTAACCAACAGTCTGTCGCCAACACCTTGGTTCACGCTAAGGTGCTTGCTACCACGTTGTCAAGGGATGAGGCTTCAGTTCATGCCAAAGCGCCTGCTGCCAGAGTTCCAACCACTGAGGTACCATCACCCATTGCCAAAGTGCCTGATGCTGCCAAGTCGCCAGTTGTTGTACCTGCTGTCAAAATATTTCTCCATGGTGCCAAAGATCTACCGGTCAACATACCTGACACCAAACCATTACCTGTTGCCAAAATCCAGTTTACGGAGAAGGCTTCTTCTGGCATCGAATCATCTGGTGAGCCTATAGTTCATGCTGAGACTTCTGCCACCCAATACCTACCTGCTGTTGCTGAAATAAAATCTGTAAAAGAATCTATTGAGACTGCAACTATACCCATTATTGTATCCACCATAACGACACTCGCTAACCAAGTTAATGATGTTGTTCAGTCTGTGAGCACACAGCAAAAATTTCTTATGTCCTTTCAGAGTCAACTACAGGATGTTGCGAACCACATATTACCTCCCTTGCATGATCCTGTAAAAGACACTGTACCTACATTCTTCCCGGCTGTTCAACCATATGGGAGAGATTGTCTTGAAAGGAGACCTGGAGTAACTAAAATAGACTCCCCTATCATCAGTACCATGAAGCTTAAACCAAAGACGTCTTTATTAACAGGTACAATTGTACTGGATTCCATATTTTCAGAATCAGAAGATCTTCTAGAGTCTACTCACACCGTCACCGATTCAAAGGACATTGTGGGCACCCAGAGTGTGCCCTTAGGGGGGGGGGCATATGTAAGGATCATCGCCGCCGGCGTAATAAAAAGCCTAAACCCAGTGCTGGCTCATAGTAGTGAGACTTTCAATAGCAGTACCACTACTCACCTCTGCCTGTGCATCGCTCAGGTGTTACCTAGATCACCTACTACTCCTGCATAAAACCAGGCCACACCTGAAACCCAACGCTTCCACATTGTCTTGGAAATATCCAAGCTGCAAGGAGCTACCTGTTGTGCCTCCAAGAAGCCTAGGACCCATACTCTGCTGGATCCTATTCTCTCAAGGCTATCTCTGTTAAATCTCTCCTGGACTTATTATTTGCAAACCTCCTGGATCTCCTATTTACTACAGACCTCTGGACTTGTTATCCTCCTGGATCTCCCAAGTTTTCCTTGCCTGCAGTGGCGTCGTAACGTGGGGGCGGGGGGTGCGGCCCGCACCAGGTGACACCCGCCTTTAGGGTGACACCGTCACCCTAAGGGCGGGTGTCTCACCCCCCGCCGCGTATTCGCTCCCTGCGAGCGTCCGAAGCATGCAGCTTCGGCGCTCGCCTGGAGGAAACACGTCACCAGCCAATCGCGGCTGGTCACGTGGCTCTCCCAGGCGAGCGCCCAAGCTGCGCGCCACCAGACGCTCAGAGGGAGCGAACAGAACACGCGGCGGAGGTGAGCTGGGGGCCTGGCAGTATCCATGTGCTGGGGCATTCCATGAGCTGCTGGGGCATTCCATGAGCTGCTGGGGCATTCCATGAGCTGCTGGGGCATTCCATGAGGAGCAGGGGCAAATCCATGTGTGAGCTGGGGCATTCCATGAGGAGCTGGGGCATTCCATGAGTGAGCTGGGGCATTCCATGAGGAGCTGGGGCAAATCCATGTGTGAGCTGGGGCATTCCATGAGGTGCTGGGGCAAATCCATGTGAGCTGGGGCATATCCATGAGGAGCTGGGGCAAATCCATGTGTGTGCTGGGGCATATCCATGAGGAGCTGGGGCATTCCATGTGTGACCTGGGCATTCCATGAGGAGCTGGGGCATTCCATGAGGTGCTGGGGCAAATTCATGTGTGAGCTGGGGCATTCCATGAGGTGCTGGGGCAAATCCATGTGTGTGCTGGGGCATATCCATGTGTGAGCTGGGGCATATCCATGAGTGAGCTGGGGCATATCCATGAGTGAGCTGGGGCAGTATCCATGAGCTGCTGGGGCATATCCATGTGTGCTGGGGCATTATCCATGTGCTGGGGCATTCCATGTGCTGGGGCAGTATATCCATGAGAGGAGCTGGGGCAGTATATCCATGAGAGGAGCTGGGGCAGTATATCCATGAGAGGAGCTGGAGCACTATATCCATGAGAGGAGCTGGGACATATCCATGTGTGCTGGGGGCAGCATCCATGAGAGCTGGGGCAAGGCCATGTGTGAGCTGGTCTGGGGCAATATATCCATGTATGAGCTGGTCTGGGGCAATCTATCCATGTGTGAACTGAGGCGCAATATATCCATATGTGAGCTGGGGCAATATATATCCATGGGTGAGCTGCTGGGGGCAATATATAACTGTGAACTGGGGCAATATATCCATATGTGAGCTGGGGCAATATATATCCATGGGTGAGCTGCTGGGGGCAATATATATCCAGTCTAATCCAGAGCTGCTGGGGGCAATATATATCCATGTGTGCTTTCACTGCCTTCGAACAGGCAACGTACTTGCTGGCAGTTGGCTAAAATTTGTGTGAGCATATGAGAGAGCTCCACAGCAATAAACCTCACAGTAATGTGAGCTGTGTGTATGAGCATTCAGTGTTATATGGGAGTACTGATTTAGGAGTAAGAATAGTTAAAAAAAAAAAAATCTGTAAAACTCGGGGGGGGGGGGGTGACACCATAAATTACTGCACCGGGTGACACCAACCCTAGTGACGCCACTGCTTGCCTGGATTATAAGGATTTTCCCATATCTCCAAGGACTCAGATATATATACATATATATATAACCTAAGTACACTTTGCTTGTATCATTGTTCTGATCTGCAGTTTCCCTTTAGGCTAGGGTCAGACGAACGCATTTTTCACGTTGCCCGTGAAAAAGTGCGTTCGAACGACCGTACGTATTTTTTCCCGGAATACGCGATAGCGGTCATACGATGCGCCGTTGCGTCCGTGATTTTGTACGGATCATCAATAAAACACTTTTTGTGTCTGGACGTTATGTTAGCCGGACATTAGCAGCGTCTGACTTCTCCTAATCACACACACACGCTGCTATGCGGCCGCAGCGCACTCTGTACGTCAGTAGTAGCGGTTTGACGTTCTCGAAAAAATGCGTTCGTTGGCCACTTGCGTTGCACGGACGAACTTTCGTGCGGCCGTTCGTCATATGTTCCCCGGCATTGGACGTCATTTGCTGCTAGCACGGCCGTGATTTCGTGCGGCTAAACGCACGTGAAAAATGCGTTCGTCTGACCCTAGCCTTATACTTAGTATGTTCTGACTTATTTCTGTTTATCCCTCTTATGCATAGTCAATATTATTCTCCTCTTTGCTTCTGACTCTAGACCTCTAACCTGCATATATATATTTCCTTTCCTATTCCTTTAGCTCTCCTTCTCTCGGGGATAATATATATATATATATAATATATATATTATTTCTCTTCTGTTCAGTATCTGTGTCTGCATCGTTCCTATTTTGCCTTTCTAGCTTTTGTTCCAGTTTAATACCCTTCTCTATTCTCACTTATTCAGTATTCTCCTTCTCTTGCATACCCCTTCTATATCTGTTATTGCCTTTGCTTATTTATTGTGCCTTTACAATAAATGATTATATACATATATATATATATCTGCTTTGCAAGACTTCTTCATTGCACATTGGCTCGTACCTACCACCCCGGAACCAGCACCTTACACAGACTGTCTACAAATGGAGAAAGTTCAGCACTGTTGCTACGCTCCCTAGGCGTGGTCGTCCTGTAAAGATGACTGCAAGAGCACAGTGCAGAATGCTTAATGAGGTAAAGAAGAATCCTAGAGTGTCAGCTAAAGACTTACAGAAATTTCTGGCACATGCTAACATTTTTGTTGACACTTCTACAATAAGGAAAACATTAAACAAGAATGGAGTACATTGGAGGACACCACGGAGGAAGCCATTGCTGCCTCTGGGCCTGGACGGATTGTTGTCATTGATAGATATATGAATTCCAGAGTTTATCAAGACATTTTGCAGGAAAACGTAAGACCATCTGTCTGTCAACTGAAGCTCCGCAGAGGATGGGTGATGCAACAGGACAATGACCCAAAGCATACAAGTAATTCACCAAAAGAATGGCTTCAACAAAACAAAATACGCCTTCTGGAGTGGCCCAATCAGAGTCCTGACCTCAACCCGATTGAAATGCTGTGGCATGACCTTAAGAGAGAGATTCACACCAGACATCCCAAGAATATTGCTACACTGAAACAGTTTTGTGAAGAGGAGTGGTCCAAAATTACTCCAGATGGTTGTGCAGGTCTGATCTGCAACTACAGGAAACGTCTGGTTGAGGTTATTGCTGCCAAAGGAGGGTCAACCAGTTATTAAGTCCAAAGGTTCACATACTTTTTCCACCCTGCACTGTGAATGTTTACATGTTCTGTTCAATAAAACATGAAAACATATAATGTTTGTGTTGTATTATTTTAAGCAGGCTGTGTTTTTCAAATTGTTGTGACTTAGATGAAGATCAGAGCACATTTTTTGACCAAGTCATGCAAAACTCCACGTAATCCCAAAGGGTTCACATACTTTGTCTTGCAACTGTACTGTATGTGAACCCTTGGCCATCTTCATTGAGTACGCATAAAATGGGCTCGGTTGCACAAATCTAGATAATCACAACCTGACTAAACAAACTTACTCCAGTCTGCTTTTTGCATGATTACTCAATGTCTTTAATAATAAAATAAGTGACATAAATGTGGGGTAAGTGTGGTTAAACCTCTAAATAGCAACCTTTGAACATAAATGGGGAAACCGTAATATTGAAAAAACCCCGTAAAGGAAAATAATAAGGATGGTGTGAATCCCTAACTGTGGGTTAAAGGAATATGCATGTCTATAAAGTTTTTTTAAAACTGACAGTTAAACACCTATAGACAAACTAGAATAAAAACTTAAAAATGTGTAAAAAAGTGTTTATTTTCTTTCTTTAACCAGTTCAGCATGAAGAGCGTACGTGGAACCTTCTCCGTTTTCACTTCCCGTGCGTCTTTGGGTTGAAGCCCCCTCCCGCCCGATACTCACCTCCAGTGGCGTCACTAGGGTTGGTGTCACCCGGTGCGGTAACTTATGGTGTCACCCCCCCCCCGAGTTTTACGGATTTTTTTTAACTACTCTTACTCCTAAATCAGTACTCCCATATAACACTGAATGCTCATACACACAGCGCACATTACTGTGAGGTTTATTGCTGTGGAGCTCTCTCATATGCTCACACAAATTTTTGCCAACTGCCAGCAAGTACGGTGCCTGTTCGAAGGCAGTGTGTAACGTTGGGGGCTTCCAGCCCTACCTGTGTGCTTGAGGACAGCAAGTCTGATGCTGCTCGCTGACCACTGCCCGGTTTAAATGGAGACAGGCAGGGAGGTGATTGCATGAGGTGTGGCTTGAGTGGGGGGCGTGGTCTGGTGAAGGTCTTTAAAAACCCTCAGTATAGTTTCAGAAGTTGCCAGATCGTGGTTATCCATACCTGAGCTCCTTGTACCTGACTGCTAAATTGATTTAACCTGTTATTGACCTCTGCTTGTGTTCTGACCATTCTGCCTTCTGTTGCCCTAGACTATTTTCTTGTACTACGCTACTGCTCTGATACCGACCCGGCTATTCCATTTGACCATTCTGAACTCTGTATTCCTGATTCTGGCTCGGCTGACTCCTCTCCGTATTGTTAACCCTTTTCTGTCTAGCTAGTTTACCTGGCCAATTCTAAGGACCAGACAGATAGGGATCATTCACAGCTACACTGTTGGTAGCTTCTGAGTTTTGTGGAGTGTTGGGGGTTAAGTACTGCGTGGTGGGATCCGGGAACCGTGACATTACGATCTGGCCAATATGGATCCCGCAGATTTAACACAGCACTTGGCTACCTTTGTATCCAGACAGGATGAGCAGGATCATAGGATGGATCAGTTTGCCATTGCCTTACAAACTATCCTGACTCGTACTGCTCACCTGGAACCAGTTGGGGTTGCACCCCCGCCTGCTATACCTGTGCCCCCTGTCGTTCAGACATCCCAGGTACACATGACCGCTCCTATGAGGTTTGACGGTACTCCCTCTGAGTGCCGGGGATTTTTGGTCCATGTGGATATTCATTTTAAATTAAATCCACAAATGTTTTTCTCTGACATTGCCAAAGTGGGGTTCATTATTAATCATCTGTCTGGCAGAGCGTTGACATGGGCGACTCCTTTATGGGAGGCAGAAAGACCTATTGTACGGGATTATAAAGAATTCATAGCCGAGTTACAACGTACATTTAATCCTACCAGAAAGGCCACGATAGCCGGCAAATCCTTGTTCCGCATACGTCAAGGGAACAGGACTGTGTCTGATTATGCCATAGAATTTAAAACCTTAGTTTCTGATGTGAACTGGACAAATGAGACACTGGTTCTGGCGTTTATGGAGGGGTTATCAGAGTCGTTGATGCATGAATTAGCTCCACGTAAACTACCTGAGGTATTGTGTGAACTCATTGATTACTGTATAGATCTGGATAATCAGATAAGGGATAGAAGGACTCCAAGAGAGAGACCCAAGAGACCGTTACCTAGGTTGGCCCCTGTCTTTCAAGCACCACCCAGAGAGTTATCTCTCCCTCAGAGCCTATGCAACTAGGCCGTACTAGGCTTACAGAGGAGGAGAGAGAAGGCGTTTTCGTGAGGGATTGTGCCTGTATTGTGGTTTGGAGGACATGTACGATTTCAATGTCCTACTCGCCCTAAGATGCATGATAAGCCGGAAAACTACCGCACCTAAGGCAGCTGAGGAGACAGGCCTTGGGTGTGACATGCATGTCTCCTATCAAAGACACTAAACTTATGTTACCAGTATCCTTGGCTTGGGAGACCAAGACCACACATAATACCGCTTTTGTGGATTCTGGGGCTGCTGGTAACTTTATTGATGTTAACTACGCTTCTTCCATTTCTCTACCTCTGGTTGTAAGAGAGACACCCTTAGCCGTTGAAGCCATAGATGGCAGGCCGTTATCCTGCCCTAGGATTACTCACGATACGGTTACAGTAGTTCTTACTACTGGTCTCTTGCATAAAGAAAAGATCATATTCCAAGTTATCCACTCACCTTACAATCCTGTTGTACTTGGTTTCCCCTGGTTGGTAGAACACAATCCCGTTATTGATTGGGTTAAAGGAGAGATACTGTCTTGGAGTTCTGCATGTTTTGGGACTTGTTTAATACCCATTCAGCATGTCGGTGCCCTGAACACACCCACAGCCCCTCCATTGTCTACTGAAGTTCCTGAACAATATGCAGACCTCAGGGCTGTATTTGATAAAAGAGAGGCAGACAAACTACCTCCACATAGACCATATGATTGTGCTATTGATATTCATCCAGGTACCATGCCTCCCCGAGGCAAAGTATCCCTCTTTCCATAAAGGAGAACCAAATTATGGAGGAGTATATCAAGGAGAATTTGGAGAGAGGTTTTATCCGACGTTCCTCTTCTCCAGCAGGGGCTGGATTCTTTTTGTGTCGAAAAAAGAGGAGATCTACGCCCGTGTATTGATTATAGGGGGCTTAACAAGATCACCATTAAGAACGTGTACCCTATCCCTCTCATATCGGAACTGTTCGACAGGTTAAGGGGTTCAGCAGTATACACTAAACTTGATTTAAGAGGAGCTTACAATTTGATACGCATAAAAGAGGGGCATGAGTGGAGAACAGCATTTAACACCAGGAGTGGGCATTATGAATACTTGGTCATGCCTTTCGGTCTTTGTAATGCTCCAGCGGTATTCCAGGATTTTATTAATGATGTGCTCAGAGATTTTTGCAAACCTTTGTTATAGTATACCTAGACGATATATTGATTTACTCTCCCGATCTGAAAACCCACCATGCACATGTCAGACAGGTATTAGCTAAATTACTGGACAATGGTCTTTATTGCAAACTAGAGAAGTGTTTATTCGACATTACTACTGTGAAATTCCTTGGGTATATTATCACTCCAGAGGGTTTTGAGATGGATCCTTCTAAACTCACGGCCATCTCAGAATGGCCTCTTCCTCAAGGTCTCAAAGCCATACAGAGGTTTCTGGGGTTTTCTAACTATTATAGGAGATTTATCAAGAATTATTCCGCTATAGCCTCTCCTATCATTAATATGACACGTAAAGGTCTGAAGAACCAGATCTGGTCTTCTCAATCTAAACAAGCATTCGAAGCCCTCAAACAGGCTTTTACTTCCGCTCCCGTGTTACGGCATCCTGATCCCAGGATTTGTTTATTCTTGAGGTTGAAGCTTCTGAGATAGGCATTGGGGCTGTCCTGTCTCAAAGAGAATCTCCAGGGAAACCACTACATCCTTGTGGGTTCTTTTCAAGAAAATTATCACCAGCAGAACGCAATTATGATATTGGCAACAGAGAATTGCTTGCTATTGTGTCTGCCCTGTCAGAGTGGAGACATTTGTTGGAAGGTACTCTTGATCCTTTGTTGATAATCACTGATCATAAGAACTTTACGTACATCGGGGATGCTAAACGGTTGAACTCGAGACAGGCCAGGTGGTCATTGCTACTGTCCGGGTTTAATTTTGTATTGACTTACAGACCAGGTGACCGCAATGTAAAGGCTGATGCCTTATCTCGTCAATATGACCCATATGAATCTAATACACAAGACCACAATCCTATAGTTCCTCCTGAACGTATTGTGGCTTCCACAGTCTTGTCTGTCTCCTCGCCTTTCCTGGAACGTCTCCAGGCAGCTCAAGTGGGGGCTCCACCTGACAAGCCTCCAGATATGTTGTTTGTACCTGAAAAGGAAAGACAAGAATTACTCATAATGTTTCATGATTCTAAACCAGCAGGTCATCCTGGTATTACTAAGACTCTTACCAGTATTTCCAGACAGTTCTGGTGGCCCACCATGCGACAGGACGTACGCCTGTTTGTTTTGGCTTGTCAAATCTGTGCCAGAAGCAAAACCAGTAAAACCTTGCCTGTCGGTCTATTGCAGCCTTTACCCACGCCTAAGAGGCCTTGGTCTCATCTATCTATGGATTTTATTGTGGACTTGCCGAAGTCCAAAGGTCATACTGTGGTTCTGACAGTTGTAGACCGCTTCTCCAAAATGGCTCATTTTGTCCCTTTACCTAAGCTTCCTACAGCCAAAGAACTGGCGGTTGTCTTTGCTAGAGAGATTGTACGAATACATGGGGTTCCGTCTGAAATAGTCTCTGACAGAGGAGCTCAGTTTGTCTCTCGTTTCTGGAGGGTTTTCTGTGCGGAGATGGGGGTGCGATTGGCCTTCTCTTCAGCATACCATCCACAAACCAATGGGGCAGCAGAGAGGGCAAATCAGGGTCTCGAGCAGTACATACGTTGCTTTACCACACAACAACAAGACAATTGGTCGGAGTTGTTGCCCTGGGCTGAGTATGCACGTAATAACGCCGTTAATGAGACCACTGGCCACTCTCCTTTTTCTGCTATCTATGGTTTTTTCCCTCCAGCTCTACCGCTTCAGTTTAATGAACAGGCCATCCCGGCTCTCGATGACCATCTCACTCAACTACAAGAGATTTGGAGACAGATTCGCGTAAATATGGAGCGCAATGTTGCTGTCCAGAAACGCAAGGCTGACAGGCATAGGTTACAAGCTCCCTCCTATAACGTGGGGATAGAGTTTGGTTGTCCACTAGGAACGTGAAGTTGCGGGTGCCTTCTATGAAAATGGCACCTCGTTTATAGGTCCATATAAGATCATTCGCCGCATTAACCTGTGGCTTATGCTCTTGCCCTTCCTAAACATCTTCGCATGCACAACGTCTTCCACACCTCCCTATTGAAACCTTTGTTGTGTAACAGGTACACGCGGGTCGTTCCTCCTCCTCCACCTGTTCAGGTTTGATGGTGAATCAGAGTATGAGGTTAGGAGGGTTTTGGATTCTAGGTTGTGCAGGGGTGTTCTGCAGTACTTGGTCGATTGGGTGGGCTATGGCCCGGAAGACCGGTCCTGGATTCCAGCTTCCGACATGTCTGCCTCTAGGTTGGTCAGGGCGTTCCATGCCTCGCACCCCGATCGCCCTGGTGGTCGTATTGCCGCTCATCCTGTTGGTCGTCCGGTGGCCTCCCGTGGAGAGGGGGTACTGTAACTGTAGTTGGGGCTTCCAGCCCTACCTGTGTGCTTGAGGACAGCAAGTCTGATGCTGCTCGCTGACCACTGCCCGGTTTAAATGGAGACAGGCAGGGAGGTGATTGCATGAGGTGTGGCTTGAGTGGGGGGCGTGGTCTGGTGAAGGTCTTTAAAAACCCTCAGTATAGTTTCAGAAGTTGCCAGATCGTGGTTATCCATACCTGAGCTCCTTGTACCTGACTGCTAAATTGATTTAACCTGTTATTGACCTCTGCTTGTGTTCTGACCATTCTGCCTTCTGTTGCCCATGACTATTTTCTTGTACTACGCTACTGCTCTGATACCGACCCGGCTATTCCATTTGACCATTCTGAACTCTGTATTCCTGATTCTGGCTCGGCTGACTCCTCTCCGTATTGTTAACCCTTTTCTGTCTAGCTAGTTTACCTGGCCAATTCTAAGGACCAGACAGATAGGGATCATTCACAGCTACACTGTTGGTAGCTTCTGAGTTTTGTGGAGTGTTGGGGGTTAAGTACTGCGTGGTGGGATCCGGGAACCGTGACACAGTGAAAGCACACATGGATATATATTGCCCCCAGCAGCTCTGGATATATTGCCCCCAGCAGCTCACCCATGGATATATATTGCCCCCAGCTCACATATGGATATATTGCCCCAGTTCACAGTTATATATTGCCCCCAGCAACTCACCCATGGATATATATTGCCCCAGCTCACATATGGATATATTGCACCTCAGCTCACATATGGATATATTGCGCCTCAGCTCACACATGGATATATTGCCCCAGACCAGCTCACACATGGATATATTGCCCCAGACCAGCTCACACATGGATATTGCCCCAGCTCTCATGGATACTGCCCCCAGCACACATGGATATGCCCCAGCTCTCATGGATATGCCCCAGCAGCTCTCATGGATATAGTGCCCCAGCTCCTCTGATGGATATTGCCCCAGCTACTCTCATGGATATTGCCCCAGCTCCTCTCATGGATACTGCCCCAGCTCCTCTCATGGATATACTGCCCCAGTTCCTCTCATGGATATACTGCCCCAGCAGCTCCTCTCATGGATATACTGCCCCAGCTCCTCTCATGGATATACTGCCCCAGCTGCTCTCATGGATAATGCCCCAGCTCCTCTCATGGATTTTGCCCCAGCTCCTCTCATTGATATTGCCCCAGCTCATGGATATGCCCCAGCTCATGGATATGCCCCAGCTCATGGATACTGCCCCAGTTCATGTATTTGCCCCAGCTCATGGATACTGCCCCAGCACATGGATATACTGTCCCAGCTCATGGATACTGCCCCAGCAGCTCATGGCTATGCCCCAGCTCATGGATAATGGCTCCAGCTCATGGATATACTGCCCCAGCTCATGCATATACTGCCCCAGCACATGGATATATTGCCCCCAGCAGATGGATATACTGCCCCAGCACATGGATATACTGCCCCAGCACATAGATATACTGCCCCAGCAGCTCATGGATATTGCCCCAACTCATGGATAATGCCCCAGCTCATGGATATTGCCCCAGCTCATGGATATACTGCCCCAGCAGCTCATGGATATGCCCCATGGCAGGTGTCACCTGGTGCGGGCCGCACCCCCCGCCCCCACGTAGCGACGCCCCTGCTCACCTCTCCATCCGAGGTCCCACGTAGTTCTGACTTCCGTGAAGCCAGGCCTCCGGATTTATAGCCCTCCTGGTGCACTTCCTCATTGCGCCGGGTGTGATGCCTGTTTGAGGGCAGTGAAATCCACATTGAATACACAAAGCATTGTTTCTCTGAGAACAAAAACCAGCAGTGAAAAGTTGCCGAATTTCCCTGCTGTTCGGTGGTTTCGTTCGACAGGTTAATTCAGGCAAATCCCATAGGCTTCAATGTTAAAAATATTCCCGTTTTAATGCAATATCTAATAAACAGTTGATTATAATATTCTGCAGTAAAAAGTCTATGTATAAATTTTTTGCGGATCTTTCGGGCATTATTTGGTATTTTTTTCTGAAAATAATTTTATGGGGTTTTTTTTAAATCATTTTTTTTTTCTGTAACAGCCTTTTTTATTATCATTCATTGGATCTTATATGTAAATTTCAGACATTTTCGTTCTGTAGTTTCTTTGCAAACAGCGTTTCACTTTTCAAACATTCAAGCGTACCGTTTTTTGTTTTTTTCACTCCATTCGTCTGTGGTGTCGGGTTTTTCCAGCGTGTTCGGCGGGGTTAATCTAGATGTTTTGCGGGTTTTGGTGTGCTTTCGCCAGGTTTTGAAGCGAATGTTCGTCGGGTTTGTGGCGGCTTATCCCTGCACTACGACGGCCCTGTGGTGCTTGCTGTATACACCGCAGGGTCGCCGAAATGGGATCGCCGAATCACATCAAATTGAAGAGAACGAAAAGTCACAGAACGTGCGGTGACTTTTCGATTCTCTTTGAATAACCCTGATTGTGTAAATTGTCCTCTTAATTCGTACACCTGGAGTTGCACACTAATATTTTTAATAAAGTGTTAATGTTACTTGTTTTATTAGCTATATATAATATAATTATTGTTGGCATGTTGTTATTTGTTTTGTATTTGCGATCTTGTTATTATACAAGGGTTCTCAGTCTAAATAGGGACCATTTGTCTAATAAAACACTGAACAGGGCAATGTTCCAATAAGATTGCTCATTTATAGCCTCTGTCACAAGATATCCTGCATTATGCTGCTATTTTAGGCTACTATCCCTGTCTCCCCAGTCCCACTCTTCTGCTAGTTTGTTTCTGGTGAATAAAAAACCTGCAGATGGTTATCAGCAAGTGTTTCCCACCCACAGCAGTGACACAACTCTTTGGGCTTCAGCAAGGATGCAGCCTGAGAGACTGTCTCATTGAAAGTGATCATCAGGTCCATGGGAAACACAGGATGATGAGCTCATTAAGCTGCTCCAGAGCATGGGATGCTGCTGTCCCACCTGCTTTCCCTGCGTATCTGCAGGCTGTAATGGATGTCAGACTTTTTCATGCCTCTGTGGCTAAGAAGGAATGCAGGATCTCTTTTCTGCTGAGGATCATTTTACTGGCCAATTTTCTAGGCATGAAGAAATGCACTGTGCTTCACATGTAACAGCAGTTGGTAGAAGAAGAATCTGTTCCTACATCTGACCTTGTTTTTCAATTCCTTTGGCTGAGGACAAGCATATGCTAAGCACAGTCTTCTTGTAGGATGTATGTATCAGGATGCTCCTGACAGCAGGATAACAAGAGACATGGTGAGAGGGACAGATCATCCACACTGCTTCCTTGTGGGTCCACGTACTTTCTGATGTCCTGCTTTTCTGGAGCATTTTCACCTGGGATCTTGTGAGACCTTATCATTCTTGCACCATTCAAGTTATTTCTGTTTGGTGACTGTCCCTGTGAAAACCAGGACTTTTTTTCTTCTTCTTCTTTTGTTTTCTTTTTTTTTTAATTAATGCAGCTTTACTTAGATCCAGATATTCAAAGTCAGCAAAACATGGAACAAATTCACAAAGCTTGCTGGATATGTGCATTTTCCTGTCCACTGGGATCACATGCAATATGGTCTGATTGGAACCTGGAAGATGTATACCCTGATGTATCCTTATGCTTTTCTCACCCTCTGCAAATCTTTTAGGCTGCAGAACATCTTTCTAAATGGGGCAGGGCACCTACCACTCTGAGACCACCAAGGAGGTATGTTTAAATCAAAACTCAACAATGAATTGAAAACATTCCAGTAATTATGGAATTATTAAATCCCCCCCTGGTCCTGCAGGTGATTACTACTGGGGTTTAACCAGTTGGGACCAAGTATCTCAAGGTTATCTGTTTATTGCAGACGGGATGAGTCACCAGTCACTCAGGGATGGATTTCACTGTGCTTGGTATTGTGAGTTAATTAGTCATAGATTTTTGCAAATGCATAGATCTATTCCATCTGGAGAGTACATAAAATTGATGTAACCTGAAATGCAAGTGCTGGGAAAGCATATTTGGTTATAGGTAAGATAATGAGTGTGGGACTTACGTTTCCTTCAACCCATTAAGTGTCACAGAGGTATCTACATCAATGACCTGTCAGTTGGCTTAATCAATTTATAGATGACCTCCACATCTCATAAACTGGCTGAGCATCATTAGGAATGTAGTCCACACATTTTATTTTTATGTAGCCACGATTAGCGATTAGCTGGTTTGGATGGTATGTCTCCAGTGGTCTAAATGCTAAAACATATACTTTTAATATAATTATATAGCCATTCATTTTTTACACATTTGTGACATAAATAAAAATTTTACTTCTGAAACTGCTTCCCTGAATATAAGGAGTACCAGATCTTCCATTGTATATCCACTGTGTTTTTTCAATGATAAAGTGTACATGGTTTGAGTCCTCAGTTATGAGCTCTTTCCTGTATAGAATGAGTGCTTGCTGCAGTGAAGCATTATGAGTGTAACCGCAAGCGCACGGCCCAATTTAAACTTCTCTTATCAGCAGTGACACTTTCAGTGACAATTTATTGAATATGAAATACTGAATCTACATGGCAGATCTAAAATAAGCACTAAATAATGAAATTGCAATGAAACCAAAATCTAACGTGTGGGATTTTGCGAATCTGCACATTTTTTTATATTAACTTTTTTATAAATGGAAGAGCATATACTAGTGGTGGCCTTGGCAACCCAAATGTTTTGGCACTGCATGTGATGTCCCATGATGCTTAGTCTAGCAGAGAATTATGAGATTTGTAGTTATTATTATTCTTTATTTATATAGCACCAGCATATTCCACAGCGCTGAACAATGGGCACAATATAGACAGGGTTACAATACACTGAGACTGAACAACATTTCATGTACTAGAACAGGAGGAATCGAGGGCCCTATTCCCGTGGGAATTTACAATCTAGAAGGGTTGAGGGTGGAAGCAGGAGGAGAGGACTGCAAGGTGAGAGTGATGGACTGGTTGGGGCAGTGAGTCGGGTGGTAGGCTTCCCTAAATAGGAATGTCTTTAGGGGAAAGTCTGGCGGTATGAGGGAGAGTGTTCCAGAGGGTGGGGGCTGTGTGTGAGAAATGCTGCAGTCTATGTAGTTCAGACACATTTGGGGTACCAAGGTTTGCTACCATTTCTATATACTGCCACATATACCATGGGTGCTGCAGTGATTGTCTGGTTTTAAAGTTGCTGTTGATTCTGTTACAGGACAAGAGAAATGACCATGGTCTTGCTATCCAGGAAAACAATCAGCCAGAGACCAAAGCTGGGAAATCCAACTGTCCAAGGGAAAGGGAAAAGAAAAAATTGGTGGGTATCTAAAGTTGATATTATTATTATCATCATCATTTAAATGGACATATGATGGAAACAAGAGGTGTAGAGGGCCCTGCTCATAGGAGCTATCTCTCAGAAACATGATTGTGCGGCTTTTTCTCAGTTTGCGTGCCAAGTGTAGAGGTTTCTTAACCCCTTCACTATCAAGTGTTTTTGTTGAGAAAAATGTTATCATCACATTTATTTGAATCATGGGATGTGAAGTTAACAATTAAATATAGGGTGAAATAGCCGTTTTGCACAGAAATTGTTATTTTAAGATAGCTAAAACATTTAAATTATGTTAATTGGCTCATTTTTAATTTTTCATTCATTCGTTTAAACTTTACAGAAATATTGTTGAAATGGACAATTTTGAGCTCTAGATGGTGTCCTTTATCATACACAATTTCAAATAGGGTCTGCATTATTATCATACACGCAGAAAAGACCTTTGTGTTAGATAAATAACAATAATATAAGTGGGGAGATATCCTGCTTATAGAGGTTTGTAGTGATCACAATTTTTGTTACAGTGAGGACTGGGCCTCTATTTGCAGATGGTTTTATGTCTCTCCAGGATGCATGGAGTGCCATAAAACAAAGGATTTCATTTCTCCACAGGGGAAACATTAATCCTGCTTTAAAAAGGTGTGAAAATTGTCTTTTTGATATGCTAAAGAGTGTTTTTCAATGCAAAATCTAGATACTGTAACTTGATTTTGGGTGTGAAGGGGTTAAAAAAATATTAGGAAATCCTGTTTCCTACTGTTAGTATGGTCTAGCTATGTGATTGTACACTTTAGCCTGTATTGGAGGTGGATATTTAATGCACAATACTGTCTATCTTCAGTCTTCTCTTGTGATGGAATTTAAATATGGTGCATTCAGAATATATTTCAACCCCTTTATTTTTTTCACTTTGTCGCAGCCTCATGCAAAAATTGTTTAAATAATTTTTTTCACATGAATCTACTCTCGGCACCCACATAATAACAAAGCAAAATACAAATTAAAAATCAAATTTATTTTCAACAACCTTGCAACTTTATTAAAAAGAAAAAAGTGAATTTCACAATGACGTAAGTATTCAGGAGTGCGTCGAGGCACAGATCAAGTTAAGGTTCTAAAAAAATTCTGCTGCATAGAAGGTTCCCAAAGGTACATATTGTTTATTGCCAGTGATGCTCATTTATGCTGCTTCCATCTGTAATTCTTAAATGGAAGAAGTTTGGAAAAACCAGTGCCCTTCCCGAAACTACTGCCAGGCTAAATGCAGCAATAGGAGGAGATGGTTCTTGGTCAGAAAAGTGAGCAAAATGATGAACACTTTGGGCGAGCGCCAGAGATCATGTGTAAAGATGGGAGAAACTAGTGGAAGGACAACCATCAGGGTTATTCAAAGAGAATCGAAAAGCCACCGCACGTTCGGTGACTTTCTGTTCTCTTCAATTCGGTGTGATTTAGCGATCCCATATCGGCGACCCTGCGGTGTATTCAGCAAGCACCACAGGGCCGTCGTAGTGCAGGGAAAAGCCCCGCGCAAACCCGCCGAACACTCACTGCAAAACCCGGCGAAAGCACGCCGAAACCCGCAAAAACATCTGAATTAACCCCGCCGAACACGCCGGAGAAACCCGAGCACGAGTCGATCACAGTGCAGAGCAGCCGCCGAAAAACCCGACACCGCAGACGAATGGAGTTTAAAAAAACGTACGCTTGAATGTTTGAAAAGTGAAGCGCTGTTTGCAAAGTAACTACAGAACGAAATGTCTGAAATTTACATATAAGATCCAATGAATGATAATAAAAGGGCTGTTACAGAAAAAAGAAAAACCGATTTAAAAAAAAAAGGAAAATATTTTTTTGCAAAAAAATACCGAAAAATGGCTAAAAGATCATAAAAAAAAAAATCAAGAAACTTATTACTGCAGAATAAAATAATAAATGGTTTATTAGATATTGAATTAAAACAGGAATATTTTTAACATTGAAGCCTATGGGATTCGCCTGAATAAACCTGTCGAATGAAACCACCGAATGGCAGGGCATTTCGGCAACCTTTCTCAGCTGTTTTGTGTTCTCTGAATAGCCGAAGCATTGCTTCTCTATGGGGATTTCACTGCCCTCGAACAGGCAACGAACAGGCACCGTATGTGCAGGCAATTCGCCAACATTTGGCGAACTGCCTGCTCTCTGAATAGCCGAATGGCCAGGAAAGGTAACCGTACTCTGAATTTCACTGTTCGGTTACCTTTTGGCCCCGATTCGGATCTCTTTGAATAACCCTGCATGACTACAACACCTGCCCTCAGTGGCAGCGTGGCCAGACAAAAACCTGTACTCGTATTTGGACAAATGAAAAAACAAATCTGTGAGAAAGAAGATTCTCCGGTCTCATAAAATGAGGACTGAACTGTTTGACCTCAATTGACAGCTTCATGTCTGGAGGAAACCAGGCACCACTCATTACATGCACAATATCATCACAACAGTGATCGTGGTGGTAGCAACCTGCTTTGGGGTGGTTTTCAGTAGCAAAGACTACAGCAGTTATTCGAAGAAAGCTGAATTGGCTCCAAAATTGCACTGTACAAGGTGAATTTCCCCGTTCAGTGCAATTTCGTGGCCAATCGGCTATTCAAAAAGCAGGCAGTTCGCCAAATATAGTGCCTGTTCGGTGGCAGTGAAATCCCCATAGAGAAGCATTGGTTAATCTACTCAGAACACCGAACAGCAGAGAAATGTCAGTGAAATGCCCTGATGTTCAGTGGTTTCATTCGGCAGGTTTAATCAAGCGGATCCCATAGGTTTCAATGTTAAAAATATTCAAATTTTTATTAAATATCTATTAAACCGTTTATTCTTTTAACCACTTCGATGCGGAGGACGCGCTCAGTGCGTCCTCCGCATGGCTCCTGCTGTGCTGAGGACGTGCTGAGCGCGTCCTCACTTTGGGGTCAGCGTTCGGCCGGGTTCCGGCCGATCGCTGGCCCCCCCGGCGCGGGCTGACATCCTCGATGTCAGCCCAGCATCCGGAACCGCCGCCGGTGAAATTAGGTGTCATCGCGGCAGCGCAATGACACCTAATTCAGACGCCCCCCCCGCATGTGCAGAGGAGGCGCCTGAAAGGGAGGGGGGAGGTCCTTCGGACCTCTCTCCCTCCCGATCGGCGGCGTTGTGGGGGTTAACCCAGGCACCATTTGGAAGGGCACAGCCTGCCCTTCCAAATGGTACCTGGCATTAACCCCTGGGGAGCTGGATCACGAATCGGCGCTGAAAAGCACCGGTTCGTGATCCTTTCCCGGAGCTGGCCGACATCTTGGATGTCGGCCAAGCCTCCGGGAACTCCCCCTGAGGACTGGCGTCATCGTGCGTAGCACGATGACGCCAGTCCTAGAGTTAACCCCTAACTGCCACCAACGGTGGAGATAGGGAGTTCCAATGAACTCCCTATCTCCCGATCCGTGGCAGCTAGGGGTTAACGTTTGGTATTGTTGGATCGGCCAGAGCATGGCCGTTCCAACGATACCAAACTCTAATGTGAAAAAGTTTGTAAAAAAAGATAAATAAATAAAATAAAAATAAAAATATATTTAAAAAATTTTTTAAAAAAAAAATACTTTTTTTTCTTTTTTCTGGTTTGTTAATGCAGCAATATTGTTCCCATTTCAATTATAATGTGAACAATGATGCTGCACTAACGATTTTTGTATGCGGTGCGTTTGTTAAAAATCGCGTAATTTTCCCCAAAAAAAATGTAACGAGACCCCATCTCTAATTTTTTTAACAAGCGCACCCCATACAAAATATAACCGCAATTGCTCGCATGTTAAAATGTGGGGAAAAAAAACACTTTACACGCTGTAAATTATTGAAAATTCATATTTTATTGCATTTTTTGTTATAATATACAGACAGGTCATGACGTATATATATAGTAATGACATATTATTAATCTGCCGAGTCTGACGGAAAGAACGATATATAATATGTCTGGGTCATATACATATAAAATAAGCCTTAAAAACACATTTAAACATGATGAGCAAAACCGGTAAAAATGACCTCAGCACAGAGGCGGGAAAAGCCTCAGCAGCGAAAGGGTTAATTTGCAACAAAAATTTTTAGGCACTTTTCAGCGAATTGTTTTTACTCTTTTTTTGCTATTATTCATAAGACTTTATATGTAATTTTCAGGCACTTCGTGCAGTAGCTTTTTTGCAGACAGCTTTTAAAAGTTGCAGTGGTTTTTTTTTGTTGTTTTTTTTTACCCCGTTCGTCGGCTTGTCGGCTTTTTCCAATGGCTGGTCAACGGTCTGTTCAGTAGATCATCGGCTTTTTTCGGATTCATTCGTGGGTTTTGCAGCAGATCGTCGGATTCGTTTGACATTTTTTCTGCATTTTCCGTTTGAATAAGAGGTTTTTGCTGCGGTCTTTCAGATGCGGTCAGGGCTTTTCCCTACACTTCGGGGACCCTGCGGTGAATGCTGAATTCACCACAGGGTCTGGGAAATTGGTTTCCCCAAAGTGCGTGGAACAAAAGAGCATCGAAATTCCAGAATAACCCTGTAAGAGACTGGTTAGGGTTGAGGCAAAGAAGGGGGGAAAAAAGGGAACCTAAAATCCTCAACTACACAAATTGCAGGAGAGAATATAAGTCATTTTTGAAAAATGTTTACTTGTCTGAGACAATCAGAGACTTTCTTTGCCCACAGAGCTTGTTTGCCGAACTCCCTAAATATAGAAGAGAATTCTGGGAAATATATGCAAAGGAGTGTGAGAGATCTATCAATACGAAGAAAGAATATCTACACTCAACCTGAAGATGCATTTTTCATAAAGGTGCATCTGAGACTGCTTAATACAAAATAACGAATATTTCACTTTAATACGCTTTTGATTATTTTAAAAACATCTGAGACAAGATAGATTCAGAGGCCGCTCTATAATTAGGCAAAATAGGCAGCCGCATAAGGCCTACATTTTATCAAATGTTGGGTTTTATGTAGAATGACAATATACTGTTGTCTCACACAAATATTCTCCTACATTCACATACACATGTCTCACAAGAGAGCTGAGCTATCCTTCTTAATTCAAATTTATTGGGATTATATTAAACATTTTATGCTAAAGCAAGAAGAGCCTTGTGTGAACACCGAGCCTAAGGGCTCTCCAACCTTACAGCCGCCACTGGATAGAGTAAACCCTTGCCGACGGGCGGGTTGTGCTCAACCCGCCCAGCGGGATGGGGTCTTAACGCCGACAGGGCATACTAGTACGCACCGCTTTCCAACTGCTGCAGCAGGCCCCTCCTCCTGCTTAAAAATCGACACTTTTTTCCTTTTTTTTTCTCATATGAACAAAAATAATGCTGCAAATATATCAGGACAAAAAAAGTATAGTAATTTAAACATGGAATATTCAGTTTACAGGAAGGAATCAGTCAGCAAGAAACTTATCTGAATAGACATATGGGAACCCAGTAGGAAATAATACGGTCTTTGTAGGTCACTGTAAACCGCAACCAAAAAAAATCACAATACTTCTATCTATAACTGTCTGGTTTTAAGGCTGCGGAATCTTTATCATTGTTTTTAAAGGATTTTTTTTAATTTCCACTTATTTAATTTTTTTTAATTGTATGAAGACATAAAAAAAATGAATACATTGATTAGAAGGGTTAACAAACCAAATAAATCTTAAGATGTAATGCTGACTGGCCTGTAACCTCATTGCTCTCCATAAATTGAACAAGTGGGTGCTGCTACATATGGAGCCTCCTACGTCAATCTGTTTTGCATCGTGAGCGTATTTTAGCACAAGCCCTGCCAGGGATTTATTTTCACTAATCACGCTCTGGGGGTGCTGTCGTGGGTGTTGGGAGGGGGACTTATTTTTGTATTTCAATGCATATTTCTATCAGTCACGGAGCACACGTTCTTAATGAGAGACAATGTGATGAATCCTGTCTTCTAACTCTGTCCATTGAGTTCGATTGTCTATAAATATTCATTTGCTATAGGTAACATGTGAATTTACTAAATACTGGCTAAAGTTTCCTTATTAATTGTTCTTGATGGGAGCCGATTTAAGGACGTATTCCACTCTTGGCGTTAAGTCATACTTAAAAACAAGACAAATCTCAATGTATCCTTCCTGGTAAAATACTTTATAAATAAATAAATAAGTTAATTTAACTGATGTTCATGGTCTGAAGTCAGTCACTGCGACTCCTTACTGTAAATTAACGGCTACTATACTTTATTGTATGAGCCATTAATTTGCAGCTGGAATTAGAAAAACAAGTTAATCGAGCAAGACAGTATTTCTGAAAGAAACATTGACTGATAACATCTGGACTTACAGTTGTGTTCAAAATTATTCAACCCCCAATGCTGTAAAGGGTTTTAGGGAATTTAGTGTACATTTGTAATTGTATTCAGAATGAAATCCTACAAGGACTTTTTAAAGAACCATATGCAACTAAAATGACATCAATTGGTTTTGTAATACAGTAGTAAATGTTTCTTTTGTGAATTCTTCATTGACACAATTATTCAACCCCTTAAAAACTACCACTCTGAAGAACAGAGGTTCATTCAAGTGTTTTCAATCAGGTATTGGAAACACCTGTGGATGTCACGGAGCAGCAATAAAGCATAATAAGCACCAATTAGGCAGCTTTAAAATGACTGTGATACTCCGCTCCTTCTAGACATTTACTGGTGTGGTTACAAACATGGTGAAGTCAAGAGAATGGTCCAGGAAGACAAGAGAAGAGGTGATTACGCTTCACAGGAAGGGCAATGGCTATAAGAAGATTGCAAAGATGTTAAACATACCAAGAGAGACCGTAGGAAGCATCATTCGCAAATTCAAGGCAAAGGGCACTGTTGAAACGCTACCTGGTCATGGCAGAAAGTAGATGCTGACTTCGACTGCTGTGCGCTACCTGAAGCGTAGAGTGGAGAAAAGTCCCCGTGTGACTGCTGAGGAACTGAGAAAAGATTTGTCAGATGTGGGTACTGAAGTTTCAGCTCAGACAATACGGCACACACTGCGTAATGAAGGCCTCCATGCCAGAACTCCCAGGCGCACCCCCTTGCTGTCTCCAAAGAATAAGAAGAGTCGACTGCAGTATGCCAAAAGTCATGTGGACAAACCACAGAAGTTTTGGGATAGTGTTCTGTGGACTGATGAAACAAAATTAGAACTGTTTGGGCCCATGGATCAACGCTATGTTTGGAGGAGGAAGAACAAGGCCTATGAAGAAAAGAACACCTTGCCTACTGTGAAGCATGGCGGGGGTCAATCATGCTTTGGGGCTGTTTTGCTTCTGCAGGTACAGGGAAGCTTCAGCGTGTGCAAGGTACCATGAATTCTCTTCAGTACCAGGAGATATTGGATGACAATGTGATGCAGTCCGTCACAAACCTGAGGCTTGGGAGACGTTGGACCTTTCAACAGGACAATGATCCCAAGCATACCTCCAAGTCCACTAGAGCATGGTTGCAGATTAAAGGCTGGAACATTTTGGAGTGGCCATCGCAGTCACCTGACTTAAATCCGATTGAGAACCTCTGGTGGACTTAAAGAAAGCAGTTGCAGTGCGCAAGCCTAAGAATGTGACTGAACTGGAGGCTTTTGCCCATGACAAATGGGTGAAGATACCCGTAGATCGCTGCAAGACACTTGTGTCAAGCTATGCTTCACGTTTAAAAGCTGTTATAACTGTAAAAGGATGTTGTACTAAGTACTAAGATTGAATGTCACTTGGGGGTTGAATAAAACTGATAATGATGTGAGCACAGAAAAGACATTTGTGGTTATTTCATTATAAATGTTATGTTATATTTGTCTGACCTACACGTGCCTCTTTGATTTAATTGTAAGCAAGATGAATGAATGATCAAAATCAATGTCAAACTGGCCAAAACACTCAATTTCAGTGGGGGTTGAATAATTTTGAACACAACTGTAAGTGATTAAGCAAAAGCAAAATCACTTAACACATTACAATAAACTCCCCAAGAATTTCCTAACTAAAGCCGGGGACAGACAAGCGCACTATGTGCGTCCGTACTGACATTCCTCCTGGTGTCCGTCGCAGCGTTGTGACGCTTAGACGGGGCTGGCCACACACCGTAGCGCACGCATGAATTGAACGCGCTACAACAGACGTGCTGCAGATGTGCTGAAAGCCTCCCCACCAAAATGCTACAATGTGCGTTCGACAGGACTGCAACCCACGATCCTCCATAGGAGGATCGAGCCTTGCAGTGCTCAGTGCACTAACCGCGCTCATTGAGATGGCCAGACGGGCGTCAGAGTGGAAGGAACGTCTTTAAAAAACACTCTTCTGACCCCGGCCTTACCTGTGATGCCACAGTGCAGATAACAGCAGGATCAGCCACTTCCTCTCGCCATGCACAGCAGATGCCAGGGAACAAATAGTGTTCTTGCACACTCCCTCTGTGGCTCCTGTATGATCCTGCTCATATGTGCTCCTGCAAGGTCGCACTTGCCACCAAGCAGTTGATACCAATGGTGGCACATGGCTAAACTGCCAGTATATGTTTGCTGCCCCTTTTATTCCAACTTCAGCCGCTAATACAGTAGATGACTCAAAATAGGCTCGGTAACAGTCAGTGAGCCAGTAAGGGATATCGGTTTACAACGATTTTTTTTCACTTACCGGCTCCCAGTAGCAACAAGAAATCTGTCAATACTGTAGAAAAGATAAACTGTAATTTAGGACAAAAAAGTTGGAGAATGAATACTAGAGATGGGAAAAAAGTTAAAATTAAGTCAAAATTTGCTCTATTTATTGTGCTTCTCTAACGATTCACTATTTAATGAATAACCCCCTTGCACTGAATTAAATTGTAAAAGTGATGTTCAGTGGAAAGATACATCATTGTCTGTGTTTCACTGTCCTGCTGATTACAAAGTATCTGTAGTTCCCAGTTGACATGAATGACTCATTCTTATCATTCACTTCTACAGCCTCTGAACTTATTTTTCCAGGTCCAATTTATTTCCTGTTCTATTTCTGGGAACTAGAATCTGAACCACGTTCACCCTCTGCATGAGATTCCGTTTAAAAATACCACATTCTCGTTATCTACAGACTTTTGATATCAAAAGATTTTTTTTTCCCCAAACGATTTCTTTTTTATTTGCACCTACAAACCATGGACTCGGCTCTTTAAATAATTGCAAAGAGGATAGATTGCACCGTATGTTCCGCAGTCAAGCATTTTATTAGTAAAATTAATTTACCCCATATGTAAGCTATATTTTTAATTCCCGTAAGGCATACAATGACCCTACAAAGAATTCTATTTTAATTTTTTTTCCATAGTAAAATTTAAAGCTTCATTAACCGATTCCTTGAGTGTTTGAGAATAGTAACTTGCAATGTCCATTTATAGACCCCATGACAGAGGTCATTCCATTTTTCTTGAACAGTAAATAGGCTGGGTTCACACCTGCGCGCTGTAAAACGCTGAGACATGGAAATTCCATGATATCCTATTGGACCCGTTCACATCTGGGCGTTTTACAGCGTGCAGGAACGCGCTGTAAAACGTCCTATGCCCAAAGAAGTACGGGAGCTTCTTTGGGGCATATTTGCAGTGCGTTCACTCTGCAGTCTATGGCCGTAAACTCGCTGCAATGCGCGTTTGCGCGTTTTTTTTACGTAAACAAACGCGCAGGTGTGAACCCATGGAGAATGTTTTTACTTTGGCTGTCGCACCATAGTCTGTATTACTAGCTGAGCGCTAATATTTGTGGCTGCTAGTTAATAACGACAGTGGGGCCGTGTGCCACCACTGACATTGACTCTATAGAGCCAGGCTCGACCCTGCAAATGTGGGGTCACACAGGGACAGCAGATGAACACTGGGAACTACATATTCCCAGACTTGCAGACAGAGGAAGTGGCGAAACGCGCTGCCCTCTGCAACTCGAGAGGAGACAAGTTTGGGATCTTTTGGCGGTTTTAAATCTGTGTTCAGGGGTTTTGCAAAAGTCAGATCTGTAGAAGAGCATTAAAAAAAGGGTAAAACTGCAGTGTTGGTGGACTTCACTTTGACATTTCAGTATAATACATTTCAAGAAACTGCTGTATAATGGGTGATTTCCGTCTAAGCAAAGCCTGATCTTTTCCATTACGCTGTAGCTAATAGGTGGTTTGGCACAGCTCTCCAGGTCTTATTAAGGAGGGAAATGCTTGCCTCCACATTAATACTGCAAATTCAGTACAAGCAAATGCTCCTCTGGCAAGATATCTTTAGTGACTGCAAATACCTCTTGAAATTGTAATTGTCTTTCAGTTAGCTGAAGAAGAGCTTGTGGGGGTTTTGTCAAAGCTGCATATGAAAAAAAAATGCAAAAAAATATATTAATATGACTTCTAGAATATATATTATTATAGCTATAGAATTATTAATTAAATAATAACAGGAAGATGCTAATCTATGAAAATGCACTACTGGCATCAGGGTACTCGTGAATAAGTACTTTTCTATTAGGCTCCACTCAATAAACATATGAATATTTAGAAGGGCACACACTATACAAAAGTATATGTTGCAAAATTACTAACATTAAAATCACTTTACAATATGGTAAACATTACAAATCAATATTCATAATATAGTATAAAATTAATGAAAAGTTAAAATTGTTATAGAAAGTATACCATATACAGAGATACCATCAGGGGGTGACAGCCTGTGACATGTTCATGGGCCAGGCCACATCAGTGGGGCCCAGGGCCTCCTGCAACCAGCGTCAATACTCCTGTATCAAAAGGATAAGAGAAATTACGTGCAATGGGAAATGCCCTGTACAAGACTTCTCCAATATTAGGGATATGTGTACCGTCATCAATTTAGGGCGATAAACCCATATAATTAGTGGTATGAAAAAAAGAAGAACAACCTTCCGTGAGACCAAAATGAGCTCACTGTCGGCAAATTTTATCCTGATGAAGCTGAAGCAACCCTACAGTAAAACGCGCGTTGAGCGCTTTTTAATTGACCATCTTGATCTGTGCTATATCCTCAGATAAATGATTACCCCTTAGGGTTGTACTTGATCTGTACTGGAATTTTGCAGTGACATTTTTTGAGCCCTGTGGTTTAAATTGTATTAAGACTGGAATGGTGGTCTGTGGTTTTTTGACGCAGTGTATTTTGTATATGTGGTCCCACTACAAGGAGACCAGGTGATACTTGCAGTAGTGCAATATATGGATACAAATGGTGTTACTAGCAGCTGCCACTGAGCTTTCTGTTTTTGGTGACTAATTAATACTGGAAGTGGGCAATGACACTTTGAGGCTCAAGTTCTATTGGTATTAAGACTGGAATGGTGGTTTGTGTTTCCAGATACTGTGTATCTTGAATATATGGTCCCATTATAAGGAGACCAGGTGATACTCAGTAGACCTGCAACATATGGTCACACATACTACTAACCATGGCCATCTAGCTCCTTGTCTTTGGTTATTTGACTCGCTTTATTACCACAAGTGACAAACCATCGTGGGGCAAATAAATAATTATTATATTTATGTTTTAATTTTTTTTTCCCCCTTGGGAATATGGTTAGGGAGCTATAATAAGTGCGACTTGCTATACCAAACCCATGAAAATACCCTGCAATTAATATTACAGCCAGTACCAATATACCCAACTCGCGGCAATTCTGAGGAATGAACTAAGTACATGTACAAGGTGTTCACAATTGTGTTTTTTTTTTTTATTATATTCAAAGTTTTTATTTGGAAGCAAAGTCAGCAATACAATCATAGAGAAAATGGCCTCGCAGGGCCTAAACGAGTCATCTGGAAAAAAGAAAACGGCCGCGCAGGGCCATAAATCGTCGGCTTAGAAGAGCACATTAGATAAATAACATATGTCTTTGTTTTCTTGTCTCAGATACATAGATTACGGGAATATCAGCAGTCAACAGCGAGGGGAAGGAAAGGGACATGGAGGGGGATAATAAAGAAAAAATAATAATAAAAAAATAATAAAAATAAATAAATAAATACCATTTAATAAATTAAAACAGTAAGTGGAGTGGCAAATGCCCACTAGGTGACCTTCCTGCCTCACTCCCAGGAGTCCATAGGACAAAAGGAGGCCATGGAAGAGTGCAGGTCACAAGGCCAGGGCACTCGAGGGCCAGGTATGGTGGCCGCCACAATGGCACACCTCGAGCTAAACCCAGGATGCCAAAAATAAAGGGGGCGGGAGAAGGGGGGCCCATGGTACGATTAAAACAGGAGTGAGAAAAAAAAAGAGGGGGGTCTCAGGTGTCATCAGCCCCAGGAGGGGTGTTATCAGCAGAATCCCTAAAGGAACAAAAATAGGCGGGGCAACAGAAGGTGGGGAGGGAAATCAAGAATGGTCTCGGAAATCAAAAAGGGGGTCCCCAAAAAGGGGGGGAGGGTAATCGTAAAACACCACTATATCAAAATATAAAAAAAAAAAAAAAAGACATCTGTGAGCATGAGGGGAGCACATTCAAAAGATCTCTTGTGAGGGTGCTATCCATAACTGAGACGAGTGTCCTACCAAAAAAAAATCGGTCAAGTCACTTCAGCCCGCATCTAAAAACGGTACTATGGCAACGGCAGGCAATTCTCCGCAGCCAAGGCATATCACCTCTGCAGAGCTGATGTCGGAGAGCCAGTTTGTTAGCACCTTCAGTCTCCAAGCCGTATCGGTATACAGGACACCAGCTTCAGCCAGCAGCGGGGCAAGGGACAGAGCAAGAAATCTAGACCGCGGCTTCCTCTTAATCAGCACTAAGGAGCGCTCCTCTATCTCCAGACCATCCTTTAGGCCGTCAGGCTCTGCCACCAAACCATCAGGTCCCGTGCAGCCCAGAGATCCCGAGACAGCAAGCACCCCAGGATCACTCAGCGGCGCCGACTCTTCCTTCTGCAGAGACGTGGATTTCAGAATATCCCCCTCGTCACAGGAATCTTCCTCAGTCGCACAATCAGGCGTGTCGTCTGTCCCCCTCCTCAATGAGGTTCCACTCGGGGAATCCAGAGCTCCCCTGCTCACCTCTTCTTTCATCAGGGTCACTCCCTCTCTGCAGCCCTGTAGTGCCCTATCATCCGTTGCCAGATGCCTTTGGTCATCGGGGCGTCGTCCTCCTCTGCCTGCAACAACCTCAAACAGGCATTGAGGCCCGCAGCAATGGCCATCTCACCTCCAGAAGGAGGAGCGGAGACTCCTCGTCGTCCTCCAGCCAAGTCATCTGTTTCATCCGGCCAACAGACTGCCGGTACAGCCAGGGGACATGGGCCCACCACCCCCGCAGTCTCCGACACATCGCCAGACCGGGAGAAAGTGCTCAGCGCTGTAGGGCAGGGGGGCATCTGGAGATGAAAGGAAGGCCACAAGATGGCCGCCAGCATCGTGGTGGAGGCAGCAAACAGCTCCAGGGTAAGTCTCTGGTCCAGGGGGGGGAGCAACACGGCCCCCGGAAATCTTGGTTCCGTAGGCCAGCCCTGCAGGTGTCCCCCAAGTAGTCATCGGGTAAAAAAGTTGTCAGAAAGACCCTAAAAGCAACACGCCGAAGCGGAGCTCTGCTAAAGAATGTCCGCTCTCCTCGATGGCTGGCCCACAATTGTGTTTTTAAACACATTTTAATTGTTGTCAAGATTCAATAAAGAATGTTATGAAATTTTGTAATTATAATTGTATGCATGTGGTCATCCGACACCGACAGTGAGCTCATTTTGGTCTCACGGAAGGTTGTTCTTTTTTCATACCATCAGTACTCCTGTAGCAATGGAGCAATGATTTGCTCCACTCCTATCGTGCTGTTTCTTGTTCTTGCGTGTAGGCAGTGGCACGCTGAGGCTAGTGCTAATCCTGCAGATCTGAAGGAGAGATGATAATGACCATAGTGGAAGGGGAGGTAAATGGTGCTCGCTCACTACTGGGAAAGGGAGGGAGGAATATGGTTTACTAGTGGGGAATGGTGAAAATTAGTGGTGCCGACTACTCTGGAACAAAGGGAGTATGGGGCTGAATACTGGAGAAATAAATGCATGGAGCTTACTTCTAGGAAATTAGATCAGTGGGCTGACCTTTGGGGAAATAATGGATGGATAGAATTAACCATTGTAGTCACTGTCTTGGGAATTTCAAGTCCCAGTTTTTAGGGACCTCTGTTTTGGGGCATGGGTCATCCTATCTTCATCAAAATTCCTGTTTTGGGCCTTGGTTGACATGGGACCTCTGTCTTAGGGCCTCTGGAGCCCAGTTTTAAGGGCTGAAGGGCACAAGGTCTGTGTGTTCATGTGTCTATGTGTGTGAAAGGGCCATTAGGGTCCCTTTCTGAAACGTCATCCCGCCCTGTCAGAACACTACACTACAAGATTTGCAATGGCATCCCTGAGCGTAAAGATTCATAAATACACAAATCTATTGTGTTCCACAAGCAACGTGAGAAAAAAAGAGTGCAGGGATAAGAACAGGCTGTACAACCCAACATTTCATCCTGCTTAGCCTTCATCAGGAGTGTCCCATACGAGACAACAAGATACAGTGATCTCCACTAATATTGGCACACTTGCTGTAAAAAAAAGCTGAAAATTTCGATTTTTTTCAGTTTTGGTTAAAATTGCTTATTTTCTTAGCAAAATGCAGTAACAGGTTCCCATTTCTAATGTCTTCGTAACAAGAGTAACCCATAGAATACAGTCATGGCCGAAATTGTTGGCACCCCAGACATTTTTCCAGAAAATCAAGTATTTCTCACAGAAAATATTGCAGTAACACATGTTTTGCTATACACTACACATGTTTATTCCCTTTGTGTGTATTGGAACAAAACAAAAAAAGGGAGGAAAAAAAGCAAATTGGACATAATGTCACACAAAACTCCAAAAATTGCCTGGACAAAATTCTTGGCACCCTTAACTTAATATTTGGTTGCACACTCTTTGGAAAAAATAACTGAAATCAGTCGCTTCCTATAACCATCAATACGTTTCTTACACCTCACCTGGAATTTTGGACCACTCTTCCTTTGCAAACTGCTCCAGGTCTCTCTTATTGGTAGGGTGCCTTTCCCCAACAGCAATTTTAAGATCTCTCCACAGGTGTTCAATGGGATTTAGATCTGGACTCATTGCTGGTCGCTTCTGAACTCTCCAGCGCTTTGTTGCCATCCATTTCTGGGTGCTTTTTGACGTATGTTTGGGGTCATTGTCCTGCTGGAAGACCCAAGATCTCGGACGCAAACCCAGCTTTCTGACACTGGGCTCTACAGTGCGAGCCAAAATCCTTTGGTAATCCTCAGATTTCATGATGCTTTGCACACATTCAAGGCACCCAGTGCCAGAGGCAGCAAAACACCCCCAAAACATCATTGAACCTCCACCATATTTCACTGTAGGTACTGTGTTCTTTTCTTTGTAGGCCTCATTCTGTTTTCGGTAAACAGTAGAATGATGTGCTTTACCAAAAATCTCTATCTTGGTCTCATCTGTCCACAAGACGTTTTCCCAGAAGGATTTTGGCTTACTCAAGTACATTTTGGCAAATTGTAGTCTTGCTTTTTTATGTCTCTGTGTCAGTAGTGGGGTCCTCCTGGTTCTCCTGCCATAGCGTTTCATTTCATTTAAATATCGAAGGATAGTTCGCGCTGACACTGATGCTCCCTGAGCCTGCAGGATAGCTTGAATTTCTCTGGAACTTGTTTGGGGCTGCTTATCCACCATCCGGATTATCCTGCGTTGCAACCTTTCATCAATTTTTCTCTTCCGTCCACCCACAGAGAGATTAGCTACAGTGTCATGGGTTGCAAACTTCTTGATAATGTTGCGCACTGTGGACAAAGGCAAATCTAGATCTCTGGAGATGGACTTGTAACCTTGAGATTGTTGATATTTTTCCACAATTTTGGTTCTCAAGTCCTCAGACAGTTCTCTTCTCCTCTTTCTGTTGTCCATGCTTAGTGTGGCACACACAGACACACACAATGCAAAGACTAACAGGGTTATTCAAAGAGATTCGAAAAGTCACCGCACGTTCGGTGACTTTTTGTTCTCTTCAATTCAGTTCCTTTTGCCGATCCCATTTCAGTGACCCTGCGGTGTATTCAGCAAACACCACAGGGTCCCCGAATTGCAGGGAAAAGCTGCCGCAAACCCGACGAAAACGAACCGCAAAACCCGACGAATGCACGCCGAAAACCTTCAAAAACATCTGGATTAACCTGCCGAAAACCACAGAAAAACCCGAGCAGGAGCCGATCACACGCAGCGAAGCCTCCGGAGAAAGCCGAGACCGCAGACAGAGGGCAGTGAATAAATTAGAAAGACAGTTTGCATGAATGTTTGAAAACTGAAACGCTGTTTGCAAAGAAACTACTGAGTGAAAATGTCTGAAATTTACATATGAGGTCCAGGGAATGATAATAAAGAGGGCTGTTACAGAAAAAATAAGTAAACTTAAAAATAAATAAAAAAATTCTGAAAAATGCTTAAAATATCCTAAAAAATCTATAAATAAAGAGACTCTTTACTGCATAATTTTATAATGAACGGTTTATTAGATATTGGATTAAAACGGGAATATTTTTAACATTGAAGTGGGATTCTCCTGAATAAATTTGCCGAATTAAACCACCGAATGGCAGGGCATTTCAGGAACCTTTCGCTGCTGGTTTGTGTTCTCTGAATAGCCGAAGCAGTGCTTTTCTATGGGGATTTCACTGCCCTTGAACAGGCACCGAACAGGCACCGTATGTGCAGGCAATTCGCCAGGATTTGGCGAATTGCCTGCTCTCTGGATAGCCGAATGGCCAAGAAAGGTAACCGAACGCTGATTTTCAGCGTTCGGTTACCTTTCTCAAGCAATTCGGATCTCTTTGAATAACCCTATAAGTGAACCTCTCTCCTTTTTATCTGCTTTCAGATGTGATTTTTATATTGCCCACACCTGTTACTTGCCCCAGGTGAGTTTACAGGAGCATCACATGTGTAGCGCTCACTCCCGGAGGAGCCGCTGAAAATGAACCACGGGTCAGTCTCCCCGCACTAGGGAATAAATATACTCCAACACGCTGAACAGTCTTATATTTTAAAAGGTTTACTAAAAGGTTTGCAGTTCTTGAGACACGGTATATACAGGAAGATTTACAGTACTTTCGTAACACGATAAACGCGTAGCGGTAAAAGAAACGAAAACACGAGGGCTTCGTATTTTCGGAAAAACCCCGACCGAGCAGAAAATTAAAAGATACGAATTTCGAGGAAAAACCGCGTAGCGGGACACAATAAAATACACAGTTCTCGTATCACGGTAAACGCGCAGCGGGAACAAAAAAAAAGGAAAATTGTTCAGAATGTAACTTTAACTTTGCCCCCTTGTATGGATAGGAAAAAAAAGGAAACTGAGTCCTGCACAGGTTAAGTCCCAGAACGTGAAGTGATATGTATTTGTGTGTGTAGGGTACCCGGGTACTTTTCAACTGGCCAGTGAGTTTACTTTAACGATGTCTTCGACTAGTCAGTTGGGGCCCTGTGGGTTTTAAAAGGAAAACAGCAGCGTACGTTCTTATTTACACACGGCCTTGGGGCCTCTCACCCATCCAGCGCAAGCTTGAGGTTCCGCTGACCAGGACGTCTCTCCGCTCGATATTGACTGGGGACGCCGACCACCGGATCTGTTGTCTGGCCTTCTGTCTGTCAGCCACGACTCAGCCAGCCTACCGCCTGCTCCCCGCTTCAATCGACCGCGGTACTCCTTACTCGAGGGGTCTTCTCTCCTTAGCACTGCACTCGGATAATAGATGGTGATGTCTATCTCCCGCAAGGCTGGGTGACCCAATCCTAAGGTCCGATCCACTTTGTCTGCGCTCCGGCCTATCTGTTGGTCTCTCCTTCTCTGTACGTGCATCCACTCTCCTCTGCTCCCTGGCGCGCTCTGCCTGTTCTCCACGAGGTGCAGGATGTACAGGCTCTCCACAAACCCACCCACTTCCTGTTTCTTCGCAAAGCATGCATGGACATGTAGTTCAAGTGTCCAGGGTCTTTAATCGTGATAGTCTCCATCTTGTGGCCAAAAATGGGTACTGCCACAGTAAATTTTAACACATCGCTACACATGCTTGAAACAATCTTATTTATCCACAATTTTGAAAGGGTGCCAAGAATTTTGTCCAGCCCATTTTTGGAGTTTTGTGTGACATAATGTCCAATTTGCTTTTTTCCTCCATTTTTTTGATTTGTTCCAAAACACACAAAGGGAATAAACATGTGTAGTGTATAGCAAAACATGTGTTACTGCAATACTTTTCTGTGAGAAATACTTGATTTTCTGGAAAAATGTCTGGGGTGCCAACAATTTCGGCCATGACTGTATATAACCACAAAAGTTTGGATGCTAAAATGTGAAAAATTATTTCACACATTGTAAATGATTGAAATCTGAATTGAAATTATTTTTTAAATGTATTTTCTGTTACAGCATTCTGACGGGACATGACGTATCTAGATAATAATGATATGTTTTGAATCTCCTTCACCCACTGAAAAACGATATATAATTTGTCTGGGCCTATAATAAAACATGTCTTCAAATCATGTTTAAATATGATGAGCACAAAACGGTCAAAATGAGCTCAGCACACGGGTGAAATGGCTCAGCGGTGAAGTGGTTAAAAAATATACAAAACTACTTTGCTGTCATGAACAGCAAGCAATGCAAACCCAACACATGTTAATAAAAAAAAAAAAAAATCTTTGTTTGTTTGGCACAGTTATTGGTACCCTTTTTAGTCAATACTTTGTGCTACCTCCCTTTGCCAAGATAGCAGCTCAGAATCTATACTATAAAAGAGTAAGCCTTCAAGTGTCCGTCGCCAAAAGCGGTCTGCGCATGCGCGACGGACATTTGAAAGTGGCCGTTAAAACAAGCAGGTAGCTGCGCGTGTCGGCCGCCTGCAAAAAAAAAAAAATCGGCACGAGCCGCGCGCAGCTACCCGTGTGTTTAGACGCCGCAAGCCCCGATCCTCCAGCGGTGACCGTCCTCCGGCTGTCGCGGCCTGCTCGGCGGGCATCCAGGCTCAGGCGAGCCCCCGCTTGGTTTGGGCCTACAGGCCCAGCCGAGCCGGGGACTCGCCTAAGCCTAGAGGCCGGCCGAGCAGCCAGCGACAGCCGGAGGACGGTCACCGCTGGAGCTCCGGGCCGAAGTTCCCAAAACATACTCCCCTAAATCGGCCCTGAGCTCCAGCGGTGACCTCCTCCGGCGAGCAGGCTGCTAGGCCGGCCTCCAGGCTCAGGCGAGCCCCCGGCTTGGTTTGGGCCTACAGGCCCAGCCGAGCCGGGGACTCGCCTAAGCCTAGAGGTCGGCCGAGCAGCCAGCGACAGCCGGAGGACGGTCACCGCTGGAGCCCCGGGCCGAAGTTTCCAAAACATACTCCCCTAAATCGGCCCTGAGCTCCAGCGGTGACCTCCTCCGGCCGAGCAGGCTGCTAGGCCGGACTCCAGGCTCAGACGAGCCCCCGGCTTGGCTTGGGCCTACAGGCCCAGCCGAGCCGGGGACTCGCCTAAGCCTAGAGGCCGGCCGAGCAGCCAGCGACAGCCGGAGGACGGTCACCGCTGGAGCTCAGGACCGAAGTTCCCAAAACATACTCACCTAAATCGGCCCTGAGCTCCAGCGGTGACCTCCTCCGCCGAGCAGGCTGCTAGGCCGGCCTCCAGGCTCAGGCGAGCCCCCGGCTTGGCTTGGCCCGGGGACTCGCCTAAGCCTGGAGGCCGGCCTAGCAGCCTGCGACAGCCAGAGGACAGCCACCGGTGGAGCTCCGGGCCAATGTAAGAGGATGTTGCCTACACATACTCACCGACATCGGCCCTTAGCTCCTCCAGCGATGGCAGTCCCGCTTCCAGCGTCCTCTCTCTCTCCGTTGGACGCCGGTATGACGTCACGAAAGCCTTTGACCCCGGGTCAAAATGCCGGGGTCAAAGGCTTTCGTTACATCATGCCGGCGACCAATGAAGAGAGAGAGGACGCTGGAAGCGGGACCGCCATCGCTGGAGGAGCTAAGGGCGATGTCGGTGAGTATGTGTAGGCAACATCCCCCTACATTGGCCCGGAGCTCCAGCGGTGGCTGTCGCAGGCAACTCGGCCGGCCTCCAGGCTTAGGCGAGCCCCCGGCTCGGCTGGGCCTGTAGGCCCAAGCCAAGCCGGGGGCTCGCCTAAGCCTGGAGGCCGGCCGAGCAGCCTGCGACAGCCGGAGTACAGTCACCGCTGGAGCTCAGGGCTAATGTAGGTGAGTATGTGCTCTCCACACCCACCCTGCTTGCTCGGCCGGTATCCAAGGTTAGGCGAGCCCCCGGCTTGGCGTTGGCCTAGAGGCCCAGCCGAGCCGGGGACTCGCTTGAGCCTGGAGGACGCCCAAGCATGCAACTCGACCGGCCTCCAAGCTCAGGCAAGTCCCCGGCTCGACAGGTCCTCTAGGCCCAAGCCAAGCCAAGCCGGGGGCTCACCTAAGCTTGGTAACCGGCCGAGCAAGCAGGGTGGGTGTGGAGAGCATATACTCACCTACATCGGCCTCGAGTCCTCCACCGGTCCACACATACTCACCGACATCGGCCTTAGCTCCTCCAGCGATGGCGGTCCCGCTTCCAGCGTCCTCTCTCTCTTCGTTGGTCGCCGGTATGACGTCACGAAAGCCTTTGACCCCGGGTCAAAATGCCGGGGTCAAAGGCTTTCGTTACATCATGCCGGCGACCAACGAAGAGAGAGAGGAAGCGGGACCGCCATCGCTGGAGGAGCTAAGGCCGATGTCGGTGAGTATGTGTAGGCAACATCCCCCTACATTGGCCCGGAGCTCCAGCGGTGGCTGTCGCAGGCAGCTCGGCCGGCCTCCAGGCTTAGGCGAGCCCCCGGCTCGGCTGGGCCTGTGGGCCCAAGCCAAGCCGGGGGCTCACCTGAGCCTGGAGGCCGGCGAGCAGCCTGCGACAGCCGGAGGACGGTCACTGCTGGAGCTCAGGGCCGAAGTTGCCAAAACATACTCCTACATTGGCCCTGAGCTCCAGCGGTGACTTCCTCCGGCTGTCGCTGGCTGCTAGGCCGGCCTCCAGGCTCAGGCGAGCCCCCGGCTTGGCTCGGGCCTACAGGCCCAGCCGAGCCGGGGACTCGCCTAAGCCTAGAGGCCGGCCGAGCAGCCAGCGACAGCCGGAGGACGGTCACCGCTGGAGCTCAGGGCCAATGTAGGAGGATGTTGCCTACACATACTCACCTACATCGGCCCTTAGCTCCTCCAGCGATGGCGGTCCCGCTTCCAGCGTCCTCTGTGTCTCCGTTGGTCGTCGGTATGACGTCACGAAAGCCTTTGACCCTGGGTCAAAGGCTTTTGTGATGTCATACCGGCGACCAACAGAGAGACAGAGGACGCTGGAAGTGGACCGCCATCGCTGGAGGAGCTAAGGGCCGATGTAGGTGACACTGGAAGCGGGACCGCCATCGCTGGAGGGCCGATGTAGGTGAGTATGTGCTCTCCACACCCACCCTGCTTGCTCGGCCGGTATCCAAGCTTAGGCGAGCCCCCGGCTTGGCCTGGGCTTAGAGGCCCAGCCGAGCCGGGGACTCACCTAAGCATGGAGGCCGGCCGAATTGCCTGCTCGGGCGTCCTCCAGGCTCAGGCGAGTCCACGGCTCGGCTGGGCCTCTAGGCCCAAGCCAAGCTGGGGGCTCGCCTAAGCTTGGATGCCGCCCGAGCTACTTGCTTGGCCGGCATCCAGGCTAAGGCGAGCCCCCGGCTTGGCCTGGGCCTAGAGGCCCAGCCGAGCCGGGGGCTCGCCTGAGCCTGGATGCCGGCCATACACACACACACACTGTAAAAAACATATATGTGTGTATATATATCCACATGGGGTTACAGTGTGGGTGTGTGTGTATAATATATATATATATGGACTGCGCATGCGCGCAGCCCACGGGGTGCTGTGGCGGTTGGATGCGCGCGCAGCCGGGTGCGCGCGCGCCACCCGCCGCAGCACGCCCAAAGCGTCCTACGGAGGTTTGCTGCGCGCGCATCCAACCTCCGTTGGACGCTTTGGGCGTGCTGCGGCAGGTGGCGCGCGCGCATCCAACCGCAACAGCCTGTTACGGAGGTTGCCACGCGCCTGAGCCCAGCGCCTGAGCCCTGAGCGCAGAGCCCAGCGCCTGAGCGCAGAGCCCAGCGCCTGAGCGCAGAGCCCAGCGCCTGAGCGCAGCGCCTGAGCGCAGAGCCCAGCGCCTGAGCGCAGATCCCAGCGCCTGAGCGCAGATCGCAGCGCCTGAGCGCAGAGCCCAGCGCCTGAGCCCAGCGCCTGAGCGCAGAGCCCAGCGCCTGAGCCCAGCGCCTGAGTGCAGAGCCCAGCGCCTGAGTCCAGCGCCTGAGCGCAGAGCCCAGCGCCTGAGCGCAGAGCCCAGCGCCTGAGCCCAGCGCCTGAGCGCAGAGCCCAGCGCCTGAGCGCAGAGCCCAGCGCCTGAGCCCAGCGCCTGAGCGCAGAGCCCAGCGCCTGAGCGCAGAGCCTAGCGCCTGAGTGCAGAGCCTAGCGCCTGAGCCCAGCGCCTGAGCGCAGAGCCCAGCGCCTGAGCCCAGCGCCTGAGCCCAGCGCCTGAGCGCAGAGCCCAGCGCCTGAGCCCAGCGCCTGAGCCCAGCGCCTGAGCGCAGAGCCCAGCGCCTGAGCGCAGAGCCTAGCGCCTGAGTGCAGAGCCTAGCGCCTGAGCCCAGCGCCTGAGCCAGAGCCCAGCGCCTGAGCCCAGCGCCTGAGCCCAGCGCCTGAGCGCAGAGCCCAGCGCCTGAGCCAGCGCCTGAGCCCAGCGCCTGAGCGCAGAGCCCAGCGCCTGAGCGCAGAGCCCAGCGCCTGAGCCCAGCGCCTGAGCCCAGAGCCCAGCGCCTGAGCCCAGAGCCCAGCGCCTGAGCCCAGAGCCCAGCGCCTGATGGCACAGAGCAGAGCACAACCCATTAAAGGCACAGAGCCGAGCACAATAAACGCCACAGAGCCGAGCACGGCACAATAGACTGCACAGAGCCGAGCACAACAGAATAAACGCCACAGAGCCGAGCACAATAAACACCACAGAGCCGAGCACAATAAACGCCACAGAGCCGAGCACAATAACCGCCACAGAGCCGAGCACAATAAACGCCACAGAGCCGAGCACAAAAAAACGCCACAGAGCCGAGCACAAAAAAACGCCACAGAGCCAAGCACAGCACAATAAACGGCACAAAGCACAGCACAATAAACGGCGCCGAGCACAGAACCAAGCACAACACAATAAACGGCGCAGAGCACAATAAAAAGCAGAGCACAATATACGGCACGGAGCAGAGCACAGAGCCGATGTGCAGAGCCCAGCACAGAGCCGAGCAAAACAGAATAAACGCCACAGAGCCAAGCACAATAAACTCCACAGAGCCGAGCACAGTACAATAGACGGCACAGAGCCGAGCACAATAAACGCCACAGAGCCGAGCACAATAAACGCCACAGAGCCAAGCACAATAAACGCCACAGAGCACAGCACAATAAACGCCACAGAGCCAAGCACAGCACAATAGACGCCACAGAGCCAAGCACAATAAACGGCACAGCGCCGAGCACAGCACAATATACGGCACAGAGCACAGCACAATAAACGGCACAGCCAATCACAGCACAATAAACAGTGCCAAGCACAGAACCAAGCACAACACAATAAACGGCGCAGAGTACAATAAAAAGCAGAGCACAATATACGGCACGGAGCAGAGCACAGAGCCGATGTGCAGAGCCCAGCACAGAGCCGAGCAAAACAGAATAAACGCCACAGAGCCAAGCACAATAAACTCCACAGAGCCGAGCACAATAAACTCCACAGAGCCGAGCACAATAAACTCCACAGAGCCGAGCACAGTACAATAGACGGCACAGAGCCGAGCACAACAGAATAAACGGCAAAGAGCCGAGCACAGAGCCAAACACAGCACAATAAATGGCACCGAACCAAGCACAACGCACCACACTTATCAATAGACTGCCCTCTGGGCAGGCTTTACACCTAGTCTTCTATAATGCGTGATGAGGTTGGACAATACATGGCAAGGGATCTGGGGTAATTTCTAGAGAAATATACAATTTCTGCAGACTTCAAATTTGAGGTTGACGGTGGACTCTCTTAGGTTCACATACAAATTTTCTATGGGGTTCAAGTCAGAAGACTGGGTGGTCGCTAAACCATATCAGTGTTGATTCTGATGTATGTTTTGGATCACTGCCCTGCTGTAAAATTCAGCCATGGCCCATTTTAAAGTTCCTGACAGAGGCAGTTCGGTGCTCATTTAACCCCTACGCTGCAGATGACTTGTGGGGGACGTCCTGGAGATTCCCTGCAACATGCGGAGGACTTCTCCCACACATCACGCATCTCCACAGCCCCCAGCCACTCAGGTCGGAGTCCCACGGCAGTCTGACTTCCTTGAAGTCCAATGGAACCCCACCTGGCGTACTGACTACATTTTCAGGTACCCCCCGGCAGAGCCGGGAAAATGCCTGAAAGGAAGGTTGGGTCCTCAGGACCACTATTATCTCCCCACAGTAAGGGGTATAAAAATAAGAGAGGCATCACTGGAAAGGTCACAGTCTGACAAGTCCAGCGATACCTCTCTTAACCCCTTAGGTGCCACTACCGCAATCCAGTGCCAATCGGCGCAGGATCGCAGACTTCTTCTGGAGGGGCTGACATCCAAGATGTCAGCCCAGCCTCTGGGGCCTCCCCCCACATGGGCGCGGTGACTTCAGAAAAGGAATTCCCTACCTTTACAATAAATGTGTAGCATGAGTGGAAGTAATAATAATAGATGAAAGTGACATTAAAGCTCTTAGTGCTGTTAATATTGTAAACATAGGTGCTATTACTAACAACAAAACACCTAACATTGCCAGCAGGTGCCAAATGTTTATGAACCATCCTTGTGGGTCAGCCCTAACTAAAAACCAAGTGTTTACCACCTTTTGGCTTAATATCCATCATTGACTGGCAATATACCATAATAAGTGAATTACCTGCTAGCCAAACTATCATACATCCCATCTAACACTTGAGGGCCCATTCACACTGAGCGATTTATCGCTCATATTTCCGCGCGATATCGCTCTATGTAGCTTCTCCAATGCATTTCAATGGAGCTGTTCAGATCTCACAGCTCAATGTTGCTCAGTGTCGCTTGTAGCTGGTACATGACCCTTTTTTCCGTGATTTGCTCATTACGGCGATATTGCGCGATATTATCGATCAGTGTCGCGTATATGAAAATCGCATGGAAAAACGCACAATTTTCATGTCGCTCAGTGCGAATGGGCCCTAAGAGTCTATTCCCAACAAGAGTAATTAGGAGATTAGCATATCGTGTTTTCAACACTTACTCAGAGTTACAGTAGCAGGGTTATTCAGAGAGCGGTGAAAAGCAGGAGAAAGGAAACTTCTACGTCAAAATAGCCAAACCAGAAAAATTCTCCCATTCATCTCTCTTTCCAAATCGGCTATTTTGACCTAGAATTTTCCATTCTCCAGTCATTCTCCTGCTTTTCACCGCTCTCTGAATAACCCTGTACGGAAATGCTTTTCCATATTCCTCATATATGAGATGGCAAAGAAAAGTTGGCAAGGTGTGGGTGCCCTGAGAACCAGGAAGAAAAACAACCCAATGGCGAACATCCACGCAGAGCCAGTGCTGGGGCGCTGCATTTGTGAGTGAATTTTAAACTGATACCTGTGTTATCTTCATCATATTGTGATTTACTGCACCAGAATTGTTTTTCGTTTTTCTTTTCCATGTGGATTGGAGTAAAAAAAGGATATTTGACCCAAAATAAGAGACTACTACACCCCTATCTGCATTTATTTGCGCTGTACCAGGTTATCTGTATAATTAGCTTCCATAAATTAGGTAAATTAGCGTAGCCTCCATCTGGGCTGTATAACATCCAGGAAGCAGAAGACCAACAGGCACACCACAACAGTACAGAAACGTACCATAAGGGCTCCCCCAGGCCTGCTCAGCAAGTTCCTCACTGACTAATGCTTTTGGTTTGATATAAGTTAAAAAGGAAAACCTAAAATAAGTCCTGGAATAGCTATTTGTATCTATCCACAATTATATGTGTAACCAAGCACAAACTATAAAGCAAGGCACAATTTAGCACACCAGATACCTTACAGTATCAGGATAATTCAAAGAGATCCGAATTGCTTGAGAAAGGTAACCGAACGCTGAAAATCAGTGTTCGGTTACCTTTCTTGGCCATTCGGCTATCCAGAGAGCAGGCAATTCGCCAAATCCTGGCGAATTGCCTGAACATACGGTGCCTGTTCGGTGCCTGTTCGAGGGCAGTGAAATCCCTATGAAAAAGCACTGCTTCGGCTATTCAGAGAACACAAACCAGCAGTGAAAGGTTCCCGAAATGCCCTGCCATTCGGTGGTTTAATTCGGCAAGTTTATTCAGGAGAATCCCATAGGCTTCAATGTTAAAAATATTCCCATTTTAATTCAATATCTAATAAACCGTCCATTATAAAATTCTCAAGTAAAGAGTCTCTTTATATATTTTTTAGGATATTTTAAGCATTTTTCTTTTTTAAAGTTTCCTTTTTTTTCTGTAACAGCCCTTTTTATTATCATTCCCTGGACCTCATATGTAAATTTCAGACATTTTCGCTCAGTAGTTTCTTTGCAAACAGCGTTTCAGTTTTCAAACATTCATGCAAACTGTTTTTCTAATTTATTCACCGCCTCTTCTGCGGTCTCGACTTTTTCCGGCGGCTGCGATCGGCTCCTGCTCGGGGTTTTCCATGGTTTTCGGCAGGTTAATCCAGGTGTTTTTGCGGGTTTATATAAATACATAAATATAATGAATGCTGCAGCCAGGGGTGAAGGCATGAATTGATGAAACTCCATTTCAGGGGTCAGCAACCTTGACCCTCCAGTTATTTTGAAACTACATTTCCCATGAGACCCCTGCCAACCTAATGAGTGTCTGAGCATTATGGAAGATGTAGTTCTAATACATCTGGAGGGTCATATGGTAAAAGGAAATCTGTACCCTTTGGCGCCACCCAGTGGTGTTGGCGAGGTAGTGTGCCTTTTAACTTCAATTCAGACAAGTAAAAACAGACATAAAATCAAACATAAAATATAGCATAAAATCTATAAAAATTAGCAGCTTGTAAGGTGTCTGTGTCTCTGTGAATATGTCTCTAAGGGCAAAGTCTCTATGTGGCCTCTTTCAAGTGCCAGTGTTGGTGGGGGGGGGGAATTCTTTTTTTTTACCCCTTTACGGTCAGCAGCCTCTCACATCCACTTGGTGGTATATCCCTTTCCACCTTTGTGATACAGAATGAAGAGAAAATGTGGCTAACTCTGCCACACCTTGGGGGTCATGGTTGCAGGCTCCTGCTTTATGCAGACTAATTTAGTGAAAAACAAATCACATTTTTTATGGAATACATTTTTGTACATTCAAATTTGTGTTGCTTCTTGTCTATACTTTATACCTATGTATAGAGAGCAATGATTTGCAAGTACTGTGCGTTTAATCACCTGAAATCCATTCTAGCCGAACCATAATTGAAAGAGTGAAGCACTCTTAATTATACTATATTAATGTATCAAGTTGCTATTCCAGCCGGGCCACAAACATTGCTTGTGGCTTGGCTGTTATAGCTGCTTACTGTAAATTAAAGTTTGCTCTATTTTGTATGGGAAATGTTAATTTGCATCATCAGAAAACAAGATATTATAAGTTCGTTCATTATTCTTATTTCAAACTGGTACATAAAAGAATACGGACTTAGAAACCCTGGTGTTAAGTGATTTTGCTTTTGTAAAATCACTTAACTCATTAAAATTAAAAAATATTTTAAAAATCCAGTACTTCTAGACAACCATGCAGATGACAGCATGATCAGCCACCTCCTCACAGTGCATGAAGAAGGAAACTGTCAAAAAATAGTTCAGGTGTTCTAACTCTGACCTTGCTTGAGTGAGCTTGCGCTACACAGTGTAAGTATACATGGAGCCCTAGGGACTCTAGCAGGGTTATTCAGAGAGCGGTGAAAAGCAGGAGAATGACTGGAGAATGGAAAATTATAGGTCAAAATAGCCGATTTGGAAAGCGAGATGAATGGGACAGTTTTTCTGGTTTGGCTATTTTGACCTAGAATTTTCCATTATCCAGTCATTCTCCTGCTTTTCATCGCTCTCTGAATAACCCTGTTAGACATCACTGCTGGTGGCGGTTAGCAGCTCCTTTCTGTTTGAGTTGAGCCACTAATATAGCGTCTCGCTCGTACTAGAGACAGAAATAGGAATCTGCAAACGGTTATCATCTTGTGTCAGGTGAGCAGGAACAGGGGCCCGGATCGGATGAGCTCAGGCACAATTTGAAACTTGCAGATGACATTATGAATATTTCTGTACTTATATACTTATTTTTTCCCACCATTTCGACTTCCTCTTTTTCTTTATTGTCTTCTTGTGACCTCCATTTAATATGTTCTGTAGGTAAAACCTGGTAAAGGTATGAAGCATTAGAAATACCTAATATGCAAAAGTGTGAAACTCTTCTCTAAAGGAAAGGATGTTTTTGTTCACAGCACAAATCTGACAGCAGTAAAGTAGGAGAACGTGCTACAAGATCACAAAGCCAACGTCCTTCCACCAAAGCCACTGAAAAGCCAAATGCACCCACATCCACAAACATTAAGGTAAGAGATTTGCTAAAAAAGGATTTTCTACAGAGTACAAGAAAGAGAGGAGTACAGATATGCCTATTCCAGTTGGTTGGTGGAACGTAGATATATATGGATGTCCTTGTTGTGACTGGGGCCACACAGGAGCACCAAATGTGTCTTGTCATTTTTGCACGGATGTACTTCTGGACATCACATGATGTGTGTATATTTTGACATTGAAGTTAACAAACTAGAGAAATATGGAAGCTAAAACCGACGATGCTTTTGTAGACCTGTCTCAAGCTGCATCCCAGTGGTTACACACCGAGCCAAAATTCACGTCCGTTCTAACGTGCATGAAAAAGTGCATGTGTACTTCTGTGTCTTGTTCTCTATATGATCCATAAAAATTACTTAACAGAATAATTGGATCAACATATTTAATGTAAACAGTTTTAAGATCATTTACTTCAAACCCTAATGGTAAAATAAAAGTGTGAGGCACACTTGGAATAGTGGCTCGAGCCATTAAGCAAATGAGAAGCCCCAGTCATTAGCTTAAGGTCTTGGTTATAATAAGGTTTGGAATCCATTGTCAAGTTGGTTTTGTCTTTTGTGTCACCTCTTCAGGACTGTGTTTGATCCATAGTCTGCACACCCATTCTAACAATATTTTACCTTTGACCCAATAATTATTTCAGTGCCTTATTGGATAACCGGCCATTCCTAATATTGAACTTTGTTGTTTTATCCATTCATCTGCCTCTTTTTTAGTTCTCAGCAAATTACTGAGAAAACACATGTTCAAAAACGTATTCCTTGCCCCCTGTATACATCCTTCTCATCAATTCCTCTAGGTCCAAGTAACCTCTTCATTATCATTTGTTCCCTAAATTCCTTGCTTCCCACCAGTGTTCTTATAAGCCTGCATCTACACAGCCTCCAAATAGCAACAGCCTACATTGTCTGATTTGATCTGATTCTGTTGTCTATTATGCTTATTGGAATATAATATTCTATGCAAATCATTATTCCAATGAATGTATGGGCTATGGTATGCCAGGAGCATCTGTTCACTTCTTTTATCGAGGTGGGTCTGCTTTTGTTGTTAAAGGGATACTATAGGGTTAAAACAGGGTGTATGAAGCAGAGAGGTTAAACATTAACCACTCATTACCACCCGCTCCCTGCTCAGCATGTCATGTGACCACAGGGGGCCTGGGTGCTCCAGCCAATCCAGTGGCTCTCAATGAGGAAGGCTTTGATACCATTGGATGGGGCTGGAATCTGAAGGATCCCTGAGCTGAGGTTTTGGGCGGGCCTAAGTCCTTGCATTTGGATAGCTGAATCAGAGGGAGGCCTCAGAGGTGGGAGAGAAAGCTTACAGCAGTGTGACCGCTCGGATAGGATTATGTGGTCACAATGTGTAGAGGGTCCCTTCAAGTCTTTGGAGAAATACAATACTTGTCAACATTGCTCATTATTATTATTATTATTTGATCTTTTAGTACATGTAATCAACTTATTATTTTGCATTCTTTACAATTCTGTTGTTGGTACTGAGCCTACATAGACTTTTTAATGACTCAACCATATGATTGCTTGTTGTAGGGTTTCTGACACCATTGAACCCTTCCCATGTAACAAATAGCTCTTTGAATGAGACCTAAAGCTTAATCTCTCTAAAACTGAACATTTCATCTTCCCTCCCTCTAAAACTAACATTCCTGCACCTACTTCCCTTTAGGTGAATGGTGCCACTATTACTTCTACCTCACAGGCCTCCTAGACTCTGAGCCCTCCTTTACTCTTCACATTCAGTCGCTAACCAAATCCTGCTACTTCCACCTAAAAAAACATTGCACACATCCACCCCTGTCTTAATCAGGACTCTGCTAAAATGCTCATCCAAGCTCTTATTATCTCCCACCTTGACTACTGTAACCTCCTTCTCTCTGGCCTTAAGAGATCACAGATTTTCCCTCTGCAGTCTGATATGAATGCCTGTGCCAGGCTCACCCACCTCACCTCCTGTACCTCGCCCCTCTGTCAATCTCTACACTGGCCTACTGTCTCCTACAGAATCCAATTCAAAATCCTTGTGCTCACATACAATGCACTTCATAACCATGCCACTGCCTATATCTCCTTCCTTATTAACAGGTATATCCCATCCTGACCACTTCGCTCTGCCAATGATCTGATGCTATCAGCTTCACCAGCCCCTCACCCTGTCAGGATCTGTCAGGATTAGGCGGCGATGGGAACCAATGTGCAATATATACCAACTCGGCTCATCTACTATGTGGAGGGTTAGATACAAATATACAACCTTATCCACAATAGTGCATGGGTGATAGGTAGAGTCAGGTGCGTAGTGATGTCCAAAGCAGGTTTCAGGATAAAGGCAAGTAGTAACGTCGATAATCTTAGCCGGGGTCAAAAGGGTTATTTCAGACAGCATAAACGGTAATTCAGGCAGAGGGTCGTAGGATGAAGGCAATCAGCAGAATCGTTAGACAAAAGCAAGGTTCGGTACACGGTAAGGTCAAAGTAGGCTTCAGTAGATCAAACAGGTTGTAACACATGAGAGACTAGACGAACTAGCAATGAACTCACCAATCAGCCGGCTTCTTATAGAGGGATCTCAGGTTCTAGCTGATTGATGGGCGGGATGACGTCAGACGTATAGAGCGTCGCGGCGCGCTGCGCGCGCGCATGCGCGGATCACTTTCGTCCCGGGATGTGGTGGGTCCGCAAGTGGCCATCTTGGGTCCGCACGGCGGCGCGGCAGGTGGGTAATCCTCACAGTGCCCCCCATCAAGGCGACCACTCTGGGGGCGCTTGGGATGAGTAGCGTGAAATCGCCGGACAAGAGCAGGCGCGCTAACCTCAGCAGCCGGGATCCAAGAGTCCTCTTCGGGCCCATAGCCGGCCCATCGAACCAGGTACTCAAGACGACGACGATAAACGAGAAACGAGAATCCAGAATCCTCTGAACCTCGTACACATCATCTCCGATGGCCAGCAGAGGACCAGGACGAGGCGGTGTGCGGTCGGTGAAAGGATCTGGAGGGGACGGTCGTAACAGAGAAACGTGGAACACTGGATGTACATCGAGCTCCCGAGGAAGTTGTAGACGTACCGCTGTAGGGGATACCACTTTGGATATAACGAAAGGCCCCAGGAAGCGAGGTCCCAACTTCCGAGATGGGCATCGTAGTCTGATGTGATTAGAAGACAACCATACTGAATCGCCCACCATGTAGTGTGGTGCTTGATCTCGGTGTCGATCTGCAAACTGCTTGTAGGATCGTTGGGCTGATAGTAAGGATGCCTTGACCTTTTTGTACCCCTCAATGATCTGTGCCATACGTTGATTCAGCGAAGGAATATTGCTAGAGATCGGTGATCCCGGTAACATCGTAGGGTGTTGTCCATAATTCACATGAAACGGTGATTGACCAGTAGAACGATGAACTTGATTATTATACGCAAACTCAGCAGTGGGCAATAGATCGTACCAGTCATCTTGTAGGTGGGAGACAAAGCATCTCAAATATTGTTCTAGCGTACCGTTTGTTCTTTCAGTTTGGCCATTGGTCTGTGGATGATACGCGGTAGATAGGTTCTGTTGGATATGTAGATTGTTACAGAAGGCTTTCCAGAATTTAGAGGTGAATTGAGTTCCTCTGTCAGAGATGATGGTGGATGGTAGGCCATGCAGGCGGAAGATTTCTCTGACGAATAAGGATGCTGTCTGAGCAGCGGTAGGTATACTTTTATGAGGAACGAAATGAGCCATCTTTGAAAAGCGATCTACTACCACCATTATGGTATCGTAACCGGCAGACATAGGTAGCTCTACTATGAAGTCCATGGATATATCCACCCAAGGAGCTTGTGGTATAGGCAACGGTTGTAGTAGTCCTTGGGGACGTCTACGAGGAACTTTTACACGAATACACACCGGACAATTGGTTACATAGGACTTTATATCTTTGGCCATTCGTGGCCACCAGAAGGAACGGTTGATCAGATCAGTGGTCTTACGAATTCCTCCGTGGCCACCCAGGAGAGAATCATGACAGTATTGGAGTACGGGCAGTAGTGCGGCAGCGGGTACATATATTTTTTGGTTGTGTAGCAGAAATCCGTCTTGTTGACGTAAGGATAATGACGTGTCCTCCTGTTCCAGACTATTCGTGTGTTGTTTAATTGTATCCCATAGAGACAGTCTGGTGATCGCAAAACATGTTCTAGGTAGGATAAAATCGTTATTAATTTCAGGAAGATCTTCTTGTGCTCGAGACAAGGCATCGGTCTTCCCGTTTTTACTACCAGGTCGGTACGTGATGATTATGTCAAATCGACTGAAAAATAGTGCCCATCTGGCTTGTCTTGGCTTCAACCTGCGTGCTTGTTGTAGATATTCGAGGTTTCTGTGATCTGTAAGGATGATTACGGGATGGTGTGCCCCTTCGAGCAAATGACGCCACTCTTCTAGTGAAAGCTTAATAGCGAGCAGTTCTCTTTCCCCTACGTCGTAATTCCTTTCTGCCGAGGTGAGAGTTTTTGAAAAGAAGGATACCGGACGTAGTATATTGTCTTTCTTATCCCTTTGGGATAGGATCGACCCGACGGCAAAGGCTGAGGCATCCACTTCTAGAGTGTATTGTAAGGTAGGGTCGGGTATCGCCAATACAGGTGCTGTAGTTATAGTTTCTTTCAGTTGGTGGAATGCTTTCTGGGCTTCTTCAGACCACCGGAACGGAGTTTGTATCTTGGTCAAGTTGGTTAATGGTCGAGCTATGGCAGAGAAGTTTTTTACAAATTTTCTGTAGAAATTGCAGAATCCGATAAAACATTGAACCCCTTTTTTGTTAGCTGGTGCGGGCCATGTGGTGACTGCCCTCACTTTAGCCGGATCCATCTGTATATATCCTGGAGTGATAACAAATCCGAGGAATTCTATACTTCTTGTATGGAATAAGCATTTTTCTAGTTTGGCGTATAAATGATGTTTTAACAGTCTTACAGGGTTATCCAAAGAGATTCGAAAAGTCACCGCACGTTCGGTGACTTTTCGTTCTCTTCAATTCGGTTCCTTTTGCCGATTGCATTTCGGTGACCCTGCGGTGTATTCAGCAAGAACCACAGGGTCCCCGAATTGCAGGGAAAAGCTGCCGAAAACCTGACGAAAACTAACCGAATGCACTATGAAAACAAGCAAAAACATCTGGATTAACCTTCGAAGAGGAGCCGAACAGGAGCCGAAAAGGAGCCGAATCACACAGAGCCGAAGCAGCTGTGACGTAGAGGAGGCAGTGAATAAATTAGAAAAACCATTTGTATGAATCTGGGAAAATGAAACGCTGTTTGCAAAGAAACTACTGAGCGAAAATGTCTGAAATTTTCACAGGAGGTCCAGGGAATAATAATAAAGAGGGCTGTTACAAAAAAAATAAGTAAACTGAAAAAAAAAAAAAAAAAATCGGACTTTTAAATTTTTTTTAAAAATTCAGAAAAATGCTTAAAGTATCCTAAAAAATCTATAAATAAAGAGACTTTTTGCTGCAGAATTTTATAATGAACGGTTTATTAGATATTGAATTAAAACGGGAATATTTTTAACATTGAAGCCTATGGGATTCTCCTGAATAAATTTGCCGAATTAAACCACTGAATGGCAGGGCATTAGGGGAACCTTTCACTGCTGGTTTGTGTTCTCTGAATAGCCGAAGCAGTGCTTTTTCATGGGGATTTCACTGCCCTCGAACAGGGACCGAACAGGCACCGTATGTTCAGGCAATTCGACAGGATTTGGCGAATTGCCTGCTCTCTGGATAGCCGAATGGCCAGGAAAGGTAACCGAACCCTGATTTTCAGCGTTCGGTTACCTTTCTCAAGCAATTCGAATCTCTTTGGATAACCCTGTTAATAATACGGTCCGGACGTGGGTCTCGTGGGACTCGGCTGTGTCTGAATAGATTAATATGTCATCCAGGTATATTATCACAAATTGATCTAATATATCTCTAAAAATATCATTAAGGAATCTTTGGAAGGTGGTGGGGGCATTGCATAGGCCGTACGGCATTACCAGGTACTCATAATGGCCGTATCTGGACCGGAAGGCAGTTTTCCACTCATCCCCGTCTCGTATCCTGATGAGATTATGCGCACCCCTCAGATCGAGTTTCGTGAATATCGTAGAAGTTCTTAGTCTGTCCATTAATTCTGTTATCAGAGGTAGGGGGTATTTGTTTTTGATGGTGATAGAATTGAGGGCGCGGTAATCCACACAAGGTCTGAGTCCCCCATCTTTCTTCCCTACAAAGAATATAGGGGCACCCGCAGGTGAGGTGGAAGGTCGAATAAATCCTTTTTGCAAATTTTCTTCTACGTATTCTTTCAGGGTTTTTAGCTCGGGTTCTGATAGCGGGTATATCCGCCCATGAGGAATAGGAGCCCCAGGTAATAAATCTATAGGACAATCGTAAGTTCTGGAGGGTGGTAGCGTATCTGCTCCTTTTTTCTCGAATACTTTATGGAGGTCTCGATAGATTTTGGGTATTTCAGTACACACCGCTACTGTGTGTATTTGCGAACCAGTAGTGCCCAGGACGGTTATTGGTTCTTCTTGGTCGAAGGTTATGGTGCTGTTGATCCAGTTTATACTCGGATTATTCTTTCTCAACCAATTCAGGCCAAGGACGGCTGGGAATACTGGTGATGATACAATGTCAAAGACAATGGTGTCATTATGGCTTTCGCCAATACGAGCGGGCAACGGTATAGTCTCTTTGGTGATCGGTCCAGACAATGGCGAGCTACCATCCAGGAGTTGTATGGGATAGGGCTGTCTCTTGTACACGGTGGGGATCCCCAAGGATTGGGCCATATTACAATCCATGAAGCAGCCGCTTGCTCCTGAGTCAAGCATGGCGTTGATGCTCATGGCACGGTTGTTCCACTGTAAAGACAAAGGTACAATCATATGGGTAGACATAGCATTGCACACGCTTCTGACTGAGATAAAGGCTGGGACAGCTAGCGGCTTACCCATGTGACTGCTAGGTTTCTCTCGGCACTCCCGTACATGGTGACCGGCACGACCACAGTAGAGGCATAGGCCCAGGGAACGTCTCCTCGATTTTTCGGCTTCTGTAAGCGGTCCTCTAGCGACCCCTATTTGCATCGGTTCTTCCTCGTCCAACCCGGTTGTAGGAGCGTTTGATGGTAGAGAAGGAAGAGGCCTCCTGGTCGGTGTTGGGGCGTGGTAACCGGCACGTTCAGCCTTTCTTTCGCGCAGTCTACGGTCAATGTCGATGCTTAGAATCATAAATTTCTCCAGAGTTCTGGGTTTCTCGACTCTTGCGAGTTCGTCTTTAATGGCTTCTGATAATCCTTTCCTAAACCTGGCTATTAGGGCCGGTTCATTCCATTCGGAATCTAGAGCGAGATGCTTGAAATCTGTTATATATTCTTCGACGTCGTTCTTTCCTTGCCTTAAATTTTCGAGAGCTTGAGCTGCGTTATTCAGCCGGTGGGGGTCATCGTACATTTCCTCCATTTTCTTAGAAAACACATCCCAACTATTTAATAGAGAGCTATTGGTACTTATCAAGTGGTGTGCCCATTTCTGGGGCTTACCTGTTAGTAGCGATATCATAGTCCTGACCTTGGTAAAGTCGTTCCTGTAGGTCCGAGGTTGTAGACAAAACATGAGGTGGCATGATGTTATGAAGGAGCGGAACTGGGCACGGTCACCGCCAAACTTCTCCGGGGGAGCCACGTATGGTTCGGGTCCCGTCGGGTTCGTGTCAGGTGGAGAGACGGTAACTACTGCGGCTCCACCGGCGGCAGCACTACCGGCTGTCCCTTGGTCTAAACGGTTCAGATGTCTTTGCATAGCCACCTGGTTGGCTTCCAGTACCTGGACAGACTGTGTCAGTACGTTAAGCTGTTGTGATATGGCGGTCAGAGCTTCTGGTATACTTGCTGGTTCCATGATGATGGCTAGTTCGTTCTGTCAGGATCTGTCAGGATTAGGCGGCGATGGGAACCAATGTGCAATATATACCAGCTCGGCTCATCTACTATGTGGAGGGTTAGATACAAATATACAACCTTATCCACAATAGTGCATGGGTGATAGGTAGAGTCAGGTGCGTAGTGATGTCCAAAGCAGGTTTCAGGATAAAGGCAAGTAGTAACGTCGATAATCTTAGCCGGGGTCAAAAGGGTTATTTCAGACAGCATAAACGGTAATTCAGGCAGAGGGTCGTAGGATGAAGGCAATCAGCAGAATCGTTAGACAAAAGCAAGGTTCGGTACACAGTAAGGTCAAAGTAGGCTTCAGTAGATCAAACAGGTTGTAACACATGAGACACTAGACGAACTAGCAATGAACTCACCAATCAGCCGGCTTCTTATAGAGGGATCTCAGGTTCTAGCTGATTGATGGGCGGGATGACGTCAGACGTATAGAGCGTCGCGGCGCGCTGCGCGCGCGCATGCGCGGATCACTTTCGTCCCGGGATGTGGTGGGAGAAGGAGCCTGGACGCCGTTGGTAAGCTCGCCGGCGGCCATCTTGGGTCCGCGCGGCGGCGCGGCAGGTGGGTAATCCTCACACACCCCCAACTCCTGCCTTCAAGACTTCTCCTGAGCTGCCCCATTCATATGGAACTCCTTCCCCCGCAACATCAGACTCTCCCAGTCTCTCCAGTCCTTCAAGAAGTCTCTGAAAACACATTACTTTAGAGAAGCCTATCATCTCACTCCCTAATCCCTCGCTGTTCATTTCCTACTGCTTCTTCCCACACAGCCCACATGCACTCCGCTATTTCACATTCTTTATTAACCCTCGCCTAGCGTGCCACCCCTATTCTTTTAGATTGTAGCTCTTGAGCAGGGTCCTCTCACCTACTGTACTGTGCATTGAATTTGTATGTATATTTGTTATTCTGCCTCCCATTGTACAGCATTACAGAACTTGTTATCGCTTTATAAAAACCTGTAACTGTAACCACGACAATTGTTTAATCTCACAACGCATGCTAAAAACACAGAAGCTGTAAGGCAATACAGCATCTGTGACCCCCATCTATTCAGCCATTTGTGTTTAGCATCTCATCTGTGTGTGTCATTCTGAAATGACCCACATTACCCTTTTGATCCAGTTTCCCTCACTGTGTATCAATCAGACAAGGGATAATACCTGAAGCACAGGATCCTGCAATTTGACAAGACCATTGAATTCAGAGTTAGGCTAAAGGTCTTTGACTTTACAGTTTACTTTACAGAAATGTAACCATGTTTCCACAGACAGCCTTAAACTCCTAATCAGGTTTTTAGTTAGATTGAAGTGGTTTACATTACATGTTCTATATGGGTATGTGTATTGCACCTCATGTAGATCCTTTACTTTTCAGTGCTCTTGCTCCTGTTAGGGGGTTGACACAAACAGGGTTATCCAAAGAGATTCGAAAAGTCACCGCACGTTCGGTGACTTTTCGTTCTCTTCAATTCGGTCCCTTTTGCCGATTGCATTTCGGTGACCCTGCGGTGTATTCAGCAAACACCACAGGGTCCCCGAATTGCAGGGAAAAGCTGCCGTACACCTGACGAACAGTAACCGAATGCACGCTGAAAACAAGCAAAAACATCTGGATTAACCTTCGAAGAGGAGCCGAACAGGAGCCGAAAAGGAGCCGAATCACACAGAGCCGAAGCAGCTGTGACGTAGAGGAGGCAGTGAATAAATTAGAAAAACCATTTGTATGAATCTGGGAAAAAGAAACGCTGTTTGCAAAGAAACTACTGAGCGAAAATGTCTGAAATTTTCACAGGAGGTCCAGGGAATGATAATAAAGAGGGCTGTTACAAAAAAAATAAGCAAACTGAAAAAAAAAAAAAAAAAAATCGGACTTTTAATTTTTTTTTAAAAAATTCAGAAAAATGCTTAAAGTATCCTAAAAAATCTATAAATAAAGAGACTTTTTGCTGCAGAATTTTTTAATGAACGGTTTATTAGATATTGAATTAATACGGGAATATTTTTAACATTGAAGTCTATGGGATTCTCCTGAATAAATTTGCCGAATTAAACCACCGAATGGCAGGACATTAGGGGAACCTTTCACTGCTGGTTTATGTTCTCTGAATAGCCGAAGCAGTGCTTTTTGATGGGGATTTCACTGCCCTCGAACAGGGACCGAACAGGCACCGTATGTTCAGGCAATTCGACAGGATTTGGCGAATTGCCTGCTCTCTGGATAGCCGAATGGTCAGGAAAGGCAACCGAACGCTGATTTTCAACGTTCGGTTACCTTTCTCAAGCAATTCGAATCTCTTTGGATAACCCTGATAGTACAGGAGCTGGGATGGCCACTTTCCAGTATTTTATTTTTGTGGAAAACGCCTTTGCGCATGGCCGTTTGTGGTCCTCAGTTTCTCTGTGACATGGATTATTGCCAGTTAAACTGATTATTATTTATTTCTAAAGCGCCAGCATATTCCATAGCGCTGTACAATGGGAGCAATATAGACTTGGTTACAATACATTGAACAACATTTTGACAAACCAGTACAGGAGGAAACGAGGGCCCTATTCCCGTGGGAATTTACAATCTAGAAGGGCTGGGGGTGGAAACAGGAGGAGACAGGACTGCAAGGTGAGAGTGATGGATTGGTGGGAGTGATGGACCGGTTTGGGCAGGGCCGGATTAAGATCTCTATGGGCCTGGAGCTGAAGATTTTGATGTGCTTTTTTTGGAATTTAGTGAAATGAAAGCATATTTTGGGTTATCTAATAGTGCAGAAACGGGTATATCTAACCAGGAAGATACTGTGTGAGGAACTTTACATTCAGATTTCAATCATTTACAGCGTGTATAATATTTTTTGCACATTTTATCATCCAAACCTTTGTGGTTATATATTCTATAGGGCTTTGTTAAAAAAATTGAAATGGGATCCTGTTACTGCATTTTTCTTATAAAATATACAATTTTAACCAAAAAAAAAGAAATATTTCCCTTGTGTTTTGGAGGAAGTTGTTTTATGAATAATATGGCTATGTATTAAAAAAAACACTGATCTTGCTCCCAGCATGGGAAATGACAAGGTTAGTAATGGCAGTGGTATTGCTCATTTTTATACATGACAAGTGGACAATGCCATCACTTTGGAACTAAAAATAAGTAGATAAAAAAAAGTTTTTTTGGTTTTCCTTTCTTTTAGATTTTACATGGTCATGTTTGGTATTAATGCAAAGGCCAGACTCTGACCTGTCCAATGACACCTCCCTTGACCTTGTGAGGTGTATAGATTAGTGACGCAGGGTTCCAAAGTCCCTCCCAGTGCACTTTGCTGCAGTGCGGGGGTTTAGGTTTTTGGTGTAACAATTCATAATAACGGATCGTGCCATCACCTCCACACTTGAGATGGTGAGTTAGTGTAGCATCATTGTTCACTTTATAATTAAGAAGTGAAAAATATTGCTGTGTTAGAAAGAAAAAAGAAAGAAATATTTATTATTTTATTTTTAAAATTAAACCTGGTCCTGTTTGGTATCATTGGAAAGGCCATGCTCTAGCCTTTCCAGTGATAACTAACATGTCCCTGTAGCTGCTATGGTGTTGGAGTTAATGAGGTCCAAATGTCCATCAATGCAGACATTGTTATTTTTTCTCTGGGCCTATTCTGGGGCATGGGCCTGGAGCTGCTGCTCCATCTGCCCCTATGTTAATCCGGCCCTGGGTTTGGGGCGTCATAGTGGGCCCCCACCGGTTTCCCTGTGATGATCAGTGCACTTAACAGGCAGCCAGCGGCGCACTCTGTAAACGCCGTGGTGATGCCTGAGCCACCCCCTCACGTGACGTGTCACGTGATAGGCGGTACCAGTGCAACGTGCCTGCTCCAGTTTTAGACTGGGATGCAGGCACGCTGCAGGCACCACCGCGGCATTTACAGAGTGCGCCACTGGCTGCCTGTTAAGTGCACTGATCATCACAGGGAAACCGGCAGGGGCCCACTATGATGCCCCAAACCGGACCCCTACCGACACGTGGGCCCTCAGAGCCGGTGAGCAACGAGGGGGGGGCAATATATATCCATGTTTGAGGTGCTGGGGGCAAATATATTCATGTTTGAGCTACTGTGGCAAATATATTCATGTTTGAGCTACTGGGGGCAAATATATCCATGTTTGAGCTACTGGTGGAAAATATATTCATGTTTGAGCTACTGGAGGCAAATATATTCATGTTTGAGCTACTGGGGGCAGTATATATCCATGATTGAGCTACTGGGGGCAAATATATTCATGTTTGAGCTACTGGGGCAAATATATCCATGTTTGAGCTATTCAGGGCAATATATATTCATGTTTGGGCTACTGGGGGCAAATCTATTCATGTTTGAGCTACTGGGGCAATATATATTCATGTTTGAGCTGCTGGGGGCAATATATATCCATGTTTGAGCTACTGGGGCAATATATATCCATGTTTGAGGTGCTGGGGGCAGTATTTATCCATGTTTGAGCTACTGGGGGCAATATATATTCATGTTTGAGCTACTGGGGGCAATTTATATCCATGTTTGAGCTACTGGGGGCAGTATTTATCCATGTTTGAGCTACTGGGGGCAGTATTTATCCATGTTTGAGCTACTGGGGCAATATATATCCATGTTTGAGGTGCTGGGGGCAGTATTTATCCATGTTTGAGCTACTGGGGGCAATATATATTCATGTTTGAGCTACTGGGGGCAATTTATATCCATGTTTGAGCTACTGGGGGCAGTATTTATCCATGTTTGAGCTACTGGGGGCAGTATTTATCCATGTTTGAGCTACTGGGGGCAGTATTTATCCATGTTTGAGCTACTGGGGGCAGTATATATCCATGTTTGAGCTGGTGGGGGCAATATATATTCATGTTTGAGCTGCTGGGGGCAATATATATCCATGTGTGAGCTGCTGGGGGCAATATATATCCATGTGTGAGCTGCACATTACTGTGGGTTTTATTGCTGTGCAGCTCTGTGATACGCTCATACACTCTGCACATTACTGGGAGTTTTATTTCTGTGGAGCTCTGTGATGTGCAGTGTGTCAGGATTGTACAGTATCTTTTAAATTGATCAGTAGTTTCCCACATTTTCCACAGGGACATTCTGTGCCGCAGCGCAGCCTTAGCTGCAATGAGTGGGTGATGGCTGCTGCAGCAGTGCGGTGGCCATCTGTAAGTATAGAGGGGGCACAATTCGCTGCTGGGTCCAAGTGAATTTTGAAAAAGGTTATTTTTAGGAGTTCAGAAATGAATTCTTTAGCACAATAATGTACATGTGGGTGTTGCGTTGTAGGGGGTGGGTTTTTATGGGTGTGGCCTCCTGTGGGTGCAGAACAAGGGGGGCCCCATGACCTCCTATTGCCCGGGGGCCCCATTAGTTGTCAGTCCGCCCCTGAGTACGAGATAGAGCGTTCCAGAGGATGGGGCTGCACGTGAGAAATCCTGCTGTCTGATAGAGGATCAAATACTTATTTCACTCATTAAAATGCAAATCAATTTATAACTTTTTTGAATTGTGTTTTTCTAGATTTTTTTTGTTGTTATTCTATCTCTCACTGTTAATATAAACCTACCATTAAAATTATAGACCAATCATTTCTTTATTAGTAGGCAAACATACAAAATCATCAGGAGATCAAATTTTTTTTCCCTCACTGTATGTATGTATTTGCAGTTCTGTAGAATCCAGCTATGTATGGGTATCAGTGTGTGCCTGGGCCTATGGAAAAAGACTGCTGGTGGTACTCGTTTCTCCGTGACAGACGGAGCGTGTGCCAGAATGCAGATTGCAGAACATTGCTGTCCGAGTCTGTCAGGTGTCACCTGAGTAGTAGAAGGACAGACCTTTTGCACCAATGCATTGGAAAGAGTGTGGTAAACTCAGTGGCTCAGTGTCGGCACCCGGGGCAAGGCAAGAATTGTGCACCCCCAACTAGTGGACACAGTAACACACCCTGATTCCCTTCCACCAGTAGAGTATTGATCCCTCACCCCACAAGCACATGTATTGTATATTAACAAGATACTGATATAATAAAAAACTAAACACACATGCCTCCCCACGCTACGCCACTGCTACCAGTCACCCTGTCCCAGTATACCCTAGCATAGTTCCACTCTCACACTATACCCAGTCACTCTCTCCCAGTACCCCCAGTCACTTTCTCTCTGATAGTACCCCCACTTTCTCCCAGTACCCACAGTCACTCATTATCTCTCTCTATCCAAGTACCCCTAGTCACTCTCTCCCAGTATGCCCAGTCATTCTCCCCCTGAACCTCCAGTCACCCTCTCCCCAGTACCCCCTCACTGTGTGTTGGTCACGCTGCTCTGATGTCATACAGTGTCGCCTACCTGCATGGAGTTGCTGGTGGACCGGGGGGAGCTGTCCAGGGGGCTTAGTGGAGACCGGATTTTAAATGTGATGCAGGGCAGGCACCTCCCTTCCTCCTTCCTGTTCAGTGGCTGCCGGGCTGGCAGCGGCAGGGGGGCTGACACAGGGCTTCAAGGGGGGCTGTCAAGCATGGAACAGGATGTTCCATCGGATAATGCTGCGCTGCTTCACATGACTCATGTCAGCGTTAAGGAGGAGTCAGGACATTTTCTGTCCTGGTCCTCTCTTCCGGACGCTGATTGCTAAGTCACCGCCGACACCGTAAAACTGGCGGTTGCCCGTGCAAGGGTCTTTCATAGACACCAGTGTCCGTCAGCAGACTTCTTGCTGATCCCTGCTGGAAAATATTAGTGGTTCAAATTTCTTTTTAAATTTTGTGCCCCTAAGAAAATTGCACCTGGGGCGACTGCCCCCGAGGGCCCCTCCCCACGCTACACCACTGGGTAAGCTCTAACTTTTGCCGTTACTGTGTGAACTGTAAATCATCTCCTCCCATCCCTTTGGGAGTGCCCCTGCCAAACTTTGTGTCAGGATTGGAACCACCCATGATCTTGAATCGATTCTTTTGAGACCTTTTTTTTTTTCTTTTTCTGATGTTTTCACTGTTGGGTCATGCTACCTCAGCTATAGACAACACCTATGATTTAAAATCCATGAGTAATTAAAACAAAATGGTTTATCCATCTATGTGTTGAGATATTTGATGTTATCTCCCATTAATTACTGCTACTTTGGAGTACATGGAGTGCCTTTCCTCCCATTGTAGATTCTTCTGTAGAGCAGATGAACAGACATACAGATAAATAGGGCATGACAGACACCCCCCCCCCACACAGTACCACTGCACAAATACAAGTAGATAGACGATATACAGGTATGTACACACTGCACACTCCGTACTAACCACACAGAATACCCACACAGTATAACACACACACAGATACACAAATATTATCAGGGTTATCCAAAGAAATTCGAATAGTCACCGCACGTTCGGTGACTTTTCGTTCTCTTCAATTCGGTTCCTTTTGCCGATCCCATTTCGGTGACCCTGCGGTGTATTCAGCAAGCACCACAGGGTCCCCGAATTGCAGGGAAAGGCTGCCGCAAACCTGACAAAAACTCACCGCAAAACCCACCGAATGCACACCGAAAACCCTCAAAAACATCTGGATTAACCCGAAGACGCCGGAAAAACCCAAGCAGGAGCCGATCAAACGCAGCAAAACCGCCGGAAAAAGCTGAGAAAAAGCCGACACCACAGACAGAGGGAGGTGAATAAATTAGCAAAACAGTTTAGAAACATAGAAACATAGAAAAATGTCGGCAGATAAGAACCTTTCGGCCCATCTAGTCTGCCCAATTACATGGATACTTTACCTGGATTTATCTTTTGTTTAGGGTAGCCTTATGCCTATCCCATGCTTGCTTAAATTAAGTTACTGTTTTGGCCTCTACCACTTCAACTGGAAGACTGTTCCATGTATCCACCACCCTCTCAGTAAAATAATGCTTCCTGATGTTACTTTTAAACCTTTGCCCCTCTAATCTAAGACTATGTCCTCTTGTTTTGCTATTTTGTTTCCTTTTAAATATACTCCCTTCCTCTACCTTGTGGATTCCCTTTACGTATTTAAATGTTTCTATCATATCTCCTCTGTCTCGTCTTTTTTCCAAGCTATACATGTTAAGATCATTAAGCCTTTCCTGGTAACTTTTCTCCTTCAAGCCGTACACCATTTTAGTAGCCCTTCTCTGAACTCTTTCTAAGATGTCTATATCCTTCTGGAGATACGGTCTCCAGTACTGCACACAGTACTCCAAGTGAGGTCTCACCAGTGCTCTGTACAGTGGCATGAGCGCTTCCCTTTTCCTACTGCTAATACCTCTCGCTACACAACCAAGCATTCTGCTAGCATTTCCTGCTGCTCTATTACATTGACTACTTACCCTTAGATCCTCTGAAATAATGACCCCTAAATCCCTTTCCTCAGATGTTGAGGTTAGGACTGTATCAAATATTCCATTTTTTTAGTTTACCTAAATCATTTGTCATTTGGCTGATCCCTCCAGGAACGTCAACCCTGTTGCAAATCTTTGTGTCATCAGCAAAAAGAAATAATTTTCCATTAATACCTTCTGCAATATCACTAATAAAAATATTAAAGAGAATGGGTCCAAGTACTGACCCCTGAGGTACCCCACTGGTAACAAGACCATTTGTATGAATGTGAAAGTAAAAAGCTGTTTGCAAAGAAACTACTGAGCGAAAATGTCTGAAATTTACACAGGAGGTCCAGGGAATGATAATAAAAGGGGCTGTTACAGAAAAAATAAGTAAACTTAAAAAAAAAATAATCAAAAAAATGCTTAAAGTATCCTAAAAAATCTATAAATAAAGAGACTCTTTACTGCAGAATTTTATAATGAACGGTTTATTAGATATTGAATTAAAACGGGAATATTTTAACATTGAAGCCTATGGGATTCTCCTGAATTAACATGCCGAATTAAACCACCGAATGGCAGAGCATTTCGGGAACCTTTCACTGCTGGTTTTCGTTCTCTGAATAGCCGAAGCAGTGCTTTTTCATGGGGATTTCACTGCCCTCGAACAGGCACCGAACAGGCACCGTATGTGCAGGCAATTCGCCAGGATTTGGCAAATTGCCTGCTCTCTGGATAGCCGAATGGCCAAGAAAGGTAACCTTTCTCAAGCAATTCGGATCTCTTTGGATAACCCTGCATGTAAATGAATCTCTGGCAGACTCCACCTGCTTAATTCACTGAGTATTTGAGCAGGTGAAGAGACACTGGTACATATTGCTGGCAATGAAGGGACGGGGCAGAGAAAGACACAATGGTAGTATGACTTTTGATTATGACTATTTATTGATGTGGCTAAACCAGTGTTTATATTTTATGACTTGTACTGTCCTTTATAAAATTATATAACCTGATACAGCGCAGACTTGTTATCTGGAATCCCCGGATCTCACAAGTACATGAAAAATAAAACACAATATAGTGCAGTACAGCTATTACAAATGTGGATTAGAAGGAATTTTTCTTAGGCTCTCCACTTGTGAGTGTGAAAACCTATCACTGGCTCTGAGTGGATCCACACTTCTAGGTTAATTGTCTTCAAAATTTTCTCAGGTGACCCCCACCTTATCAGGAATATCTCATCCACAGAATATGCAAAACAGCTGAGAAAAGAAACCTCCTTGCGCAGATAAAATTGATATGTTCATAGTTCAGTAAGTGCTGATTACGTACTTACATTTCGTGGAGCTACCATAGCTCTAAGATAAAGGCACATCGTTTTATTGGAATAGGAAAACCCAATGGACACCTCCAAGGATCCAGAAAATGGCACAGGCGTACAAGCAGTGGACAAAGAAAATAAAATTTATTTAAAATAATGCAGGTAAAAATCCAGAACGCGTTTCACCGCATAAAGGAGCGGCTTCATCAGCTGGCATGATGGTATTAAACTAGCAGACAGTTATATAATGTCCACAATTACATTGATAGTCCCCACATGTCCTGTCCAGATTGCTGATGTGTCCTTCCGTATTCGCTGTGTTGATCCGATACGGCCGCCGCCATCTTGCACATGTGCAGTTCATTTCCGCGTTCCAGTGCGTTTTTACTTCCGGTTGCAGTTATTCCGGCTGTCGAATGTGCGCCAAGTCCTCCAATAATGTCTCCCGAATCTCCGATATTTTAGCTTGATTGTGCTGTACATCTCAGAACAGGAGATACATAATTTAAAATATGGAAAGCTCTCTAATCAATAACATCACATCCTTTTAAGTTAAACCACGGCAAATGGGATAATGTATCAAATTGAGGGAAAAAATTAAAAACACCTAGTAAAACTATTATACATTTTCCTTACTTAAAGTGCCTCATTATTAATGCTGGGTGCGTTTAAGTGTTACATATTACAAACAAAGAATTATCATTATGGGATAAAGATGGTCTCCTACTCTATTGTATCGCAGCCTATCCCATTTAATCCTCCACAGATATGTTTATAAATCTAACACTATGATGTTTATACAGTCTCCCTAAAGGTAGCCCAATATAAGTCCTTAGTATATCAGAGAACTGAAAAATATTATTTTAATAACATATGCTTCAAACTATTTAGTATAATATCTAAATGATACAATATATTAAAGTGCTAAGCTACTATAAACATAAATATGTTATAACAGAATACAAATGATCCCTTACTTTATTGTGTCATAATCTATCCCATTTGAACCTCCAAAAAAAAGGAAAGATAAATCACATCTATTTACAAATCAAACAGTATACTATTAATGCAGTCTCTCTAAAGGTAGCCCAATATAAAGTGCTATGTACAGTATATAATAGTATTATTAATCTAATGGACATATATTTCACACTACTGGTGTACTATGTAAATTATACTAAATATGAAGGTGCTACATATTATAAAAAAAAATATTATAATAAGGTACAAATGATTCCCTACTTTTTTTATAAATCAAATAATATAATTGTGTATTCTCCCTGGAGATAACTAAATATACATGCTTAGTGCATTTATGTGCTGGTGATTGTTATTCTTATAACAGTGTATACTAAACTAAAACTAAACTACACTAAACTAAAACTATAAAAGTGTTCATAACAGACTAGACACAATAATATATAAATATAATTTATAGTATTTAGATGTAGCTGATACTAACATAGTACATAGGGTATATCTTCCCAATAAATGAGCAAGTTAACCCCAGTGACCTGTGTTCTGCAGTGCTTCATGTGTCGTGACAGCCCAGCTCACCTCACACTGCATTTAATCAGCAGAAGAATGGAGCTAGGAAGTTGTGGCTCACAAACCCTGTATACAATATGCAATTTGTCCCCTGCCCCCTTTGCCTTTGTTTCTCTGAGGTTTGTGTTTGAGGTGGATTTGAACATTTTGAAGGCCCAAAGAAAAGAAACAGCAATATTGTCAACTCTAGCTCCCTCTGCTGACCACTCACCAAAAAGGAACCATGTAGTGTAAGAAAAGGGATTGTAGCCATCCATCTAACAAAGTAACACTGCAGCAACATATGTCTATACTCCGACTATTTTTTGTATAGAAGAATCCGTATGAATTATTCATAATTAAAGGGAAAGTGATGCAGATTCGATTATTTAATCTTTATTTCTTAACACACAATTTCTTATTTTACACAAGTTTTTCCTCGTTCACTAGTTACAGATTGTTAGTAATTAATGACTTCTACTTGAGCAGCACCCATTATCTTACATAATACAACATAACTATATACAGTGCAGCTGGGTTACAGATTGGGTGTCAAGAGTATGTGACAGCATCTGATGCCACTACCTTCATCCTAACCCAGTCTGCACATATCTGGTGAAGGGGTCTTAAGTAGGGATGAGCTGTTCGGGTTCGGACAGTTCGGAGTTCGACCCGACCTTTGGCAGTTCGAAAGTTCGCGAATTTCGAACTTTTTGGGTGTATTCGGTTCGAGTTTGAATAAAAAAAGAAATTTTGAAAAAAGTATAGAAAATGCTTGAAAAAATACAAAAAAATCTAGAAATAAAGAGACTCTTTACTGCAGAATATTATTTCTAACGGTTTATTAGATATTGAATTAAAAACTAATGTGTACGTGGAAAGATTATCAACTCTAAATGACCTCTGTTCACAAACGGGCATAACACCAGGTGTTTTTAGTCTGGTAATCAATTTGATACATTGTACACCATACTGAGGGTGGGGTGGTGTCTGCTTCTGATTGAGATTTGAGAATTAATTTCCCTAAAACATCCTAATATGCTGCATTTAACCCTTTCGCTGCTGAGGCTTTTCACACCTCTGTGCTGAGGTCATTTTTACCGCTTCCGCTCATCATGTTTAACCGCGTTTTGTAGCCATATTTTGATATATGACCCAGACATATTATATATCGTTCTTTCCGGCAGACTTGGCAGATTCATAATATGTCATTATTATATGTATATGTTATGTCATGTCTGTATATTATAACAAAAATGCAATAAAATTTTAATTTTCAATAATTTATTATGTGTAAAGTGTTTTTCACATTTTAACATGCGATCGTTTGCGGTTATATTTTGTATGGGGTGTGCTTGTTAAAAAAATTAGAAATGGGGTCTCGTTACATTTTTTTTTGGGGAAAATTACGCGATTTTTAACAAACGCGCCGCATACAAAAATCGTTAGTGCAGCATCATTGTTCACATTATAATTGAAATGGGAACAATATTGCTGCATTAACAAACCAAAAAAAAGAAAAAAAAACTTGTTTATTTTTTTTTATAATTTGTTTTTAAAATATATATATATTTTTTTTAGAACTTTTTTATCCTCATGTTTGGTATTGTTGGAACGGCCATGCTCTGGCCGATCCAACAATACCAAACATTAACCCCTAACTGCCACGGATCGGGAGATAGGGGGTTCAGGCGCCTCCTCACATGCGGGGGGCGCCTGAATTAGGTGTCATCGCGCCCCCGCGATGACGCCTAATTACTCCGGTGGCGGTTCCGGGTGCTGGGCTGACTTCGAGGATGTCAGCCCGCACCGGGGGGGCCAGCGATCGGCCGGAACCCGGCCAAACGCTGGCCCCAAAGAGAGGACGCGCTCAGCGCGTCCACCGCATGGAACGCTACCTGCGGTTGGACGCGCTGAGCGCGTCCTTAGCAGCGAAGTGGTTTAAAAAAAACATTTTTCATGCTCATGTTTGATATCCTTGGAAAGGCCATGCTCTGGCCGATCCAACAATATCAAACATTAACCCCTAGCTGCCACGGATCGGGAGATAGGGGGTTCATTGGAACCCCCTATCTCCACCATTGGTGGCAGCTAGGGGTTAACTCCAGGACTGGCGTCATCATGCTATGCACGATGACGCCAGTCCTCAGGGGGAGTTCCTGGAGGCTTGGCCGACATCCAAGATGTTGGCCAGCTCCAGGAGAGGATCACGATCCGGCGCTTTTCAGCGCCGATTCGTGATCCGGCTCCCCAGGGGTTAATCACAGCCACCGTTTGGAAGGGCAGGCTGTGCCCTTCCAAACGGTGCCTGGATTAACCCTCTGCCCCCCGGCGATCGGGAGGGAGAGAGGTCCGAAGGAGGGGGGGGCGCTTGAATTAGATGTCATCGCGCCGCCGCGATGACATATAATTGTTCCGCCGGGGTCCCGGAGTGCTGGGCTAACATCCAAGATGTCAGCCCGCACCGGGGGGCGCAGCAATCCGCCGGAATCCGGCGGATTGCTGCCTCCTGTGCATGGACGTGCTCAGCGCGTCCATAGCACAGGAGAACCACTTGGCTGAGCGCGTCCATAGCAGCCAAGTGGTTAACTGGTGTTTGAAAAAAATTCAAAATAACATCTAAGGCTAGGGTCAGATGAGCGCATTTTGTACGGACTGTACGTCCGTGCAGTACTGACGTACTTACTGACTGACAACAAGGTAGTGGCCAAACAGTCCGTTTTTTTCACTGACGTATTCTTTGACTGATGTAGTAGGGAAAATAAATTAAAATGAAAAAACATTCTGTCCGTCAAAAATGCTGGACGTATAAATGCAGTCCATCTGACCTCGTTTCATCACTCACATACAAAGCTACATGGACGTTGCGGACGTGGCGCACTCCGCACGTCCGTTCTAGCAGTATTACGTTCTTGCCTAACCTGCGTCCGTTTGCTGCGTCCGCCATGCATCCGCACTTCCGTGCGGACGTACTTCGTGTGTGGGGCTCCATTGGTCAGAATGCTATGCTGCCACGGACGTACAAATGTGCGGCAACACGGACGTGATAACTGCGCTCGTCTGACCCCAGCCTTAAGCAATGTTATTTTTCACCTCCGGATTAAACATTCACAGGGTTATTCAGAGAGCGGTGAAAAGCAGGAGACTAACTGGAGAAGTGAAAATTCTAGGTCAAAATAGCCAAACCAGAAAAATTCTCCATTTTAACTCACTTTCCAAATTGGCTATTTGGTCTAGATTGTTCTCTTTTCCTGCCAGTTCTCCTGGCTTTCACCTCTCTCTCAGGGTTGTTCAGAGAAAGGTGAAAACCAGGAGAATGGCAGGAAAAGAGAACAATCTGGACCAAATAGCCAATTTGGAAAGTGAGATAAGGCTAGGGTCAGACTAATGCATTTTTCACAGCGACCATCAAAAAGTGTGTCCGAACGCATTGCCTTATTTCACGGAATGCGCGAAAACGGTCATACGATGCGCATTTTTGTGCGTGATTTTTTACGGATCCAAACCAGGAAACTTTGGGTGTCTGGACGTTATGTTGGCCAGACATGAGCAGGATCTGACGTCTCCAAATCACGCACACACGCCGCTAGTGGACGCAGCGCACTCTGTACGTCTGTACTAGCGGTTCTGCGTTCTCGAAAAAATGCGTTCATTTTCCACTTGCGTTGCGCAGCCGGACTTTCGTGCGACCGTACTTCGTATATTGGCTGTCATTGCCCGTCATTTGCTGCTAGTGCGCCGTGATTAAGTGCGCCTAAACGCATGTTAAAAATTCGCTAGTCTGACCCTAGCCTAAATGGGAGAATTTTTCTGGTTTGGCTATTTTGACCTAGAATTTTCCATTCTCCAGTCATTCTCCTGCTCTTCACCGCTCTCTGAATAACCCTGACAGGGTTATTCAGAGAAAGGTGAAACTCAGGAGAATGACTGAAGAGAAAATTCTAGGTCAAAATAGCCAAACCAGAAAAATTCTCCCATTTTTCTCACTTTCCAAATCGACTATTTGGTCTAGAATTTTCCATTCTCCAGTCATTCTCCTGCTTTTCAATGCCACAAAATCAGTAAACTTTTTCTGCGTGTCCGAAAATGTCTCCTCTTTTCATACAGACTGCCGCCCCAAGCAGTTGTTTATGGATAGATTAAAAGGAAAAGCATTTACCGTCATTTGAAATGTAATTTTTGGGTTTTTACATATTTCTATACATCCTAGAAATCCGCCACTTCACGGGCAGGTTATGGGGACCTCCTAGGCACGATATTTGAAGGAATTTTTGGTTTTTATTTTTAACCCTTATTTCATGGAAAACTCACTGTCCCTTTAAAACCTTTTTTTTTTTTAACTTTTTGTCTTTGTTTCCTGTCCCCCAGGGCACTACCCAGACCCCCATACACTTTTTATGGCAAATATCTAGCATACATGCCCTCTTGGAGGACACTCTAAAAACCGAATTTTCAGCCCCATTGACTTGTATGGGGTTCGGAGCCGAACATTTGGAAAGTTCGGGTTCGGCTTCGAACCGAACTCGGGGAGTGTTCGGCTCATCCCTATCTTAAGGCTGCCCACCTGCATCCGTTACTTCCTGACCTGTACTCTATTCACCCTCACCTAGCATTTCACCCCTCTTCTCTTAGATTGTAAGCTCTCGAGCACGGTCTTCTCTCCTACTGTTTGGTTTCTGTAATGTGTATGTATATTTTTTCTTCTGTCTCTCCCATTGTACAGCGCTACGGAACCTGTTGGCACTTTATAAATGCTTGTAACTGTGACACATTGAGTGGGATGAGACATGCAGCTTGGGGAAGCGGTATCCCGTTCTTAGTGAGAGCTATTCAAAGAGCATCAAAATGTGGGGTAAATTTTGGTGTTCTTTCCTTCGGTGCGATTTGGCCATTCCAGTTTGCCGAACCTGTGGTGAATTCACTATTCACTGCAGGGTCCCCGAAGTGTGCCGAACATGGAGCCGCCGAACAGACCACTGAATGCTGCCGCCGCCGACCTCCTATCTGCCTGCCGAACGCAGCTGAACTGCAGAAAAAAAAACGTAACAATTTTTTTAAAAGGTGTTTAGGACAATAAAAATGCATGAAACTGTGAGGAAATAATAAAACTGGTACTATAAAAAAAAATAATAAAAAGGTCTAAAGAATAATAATATTTTTTAAAAAAAAGAAAAGGTAATCAAAAAGGTCTCCTAAAATACCTAAACGAAAAACATAAAAATAAATAAAAAGGCTTTCTGCCGAAACTAAAAAGAATAAACGGTTGAATAAAAATTATAATATGGAGGGGCGTGGTTTGGACGCGAGGCAAGATGGCCGCTTGATTCTGCAGCTCTGCACCCGGGCGCACCAAATAAGCTCTTCGAATGTCCGCACGACGTCCCACGGGACAAAAAAAACGGGAAGATGCCTCTGTGACTCACCCTCACACCCCGGCGCTGACCGGGAGCTCCCCGATGCGCCACTATCTCCGCGGATCACAGGCTGTTCCCTCACAAGGCCGCAAAACCAAGACGGCGGCGGCCGGGGACCGCATGGTAGAATCGGAGGATGATCTGCAAGACAGCCGGACTTCCTCTCTGAGCGACATACCAACTGCGGAGGTAAGGGAGACCCTGCGCCATCTTCCCACTAAGAGAGACCTGGAATCTCTTTTCTCACGCTTGGAGGCAAAATTTGATGCAAAATTCGCTGCACTAGGGGCTGATGTGCGGCAGCTGGGAGGCAGAGTGCAGGATTTAGAGGAGGATAGAGACGCTTCCATGGCCCACCTTGACAGAATACAGGCCCAACTAAACGAGCAGTCCCGATATGTTACTGACCTACGCCGCTCAGTAGACGACTTAGATAATAGAGGGCGCCGCAACAATGTCCGAATTAGAGGTGGCCCTGAACCGGAAGACACGGAAGATATACCCCTCACTCTACGAACTTTATTTAATGCGCTCCTCGAACGTCCACCTGATACGCCGATACTGCTTGATAGAGCACATAGGGCGCTGCGCCCACGGGGAGCCCCGTCAACACCCCCAAGAGATATCATCTGCCGCATACATCATTTCCCGCTCAAAGAAGAGATCATGCAAGCGGCCAGAAAGAAACGATCAATCACACATGATGGACACGCGGTTGAAGTCTAACAAGATCTCTCCAGATTCACTTTGCAAGCCCGGAGACACCTTAAGCCGATCACGGATGTCCTCAGAGATCGAGACATTAGATACAGGTGGGGCTACCCTTTCGCTCTTACTGTACGAAGGGATAATCAGCTCATGACTATTATGGAACCTGGAGACGTGCCTGAGTTTATTCGCGCTTTGGATCTACCGCAGGTGGAAGTGGCAAACTGGCATGGAGGTGATTTTCTGGATTTTCCCCCTCCCAAGCCCCAAAGGCAAAAGTGGCAAGCAGTCCGTAGACAGAAACACCGCCACCCCCTCAGGGATGAGGCAACAAACCCAGGACTCCACTCGAATTTTGGCCCCGACGAGGCAGGACTCTTGAGAGGTTCCCCTCCTCGTTTTTGTTTCCTACTTCCCCTTCTATTGTGTTGGCTAAAGTGACCGTCAGGTCCATCCATACACCTCCATCCTGAGGGCAGAGGCCCAAAGCCCTTGGGAGTGTCCATATTTTTCAATATCCCTTTTTTTCTCTTTTTATTGCAATAAGATACTGGACGACAGGATGCGTCCTGAGGTTTTGTCCGTCTGCTGTGGACGACACTCGAAGGTTATGCTTACTTTATATTTGCCCGGGTGTGGCAGAATTAGGAGGCTGTTACACTACTTTAACTGTAGTGCTTTATTTCGTTTATTTTACACTTACTAAGGTTTCCATGTTGAGTATTTTACTTGTGTTCTACACCATCCCCCTTGCGGTGTTTGAATTTCTCCAGTACGCCTGGAACGGCTGTTCCATATTCTCATTTTGCTGGCTTGGCCCCATATGGGTCTGTACCCTATACGGGTACCCACACCGATCTTTATTATGTGTTCTGCGCTGTAAGGTGCGGTTTATGATTTTATTTCTGTCTGTATTTTGGTCTTTATTAATGTATGTCTATTTGGGTCAATGCAACCTGTACATCTTGTTCATGCCAGAACCGCTCGTGATGAGCCAGCGCAGGGGAGTGCATTCTCTCCAACACTGCTATTTTTTTAGGGACACTTTTTTAGACTATGGCTAAGATACGGCTTATATCCCTGAATGCCAGGGGACTGAACCACCCGGCTAAACGGCGGATCGCTATGGCTGATCTCCGTAAGCAAAAATGCGATTTTGCCTTCTTGCAAGAAACTCACTTTCTGTCAGACAGTGCCCCAACTTTGCGCTCAAATTATTTTACCCAGGGCTTCTACAGTAACTTTGAGGCGTCAAAGTCTAGAGGGGTGGCTATCCTGGTGGCCTCGCACATTCCTTTCACATGCACCTCCCAGATTGCAGACCCACAGGGCCGTTACATCTTTATTAAGGGGCATATCGGATCTAGATTGGTCACGCTGGCAAATCTATACCTTCCCAACACCCATCAGTGCACTGCGCTCAGTAAAATTTTGAATAAACTCGCTAAGTTTGCTGAAGGCCTTCTATTATGTGGAGGAGATTTTAACATCTCCCCGGACTCCCCGAAGGAAGCTGCCCCTTCCCCGGGCACGTCACAACCATCTCAACGGCGTAGATTTCACCAACTATTGCAGACGTTTCAATTAGTAGATTGTTGGAGAGCAATGCACCCCGCTGGGCGCGATTACACATTTTATTCGCATGCTGCCCGAGTTTACTCCCGTCTGGACCTTTTTCTCATGTCTCATCATACCCTTCATTTAATTCGCACTGTGTCCATAGGGAGTATTACTTGGTCAGACCACGCCCCAGTGTTGATGGACCTCGAAGTCCCCGACTTACCTCCTAGACAATACCAATGGCGTCTTAATGAATCCCTTTTGAAGGACGTGGTTCACCGGGAGTATCTCTCGGAGGCCATTACTCAATATTTTGACGAGAATGATAATGGGGAAGTCACTGATCCCTTACTGTGGGAGGCACATAAAAGTGTACTCCGGGGTCAGTTGATCCAACTGGGGGCCCGATGTAAAAGGGATAGGGGAGACAAGATCCAATCCTTACTCGCAAATATACAAACTTTTGAGACTCTCCATAAGGCCACTCCATCCGCTGAACATTACTCCGCCTTGTCCTCCCTCCGATCAGAATTGAGGGAATTGCTCCATCACCATGCATGTAGGTCGCTCCTCCTTACTAAACGCTCTTATTACCTTCATGGTAATAAATGTGGCAAACTTTTAGCGAGAGCCCTACGCCAGAAGTACCAGTCTACCTACATCCCCAAACTTAGACGCTCCGACGGCTCCATCACACATCTCAATGACGAAATTTTAGCTGAGTTTCATACCTACTATCACTCTCTATATAATCTTAGGGACTCACCACCTCCAGCTAAGCTTATGGCGGATTACTTGGCTAAAGCCCTGGATGTCGCTATCTCCCCAGACCAGGCTGAGGCGCTAGATGTCCCCTTCACATCTGAGGAACTGGCGGAAGCACTGAAAGCTACCCCGACAGGGAAAAGTCCGGGCCCAGATGGCTTCTCTATTGGGTACTATCGGACCTTTCTGAAGACATTGGGCCCCTACCTTCTCCTCTCCTTTAACGCGATTGACGAAGAGACTAGTTTCCCCACAGAAGCTCTCCGAGCAACAATCTCGCTTATACCGAAACCTGGTAAAGACCCTTTATCATGCTCGAACTACCGCCCCATCTCTCTAATAAATAATGACATAAAGCTTATGGCAAAAATGCTGGCCCGGAGACTTAACCCCATACTCCCCTCTCTGATCCATCCCGATCAAGTGGGATTCGTTCCTCTTAGAGGCGCTCGGGACAACACTTTGAGAGCCATAAACCTTCTCCACATAACCCGGGTAAACTCTACCCCTATGCTCTTTCTCTCGGTCGACGCCGAAAAGGCGTTCGACCGAGTTGATTGGTCATTTTTAATAACGGTTCTACCAAAACTGGGTTTGGGGCCTCGCTGGCTAGCCTGGGTTTCAGCACTCTACAGTAATCCGACAGCCCTCCTCCGCGTAAATGGGTCTCTCTCCAGTCCCTTATCGGTCCGGAACGGGACGCGTCAGGGATGTCCACTCTCCCCGATACTGTTTATTATTACGCTAGAACCTTTCCTACAGAGATTGCGGGATAATGAGTGCATTCGAGGATACAATGGCCCCCTCCATGAATATAAAGTATCTGCTTTTGCAGACGACGTGCTACTGACGATCATAGATCCCCTACAATCCCTCCCTGCATTTCTGCGGGAAGTCCGTTTATATGCCGCAGTCTCCAATTTCAAGATTAACGCTACTAAGTGTGAGGCACTTGGGGTGGACATCCCTGACGCTATTCGCTTGCAGATCAGCTCCCTCTTCCCCTTCTCGTGGCAATCAAAAGCTATCACATACTTGGGCCTCCGACTCCCCTCTGACCTTAATCTATTATACACTCTTAACTATGAACCTCTCTTACATAGGGTGGGGAGCGACCTACAAGCCCCACTTCTCTTGGTTTGGAAGGATTAATATTATAAAGATGTCCGTACTACCTAAATTCCTCTACTTATTCCAGACTCTCCCTATTCATGTTGCCCCTTCATTCTTCAACACACTACGCAGTTTATTTGGAAAGTTCATATGGGCTGACAAACGTCCCAGGTTGGCCTTCCACCTACTGACCCACCCTAAACACCGGGGAGGATTGAGTACACCTCACATGGAATATTACTATGTGGCCGCACTGCTCCTCCGTCTGTCAGACTGGTCCATGTCCCCTCCCCATAAGCTGTGGGTGCCCCTCGAACAAAAATTCCTTCAAGTCCCCATTGTCTCAGCACCTTGGCAAACAGCCTCTCACACCACTATTTGCCCGACGCCGCATCCGACGATATCCCCGACTCTAAGGTTATGGCGCCGCTATCGTCATAGACTGGATCTATCCCCGCTCCCCTCTCCCCTTACTCCCATAACCAGCAACCCTGACTTCCTGCCTGGCCGCCAGCCCTCATTCCTAGACATTGACTATAATGGCCCATATTTAAAGATCCAGACGTGCACTGCTGAGGGCACACTTCTACCCCTAGAGAAATTGGTGCCACAACGGAAATCGTCCCCCATGGAGGCATATCGCTATCTCCAACTCAAACACTTCTGGTCCAGCCTGACAGCACACCAACCATACAGACCTACTCTATCCCCCTTTGAAAGCCTCTGTACTCAGGATCCCCCTCCACCACATCTCCTTTCATTAATATATGCCCTTTTGCTGGCTGCGGAATACCCAGACCTACCCTCCTACACTACTAAATGGGAAACTGAGACACCTCCCCCTTTGACCAAACGAGCCTGGTTAGATATCTTCCATATCACTTTCCATTCCTCCAGAGACCTGAAAGTACAAGAGATGAATTTTAAATTGCTATCACGATGGTATCTCACGCCTAACAGATTGGCGTTGATGCACCCAGGGGTGTCTCCGGATTGTTGGAGGTGTGGGCTTTCGAAGGGAACGTTCATTCATATCTGGTGGACCTGCCCGTTTATAGTACCCTACTGGGAGGTGGTGTTCACCTATGTTAAAGAAATCACCTCTTTGGAGGTCCCATTCACCCCACAAGCGGCTCTCTTACATGTGGTCCCCCTCTCCCCGAATAGATATATCAAGTCTCTAATGATTCACTTGTTTAACTCAGCAAAATCTCTGATACCCAGACACTGGAGATCGCAATCGCCACCAACGATTTTTGAATGGATAGATCAGGTCTCCAGCGTTAGGGAAATGGAAGAACTCCACCTCTCACTGGAAAACAAATACGATATTTACTTTAAAACGTGGTACTGGTGGTCTGACTTTGTTATGAAACACCGCAAGGATAACCCGGAGGCCATAGCCAGGTCCCATGAAAGGCGAGCTATACCCCCCGTATTCCCCTTAGAGATTGAACTGGCGGATTGAGATAGTGTTTTAGAACAGGCAGATGAACAAGACCCTCCCATGTGAACATATGGAACACACGACCCAATGGTGTGTATTTGTTTTTGTTTTACTGTCCTTATGGTTTAGGTTTTCTTTTTGTTTTCTCCTTCTTCTTTGTTTTTTGTTTTTTCTTAAGACTACACCACGCTAGTTGGTATATGCGTATTTTATCGGTTCTTTTATTTCTCATAACATTTGCTGAGATACATGTGCAGTATTCGATCCCTATACTCTCCTCACTAAAAGCTCATGAGAATGTACCACCCACAAGATCGCTGAACGGTGGTGGATTTGTTTATCGTTTATCACTTATTATTCTGTAACTGCACTGACTATGCCTTGTTATATGCAATCTTTTATATCAATAAAAATGATATTATACAAAAATTATAATATTCTTTTACATTGAATCCTATGGGATTCTCCTGTCGAACTGAACCACTGAAAATCAGGGCATTTCACTGACATTACGGTGTAGTTCAGTGTTCTCTGAATAGATTAACCATTAATCTATGGGACAATTTCGCTGCAGTCGAAGATCGTTGAATTGTGGTGAACTACACTGTATTTTGCTGTCAATTCGACAGTATTTGGCGAATTGACAGCTCTGAGTAGCCGAAATGTCACGGAATTGCACTGTACAGTGAAATTCACTGTGCAGTGCTCTTTGAATAACCCTCAGTGTGTCTTGTGTTTCCTTTGTCCCACACGCAGCTGGCACAAGGTCATGTAACTGAACTTCGAGAAATGAAAATATTGAACTTCGGCCAATCAGCGTACACTTATAAATCGGCGCGTTCCGGCCTGAACATAAGAGCGAGCTGATTGATGTATACTCCATCTCCCTGTGCTCTGCCTCACATGCCAGCTGCCACTTCTCCTACTCACAGCGCTCAGCACCACATGTAAACATGTGTGGTGTTTTATAGCATTTATTCCCTCAGGTCATGAGCCAAGACCTCCGCTCATTGAGTGGGTACTTAACATTTCCTGTAAGCTGGTTATTGATTGTCCTGCCCGACTAATAGAGCAACCAGTGCAATCACCTACTTTTGCTCTTTCAATAAACCCACAGATAGTGTATTGAAATATTGTGTCTGTGTTTGAGTTAGCATGGACATCTATAAAGGTCCTGTAATAGATGGTTATGTATGTGTACCTACCACACAGGGAAAATTAAATATAATGAAACTATAAAGTATTTTATCCAACTCTGCCTGTGTGTTAGATGACAAAAAACGATCCTGAAACAATGCAACTTGCATAACACTGCATGGTAGATTCAGACGCAGTGTAGGGGCTTAGCTGGTATGTAAAATGCATGCATTTGGATCAGGTGGAAGATGTCCACAGGTTCTTCTTTGAGATACTTGTTAAAGGAAGGAAATAAATAATGAATGTAAATTCAACTAAATAAAGATCGAAAACTGTTAGAATGTGTCTTAAAATGTCTCACAGTCATCACTTTAGAGAAGCCTGTCAGCTCACTCGAAAATCCCCTCCCCCCATTGCACCTTTCCTAATCTATCTCCCACATTACCTCAAGCAGGGCCACCATTAGCATTTCATGGCCCTGGGTGAGAAAACCTTATGGGATCCTAGCCTATCCATGCCGCCTTAGACCGGGTGCACACGAGCGCAAGCACTTACCGGCGCCCGTCGCAGCCATGTGATGCTGTGACGGGACCGGTCACATGCGTCCTCCTACAGATCCTCCCCGTTGATGTGCTAGGATGTGTGTCGAAGGGCTGCAAAGCGCGATCCTCCATAGGAGGATCGCTCTTTGCAGCGCTGAGGGGGGGATCCTGGCTCTGCGCATTTTACCCATTGACCCTTTTTGTCACATGGTGGGTGTCAGCAGTGGCATGGAACCCCCTGAAGTGTGGGGCCCAGATTGAGCACCCTGTATGCCCCTCCCATAGGGCAGACGTTCCCCCATGCATTGCATTACGTCTCACACTCCGCTATTTACCCTCACCTCTGTGTGTCACCCTTCTGCTCTTGGACTGTAAGCTCACTGGAGGGAGTCCTCTTTTCCTATCCTTCCTTGTGTTCCAAACTAATTTACATTTGCTGGCCCTACCTATTGTACAGCATGCAAAACATGTTGGTACTTCAGAAATCATTGTAATTGTCCATTTAATTTAATCACATAGAATTTATCCTTCCCAAAACAATTTCACTCCCTTTGTATATTCTGTATGTACACTTTCTAAATAGTCTTCATACTGTATTCAGATGGCACTATTCCTGTGCATTCGTATTTCAGATGAACCAGGAGAAAGAATTAACAAAGCTTAGCATGAATGAAATGAAAGCTGAACAAATCTTGCAATGGATGAATTTGTCCATTGTGAAACATTCAGGGCCACATTACATTACTATCGCTAACGTTAGCGCTCACCTGTTACCGCGGGTGCACCATATTACAATCCAAACGCTAACAGGTTGAAAAACCCGTTTGCGTTTGGTATCTTGCGCTTTTCAGTGCGAGGTTACTGTACTTTGCGCTCCCTATGCTTAACATGGGGAACGCAAAGTGTTAATTAGTACATTGTAATACAAACGCTAACGTTAATTACTGTCCGGCTGCGGTTAACCCGACAGTAACCACAGCCTGGACCTGGTGCTAACAGATCACGCTGCTGCAGAATCCGTCAGCACCAGCAGAACCCCCCATCCAAATTGATCACATACTCACCTCTAATCCCACGGCTCCAACCGCCTCCTCTGTCCGCCGGGAGCAGGGAGAGACTGGAGGAAAAAGTCCCCCAGTCTCCCTCTGCGGATCACTATGCCGACCTGCCGGATCTCGCGAGGCAAGATCCGTCAAGTCATGTGACCGGCAGCGTCTGCCTCAATGGAGTCCTATGGACTCCATGGAGGGGATGCTCACGGCGGCACTTAGCAACATCCTGTGGCTTAGCGCTTCGTTACGATGTAGGCAGCTTTTTTTAGCGCCTGCTTCGTAATATCACGCTGAAACGGGGACGTTAAGGAGAAACCTGCAGGCGCAGGTTTTTCTCCCTAGCGTCCCCGTTTTAGCGCGATGAATGTAATGTGGCCCTCATTCTTTTACTGTACATTCTGGGTTAAGTGGCAGAGGACCACAAAAAAAACCACAATAAAAAAAGTTTAAGGGGGTTTGTAATAACCCCCCAAACATAGTAATTCCTCCTAATTCCATAGATTAAATTCGGACAATCAAATAGTGGCATGAACTAGATTTGGAGGAACAGAATTGTCAGAAATTGTTAGACAAATCAATTTGTCCAAAACGCACAAATCTACTTACAAATTTCAGCTGACAAAAACTGTAACCAAAATGTAACCTCATCACGAACATAAACTAAAGGAAACATTTCTAAATTTATATAATGATTATGCATTTTCAAAGATAAACTAAAGGTCGGTTGACAAATATGTCAGAAACCACATATGGAACTTTTGTTAGACAGAAGTTATGACACTTGGCACAAAACCTTCCGTCTGATTTCAGATTCCAGATGCCTTATGTCTGTAATACCCAAAATGTTACAGTAGGTGGCAGAGATATGCAAGTGATGCGTTATGCGTATGTCGTTCTGCGAGCGACTTTCAATCTTTTAAAAGGCTTGTTTGGGCACGATCTCGTTCCATGATGCCAATATGCCATACATTACAGTGAGTAGGAGGTTTATAATTGACTAATTCCCAGTGATGCTTTGACTCTTCACACCCCAATGTGGCAGAAATACATCCTCCATGATGGGCTTCCAGCTTCAACCAAATGATCCTGGACCTGATTCCAACTGAGCCATTAAACCAAAGGCTACAGCAGTTGCAGCGGTTCACTATTATTACCTCTGCAGCTGTTAATAGAGCGGCTCGGCCCCGATCATAATAGAGTTGGGAACTGAGCCAGTAAGGGTTATTGGTTCACAATGATTTTTCATCTTGGTGTCTCCCTGTTACCAACTCTGTTGGAATAGAGCCCTGGGGTACCAAGGTTAACCTTCACTGTTCCAATCTCCTACTTTTGGTATCGACGTATATAATAAGCATATGTACTGTGTGTATCTTTAGGGCTTATATATATAAAGAGTCAGTGCCTGCCATAGTTGCAAACAATTGCAAAAATCGCCGTTGTTGCCGCCACAACAAACTTTGAATTTCTTCTTTGTGAGATTCCAAACAGCGGCCGGAAGAGCTTCATTGATGAAGATTCTGCTACAGTCGTATGAATTTTCTTTTGGAAAGCACTGATGTTTGACACAACTGCAACAATGAGAAAAAAATTCGGGGCGCACCTTAACTAATTGAACACTGTTCAAAGCATTATTATCGTCACATATGTAAGCAATATATATATATATAGTGCAAAAACAACTTACTTGTGTGCTTCACAGTGTATTATTATTGATAGAACAGTGTGACCAGTGGCGTAACTAGAAACCTGAGGGCCCCGGTGAAAGAATCACAAAGGACCCCCCCCCCAAAAAAAATCTATGTATTTTTACTTATTTTTCACTGCAAAATAAAACAAAGATAGTATTGCCTAGGGATGCACCGATACCACTTTTTTAAGACCGAGTACGAGTACGATACTTTTTAAAAGTACTCACCGATACCGAGTACCGATACTTTTCTTTAATGTCATGTGACGTTTTCCAATAAGAACAGACCATATAAAAATGCCCCCAGCTCACATGTATATCCCCCCGATATATATATATTCATACTGCCCCAGCTCATGGATTTGCCCCAGCTCACACATGGATATTGCCCCAGCTCACACATGGATTGCCCCAGCTCACACATGGATATGCCCCAGCTCATGGATATGCCCCAGCTCACACATGGATATTGCCCCAGCTCATGGATATGCCCCCCAGCTCACACATGGATATTGCCCCCCAGCTCATGGATATGCCCCCCAGCTCTCACATGGGTATGCCCTCCAGCTCATGGATATGCACCCCCAGCTCATGGATATGCACCCCCAGCTCATTGATACTGCCCCCCAGCTCATGGATATGCCCCCCAGCTCATGGATATGCACCCCCAGCTCATGGATATGCACCCCCAGCTCATGGATATGCACCCCCAGCTCATGAATACTGCCCCCCAGCTCATGGATATGCCCTCCAGCTCATGGATATGCCCCCCAGCTCATGGATATGCCCCCCAGCTCTCACATGGGTATGCCCCCCAGCTCATGGATATGCCCCCCAGCTCTCACATGGGTATGCCCCCCAGCTCATGGATATGCCCCCCAGCTCATGGATATGCACCCCCAGCTCATGGATATGCACCCCCAGCTCATGGATATGCCCCCCAGCTCATGGGTATAAGGGCCCCCCAGCTCATGGGTATAAGGGCCCCCCAGCTCTTACCTCTGCTGGCCCCAAGTTTTCTTCTCCTTGGCGAGCGGCCGCTGGAAACATGCATCTTGGCCGCTCGCCGGAAACCACCTGATCAGCGCAGAGGTCTCGCGAGAGGATCTCGTGCGCTGGTCAGGTGGTTCCTATCCCACGTGAGCGGCCAAGCTGCATGTCAGTGGCCGCTCGCAGGGAGAGGGACGGCCAGCGCGCGGCTCCCAGATTCCGGCGCTGATTGCCGGAATCTGGCGGGCGGCGCCGGGCCCCCCTCCAGTGGCGGAATGCCAGGGCCCAGTCGCAACTGCGACCGCTGCGACCCTGGTACTTCCGCCACTGAGTGTGACATAAAATGGGATAAAATCAATGAATGGAGCACTAGAGATACTTCTATTTAAGTGATGCTTCTTCCTTCCTCTCGACTTGATGTCCTGCGATGTAATCATCGTGGTGACCCCCAGAAGGGGAGGGGGCTTTCAGCCCGGCGTGGTTATTCTGTTTCCCTAACAAGGCTGAGAGGCGTGGTAGTGCTTTAGATTAGCTAAATCTGTATTTGATTTAGTACTCACACAACGAAGATCCACAGATAGCGACAACTCAGCAAAACTGACACGTAGAAAGATGAATCCAGTTGAAGACTTTAATGATCAGACTGACAATCGTGTAATAGTGTACAGCAATGCAGGTGAAAGACATTAGTTTCAGTCCAGCAGTGAGCACAGAATGGCTGCTATGTGACCAGAAAGTAACTAGAACAAGACACTGAGCAAAGGGGTGGAAACTAGCTGGATGCAGCAAAGCTAAGGAAACCCAGCAGGGACAAAATAGCTATGAAAATCAATAGCACATAAGCGGCAAAGGCAGATTCAACACAGAAACAGAAAAATATACAATAAATCCTAAATCATGGGGCATGACAGTTGTGAAAATAAAAGTGGAGCAGCAAGATGTTTAAAATAAAATATATTTCTTTATTAAGATAAACCAATCTAGAGCTGGTTGAAAATAAAAGGTTTATATCAATAAAAATCTATAAAAAGGATCACAAGAACGCGTTTTCGCCGTCAGGCTTCATCAGTTGGTATTCTTTTAAAAAGTGGCAGTCCATACAAGTGTAAAAAAAGTCCAAAAAAGTCAATTTGTTTTCTCATTCTCTGCTTATTACTGTGTTTCTGAGGTCGTGAACACTTATATTCTGGTTTGCAGCACCTGCCAAACCGAGGTATGTCCTCACATAATTCCAAACAACTAGATGAGTGCTATGCCCACACTACTATCCTTGACAACTGCAACAATGACAATTTTCACTGTCTGCAGCTGCGGAAAACACTGGTGCTTTTTGAAGAGTCCCTTTGGTGTCTCTGGTAACGGGGTATTAGAATTCCTGTTTAGGGATATAAACATACGTGGTGGCACATGCATTACTACTGAGGCACTGAGGAAACAAAACACCTGCATCGTTTTCACCTCATTGTGGAATTCCGGCATCCTTAACTAGATAATGATTATTAAGAAAAACTCTACGTTTATGTTACTTTTCATTTTATTCATATTCTTCGTGTTTTACATTTTTTTCTACATAAATATGCACTAGTCCGTCACTCTAATTTGATACCTCAAGATTCCTTTAAGCTTTTGTATAATCCTCTGTGTAGGTATAAATGTGACTATGTTGGTAAGCAGATCTGCCTGTTATTAATCTTAACCCCAATAATTATATATAATACAGGAATATTCTATATGTTAATGGATATGTAATTATAGGGTCTAGATCAAGTGATTCTATCCTTCTCTTACTAATGGCCTGTGCTGAAATCAGCTGTCACACTGCCTTTACATATAAGGAGATACTAATTGCGCAGATGTTTGCTGGGGTTGCAAATACCAGAGAAAATTGTTGGTAGTGTAATATTGACAAATAAATGCTGGCATTTCACAAACTAATAGCCAAATCGTGACAGGAGAGGAATATTAAAGCTATACTCTAAGGTTAAAACAAAAGGGGGGGATAGAGGGGTTAACATTTATTCTCCATGACTCCCTCCTGTCTAAAATCTTTAACCTTTTTTAAAACCTCACCTTTAATTCAGCACCAAGCTCCCTCGGCGCTGGTCTGGATGTGATATGGTGACAACATTCTGCAAACCGCAGCTGTCACATGACTGTGGGAAGGCATCCACTCAATCCAATGGCAAAGCACATTGATGGGCTACTAATCATCTGCACTCAGAGGAAAGAGTGAGATGTGGTCACTCAGGTCTCTATTACTACTCAAATCAAATTGAGTGGTCACAGTGCCTAGAGTGTCCTTTTAAATTAGGCCAGAGGAACTTTATGTACACATAGAGCAAAGTGCATCACTCTATTCATTTTACGCTGTATTGTAACCCCTTTGGATGGAGTTTTACCATTGCTTGACACAGCTATGTGGCTTTCAGTACCATTCCCCTCATCATTACTAAATTAATTTGACCAAGGACAAACCCCTCAGATACTACTTGTGTCCAGCTTGAGAATTTACTGTTAAAAACTCTCTGTATCAAGGGTCTAGTCCTAAACAAATAATTGCAGGATCTCTGCAAGATTTCTGGTTCTCAATTAACCATTGATATGTTGCACCACTCCACGTGCAAATTTGATAAAGATATTTAAACATAAAGATCGGCTGGGTTTTAGGGAATTCTTATGATAATTGTAATTTATGATATATTTTGGTGCCTTAGTATGGAAACATAAATGGAAGTTAATGAAGCTACCCAGTGTGTTGGCCAAAAGAATACTCAGTTCCTTCTGAGAAAATAGTGGACGAACTACGTTCCCTCACGTTCCTGCTCGACTCGACCCCTGCTTTGTATTCTTTCATATTTGTATGGGTCCTTGAACACTGTAGCAAGATGTAAACCAGGGATCAGCAATTTTAACTCCAACATTTAAATTTGCAACATTTGCAGTATTCGTTAGGATGTTTTTATTTTACATTTGATGCTGCTGGTCATCTAACTTATATCTTTTAAACGGCTTTTTATTTTAACACATTTCATGGTTAACCTTTCTACTTATACTGCTGATTTTTATTTGTTTAGAAATATACACTTTAAAGATCGTCCATTAACCCCTTCACTGCTGAGCCATTTCACGTCTTACAAAAAAGAAAAATGTGTTTTTTTATTATTATTGTTATTATTTTTTTTCTTTATTTTAAACATGGTCATGTTTGGTATTATTGGAAAGGCCATGCTCTGGCCTTTCTAATGATACCAAACACGATCCTGCTAGCTGAAAACAGTCGGGAGATATCGGGGTTCAAAGGAACCCTTATCTCCACCCCTATCTTTCCTTAGGAGTCAATGAGGACGTTCCCCACAGGTCCTAAGCAGTGAAAGAATAATCCATTTATCTGTGTTTTAATGTAAAAATGTTTCATTCCTGTTAATGGTTTACAGTTACCATAATCCTATTGAAACTGGCTTGGTTATTTTAGGCTACTTATTTTGGTTATATATTATTAGATTTATGGAAGGTGGCAGTGGTACCTTTGCTCAGATCCTCATCATATCACCGTTTTTGTTTTAGTTAAATACGTCAACCTGAAATATGCCCATCATAAACACAGTGTATATTAAATAAGAATATAAATATTTAACAGCATGGAGAATTATTGTCTCTATGCGTATTACACTATCCACTAATATGTAAACCGAAGCATCGATGTAGGGAATAACAGAAGACTTTGTTTCCATCTGTTTACACAAGTGACAAATTGGAGGTCTACATTGTACAACTGACCTGGCTGTCCCCTAACGTTCAGACAGACATCTTATTAGCCGAGATCATTTACTTGCAATCAATTTTCTCCTCACAAAGTGTAAAGATATTGTGTGCTTATTATGCGTCTCTTTATCTCATGGTCTTTATCTCTTTCCCATATGTTTTGTAATTTATTTCTACACTGTAATTTAATCCATATCAAAGACTGAGAATCTGACGAAGTGTGTTTGGAGGTCACTAATCTTTATTCTAAAGCGGGCTTTATTTGTTTTTACACTTTATATCTTCTTTTTCCTACCAGTATGTTACAAACCATGGATCCCCTTTCAGATTATGCCATGTCGTTTATATTCTGTGTTACTGGCACCACAGTGTTCATTGGCTGTATAAAAAAATATCATGGATTGCGGTGTCACTTTTTGCTTAATATCATGTTGCTTATACATCTCTCTCGGAAGGGGGTGGCTGTTGTTTTTAGGAGAGGGGAACGATTTGTAAGTACTTAATATACGTTAACCTGGGTTATTTAGTCTTATAAAGGTAACAAGCTAATATACTCGAAATTGCCGGGGTTTATAGTTTTTTTTTTTACTTTGTTTAAGAAATACTTTATTGGAATGGCTACATAACAAAAACGTAAAAATGTTATAACATTTTTTATTTTTTTCTATAACCAACTAAATTAAACCATTTTTTTCTTAAACTCTTTCTAAAACTTATAACTGTTCATCAGAAGAACATCTATGGAGGAAAGGTTTAATAATAAAGTACATGTTCATTGTAAGGCTTGTTTATAAACTAAATTTTGTGTTTTTCCAGTTGGAGTAAATATAAATTACTCGTTTGGGGAACCCACTCTAGAACAGGCAACATATAATTGGCCATGGTAGAAACATGGAGATTCCAAGTTGGTACCAGTGCACTTGATTGACTGGCCCTGTGCCTTGTTGATCATTCTACTGAAATCCAACCTGATGTGAACTGTAGATGCTTTAAACTGAATGGCAAGTCTGTGGAAATGAGTGGAATGTGGGAGATGAATACATCCTCTCCTTTTCCCTTTCCAGTCAAGACTGTTGCCTAACGTTGGTTACAATAGTCTGTATGGTAGTGTATGAAGCGTAATAAAGTAAAGATTGTACTCCCTGTGTTAACTGACACAAACAGGAATGGTTACAGTCTTTCCTGCATAGATGGGGTAACCCTAAGTATTAGATGCAAAATAGAAATGGAAACTGAGCCTTGTGGTAGAGAAATAGAATATAACTTTTAATCGGTATGAATAAATAAAAGGTGGACATGGTCCACTAAGAATAAGGTCACATATAGTACACAAGAACGTGAATAACACAAATCACCCTACACAAAGGGTAAAACACAAAACATACAAAAAACAAAACCACGAAGAAATCAGTATCAAAGCTGTCTATACTATGGTAGGGGGTATGGAATTCACCCAGAGGCTAACTATACAAAGGTACCTAGGAAGGTAGGAACCATTGTGGGTCCTGGGCAATAGGAAAGTGAGGAAGATAGATAGCCTGATGGGTAACTAAGCCACCATATGAAACAAAGAAAATATACAGTACATGCGCAACCATATACCAGATGACAGTTTATACAAGGGAAAAATAGTTCCACAATGTAGCTAAACACCAAAAAATTATCCCTCTATATGATGAAAAAATAGATCCATACCGTACTTTCCAAAAAGGTGTAGTGCTTTGTCCTGAAGCTCCTCAACGTTCTTTCATTTGTTCCATGGTATCTCAAAAAGATGGAGAGAAAATCACCGCATAGTGTGACCGCTGCATATACATGTGCACATACACAACTCAAAGCCAATTGCCAACTCACACTTTTTAGAGCCTTGGACTAGGCTCGCACCTACAGACGTAAGGGTTTATAAGGGCATACCCATCAGCCACTCTGCATGAGTCTTCTCCACTTTCTTCCTCATTGGACCCCACATGGACATATGTAAAAAACGTAAATAGGGAAAGAATAGTGTAGACAACAAGGACAGATATACACCAAATAAGTCCTCCACCACTACTCACATAGTACTGAGCCACAAGTCAGGGGCTCTACCTTTACACGCCTGGAGGTTTTAATGTGCCATGGTTAAACCCTCTCCACAAAAAACGCATTCTGTACTGATTATGTAGATATAAGCAAAGCATTTATTTAAAACAAATCCAGAATAATATAGTCACCAAAATGCGTTTCACCTTTACTGTGGCTTCCTCAGTCGGTGTTAAGATCAATCTGTGTACAAGGCCTAATTTTATACCCTTTACATACACTTAATCCGAGTGATAAACCATTTCTGGTGTGTGTAATCTGCAATTCCTCATAATTCCGGCATCTCTTCCGGACTACAAACATGGCCGCCGGGTCATTTCCGGTTAGATGTCGTGCATGCGCGTTAGCGCTTCACCGGTGTGATGTCACTTCCGGTTTCGCGATCCCTATGTGCAGCATCTCTACTCGTGCATCGCAGGCAGGGGGGGACAGGACCGGAGGCTCATGTGAACAACCCAAGTCCCTCCCACATAACAAACCACTGTAGTCATGACTACCAAATCCCTGCAAGTATACACTTACAGGGTTATTCAGAGAGCGTGAAAAGCAGGAGAATGGCTGGAGAATGGCTGGAGAATGAAAAATTCTAGGTCAAAATAGCCAAACCAGAAAAATTCTCACTTTCATCTCACTTTCCAAATCGGCTATTTTGACCTAGAATTTTCCATTCTCCAGTCATTCTCCAGCCATTCTCCTGCTTTTCACGCTCTCTGAATAACCCTGATATACTGCTAGGTCCCAGAAACTATAATTAGCTCATATTTTGTGGAAGGGCATAATACCAATCATGACACCACTATGGAATCCTGTAGATATAAAAACAGCCAAATAAAAATCTAATAAAAATAATGAAAAAAACTATAAATAAATAAAAATTACTGTAAAATCTGGAAAAAAAAGATCCTATCCCAAGGTCAATCACTAATCAGCTGGGCGCCATATACTGTATATTGCTACCAATCAAAAAAAATATTGTATTCTTAGAAAAATAAGCATTCAGAAACATAAAAGGGGAAGAGAAGGAAAAAAGAAAGAAACAGGTTTTAAATGCAATCCTCTATAAAAAAAAATGGCACAATTCAAAATCCGAATTGAGTCCATGTGGAATTAGAGTATTCAATCTGAAAATCCACTGCATTTCCTCTTGGTTAATTTTACGCATGTAATCTTCACGCCGCCAATTCTTATACACTTTTTTTTATAGCAATAAAATTTGTTCCATTCGATGTACATCCATGTCTTTCTCTATAATGTACAGGCACTGAATGTTTTTCACACCCCTTAGTAATATTATTTAGATGTTCCCTTATCCTCTTTTTTTTTTTTTAAATTCTTTATTTTGAGAATTATACATAACAAGAAATTCACAAAATCAAACGTAGAAAAAGACAGCCGTCTAGGGCTGGCCAGACTAACTACGGTCAGCCAGTCAGATAATGTAAGATGCAAGTAGCAACAGGTCAATAAGGGAATAATAAAAACAAAAAACAAAAAGCAAGAAGTCCCAACCTCAGTGAAGGAAGAAAATACAAAAGAAACACATAAGCATGTAGGACTATCAACGTAAATGCCATAAATTGTCCTGATAAATTATACTCAGAGCTTATCTATAGACCAGTGACACGTAAACAGAGAAGAAAAAAGCTGGGGGGGTAAACAATATCGCTCAGGTCTCAGTCTGGCTGAAGTTCCGGAGGGTCCGGCGAGATGCCCGCCGCTTCAAGGTCGGACCAGGCGGTTTCAGGATCAGTGATGGTGTAGGGGACATTATTATGTGTCACCACCAATGCTCCCGCCAAGCCCCACCGATAACGGATCCCCCTCCGACGAAGAACCGCAGTCACAGGACGGAACCGTCTGCGAGCAGAGTCTGGAATGGAAGATCGTGATACAAAGCCAACGTGGAGCCCTCAAATTTCACTGGATCTCTTGCGCCAGGAGCAGACATAAGCTTGACCTTAAATGCTACATCACGAAAGGCCACCACGACATCACGGGGTGTCCCCTTCGAAAGCGGCGCAGGTTTCCGAACCCTGAATACCGATCCGATCACATCTGGCTTGTCAGGAGGGAGTCCCGCCATCCGAAGGGCCAAACGAGACACATAAGCTGGGAGTTCATCCGACGACACAGAGTCCGGGATGCCTCTGACCCTGACGTTACGACGGCGGTGTCTTGTTTCCAGCATCTCCACAGAGCGGGACAAAAGCTCGACCTGGGATCTTAGACCAGCGACCTGTCCCAACAGGTGAGTATGTTCCGATAGCACTGTAGAGGTCGTCGCCTGCACTGCTGTCACCTGCGCACGGATTGTTGCAACCTCCTCCCGAACCGCCGCCACTTCAGGTTTCCACACCCCCCGGATCTCCCGGAGTTCGTCCAGGATCCTCCGAAGGTCTCTCTTCGTAAGAGGAAGATCATCATCCTCCTGCCGACTTTCCTCAGGCTGTGTCATACGGGTTTCGAGTGAGGTCGCTCTCGTTTGTTGCGGTTGGGCACCCTGTCTCAAAACGTCCTGTCGTAATGAAGCCACACTACTGCTGGCTGAAAGCTGGTGTTCCTCGGCCGAATCCCCGTCAGAGAGGCCACCAGCAGTAAGTGAGGCACTCAAAGACGCCGTCAGCGCTGCTTTTCGTTTCTTTTGCGCCCTTCTTTTTGCTGCTACAGATAGTGGTTGGGAGTCTGGTGTCCGAGATTGTGGGGAGATCCAGGTCATCGCAGAGCTACCACCCGAGTGCCAGGGGTCCTCTTCATCTTCTGAAAAGTCATAGCCCGGGGGAGGGAGGAGGAGATCGCATCTCCCTTCGAAGTGGACCCACCTCTCATGGAGTCCCGAATGTCCCTCTGTCTGGACCGCAGCTTCTGTGAGCGACCGGTGGGCATGTCACCAAAAGCGCAGGCACAAGGAAGAAGAGCGGTAAAAGGTCTCAGAAATCTCCTTCCAGGCTTCTAAAATGGCCGCTAGTACTAGGCCCAGATTGTGCCGCGGGGGTTAATCTGCTCCGGAGCGTCAACTTCGGGGGTAAGGCAAACTCACCGAGTCCCCCAGTGCCCCCAGAGACCGTAGAGCGTTTCTCAAGTGCGAGCAAGCGGCGGAAATAACTTTAAAAACCGTGTTTATCACGGAGCTCCTTCAACATGCAGCCGCTCGCTTCCTCGGCTAGCTCCGCCCCCTTCCCCTTATCCTCTTTTAACACGGTCTAACAGTCCTCCCACCATCAGCCACCATATGCTTGACCACAGGAAGTGTCCAGATAGACAAATAATACCCAATGTTAGGATCTGTTGAGAGCGCTCACAGAACAACAGTACCCAAGCAGGTCAATAGAGGGAATAGACCCTAGTACAATTGGCTGCATAAAGAAATAAATAAATCTGATTACTCCATCATACTCTACGTGAAGTAATCTGTTTCATTTTTTGCTTCATGCAGCCACTTGTACTAACTATGGTCTATTCTCTTTATTGACTTAATTGGGTACTGTTGTTCTGTGAGCGCTCTCAACAGATCCTAACGGTACCATATCCCCTACCATAGTATAGACAGCTGTGATACTGATTTCTTCATTTTTTTTGTCTTTTGTATGTTTTGTTTTTTTACCCTTTGTGTAGGGGGGTTTGTGTTATTCACGTTCTTGTGTACTATATGTGACCTTATTCTTGGTGGACCTTGTCCACCTTTTATTTATTCATACCCATTAAGTTATATTTTATTCCTCTACCACTAGGCTCAGTCTCCATTTCTATTTTGTACTCCATTACGTTGGGCTGCATTTTTTTAACACACATTCTTGTCCCATTACAGAGCCTAGGTGGGTCTAGATTGTGAAGCAGCATGATGGGTGACCCAATTTTGCATTGAAGGTGATGTGGTGCCATTTCCAGATTGTCGAGTGAGTTGAGTAATTCTGTTGGATAGTTTACAGCTTCATCATCATCCACCACCATATCAATTGAGTTGGGCGGGGTTTGGCACAAACATACAAACGTTCACTTTTATATATTTGATAAGAGCCAAAAAATTTAAAGGGATATAGTTAGATAGAAATCTTAAGAGAATGTGAAGTAAGAAAACTTGAGAGCCTTGCCTTTTGGACAAATAAACTATAATGAAGCCACAAAGTCACATGTTTGCTATAAATTATTGTTTAGGAATTATTCCATAAATTATTCCATAAAAGAAGAGTAAGGCTGGGGTCAGACTAAAGCATTTTTAACGTGCGTTTAGGCTCACTTAATCACGGCCGCAGTATCAGCAAATGACGGGCAATGACGTCAATACACGAAGTACGGCCGCACGGAAGTGCGGCCGCGCAACGCAAGCGGCAAACGAACAAATTTTGTTTGAGAACGCAAAACCGCTAGTACTGACGTACAGAGTGTGCTGCGTCGGCATAGCGGTGTGTGTCCGTGATTAGGAGACGTCAGACGCTGCTCATGTCTGGCCAGCATAACGTCCAGACACCCAACCTTTCCTGGTTTGGATCCGTAACAAATCACGCACGAAAATGCGCATCGTATGAACGTTTTTGTGCATTCCGTGAAAAAATACGTCAATGCGTTCGGACGCACTTTTTGACGGTCGCTGCAAATAATGCGTTCGTTTGACCCTAGCCTAAACAGATTGTCTCCTCTTTCCTGTAGGATAAGAGCGAGGTACAATACATTTTTATTTTCTATTTTGTGTTCTGCCATTGCAAAACTAGTAATTATTTCATATAAACTTTTGAGAGCTGATTTTTTTTTTTCCCCTCTGGATGTGAAGAGATTATTTTACTGAATGTCCAAAAACACGTAAAAGATGCATAAAAGTACAACAAGCGGGCCGTTAGTAACTTTAAGTGCAGTTGCAATTCCAAGCACACTTAAAATAGAGGCCATAATATATAATATACTGGAAAAAAGTGTGTGCGTTTTAGATTATAGGTATAAGTATATTTTCACATTAATGTCATTTTTGACTAATGCATTTCAGCACGACAGGAATCCTCACTGTTTTTTTGTTCGGGAGCTACAGCAGCGAGAGATCAGTCAAGAGGAGACCACATTACTGAAATAACTCCGTATACTGTGGGCCATATTACACAGTTGGTGCTAACTTAACCAGAGCTGTTGTAAACTTAACAACTCCATAGGCTATAATGGCTCTGGGAAGTTTACAACAGCTCTGGTTAAGTTAGCACCAACTTTGTAATATTGCCCTGTGTATTTTAAGCGCATAATACAGACGACTGTAATAGTTCCATTTAAAAAGCTATAGAAGTAGAAAACATCCTCGCTTTAATCACTTTTAATACAGAGATGAATGGTAAAAAAACATTTATTTCCTTACCCCCTTCTTACTGTATTTGTACCTTGCTGTTGTTATCCTTGTAAGCCACTCAAGATGGGCATTGGTCAGTCTGTTTCTCTGTCTCCTCTTTATTATGTTCATGGTGGAGAATGTTGACTCACATGTCTCTTTACTCCCAAATAAGGACAACGCTTTTTTTACGAATGGCTTCAAGTGTCACGTCCATAATGGTGTGGAATCGGGTAAGAACCCAATAAATGGAATCTTTAGGATGCAGGAGGCGCACTGGAAGCACTGAGATAATATCAGAGCAAAGGTCAAGGAACGCACTTTAGATATAGAGGAGTTGAGGAGCTATTGATTCAACCAAAGAAGAAACAATTGTGAAGCGATGCCAGAGAGCGTTCACCAGTCTTATATAGTGGACAGGGTGGAGGTGGACACGCCTCTACTCTGGGCACCGCCTCCACTATCTCCTGCTGGAGGCCAGATTGGAGACTCCCCCCTGTGGTCTCTGCAGAGTCCCGACTCCTCCCCCCTCTGACCATGGAGGTCTCGATCCGCCCCCTGGCGCCATCTTGGCTGACTCCATTCGGTTGGCGTCCCACGTGGCTGTTGACGGCCGCATGGGTGGCGGAACACCACGCCACGCTGGCCAGGGAACGCCGCCGACGGGGAGCGGCCATCCGGACAAGAGGACCCGCGGACCGAGGACCCTGACGATTCTGGGGAGAGGTGGCTAGGAAGCCCGCGGATCTCGAGGGGGTACTCGCGGCCATGCGAGGACGGGAGCGGTGGCCGGTGAGACGTGACAGAACCCCCCCAGAAGGAGCGACCTCCGGGCGCGAACAGGGCCAGGCCTCGAGGGATGCGCCCCGTGAAAGGTGCAAAGCAGGTCAGGGGCGTGTACCTGAGAGGCAGGTTCCCAGGAACGCTCCTCAGGGCCGTATCTCTTCCAGTCCACTAGGTATTGTAGGTGACCACGATGAATACGGGAATCGAGGATCTCAGCAACTTCATATTCCAGATCATCGTCTACAAGGATGGGGGGAGGCGGCGACGGGGTTCTGTCAGAGAAAGGATCAGGGGTCCACGGTTTCAGCAGGGAGACGTGGAATACAGGATGAATACGGAGTGAGGGTGGCAAGGCAAGTTTGAGAGCCACCGGGTTGATGATGGAAAGGACTTGAAAGGGACCAAGATATCGAGGACCCAATTTCTTGGACGGCAAGAGAGCTTCAGATGGGTTGTTGACAAAAGGACGAAGTCTACGACCTGATAGTCAGGGTGACGGAGTTTGTCGGCCTTTAGTTTATATCTGGTTTGAGCCATTAGAAGGTTGTCTTTGGCGATACGGAATCCTTGTTGTAGATTAGCGACATGAGTAGTGATATCCGGTACAGAGGAAGAGAAGGGTAGATTCGGAATAAAAGGTGGGATGGTATCCATAATTAGCGAAGAAGGGGATGTCTTGATCGATTCATGGGTCTGTGAATTGTATGCGAATTCAGCGGATGGAAGCAGAGTAATCCAATCATCCTGCAAATGGGTGGAGAAGCAGCGTAGATACTGTTCGAGTATCTGGTTGGTTTTCTCTGATTGGCCGTTGGATTGTGGATCATATGCGGAGGAGAGGTTGCCAGAGATGTGGAGAATGGAACAGAAGGCTTTCCAGAATCTAGCGGTGAATTGTGTACCCCAATCCGACGTTATGGAGTCTGGGATGCCATGTAATCGGAAAATGTGATGGAAGAACATGGATGTGGTTTCTTTGGCTGTAGGAACTCCTTTGGCGGGGATAAAGTGTTCCATTTTGGTCAGGTGATCCACTACTACCAGGATGGAAGTATGTTGTCGAGAAGGAGGTAGATCGACAATAAAGTCGGTAGAGATGCGGGACCATGGACGTGTCAGAATGGGTAAAGGGAGGAGAAGTCCCATAGGTTTGGTACAGGGATTCTTGTTTCTTTGACAAACAGTGCAAGAGTTACATAGTTACATAGTTACATAGTTACATAGTTATATAGGCTAAAAAAAGACATGCGTCCATCGGGTTCAGCCTCTCCCACATAACCTACTGCTGTTGATCCAAAAGAAGGCAAAAAACCCAGTCTGAAATATGCAACATACCGGGAAAAAATTCCTTCTTGACCCCAGAATGGCAGTCAGGTTTCTCCTTGGATCAAGAAGCTTTTACCCACATATTAAATATTATAACCCTTAATATTCTGTGTCTGCAGGAAGTCATCCAGTCGTTTTTTAAAAGTCTGTACAGACTCTGACCCAACCACCTCAACAGGTAGAGAATTCCACAGCTTTATTGTTCTCACCGTAAAATAACCCTTCCTATGCTTTAAGCTAAATTTTCTTTCTTCCAGTCTAAATGGATGACCCCTTGTCCTATGTTATCAGACAATGGTTGATAATGGCCCCGTATATATTTATATAAGGTTATCAGATCCCCTCTAAGGCGCCGTTTCTCTAAACTAAACAGGTTTAAGCTTCTTAGTCTTTCCTCATAACTTAACCCTTCCATTCCCCTTATTAATTTAGTTGCCCGTCTCTGCACTTTTTCTAACGCTATAATATCTTTTTTTAAGACAGGTGCCCAAAATTGCATGGCATATTCAAGGTGCGGCCTGACCATTGATTTATACAGAGGCAAAATTATGTTTTCATCCCGTGAGTGAACTCCCCTTTTAATGCATGCCAATACCTTGCTGGCCTTGGCGGCTGTTGTTTGACATTGCACATTGTTACTTAGTTTGAAGTCTATGATTATTCCCAAATCCTTCTCCTGCTTGGATTTCCCTAACTCCGTACCATTTAGGGTATAAATTACTTGCGTGTTCTTCACTCCAAAGTGCATAACTTTGCATTTATCTAGATTAAATCTCATCTGCCATTTAAGTGCCCAGTCCCCCAATTTATCTAAGTCCCTCTGCAGCGAAGTAACATCCTGCTCACATTGTATTACTTTTCCTAGTTTTGTGTCATCTCCAAACACTGATACATGACTTTCAATGCCTATCTCAAGGTCATTTATAAATAAATTGAATAGTATTGGTCCTATAACAGACCCCTGAGGGACACCACTTACCACTGGTGTCCATCTTGAAAATGTACCATTTATGACCACTCTCTGTACCCTATCTTTTAGCCAGTTTTCTATCCAAGAACAAGTATTTTCATCTAGACCATTTTTTCTCAATTTAAATAGTAACCTTTTGTGTGGAACTGTGTCGAAGGCTTTGGCAAAATCTAAGTAAATCACATCCACTGCGACCCCCTGATCTATACTTCTACTCAGTGGCGTAGCGTGGGTTGTCAGCGCCCGGGGCCAGCAAAGAATTGTGCGCCCCCCCCCAACCTGTGGACGTTATCGATATTGCCCCAGCTCACACATGGATTTGCCCCCAGCTCACATGGATTTGCCCCCAGCTCATGGATTTGCCCCCAGCTCTCACATGGATTTGCCCCCAGCTCATGGATTTGCCCCCAGCTCATGGATTTGCCCCCCAGCTCATGGATTTGCCCCCCAGCTCACTCATGGATTTGCCCCCCAGCTCACTCATGGATTTGCCCCAGCTCACGGGGATTTTCCCCCAGCTCATAGATTTGCCTCAGCTCTCACATGGATTTGCCCCCCAGCTCACTCATGGATTTGCCCCCATCTCATGGATTTGCCCCCCAGCTCACTCATGGATTTGCCCCCATCTCATGGATTTGCCCCCCAGCTCACTCATGGATTTGCCCCCAGCTCACTCATGGATTTGCCCCCAGCTCTCACATGGATTTGCCCCCATCTCATGGATTTGCCCCCATCTCATGGATTTGCCCCATCTCATGGATTTGCCCCATCTCATGGATTTGCCCCCATCTCATGGATTTGCCCCCAGCTCATGGATTTGCCCCAGCTCATGGATTTGCCCCAGCTCATAGATTTGCCCCAGCTCATAGATTTGCCCCAGCTCATGGATTTGCCCCCCAGCTCACTCATGGATTTGCCCCCAGCTCATGGATTTGCCCCCCAGCTCATGGATTTGCCCCCAGCCCTTACCTGGATATTGCCCCCAGCTCATGGATTTGCCCCCAGCCCTTACCTGGATATTGCCCCAGGCCCCAGCTCCGGCGGGGGTTGAGGGACCGGGACGCAGATGCCGGGCAGCGCGGGAGCGCCTGCCCGGTCTTTAACAGTCCGTCCTGTTAGGTGATGCCGCGCAGCCGGTCACGTGGTCCGGCCAATCAGGTGGTACAGAGACTCCGTACCACCTGATTAGCCGGACCACGTGACCGGCTGCGCACGCCGCGCAGCCGCATCACTTAACAGGACGGACTGTTAAAGACCGGGCAGGCGCTCCCGCGCTGCCCGGCATCTGCGTCCCCTCAACCCCCGGGCCAGTTTTAGGGGCGCAAATGCGCCCCTAACAAAACTGCGCCCGGGGCCACGGCCCCCCCAGCCCCCCCACGCTACGCCACTGCTTCTACTTACTTCCTCATAGAACGTAATTAGGTTAGTCTGACATGATCTGTGTTTCATGAAACCATGCTGATTTTTGCCAATTACATTATACCTCCCAATAAATTCCTGAATATTATCCCTTAGTAACCCCTCAAATAGTTTCCCAGCCACAGATGTTAAGCTCACAGGTCTATAATTCCCAGGCACAAATTTTAAACCTTTCTTAAATATAGGGACCACATCAGCTTTTCTCCAATCCTCTAGTACTATTCCTGAAAGAAAAGAATCTTGAAAGATTAAGAACAGAGGTTTACATATTTCAACACATAGCTCTCTCAGTACTCGCGGGTGAATTCCATCTGGCCCTGGGGCTTTATTCACATTCACATTGACGTACTGTCAGTCATTGATGGCCACCAAAACTGACGTTTGACTGTGTGTAGGGTTTTTGATATTCCTGGATGTCCGGATAATAAAGAATCGTGGCATTGGTATAGGGTGTCTAGTCTGGCTTTTTCAGGTACGAATATCCGTCCTTTTCTTATATGAACACCTTCGGGTGTAACAGGAAGAGAGGTGTCGGCTGTTAATTGTTTTATTTTATCATGGAGTGGTTGGATAGCTCCGAGGAAATGTTCTTTCTTTAGGATGGTGGATGGTGGAGTAGGAGATGCATCGTTGTATCTTCTGGAGAGGGCATCGGCTTTTCTGTTTTTTGAGCCGGGTAGATATGTTATATGGAAAGTAAAGCGATTGAAGAATAGGGCCCATCGTGCTTGTCTTGGTCGTAGTTGTTTAGTGGATTGGAGGTATTCGAGATTTTTGTGATCAGTTAGAACTGTCACTGGATGTGTTGCACCCTCAAGTAAATGACGCCATTCTTCGAAGGCCCTTTTTATGGCAAGGAGTTCTTTATCCGTGATGTCGTAGTTCTGTTCAGAGCTACTTAATTTCTTGGAGTAATAGGCTATCGGGTGTAAAAGATTATCGGGGTGCGTTGGGACAACACTGCTCCTGTAGCGATCTCAGAGGCATCAACTTCTACGAAGAATGGGAATTGGGGTTTTGGTAGGGTCAGGACAGGTGCTGTAGTGAAGCACTCTTGAAGTGTGTTAAATGCCTTTTGGGCTTGAGGAGTCCAATTAAAGGGGACCAACGGTTTCGTGAGATGTGTTAACGGATGGATGATGTCAGAGAAGCGCTTAATGAACCGGCGGTAAAAATTGGCGAAGCCGATGAATCTTTGTACCTCCTTTTTTGTCCTGGGGATGGGCCAGGTATGAATAGCTTCTATCTTTTGAGGATCCATTTCTATTAATCCCGGAGATATAATAAATCCTAAAAAGGAGATCTTTGTCATCTCGAAGACACATTTATCGAGCTTGGCAAACAAATGGTGGTCTCGTAAACGTTGTAGCACAATAGTCATATGATGACGATGTTCAGATAAAGAGGGGGAAAAATGAGTATATCATCTAAATATGCTATAACAAAATGATCTAAGAGATCTCGAAAAAATATCATTTACCAAATGTTGAAAGGTAGCAGGGGCGTTGCACAACCCATATGGCATGACGGTGTATTTGAAGTGGCCATAGCGTGACCGAAAAGCGGTTTTCCATTCATCACCATGATGCATTCTCACCAGGTTGTAGGCGCCCCGGAGATCCAGTTTAGTGTAAATTTGAGCCGTTTTTAGTCATTCTAACAATTCAGGGATGAGGGGTAGAGGATATCGGTTCTTTGTTATCGCATTCAGTTGTCGATACTCTATACAGGGACGCAGGCCCCCATCTTTCTTTTTAACAAAAAATATCCCTGCTCTGGCAGGGGAAGTGGAGGGATGGAGGAATCCTTTGCAAAGGTTTTCGTCGATGTTTACTTTGAGGACAGTTAGTTTGGGTTCTGAAAGAGGATACAAACAACCGTAGAGTATGACTGCACCAGGCAATAGATCAATAGGGCAGTCGTAGGGACGTTTAGGTGGTAAGGTTTCAACTCCTTTTTCATCAAATACGTCGGAAAAAGCTTGGTATGTTTTTGGTAAATTTACCCCTAGATGTACCATATTGGTGTCCAGTATGGTGTTAACGGTATGAGAGGCATGAAGACATTTTTCTTTACAATAGGGTGAGCAAAAAGAGATCTTGGCTGTAGACCATTGAACGTAGGGGTCATGTTTGCGTAGCCAGGGTAAGCCAAGAATTACAGGAAATATGGGAGATGACACGATATCAAAGCAAATCTCTTCTACATGATTAGTACCAGTATACATCTGTATCAAGGCGGACTCCATAGTGATCGGCCCTGATTTCAATGGAGACCCATCAACCAGTTTAATTTCGATAGGTGAGTTTTTATTGTGTAAAGGAATACCAATACGTGATGCAGTGGTCGTATCTATGAAGCATCCGCTAGCCCCTGAGTCCACCATGGCCTGGAGGGGAATCCTCATCTGTTGCCACTGTAATAAGATGGAGATCATTAATAGTGGTGAGACAGAGGATTTCAGAGCCGTAAGAGGAGAGACGATGTGATGAGGTTTACCTCTTGTCGGTTTAACCGGACAGGTACGGGCTTGATGGTTGGCCCCTCCACAGTACATGCATAGACGTAATCGTCTGCGCCTTTCCCGTTCCGCTTGAGGTAAACGTCCATCGACGAGACCGATTTGCATGGGTTCTGATGGAGGTTCAGACGGAGTCGCTGGGACTGAGGTCCTAGATGTAACAGGAGGGAGTACAGTGGAGGAGGAGGGACGATTGGTACTCACTTGAGTAGGAGTATTGAGCCGTTCGAGACGGCGTTCCCTAAGACGATGATCCATCTGGATACAGAACGAGTTATTCCTTCAAGAGTGGGTGGTATACCAACGCGTGCCAATTCATCTTTGAGGGGTTCTGAGAGGCCCATGTGAAATTGGTCGATAAGGGCCGTCTCTTTCCAACAGGTGTCATGGGTGTAGTGGTGGAAGTCCGTTATGTATTCTTCCACAGGTCTACGGCCTTGCCTTAGGGCTCGTATAGCACTTTGGGCAGTGGATTGTTTGTTGGGGTCTTTATACATTGACTCAAGGGCTTCGGCGAACGTGATCCAAGAGTCCAAAACAGGGTCTTGCATATTTAACAACGTATAGGCACACTCTTTAGGTTCGCCTCCCATCAGAGAGATTACGGTACGGACCTTTACGTAATTGGAAGCGTAGGTGCGAGGCTTCAATGAAAACAGCAGGTGGCAGTCTAGTAGGAATGTGTCAAAACCAGCCCGATTACCACAGAAGCGTTCAGGTAGGGGAACGTTGGGTTCAGGGACCTGAGAGTTTTCATCAGATCTGTTGCTTTGGCGTGCATGCTGGACGTCGGGCGTGGGATAAGGTGGGGGTGCTGCGGTGTTGTGCACCTGGGTCTGGAGGTCCCTTTGTTCCATTCGTAGTTCCTGGAAGGAACGAGTCAGGGAGGACTCTTGCCGGGTGAGGGTAGCGAAGGCATCCATGAGATCCGTGGTTTCAGCCATGGCTTCACAATCTGTCACGTCCATAATGGTGTGGTATCGGGTAAGAACCCAATAAATGGAATCTTTAGGATGCAGGAGGCGCACTGGAAGCGCTGAGATAATATCAGAGCAAAGGTTAAGGAACGCACTTTAGATATAGAGGAGTTGAGGAGCTATTGATTCAACCAAAGAAGAAACAATTGTGAAGCGATGCCAGAGAGTGTTCACCAGTCTTATATAGTGGACAGGGTGGAGGTGGACATGCCTCTACTCTGGGCACCGCCTCCACTATCTCCTGCTGGAGGCCAGATTGGAGACTCCCCCCTGTGGTCTCTGCAGAGTCCCGACTCCTCCCCCCTCTGACCATGGAGGTCTCAATCTGCCCCCGGGCGCCATCTTGGCTGACTCCGTTCGGTTGGCGTCCCACGTGGCTGTTGACGGCCGCATGGGTGGCGGAACACCACGCCATGCTGGCCAGGGAACGCCACTGACGGGGAGCGGCCATCCGGACAAGAGGACCCGCCGACCGAGGACCCCGACGATTCCGGGGAGAGGTGGCTCGGAAGCCCGCGGATCTCGAGGGGGTATTCGCGGCCATGCAGGACGGGAGCGGTGGCCGGTGAGACGTGACATCAAGGTAGGAAATTCAGATTCATAAACTACATTCTGAAAGTGGCTAACACAAACTTTAAATTCTGCTTTGAGTATGTCCCTTGCTTACGATGAAAAGGGCAGAATTGACATATAGCTGGAGTCAGAGAGGACAGAGGTGGAAGGGGTTATTAATGAAGTTAAAAAGGTCTTTGTACTCCACAACATCACTGAACCTGGATTCAAACTCTATTCTCAACTCTTCCAACACTGACAAATTCACTGAAGCTGAAGTGTTGCAGTAGTGATGTGTCATTTGTTGTCAATCTTCGCAATCTTGGAAAGTGAACAAATTCTTTGTCGGGTATATACAGTGTTAATATTTTTTCCTGGAATGCTTTTATTGAATGAAGTATGTTACCTGGAATCTTATCTCTCCCTTGGAGTAACAAGTTAAATGTATTCAGGTGGCACGTGATGTCGGTCAGAAAGTCCAACTGTAGAATCCACTCTGGGTCTTCTAGTTCTGGCGCATGCTTCCCTTTGCCATCAAGGAATTTCAGTATTTCAGGAAGGAGGCTTAAAAATCGCTTGAGAACTCTACCACGAGATAACCATCTTACTTCACTATGCATGAGCACATCACTGTACTCCGTCTCATAGGCGATAAAATTGATCACACGGACAACTAGCTGCGTAACACCTGTCAGTTTCTTGTCTTTGAGTTTTGCAATGAGTGCCTCTTGGTGGATAATGCAATGAAAAGCTGCAAAGTTTGGTATTTCTTCTTTTTTCCTCATAAGCCCAATAGGTTCCTTCGCTTTTCCTCTCATGCTGGGGGCTCCATCAGTACATGCACTTACAAGACCTGACCAGCGAAGTTTGTTCTCAGTAAAAAATGTCAGCAGTGCATTGAGAATATCTTCTCCTCTAGTTTGACCAAAGAGTGGCAGTAAACACAACATTTCTTCTTGAAATGAATCTCCTTTTGGTTACTATCATCTTTGCCAATGTCTTCCACACGTCTCATTATTGTTGAATCAGAAAGTTGCAGGCCTTTTATTTTTTTATAATTTATTTTTTGTTGATGAACTCTGCATACAATATTTCTGCTGCAGCCAAGAAGCAATCTTTCGCGATCTCTGCATCAGAAAACGGTTTCTTCCCTCTTGCTAAGATCCAAGCGATTGCAAAAGATGTCTCTGTTAGACGTTCAGCTCATGAGTTTGTTCTTTGAATTCGTTTTTGCTGCTCACAAAGTGATTTTGTTTTTTCTAACATTGCTACCAGGTAAGTATCATTAAATTTTGTGTGCATTGTTTGAAAATGTTATTCTAAATTACTGTGCTTGAAGCCATTGCAGGTCTTTTTGCAAATCAAACACAGGGAGTTAGATCCATGCTGGAGAAATAAAAATTCATGTGTCCACTTCTCCTGAAACTTTGTATGTTCATCTTGAATAGCTCGTACTTTCCCTTTTTATAGTAGAATTGTCATATATATCAATGTGCATGCTGGCCCTCTCTCCATCTTTAGCATTTTGAGTTTCAGCATTAAGCATGGGAACATTATTAGTTTCACCGACTACAACTACATCATTGCCTTTCCCTCTTGTTTCATGATTTCTTTTAATTAGTAAACGATCCATGTTTCGTTGTTACTCACCCAATCAATATAATAAGTAATATCCTTTGCTTTAGGTCTCTCTCAAATATTATCTTAGATTTCTTTCCTCCGTATTTGACTATCCCAGATGTCACAGTTTTTTCCTCTTCTGCCTGTCTTCGCTTCTACTTTCTGCCTTTGACTTATCTCTGCCCTTGTCTGCAAACTCTGCTCACTGTGCTTTGTCTGCAAACTCTGCGCTTTGTGCTTTGTCTGCAAACTCTGCTCTCTTTGAAAATTTTGCTCTATGCACCTCTTCTTTCTTTGCAAACTCTGCTCTCTGTGTTTTTTCAAACTCTGCTCTCTACGTAAACTCTGCTCTGTGCCTCTTTGTAAACTCTGCTCTCTTGCTCTTTGTTTCTTTTCAAACTCTGCTCTCTGTGTAAACTCTGCTCTCGGGGGTAAACTCTCTGTGCCCCTGTCCCAATCAGTCACAAGGAGGGCACCTTGCATACGCCAAGGTGAGGCCCTGGTACAAAGGAAAGCCCCAATATGCAGATAATACTTGAGTAGACAACCTAGGCCAGAGACCGTGCACGGTAAACAGCAGCCCTACTCTGAAAGACCGGTCTTTAGAATAGCCGGATCTGCTCTAAAGAAAAATAATACAACAGCGCCATGCAGAGTCTAAGGACCTACAAATGAGACAGGAATATACATATATCAAGGGTACAGACAAGGAGTATCCAAATAGAGAAGTCAAGATAAAGCAAGGAGTGATAAACCAGAATATATACCTTCTACAGATGCCAGGGATCCAGAACTGGGAAAATAGTCAGCCAGGCAAAAGGGTCAGAACCAGGTAATCCGTCAGACACATAACATAACCAGACAAAGGAGAAACACTAGAACTAAAAGCACATGAAGGACTAGACATGAACTAGAACCTGGACTAACTAAAGAAACAGCATACAGATAAGGAGACAAGACCATACAAACTAAACAGAATAACAGTAGGGAGATCTCAGGAACAAACACTCAGCAGAAATCAGAACTGAAAGTGAACCAGAATGCAAGAGCAATGGGATAAGGGCCCATTGCAATATATAGGGAGGTGATCAGCCCACATCACCAGCAGGAGAGCTAACGAGGAAGCCACTTAACCCCTGAGCTGCAATCCAGGGAAAGCAACACACAGAACCATAAGGGAAACACAGGCATAAAGAATACAGAGGACAGGGGGACAGGGCTGGAACTGGGAAATGTGACAGCCCCTTTGCAAACTATGCTCTTTCTTTTCGAACTCTGCTATCTGTGCCTCTTTGCAAACTCTGCCTTACTCTGCTCTCTGTGCTCCTGTCTATTTTTGTGTAGTCTCCCAGCTTTAGCCTGTCTTTTCTATGCCTGCTCTTTCCTTGACTGCTGTCCCGTCAACTGCGCAGGAAAATGGTGCCCGCGCTTCATATGATGCTGCCGGCCCGCGCGTCATCAAATTCTGCCAGCTGCGCGTCATCGGTTGGCGTCCGGGGGTAAAGGATTCGGCGGGTTGATTCGGTGGGAGGATCAGGAGCCGCTACTGCCGGTTCCAGAGTCTGTGAGCCACACAAAAAAGCCACAGAGCTTCAGATTACTCCCTTCTCCTTTTTGGAAAACAAAATGAACTATGAAATCTGTGTTTCTCTTAATGACATTTTAATGGGGGAATGGCTGAATTACCCAGCAGCTACACAACACAATCATATAGATAAAAGGGCCCAAATGATTCTCATGCTGATTTTAGGGTGAGAAAGGAACATCCCAGCCTGGTTATGAATGGACAGTTGAGGTCGGACCCCCACAGAGCCTGCGCATTTATTCGGCAGGATCTTTCACTGTTCAATGTTTTGAGATGATGGATTTTAATACAGGTCTCATTATGTGGCAACAAAAGAAAAATTCTGTTTGTGCATAGAATATAAGGAAAGTGGACTGGAAACCATAGAATGAGGAGAGTTTAGGACCATGGTTCAATGCAAATGAATTTAATGAACATGCTATTTGAGAATTAGTGACCGCAAATCCAAAGCACAGCATGTTATAAAATGAAAGGCTAGTAAATGATAAATATATTCTGTAAGGATGTCCATTCGTTTCTACGTCTGAGTTAAACTGCATTGTGTCAAAGGGATTAAAAAGAAAATAAGCCGTGATAAAATAGTGTGGTTGGAGAGGTCATGGTTATTAGAAACTAATGGAAATGAGGTGTTTCTTTCAAGAAATAAGTTCTTACAAGGGAGATTTTGCAGCATAAATGCATGTCTGGAAAACCTCAGAACAGTGTGACAGTATTGAGCCAGCATGGGTGAAAGCTCAAAATTGGTTTGCAGCTCTCTATTTAATCCATGGCATGAAGAATTCAGGCTGTTTTGAAAGCAAGTTTAGTGGGCGAATATGTCGCTATTTGATGGCTGAAGGGTTGAACAGTTTAATTTACAGTTAATTGAGTTAATGTCTTTTGTACATGCACACAGGTCTGCTAGGAGATATATGGATGGTTGCTATGGTTACTGCTTTTCCCGCTGATTCAAATGGATGCAGTTCTGGTCTATTTAATATATATATACACATATCATACTGCTGGGTAGATTGAGATATTGAATGTCACACAAATCTCTGCAGCATATCCAACATGTCAGGGAGAAGACAGGTGCTACTAGAAAACCATGCTGCACATTAAAGAATATGTGTAAAGACACAGGAAATGATATATATGAGTATCAGCTAAGCGCCATTATTTGCTGGCATTGCAAATACCGGCGCAAATTGCCAGTGTTGCAGTGCCAAGAAACGTCAATGATTCTCAAAAGCATAGTCCAAACAGCAACAGGAGAAGCTTATCAGTAAAGCTGCTGTTTGGATTATAGTTTTGAGAAGCACTGGTATTTCTCAGGAATGCAGTATCGGTAATGTTTGCTGCATTTTGCAACGCCAGCAAACAGTGTCACGTAGTGCATAACTCCTATATGGACTGTAGCGCTCACTCCCGGAGGAGCCGCTGAAAATGAACCACGGGTCAGTCTCCCCGCACTAGGGAATAAATATACTCCAGCACCGTTGTGGATTTTATAATTTATATAATTTACTGAAGTAAAAGGCATATAATAATACACGGTGTTTTAGATATATTTACAGTATTTCGTATTGCGGTAAACGCGCAGCGGGAAAAAGAAATGCGAGGCTTCGTATTTCTGGAAAAATACACGACCGAGCAGAAAATACAATACTTCGTAATTACGAGAAACGCGCAGCGGAAAAACAAAAGTAGATGCGAATCTTTTCCCCTTTTTCGGATCTTAGGGAGTGAGTCCCGAACAGGTTAAGTCCCGATTTGTGAGTGTATGTGTGTGTTAGGGTACCCGGGTACTATTCAACTGGCCAGTGAATCTTTTAAGCGATGTCTTCGACTAGTCGAGTTGGGGCCCTGTGGGTTTCAGAAATAAACAACAGCGTGCTTGAGGTTTGTAGGAACGGCCTTGGAGGCCTCTCACCCATCCGCTGATCACCAAGGCTCCGCTGACGCAGGACGTCTCTCCGCTTGTCTCCGCGCTGGGATACCGGCTATTGGATCGATATTCAGGCTCTCTGTGCTCCGGCCCGGACTTGTCCAGCTACCGCCTGCTCTCCCATCCGTTGGACTCGCGGTACTCCTCACTCGGGGTCCCCAGCTTGTCTGGATAAACACTTGGTGGTGATGGCCGGTGGGTAAGGCTCCTTCTGGCAAGGCAGGATAACCCCACTCGATTCCTGATAGGCCACACTTGCGCTCCGGCCTGGTCACGGTTCCGCTCTGCAACACTGCGTCCTCTTCCTTGCACTCCCTGGCGCGCTCTGGCGCGTTTCCCACGAGGCTCAGGATGTACAGCGTCTGTGTCCCACCCACTTCCTGTCTGTTTGCAAAGCACGCCGGGAAATGTAGTCCCACTGTTCAGTGTCTCTGATCGCGCTTGTCTCCCTCCAGTGGCCAAAAATAGGTACTGCCACAGTAAGAGTTTAAACACAGCGCTACAGGACCTATCAACTTTTTAACGCTAGCGCTCACATAAATGAGTGTTGGCGCTAGATAATTGAGGTGATAGTGATCGGAGGTGATGTGGCAGTAATGCTAACGGGTTAAAGAACCCATTAGCGAATCGGTGTTAGCACTTTTTATCATGAGCTTACTGTACTTTGCGCTCCCTATGCTTAACAGGGGGAGTGTAAAGTGTAAGCAGAGAGTAATTAGTGGTAGGATCAGAAAGTCCTAACTAGAATAGTTAGCTACAGCTTAGAGCGACGTGTAAATGGTGGGACGAGAGTGCAATAAAGCCGCTGATGACTGAAAGTGGACGGACTCCCAGGTGTTAGTGAGCCCGTAACAGGAAGAGGATGGGACGTCTACTATTGGATAATTGTTTTATTGTTGTTAATTGTTTAATTATGAATGTTTATGCTTATGGTTATTTATATCACAAAGATTTGCAACAGGGTTGACGTTCCTGGAGGGATCAGCCAAATGACAAATGATTTAGGTAAACTAAAAAAATGGTCGGAGCTGTGGCAATTGAGTTTTAATGTGGATTAGTGCAAGATAATGCACCTGGGACGTAAAAACCCAAGGGCTGAATATAGAATATTTGATACAGTCCTAACCTCAACATCTGAGGAAAGGGATTTAGGGGTCATTATTTCAGAGGATCTAAGGGTAAGTAGTCAATGTAATAGAGCAGCAGGAAATGCTAGCAGAATGCTTGGTTGTGTAGGGAGAGGTATTAGCAGTAGGAAAAGGGAAGTGCTCATGCCACTGTACAGAGCACTGGTGAGACCTCACTTGGAGTACTGTGTGCAGTACTGGAGACCGTATCTCCAGAAGGATATAGACATCTTAGAGAGAGTTCAGAGAAGGGCTACTAAAATGGTGTACGGCTTGAAGGAGAAAAGTTACCAGGAAAGGCTTAATGATCTTAACATGTACAGCTTGGAAAAAAGACGAGACAGAGGAGATATGATAGAAACATTTAAATACGTAAAGGGAATCCACAAGGTAGAGGAAGGGAGTATATTTAAAAGGAAACAAAGTAGAAAAATAAGAGGACATAGTATTAGATTAGAGGGGCAAAGGTTTAAAAGTAACATCAGAAAGCATTATTTTACTGAGAGGGTGGGGTGGTGGATACATGGAACAGTCTTCCAGTTGAAGTGGTAGAGGCCAAAACAGTAATTGAATTTAAGCAAGCATGGGATAGGCATAAAGCTATCCTAAACAAAAGATAAATCCAGGTAAAGTATCCATGTAATTGGGCAGACTAGATGGGCCGAAAAGGTTCTTATCTGCCGACATTTTTCTATGTTTCTATGTTTCTATCAAACAAGCAGGAGACTGCATATCCCTGATAAGGTCCCAATGCAGTGAGGGGATGAAACACGTTGGGTATTGCTTATTTGGTATATTTTTTTATTGTTTTAGAATTAATGTTGATATTTTTACTGCGCGCTGAATACATTTTGATTCCTGGCAAGCTAACTCCATTCTGGGGTCCTTGAGGTGTCGAGGTCATGAGAGAGGGTGCGGTTAAAGGATACAGAGAGTTTTGAGATAAGCCTACTTTTCTTCATTATCTGGTGTGCAGATTTTATTACCATAATGCAGGAGAATATTTGGAAAAATGAGGTTGCACTATGTGTATGTGTTTTATACCGCAGGTGTCCTTTGGTTTGTTCATGTGATTATTAAAAGCGCAAAAGAAGGTGCACTAAGGACTCTCTGCAGTCTAGTATATTTTATTAAAACTCAATATACATATTGGTGGAGTGGGGTATACCTCTGTTTTCATTTTTTTGTGGTATACATATATAAGGTCTGAGTGGGTATATATATATATATATATATGCAAAAAGGTGGCTGCACTCGAATAAAGATAAAATAATAAAGTTTATATCTTATTAAAATAGGACCGATGTTTTGGCTCACTCTGGAGCCATTATCAAGGAACCTTGATAATGGCTCCAGTGTGAGCCGAAACGCTGGTCCTATTTTAATATGATATAAATAAACTTTATTTTATTTTTATTCGAGTGCAGCCACCTTTTTGCATATGGCTTTGCACCGCATGGATATACATAGTAATTTTTGGAAGGTGTTGCAGGATTATAGGTTCAATATATATACAGTATATATATTATACAAATAAAGCCTGCATACACCTCCTCACACTAACAATCACCCAGGTGCAAAAAATCCAAGCATTTAAACAAAAAAGATTGTAGATGGATGCACTCAGGGACTATCGGAACTTCGGAACTTCGCGATAGAATGCACAGACTCCTTTCTGCTGTGTGAACAATAAGAAATACATGTAGACACAATTAATATAATATGCCATAAATATGTTCCATGTGCCACTGATACAGAGGTGATAGCGCTAAGCCTAATTACACATTGATCCATCTAAAACACAAGCTGCTTCACCACTGCAAGGAGAGTAGGGGTCCTTGGACCCCTGTATTTCCATTCTTTACACCCCACAAAATCACTTTAGGTGTCATTGGACAGGTCAGAGTCTGGCCTTTCTATGATGATCTTCTTTGTTTTGTATTCCGCTTTAGACCGGGGCCACGCAGACGTACAGGAATGCAGAAAGAACATCTGTGAGAACGGACACTTTTTCCGCTCGGACGCCTGTGTGGCCACCTCGCTGTGTGCACAACTCTACAAAGTGTGAGCCTTCTATGGAGGCTTCTGTGCTCCTAATTGCTTACTGCATTGGATCCTTGCTGCCCTAGTGTTTCCTGTCATCCCCATCTGAGTCTTTTCTGTGAATTTTTCACCTGTCACCTCTAAAATAAAGCGCCTGTTTTGCACCATACCTGTCAGTCTGACGTGTGTCCCCTGCAATTGGGATCTGCCTATGGAACCTGCTGCCATGAGCACGACAGATTAATACTACCACAGTAACAATATTATTATTACCCTATTAAAGTCCTGAGGTAACTCTTTGCTTTTGGTATGTGTGAGGTCAAATGGTTTTTGGTTTGGAAATGCCAGGATGTTGTCAAGGATTTGTGGACTGTAACTGCTCTCATCAGAGCAAGTCTGAACCAGCAGCTGGCAGTTGAAGTTCATCTTTTGATGGCAGGGCTTTCAATGAATACAGATGCAGTGTTACTACGTCTCCATTGCTTTAAGATAAGTGCCCTGACCAGGGCCGTAGGAAGGGCGAGGCGAGTGAGGCACGTGCCTCGGGCACAGCTGTGAAGGGGAGCAGCCATGGCTCGAGACCTGCGGGAATGCAGGTTGCGGGAACCTGCGTTCTCGCAGCGTTCCCACAGGACTCGAGCCATGGCTGCGCCCCTTCACAGCTGTGAAGCTGTGGCCCCGCCCGAGCCCGAAACGATTGCCGGCGGCCACGTGCTTCCTACTAGAATGGCCGCTGACAGGAAGTGCAGCCACTCGGCTGGGATCTAACAGCTAGTCGCGATCTCGTGAGATCGCGGCAGGTTGTTTCATCGATCCCAGGCGAGCATCTGCACTTCCTGTACTATCCATGAGACCTGGGGGCACTATCTGGGGGCAATATCCATGAGACCTGGGGGCACTATCCATGAGACCTGGGGGTAATATCCATGAGACCTGGGGGCACTATCCATGAGACCTGGGGGCACTATCTGGGGGCATTATCCATGAGACCTGGGGCAATATCCATGAGACCTGGGGGTAATATCCATGAGATCTGGGGGCACTATCCATGAGACCTGGGGGCACTATCTGGGGCACTATCCATGAGACCTGGGGGCAATATCTGGGGGCACTATCCATGAGACCTGGGGCACTATCCATGAGACCTGGGTGCACTATCCATGAGACTTGGGGGCACTATCTGGAGGCACTATCCATGAGACCTGGGGGCACTATCTGGGGGCACTATCCATGAGACCTGGGGGCAATATCTGGGGGCACTATCCATGAGACCTGGGGCACTATCCATGAGACCTGGGTGCACTATCCATGAGACTTGGGGGCACTATCTGGAGGCACTATCCATGAGACCTGGGGGCACTATCTGGGGGCACTATCCATGAGACCTGGGGGCATTATCCATGAGACCTGGGGGCACTATTCATGAGACCTGGGGGCACTATCTGGGGCCACTATCCATGAGACCTGGGGCACTATCCATGAGATCTGGGGGCATTATCCATGAGACCTGGGGGCACTATCCATGAGACCTGGGGGCACTATCCATGAGACCTGGGGGTAATATCCATGAAACCTGGGGTGCATTATCCATGAGACCTGGGGCACTATCCATGAGACCTGGGGGTAATATCCATGAAACCTGGGGTGCATTATCCATGAGACCTGGGGGCACTATCTGGGGGCACTATCCATGAGACCTGGGGGCACTATCCATGAGACCTGGGGGCAATATCCATGAGACCTGGGGGCACTATCCATGAGACCTGGGGGCACTATCTGGGGGCACTATCCATGAGACCTGGGGCATTATCCATGAGACCTGGGGGCATTATCCATGAGACCTGGGGGCACTATCCATGAGACCTGGGGGCAATATCCATGAGACCTGGGGGGCATTATCCATGAGACCTGGGGGCACTATCCATGAGACCTGGGGCACTATCTGGGGGCACTATCCATGAGACCTGGGGCACTATCCATGAGACCTGGGGGCAATATCCATGAGACCTGGGGGTAATATCCATGAGACCTGGGGGGCATTATCCATGAGACCTGGGGGCACTATCCATGAGACCTGGGGGCACTATCTGGGGGACACTATCCATGAGACCTGGGGGCACTATCCATGAGACCTGCGGGCAATATCCATGAGACTGGGGGCACTATCCATGAGACCTGGGGCACTATCTGGGGGCACTATCCATGAGACCTGGGGCATTATCCATGAGACCTGGGGGCATTATCCATGAGACCTGGGGGGGCATTATCCATGAGACCTGGGGCACTATCCTGAGACCTGGGGCACTATCTGGGGGCACTATCCATGAGACCTGGGGCACTATTCATGAGACCTGGGGGCACTATACATGAGACCTGGGGCATTATCCATGAGAGCTGGGGGCACTATCCATGAGACCTGGGGGCATTATCCATGAGAGCTGGGGGCACTATTGATGAGAGCTGGGGGTACTGTCCATGAGACCTGGGGGCATTATACATGAGAGCTGGGGGCATATCCATGAGACCTGGGGGCACTATCTATGAGACCTGGGGCATTATCCATGAGACCTGGGGCACTATCCATGAGACCTGGGGGTAATATCCATGAGACCTGGGGGCACTATCCATGAGACCTGGGGCACTATCTGGGGGCATTATCCATGAGACCTGGGGGCATTATCCATGAGACCTGGGGGCACTATTCATGAGACCTGGGGGCACTATACATGAGACCTGGGGGCAATATCCATTAGACCTGTGGGCACTATCCATGAGACCTGGGGGCACTATCTGGGGGCACTAACCATGAGACCTGGGGCACTATCCATGAAACCTGGGGGCACTATCTGGCAGCACTATCCATGAGACCTGGGGGCACTATCTGGGGGCACTATCCATGAGACCTGGGGGCATTATCCATGACCTGGGGGCACTATCCATGAGACCTGGGGGCACTATCTGGGGGCACTCTCCATGAAACCTGGGGCACTATCCATGTGACCTGGGGGCACTATCTGGGGGCACTATCCATGAGATCTGGGGCACTATCCACGAGACCTGGGGGCACTATCCATGAGACCTGGGGGCACTATCTGGGGGCACTATCCATGAGACCTGGGGCAATATCCATGAGACCTGGGGCACTATCTGGGGGCACTATCCATGAGACCTGGGGCATTATCCATGAGACCTGGGGGCATTATCCATGAGACCTGGGGGCACTATCCATGAGACCTGGGGCAATATCCATGAGACCTGGGGGGGCATTATCATGAGACCTGGGGGCACTTATCCATGAGACCTGGGGCACTATCCATGAGACCTGGGGGCATTATCCATGAGAGCTGGGGGCACTATCCATGAGAGCTGGGGGTACTATCCATGAGACCTGGGGGCATTATACATGAGAGCTGGGGGCATGTTCATGAGACCTGGGGGCACTATCCATGAGACCTGGGGTCATTATCCATGAGACCTGGAGACACTATCCATGAGATCTGGGGGCACTATCTGGGGGCATTATCCATGAGACCTGGGGCATTATCCATGAGACCTGGGGGCACTATCCAGGAGACCTGGGGGCACTATCTGGGGGCACTATCCATGAGACCTGGGGCACTATCCATGAGACCTGGGGGCACTATCCATGAGACCTGGGGGCACTATCCATGAGTCCTGGGGGCACTATCTGGCGGCACTATCCACGAGACTGGGGGCACTATCCACAGAGACCTGGGGCACTATCCATGGAGACTGGGGCAGCTATCCATGAGACCTGGGGGCAATATCCATGAGACCTGGGGGCACTATCCATGAGACCTGGGGGCACTATCTGGTGGCACTATCCGTGAGACCTGGGGCATTATCCGTGAGACCTGGGGGCATTATCCATGAGACCTGGGGGCACTATCCATGAGTCCTGGGGGCACTATCTGGCGGCACTATCCACGAGACCTGGGGCATTATCCGTGAGACCTGGGGCATTATCCATGAGACCTGGGGGCACTATCCATGAGACCTGGGGGCAATATCCATGAGACCTGGGGGCATTATCCATGAGACCTGGGGGCACTCTCCATGAGACCTGGGGGCACTAGATCTGGGGGCACTATCCATGAGACCTGGGGGCACTATCCATGAGATCTGGGGGCATTATCCATGGAGCTGGGGGCACTATCCATGAGAGCTGGGGGCACTATCCATGAGACCTGGGGGCACTATCCATGAGACCTGGGGCATTATCCGTGAGACCTGGGGGCATTATCCATGAGACCTGGGGGCACTATCCATGAGACCTGGGGGCAATATCCATGAGACCTGGGGGGGCATTATCCATGAGACCTGGGGGCACTATCCATGAGACCTGGGGGCACTCTCCATGAGACCTGGGGGCACTATCTGGGGGCACTATCCATGAGACCTGGGGGCACTATCCATGAGACCTGGGGGCATTATCCATGGAGCTGGGGGCACTATCCATGAGAGCTGGGGGCACTATCCATGAGAGCTGGGGGCACTATCCATGAGACCTGGGGGCATTATCCATGAGAGCTGGGGGCATATCCATGAGACCTGGGGGCACTATCCATGAGACCTGGGGCATTATCCATGAGACCTGGGGTCAGTGGCGTCACTAGGGTTGATGTCACCCGGTGCGGTAACTTATGGTGTCACCCCCCGCCCCGAGTTTTACGGATTTTTTTAACTACTCTTACTCCTAAATCAGTACTCCCAAATAACACTGAATGCTCATACACACAGCACACATTACTTTAAGGTTTATTGCTGCGGAGCTCTCTCATATGCTCACACAACTTTTTGCCAACTGCCAGCAAGTACGATGCCTGTTCGAAGGCAGTGAAAGCACACATGGATATATATTGCCCCCAGCAGCTCATCCATGGATATATATTGCCTCCAGCTCACATATGGATATATTGCCCAAGTTCACAATTATATATTGCCCCCAGCAGCTCACAAATGGATATATATTGCCCCAGTTCACACATGGATATATTGCGCCTCAGCTCACGTATGGATATATTGCGCCTCAGCTCACATATGGATATATTGCGCCGCAGCTCACATATGGATATATTGCGCCTCAGCTCACACATGGATATATTGCCCCAGACCAGCTCACACATGGATATTGCCCCAGCTCTCATGGATATGCCCCCAACACACATGGATACTGCCCCCAGCACACATGGATACTGCCCCCAGCACACATGGATAATGCCCCAGCTCACATGGATATGCCCCAGCAGCTCTCATGGATATTGCCCCAGCTCCTCTCATGGATTTTGCCCCAGCTCCTCTCATGGATTTTGCCCCAGCTCCTCTCATGGATAATGCCCCAGCTCCTCTCAAGAATTTTGCCCCAGCTGCTCTCATGGATTTTGCCCCAGCTCCTCTCATGGATTTTGCCACAGCTCCTTTCAAGAATTTTGCCCCAGCTCCTCTCATGGATTTTGCCCCAGCTCCTCTCATGGATATACTGCCCCAGCTGCTCTCATGAATAATGCCCCAGCTCCTCTCATGGATTTTGCCCCAGCTCCTCTCATGGATATACTGCCCCAGCTCCTCTCATGGATAATGCCCCAGCTCCTCTCATGGATTTTGCCCCAGCTCCTCTTATGGCTATGCCCCCAGCTCCTCTCATTGATATTGCCCCAGCTCATGGATAATGCCCCAGCTCATGGATACTGCCCCAGCTCATGGATACGCCCCAGCAGCTCATGGATATACCCCAGCAGCTCATGGATTTGCCCCAGCTCATGGATATGCCCCAGCTCATGGATTTGCCCCAGCTCATGGATTTGACCCAGCTCATGGATTTGACCCAGCTCATGGATTTGCCCCAGCTCATGGATATGCCCCAGCTCATGGATATGCCCCAGCTCAAACATGGATTTGCCCCAGCTCATGGATATGCTCCAGCTCATAGATATGCTCCAGCTCATGGATATGCCCCAGCTCAAACATGGATTTTCCCCAGCTCATGGATATTGCCCCAGCTCATGGATATTTCCCCAGCTCATGGATATGCCCCAGCTCATGGATATTGCCCCAGCTCATGGATATGCCCCAGCTCATGGATTTGCCCCAGCTCATGGATTTGCCCCAGCTCATGGATATGCCCCAGCTCATGGATACTGCCCCAGCTCATGGATATGCCCCAGCTCATGGATTTGCCCCAGCTCATGGATATGCCCCAGCTCATGGATATGCCCCAGCTCAAACATGGATTTTCCCCAGCTCAGGGATATTGCCCCAGCTCATGGAAGCTGCATGCTTCGGACGCTCGCAGGGAGCGAATACGCAGCGGAGGGTGAGACACCCGCCCTTAGGGTGACGGTGTCACCCTAAGGTCGGGTGTCACCTGGTGCGGGCCGCACCCCCTGCCCCCACGTTACGACGCCACTGCCTGGGGGCATTATCCATGAGAGCTGGGGGGCATATCCATGAGCTGGCCATATCCATGTGAACTGGGGCAATATATACCCATATGAGCTGGGGTCAATAATATCCATGTGAACTGGGGAAAATAGTCTGGGGGCTCAGTGCTGTGTATATTATTCTGTGGGGGTGTATATTAAGCTAAATGTTATTTTGCTATACGTGCATGTATTCTGTGTGTACTGTATTTGTACATGTACTGTGTGTACACTATATATGTAGGGCCCCATCACCTCCTTAACGCTAGCACTTACACATGTGAGCGTTGGTGCCAGGTTAAATGAGGTTACTGCATGCTGCCCATATCACATCCTAGCACAGGACCCTCATATTACAATCCGAATGGTAACAGGTTAAAAATTCCAGGAGATTGTGCTTTTCAGCGCGAGGTTACTGTACTTTGCGCTCCCTATACTTAACATGGGGAGCGCAAAGTCCTAACGTTAATTACCATCCCGCCATAGCTACTAAAGTTACCCACAGCTAGACGCTGGTGCTAACTGATGCCGCTTCTGCAGAATCAGTTAGCACCAGCTGGAACCCCCCCCCAAAAAAAATCACATACTTGCCTCTCATCCCACAGCGTAAAGGGTGGTCCAATCCACTGCTTCTGGTCACGGGGAGCATCCAGGAGCTTAGCACTGCGCCACTGGTCGGGGACTCTGATTTTTAAAATTATGTGGGGGGGCACAATTTTCTGTTTTTGCCTCGGGTGCAAAAGGAGCTCGCTACGGCTCTGGCCCTGACAGAACTGACATCAGAATTTCTCAACATGAAAATAACATTCTCAGTGAGACTCTTGTTCCAATTAATGACAGGCGGTTACACGTAGTGTCAATGAAAATGAATACTTGTTAAAATGATTATAACTATTTTCAGTAGGGAACAGCATTCTGGATTTGAGCACACTATATAACTACAAAACATATAAGGTAATATATATATATTATAGCAAAAATTATACCTTGGACACTGCTATGCCCGACTGCATAAGCACATATACGATTCGAAGATTCAGGCGCACACGGAGACTACTGAAGTATATATAGAGTACATTTTTATTGCATAAATCAATGTTTTAGTCCGAGCAGAGCTTTCCCCAGGATATCGCATACAAGTAAGATATATATATATAATACCAGGAAAGAGCACTCCATATCATTGACCACATTCTTCCATCATTTTCTGTAGCAAACCCCCCCCCAAAAAAATAAAACAAAATTAAAAAAAAAACCTGACTGAGAGAATAAATGATGGGGATTCAGTTCACAAAGTATGATCATATTTTCCTTAAGCCTGTCACAAACGCCAATGTACCCCATCGTTGATAGGTCCTATCTAACTTGACCGAATCTGCATTTGCAGGATCAACTCACCCTGGAGCTCCCCAGCAGGCTTTAGGCCTTTATAGGCAGTCACGGTTAGGCACCTGTGAACAGGGTGATAAATTAGAATTTTAAGCAAACATAAACAAATTCCCTATTATATAATTACCATTTATGAAATTTCAATAAACCTTTTCCAAGTTTCTTCTCATATATCAAAATTGAAAACAGACGATGCGCTACGCCATGGCGAGAGACACCAAAATCAGCCACAAAGCCACAAACAAAGTAGCGTCAGTCATGTCTAAATATAATTTCCTAGACAGACTATTTTATTAGATTTCAAAGAACTTATAGCCAATCAGCATACAGATACATTTCTACGTCAGAGTTTAACCAACAGTGAGACAAAAATTACTACATATGATTCAGAGATGGCTTTTCTCTAGCTTACACTGTTCACACACCCTTTCCTGCACAGACAGGAAATCGGCTAAATTCCACAGGCTAACATCCTGTGCAAGAAAAAGACTTTCAGGGTTTGACACTGGAAATGGGAGGGGGGGGGTTTCACACTAATGCAAGAATTAAAAACTACCTATCATATTAAAATACCTTTCACAGGGAGGGGTGCATACCAAATTAGGGTTGTCAGCCCTCATATTTGCACACTATTTTATGGACATTTAAGACTGACTGATGAAGGCCTTGGTGGCTGAAACGCGTCTCAGCTATATATATTTATGTCCAACCTTTTATATTTATTAATAAATCTACATTTTAACCCTTTACTGGCCAGCTGTACTTCCACTCCTTGCACATTACACTTTGCAGTTACCCAGTAACCGAGGATTGGTGATCCAAGGGGTCAGAGTATCCACTACAGAAGCATCTGATGCTCCTAAAGATACAGAGCTCCTTTAATTGGTGAGTGTTACTCCTACTGCTTTCTACCCTGTGATATACGGCGTTACACTATGCTGTCTCTGTTCCTCTTATCTCTCCTAAGTGACCTACACCGAAAAACAAGGGTAGCACCACCCTCTATCTGGCCAAAGGCCCATAATCCTAGAGCTGGGACCAAGTGTGGCTCTACTAAATGTGAGTTCCTGCCATTACTTAGGAGGAGGGTAACTGAATTCATTGTTTACTATTCTGCACTATTGGTCTATTTTTTGTTTCTGTTCTCTCTGAGAGACATCGAGGGACGTGACCGCAAGCCTTTTCTGCCCTCCGGAGGATCCCCTGACTTATGAGTATCCCCAATCAACTCTACTGCCACTTTTTTTGATTTGCACTTTCATTTAACAGTGTCCCCCCCCCTCACGCCTTTGATACCATCATGGGTACCTTATTGACTATTTCTGGCACAGGCTTCTTTACAGCCATTGTCTGACATTGCTACTTTTTATATGCACCTTTTTCTGTGCTTGTTGTTCTTGAATTGCCTTTATGAGGACAATTGCTTTATTCTCACCACCGTGTATTATCAGACTAATTGATTCTGTCATTACTTCATTATTGGCACACGGCAAATTTATAGCCCTCGTTTGCTAATTTCACTGATTATTGCATGGTTAGATGCGCTTTATGGATTCTTCTTCTGGATTACTTTTATCAGTATACCTATATTTCAAAAATCAGGTGTCAAATTTGGTATTTATAATCTTTGTGAAAAAAAAACAAATGTGTTTTACCATTTTCCGAACATCCAGTTAAGGGGAGTGGGGGGAATGGGTGTGAATACTCTTATCTGTATACTTATATTTCCAAAACCAAAGATGTTACAGGTGTGAAAATTGATATCTCCAATCTTCTTGAAAAATAAAAAAACACACGTTTTTAAAATTTTCCAAAAATCCAAGTAAGGGGGAGTAAATAAAGGGGATGAATACTTTTAAACAGGATACCTATATCTCAAAAAACAAAAATGTCACAGGTGTGAAATTTGGTATTTACAATCCTTGTGAAAAAAAACAAACATTTCTCGAAAATCCAGTTAAGGGGAGTGGCGGGAAAGGGGTGTGAATACTTTTATTAGTATACCTTTTGTCACATGGGGGGCACTATAGGGCGGTCCTCTAGGGCAAATTATGGCACACAAAGTCCTTCATTTGGTGAAATATTCCATGCTTTTATTGCAGCGTCAAATAAATCAAATACAACAGAACATTCAGACCAACCTTTGGTTCAAAATTCCTCTCCCATCACAGGAGCAGCAGCACCCTGTGCTTATCAGTCTCTGTGTGTGCTCATTCTCATCTGGTGCCCATTCTAATCTTTCCCCTGTGTGGGAATCCTTCTCATCTAGTGCCCTCCCTCAAGCAGGAGCTATTTAATCCCTTAATTGCAGGGACACCTGCAGCAAAACAAAAACACCTTTCCTACTGGGGGTTAATACCTAAACCTTAACACAAAATACAGGGGAATACACAGTGCCATCCATGCACTACATCACACCATATTTCAAAAACCAAAGATGTTCAAGGCCTGAAAATTGGTATTTAGGTTCATCTTGAAAAATAAAAAAACACGTATTTTACCATTTTCCAAAAATCCAGTAAGGGGGTGCAAAAAGGGGTGTGAATACTTTTATCAGTATACCTATATTTCAAAAACCAAAAGATGTTACAGGTGTAAAAAGTGGTATGTACAATCATCTTGAAACAAAAATATTTTTTTTTTACCATTTTCCAAAAATCCAGTTGATACACTGGATCAGCAGATCAGTGGGATGCTGTTACTTCACACAGAATGGAGTCTCTTTGCAGCTCCTCTCACAGGGAGACCTCACACACAGGCTCACTGCTCCAGCTTGTCTGCTTCCTTCTCACAGCCAGGCCTCACACACTCCCTCATTGCTCAAGCATGTCTGCTTACTTCTCAAGGCCAGGTCTTACACACTCCCTCAATGCTCCAGCATGGGAGAGCCTATGACATTATTGCAGAACCTCAACCCACCTAAGCTCTGTAATGGCACAAAGATTGCAAGTAAAAGCATTCCACAGAAATGTGATTGAGGCTACGGTGTGAACCGGGTCTGCCCGGGGAGAGTCTGTTCATGCCAGGAATACCGCTTATACTTTCAGAATATCTGTTTCAATTCAAAAGACTTCAGTTCACCTTAAAGGTTTGTTTTGCAATGACCATAATCAAGTCTCACGGGCAGACTTTTTTTTTTTTTAAAGGATTTTACCAGGAAGGATATATAGAGATTTCTCTAATTTTCAAGTATGTCTTGGGAGGCGAGTATGTACCGTTAGGTGTCTTGCCCAAGGACACTTACTGGAGAGGTGCTCTTGCCAGGATCGAACCTGTGTCTCCGCAGTCTCTCTCCACGGTTATAGCGCAGTGATGTTACCTCTACTCCACCCAGCCGGTCTTTGAAGGTAGCGGGGATTGACCTAAGGCAAGTCTGCTTCTCACATGGGCAGTTTTACGTTGCCTGTTCCAGACTGAGCTCACCTAACTCTCTGGTGATCTGAGAACCTTAAAGAAGAACCACTAATGTAGTTTACAAAGTACTGAAATTGTTCTTTTTTTCTATGTTCCAGATCCTAAAAAGAGAAATATATTTTTTTTGTCGGTCTCATTGTTTGTTTGTATTTACAACACAAAAAGAAAATTCATGGACGCATATGAATGAAACAACTTTGTTTTGTAGCCAATACTCCGTGACTAACATCTGCAATAAATATTACTTATTACTTTAAGACATCAACCTGTAAATTATGTTTTGTACAGTTTGGACAAAAAAAACCCCTCATTTTTCTTCTAAAAACAATTGTAACAAAGCCCAAAATCCATGCGAGCGAAGCTGCAGGCAAAAACTAGTTTATTATAAAAAATATTTAGTTCTATTAATTATTATAAAAACCTGAACCTTTCATGGGCAATGATAATGAAAGACAGAGATGTTAATTATCGACTTTGCTTGTTTGTTTGTTGTTTGTTATACTTCAGTGTATGCGTAGGAGGCTCAGCAGTATTTTTCCATTTATTCCCACGAATAAGTTTAGATTTGATTATAAAACATTGGAAATCCACATACATCTCATGATGTAGTTATACAATGTGCCATGTTTTCACATTATATAGTATTGATTTGTCACAATGGTTGGATCTTCACAACATGCTGCATGATTATTATTCCAGAGGAGTTTGCATAACCTGTCAAAGACCAGTCTCAGAACATCATAGATATGTGCTTGTGTACACGAATGATGCAAATTATATATTTTTAATTTTGTTTCAGTATTATTTTTTTGCAGCCCCGGGGCATGTAGTTTAATTGCTTTTTTAAGTGCTTTTCATACTATTAATGCTTTAATTGAAATAAATGGGCATTGATCAACTCATGTTACAGCATACTAGTAGTTATTATTGATTGCTTACAAGTTTATCTTATAGAAACATGTGTATCCGTATGTGAATTTCATAGATTTCTGTATTTCAATGCAACAGTTATTTAATTGTTAATTCATTCCCCTTTGACTTAAAAAAACACCAGCTGAGCAGAAGGGCAGCACAATGAGATACATATGTGATTCTAGGAGCTATTTTACAAGTTCATGCTTCCAGGGTTTAGCCAACAGGGGCCAGTGATATAAAAAATTCATTACACAAGCCAACCTTCTATTCATAAACTTGAGTAAAGTTGCAAAGATCATAATGAGTTTTTTTAATTCTCATCCCTTTTCCACTGTTTATACAGTGGAGCTAACCCAATAACAGCTAGGTCTCAGCTTATATATATGTATGATGCAGAAACATAGACATGGTAATCTGCTAACACTACTATTCAATGCCTGCTCATAGTAAAGTGAAGTATACATATATTCCCAGAATTGTATACTTAGGGCTCTGTTCCACAGTTGGTGCTCGTGACGACACAACTTTGGGCTTGGGGTACATGGGCCTGGAAATGTATTTGGGAGATGCAGGCCTCGTGTTCTGTATTATTTCCCTGCCCTCCCTTATGTTGAAGTCACCCTGTGCCTGTAGGGTGCAGGGTGTTTGTGTAATCTGTGTTATGTATGAATAATGTTATTGTCTGTCTTCTGCTATCTGCTGATTGATAGGTTAGCTGGCTGGGTTGTCTTAGTCTTTTCCAGCATCCCCTCTCTGGAATGTGTTATCGGTGTATGTTTGATTGGTCTGTTGTTGATCTGCCTTGTCAGGCAAACACTGCCCCATTGTCTGGTTAATGTTATTATGATTTATATAATTACTTTTGTGGTTGCTGTAGCCAAACTCAACTCCCCCTATCTAGAATGTGTTTACTGTATGACAGATTGTGGTAATCAGGTGATTCTCTATTTATGTAACTGTCACGGTGTTATATATATTCTGATAAGGAACCAGATGTAATGGAGATTCGGTCAGTACAATATGGTGGTAGAAGATAAGGTTAGACGCCACAACTACTGGTCTTGGACATTTTATTTAGGAATATAGCGTTGTCGAGGTCACAAGCAGTGTTCAGCAATTTGGGCAGCAGACGATAGCGTTGTTGAGGCTACAGGCAAAAGTTCAGCAACTTGGGCAACAGAAGTTAATGTTGTCGAGGTCACAGGAAAAAGGGTCAGCAACTTGGGCAGCAGAAGATAGCGTTGTTGAGGTCACAGGCAGAGGTTCAGTAACTTGGGCAACAGAAGATAGCGTCGTTGAGGTCACAGGCAAAGGTTCAGCAACCTGGGCAGCAGAAGATAGCGTTGTTGAGGTTACAGGCAAAAGTTCAGCAACTTGGGCAACAGAAGATGGCGTTGTGGTCACAAGCAAAGGTTCAGCAACTTGGGTAACAGAAGATAGCGTCATTGTGGTCACAGGCAAAAGTTCAGCAACTTGGGCAATGGAAGATAGCGTTGTTGTGGTTACAGGCAAAGGTTCAGTAACTTGGGCGGCAGAAGATAGCGTTGTTGGTCACAGGCAAAGGTTCAGCAACTTGGGCGGCAGAAGATAGCGTTGTTGGCCACAGGCAAAGGTTCAGCAACTTGGGCGCAGAAGATAGCGTTGTCGGTCACAGGCAAAGGTTCAGCAACTTGGGCGGCAGAAGATAGCGTTGTTGGTCACAGGCAAAGGTTCAGCAACTTGGGCGGCAGAAGACAGCGTGGTTGGTCACAGGCAAAGGTTCAGCAACTTGGGCGGCAGAAGATAGCGTTGTTGGTCACAGGCAAAGGTTCAGCAACTTGGGCGGCAGAAGATAGCGTTGTTGGTCACAGGCAAAGGTTCAGCAACTTGGGCGGCAGAAGATAGCGTTGTTGGTCACAGGCAAAGGTTCAGCAACTTGGGCGGCAGAAGACAGCGTGGTTGGTCACAGGCAAAGGTTCAGCAACTTGGGCGGCAGAAGATAGCGTTGTTGTGGTTACAGGCAAAGGTTCAGCAACTTGGGCGGCAGAAGATAGCGTTGTTGGTCACAGGCAAAGGTTCAGCAACTTGGGCGGCAGAAGACAGCGTGGTTGGTCACAGGCAAAGGTTCAGCAACTTGGGCGGCAGAAGATAGCGTTGTTGGAGTCACAGACAGAGGTTCAACAACTTGGGTATCAGGATCAAAAGGCTGGGATAGAATGGTTAGCTCGAGGTAGGGAGGACAATAATTGAGCAATGACTTACCCAGCAAGCCTCTCTTTTATGGGCCTCTGATTGGTGTGGGATTGATCTCAGGTGCTCTCTGAGTATATCTCTGTACCTCCGGCACTCCTCTGATGACATCATCAAGATGCTGATCTTTACACACAAACAAGACATGCAGATGGCCAGTTTAAGGTAAGGAGGTGTTTCTGAATAGTGTTGGAAGTGGAGGCAGTGTGGTAGGTTCGTGACAGTAACTTCTCCTCTGTATTCTACGGTATTCAGACAGTCTGATGCTCAGGCTGTGATTCCATGGCACTCTATTGCTTCATGCCTGGACATATTTGGTTCACTTGAGGAGGAGGTGCCAATGTGTTATTTTCCATTGGTCTCTAGAACCACCAGTGACTGTGTGTAATTAACTCAATGAAGCTCTTCAGTTGTTGTAGCTGCTCAAAAGTCCCAGATCTACAGCATCGTCTTATTTCTGGGTATGTTAGCAAGGCTCTTTACGTGTACCCATCCATAAGCATTGTCTAAGACCCGGAGGAAGGCATGAGAGTCTGCTGGGGAGAACACGGTGGACCGGCAAGGAAGCAGCATTAACAGATGTGACCCAGTTGGGGTACTAAGATCTGTAACAGTGCTAACTTAACCAGAGCTGTTGTAAACTTACCAGAACCATTATAGTCTATGGAGTTGTTAAGTTGATAACAGCTCTGGTTAAGTTGGCACCAATTTTGGAATATTGCCCTTATTTGGCACTGAAAGCTTAATACAGTCTCAGATGAAAATAATATATTAATTATGTATATTTTGGAGCACAATTTATAAATTATACCATTCCACATGAGACAGACACCAACCAAAAACTCAAAGTTCCAATTGACAATCATCTTGGGGATATATAGATAAGTCTGATCTTCTTAAAAAAACATCCTGTATATTAGAGAATTCTTAGTATAGAGACAGTTCATCAACAGAAGAAAATTCATAAAAGTTTGAAGGGTTTCGGCCTACAGAGGATGCTTGCTCATAAGCTATTGATTTCAGTGGACATGCCAGTCCTTAACTTTACCTACTTGTATGGCTTTAGTAATGTGGAAAATGATGGAAGTTGCAGTGCAATTTAATAGGGCCAATACTAAGTACAGTATTTAACACACACATTTACCAAGGAATGACCATTTCTTCACTTTTAGCAAAGTAGTTAAATAGATCAATGTGCATTAAGATAGGAACTACAAAATATACCTGCCAAACTCAAACCCCAATTTGTAAAAGGTGGTAAAAGCTCCTATATCTACCATCAAATTTCATTGTAACACTGTTTGGTGCCCATGTTACGGAATTCTGCTTCTTCCTTGTTTTCTTTCTCTATCTCTCTCAGGCTGGACACCCTTAACCCCTCTTTTATGTTTCCCCTACAAATTTTAAATATTGTGTATGGAATCTCATGGATCTAATTTAGTCAACTTCCTGATGTGTATGTCATGCCTTGACATTCAATTAAAAATATGTATAATAACGTCCCTCCCCCGTAACATTAGACTCTCCCCGTCTCTCCAGTCCTTGAAGTCTCTGAAAACACATTACTTTAGAGAAGTCTATCGTCTCACTCCCTAATCTCCCTCTGTTCATTTCTTACTCCATCCCCCCACCCAGCCCCCATGCAACCCACTACTTCGTGTTCTCTATTTACCCTCACCTATGTGTCACCCCTCTCCTCTTAGATTGTAAGCTCTTGAGCAGGGTCCTCTCTCCTACTGTTCTGTGTGTTGAACCTGTGGGGAAGGATATTTGTTATTTTGCATCCTATTGTACAGCCCTACGGAACTTGTTAGCGCTTTATAAAGACTTGTAACTGTAATGTGACTAACCATAAGATAGAGTACTCGGCAGTATTTGAATGAGAAGGCTAACATAACCAGAGCTGTTGTAAACTTAACAACTCCATAGACTATAATGGCTCTGGTAAGCTTACAACAGCTCTTAACACCAACCTTGGAATAGGGTCCATAGAGCAAAACTATAACACAAATAAAAAATAAAGATAATATGGTGAGACGTTTAAAGGTAAAAACGCACATTGTTTTTGTGCTAACACATGATTTCTATTCCCTGGATTACAAACATGTATAATTATAATAAAATCTCTGGTATGTGTTTTTGTTTTCAGCAGAAGAAATTGTTGTCCACAACAGCAACCAAGAAACCACCAACAAAGCAGACAATGCGCTCAGTAAATGGGGGCCCTGGGCATCCACAGTGTCCCATTAAAGACTCTGAAAGAGAGGTGGAGATCCGCCTTCTGCAGGCTGAGTGTGATGAACTGAGAACCAGGCTGGGGTGTTTAAAGGTAAATTCTCTGTTTCTAGCTCCACCACCCAATATAAAAACATCAGTAGATTTCCATTCTTATTGTACTTTTAGGGCAATCCAGATGAGGATCCTTTGCAAGAGGTGCATAGAGAGGTATCAGCTATACCCTCTAGATTGGGCCTAATAAGGCAAAAACAATCATAAGGGGTTGCAATAGCTTTTATACAGAAGACGTTGCCTTGACATTCAATTCTCGCTGCCCTTTTGGGTGGGTGCAGGCTGATTTCCATAGTTATGTCTGTAATGGCATCATTGGGATAAATCCTTCACAAGAAACCTGAATGGGTATACATCATTGGGCAGTCCACTAGTACGTTGACCATTCCCGTGTTCTTATAGATATGATTTTATGCTTTACGATTTGTATTCAGGGATGAACTATGAGCCTCAAGAGCAGGGAGTTAATGTTATGATGGCCTGCGGATCCATCCCTCTTGCTCCTCTTGTGCCTCTACTCTAGCCTTGTAATTCTTAATGGGTTTCTGTCTCATCCCACTAACCCCCACTGTTACTCTGCCCTTCATTTTCCCCTTTCCTTGCTGTCCATCCAGAATACTTGGCTTGATGAATCAAGTAAAAAAAATTATGTAATAATGACCAAACATGTGCACTGAAAATAAAATCTGCCATCTTGCAATTAACCCACCACTCTATACTCCGTTTAATATCAGTTATTTATAGATAAGGCTATAGTATAGAGAGTGGGGGCTTAATGGGAACCCTGTTCCATCTTAAACATTGGTGAAACTGTTTCAATGCATTCATGCACTGCTTGACCTGTACTTGGATCGGAAATTGTTGAGCTTTCTTGGGCTTATTTTGAACAATGGGTTTGGATCTGCATCTACTGGATCGGTATCTCCAAAAGTCCCTATATTAATCCAACCTTGTTTCTATTAGTGTGAAATGGATAATAGGAGTTATAAGACGAGACAGAGGAGATATGATAGAAACATTTAAATACGTAAAGGGAATCCACAAGGTAGAGGAAGGGAGTATATTTAAATGGAAACAAAGTAGCAAAACAAGAGGACATAGTCTTAGATTAGAGGGGCAAAGGTTTAAAAGTAACATCAGGAAGCATTATTTTACTGAGAGGGTGGTGGATACATGGAACAGTCTTCCAGTAGAAGTGGTAGAGGCCAAAACAGTAATTGAATTTAAGCAAGCATGGGATAGGCATAAGGCTATCCTAAACAAAAGATAAATCCAGGTAAAGTATCCATGTAATTGGGCAGACTAGATGGGCCGAAAGGTTCTTATCTGCCGACATTTTTCTATGTTTCTATGTTTCTATAATCTTATTGGAATTCATTATTTGCCCTGTCTCCAAGACAAATTACATTTATTATTTCCAGAGTATGACAGAAAAGGTTTTAATGGCAGTAATAGCGCAATACAGAGGGAAGGAGCAAACAAAGTAAATTTGAAGCTAAGAGCAGCAGATTAAACTCATTTATTCATCCTTGGTGTCTCTACATTCATCTCAATGCACATAAAGGTGACAGGGGCTATGTCAAGTACATGCTTGAAACATGGGTCTATGGGAGATCTCCAGATAGCTTCCATTGACTGTTACGTTCACATATAAGGAGATCTTTATTGAGACTCATGCGAGTCACTTGCCTGTTGCCTATGCCCGTTGTATTAGTCACCTTTCACTGGAATCATGACAAGACAGGAAATGGGAATCTAATGTAGTATTTCCATAAGTACACAAAATGCTGAAAAATACTAAATTGTAGGTTGTCCTTCAAAAGATTTTGTCATTATAACAGTTTGTTTAATTTGCAGACCTCATAAAGTAAAGTGTTTTATTGAAGATGTAGAATGTTTAGCATGTGATCAGTTACTGTGCATTGATACGCCCATACAGTGAGGGGAAAAAAATGATTTGCTCCCCTGCTGATTTTGTACATTTGCCCACTGACAAAGAAATGATCAGTCGATCATTTTAATGGTAGGTTTATTTTAACAGTGAGAGAGACAGAATAACAACAAAAACATCCAGAAAAACACATTTCAAAAAAGTTATAAATTGATTTGCATTTTAATGAGTGAAATAAGTATTTGATCCCTTATCAGTCAGTAAGATTTCTGGCTCCCAGTTGTCTTTTATACAGGTAACGAGCGGAGATGAGGAGCACTGTCTAAGGCTGGGTTCACACCTAAGCGTTTTTAATACGCGCGTTTTAACGCTCGTTTTTCACCGGCGTTTTCCTTGCGTTTCACGAGCGTTTTGCAAAATTGAAACGCGCGTTGTACGTGCGTTTTGTGATTGACTACAGAGGTGTCCAATAGGAAATTTACTGTCTTAATTACGGAGGCGACCAATGAAAAAGACCTCCCTGTGCACGAACCAAAGTTGCAAAATGGAGATCTGCCCAAGACGCACCATTGCAACAATCGCAGCTTTCCACTATCTGCGCTTGAGGAGAAGGAGGCAGGCGATGGCCAGGCGACGCTACTGGGTGCATCCGACCATTGCAGACCGACAACGAGGTCAGGTCTGGGCGTTGTTTGCAACTCTGCGTGCACACGAGGAGAAGTTTATGCAATACACACGGTAAAGAGGTTAGTACATGTACCCTGCTTTTATTGTTGTTGTGTCCCATATGATGGCACCATCAGAGATTTGATTTGCTATTAATTCCCCCTTTTTGTTTTTTTATTTTATTTTACAATAGTTTTGATGAGCTGCTGGACTTGATGTCCCCCACCTTGCAACGGCAGGACACCTTCATGCGTGAGAGCATTGCACCGGTGGAAAGATTGCTGATTACGTCAACTAACATCACTACACACATAATACAGTGCGATGTGCTGTCGGGGTTATTCAAAGAGAATCAAGCCGTCACTGCATGTTTGGTTACTTTTCATCCAATACGGAGCAGATCGGCGATCCCTTCACCTACCCTGCGGTGGTTTCAGCAAGTGCCACAGGGACGATGTAGTGTAGGGAAAAGCCGCCGCAAACCTGCTGAACACTCACCCCATAACCCGGCAATTGCTTGCCCAAACCCTGCAAAAACATCTGGATTAACCCCGCCGAACACACCGGAGAAACCCGAGCACGAGTCGATCAGAACGCAGAGCAGCCGCCGGCCAATAAAATAAATAAAGAGACTTTTTACTGTTGCTTTAAACCAAGAACGGTTTATTCTACAAATATGTAGAAAAAAAGGTAAATATTATCCTAAATTATACAAATTAAACCACATAATGGCAGGGCAGTTCGCCACATATTGCCTAAACAAACAAAATAAAACAGCCAACGGGCAAGGCATTTTCCCTCCTCAGCAAGGTAAAGAAAATGAAAAAGGTGCCTAGGGATACAGAGATTATAAATTCTGATAGTGATGCTCGTCACCCTGCATCTCCTCCCTCCTTCCACAGCTGGGTGTGGGATATCTGAAGGGGGCTGTGTGTGTGAGTACCATGTTTCAGGGGGTGGTGCATGGGTGTTGTGGTGGGTAGTGGTGGTAGGTGGAGGAGTGTGTGTGTGCAGGTGTGTGGTATGTAGAGGTGTTTGTGTTGTAGCTTGTGTATGTTGTTGGGAGGAGCGTTCTTCAGGTGGAAGGAAGGAGTCGAGGGCACGGGTGATGGCATCATGTGCCTCTGTCTGTTGACTCCTAGGCACCCTTTTCATTTTGTCCTCCAAGCTGAGGAGGAAATGGGCCTCACAGGACATTTTCTGAACATTCTGCACCAGGTCCTCCATGACGCTGATCACTCGGTCGTCCTCACGCTGGGTCCTCTGTCGACGGCCCCTTAAAATTGTACGTCTCCGTACAGGAGGTGTCATGGCTGGTGTGGCAGACCTTGGCACAGAAGTCGTTGGTGCCTCTGTCTCTGTCTGTGTTTGTGACGGTGACGGTGAGGGTTGGGTTGCCGACATTTCTAACGAGGTGCATGGCTGTGGATTTTGGGTGGCCGTGTCCTCCTCCTCATGGTCGTCCTCCTGCCTCTCCCAGCTGCTGTCAGTGCTGTCAATAGCAAATAATACATTAGTGGGTGCATTATATTATTATTTACATGTTCTGTAAGACAATATATCCACGACCCTCATAAACATTGTTATTTGTTTGACTTACCTACGCATTTCCACGCATGGGATGAGAAATTCCAGCTGGTCAGCATGAAAGTAGCGCGATGGCGCATTGGCAGCCGCTCCACTCCGGTACTCCTTTTCTTTACGCCTGTGGCGTATGAAAGCATCCTTAATGCTCTTCCACTTTTGCTTCATGTTATTCACTGTTGAAACAAAATGTAAGCCTGAACTAATTTTGTTTTTCCTACATTTCATAGGTATTTAGCAACCGGACAGTCGTTGGTCAGTCTGCACTATGCCTTCATGATCGGACAATCAACAGCTACCAACATCATTTGGCAAACATGCTGTGCCCTATGGGATATCCTTCATGATGTCGTTATGAAGAAACCCAACAAAGAGGAGTGGATGGCGATTGCAGACGTTTTTGCCAAGACCTGCAATTTTCAATTTTCAATTTCAATTATAAAAAATATTTTTCTTTTGTCCTGTTTGCGGTATCCAATGCAAATTACTGCTTCACGTACATAGACATCGGATCGTACGGGAGCAGCTTGGACGCAGCAGTATTTGCCCATTGTATGCAAAAAAACCCTGTTTCTTCGTTTAAAAAGTTTTATGTTTTGATTAATAAAATTTGTTTGTATATAACGGATTTCAGACCTTTTTGTTTTTTTAAAAAAAAATACACGCTGTGTGCTTCTCCGGTTTTATAGCCATGGCCACAGCAGCTGTCATGGGTATTCATTGCCCCTAGGCCACACATGGGTATTTATTGTAGGTCACACATGGGTATTTATTGCCCCTAGGCCACACATGGGTATTTATTGCCCCTAGGTCACACATGGGTATTTATTGCCCCTAGGCACACATGGGTATTTATTGCCCCTAGGTCACACATGGGTATTTATTGCCCCTAGGCCAAACATGGGTATTTATTGCCCCTAGGTCACACATGGGTATTCTTGTTTTATGTACCTCTGGTTGCTGCAGGTTGCTGCAGGTCTTCCAATCCGCCCACAACTTCTCCCCAATCTCCTGCCATACTCGCAGCCTCGCTGTTCTATTTTTATAGTCGCTCCTCTGCTGGTCATAGATGCATGGTTTCCCATGCACCAGACGGATGAACAGCTCCGCGTCGCCCAGACCTACGCCAGCTCCAGCTCCAGCATCAGCATCCATCTTCAATCTTCACACAGCGGCGTTTGAATTTCCCGGGGGTGTGGTGTCTTCCTGCCATGTGCCTGGCATGTGCAGAACGCGCAGTGTTCGAAAACGTACGTTTTTGAATGTCAAATTCTATGGCCGCGAACGCGCTGATAACTGCCCCAAAGAAGCTCCCACACTTCTTTGGACGTAGGGCGTTTATCAGCGCGTTCATGCGCGCTGAGAAATGGCCAGGTGTGATATGCCCACATAGGGAATAATGGTATTTCACTGTTTGAGCGTTTTACAGCGCGCAGGAGCGCGCTGTAAAACGCTTAGGTGTGAACCCAGCCAAAGTGAGTGCTCCCAATCTCCCACTATTACCTGTATAAAAGACACCTGTCTATAGAAGCAATCAATAAATCAGATTCCAAACTCTGCTCCATGGCCAAGACAGTCAGGGACAAGATTGTAGACCTACACAAGGCTGGACTGGGCTACAAGACCATCGCCAATCAGCTTGGTGAGAAGGTGACAACAGTTGGTGCGATTTAATCACAAATGGAAGAAACACAAAATAACTGTCAATCTCCCTCGGTCTGGGGCTCCATGCAAGATCTCACCTTGTGGAGTTTCAATGATCGCGAGAACATGCGGAATCAGCCCAGAACTACACGGAAGGATCTTGTCTGTGATCTCAAGACAGCTCGGACCATAGTCACCAAGAAAACAATTGGTAACACACTACGCAGTGAAGGACTGAAATCCAGCAGCACCCGCAAGGTCTCCCTACTCAAAAAAGCACATGTACTAGCCCTTCTGAAGTTTGCCAATGAAAATCTGAATGATTCAGAGGAGAACTGGGTGAAAGTATTGTGGTCAGATGAGACCAAAATCTAGCTCTTTGGCATCAACTCAACTCACTGTATTTGGAGGAGAAGGAAGGCTGCCTATGAGCCCAAGAACACCATCCCCACTGTCCAACATGGAGGTGGAAACATTATGCTTTGTGGGGTGTTTTGCTGCTAAGGGGACAGAACAACTTCACCGCATCAAAGGGACGATGAACTGGCCATGTATCATCAAATCTTGGGTGGAAATTTATTCGCTTAGCCAGGGCATTGAAAATGGGCTGTGGATGGGTATTTCAGCATGACAATGACCCAAAACACATGGCCAAGACAACAAAGGACTGGCTCAGGAAGAAGCACATTAAGGTCCTGGAGTGGCCTAGCCAGTCTCCAGACCTTAAACCCATAGAAAATCTGTGGAGGGAGCTGAAGGTTCGAGTTGCCAAACATCAGCTGCGAAACCTTAATGACTTGGAGGGGATCTGCAAAGAGGAGTGAGACAAAATCCTTCCTGAGATGTGTGCAAGCTTGGTGGCCAACTGCAAGAAATGCCTGACCTCTGTGATTGCCAACAAGGGTTTTGCCACCAAGTACTAAGTCTTGTTTTGCAAAGGGGTCAAATACTTATATCACTCATTATAACTTTTTTGAAATGCGTTATTCTGTCTCTCACTGTTAAAATAAACCTACCATTAAAATTCTATAATGATCATTTCTTTGTCTGTGGGCAAACGTACAAAATCAGATGGGGATTAAATAGTTTTTTCCCTCACTGTATTCTTTGAGCAAGAGATCAGAAATTTGACAGTTTTTATAATTGCAAACCATGTTTTGGTTTCCATGTGACCATAAAACATCTACACCTCAATCATTTGACAGTCGACATGAAATCTAACAATCAGCAATTCACTACACTGCTTCGGGTGCATGTAATTTAATGGATAATCATCATTAACACTTAAATGTTAACTCTTTGTTCAGTTGTTTCCATAGAAATGGTATGGTTAAATTTTACCGGAATATTTAGGTCACTATGACATTTGGCAGTATGCATAGGTGCATTGTTACCATTGTAATGTTCTTAAAACCTACAATATTAAAAGAAATGCCTCGATCAGTGGTGTCCAATCTACGGCCCTCCAGATGTTTTGGATCTACATCTTCGATGATGCTCTGTTGACCTAATACGTGGCTGAGCATCATGGGAGATGCAGGTCCGAAACATCTGGAGGGCTTCTCTATAGTAAGGTTATGGTCAGATAGGAGGATAGGTTTAAGGTAAGGTGAACATATAATAAATGGGCCTTTTGATTATGAACAAATTAGCATTTTGGTTAGAAGGGCTTTATGGATAATTGGGCAATAAGTATTATTTTTACTGACTTATACCGTGCATAGATATTTTAAAAAAGTCGCAATGTATGCTAACTAATCAAAAGTAATTTTGATTTTTGATTACTACCTTTCTGTCACTAGGCTTGTGCACCGATTTTTTTTTTCGGTTCGGTTCGATTTTTCGGATTTTTAAACTTTTCGATTCGGCTCGTTTCGACCGATTTCTGTTTCGATTCGGTTCGGCTCGACTCGTTTTTCGTGTACATATTTTTTCGGAATATCGACCATTTTTCGTATTTTCGTGTCACTTTGCTCGTTTTTTGTATCGACTTTTCGTAATTTCGGAAATTTTCGTTTTTCGGAATTGTACATGTTTTCGGAATATCGCCCGTTTTTCGTATTTTCGTGTCACTTTGCTCGTTTTTAGTATCGACTTTTCGTAATTTCGGAAATTTTCGTTTTTCGGAATTATGCATGTTTTCGGAATATCGACCATTTTTCGTATTTTCGTGTCACTTTGCTCGTTTTTTGTATCGACTTTTCGTAATTTCGGAAATTTTCGTTTTTCGGAATTGTACATGTTTTCGGAATATCGCCCGTTTTTCGTATTTTCGTGTCACTTTGCTCGTTTTTAGTATCGACTTTTCGTAATTTCGGAAATTTTCGTTTTTCGGAATTATGCATGTTTTCGGAATATCGACCGTTTTTCGTATTTTCGTGTCACTTTGCTCGTTTTTAGTATCGACTTTTCGTAATTTCGGAAATTTTCGTTTTTCGGAATTATGCATGTTTTCGGAATATCGACCGTTTTTCGTATTTTCGTGTCACTTTGCTCGTTTTTTGTATCGACTTTTCGTAACTTCGGAAATTTTCGTTTTTTCGGAACGTCTGTTCTCCTCGTTTCAAAGCAATAAATTTCGATTTGACACATTTCAAGTCCATTCAAAAATTCCGAAAATATTTTGTTTCGGCTCGGAAAACTTTTCGATCTGCCATTTTCGGATCTAAAAATTTTCGGAAATTCGGCCGCATCCGAAAACACGAATCGGGAAATTTCGGGAAAATTCCCAAATTCCGAAACCCGAAACTCACATCCCTATCTGTCACTCTAGGGATGACAGTTGTGGGTGCAGTGGCGATCTTGTTTTAGGTTTTCTACCCCATTCAAAATTATAATCGTTGCGCCTATACCAATTTTCCTTTTTTTGTATGCTAATTAATGTTTCTCACCTTTTGAGCCTCAAAAGTCACACAATGTCAAAATATAAATTTTAAAAACTAATTTTAAAAGGAACACTATGACCAATCAATGTTATTTGGATAGTTACATTGTCCTGAATGATCTCCCTGTCCCCACTACAGATGTTTGGAGGGCTGATTCTAATCTCTAAGTGTAGGGGATTAATCCCACCTAGAACTTTAGAACTGACCTCAGGTTCTGGGGCTTCGAGACCTTCTGGACCTAGGACCCACCATTGGCTCTCAATGCTCTCTAAAATTGAGAGTCTTTGGATTGGCTGGTCACTAGCTCAAGCAGCCCGCCTTTCTGCGATCATGTGACATGCTGCATTTTCCAGGAAGCCGTAGCATGCCATGTGTGGACTACCACTGAGGCAGTGCACCAATGGATTTAACTTAAATTTGCAACTAAATTAGGGGGTGATGGGGATAGCGTTAGGAGGTGTTGATGTTTAACCCCACCCCCTTAACATTTGAACCCTATAGTATCACTTTAGCTTATGTATTTGCACTTATTTACTCATTAGGAGTCCTTCAGCTCTGTTTTAGTACATGTACCTTTAGTGCATTTTCTAAAATTAACTTGAAAATCTTTTCCAGGGATGATGATTGATTTCATATTTGCTATTTTCTCACAAAAACATGTTAGAAAAAAACACATTCAGCTGGAACGAAATATTGCATGTACACAAATCTAGTTCTGCTGACGCACCATTTCTTTCACGACAAAATGTTTGCTTGAGAAAGTTTTATGATTAAAACTGATGATATTACATAATCCTTTTGATGATAACAAAGTGGCAATATTTTCACAACTCTCATTGATTTTTTTTTTCCCCAAATTTTTTATTGCTAATTAGAATGGTAATGTTCTACTGCTCCATGCAGGTAACAGAAAGAGTAAAGTGCAGAGAAAAGACTAGTGAAATAATAAATCTTGGTCAAAAGGGTTGTCCCAACTAGGAGGGCACTATTTAAGTTGACGAAGCTACAGAATTGAGAACAACTGTTCTTCCTCCTAGAATGCCTCACTAAATCTACTAACCTACTGCTGAGTCTGCAAAATATGTTTTGACAAGGCTATTGCATATTGTCTGAGATTTACATAGAACACCAGTGTCAGTAAAAATTACAAAAAATGTTAAGGGGGTTATTCAATAAGAGACGAACTTGCCATCGTATGGTGCAATTTCGGGGCAGTTCGTCTATTCACAAAGCTGTCAATTCATCAAATACTGGTAACTTGACAGCGAAATACGGTGCGGTTCACCTCAATCCGGCAACCTTCAGTGGCAGCAAAATTGTCCCATAGAGAAGAAATGGTTAATCTATTCAGAGAACGCCGAATTGCACTGAGATGTTGGTGAAATAGTCAGATTTTTGGTGATTCAGTTTGACAGTTTAAAACAAGTGACTCTCATAGGGTTCAATGTTAAAAAATATTATGTATATATTTTTTTAATTCAACTGTTTGTTCTTTTCATTTTCAGCAAACAGTCTTTGTATTTATTTATTTTTTGTAGTGTTTTTTTTAGGTGGAAAGTTTTGATTTTCAATTTTTTTAAAGGCTTTTTTTTCTGTAACAAACCATTTTATTATTTTTTATAGGACTCTTCTTATTATTTCCACGCATTTCCATGTATTTTTATTGGTTTAAACACCTTTTAGAAGAATAGCAGAGTTCCTTTTTTTTTTTTTTTGCATTTCGGCGGTGTTCGGCAGTCTGATCCAGTCGGTAGCGGTCTTCGGCGACACCACGTTGGGTGCATTTTCGGGACCCTGCGGTGAATAGTGAATTCACCGCACGGTCGGCGATCTGGAATCACCAAAGCACACCAAAGTGTGCCGAACGAGAATGCTCCAAAATTTCATTGACATTTCGGTGCTTTCTGAATAAACCATTTACTTTTTCTAATTCTTTTAAAGTTGTGTACATATTTATGAACATAACTACCTGTGCTGCAAACGACTGCCAGTGGTTGGCATAGAAAATATTGACAGATTGGAAAGATATTTTTAGTTAGACTTTGTGGGTTATTCAGAGAGCATCGAAATGTCACCGACATTTTGGTGCTCTCGTTCCCCGCACTTCGGGGAATCAAATTTCCCCACCCTGCAGTGAATTCAGCATTCACAGCAGGGTCCCCTGACTGCAGGGAAAACCCACCGGAACACCGCAAAAAAACACACTGAACACGTCGGAAAAAGCCGATGAGCCGCCAAACACAGTGCAGAGCAGCCACCGGAAAAAGCCGACAAGCCGACGAACGGGGTAAAAAAAAACAAAAAAAAAAATATGATTGAAAGTGTCAAAATGATACTGTTTGCAAAAAACTCCTCAACAAAAATGGCTGGAATTTACATATAAGGTCCTTCGAATGATAATAAATTGGTCTGTTACAGAAAAAAGAAAAAACTATTTAGAAATAAGACAGAAAAAAATTTCCTGAAAAAAAACAGAAAAATGTCTAAAAGATCCTACAAAATCAATAAATAGACTTTTTACTGCAGATTAAAATAATAAACGGTTTATTAGATATTGGATAAAAACTTTTAGGGCTATATTACAATCCCCATGCTAAACCGGGGGCAGTAGGGAGAAAATACTGTGCCTGCTGTATTCCCCCTACCGTCCCCAGTTTAGCGGGGGATTACAATGCATGTGCAAAATATGCTGCCTGCATTGTTTTCGCCCGCTAAGCGCAGCCACGCGCATCCTCTCAATGGAGTCCATAGGACTCCATTGAGAGAGATGCCGGTGGTCACATGACCAGCTTGATCTTGCCTCGCGAGATCCGGCCGGTTGGCGTAGGGATACCTACGAAGAGACTGGGGGGACTTTTTCCCCCAGTCTTTCCCTGATCCTGCCGGCCAGAGGAGGTGATCAGAGCCGCGGTCCTCGCCGCGGGACATAGGGTGAGTATTAGATTTATTTTTTTATTTTTTAAGCTGGTGTTAACGGATTCTGCAGATGTGGAATCCGTTAACACCAGGTCCTGGCTCTGGTTAACTTTTCGTTGACCAGAGCCAGGCGTTAATCAGCGCTGGGACTTTGTAATAGCAGTGCTGATTAACGCTTTGCGCTCCCCATGTTAAGTATAGGGAACGCAAAGTGCAGTTTTTAACCCATTTGCGTTTGGATTGTAATAGGCGGTAAATACCGCAGCTAACGGTAGTGCTCAAGCAGGCGAGCGCTACCGTTAGCTTGGAGATCGTAACAGGGGCTTTAAAGTTTAAAATATTTTTATCATTGAAGCCTATGGGATTCGCCTGAATAAATCTGCCGAATAAAACCACCAAACAGCAGGGCACTTCAGCAACTTTTCACTGCTGTTCGGTGTTCTCTGAATAGATTAACCATTGCTTCTCTATGGGGGATTTCACTGCCTTCGAACAGGCACCGTACCTGCAGGCAAAATTTGGCGAACTGCCTGCTCTTTGAATAGTCGAATGGCCCCAACATGTCACTGTACGGGGAAATTCCTTGTTCGGTGACATTTCAGGGCCAGATCGACTCTCCCTGAATAACCCCTTTTGAACCCTCTTGTTGGGTATATTATACATGAGATCCAGTGTAGAAAGTCTAAAACCAGAATCATATGGTTTCTATTCAGCGAACTCAGTCATTTTTGGTAGAAAGATGTGGTAACCAGTCCTTCACATCTAATTTCCGATGGTAGTCCCAAAATCAGGGAGACCTTCGGTTGCTGTCCTTTGAAAATCTATCACTCCTTTTACAATATGATTTATAACGTGCGTCAGAAACCTTGGCCCTCCTCGTGTTATGTACCTACACGTCCCATAATGCCCAGGCACTCTTTGGACTGACTATGTAAGCAACATGGGATATGTAGTTCCTAAACATCGGGGGGGGGGGGGGGTGGTGGTCAGGATTGCTGACCCCGAATATATAAAAATGTTAGTAACATTTTACCTGTTTAGAAAGAAGCTGACAGTCATACTTGACACAAATAATCAGTGTTTATTTTATTACTACAGGAAGGATTAATGGGTCAGAAGCCAAGTGACGTGGAGCACTTGTTGAAACAATCACAGAAAGAACTGCTTTGGCTTCAGAGGCAGCTGTCATTCATTTCAAGCGGGAGTGCGGCCTGTATCCTATCAGCAGACAAGGTACTGATTTGTTTGTTATTTACTTACGTACTGATTAAAAAAATTGAAAATCTGTAAAGAGCACGTGCTCAAAATAAAGAGAATTCATTTTAATCGAATGAATTTTTGTGCGGGGGTGGGTTGTAGCTGGCAGACTTAATCATATTCAGAGAGAGATCATGCTCTTGTTTGTCTTCTAATAGAGTTGAATATTTTTTTATTTTTCACTGTCCGATCATATCAGTTCTGTGCCCAAACAGAATACCCACTCTACTGCTGACTTTTCGTATTCAAGGTGCAAGGTGTGCAGTTTATTGAAGCTATATATCATGACCGCTAACAATGGTCTCTGAGGGACAAAGTCTGTTGATCTATGGCAGAAATAAATTCTACCAGTGATTGCTTATATTCCTAGTTATTAACATCTCTGAGTGAGCTATGCAATGTGTGAGAGTAGTGGATTGCTGTAAATTAATAGCTGAGGCTTAATGAAGACGTGTGGTTCACCAGGGTCAGACGTTGAGCACCTTCACTGCTGATACAATATTTCTAGGTGTGTGGGACCATGATTAGTATGAGTTTTATTAAAAAGTATTATTATTATATATATATAATGCCAACAAATTCCACGCCGTACAATGTTGGCATATTTATGAGGTATGTATATATTTTTCTGTATACAACAAACCAAGAGAGGACTCCAACTAACACAAAGACCTCAAACCGTAGCTTATACATTTAAACATTTCAAGATTTTACCAAATGTTTACCCCTTAAAGCTTCTAACTGCTCTTATCCATTTCAGGACTTTAACAGTTCCTAACCCATTCAAGGCTTTTTACAAGGTTTTTAACCCTAAACTCTGTTAGAAAATGATGGGAATTTAGTTCACAACATATGGCCATAAATTGCTTAAGCCTGTCAACACAGTTTTTTCCTATATATTTCTATTTTTATATATATATTGTAGGGAACCCCAGGGGTACACATGCGGCTTCAACACAGTCAATATATAAATAGAAACATAGAAAAATGTCGGCAGATAAGAACCTTTCGGCCCATCTAGTCTGCCCAATTACATGGATACTTTACCTGGATTTATCTTTTGTTTAGGATAGCCTTATGCCTATCCCATGCTTGCTTAAATTCAATTACTGTTTTGGCCTCTACCACTTCTACTGGAAGACTGTTCCATGTATCCACCACCCTCTCAGTAAAATAATGCTTCCTGATGTTACTTTTAAACCTTTGCCCCTCTAATCTAAGACTATGTCCTCTTGTTTTGCTATTTTGTTTCCTTTTAAATATACTCCCTTCCTCTACCTTGTGGATTCCCTTTACGTATTTAAATGTTTCTGTCATATCTCCTCTGTCTCGTCTTTTTTCCAAGCTGTACATGTTAAGATCATTAAGCCTTTCCTGGTAACTTTTCTCTTTCAAGCCATACACCATTTTAGTAGCCCTTCTCTGAACTCTCTCTAAGATGTCTATATCCTTCTGGAGATACGGTCTCCAGTACTGCACACAGTACTCCAAGTGAGGTCTCACCAGTGCTCTGTACAGTGGCATGAGCACTTCCCTTTTCCTACTGCTAATACCTCTCCCTACACAACCAAGCATTCTGCTAGCATTTCCTGCTGCTCTATTACATTGACTACTTACCCTTAGATCCTCTGAAATAATGACCCCTAAATCCCTTTCCTCAGATGTTGAGGTTAGGACTGTATCAAATATTCTATATTCAGCCCTTGGGTTTTTTACATCCCAGGTGCATTATCTTGCACTTATCCACATTAAAACTCAATTGCCACAACTCCGACCATTTTTTAGTTTACCTAAATCATTTGTCATTTGGCTGATCCCTCCAGGAACGTCAACCCTGTTGCAAATCTTTGTGTCATCAGCAAAAAGACATACTTTTCCATTAATACCTTCTGCAATATCACTAATAAAAATATTAAAGAGAATGGGTCCAAGTACTGACGACCCCTGAGGTACCCCACTGGTAACAAGACCTTGCGCCGAATAAACTCCATTTACCACAACCCTCTGTTGTCTGTCACTCAGCCACTGCCTAATCCAGTCAACAATATTGGAATCCAAAATCAAAGATTGCAATTTATTGATAAGCCTTCTATGCGGAACAGTATCAAAAGCCTTACTGAAATCTAAATAAGCAATGTCTACTGCACCACCTTTGTCTATTATTTTTGTTACCCAATCAAAAAAATCAATAAGATTAGTTTGGCATGATCTCCCTGAGGTAAACCCATGTTGTTTCTGATCCTGTAATCTATGTGTTTTTAGATGTTCAACAATCCTTTCCTTTAACATGGTTTCCATTAATTTCCCCACTACTGACGTAAGACTAACTGGCCTATAGTTCCCCGATTCCTCCCTACTACCCTTCTTGTAAATGGGCACAACATTTGCTAATTTCCAGTCTTCTGGGACGACTCCCGTTAACAAGGATTGGTTAAATAAATCTGTTAATAGTTTTGCTATTACATCACTGAGCTCTTTTAATAATTTAGGGTGGATCCCATCAGGCCCCATTGACTTATTTGTCTTTACTTTAGACAGCTGCTGTAGAACCTCCTCCTCTGTAAACTGATATGTAAATGTCTCTTTAGTGTTCTCTCCTAACTGAGGTCCCTTTCCTTCCTTTTCTTCTGCAAAGACTGAACAAAAATATTCATTGAGGCAGTCAGCGAGACTTTTATCCTCTTCTACATACCTTCCTTCCTTTGTTTTTAATCTAACTAATCCTTGTTTTACTTTTCTTTTCTCGTTTATGTATCTAAAAAATGTTTTGTCCCCCTTTTTTACTGACTGAGCTTTTTTCTCTTCTGCGTGTGCTTTGGAAGCTCTTATAAATTGCTTTGCCTCTTTCTGCCTAATTTTATAGGTTTGCCTATCTTCTTCACTCTGAGTTTTTTTATAATTATTGAATGCTATCTTTTTGTTCTTCACTATTTTGTAGTTCTAATGTAGTTGTAGAACTAATAAGTAGTTCTGTTTCCTTTTCTTTTTATTTCATCCAGCAGCAACAGAAATAAACAGCTTCCTTATTCAGCAGTAACAGAACAAACAGCTTTCTTCAGCAAATCAAACATAAGGAAAATTCTTTCCATACAGTTGCACTGCGTAATGCTTTTTTGTAATCTCACCCAGATAATCCAATAGCTCCAGAGCAGCAACACACACACACACAGAGCTTTGTGTGACTCCCAGCTTCTCCTACTCCTAACTCTCTCACCTGTGTTACTTTTGTGTTTTTAACAGGAAGGGCTGTAGGGGAAGTACCTACCCTCCCAGGTTAACCCCTTCCTTGCTCTCAGCCCTGCTGACTCTGCACAATATATATACTGTATATTAACTTTAGAGGAGGCACTAGTCTTTGTGAGGCCTTAGACAAAAGTCAAAAAGGATGAGGCCCCAACTGACACCCATAATAAGCATCACACAGCAGTAAAACTCATAGTAATGTGCAGTGTGTATGAGCATATCACAGAGCTTCACACAAATAATATTCACAGTAATGTGCGACGTGTATAAGTGTATCACAGAGCTTTCACAGCAATAAAATTCACATTAATGAGCAGTGTGCAGAAGCGGATCACAGAGCTAGCAGCAATAAAACTCACACTCATACACACCACATATTACTGTATCACAGAGTTCCACAGCAATAAACTCACAGTAATTCGTGATCTGTATGAGCATATCCCACAGCTGAAGTCCACAGAAATAAAACTCACTCAGACTAATGTGTGCACTGCATATGAGTGTTTTACAGAGCCCCACAGCAGTAAAACTCTGAAGCAAATTTAATTAATACTGTATTTTAATATGCAATTTAATGTAAAAATGAATAACTGTGATAAGGTGAAGGGGATCATCTGTGATGGGATTTTTATTCCCCCTAGGGAGGGAGGATTGGGTTGTTTGAGCCCAGGACGGCAATATGTGTTTTTTAAATTGATTCTGACTGCAAAGTTTCACCCTGCCTGTTTATTATCATGCCTTTAAATGTTTCCTGCGTGGAAAGAAGCAAAGAGAGCAAGCAAGGTGACTCTCTGAGGCTGGCAGCTTGAAAACAAGGTTAGCAAAGGTCTCAAAAGTTGGCATTTATCTTTTGTCATAATTTTCTCAAGTTAGTGAGGGATACGTCATTATTAGTAAGTGCTCAGATGAGCTAGGTTTTCTTTTCTCTTATATTTTGCTTGTTTGCTGCAGAAATATACTTTAAATTGCGTGGAGAGACTGCGTGTGCATAATTGCCCTAGAGGACCGTGCTACGGTGCCCTGTGACTGTGCTGGATCACATAACCTTTGTATATTAAAATAGATTAAACTTATTATAGTAAATAAATGTAATAAAATATATACTAAAATAAATTTATTACAAACGAATATATTAAAACATTAGACAGACACACAGACACTGACATTCTAGAAGAGCCTCTAAAGACACCTGCAGACCCAAAACATGGAGGATCAAGACACTTGCATACCTCAAATAAATTGAGGAATCCCTAAATATACATAGAGACTTGAATACGGAGGAGCCCCTAAAAAGAGGGAGATTAAGATAAAGATCAGGGAAAGAGGAAATTGCAACTGATATGTGACATGTATGGTGGGCAGTGTGTGACAGTGTGTGTGGAATGTATGGAGAGGAGTGTGTGACAGTGTGTGGGTGTGGAATGTGTGGAGAGCAGAGTGTAGCAGTGTGTATAATGTATGGAGAACAGTGTGTGGCAGTGTGTGTAATGTATGGAGGGCAGTGTGTTTGTGTGGAATGTATGGAGGGCAGTGTGTTTGTGTGTGGAATGTATGGAGGGCTGTGTGTGTGTGTGTGTGTGTGTAATGTATGGAGGGCAGTGTTTGCGCAGGCATGTACTGGCCATCGGGTCTAACGGGAGGATCCCGGTGGGCTGATGGCTCAGTGAGCCAGTGTGACTGGCCGCCTGCGGCTCGCATAGGCCAGCAGGCCACCTAGGGCCATAGGCTGCCCGCGTCAGGCACTGAGGCGGATCAGACCCGTATGCACACAAATCGCAATGATAGCAATGCAGACAGGCGGTCATCGCGATTTGCAAGGGATCGGATCCGGCCTGGAACGCCTGTTATCCTGGCTGGGACGAGGAGGGTATGCTGGGCGCCACCTGAAGTTCTCTGCTCTGAAGGCACTAATCTCAGTGTCTTCAGAACGGAAGTGCAGCAGCACACATGACGTTGTATCACGTGACTGACTCCAAACTCTGGTGCACTGCCCGCACGAGTCACCACGTGCGACCGGAGGGGGGGGGGCTGTTGCCTGCAAGTGCCACCCGACCAGTGCCAGCAGGCTTTAGACCCAGCCAGACAAACCAGTGCCAGCAACACCAGGTCTTGCCAGAGCAGACCCAGGCACAACATTAAGTTGAAAAGAAACAAATATAGGCAATTATAGTGCAGTATGTACAGTATATACTATATATAGATGAATGTTATCAGAAGGATCCTCTCACAAATAAAGAGCCATAACACTGGGTCGAAGTGGAACTGCTCCTGTGGGTTTTTGTCTTCTTATTTCTCAGGTGGCCCATAAACCTTACTATGGATTTTCTCCCCACACGGGATATAGAAGAAAGAGCAGAAAAAAAATCTTCTGGTGCAGATCTAAAGCACGTTTTTAAACAGTGGATCTTATGCCAATTTTCCATTTACTTTTTGAGGAGCTTCCATAGCTCTAAGAAGTTTATGGATTTTTTCTTAATATGCTGGAAAAACCTAATGAAAACCGCCAGGAATTCACAATGACGACCGCAGTAAAGAATAGTAAATTTAATAAAACAAGTTCAAAACAATGAAGCAGTATGCCAGAACGCGTTTCGAGGTGTTCCATGGCTTCATCAGCTGGTACAGTAATAACATGTCCCCATATCCATTTTATAGCGCCACTAAATGGGTAAATTGACTCCAGATGTCCTGTGTAATTACTCGGCGTGCGGTTCGCGACTCCATCCCATCTGCCGATCGTGGGTGCTGCCATTTTGGACATGCGCAGGCGGGCTTCCGTGTTCCACCGCATTCCACACGCTTTCCCTCCATTTCCGGTTTCCGGTTACACTCAGACTGAATCGAATATCTTGCCGGCAATAGGGTGGATCTCTGGTTGACATCGATTTGTCTCCAATACCTTTGCCTCGGGCAGAGTAAGGTGGCCTTAGAATGTGGCCCATTAACTTATACTACAAGTCCTGTGCCTTCACGGATCTCAAATACTGTGGCCAATACCATTAAATATTGTGCATTGCAATATCGCAATTTTCCTTCATATTTCCCCTTTACATCAGTGTCTGTGTATATATAAACTGTCTTCTACAATTAAGGGGTATTATAATAAACAATATGTGTGTTCAAACATATATAAATCTCTTATTTAAATTCGGTGTGTATTTTAAATACACATATATCTTTACACCCTATATTTTCAAATACATATATATGTCTCCCCCCATATATTACTCAATATCTGAATTACTGTAGTGTTAGGTGATTATCTCCCATTCTTTGTAAAAAGTATATATAGCTAAACATATTCAATCTCCCACTATGTGATTTTTCAATATATATCTTCATCTATGTTGATTTATATATTACTGTAAATTATATGTGCAAAAAATTTTTCTTTTTTTTTCTCTCCAATATTGGTCCCACATTAACAAATGAGATCGAAGAAGGCTCAGGGTTAAATGTATTTTATAGAAAATGTACAACTTCAAAATCGCTATTTAATCCACCTGATATGAGGGAGGGTACCCATTTTGAAAATACACCTCATTTCCTCTTGTCCGAATTTATTAATTATATCGTCCTCTATATCTTGTTTATATACTTTTTTTTTTTTTAGTGCCTTAAATTTTAGGCCTATTGCTTTAATTTAAAATGTAAGGAGAAGGAATGATTCTCAAACTGTTTCCTTATGTTCCCCACAAGTTCCTCTCTTGAGGAAGTTGGACAGACGAAACACGTCTAGTGACGAGCCCCGAGACCGTGGGACTTGACGTGAACCTCCGGAACCGGGTGACATTTTATACATGCGATTTTAATGTTTTATAATGTATGCGCAATAAATAGTAACGAATATACTGTTATTTTTGGTCCTTCATTATATTACTATATTTTTTTCCTATAACACGGCAATTGGAAACATGTGGAGAAAATGAAATGAATTAATGAAGAAGCTAGACCTTTACTGGATACTTACATGCCTGATTTAACCACCGTTTGTGAGTGTGAAATTAGCATATTGCTGTAGCACTTGGTGTAGAGGGGTTTTACCCTATGTTTGTTTATTTTTATATTACAGATATCCCCTATACCCTTATACTCACTGCCTTTACAATGAGAGGTTTAATGCTGTGGATCCTGCGTACCTATACTCACTGCCTTTACAATGAGAGTTTTAATGCTGTGGATCCTGCGTACCCTTATACTCACTGCCTTTACAATGAGAGTTTTAATGCTGTGGATCCTGCATACCCTTATACTCACTGCCTTTACAATGAGATTTTTAATGCTGTGGATCCTGCGTACCCTTATACTCACTGCCTTTACAATGAGAGTTTTAATGCTGTGGATCCTGCGTACCCTTATACTCACTGCCTTTACAATGAGAGTGTTTCCATAATTGGAGTGGGCCAGTCTGGATGAAGTCCAGGGCCGATTTTTTTTTTGTCCCAGTCCAGCCCTGTGTGTATGCGTGTGTGTGTCTGTGTGGAATGTATGGAGAGCAGTAAGAAAAAGTTCCATCTTGTCACCCTAGACTGGCTAATGTGAGTACGGTCAACATTGCTAAATTCAAAGTGAATCAGTGGCGGCTCTTTAATTAGGCAAATTAGGTGGCCGCCAATATAGCACCAACTAGCCAAGACAACTAAAATCAGATAGTGCACTATGCTCATTTTCTGAAGTTAATCTTTAAAGGGTCACTACCACCAACAAAGGAAATGTTTTTATTGTGTTTATTTTATGTTGCTGATATCCTGCTTGTGCTTTGTTTTTCTCTTGTTCATTTGGTTAAGAAAATATTTTACTCTATATGTGTCACTGGGTGCATCCATTTTGTGATCTTTTGTGCTGCAAAGTCGTCCCCCCCAGTATCGTTACCTTGCTTAGTTCTCACCTTGTGGTTTTCAACATAGAATAGGCTCAGGCAGCCAAGTCACATCATTGTATTGTGTGGGATGTATTCAAAGGACATCACCAGGGGGTAGATTAGAAGGTTTTTTTTATGCTCCCTGTTTTATGTCATTCAGCTGCCATCTCTTATCTCATGTAGCCTGGAGGACAATAGCCCCCTGTAGCCTTATCGAAACATTCCATCCTCCACCTCATTAACTGGTTAATATTGTATATTAAATAAACAAGAGTCAAAAGACAAAGCTTTTGGTAAATGTTGTATCATGGGAAAAATCTAGAAACTGGAACCTGGAGATAAAATACCTAATTGTATTCTTTGTTTTAACATGCAATTACTTAAAAGAAGAAAAAAACGCAGCATGTGTTTTATAAGGTGGTTCTATTTGTAATGCCCAAGTATTCTAGTTACAGCTTATGTAAGTTATAGTGTCCCACTAATGACATATACAGTATATATATTTTTTCTTTTGCTATGCAAAGTACCCCAAGCACGTCCTTTTTTTTTTTTTTTTTATTATGTCAGTTTTGCGATGTTTTTTTTTTTTTTTTATCCATAATTTCTCTTGTTCACTTTTGGTATTTCCACACATGTTATATGGTGACCGTGCTGGGCTTTATTATGGTATTATTTGGTTTATTTGGTACTATTTGATCTATTTAATTATGTTTATAACAAGAGTGCAATTTTAAATGTAGTTTTAAATTTTGTAATGGTCTAATGGGAATAATTTTGTGTTTATTCATCATATCCGTCATCAGGGGGTTATTACACATGTCCGAGGCCTTTCTAGGAGACGAGACCCATACCCTGCCTAGAGTAGGAGTGGTCAGTCTTGGTCGTACAGTTGTTTTGGAACTACTTCTTTCCTTTATACTCGACCACTCATTAGGTTGACAGTGCCTGGTGGGAAAGTTACTTCTAAAACATCCGGATCGCCAAATTTGAGCACCCCTGGGCTATGGGAATATTGTTCCTGCTTCTGTATAACTTCACTCAAATGAAGCTAAGGAAAATAAGATGCTCCATACCAGGTCTCTCCATTAGTCTAGCAATAAAGGCCTGGCTTGGGCTGTTTCCTCAGTATGTGTTTGATAGAATGGGTTCATCTGAAATTTGGAAGAAAATATTTTGTTTAGTTAAAATGTTATAGGTGCTGGTAAATAAGGCTGTGCACTTGTACGCACACTTGTTGTTACCGCACAGCTATTTATTTAATTAGATCCTTACCTGTTGACAGGTGAGGAACTAATGGGTAGAGTAGGTGTGCTAATGGTAGGATAATGTCAGGTAACACATCATCACTGTCACAAGAAGGCCCATAATGTGACCATTCCAGCCTGACAGCCCTGGCAACCCTTTTCCTGTTATGCCTACAATACCCCAGACAACCACTGTAGCAGTCATAGGTGCCTCAATTGCTTCCCTGTGTTTCCCTACTTAAGCGGTAACCTCCCATGATGAAGTGCTGCTGCCGTAAAAGGCTTTCCCAGACACTGGTCTCCATTGCCAAGCCGTGTGCTGTGTCTCCATTGTCACACCGTGTCCTGTGTATCCTGCTTCAAGACGTATCCTGTGTCGAGACCCTCCATCCGTGTCCTGTCTGCAGTATACTCCACAACCCTGCAATAACAAGAGTCTATACCTTTTGAATCTGGTCATCCCTCTTCTTGTGTTTGCCTTCCCTGTGCTCCAGTCCAGTCCGTTGTGTATATACATATTGCCTGTTCCTCAGAATAAACCCCCTTTTGTAACGTGGAACCTGTCTGTGAGTCTTTATCACTGCATAGTGGGCTCATCCCCTCACCTACCGGTCCTGATCCCTGACAGATAAATCGGAGATCAAACAGCTCAGCTGCTCAGATTTATGCAAAGCCATAAGGTCTGGAGCGGGTGGATCATCATGCATCTCAGATTTCAGTTAAAAGCAATGCACCTGGAAAATGTACTCATGTATGCACTGACAAGAACCAAAACAAATTACACAAATGAAAATCGTTTGCATGTGATTTGGGTATTTTTGTTCATTTGTTGAAGTTTCCTTTAATTGATTTGTGTTTCTGACGAATCAACCAAAATTTCAATGAATTGCAACTCAAGATCCCACGGACTATGCATTCCATGTTTACGATCACAATTCAGACACATGTCTATGGAGGAAACAATAGAAACTATAAAGGAGATGGTGATTTTACTCAATATTGTGTTCCCACCCACCTCGCTACACATACCCATAGTTTCCAAAGGTGACAATATGTAAGAACACTGTGTGATCTCCGTTTCTCCATGTTGCTAAGGATGATGGGGACATAAATAAGTTGGTAATGTGGAATTAGTTGGGCAATGTCAAATGTTATGGGCAGTATTAAATAAAGGGAAAGTATAAAAAGGTTATACATTTTGAAATTATAGTGGCAATATGCAATGATGGGGCACAAGAAGATGAGGAATATACAGTATAAAATGCTGTGGTGAAAAATGATGCGGACAATAAAAATTGAGGTGACATTAAACAATAGAAAGGCATGTAGGAAGGAGGAAGAAAGACATGGTGGAAGAGAGAGAGATAAAGCGTGCAGATGTGTAGAAGGATAAACAGGTTGAGAGGAACAGGTACAGAGACACAAGGGAGAATGGGATGCAGGATACATGGGTTATCATTCTTTGAAGTAAGATGGGAGAAACCCTATTAAGATTTAAGTGGAGATGGAGAGTGAGACACTAGTGGGGGGGGGGTCATATTTTAAGTATTTTGGGAGACACACAAATTCTCACCTGTGGTCATATGTTAACTGAACAAGTACATTCCTGTTATCCACACTCAGATACACCATTCATTAATTAAAGTACAGATGAGTGGGAGCCCATAAAAAAAGGCCCCTGAAGCCTGAATTCAGCTTCTAGAGCCTTTACCCAACTGTAAGCAACTGTTGCCTCTCTTGGCAACCTCATCTCTTTCTATGGACTTCAATATCATCTCTATGCCGACGACACCCAAATCTACCTTTCTGCTCCCGATCGTTCACCTCCCGTGCTGGACCGTGTTACTGCCTGCCTGTCCCCCTTTGTCAATCTCTACACTGGCTTCCTGTCTCCTATAGAATCCAATTCAAAACATTGTTGCTCACATACAAAGCTCTCCATAACCGCGCCCCTGCCTACATCTCCTCCCTTATTAACAGGTACATCCCATCCCGGCCACTTCGCTCTGCCAATGATCTGATGCTATCAGCTTCACGTACTTGCACTCCCCATCTCCCGCCTTCAGGACTTCTCCCGAGCTACTCCCTTTCTATGGAACTCCCTCCCTTGCAACATCAGACTCTCTCCATCTCTCCAGTCGTTCAAGAAATCTCTCAAAACACATTACTTTAGAGAAGCCTATCAGCTCACTCCCTAATCCCCTCTGTTCATTTTCTGCACCATCTTTCCACACTGCCCACATGCGCCCCAATACTTCACATTCTCTATTAACCCTCACCTAGTGCGTCACCCCTATCCTCTTTGATTGTAAGCTCTTGAGCAGGTTCCTCTCACCTACTGTACTGTGTATTTAACCTGTATGTTTGTGTTTTTCGGCCTCCCATTATACAGTGCTACAGTACTTGTTAGCGCTTTATAAATACTTATAACTGTAAGCTAAAAGTGTCAAAGGTAATGACTAAGGGTCCAAAGGGTCTTTTTGTGGCAGCCCATTTAAGTCATACTGAACTTTTTGTTCATGAGTTGTTCACAGTGATCATTAACAAATAAATTCACAGTAGTGGAATTAATTTGTCGTACTTATCACCATTATCTCCATAGTCGGTTATGCTAAATTGTCTGGCATAGGTATTAGCCTAGTTTTAAATAGGGATTTCCACACTAGTTTCTGCGGAAGTTATTTAGCGTAGATTTCACTGTAGTTTCCACCAGTGTTTCAGTCGACGATGTCTACCATTATTTTTAGAGTTCAGTTAAGGTTGCCACGTTAAAATCGCAGAAGTATATTCACTGGTTTTGCAAACAACGGTGGAACAATGCTAAATGGAGAATAGCCATACAGGTCTATTCACTAAAAGGTGAAACTCAGGAGAAGTGAACAATCTAGACCAAATAGCCAAACCAAAAAAAATTCTCCCATTTATCTCACTTTCCAAATCGGCTATTTGGACTAGATTGTTCTCTTCTCCTGCCAGTTCTCCTGAGTTTCACCTTTAGTAAATAGACCTGATAGTGGGTAGAACACCTTCCTCCAGACTAAAAAGTGGAAATGGATAAATATACTGATTGATTGCTATATATATATATATATATATATATATATATATATATATGTACATATACTGAACATTGTAAGGAAATCGTACCTGTACCCGACATTACTATATATATTATATATATATTTATCTATAACATAATAGAATAAGGTCCGGCGTGTCCGTCGCCAAAAAAACGGTCTGCGCATGCGCACGCAACCAGCGTATTGCTGGCTGCGCGCGCATCCAACCGTCGAAACAGACGGCGGAGTGTGGAATGTGTGCGCTCCCAGCGTAGTGCTGGGTGCGCACGCAGCCAACCACCGCGCAGCCAACCGCACACAGCCGTGCCTAAGACGGCGGAGGGTTGAATGCGTGCACAACCAGCTGGGTGCGCACGCAGCCAACCGCCGCAGCACGCGCCTACGTGATCAAATAATATGAGGTGCGCCAAAGCGCCTCAGATGCACCACAGGCAGCACAGACTCCGGACCCCACTGAAGTTCTAGCAGCCCCTGCAGCATCCAAAACAAAAAAAACACCGGGCACATAACCCCCACCGCGAACGGCAACTCCACCACACCAGCTAGGAGCACCCGGGCACAAAAAAAACACGTTGTGCCCCCCCAACACCACTGAGCCCCCAAAGCTCAGAGCACCTCCACCACAGAGCCAGTGCATCGGATCTTTTTGTGTCCCTCACGGATCCCCCCGCCCAGAGTCTCCCCCAGTCTGCCAGCCATAATACCAGTCTGCCAGCCTTATTACCAGTCTGCCGTGCACAATACCAGTCTGCCAGCCTTATTACCAGTCTGCCATGCACAATACCAGTCTGCCAGCCATATTACCAGTCTGCCATGCACAATACCAGTCTGCCAGCCATACTACCAGTCTGCCATGCACAATACCAGTCTGCCAGCCATATTACCAGTCTGCCATGCACAATACCAGTCTGCCAACCATATTACCAGTTTGCCAGCCTTAGTACCAGTCTGCCATGCACAATACCAGTCTGCCAGCCTTATTACCAGTCTGCCATGCACAATACCAGTCTGCCATGCACAATACCAGTCTGCCAGCCATATTACCAGTCTGCCATGCACAATACCAGTCTGCCAACCATATTACCAGTCTGCCAGCCTTAGTACCAGTCTGCCATGCACAATACCAGTCTGCCAGCCTTATTACCAGTCTGCCATGCACAATACCAGTCTGCCAGCCATGCACAATACCAGTCTGCCAGCCATATTACCAGTCTGCCATGCACAATACCAGTCTGCCAGCCACAATACCAGTCTGCCATGCACAATACCAGTCTGCCATGCACAATACCAGTCTGCCAGCCTTATTACCAGTCTGCCATGCACAATACCAGTATGCCAGCCACAATACCAGTCTGCCATGCACAATACCAGTCTGCCAGCTGTATTACCAGTCTGCCATGCACAATACCAGTCTGCCAGCCTTATTACCAGTCTGCCAGCCATAATACCAGTCTGCCAGCCATAATACCGGTCTGCCAGCCATAATACCAATGTGTCATAATACCAGTGTGACTAACTACCAGCCTGACATGCCATGCATACCACTTTCCATTATATATACGCATAAAGTAAATATATGCATAATGTATATGCTACAAAAAAATGGCCGCCCAAGCCCAACTCATTCTAAGGGGCACATGAGCTTACAATCTATCCCATGAGCTTACAATCTAAGGGGGTCCCATGAGTTTACAATCTAAGAGGGTCCTGTTCCCGTGAGTTTACAATCTGAGGGTCCTGTTCCCGTGAGTTTACAATCTAAGAGAGAAGAGGAACTTGCTCTATTATAAATGCCTTTGTAATGCGCTGTCAGCTGTGCACGCACCCATCAGAGCTTCTCAGTTGGCCCTCCTGCTGCGGATGGGATGGATGGCGATGGACACGTTACAAACGCATTTATATAGAGAGATACTCTTGGATAGGACATTGAAAAACAAATATGTGGACATGAATTCTGAGCTGGCGACATCAACAATAGACTGCCCTCTGGGCAGGCTTTCCACCTAGTATATATATATAGCAATGTCGGGTACAGGTACAATTTCCTCACAATGTTCAGCACAAAAGTTTCATTCAGATCCAAATAATAGTGCAGTATGTTTAAACTACGCTTAGATATTCTAATAAATGTAGGTGAATCATAGCCCACTCTCATTTCCATGAGACCTTAAATATACTGTATAGGCTCATGAATTTTGTAAGAGGACTATTTTCGGGGGTAACCCCCTCCCCACATTATGAACCACCATTCCATTGATCTCAAATGGAGAGCGAGAACATAATGGTACAGATCATACAAACAGATGTGTTAAGGCTGATGGAGTTGGATTGAACACTCACATGGTCTGACTCTGGAACTGCCGGTTCACTGGCTCAGTAAGTGTGCTTAATCATACACAGGCCTGTGGAATTGCTCCTGTAAGGGGCGTCTATGTTGGTCAGTGCTCTTAGGTAGGGATGAGCCGAACACCCCCGAGTTCGGTTCGCATTCGAACTCGAACTTTTGAAAAGTTCGAATTCGAACTCGAACTCAATACAAGTCAATGGGACTCAAAGTTCGATTTTTAGAGTGCCCTCCAAGAGGGCATATATGCTAGATATTTGCCATAAAAGGTGTATGGGGGTCCGGGTAGTGCCCTGGGGGACAGGAAACAAGGACAAAAAGTTTTAAAAAAAAGGTTTTAAAGGGACAGTGAGTTTTCCATGAAAAAAAATAAAAACGAAAAATTCCTTCAAATATCGTGCCTAGGAGGTCCCCATAACCTGCCCGTGAAATGGCGGATTTCTAGGATGTACAGAAACATTTAAAATTTATACACGTAACAAGCTGAGATTAGGAGCACTCCCTTTAAGAGAGTGCACAATATATACACAATTCTACATTGTATATGCACCATATAGACACATTTCCACATCATATATATACCATATATTACCATTTCCATATCATATTTACACATTCCCACATCATACATACACCATATATACATATTTTTATGTCATATGCTACATCATATATACAAATTTCCACATCATATATACACACATTACTATATCATATATACACATTTCCACATCATATATACACCATACGGTATATCACAGAAGTGAGTACACCCCTCACATTTTTGTAAATATTTTATTATATCTTTTCATGTGACAACACGGAAGAAATGACACTTTGCTATATGTAAAGTAGTGAGTGTACAGCTTGTGTAACAGTGTAAATTTGCTGTGCCCTCAAAATAACTCACAGCCATTAATGTCTAAACCGCTGGCAACAAAAGTGAGTACACCCCTAAGTGAAAATGTCCAAATTTTGCCCAAAGTGTCAATATTTTGTGTGGCCACCATTATTTTCCAGCACTGCCTTTACCCACTTGGGCATGGAGTTCACCAGAGCTTCACAGGTTGCCACTGGAGTCCTCTTCCACTCCTCCATGATGACATCACGGAGCTGGTGGAAGTTAGAGACCTTGCTCTATAAATACCTCAATATCCGGAATGCAGTCTGTGTGTGGAGCACACCTTTCCATCTCACGACAACACAATTTCTGATTCGTGCCGATGTCACGTACAAGGCTGCCATAACCAATCTGATTTTGAGTGCTAAAGGGGAACTCCAGTTCCTCTGCAGAAATAGTGGAGTTATGTTCCCTCAGGTACCTGCTCACTTAACCACTAAGCACTGGCATCGCTAGGTGGGGGCGGGGGGTGTGGCCCGCCCCGGGTGACACCACCCCCTAGGGTGACACCCTAAAAATTTTTTTTTTTTTACATAAAACTATTTTACCAGGAAGGATACATTGAGAATTCTCTCATATTCAAGTATGTCCTGGGTAGGCAAGGCCTAGGCTGCCACTTTCCAGGGGGCAGCAAAAAACCCACCACTAAAGGAGATATTCACAGAGCACCGAAATGACGCAGATATTTCAGTGTTCTGTTGTTCCCTGCACTTCAGAGAAACAATTTTCCCTGGTGAATTCACCGCAGGGTCCCTGAAGTGCAGGGAATCAGCCACCGAATGCCACCACGAACCGATCCCCCGCTGTTTTCAAAAAAGCTACTGAACGAAAATGTCTGGAATTAACATATAAGATCCTATGAATGATAATAAAAAGGGCTGTTACAGAAAAAAAATGCTATTAGACATAAAAAAAAAATTGCCTAATAGATACTAAGAAAAAAAAATCAACAAATAAAGAGACTAGAGATGTGCACCAATTTTTTTTCGTTTTGCCTCGTTTCGTTCGTAATTCGACAATTTTCATTTCGGATCGTTTCGGACGATTTCCGTTTCGGTTAGTTTCGTTTCGGCTTGTTGTTCGTATCGACTTTTTTTTTCGTGAAATCGGAAATTTTCGTGTTTTCGGATCGGCTCGTTTTTTGTATTGACTTTTTTCGTGATTTCGGACATTTTCGTGTATTCGGTTTGGGAAATGTTTTGCCCCATAGACTTCAATGTTAAAAATATTCCCGTTTTAATCCAATATCTAATAAACCGTTTATTATTATATTCTGTAGTAAAGAGTCTCTTTATTTCTAGATTTTTTAGGATATTTTAAGCATTTTTTGAAAATTACCGAAGTGGAACCAAAATTATAAATTGAACGAAAATGATTTCCGATTCCGAATTTTTTTTGTTTTGGATCGGAAATCGTTTCATTTCAGACGTTTTCGGATCCGATCAGATTCGGAAAATCGTCCGAATCCGAATCACCGAATCGGGCCGATTCGTGAAAAATCAGTCTGAAACAAAACGCACATCCCTAAAAGAGACTTTTTACTACAGATTTATGGAATAAACTTTTTATTAGATATTGGGTAAAAACAGGAATATTTTTAACATTGAAACCTATGCAGGATTATCCAGAGAAGGGTGAAAACCTTGATTGACTGTAGAATTGAAAATTCTAGGGCAAAATAGTCAAATCAGAAAAATTCTCCCATTTATCTCACTTTCCAAATTGGCTATTTGGTCTAGATTGTTCATTCTCCTGGCAATTCTCAGGGTTTTCACCTCTCTCTGAATAGCCCTGATGGTGTTCGCCTGAATAAACCTGTCTAATGAAACCACTGAAAATCAGGACATTTCTCTGCTGTTCGATGTCTCTGAACAGATTTACCATTACTTCTCTATGGGGACTTTCACTGCCGTCGAACAGGCACCGTACTTGCTGGCAGTTCACCAAAATTTGTGTGTGAGTATATGAGAGAGCTCCAGAGCAATAAACCTCACAGTAATGTGCGCCGTGTATTATGAGCATTCAGTATTATATGGGAGTACTGCTTTATGAGGGGGGGAGGGGGGTGACACCATGGGTTACCACACCGGGTGACACCAACCCTAGTGACGCCACTGCCACTAAGTACAGTTGTGTACCATTTGTGTATTCTTGATTATGCTCACAGGGCCCTATTCCAAGGTTGGCGACACAAAAACCTTTTGAGACGTTATACAGAACATCTTGAGAAGTTATCTTATCGCCTGAAACCACTTCACTTTTGGCACAAGCTGGGCTTACAGCTTGAGTATAGGGCTTCCCTCTGCCTCCTTAGTATACAGTGGCAAGAAAAAGTATGTGAACCTTTTGGGATTACGTGGAGTTTTGCATGAATTGGTCATAAAATGTGCTCTGATCTTCATCTAAGTAACAACAATTTGAAAAACACAGTCTGCTTAAAATAATACAACACAAACATTATATGTTTTCATGTTTTATTGAACAGAACATATAAACATTCACAGTGCAGGGTGGAAAAAGTATGTGAACCTTTGGACTTAATAACTGGTTGACCCTCCTTTGGCAGCAATAACCTCAACCAAATGTTTCCTGTAGTTGCAGATCAGACCTGCACAATGATCTGGAGTAATTT